>HG992281.1:17574166-18865000 GCA_905220595.1 Spilosoma lubricipeda | reverse complement strand
TTTTGCGCAAAAGAGCTCAAACATGCATACATCCTATAGACTTTCGCATTTACAGGTATTATAATTAGTGAATTCGATAATACAAAAAAATTGTCTCTGGCACTAAAAGGTAACTTCACTTACTCGAAAAAGTAAAAAAATGCTCCACCATGTGAACCGATACCGTAATATACGTTATAATATACATTAAAGCATCGCTATAATATACATAAATATAAAAGTATTTTACAAAAAACATAGGTACCATGTTTTTACAAAC
Source organism: Spilosoma lubricipeda (assembly GCA_905220595.1). NCBI lineage: Eukaryota > Metazoa > Arthropoda > Insecta > Lepidoptera > Erebidae > Spilosoma > Spilosoma lubricipeda. The sequence goes on along the minus strand of HG992281.1, from coordinate 18,864,741 downwards.
TTCAGTTTAATTTATGGTATTCTTACTAATAAAACATAAACCATAATTCCTTCAAGAAATTCCTATCTACAAATACAATTGTGGTATAACATCGACCGCCCTGTTCCCAAGGGTCTACGTTCATGCCCAAGAACAACGGGCTAATTAAATATATTCACAAATTGAAGTCGAGGCTCAAACTAATTGCGCTGCAAAATTGTACTACTTACTAAACCTTTTAAAAGAATTAGTTCCTTTTGAGTTCAAGCTTAGTCACAGTGATTATAACAAAGTAGTCTATTGTTCCTTTTCTTTGTTCAGACTTCAGGTTATAAAACCTCCTTCAAACGGAGTTCTAATTTTAAAAAATTGCATTTGTTTTTGTCATTCCTTTTTTTTTAATGATACTCCATATTGAACAGTTTCAAGTAAAGTTTTAAATATTTCCCGCTCTTTTGCTGTTTTTACTTCAAAATGTGTTTAAACCAACAGTTTCAAATCGAACGAATTGATTGAATGAGTTTTAGTTAGAGTAAATTTAAGATTACATATTTAGTTACAATAAATCAATTTAAGATTACTACTACTACATGAAGTACTTAAGGTGTTAGAAAATGTTTATAATCCACTTACCTGACAAATCCTTTCCTAGGTGGATAATCTTTATGATAAACGGAGTGGTTGAGGATCATCTTCTCATTGCCCGTGTCCAGCCACGACCGCTGGAGCACGAAGTCGCGGTTTTTGAGGGGGGCAGGACATGACACTGGAACAAGACAGAATTATGAAAGTATAGACAAAAAATAAACATCTTTTAAATGTTACTTTGACATACCTATATTTCCCTTTATTACCTTTATTTACCTTTCACGTAAAAACTAGTGAACGGATTTGGATGAAACTTTACGGTAATATAGCTTATACATCAGAATAACACATAGGCTACTATTTGCTGCGATAACCGACAAATACGCGGGCGGAGCCGCGGGCAACAACTAGTGAATACATATTTTGATAGCTTTTAATAATAGTACGAAATACACTCTTTAAAAAAAGGACTTTTGAACATGTCATTGTCTAAATGCACAGGAATGAATGCCATCAAGTAACAGGTATCAAACTTTTTTGAAATTCAGATCAACTTCATTTTTCTGCATACTTGTGAGTTTTTTTTGTATATTCTTCTTCATAGTTGCATATGTACACCACTGTTTATATAATAACATGCAAAAGTTCAAAAGATTTATTTAAAGCTTGTCGATCTTCATACTAAGTTTAAAATACAGGTCCGTAAAAAGCAATTTTTTTAATGTTTACTATAAATAAATTTCCGTAAACCAATACTACAAAGAAAATTCCGATGTCGCGTTTTATTAAAATCGTCTTCTACGGAATAGGAACATTGTACTTTGTTGCAATAGAATTCTTTGTTGTGTCTGGCAACCCCAACCCTAGCTACAACGGCATCGACAAAAGGTTTTTTTTTTATTTGAACCCAATGCAGTGACCATTATTTTAAAAACTGACGCAATATGCTAATGTAGGTAAATATACATAACGCGCAAAAGGCCTGGTTTCCGAGGATTAAATAACAAATAAATTACATATTCGACCTATTTATCGTCTCAACTTGAAAAAGAATTTTAACGTAAATTCTGCTTTCTTTTCATGTTCGAGAAAAATAATTCGATTTGAAATTGGAATCAGGGATACGAAGCCATCCAATATAGGTACATTAAAGATTCGAGATGAAATTTAATGATAAATTTATTGAAGACTCGCAACATCGCATTTGTAGGTTGATAATTATACATAATGTGGTTTTTGTTTGTGATGAATAACTTGAAAATAAATTTAAAGTAGGTAATGCAAAGAATATACATTTCAATCGAAACCTTAGGTATGAAATAAAATAGAAAATGGTTGGTAGGTACTTATTATAAGTTGAGTTGATCTCTATATCTATCTCTATTATCCTCTATACAAATTTATACCTACTGCAATGTATACAAGTGAAAAATAATAAAAACCTTAGTTAAGTGCGTTATCAGATACTTTAAATGAAACTCGATTCGTTCGACAATCAATTTGACAGCAAACATCGAATTTAACAAAGCCACATAGGGGCTCGGGATGCTGAATACATAAGATACTTACGATACACCCAAGATAAATTTATTAAGAAGGTACGTTATAGTAAAAAAATTCACGTAGGTATACGTAATATACATACAATGATGAAGAAGCATGACTAGGCCACCATAGTGTGGGTCACCATGCTGCAATTTCTGCATTCGTAGTCAGCATGGTGACAACCACTCTTGGATTCAGCTTATGCTTTCAACCAGGTAGAATAGAGTCACTTTGCTGCTAAAGTGACTACAGTTTCTCTACTCGCCCATACGTATAAAAATGAATGAATAAATTTATCTTTTTTTATGTTAAAATGTCTAAATTACAAGAAAATTTGTAAGCAATTTTATTTCTTGTATTTTAACATTTTGGCTTAGTGTTGATTTTCATATACAGCACAACAAAAACATACTACTATAGCGTCATCTACCGAGGATACAGCGAACTACGAACGAACTACATGGTAACCATTAATCCTGAATCGCGACATAGACATTTTCGCGCCGATAAGCATACATCCAGCATCAAGCGTTGGGCCGCGGCCCGTCAGACATGATCACCTCGCCTAGTCGGAGGATCTTTCCTTCGTGTTGGAGGAATATGACACCCTACCCAGTTTTATATATTTTCAAAAATCAGCATCAATCAAAAATTGAAATCGATATATATTCATTCATTTTTAAAGACACTAGAAATCATTAGTTTTAGTATCCAGAATTGAACTAAAAAGAAGAATCATTTGTAAACTGATAAACAGCACTCCAAAAAAGTTTATTTCAAACAGTTTTCTCTTAAAACATGTAAATATCTCATTTATATTACTCAGTAGAAGACTAAATAATTACTTTGAAAGTTCTAAGCGCTAGGGAAATGAAATGCCATAAGTTTTAAGACGAGACGAGAGAAAGTTGGCATTGCTGAAGTGTCGGCCTAAGAACGAGGCCGGTACGAATAATGGCTCATCTAAGTTAATGATTGTTAGAAAAGTATTAATGAATTGATACATTAGAATATTTAACTGATTGTTATATCAAAATCGAAATTCGTTTGAAAAATGAAAAGCACAATAGCCACTAAAATCATTGGTTTTAAAGAAGATGGTTATGCAAGCATATGGAAGTGCGACAATGCATTCCTGCGGTAATACATATACGAGTATTAATTCGGTTCTCGTGCACTTAATTTAATACTGAAATAACAAAAATTGTTACAAAAATATAAAACAATTGAAACCGAATTAGAAAACTCCTTGTTAAATTCTAATTTCCATAGTATACCTACAGTACATTTTGTAAAGCATTTTTGAATCGTATTCTATTCAATTAACTGCTATAAAACACAAAAGCTATGAAGTGGAAGTTCTGAACCATTTTATGACAGTGAATAAATGTAAAAACCTTTAACAGAAAGGTCAGCAGGTAATAACCTCGCCCAAGTTACTACTTACTAGTTACCTATCAATGGCCGTATACTCGCTGCTGCGTGTTAAGACCCTTTAAAGATTGCCCATTTAACTTGCAGATAAAACCTTCTTCATAGCGTTCTATATCACTTTATTTAATTTGAAATGGAGACTGTTGCCATAAATCCTAGATCATCTAGTTAGAGTTGATTAATCATAACATGCTTTGAGTTAGGCGTTTCTATTTCTATCGTTTGAATTTCCTTCTAAATTACTGCGATAATGACTGCCTCGGTGGCGCAGTGGTATATGCTGTGCTTGAGGTCTTGGGTTCGATGTTTCAGATTTTTGTTGTCTTATACATTTCATGTGTTTGATGATAGCCTTTAAGCTATAAGACGGCCAATTGTACCCCTTGTTTTTCCGTGCGGAAATCCCCGCGGATACTACCTCCTGGTGGCATGTTGGACTCGAATCGACTAAAACCGCACGCCGTCTCGGGTACTAGATGTCGGAGAACCAGGTGAACCCTAGAAAGGAAAACCCTGGAACCCTGACGTACCTCGGGCTACCTACAGTTTTTAGATGGCCCCCACCTTTGAGGGAACTCCAATGTTCCCATCACTGTCTTCCAGGGCGCACACGCTCCGCAGCGTCTGCTCTCTCCGCAGCTGTCACTCGAGCCTGCTTCTGCTAGAGTGACAGATGATCTCATCTGTCGATCGACAAAAAATCGACTTCAAGTGCAGATTCGATTGATTTCTCTTGGGTGTCCTTATCATGGTACCACCGTTGGGATATCTCTTTTTCATTAAAAAAATAATCATCAAAATCTTTAAATTAAATAAACTACGAAGTTATCCGCGAACACACATAAAAATACATGTTTACGGTCGAATTGAGAACCTCCTTCTTTTTTGAAGTCGGTTTATTATATTATAAAAGCATCTACGTACTTAAGCTCAGCTCAGCTTGTACATACATAGCCTGTCAAAATCATAACCCTCCTTTGGCTTTGCCGTGGTCGGGTAATTAGTAATCATGCCTATTTCATACAATGCATCGTGGACTAAAAAGCTTTATTCTTTACATTTTTCATCTTCAATAAAGTTGTTACGCTACATCCAATTAATGAATATAGCTTAACCTGTTTACTTTCACTATAGAATGTAAAGTTTCTTTAGATATTTATTAAATAAATTAAAGCTTTTCCCGCGCTACCAAAAACCTCAACATTTTTTTGGGTCCATGACTCAAGCATCCCCTTTGAATGCCAATGCCTCATTAGATAGCGTTAGGTATTCTCTATGTGGATTGATAAAAGCTTTTTGCGAATGCCTGCGTGTTTCCTCTAGAACCGTTTAATACGGTCCTAATATGTTTTAGGAGATATGGGCGCTGTAAAAAGATTTATGACTGGGTTTGTGGGAAATGAACTATAAATGAGAAATAATGAGCTGAATTAAGTTCCGTTATTTTATTATTTCGCTATTATAGATCACTGAAAGTCTTCATGTCGGTTAAATATTTCTAAGTAATCAATGGCCCTCACATCTGAATATAATCTAGAAGAAAATATGTCTTAAAGTGTCTTAATTAGTGTAGAACATGAAGAGTAAATAACCGTAAGTTGACGTGATAACAAAAGTCACTTATACTTATTTTACTATTTAGTGCACGTCAATTTAAACCAGATAGTAAGATAAGTGTGATTTATTGGAACGAAGTTCTTTATGGGGCGCTGCGGAGAGGTAACCAAACCGGCAAAAAGCGTCCGAAACGATAAATTTAAAAAAAAGGGTAAGATTTTAAAACAATCGTATAGAGGCATGTGTATACCCTAGCCGGCAAAAACGTCCGTAACGTTAAATAAAAAAAGCGTAAGATTTAAAAAAATGTATAGCGCCATCTCTAAGGTGCATATATTGTTGTTTTATGATAAGGAACTAAAAGCTTAAGATTTTAGAAATTTTTAATAGCGCCATCCGTAAGTTGCATATACATACTTATAAATATTATTATATTTTATTAGAATCTATAAGTTTACGTTACATTATTACGACACGTGTAAATGTACTGACCCTCTTAGAATTTGCTGAAGTACAAACTTATGGGGGATTCTTAATAGATAATAATGATGGCATAATTATCCCACAAAGAGTCTTATGAGAATGAATCAAATTCCAGTTCCTAGTATTAATATTCCGCGCGAGCCTGTTGCTTACGTTCGTTCTCTGGGATGTCAGGGTGAGATATTTCCAAGGGTATAGGCAGTGGCGCAAACATGCTCATTAATTTTCAGAGTTATAATATATTGACCGTTGGCTTTAGTTTGTTTAATAGTATTAACTACCTATGTCTTGAATTATTTCGTTTGGTAATGGGTTTAGAAAAAGAACCCACACAACTCCTTCTAATTCCGTGGCCGTCGTAAGAGCCGACTGAGTGAGAAATCTACACATAACCACAGCACTACGGAGAGAAGAAAAACTTGATTCATATCTTATTCTAGAGGAGCATAGTGGCTTCAAATCTCCTTTCCATGATTAAATGAATTCTTTTTTTAATGATTATAATAGAGATAATAAGTGAATACTGCTGTTCATGGTCACTTTGAGCTTAAGTGTTAACAGGGAAGGGACTCTAGAATCCCCACTCAGTGCAAAGGAACGAAAGAATTTTAATAGTTAATTGTTTACTGACTTTTCTACCTAATTGTAATATGTTACAGATAGTTTCTGGTAGAGGCCTTATTGACTGAATCAATTCCACATAACAGCAACTGATGAAAACTTTCTTCTTTGTTGAAATCTATGCTAATATATAAATCTGAAGAGCTTGTTTGTTTGTTTGAACGCGCTAATCTCAGGAACCGGAGGAACCGACTTGAAAAATTCTTTCAGTGTTAGATAGCCCATTTATCGAGGAAGGCTATAGGCTATATATCATCACGCTAAGACCAATAGGAGCGGAGCACCAATGCAAAATGTTTCAAAAACGGGGGAAAATTATCACGCCACGGGCAAAAGGAGACGCAAACGTGGTTGCGTGGGTCTGCTAGTAACTAATAAAACCGTAAAATCATATGCCGCTGTCCAGTGGAAGAGATTTTTTTATTTAAAGTACCTGAAAAAACGTTAAATAATACCGGAAATGTTTTTTATATGTTTGGCCCTGCCAAATTGACTCTACTCTGCCTGAGTGGTGGTCACCATGCTCACTGCGAATGCAGACAATGCAACAATGCAGCATGGTGGCCCACACCATGGCGGCCTAGTGATGCTTCTGCATCATTGGACCCTCGGTCTCGAACTCTCTAACGAAACACGGCGACAGCACGAACGCTGTCATTTTACGTTAATTTTCTGTGCGAGGGTAGTATCGCCTCGGTCGAGCCGGCCCAACCGTGCTGAAATCAGCGCGGCTCTACTACCGTGATAAATAGCTAAATAGATCTGCCCGTCGGATCTGTCTAACAGACCAATCCGTGATTCGCCCGACCCGCGCCCGACCCACTCGATTTGAGCACGAGCAGCGGGCAGGCACCCGGCGGGCAAATCCGTGTCTGTTCTCACCATACACACAAGGGTCTGTCCGCCAGTCATGTCTGTCGGGCAAATCTGTGCGTGTATGGTTAGTTAGTGCCATAGACTGCTTGTATACGGTTTTCAACTCTGTGGTATACTTGCGTACAGTTTTCTGTTCTGTGGCAGTTAGATAAGGTTAAGATTGTAGAGAATCTTGGGGGAGGCCAGGTGCTAGAGGTGTTGTTCGGGTGAGATGATGACGATGGTGAATATTCTGTTAACATTTTAAAAGTACATACTTTGCAGTACAATATGAATAATTTAATCAAAACGTTTAATATTGTACGGATTCTTTAACAAACAGCTAGATGACTGACCTTTATACATCATTGTTCTTTACATGAAACTTGAAGAGGTTTTCACGAAAGTAAAGCTAAACAAAAACGACCCTTCTAAAATTTATTTACCCTTCACATAATTAGTGTTCATCACTGAAACTAGATTATGATATCAAATTATTAAACCTGCTTCGGATTACCTACTAACCTCGGATGGATTACCTGGGGATTGAACTGGATCTGTTGGGACAGGATGATTTAAAAAATCCAGTCTCAATATACGAATTTGCATTTCACTACTATATGTTATTCAGATATTTTGTGTTACATATTATACGTACTATGATCCCGGGTCCTTTAAGCGGGGCGTAAAAAAGCTAGGCGGCCATAGTGTGGGTGGCCATGCTGCAATGTTCTTATTCGCATTGAGGATGGTGTCCACCTCTCTTGGAATCTGCTCATGCAGAGCAGAGTCATTTTGGCGCAGCTAAAATATATATATAAAAAAACGTACTTTTGTTCGTAGTAATGCCGCCCGCTTGATATCGGTTTTCGTGATAAAGAGAAGCGTATCACCTTCCGCAATAAACAAAGTAGCTACGAGCCAAATTTCATTGAAATTAGTGTAGCAGTTTAGCTGAGAAACTGTAACTGTATTTAGACATGCGTTTAAATACATAGATTTTACACAATAGACCCTATTCTAAATTTTATTTTATATTTGAGCTGGATGCGAGAAGCCTAGAACCAATCCATGTGATATGAAACTTAAGATGCCTCTGCCCAGCAGAGGACTGCTATAGACTGATAACGAGACAGATTATCAACTTTATTAAATAACTTATCAGACTAAGGATTGCGCAAACCAAATTGTTAATTTCCACAAAGTAGCTCTGGGTCTTCTCTACATATCACTGAAGTAGGTATTTTCTGTCTTTCTAACAAGTTTATATGAAAGATCTTAATTATTGTTACATTTAAGTACGAGTAAATTGTCGGCAACAACTTACATAACTGCTATAAAACTTTCATCTTCTTCTTACACTGGTTTACTCCGGCAGTAAATTGCTTTTTAATTTAACATTCAAGATTTTCAAACTTACCTACAATTGCTCAGATGCTATTATCAACATATTTTAGGTATACTCAGTTTCTACCTATGGTTAATTTATTAATAATTCATTAATTAATCTATATAATTTAAATTCTTGATTGTCGGCACTAGCTGGAACTTGTTAAAATACTCGTACATTCTTGAAATTAAACTCATTTGTACTTTTATTCCAATATTTAATGAACTTTAAATTTAAACTGACCGGTTGAATAATGAAAATTTACCTTTCATATGTAATGAGGGTGAAATCAGTCAGGGCTAAATTTGAGTTCATTAAATCCTACTAATATTATATTTGAGAAAGTTTTAAGGATTTGTGTGTGTTTGTTACACTTTCACGCATAACACACATCGGTTCTCTAGGCAAATAATTGTATTGTTGGTGTAATATTATTGATATATAGACATGCCAATGTGCCCTTCATGTAATATATTTAATGTTGACATTCTTAAGTTTTTAGGTACAATTAACCTATTTTTATAAAAAACTAAATTACTACCAAATGACAAATCATTCTTTAATTTGTGAAAACTATGTAAATGATCCGGTATACTATTATTACTAGGCCAACCATTTTTAATAAATTCTATTAATTCTATCAACTCTGATCATTAACCACTATTTGCCGCGAAAACCGACATTCAAGCTGGTGGAGCCGCAGGCAACAGCTAGAAATGTAATAAAAGGACAAGTGAGATTTATTTCAAGAATACAATTGGTAATCAGTACAACAAACATTAAGCCTATAAAGTTACAGTGACTGCTGTTCTGTTTTCTAATTTAATATTTCTTGGCTGTACATTTAAAGCTGCAAAGTATTGCAGTGTGGTAAAGTTTCATTTCTTGCTTTATTGGATAATATTTTGTTTTAACCACGTAATATAGCGTTGATAGTCATCATTGCCAGATAATTGTTAGTTTTGTATTAACGTTTACGTTTCTAGAACGCAAATATGATAGGGGAGTTGTTGGTTTGTCTGAGACAGAGTTGACTAAGGATACTATTCAGGTTTCTATTAAATCAAGAACCAACTTGAAGGATATAATATATAATATAGGATTTATAACAATAGTCTCCATTTAAAATAAAGTGGTATAGAACGCCATGAAGAAGCAAGTTTAATGGGCAATCTATAAAGGCTCTTCACACGCAGCAACGAGTTAATGGCCATTTATAGGTAACTAATAAGTAGTTACTTGGGTAAAGTTATTACCTGCTGACCTTTCTTTTAAATGTTTTTACATTTAATCACTGACATAAACTAGCTCAGAACTTCCACTTCATAGCTTTTGAGTTTCATAGCAGTTGGTTGAATGTAAGACGATTCAAAAATGCTTGACAAATGTCTTGTATCTTCTGTATGTACCTATTGTCGTTAATTTGCAGCGGTAATCGCTTACAATCGGGTGACACGTTTGCTCGTTTGCCACCCTATTTCTTAAACAGGAAATATTTAATTGGGTTTAAATATTTTATATATATTTACCCTTAATCAAGTAGTATTTATTTTTTAAATTTTAAATGTCCAAAAAATTATTAAATAATACTAATATTTCATGTCTGTTGAACCGCAAAATAATATAGGAATATAATAACAGTTTTCTTTGATTCTCGATAGAGGGCGTTGTGCATTTTATCTAAATCGCGATATTGATGTTGTTAGTACAGTAGTATAAGAAGCCTGTGTAATATTTTTTTGTATCCAGCTCTGGGTAACAATACAATATTTTAGAACAAGTGACAAGTTGTAGTTTTATTCGCTCGACTTAGTTGCCCCTCCAGTGCAATTGTGTTGTTCCCATTAAATACCAGGCAACTCTTGGTATTTACGACTGGTCCATCGAAACCGGATTATTTTTGAGTACAACGGTCCAAGCTTGGACCGTATCCCGTACTCGCAGCGGATTGTTGCGGCAAGGTACGAGGAGACCCTGCACCGGCTACGTCCGGAGCAGACCGCTTTGAAGCGGTGAAGTTGGCAGACAGCGGCAGTGCAACAAGGTGACGTCACGGAGACATTACCAGATGAGCATCAAGCATCGTGTTCGATAGTGACATCACAGACGGCACTACTAGAAGCTTGCCTGTATGCATCACAGAGGGCAGCACCAGTGCGATTAATTGGGAGTTGTGAGTGTGAAGTGAATTTGTGAGTACAATTTATTTTATATATTTTGTTCGTGATCATCAATGCCAATTAGAGAAACAATTTTGAACCGTATTTACTTGAAGAATTTAACATAGAACTTTTGTGAGAAAATTTTGGACTTAGAATAATTTTAAATATTAGTTTGTAAGTTGTTGCATGTTTAGTTAGGAACTTAGAATAGTTTTAAAAAAAACGAGGGAACGGGGAACCTATGCCCGATTTGCCCCGATAGTAAAACTACTTTAAAACACTTGTAATTTTTTCAAGAATATTTAGCACTTAGAATAATTTTACAAGTTATTGAAACATAGCTACTACTACTTTGGTTAGGTACAATTTTAAAAGTTTTATTTTGAACTATCGACAAGGGTTAGTATTTGTAGACAGAAATAGTTTCTTATTACATATGATATTTTAAAGTTGTTATTTGTAGTTAACTGTATAAGTTTTTACAAATTTAGTATTTTGTTAATAAAATAATAATGGAGGGTATAGTTAATATTTTGCAAAAAATACAAACGTCTGTTCAAAAGGGTTTCGTTAACTTTAAGAAAACTCCAAAGGAGAGACTTACTGTAGAATATGTTGAAACTAGGCAAGAACTATTAGAACAAAATTGGGCTAACTTTGAGAGTGCGCATTGTAAATTATATGAAAAATATAGTATCGAAGAGATAGATCAAAAGTTAGAAAACATTTATGATTCAACAGAAGAAATTTATATAAATTACAAAGCTCACTTGAAGACAGTGCGTAATAAGATTTCTGTGAAAGTCCCAACACAAGAAACTGAAACAGATTCTTGTAATAGAAAGACTAGTGCTTTTGTTAAATTACCCAAAATATCAATTCCTACATTTTCGGGAGAGTATAGAGAATGGGCTACTTTTAACGACTTATTTAAAGCTTTAGTACATAACAATGAGTCTTTAAGTGATTGCCAAAAATTACACTATTTAAAAGATCATCTTAGGGGAGAAGCTGAGCAATTAATTAGATACACGCCAATAAGTAACGCTAACTATAATCAATGTTGGGAAATTTTAGAAAGACGTTATAATAACAAAAGACATTTGGCTGATTGTATTTTAAAGCGTTTATTTGGTCAAAGGCGTTTACTCGAGGAGTCGGGTAAAGGTATTAAAGAGTTGTTCGACACAACCAATGACTGTTTAAAGGCACTTACAAACTTAAACGTTGATGTGACTACGTGGGATGTAATCATAATACATATTATATCGTACAAATTGGATTTTGAAACGCGTAAACAATGGGAGCTTAGTATCGGTCACCTGAGTGGTAATGAATTGCCATCCATGGAACAGTTTAAAACGTTCTTGGAGACGAGATATCGAGCTTTAGAGTTCGTGGAGCCTAATCGGTCTTCGGGTCATCAGGGTAGAGGCTTAGCGGGGCCAAATCACAAGGCTTTGTTGGCCACGAATTCATCATCCAGGCGTTGTGAATACTGCCAGGAGGTATCACACAAGCTTTGCTTCTGCAAAATGTTTGCTAAGCAACCGGTACATGTTCGACGTGATTTTGTATCCAAGCGGCACATATGTTTCAACTGTTTAGGCAGTACTCATAATGCTTATGAATGTAAAAACCCAGCAACTTGCAGAGTTTGTAAGAAACGTCATCATTCTTTATTACACCCGGTTAGTATCAATAACAATAAAAACACATTAACTGATTCGTCTCATAATGCAAACGGCGATGAACCCATTGTGTCCTGTCTTTCGACAGGCACAATCCTAAAACCGCGACAGGTTTTATTAGCCACTGCTCTAATAAATGCCGAGTCTAAGATGGGTCATCAACAAATAGTCCGAGCCTTGCTTGATCAAGGTTCTCAGGCTTGTTTTGTTACGGAGGCCACCGTTCAATTACTGAGACTAAAGCGAATCCCGATTCAGGGATTCATAACAGGGTTAGGTAACAGTAAGGCTACGGTAGCCAAATATATGGTAAATATGACCATTCAATCCCGCGTTGATCCCAGTTTTCAACTACAAGTAAGTGCTTATGTGTTAAATAAAATTACGACGTACTTACCAGAGAAGAACATCGACACAAGCAACTTTGATTGGATCAGCACCAAAGGGATATATCTCGCAGACCCAAAATTTAACATGTCCAACAAAATTGATCTTCTGTTAGGTGCGGATGTCTATAGCTGTATCATTCAGGAAGGTATGGTGAAGAGTCCTCACGGTACTCTTATCGCACAAAGCACTACCTTAGGGTGGATCCTGTCTGGTGTAGTCGATACCGCTAATCAAAGGTATATAGCGTCAAGAAACGTTAGTGTCATGCATGCTCAAATAAACGAAGATGATAACCTTAAGAAGTTTTGGGAAATAGAAGAAACGAAAAATGTTAAGAAAATGCTAACCCCGGAAGAAGAGAGATGTGAGGAGCTATTCAAGCAGACAACGAAAAGAGATGAAGACGGACGGTATATCGTGAAACTCCCATTTAGAGATGAGGATCCCCAATGTAAGGCGGGAAATTCACGCAGCATCGCTGAAATAAGATTTAAATCACTGGAACGAAGATTGGGAAGGAATGAGAAATTAAAGGAAGAATATACAAAGGTAATCAAGGAATATATACAGATGGGACACATGAGAGCTGTAACACTAAAGGATGATAAAAAGGAAATAGCAGTTTACTTGCCCCATCATGCGGTAGTCAGAGAAGACAAAACCACTACGAAAGTTCGAGTAGTGTTTAACGCATCTGAAAAAAACAATAGAGGTGTATCATTAAATGATACTTTGATGGTCGGACCGACGTTGCAGGCTGATTTGCGTCACACAATTTTAAGATGGCGCCGACATGCTGTTGGGATTGTGGCTGACGTTATTAAAATGTATAGGCAGGTAAGGGTAGCTGAGGAGCACGTCAAGTTCCAAAGAATTTTATGGCGAGATAATTCTGAAATGCCATTGCAAGACTACGAATTGCTTACTGTCACTTTCGGTACAGCTTCGGCACCATATCAGGCAGTTCGTACGCTTCATCAGATTGCTTATGATGAAGGAGATGACTATCCATTGGCTCGTAATATCGTTTTAAATGCATTCTACATGGACGATTTGATGACTGGGTGTGACAGCCTGGAAGAGGGAATCAACATATACCAACAGATGACAGCGTTATTAAAGACAGGAGGGTTTCAACTGCAAAAATGGAACAGCAATTCTAAAGAAATGTTAGAAGTTATTCAGGCAAGGGACACTAGTAATAGAAATGAGCAAGTTAGTGAAATGAAGCAAAACAATAGTAACGATCTGAGAGATCAAATAGAAGAAGGAATCAAAGAGCGAGATCAAATACAACTAAAGTTAGATAGCACAATAAAAATTTTAGGTCTTATCTGGAATCGTAAAGAAGATATTTTTCAGTACTCGGTTAATCTTCCCCCAACACTAGGTACACCTGTGACAAAGAGAGTCATAATTTCTGAAATTTCAAGACTCTTCGACCCACTAGGTTGGTTGGCTCCATGTGTTGTGCTAGCTAAAATATTCATTCAGAAATTGTGGCTTACAGGACTTGGCTGGGACGAAGAACTGAGCATAGGGTTAGTAAAAGAGTGGACTGCTTACCGTGATGAACTCGCCCTCATTACTAAAGCCCGGATCCCTCGTTGGTTTGGTAGCAGGCCTACTGACGATCTGGAGCTACACGGGTTCAGTGATGCCTCTGAGTCAGCCTATGCTGCAGTTATTTATTTACGTAGGATTGAAGTCACAGGACAAGTACATGTTTCCTTAGTGGTAGCAAAAACTAGAGTGGCTCCCTTAAAACAAATAAGCATCCCGCGACTGGAGTTGTGTGGAGCAGTACTGATGGCACAACTACTAACTGAAACGGCAGACATTCTAAACATTCCACGAGAAAGAATTAGAGCCTGGACGGATTCCACTGTAGTTCTATCCTGGCTTAATAGCCATCCAAGCAGGTGGAAAACGTTTGTCGCTAATCGTACTTCCGAGATATTATCAAGTACAAATTCAAATCAGTGGTTTCATGTCTCCACAAAAAACAATCCGGCAGACTGCGCCTCCCGAGGTCTATTACCCAGTCAGTTGATAGAGCATCAGTTATGGTTTTCGGGGCCTTCATTTCTGAAAAATCAAACGATCAATTACGAAAGGCCAAAAGATTTAAAAAATAATTTGGAAGAATCTGTACGCGCTATTCGTTCACATATAGCAGTGGTACCAAGCGATTCCATTATAGAACGGTTTTCCTCCTTACCAAGATTACTTCGAGTGATAGCATATTGCAGAAGATTTCTGAACAAAGGAAAAAATCCAGAGACATATTTACAAAAGCAAGAAATAGAAACAGCTTTAAACGTATGCATTAAGGAAGTACAAAGGGATAGGTTTAGTGAGGAATATTTACAATTACAGAAGAGTCAGAACCTAAAGTCTAAAAGTAAATTAAATTCATTGTGTCCCTATCTTGACCATCAAGGTATTATGAGAGCAAAGGGTAGAATCCAGAAATCAGAATTAGATGAGCAAACAAAACATCCAATAATACTGCCAAGTGATACGCATTTAACTGAACTCATCGTAGCGGACGCTCATCTTAGAACGTTTCACGGAGGTCCACAGCTCATGATGGGTTATCTGAGAACGGCTTATTGGATAATAGGAGTTAAAAATTTAGTTAAGAAACACTTTCGGAAATGTGTAAGGTGTGTTAGATATAAAGTTAATAGTCAGAACCAATTAATGGGTTCACTTCCAACAGTACGTATATTTAGATAGGTCTCTTCAAGACCCGTCTAACGACACCTCATTTGCTCAGATCGGGCAAATAGAAACCTGAAAAATTGCCCGCCCACCCTCCCATCTTTTACGGGATATATAGGATCTGCTGACCAGGGATCGTCAACCCTAGGTGGTGACAAAAATTTTTATTAATTTAAAAAACTTTTGTTTAATTTTAAGTTATTTTATTTGTTGACTGAGGCCTTCTACACCTCTTATATTAGATAGACCGGCTCAAATTAGAGCATAGATATTTCATTGATTTTAATTGTTTTTATCTAAACACATTGACACTCACCCCCCTTTACAGGGTCAGACAGACTTATATAGACACATACCCCTATACAGGGTTAGACACAAACTTATTGACACACACCCCACTATACAGGGTTACACAAACTTATACACATTGACATTTCCCCGTCACACACACGACACAGTACACCACAAATTTCACCACACCATCATATCTGACACTGATACCTGTCCTGCTGGGTTGCCGATGGACCCCAGGCAGCTTAGTTTCTCCTCGTCATCGCCGTCGCCGCACCCGCATCCACCAAAACATCAACAAGCTCCGAAAAGCAGGACAGCCCAGGCTAGGGTCTGGCTTCAGAGAGCGAAGGCTTGCGTGAGCGAGTCCCGCAATCTGAAGCGAGACCTTAAGGAGGGAATCCTCAAAGCTGTAGACCACCTTTACCAACTCGTCAAAGAGGCGGAGGTGTCCGGAGCTGCTGGTGCGGCGACGGTCGTGATGTCCCCGAAACCCACCGAAGGCGATGAGGATGTACTCGGGCAGATCGCAAGTCTGAAGGACTCGGTGGAGGGCTGGATTACGGAGTCGCACCACACGCTCAAACGGCTGATCCAAGGTGTCGACAGAAAAATCGACAATCAGGGCGCAGATATCGTCAACAAGATCTCCGAGAAGGTAGAGGAGACTCAGGTTGGAATAGACCAGGCAACCGAGGTGATGGTGGCGCGTTCCCAGACACAACTGGAGAATCTGGTTACCGCCGTCGCCAAAAATGTCGTCGCTGAGAACAAGACGCATCTTGACGAAATGTTGGAAAGGCGAGTTCCCGGGAGAGTCCCGGATGAAGCCCCTAAATCCTATGCCAGCGTCACAGCAGCCAGACCCGGGCGCCGACCGGCGCTTCACTCGCTGGCGGTGACCTCAACGGACAGTCAGAAGACTGCCGATGAGGTACTCGCCGGGGTGAGGGAGGCGGTCGACGCCAAGGTTACTGGCTTAAGGGTCAGCAAAGCCAGGAAGGCGAAAAACAGCACAGTCATCCTGGGCTGTGACACAGAGGCTGAGCGAGATAGGGTAAGGGAGAAAATCGAGAGCTGTGGTGGTGGGCTTGTGGTAGAGCCCATGAGGAATAAAGATCCATTGGTCGTCCTAAAAGACGTCCATATGGAGAGTGATGAAAAAGAGACGTTAAGGGCCCTTTACACCCAAAACGCAGATATCTTCATGGGCCTACCACAAGCAGAGAGTGAAATTAGGATTAAGTACAAGAAAAGGACCAGAAATCCGAAGACGTCTCACATAGTCATACAGGTGAAGCCAAAGGTATGGCAGAGGATGACGGAGGCTGGAACCCTCTACCTGGACCTGCAAAGGGTCAGAGTGGAGGACCAGTCTCCGCTCATCCAATGCACCAAGTGCCTAGCTTTCGGCCACGGCCGTAAATTCTGCACCGAGAGTGTGGACAGGTGCAGCCACTGCGGAGGTCCGCATCTGCGTGACACGTGCCCTGACTACATCAAGGGAGCCGAACCGCGGTGCTGCAACTGCACGCACTCTGGGCTGCAGAACATCGGCCACAACGCCTTTAGCGCCGAGTGCCCAACCCGCTCAAAATGGGACTACCTGGCGAGATCCAACACCGCCTATTTGTGACTCACACACTCACAGTACACATACCATACAGAAACACACAAACCTACACACACACACATACACACACACACATTGATTTAGGAAATATATAATAAATATATACAAATAAATCAAAACATGCACGCTAACATAGAACACGAACAAACAAACACAGAAACACTTTACAAACAACACAACGAGGTGTCAACAATTGCATATATTTGAGTATATGTGTACATTGTTGACAAAGACAGGAACAAAAAACATACATAACACTGGACACGTACACGAACATAACATACAGAGTCACAGATATCACGATCGCATGTTGGAGGCAATGACTATGTGAGATGTCTTGGAAGCTTCACTATCAGAAGGGACTACAAAATTAAACAAACACAAAAATTAATAAAATATAGAAAATGGAAACATAGAATTATATTAAATACAAATTACATTTGGTAAAAATTATATTATGCAAATATTATATAAGTTTTAAAAACTATATTATTAAATATTATGGACAAATTGCAAGATATATATTGTACAGAATTGGAAATTGTAATAAGATTAAAATAACATACAATAATAAAATGTGTAAAAATAAATATTCCCTAAGTTAATAATTAAGTAATGAAAACAGAATGATTGGCACGAGGCACTTAGTGCCAAAAAACTAATAAATAAATAAATAAACGACACAAACATACACAAACGGATAAATAAGGTCCTGTCGTATCCTTGGACGGGGAAAAGCTGCCGTTATCCTATAATGGGATAACATTATTAAAAAAAAAAAAAAAAAAAAAAAAAAAAAAAAAAAAAAAATCCACATACGCACTGCTAAGGGTCGTGGACACCGTGCATACAAGGGCTACATCTGTCTGTTTGTGTGTATGTGTACTCGCGCTCTTCACTTGGAGGTTGTTAGCGATATGACCACTCAGGCGTTCCTTGCTGCATTCAGACGATTTGTAGCTCGGCGAGGCCATTGCGCTAAATTATGGAGTGACAACGGTACCACCTTTGTCGGTGCCTCTAAGGAACTTCAAAACCTAAGGGCTATGCAACCCATTATAGCTGAGAATCTGGCATCCAATGGCACTGAGTGGCACTTTATTCCTCCACGCGGTCCTAATTTTGGTGGACTGTGGGAAGCAGGGGTGAAGTCCACAAAGTATCACCTGAAACGTGTGATAGGGGAATCGACACTTACATATGAGGAGTTGAGTACGCTTCTCATCCAAGTAGAAGCTTGTTTGAATTCGCGGCCTATAAGCATCATTAACTCAACGGACCCTGGTGAGCCTATGCCATTAACTCCCGGACACTTTTTAATTGGAGAGTCTATTTTAAATGTACCTGATCACTCGTATGAAAACTCCAACGTGGCTTGCTTGACGCGATGGCAATTCATACAAAGAATGTTGCAATCATTCTGGAGACGTTGGTCTTCAGAATATATTTCTAACCTCATGCATCGCTATAAGTGGTCTAAACAGACATCAGAACCTAATGTCGGTGACATAGTTCTAATTAAGGAGGACGATTTGCCGCCAAGTCGTTGGTTACTAGGTCGTGTCGAACAAAAGCATCCGGGTAAGGATAATATCACCCGCGTAGTCACACTGCGTACAAGCTCTTCGTTGTTAAAGAGACCAACCTCGAAATTATGTATTTTGCCTGTTTCAGATTAGGTAACTTGTGGCTTGTTTTTATTTTATAGTTGATTGTACAAATTATTAACAAATGCTTATAGTTAAGGTTCTAATTTAGCTACTGTGTATTGTATTTTTTTTACTACTTATAATGTAAAACTCTTTCGAGTTGTTTGATGAGCTATCGAAAATCTGTCTTATTTATGTTAGTGTTTTACAATTTTTACAGTACAATTTTATATATTCAATATGTTTTACATTATTCAGAAGGACATTTCCTCACTAAATGTCCTTGGTGGGCGGCATGTTGAACCGCAAAATAATATAGGAATATAATAACAGTTTTCTTTGATTCTCGATAGAGGGCGTTGTGCATTTTATCTAAATCGCGATATTGATGTTGTTAGTACAGTAGTATAAGAAGCCTGTGTAATATTTTTTTGTATCCAGCTCTGGGTAACAATACAATATTTTAGAACAAGTGACAAGTTGTAGTTTTATTCGCTCGACTTAGTTGCCCCTCCAGTGCAATTGTGTTGTTCCCATTAAATACCAGGCAACTCTTGGTATTTACGAATGTCATTATAATAACCCATCCTGGATCGCTCCCGGCGCAAAAATTTCCATCCTCTGAGCGGGAGTCACCATATTTATGAGTAATTCGGCGACCAATTTCCGCAATCAGACTTTTGGCCTCCGATCCCTAATTGCTCAGAGTCTCCACAGCAATGGGCACAAAACAATAATGCGTCTCCATAGCAGCGTACTTCAGTCGTTTCCTATTAGCGGTATGCTCCGCTACTTCCCCTGGAGCACTGACAGTGCGACCCTGATGAGAGGTCGCGACTGTGCTGATGAACGTAGCGTCCCACACCAAACGCCGTTTTTCTACGGCACCAAAGTCAAGCCATCAGCCGCTTCCCGCCAGATCTGCTGAGGCCCGGCGACCCCATCAACCAGTAATATATTACATATTTTCCGTTTGTTACCTCAAACTTCCGCCGTTTTAGAAGGATATACTTTTCATTTGGGCCCATATGAATCTGATGAGAAAATAACCGATAAGTACGAGAAACTATGACAACAAGGTAGTAACATTCCCATTTCCACTTATCTTGAGCCCTCTCTTGATATATTTCTGAGGACTGAGGTCTCAAGTTACGGCAAATTATTTGAGACTCTTGAATTATAGGTGCCTATGTCACTTCCTCTCAGTTAACTCATCTATTCCTTAGTCTCTACCTCATAAAATATACTAAACAGAAATCCTAGAAAATCTACAAGAAAAATGTGACCTGTCATGTCGACCTCTGAAATAAGACACAATGACAAATCAAATGAAATAGGCAAAAAGTCAAGAATATTGGTCTATGGAAATCAATTTGATGTAATAAAATAAACTACCTTTTATTGCTGGTAAAGCGCTGACTGCTCCAAATGAAATTGTCCTTTATTTGACGGTGACCTTACAAAGGGATTTGTAGACAGGCACATCGCGTCAAGGTGTTGCCGGGTCGATACAAGAAAATGAAGACGTATTTTCATAGGCGCTAAGTCGAAATTTCTTCTTGAATTATGATAAAATAAAGCTACATTTATAAAGACGGTTGGGTAAGTTAAGGAATGCGGTAGACTAGCGTTTTAGTAAAGTTTTTTTTTTGCTTGGGATACTTTTTTCTTCTGAATAATCTTTATCATTTTCTCACGTCTTTTACGAGTATACAGAGGCGTATCAAATTTCTGCGTTCTCCTGCCTACATATATACGAGTAATATAGATGTAGTCAAATTTATCCCAAAAAGGAATACGACATAATTTTAGACAAACTCACGTAACGTGATGCAAGGCTATTACCGTCAACAACCCAACATAATGTTCCTGAATAAATATACTGTCTGTTAAGAAACTCCTTCTGCCTACTAAATAAGTTGAAACACCATCGAAGCCTGCAGATACCCTGCCTGGAAAATTCTTATACTTTACTAAGAATTGTGAATTTTTATATTTATAACTAGCTGAGCCCCGCAGTGTTACCTGCAACCCCGACAAAGTTTATATCTCCTATATCTATTACTCTATTACTCCGTGTATCATCAGCTGTCTGCCAATGGAAGTCCCGTCAAAATCAGTCCACCCGTGCCAGAGATTAGCCGGAAATAACAGACAGGCTAATATTTTAAAAGTAGTTTTTTTCATGTAAGTACCTATACACTTATATGCATTTATTAAACATTATCAAACAAACAAACAAAGACTTCAAATTTATTTATTTGTATTGCACCTCATTTGTGATAAATTCTGAATGTAAATAAAGGTGATTTGTAAAGATGGCGCCGACAACCGATTGTTCAAGTTTATTACGTTGGTTTCGTAGACATCTATTATAGATATCGATCTATATTTTAAGGATTATAGTGTACATAATTAATATGAATCAATTAACTACCCTACTCGACCATGTTTCTAGATCGTGGCACCCAAACTTCATTCTAACATCTGGCGCCTAACGTGGGGCGTGTGGCGTGACATACTTAATGACGTCAGCTATATCTAAATGCATAAACATTAGATAAATTACATCTAGATACTAAACAAATGACGTTGCTCACACAATATTAATCGACTCGAATCGAATAAAATCGAAGGGAATCGACGTATGACTTCTGTTCATAAATGATGATGATGGCAAAGTATAATCCATTCGTTTAGATAGTGTCGGTGCACCCGAACGCAATTTTGGTTACTGTTGTAGTATACGAATATATTAATATATACAACGGTGTAAACTGGCAAATCATACTTGCTTGGTACATATCATGGCATAATCATACGCCGCAGGCGGGCCCTTTGATTTTGTGGCGGCTTGCCGCAAGTGCGATGGCGGCGCAATCAAGGTGACCGTATCTAAGCGAATGGACTGTACTATTCCCTTCACTACAATTATCGATTTGCCCTGCGTCTGGGTATAATTTACCTATAACATGTACGTATTTCGAAATATTTAAGTAAGTTTTTCAACAGTCTAATTAAGATAGGCTTTGCCTAGTTTAGAATCAGACTGCCATTCATGAGATATATGAAGTTATTATTATTAAAACAATAATTCAATGGTCATCAAATAAGAAACGGCGGGAGGTTTATTTGAAATCAATCAAGAAGTTAATCTATTAGGAGAGCAGTCGGGCAGACCACTTTATGAACCACGTTACAATTGATTATGATATAATTGTGCCGGCTCGGATATCGAGGTCTTGTACATAATTGCAATTAAGATCTTCATTGCCTTCGTCGTTCCAGTACGCCAGACAAAGCCTTATTTTCTACCACTATCTTTCTTTATTCCTGGTAATAGGAATTAGGAATTTGATACGTTTCATTAAATTAGATATTTATTTACTTGATATTAAGACGTCACAACTTGAAGTTCATTATCTACCACTCTCATTGGATTCGGTTATTTAATGCTAAAAATGACGTCCATAATTTTTTTATGTGTTCCTTACTTCAACTCAGTATCTAACTCAAACACAGTTTAATAAAACCGAGTGAATTATCTATACAAATAAATAAAATTGGAGTGTCTGTTTGAAATATTAAAATAACCACTTTTTACTAAATGTAATACACGATACATATACCAAATATGTAGTTAAAAATGTTTTTGTCTGTCTCTCTGTCTGTCTGTTTGTTCCGGGTAATCTGGATAGATAAATCTGGAACGGCTGGACGGATTTTGAAGGGGCTTTCACTGGCAGGTAGCTGATGACCCGGGGAGTAACTTAGGCTACTTTTTTTAGACTAACTTTGTCCCGCGGCGTTACTCGCGTTATAACAATAACCGCAGGTAACACCGCGGGGTTCAGCTAGTTTGGCAAATATCATACAAGTAGTTTGAAAAAGAAGTGCAATGCTGCAATTTATACCTATAAGCTCCTTGAGTGTACTCAGTCGCAGTGTACGTACTGCTTGATTAAGGATAACAAGTACAATTTTAACAAAAATAAAACCGACTTCAAGGTTCGACTCGATTTCTCGTGGATGCCATCATCAGATATTAATGTCCTTATCGTACCACCATCGGGACATCTACTTTCCATTAAAAAAATATTCATCGAAATCGGTTCAGAAACGACAAAGTTATCCACAAACACACATAAAAAGTATATATATATATACTAGCTGCCCCGGCAAACGTCGTTTTGCCATAATAATTTTTTAAGGATGGGTCACCCCTACCATTTAGGGGGATGAAAAATAGATTTTGGCCGATTCTCAGACCTACTCAATATGCTCACAAAATTTCATGAGAATCGGTCAAGCCGTTTCGGAGGAGTATGGCAACGAAAACTGTGACACGAGAATTTTATATATTAGATATGCGGTCGAATTGAGAAACCTCCTCCTTTTTTTGAAGTCGTTTAAAAAGTTGGCAGTCATAAGGACTGCCAATAAAAGTGAAAACTTATAACTTAGAACATTATTTGTAAAGTTAATGTGTAAAATTAGGAATTTCAGAATGTTCAAATTAAAATTATCAACATCAAACATTATCAAGTCGGTGACGCGGTGACGCGAACTCAAGATTTTACCCTACCAAAAAGTGCTCATCGCGGCCAAAGAAGTTTTGTGACGTCAGCATGTCGGTTCCGAGGTGACGCGAACTCATAAAATTTCCCCCTACCAAAAAGTGCTCAATGCGGTTAAAGAAATCCACTTCAATAAAGCTAAGTTGCTGTAGGTAGCGGAAGAGGTGTATATATATATATATAGGTCTAGGAATGGAGATATTTCGGCTTAGATGATGATGGTAAAAAATCACGTGATGGTAAGCGATTACTGCCGCCCATGGACACCTACAACACCAGAGGCGTCACAAGTACGTTGCCGACCTTTGGGAAAAGGGAAAGGGATGTTGGGAGGGGTTGGGGTGGGGTATGGGTTTTCGGTATCCTCACTCACTCGGTGAAGCACAGTGCAAGCGCTATTTCACATCGGTTTTCTGTGAGGCCGTTGTATCACTCCAGTCCAGCCGGTTCATTCATGCCGAAGCGCGGTTTTCCCGCGTTAGAATATTCGATGCATTTATTTTAAAAGTACAATAAGGTGGTAGTCCGTGGTAGTAAGTTAAAGCGTGGGGTGAATATATTGAAACAGGCAAATTAATTCAATTTAACATGTAATATAATTGATTTGATTGAAAGGACTTTGATTTGACCTTTTTGGATACTAACAATTGCGCTCAACAAATTAAGGTCTACTGGCCATAATTTATTTAAACTCTTGTGAGTAAATGTCGAGTACTCCCTTGTCTCCCTTATGAAATTCAAAACAGTTGTATATTTAATCTAGTGTTGAATATACGTACAACGTTGTAACTACATTATTTCTCAGTAGGTTTTATTATTAATCGTGGCCTTTGTCAGAGACTATTCTGTTCTGACAAATCTAAGAATAAACCTAAGTTATTTTTGTGCTTCGTTAATGGCAACGATTTATTTTGTACCATTGTAGTTATTAACGTTTAATTATTGTGAAATCAACAAGACTTTCAATAAAGTATATAATATTGTAATTTACAAGCTTTTCCTCGTGGCTCCACCCTCGATATCGCGTATGTCGATTATCGCGGAAAAGAGTAGTTTATATGTTTTCTGAAGAATCAAAGTATCTCCATGTCAAATTTTAATAAAATCGGTGCAGCGGTTTAGCCGAGAAAGCGAGACAGACAGACAGAGATACTTTCGTATTTATAATAATGGTATGGATATAGAATTATGGATAGAAATATACTGACACGCACATTTTCTCTACGTTAGGCCGCACTATGATCGATTTTTACTTAGAATTTTTTTTTTGGTAAACTTTTCTTGTATTTTAATATCATATCTCTAGAAATATTTTCTAGACAATTATTAAATACTGAGTTACTCAAAAGAAAATAAATTTATTCTCTGAATAGAAGTAAAGAAGTCTTTCGTGTTCCTAGCTAGTTGACAAAGAGAATCGCCAAAGGCAGAAAGTTAATGTCCATATTTATTTGTCTTCTTAAAATCTTATTTAACTACCTCACGTAATAGCGGTTATTAGAGAGTAGTATACATTACTAGTTTCTAGTGTAAATGCTGGTATCGTAATTCATTTTATGATTGTATGAATAAATAAAAAAATTCAGCTCCTGCCGGTCATGACGTCACTCCATCTGGCCCGTGGACGTCCTACACTATATTTACCGATCTAATATCCCAGCCCACTGCCACTTCAGCTTGTTAATCCAGTGGGCTATGTCGATGACCTTAGTAGTCTCTCGTATCACCTCATTCTTGATACCAACCTTCAAAGAAATGCGGAGCATAGTCCTTTCCATAGCACTGGCCTAGTTAAATTTTAGCCGTTAACCGAAATATATGAATTCGACACCCCTATTTTACCTCCAAAATGCGCCGAACATCCAAGCTTCAGAGCTTTAGAAACGCTCTGTAAAGCATAATAAACCACTATTTACGAAAATAGCACACACAGAGCCTCACTTCACATGCTTTACACAGACGCCACTGAAGGCCAGCGCTGGGCTAAACACACGCGGTATTCGTGACCCACATTCTTCTAAAATGACATGAGCATTTAAGCCTCTGTTGGGAGTTTATTTACCTTGAAATAGTATGTACTAAGTGCTACGGGAATTAATGGAATTACGTGGTCACTTAGTGGGTTTTGTCTGATTACCATTCAACAAACGAACTCCTAAGTTTAAGGACGTACGTGGTTTATTAACAAGAAACAGATTAATTTTAAGGAGTTTACTTTAATATAAATCGAATTCAGTTTGATAGGTGTGTCTGTTGGATTATGATTAAAAGTTTTAGTTACATATGAAAGGAAATAATTCAAATGCGCAAAGAAAAGGCCAAAATACATATTAAAAAAATCTCCATATGTAAGTAGATCAGTAAATAAGACAAAAAATTATAAGTGCTTTTAGAACACTTGTAATATAATGTAAATTTGTTAAGTTGAATTAAGTTGCTTAGTTTCTTGTAAAATTTTATCTGTTAAACATGTGTGTATATAAATAAGAAAAGAAATATGAAAATGTTTAGCATTCTATATTAAATGTGTGCATTCTGCAATTCCAGTAAAATTTAATACATAATTACAGAAAGCAAACCATTACTACTCAAAAGTTCTTTCAAAGGCTCACTCCACATTTTATGCTAATCATGTTCTGTGTGTATACACAAACTATTTTAGCTATCTACTGGATATAAAAATAAAATAAAAATAAAAATAGCCTTTATTTACTCTGACCTTTGCACAATATAAAAATAAAAAACATGAAATTATGCTAACTATACTTAACTATACTATATTAACTATACTTCTATCTATTTCGGTATGTATATAACTTAACATTTAATGTCAGTTACCAGGTCAGGCTGTCTTGCGACATAGGCCTCCTCAAGATCCCTCCACATTTGCCTGTCCATTGCTGTCCTTCTCCAACCCTTGGGCAAATCGTCTTCCCATCTTTTTTTCTGCCTTCCTCTACGTCTTTTTCCGTCCCGCGGGTACCATTCTGTTACTTTTTTGGTCCACTTTCCTGTTGTTGATCTCATCATGTGACCAGTCCATTTCCATTTCAAGGTTCGTGTTTTTACTTTTACATCTGCTACTTTGGTGATGCTCCTAATAGTTGCAGCTTTCCATTTGTCTTTCAACCTTAGTCCCAACATACTTCTTTCCATTCCTCTTTGGCATACACCTAGTTTGTGCTCAATTTTCTGTGTTAGTGGCCAGGTCTGGCAGCCGTAGGTGAGACATGGAAGTATACAAGTGTTGTAGACGGTTTTCTTTTCTGAGATGGGTACAAATTTATTTTTCATTATTTCCTTTAGGGACCAGTATCTTTGCCAGGTATTATTTATTCGTCTTTCTACTTCTTTAATTGGTAGGTCCTCCACAGATATGACTTGACCCAGGTAAATATACTCTTTAACGTATTCGATCTCCTCTTCGTCAACCTCAATTTTGACTTCGGTCTTGTTTGTCATCAATTTTGTTTTGCTCACATTCATCGTTAAACCTGCATTTTTACTTTCAGGATATAGCTCTCATTAAAAAGAAGGTTTTAGACCAACGTTTACCACACAAGTGGATATAGAATTTGTTACAAGTTTTTTTTTATTTGTACTTTATGCACATTAAAAGTGACAAAGGTGGACTTAATGCCGTAGGCATTTTCTACCAGTCAACCTTAAGGTGATGCAGAGCTAGAAAGCTAGTTTTTCCTTCTTTTTTGAAGTGCTGTTTGCCTGCGTAATTTGCTTTTTAGTCGGCTATTACTCTTTCTGACACCTGTCAATTCGTAATAATTTTGTTTTATTTTTAGCCCAAAATTAATACATTTTTTGTAAGTTGCCATAATTATTCGAATTTTAATATTTTCAATCGTTAATAAGGTAAATAAAAGGTATATAAAATTTTGCCGTAAATTGTACGCCAATTCAAAGTTACATGGCCCAGTCGATTACGATATGTCAGAAACGCATTCTTTGAGCCGCCGGCCTATAATGGTGGTGACATCCTGTATTTTTAATTCATAAACCGGTCGGTAAACAAATAGAGATTTATTTAAAGAAAAAATAAAGTAGATAGTTACTCACTGGCATAGTACCCCACGTCATTGTTGACATTGATGTGTCCCGCGTCTTCAGCTGCGAGCATGTGTGTGTCCCAGACGGAGCGGTACTCAGGGTCATGAAGCACATCGTAAAGGGCATCCGGCTCCACGTCGTCGAATTCTGCAACCACCTGCAAAGATAATAAACAATAAGATTTATTTTACTTCATTATCATCATCATCAGCTCGTTACAGACCACTGCTGGACATAGGTTTCTCTAAAGGAACACCACAGAGCCCGATCTTTTGCTTTATGCATCCAGTCGCTGTTAGCCCTATTTCCTTCATAGCGTAGTAAATTTATAATACATTCTGGTTGGTTTAATTTACTTTACTACAGTTATTAATTGATTTAATATATTGCAAATGTGGTACATCTGAAATACTAAGTCATTAAATCGCAGCAATTTTCAAGAGTGAAACGAAATGTTACTGAACTGTCACCCGCACCATGCTATAGCGCAAAGAGTATAGGAAATAGATAATACATACACTATTAGACTGACCTGTTAACCTACTGGTTAATAATTCTGAATGCCTAGTCAGAGATCGTAAGTTTGGTTCCCGATTAAGACAAATATTTATGTTCTAAGCCTGATCCTTTAGTCTGTGTTTGGATTAAATTTATGTATAACTAGCTGAAGCAGCGAACTTCGTACTGCCTTCTTGTTCTTCTTCTTCTCTTGTACACCGAACAAACTTGACATGACAAACCACCCAGGAATCCATTAAAATTTACACACAAAACTTTCATCCAAATTGGACCAACCGCTTAAGAGAGTTAGGTGCCAAACACACGTATAGAAGAATCTTAAATATATAAATCAATTGTTGTTCGTTTGTCTCGCTAAAACTCGATAACGGCTGGGCCGATTTAGCTGATTGTGGTTTTGAAATGTTTGTCGTAATCCAGGGAAAGTTTAAACGGTAAAAAATTAAAAATTTAGGAGTGGCTTCTAGTTCAATCGGTTTTACCTAAATATCAATTATTTTTGTTTTCACCTATTTCATTGGACGACATATACGCGGGCGGAGCCGCGGGCAACGACTAGTAAAACCCTTTATCTGATCTTATAATCTGTTTAAGGAAACACAGAGATCTTACTTCTTTAAATTGAAGTTGTTACACAAAACTTATATTAATACTAGTTGTTGCCCGCGGTTCCACCTGCGTATATGTTGGTTATCGCGGCAAATAGTAGCCTCTCTGTTATTCTGATGCTTAAGCTATATTACTGTAAAGTTTCATCCAAATTCGTTCAGTAGTTTTTGCGTAAAATAGTAACAAACATCCATTCATCCATACTTACAAACTTTCCCGTTTATAATATTAGTATAAATAAAGGAGAAAAGGATATAAATTGTAGTACGGCCCATCTTCTGTCTGTGAAAGGAAATGAAACAATATTTTATATAAGAAATATGAAATGTCTTCTGCAGATTACAAAATGTGCTTTGAAAATATCATTCCAGTACGTGTTATGAAGTTGGACGTCATTTCTATTCGAAAAGTAAATCTGCTTTGGGTTTGATTTGTCTTCCTACTCTTGTGCTACTATATTAGACACTAGCTGACCCACACAACCTCATTTGCGTCTCCTATTGCCCGTAGCGTGATAATTTTCCCCCGTTTTTTAAACATTATTCATTGGTGCTCCTCTCCTATTGGTCTTAGAGTGATGATATATAGCCTATAGCCTTACTCGATAAATGTATTATCCAGCACTGAAAGAATTTTTTAAATCGGACCAGCGGTTCCTGAGATTAGCGCGTTCAAACAAATAAACTCTTCAGCGTTATATATTAAGTACTAGCCAACCCACGCAACATCGTTTGCGTCTCCTATTGCCCGTAACGTGATAATTTTCTCCCGTTTTCGTAACATTTTTCATTGGTGCTCCGCTCCTATTGGTCGTAGCGTGATGATATATAGCCTATAGCCTTTAACACTGAAAGAACAAACAAACAAACAAACAAACAAACAAACTCTTCAGCTTTATATATTAGTATAGATTTACAACAAAACAATACTGAGTTACATAATTTTACAAGATATTAATGGCTATTATGTACTCAGCTTGAATCTTCTCAATTGTTACTGCTAAAAAAGTCAAGGCTAATCTATCTATACTAATATATAATATATAAAGCTGAAGAGTTTGTTTGTTTGTTTGAACACGCTAATCTCAGGAACCACTGGTCCGATTTGAAAAAATCTTTCGGTGTTGGATAGTCCATTTATCGAGGAAGGCTATAGGGTATATATCATCACGCTACTACTAATAGGAGCGGAGCAACAATGAAGAATGTTTCAAAAACGGGGGAAATTTTCACGCTACGGGCAATATAAGGCGCAAACGAGGTTGCGGGGGTCGGCTAGTATTTTTATAAGCGGAGACTTGTAATTGGCTGTCAGCTTACTACAATATTATTATACTGTTTTTTGTAGCTGTAAGTCTTCCATAGTGCTTAAATAAATAAATAAATAAATGTGTCTAAGTATATATAGATAGACAGACATATATGTATGATATGATATGATATGATATCGGATGTCTAATACCCATAGTAAAAACTGCTTAGCTTGGAACTAGATCGCGTTGTGTGTCCCATTCTGAATAATAGTAATATTAAAGACTAGCCGACCCACGCAACCTCGTTTGCGCCTTATATTGCCCGTAGCGTGAAAATTTCCCCCGTTTTTGAAACATTCTTGATTGTTGCTCCGCTCCTATAAGCAGTAGCGTGATGATATATACCCTATAGCCTTCCTCGATAAATGGGCTATCTAACACTGAAAGAATTTTTCAAATCGGACCAGCGGTTCCTGAGATTAGCGTGTTCAAACAAACAAACAAACAAACAAACAAACTCTTCAGCTTTATATATTAGTATAGATATAATGCGAAATCGCTGTATGTCGACTGTGTAAATTATTGAGAAAAACTTATTACCAATTTTTATGCAACATCTTTTAAGAAAACTGGTGCCTAAAAAGAAGTTGAGCGAGTGAAATATTGTTTTACATATGTGTGGTCTATCCCGAATTCGAAATTATAGAAAAAAAAATGTAACTGATAAAATTTATGTTCAAATCGAGGAATCGAAATGTATGGTAATGGTAAAAGATTAAGAAAACGAAGTGTCACTACGTCTATTCACCCATAGATTTTGTTTTCCCGGAGCAGAATTCTCAGGACTCAGTTGCAAATAAAAGAAGATTTGACATAAACGGATATGGGATGTATGTGGAATAGAGAGTTAAATGATAATCATCCAACTCTTTTAAAGATCATTATGTTGGATATTTTGTTGTGTTACGCGTCTCAAATATTTATAAACACCATATCATTTGTTTTATCTGCTTATCAATCATATCTGTAACGACTGATAAAAGCTAAAGCCTGTTTTACGCCACTCTTTTTGCGCGTATGTATTAATGATTACAAACAAAATTAATGGCAAAATTGTAACTTTACATGGTAACAGGTTTCAGACGAATCCAACTCTTTGTAATACTAGTGTTAGTTAGACTAGTTTTTAAACAACTTAAACAATAGATGAAGCGTCTCAATCTGGTTATATTTTTATTTTTTGCCATTTTAGAACTCCGTAATTTATAAAATAATTCAGTTTTTATTTTATTTTGTAGGTTATGTCAGCCTAGCTGATCACATTTGAATTTATATAAAAAATACTGTCTCAAGAAAATGGATAAAAAGTAGGAAGATGAAAGTTTTATTTCTTTAAATGATGTATTATTCTTTATTGTAATTGAATAAAGAATAATGCATCGATCGACGATACAATTATACAGAAAAGGAAGTGCCTCCGTTGTGATCCTCTCACCAGGTGTGATTAGTCTACTATTGTTTAGCTATATCTACATGGGCCCATATAGACTTGTTCAAGGTTTCCTTCCTGCAAGGTATGCAGCTCTGGTGATTGGACTCGACAATACCCATTGTTCCACATACGCCTCTCCTTAAAAAGGAGGTTTTGGCCTACTGTACCATGCTGATCAGACGGACTGATATAGTTTGTTTCAAGTTAACCTTCTCTTTACAATGATGTTCAGTTAATCGCCTCTTACGGCCCACACGGGATGAACAGGGTGGACACTCTATATTCTTATGCTTGTTCTCTTGTTTTGTTATCACTATTTACTTTTACTTATTTATAATTTTTTTGTTTTATTTTGTTACATATTCTTCGGACGCCGGATGTGTATTTGGTCTTATTATTATTAATATTTCTATCCTTGGTCCTTGTAGTGTTAAGGTTTTTAAAATGTAGTTGTTTTGTTTTTTTTTCACATTATTATAATTGTTTACATGCGTGTTTTGTGCACCCGCTAGAATAGAATAGAGTGTAATCGATCGTTAAGTGTAGATAAAGGGGTGGATTGTTAACCAGCGTTAAGAGTCACTATGGCTTGCTGTAGGCTCCTAACATCCGCTGAATCTACATCTACGTTTCTTTTCTTTTTATGTATTTGGAAGGCAATAAAATGATTATTATTATTATTATTATTATTCTTAATTCGTCGCCACACCTATAATTATTTTTAACAACAGCGTGTAAATCTATAATAAGCTATTTCTGACTTTAAGATTTACGCACACTTTTATTCATTGTGCGGAAATGACTGTGTTCCCATTATACATATTTATCAGGGGAATGCCATGGCGTGGCAATTTCGTTACAACCATTAATGTGTAGTTACATAGGGACGAGGGTGATTGAGCACCCCACTTTTGGCCAACGAAAAATAAGGTTGAAACATCAAGAATGAATATTAATGAAAGATCTACGCCCTTTTACAAGGTGTTTGGGTATTGTATGTAAAAAGGCACGCTAGAACAGTATTACATTCGATAACTTAGAATATTAGTATTTGAAAGGAGTAAAACTAATCATGAATTCATCGTTATGCAGTCGATTTTTCCATTTAAAGTTAGCCCTTAAAATGCTTTCAATAAACCGTCTTTTTCTATATTAATACGTGAAGTCAAGACTTTGTATCCCTTTTTACAAAAAATATGCGAAAGGAAGAGTATGAAATTTCGCACAGTAAAAAACTTAAAATTGGTATAGAAGTGTTTATACCTTTCAAAATACTTAAAGTAAATATTTATAGTAGAATTTTCTTTTAAAAAAAGTCATAGATTCAAACATATGAGACTTTAAAACTCTATTCAAGCCTATTCCAAACTTAAAAAGTCCATATCCACATTAAACTAACAACGACCGTACTTTAGTATATGTTATATTGTTAGTGCTTACTTTTATAACCCCGCAAAAGTGAGACAATCAAGCAATCCAACGATAACTATAAACTGTGGCAGACGTCAATAAAATACCGCTTTTATTTCTCCAGGTGTTGTGAATGATTAAAACATAAATATCTCGTAATATTTGTCTACAAAATCAAGTATTTCTTATAACTTTAACTTACTCATATGATACCCTTAAAGTGGCAATTCTTGTATACGATATATAAGCTACATCTCGGAAACAGTTCCAATGATTATCATGAAATTTAGAAGTCTGGGGGTTTCGGGAGCGATAAATCGATCAACCGGATACTAACTTTTAAATCTCAAATTCAGCATTGGGAGATACCCATTGCTATTTATCAGATATGCTGAGCTGTAGGGCTATTGGCACTTATGTATGAGGAGTTTTTGAAGTGAAAACTTATTTAGTGGCGTTGGGCAATTATGCTTTCCATCAGGCAGAGTGGAGTCATTTTGGCAGAGCCAAATATAAAAAAAAATTGAACAAAGTGCATCTATTAATGAAAAGCCAGCTTCGCCGACGTCACTTGCATATTTTTTCAAGTGGCAGTCATGATTTAAAGCAATAGAAATCGCTCTTATTTAATTCATTATTACACACGTTGGTAGGTAAGGTTTATTTGCACAACCAAAGACAATATAGAATTCCAATAGTTTATTGAATTATTGAAGCTACAGTTATTTAATATTGCTTACAGAATCGACTAAAACTAAACCAAAATTATTAAATCAAGCTGTAAATAAACTAAGACGTAATAATCACATCGTTAACAAACAATCACTGCGCCTTCTTTTACATACACCGTCCACAGATTCCACCCAAACTGCCATGTTTCTCGAAGCACAGTTTGACGTTTCGAATAATGGATTGAAATAAACGAACACTAATCCAAATTAAACTTAAAAAAACTACTCGTTCTCCGACATATATATATAAATATGATGAGAACCCGGCATCGCTCAGGTAATATGTCTATACTGTGTACTATAACATCACAATAAGCATTTCTGTAGCTATCGGTTCTCAAGGAATATTTTACTTCTTTTTATGGCGCATTTTCTTTAAAGATCAAAGAGGTTTATTTCAGGTGAGCTTAAACAACAGTGATTGCTTATAGTTTTGAGTTTTCACTTCTATCGGCAGTTCTCATGACTGCTTTGTGTTTTTCTTTTCTTTCTTTCTTTCTGATGATCCTACGTTTTATCTCTCAAACTTGATGGTTATATCAAACCGCAAATATTGTTTGTGACAATTGTTTAAGAGTATGGTTACTGCTAGCAAAAGCTGGATTCAAGAAGCCGAGGATCGAACCAAGTGGCGTGCAATTGGAGAAACCTATGTCCAGCAGTGGACTGCGGTAGGCTGATGATGATGGTTTTAGACAAAATCCAATTTTAAATGACACCAATTCGTACGCTACTATAAAAACTCAACTTGAAGTTATTTCTCAGCAGTCATAGAAAAGTAATAATCTGCGTAGGTATATGCGTCAAAAACTCCGCATCGCAATAAAATTCTGACGTTTCCAGACATCTGGCGGCCTGCCACCTATAATATTGAGAACAAATCTTTAAGCAGGAAACGACATGATTTCTGATCGCTTGATTTGACAGTTCCGTTCACTAGTGAAGGACAGTATTCGACCTCCTTGCGTCGTATTTCGACTTGCTGAGGGAGGTAGCCTCTATAATTTATTCATTGGACGATCTGATCTACTCAAGACTCAGGGCTCCTTCACGTTGACATTTCTCGTGTTGTGTGCGATGCATGTCAACTCTCCTGTGGTTATTCAGTCTATACTCCTCTACCTGCCTTCTTTCTCGTGCTGTCAAAGGCAAGTTAGATTGGCGTAATCTGGCTGGTATTTAGTTTACACATTGTTTATAACTTATATGTTTAAATAACCGACCATACAATGAGATAAAATCCTACATAATATTCTTTCTCAACATATTAAAGTTTTATTTTATTCAATTATTTTTAGGGACTCGGTTATACACTGTTACTTAAATTTTTCAGAATATCTTCTTTGTTCTTTACTAGAACGTAATCCTTGCTGTTGTTGCACAGCAGCATACTTAAAAAGCATTTTCATGTAAGCTCCATTGCGCTAGAAATTGTTCTATTGAAGCTCAAGGAATTTGTGTGAAGCGGTAGAAACGTGGTAGAAACTGCAGAGCGCCGGAACTTTTAACATAATCAGGTATACTTTAATTAAAAAAGCTCATATAAACTAAACTTTTAAATGAATAGTTGTAAGTGTGATTGTGTAGTTGAACGCGGTAATCTCAATAAAGTTAGAAATGGAAAGTTATTTTAGTGTTTTATAGCAAATTTATCAAAGAAGGCTAAAGACTACAACCGAACATCGGTGAAAAACTTTTTATTACTTTTAAAGTCACAGACAGAATTGTATGGGTCAACGACGGTAAGAAAGTAGTCAATATTCATAAGATCATCGAAAAAAATGCATTAGCATCAGACTTCCTCGTACGTACGTCGAACGTAATCACTCCTTAAAGTCAAAAGATTTTTATTCAAATAAGCATTTATTATACAGGCAATTGTGAATAGTCAATATTTAAAAATCGAGTGATTCTCGTCGCCAGTTCCAAATGTAGCCTACCCTTCATGGAGAAGAATCTGGCAAGAAACTCCATTGTTGCTCCTTTTAAAAAACTAAATAGGGTCTACAATACTTTTTTACTATGAGACTAGAACGAGAGCGAAATCGACTATAGAAAACAAAACAAAAAGCTTGGAGTAATTGCTACACAGCCACGAGCTAACCAATCACACGCCGTTATTACCCAAAACTGCAAGAGTTTTATATCGTGCTTCCACTTTTGGAAAATAAAATCCAAATAGCACTTTCACTCACAGTCAAATTTAAAAAGATATAATATGTCCAAATATAAAATAATCAATAAAATGTCACAAATGTAAAATAAAGTAACACGCATGGATCAGCCATCGACCTCTTCAACCATAGTTGAGCCGACATACTCAGGCCACACAGCAAATCATCAGGTCAATACACAAGGAAAGTAATAATAATTATAGACGACAAGGTGCTCACACAATAACAAGTGCATATTAAATAACTTATCTTGTCCATCCAAACCACACCACATCAAATAATGTCATATCTTGTTAAAATACCTGGCCAAAACAATTTTGTGATTATTTAAGTCTTTAGTTTAGAGATCGTAAAAAAATATATATATAAAATATGTAAAGCAATGTAATTTGGCCTAATTAAAGTTTAGGTGGAGGAGATGTGCAGAAAGTTAAAATAAATCCAAAAAAATTAAACCACTGGGCGACCAATAGTTATTACCCTCCTTAGTTACAAACCCGCACTAAAGTGAACACAGGCTGACGGAAAAAGTACTAAACTACTATAATGGAAAACTTTGGGCCATAAATTATAGAATAAACTAAGATTCTGAACGCCATACTCAAGGATTCAAACTTTTGTTTGTGCTGCATTACATTTATAAGAACTCCAAGACTTTCATTGCTTTTTAGCCGGTTAGTGAGATTTATCAGCTGTATTTTAACTTTATAAATTACGCGAAACAAACAAACTTCATCCTCATCAACAGCCTTCAGAATTCCACTGCAGACAAGGAGTCGGAAAGGAAGTCTAGGCCTTCTATATCAGGCTCGCCAGACAGATTTGTAAACGGTTTGTATCTAGTTTTACTTATTTTTGCAGTAATGTTGTCCTGCATAATTTGCTTCCTTGTCGCTTCTTACAACATCCGTGGGATGAGAAGGGGTGGTGACATACTGATTTTAAATTACCTTCATTTTATAGACTCGCCACTAATTTAGCTTCGCTTCAGTATACAACACGCTAAGATTACGTCAAGTAAGGGGACGACCCAGAGCGTGAATAACTATCGCATGCATGTAACGCATAAGTCATCAACTGAGCAAAAAATGTGCCAGTTATTTTTCTGTTTATTCCAACTTTGTAACTCTCACGTGCATTTATACAAAGAAATACACCTTAAGTGTCTGTTTGTTATTTGAAATTAATAGAATTTCACTGAATACATATGGAAGTATTTATGGTAATAAAAAACAATATTTGTCTTTTTATCTTTCTGTCTGTTTATTCCGGCTAATCTCCAACCCCTCCCCACATCTCTTTCCCCCATCCCCTCCCCACATCCTTTTCCATATCCCCCAAAGGCCGGCAACGCACTTGTGACGTTTTAGGTCTTGCAGGTGTACATGTGCGGCGGTAATCACGTACTATCAGGTGGTACGTCTGCTTATTTGCCCACTACTCCATAAAAAAATGATCAAAAGTGTTTACTGGTTGTATTCAGCGGTCTACTCTATTAATATTTCCATTGCTTTGAAAAGCATTAAAAATGCAAACTCAAACAGTCATGCAACCGCGGTATTAACATTGCGTATGACATAAAATAATGGTTGACAGGGTGCTTCCATAGCAATGCA
Organism: Spilosoma lubricipeda; assembly: GCA_905220595.1. Classification (NCBI taxonomy): domain Eukaryota; kingdom Metazoa; phylum Arthropoda; class Insecta; order Lepidoptera; family Erebidae; genus Spilosoma; species Spilosoma lubricipeda. The sequence continues at coordinate 18,827,301 of HG992281.1, read as the reverse complement.
GCTATAACTCAAGTAACGTACAGAATAAATTATGGCCAATCATTGAAGTAATATTACGAGTACTACGTACGTACTATTATATTATTCATAAATGTGGCCAACAGCAATTATGTTCAAGATAAAACAACATTGTTTTTTTAAAGGCAACACTGTGTGTTTAGTGCCAGTATTAAAAAAGATAAACGAAGCTGACTTTGTACTTCGAATGTACGGTTTTGTGATTTTTAATATTTTGTTACATTGTTTCTCTAAACGCGTTAAGCTCTGAAATTATTGGCCAGATAAAAGATAAATAACTAAAATGTTGCTTTGCTAAAACTGAAAACACACAACTGTGTTAAATACTTTTGTGATAAACCTACCAGGTTTTTGCTTCTATATTTTTTGTTTTGTTTTTATATTTTTTAATTCTGTCTAGGTATACTCACTAGTTAATTCAGGAGTCGAGTATAGATTATAATGATAATTAGCAAGTTAAATAATGGTGGTATATATTAATTTATTTACTAAGTTTATGCACGAAATGTATAAGAGTGAACTTATCAATGCTTTATGAGATGACCTACGTGAGCAACGATTACAACGCGATGCGGCGCGACACGACACAATACGATGCGACGCAATGCAACACGCCACAAGTGTCCTATGTAATTTTGGTCATTACAATTAGTCAACTTGTTCACTACATTTGGTTAATACAGTACAGTTGCTCATAATTAAAAGTTCATAATTAAAGTAGACTTTTAGATCATTTTAAAAACATATTAAAACACAGCAAGAAGACAAACATAATATTTTTACTGTTAAAACTTAAATAAGATTTTTTTTGCAACACTACTTCATTATAAAAAGTAGGATGGGGTAAAAAGGTCGTATTTACTCAAATGTCAAACCTAGATAAAAACTCAAATATCGAATAATAGAAACCTTTATTTCATCCAGTAGAACCGATCAGAGCAACTGATAATATTGAATCAACACACACTGACAGGTTTTCTAACAATCGAATCGAAAAGCAATATCACAGCTGCTCCCTATTGTGTATCGAGTTATACTCTCTAAAAGCAATGGATTATTTTCAATTAATATCATGGATGGCTTAGTTTTTTCAATGGTTACCTCAACATTTCCTTGTCTGTGTTCTGATTTCGATTCCCTATACAGTTGTCCGTCCGTTCGTGCGATCCATTGGTTATTCTGAGTCTGGCTGTCATTTGTGTCCGTTTCGTCCACAGCGACACAAGGAAGTTTCTAGTGCGGGAGTTGTCAATATATATATCGTACCGTGATATACATTGTATGGTAATCCAGAGTATCATTGCCCCTTTTCATTCCGTGGGTATAGCCACGAGCCGGCTAAAAAAAGCAAACAAGACGGGCCAACAGCACAGGACTGCAAAGAGAAGGTTTCACTTTAAGCCTACAACGACGCGTGTGGCGAGCGTAATACAATAAATCATACTCTCCTTTTTTAAGGACAGGCCTACATTTCAGTAGTGAACTAATAAAGACGTAGATAGTAATGATGAATTTTACACCAACTATTTTTATTTATATTTTTATTACTCTACTAGCACATAATAGTATCAGTGGCTTACATTAACGAGCATTACACTCATCAAGTGCCTTAGTTCGTTAATCTGTCTTAAAACCAGAAATGGGAAGGAATTTAATTAGAGGCAAATTGGAGAAATAGGGATTAATTGGACTCCGTTTAGCTCTTTAGTAATTCGAGAGGAAACAATTCCAAAATAGCAAACGCTTAAATAATAGAGTGAAATGAGACATCACGATCTCTGGCAATTGTGTATCTCATGTGATTGAACTTGTAACACAAACTAATGAAAATGCAACATTTGACATAATGACATTGTCTTAGATTCTATAAATGTATTTATATTACTAGCCTATTCCTCTAGTGAGATTGCTGGGCATAACTAACTTTTGAAGTGAAAACTTTTATAGTGGGGTTGTGCACTTTTTTGGGATGGGTAAAAATGTTAAATTCGCGTCAGGAACTCGCGTGAAGAACTCGCGTCAGGACAAGTCACTTGTGTATCACCTGATCGAATATTTGTAAGACGGAGGCTTGGCGTAGGAGAGGAAGTAATATCTCCCATTCTTTTTACAGCGCGGCGAAAATGTATGCCTGCTCCTGCTGTTTCATTTAAGCAGCGCAGGGCACTTGCTCGAGTGTGCGTGTGTGTTTGTACTTCCAAAGGGGGGAGATTCTCAATTTGATTGTTATAACACCACAATAAGCATTTCTGTAGTACACCGCGTTTTTTTTGTGTGTACAGTAATTTATTTACGATACGAATGTATAACACATAAATTACTATATTTATGAGTAGTTACCATCACACAATTAACTTCTGAGATGCTTCAACCTGTCAAGCGTCGCAGTAGAATGAACAGTAAATGTTATAATTACACTCTTGATATTACAATTTTATTCCACTATTTAATGAACTTAAACTTAACCTGACCGACTTCGCCTTATGGCATTAACGTTTGACAATGTCATAGGGCTAAATCAGTCAGCTTAAGTAGAGATAATAGTTATAATCGGTCAACAGTTTTAGACAAGTTAAGCGCTTAGATCAAAGATAGATTTTTTGCACAACAAATGAATCAAAATATTCGACTCTCAAATGTTAATAAAACTTGCTTACGTAACATTATGTACCTTCGTCCAATTACGTACGCTAATTTTGCGAAACAGGGCCAAAGAGCTAAATTTGTATGCCTTCCTTTTGATATACTTTGAAATGCCAGTTATTAATAAACACCAAAGACGTAATGAAGTTATTTCTCCTTGCACGAGTTATTTAAATTTCCTGCACAGACAAAATTGATAAGGTTACATTACCCCAACCGCCTCTAAAATAGCTTTACACATACGAGCATGATGAGATGAGAAAGGACTCATTTATATTTAACTAGACTGAGTGCAGTTATGTGTGACGATCAAACATTCGACCATGATTTTTTTCATATATTTTAAATGGAGAAGCTTTCGCAGAAAAATAATTAATGGAGTTCATCCCGAAGTTGAAATACTTACACCAGGTGAAGAAACTGCGATTGTCTGGCTGTACTATGGGTACTATTAACTAGTACAATGGTTCCAAACGGGGAACGCAGCTCCTGGTGATTAGACTAAACAACTATTATAAATATTTCCTGAGAGTAAATATTTGTCGTATTCGAAAAAGTACTACTCGTATTTCAAAAACAGTCACCTCAATTATACTAAGATCCGCAGAAGTTTGCTCGGATAAAAATAGTTTAGTAGCAAATCAAATGTCTGAATAGATTCGTTACGTGAAAATTGATAATAGAAAGTTGAAGAGGTGTTCCTAGAATGTTTTCCTTTACCTGTAAAAAAGCAGTTGATTAAAGTGCTGATACACTTAAAAAATGTTTGTTCTATAAAAAATCCATAAAGAATTTTGAGAATTTTTGAATCAGCTCACCAGGCGGTTGCGTTCTCGCGGAATCTGTGCTAGCTACACGGGCCTATAGATGCAACCAGTCAGTCGCAAACAGTCACACCTAGTGAAAAGATATCTTGAGGCGCTTCACCTCGTTAAAATAATTGACTAACCGTTATATGTGATGACAGCTACAATATCCGATGCAGTGAGGGGCACCTGTACGATGCTGCTCCGTTCATACCACACAAACGATTCCGATCTACAATTCAAAAACGTGCTATCTGACAAAGGTTCCGTGCGCGGGGGCCGACGTTAATTTCCGATCTAACGCAGCAATCAGCTATTAGCACCTCGTTAATTTCAACAATTATTCTATTAGGTTCAACAAACACACGGTTTAACAACATCTATTCTCCCGTTTTTATAGTGATATTTGACAGCTGCTAAGTCATTTTTGACAAAAACCCAGTGTTGCCATTATAAACTACTTATATCCAAATCGATGATTTGGTATTGAACAATACTTATTGATAACTTTCCAAGACAGTATTCAGAGATAACAATATACCGAAATTGCGATTGAGATCGATCCTTAGCAAACCTAGTTCTGGCCAGATTACTAAAAAGCTGTGTGAATCACATTATGTTAATACAGAAAGAGTATTAACGTAGGATGACGGGAAATCAGATGCCAAAAAGTGAAGAAAAATAATTGAAGTGTCGGCAAAAAAAAATCAGAAGATAAATATCTGAAATTTCCAATTTCCTTCCTAGCCAAGTTAACATTCTATAAATGTGAACGTTATTAGAAAGCTGAAAAATATGTGAGAATGACGTCATCGTAACACCAAATCACGTGATCAAAATAAAATGTTATCCAATGATACAAGAGATTAGATTCCTAAACGTTTGCAGAAAGATAATCGATGCGAGACACTTGCAACTTTTCAAAGATTATCTTATATATAACCTTCTCTGTCATTCTCAAATCCACTCTCACAAATTCATTGTCATTCAATTTCCTTTCTATAAAACTCTGTCTCACTGTATGTAGGTACCTAAACTATGCACATATAAAATTCTACTTTATACATTTGAATACTACTTTGAAGCACCCATACATTATTCACCCTCCATTGAACGTACTACACAATTCTCAGTGAAATAAGCGGCTTGAAACGAGCCGTGCAACCTTCACAAACCTCCTAACCGGCAGGTGAAGTGAAGTGACTAATTCCAACCCACGTGAACTAGTTCGGGAAGTTTCTATCGCGAACGTTAGCGGAATCTCAAGGAAGAGCGTATCAGTTAGGTAAACTATCTCGAGAATATTACTTTTAACTGTGCATACATTGTGACTATTTGAATTGCTTTGTCGTTTGTAAAAGGTGGAATTTGAAAAGTGAGTATGCATTTTGTTGGATTAAAATATTCATTAATAGTTTTTTGTCATACAGATTTACTTAACACATATAAATATTAGTTATATTCTAGATGCCACAGATGATGTAGTTGTTTAAAGTGATCACTTCGTCGCTTTCTATTGCGCTGAGTGTTGTGGGTTCAATCCCTACATGGAACAACACTGAGTGATCCTCAAATTGTTGTCCTGAGTCTGGACGTTCTTTGTGTTCGTTTCATGTATGTTTGTAAAGTCTCTCGTACACAGAATATATTTCAAGTACATGAGTTAGTATTAACAAGAAAAATCTAGATATGCAAATAATTATTCAGGACGAGGGGAAATCTGTTCAAGATTTCGTACCAGTCTTAATTTTGATAGAGATCTTTGTTAAAGAAATATATATCCTAATACAGATCCACATTATTTTGCATATATCAAAAAAAAAATTCGTTAAATGACTGGCCGAAAATATGTCGACAAAGTTCTTTTGTACAAAAAAGTCTTCAGGCAGCAAAGTTATCGCCTGCTGTACTATCTTCTTTAAAATACCTTCGTGTATTTGAATTGGTAATGCGATAATGAGTAAAAACAGTTTGAATCTCAATTACAACACATCAGACTTAACTTGATAAATTCATATTAAATATTACCATAAGAAAGACTATTAAAAAAAGATGGAATATTTAGCTTAAATCTGGTAAATATCATAAGTTAAATTAAGTTCACTTTTCTAGTAGTAGTTTAGCAGAACGTATTTCTTATCTATCTCCTATAGATAGCAATAGACTTATGAGGAGGGGAGCATAGTTTCCTCACGATGTGGCGTCGATTCGGAGAGGCTCTAAAATAACATGGAACGAGGCCTCCAGAGGAATCGCCACATATTCCTGTCTCTATTCTCAAAGAGTAAGGGATCCGAAATGATTTTCTATTCCATCAACAAATAAATAGATATCAAAAGACTTTTATAGTGGGAGACGCATGCTTTGGCACATGCACATATGAGCTTGGTTCGACCAGAACTAACTAGTTCTTTCATTGCTTTTGACTGAATCAGGGAGGTTACTGGAACCCAAGCTGTCCTGTTCCTCCTGATTCTGGGTGGATGGACTGAAACAGTAACACACTTGTAATTTTTGAGTTGTAGGTATTCATGAGTGGAGATAGTCTCTTACCAACACCCGTCTTCTCTTTTTTTTTCCGTCAGCCTGTGACCACGACCAGTGCAACCTGATCGAAACGTCAGGAAAATCAGAGGTATGTAATACCTTTTAATAAGTGATCGCGTTAATTCCCGTAAAAATAATTTTTAATATACCCGTCTTCTCACTTGTCTCCCCATGTCTTAAAATACTTGTCTTGTGTAAAATTGTGAAATAATAGTCATTAGACAGGTACATTTAAATATATACGATTTATCAATATAACCAATAACCTTTTAAACTGACTAACTGACTAATGGTGCTAATTCTGTTGCAGACATCAATAAACTAAAAACAGTAAGCAGATGAAACTAAAGTAGGTATGTATAACAAACTTTAGTGAATTTTGATAACAAAAGAATTAGCACCAATAACTCTTTTGTCCTTATTAGAAAAATAAATTTGACGTCAAGTAAACTGAACCAACGTCAAGTAAACTGTACAAACTCATATTCGGAGGTGAGACAAAAGTATGAACTTTCTCATACCCTTGTCTTTTTTACTTTAGGCGAAATATACGCACTATCACCAAATTTCGTTTGAATAAGAAAAATATATTCAATTTGGAGAAAATTCTACCACTTTTTATATTTCTAAGAAATATAAGACTTTGTTCGAGATATGAATAATAGAATGGCCAAGTGCGAGTTGAAGTAGGGTGTAGAGGGTTCCAATGTTTTTTTCCGATTTATCACAATAACAAAGCGACATTACAGTTGAACTAAATAGGTTAGGTAAATCTAACAGTTTAAGACGATCGACAAGTGCCTTTATTTAATACGGCACAAGGTACAGTTTACAAAGGTTTAGAAGCACGAATGATCACATATGATCATTCCTGAATGAGGCGTACAGAACCCTAAAAATCTTACAATATGTGGTAAATTTTGAGGCTGACACCTACATATTCTTTGCACGTAAAAGAACAGAAAAGTCTTAAGAATAACTTGTACACAAGTAAAATAAAATTTCAGGTTCTGTAAAAACCCAGGTAAAAAACATCGCGCCGTAAAAGATATATATAAATATATATAGATAAATTAATATATGTTCTCACAGTTTATGTATCTAGTTAAATAGTATTTAGGCGTGACTTAGTCCACGTAAAAAATCAATAAAAAAAATCTTATTACTTTATTAAAAAAGCGGTCAAGTGCGAGTCGGACTCGCCCATGAAGGGTTCCTCAGCAGCAAGTAACATAATATAAAAATTCCTGTACTCGTAGTTCGTTGTAACTTAGATCGATGTTTTAATAATGGTGTATTTTTTTGGCGGTTCACGATTTATGACGTACTTAAAAAAAAGCTACTTACTAGATCTCGTTCAAACTAATTTTCGGTGGAAGTTTGCATGGTAATGTACATAATATATATTTTTTAGTTTTATTATTCTCTTAATTTAGAAGTTACAGGGGGTTTATTTTACAAATTTTACCACGTTGGAAGTGACTATCGCGCAAACTATACAGTTTAGAAAAAAATATTTTAGAAATATCAATACCATTTTTGAAGACCTATCCATAGATGGGTAGTACCACACGTATGGGTTTAACGAAAAAAAGTTTTGAGTTTCAGTTCTAACTATGGGGACCCCCGAAATATTATTCTATTTTTGTGTGAAAATCTTAATGCGGTTCACAGAATACATTTACTTACCAAGTTTCAACATTATAGTTCATATAGTTTTGGAATAAAGTGGCTGTGACATACGGACGGACTGACAGACATACATGACGAATCTATAAGGGTTCCGTATTTTGCCATTTCGCTACGGAACCCTAAAAATTGGGCACTGTTAGTAAATTTCCAATTGTATCCTTAGGAGTGGAGTTTTTAAAATTCCTTTCTTAATGCCTACGTCACCTTTATAAATACTTTCTTCAAACTCAATACAATATCAACTACTAGTCTCCGAAACATTTGATCCATCATAAGGCTGCCTTAAAGAGATTGCTTTTGGCAATAAGGCCGCCCTTTGTACGTTACGTGTTGGAAATTATATGTATTCTCATTTAACTCTGTAATATGGTGTGCAAATAAAGAGTTTTCTATCTATCTAAGGAAGATTAAAATTTGTACAAAGCTGTATGCTTCTAGACCCAGCGGTTTCAGTTGTGGCTCCATAAACCAGTCAGTGAATCGGCCTGTCAGTTTATACTTTATATACAACATATACCGACATATACGCCCGCGTATATGTCGGTTGTCGCGGTAAATCCTGAGTGCTATTTTAATATATATACCTAAGTTATATTACCATAAAGTTTCATCTGAATCAGTTCAGTAGCTTTTCGTGAGAGAGTAACAAATATTCATACATCCTCACAAACTTTCGCATTTATAATATACTATATATATAATACTAGCTTTAGCTCGCGTCTCAGCCCGCGTGTACGTCGGTTATCGCAACAAAAACTAACGTATGTTCTTTTTTAAGGTCCAATCCTCTACTTCTTAGTAGGTAGAGGTACTACCCTCGCACAGAAGATCAGCGTAAAATGACAGCTATCATACTGTCGTGTTTCGTTGGTGAGTGCGAGACCGGAGGCCCAATGATGCAGAAGCATCACTAGCCCGCCATGGTGTAGGTCACCATGCTGCATTGTTGCATTGTCTGCATTCGCAGTATGGTGACCACCACTCTTGGATTCTGCTCATGCTTTCCATCAGGCAGAGTAGAGTCATTTTGGCAGGGCCAAACATAAAAAAAAAAAAAAAACTATCTCTGTACCGAAATTTATCCAAATTGATTCAACCGTTTAATCATGAATTTACCTGTCGAATTTATAATATTTGTATGGATAAGTAAGATTAGTAGGAAATGGAACTTATACCTCCACAACTTGCCAACTTCATATATTTTCATAACATTATAAAACATTTTAAATCCGATCATGCGATAAAAACCCATGGTATTATAATATTCGCAAGATATTTCGTAATAAAACCCTACCTTTCAGATAAAAGGCTCCTCACACAAAACCCTTCATCGCTTTGACTAGTGAAGTGAGAGTAGTAAAACAAAGTTAACTAATGTTTTACCCTATCTCTTATACCCCAGAGCAGTATAAGAGTACGGGTTCCACAAAATCTTTGTTCTTATAATCCAATGAGTATGTAAAATAAATCCGTGGGCAGCTACATCTCTTATACGAAGCCCTTTCGTGACAGAGATTAAGTTTTAAGGGCTTATTATTACTGTAGGTACAGGAAACATTTTTGAAGTCAAGCTGTTTAATAGATTATGTCTATGAATAGTGTGTGTTGTTTTATTGTTATTATTTTTACTAGATTACAGACAATTATGACTCAAAATATAATTATCATTCTTTTATGACTGCCTCGTTGGTCTAGCGGTTGACGTGTGCGACTGCTGATCGTGAGGTCTCGGGTTCGATTCCCGGGTCGGACCAAGTGTTTGTATGATCTACAAATATTTGTTTCGGAGTTTGGGTGTTTTCTATGTATAATATGTATGTATTTACAACAAAAAAAAAGTATATATGTATTTGTATCAGTTGTCTAGTACCCATAACACAAGCTCTGCTTAGCTTGGGACTAGATGGCGTTGTGTGATAGATGTCCGAAATATTTATTTATTTTATTGATAGGATGCCCTGTGCATTTAACAAGTAAAATTTTAACAAAAATAAAACCGAATTCAAGGTTCGACTCGATTTCTCTAGTATGCCATCATCAGATCCTAGTTTTCTTATCATGGTACCACCGTCGGGATATCTCTTTTCCATTAAAAAAAGAATCATCAAAATCGGTTTATAAACGACGAAGTTATCCGCGAACAAACATAAAAAAAAAACAAAACAATTTATATATATACGGTCGAATTAAGAAACCTCCTCCATTTTTGAAGTCGGTTAAAAAAGATTGTCTGAACTTTAAAAGAGTCGATGATCCCTGAATTTATTTCGTTCTTTCTTCACAAGGTTCCAGTTAGGAAAGTTAGACCCAACTCATCTACTCAAAAAAGTTTAACATGCAATAGCGTTCATGTAACCTAATATTGCAGAATAAATGATTTCATTTCATTGTGTAGTTGTTTTTTATGGAATAGTGGGAAACGTATAAGAGGCATGATCACCTCGCCTGGTCGGAATATCCTCCCTTTGTGTTGGAGGAACATGACACCTTTTCCCCTGCAGTGACACTGCTGCTCACAGACTATTGAGCAACGGTGTCACAAATGCTTGATTGCCCTCAAGAATTCCTGGGGCCGGGCTATTTGGGTTTCTGGTACTCAATCATTCTCTGAAAAGCAAAGGAAGAATTACTAAACACCGTTTTCTGGCCCATTTATGGCTTTCACGAAGTTAGACAGAGTTATCTACTCTGGAATTTTATGAAGAATTAAATTCTACTTTTTTTCTATACTACTGCATAACTGACTTCAAAAAGGAGGAGGTCCTTTGTCCTCTGTATGTATATTATTTTCTTCATTTTTTTTATGTATATTCACCGATTACTGTATAAATTGCAGACCAATTTTGAAAATTTCTGTATTCGTAAATATATACTACCGAGGGGGTACCATTATCACCATATCAGGATCTGATGATAGGATCAAAGGATTTTGGTAAAAGTGGCCAGTGAGCTAACAGGTCCCCTGATACTTAGTTTCTACTTCCTTCCAAGAACACCTACAACTCAGTAGTCAAGAATGCCATGGCAGCATTTGGGTGGTGCATTCTTTTCTTCAGGTCAGGTGAGGTTTGGAAAGCCATACCGTTGCAACAGTTCGTACATCATAACCACTCTCTTTTAATAAAATAGCTTCATAATTTTCTAACCTTCAAATTATACCAATTTTGCGGACATGAATTCCCACGTGAGAACGTACGGAATTTGCCGCAAATTTACCGTAAATCCTCGGACTAAAGCTACGTCTTAACGCGTATAAGGTATAAACAAGTCAGAACAGTTTCTCTTTATTAAACGACAAACTCTGCACAAGTTGTGTAATAACTTCTTCTGACGTCAGATTGGTACTATATAATAATTGAAATATATGATAAAACAATTTAATATAGTATCGATAACGAACGGATATATATAAATGGATTAATGTACTATTTTTCAGTATTTTATATACTAAATGAAAAACAAGCAAGTTATAATACAGTAAATTTTTTTGGTTACGTTTTATTCCATAACTCTATAATTTATGAACTTTGGGAGATCAGTTAGTTAGACTAGTATGTTTAGGATTTGGACCTATTTGAAGCTACATGTATACTTAAACGATACAAGACTACTAGGTATCCCATATGAACGACGATAGAAATAAACATTTGTTACACAACAAGTTTTACTACACATTGGCCCACTGTCCAAAATAACGGGACTAATATAATTAACCAAACAAAACACATTTTAATAACTGCCGATGTAATTAGTCAAGAATGAAAAATTAAGTCAGGAGTTAAAAATACCGATAGTATAGTATAGTATAGTTTTGGGGCGTTGCGGAGCGGTAGCCTAGCCGGCAAAAAGCTTCCGTAACGTAAGATAAACTGTCTCGGTGTCGCAACGGTAGCGTTGCGAATGCAGTGCTTGAGGTCTCGGGTTCGAATCCCAGGTCGGATCAAATGTTTGTATGATCTACAATTTTTCTTTTTCATAGTTTGAATGTTTTCTAAATATTATAAATAATATTATATTTTTTTAAATTATTTATTTATTACTTTATTAAAAATATAATAATTTAAATTATTTATTTTAAATAAAAAAAACTGAACATAAAATTAATATTTTTTATGATAAGGAACTTCGTTTCTATCTGGTGTCCCACGACACCACACGAGTTTTTAATTTATTTAATTTCCTCTTAAGTTCAACTAAAGGTACATTGTCATATTTTCAAAACGTATTTCATCGAACATCTATATTTACTGTTTCTTGTCATAAAACAAAAGACGTCATAACATGTCATAACTCTGTCATAGCTACAGAACTACAACGTTGAATAAATATGTTGAACCATACACTTCTAAAGTCAAAACTCAATATGAATAGAGGCTCAACTCTCAATTTTTTCCTATTCGTGTATCGTCAGCAGTTTAATAGCCAATCATGTGTATCGCCATGAATGCCCAGTCGTTTAACTACCTGCAATAACTCAGGAAGTTCATCAATCGTCAATTTATATCCATGCCGTTATGACTCACATGGGAAAATTTGATCACTCTAATCCAGGGAATTCGTTTTAAATGTAACTCACTGTTTGGCAAATAAACATGGGCTTTTTTTTTTAACGTGTAGAAACCCCCTCGGGCCGTCACCCCGCCGGGGTTTGCGGCGGGGCGATGTGTCGGAATCGAACCGACTAAAACCACACGGTGTGCCACTCTGCGCCTGTGACGGGAGGGATCCGGGAACTGCTGTTATTAACACATCCGGACCCCAGCGCTTGCCCGCACATAAGCGGGCACCGTCTGCTGGAAGACTCTCAATTTAGGCGACGTACGGCACACGCGTACGTCGCCTCCTCGCGGGCGGCCACTATATCCGGATGGAAGGGAAAACCCGTCCCGACCATCCACGGCCGCACTCAGGGCGGCATGAGGCGCTGATAGGCGCGCCTCCGCTGCCCGGTTCGCCGGCGGCGGATCGGGTCCGAGTGGACATCGTCCTCGCGAGCCTTCTCCGCAAAAATTACGTCTTCGCAGAAGGCTGCGACCGCGGTAAAACTGCTGTCGCTACCGGCCATGGAGCGTATGACGGCCGGTAGCGAGAGATCTTAGCGGTTGATGTTAGGGTGTTGTGTATATGTTAATCGGTGCGAGAACTTCTATTGCGCGATTGAGGATTAATAGTTCAGTGTATCTTTGGTAGATGGCGCTGTCATATGTTTTTTTATTGCGCTGTATGTGGAAGTCGCCACAACAGTAATATAGCTTATACATCAGAATAACACATAGGCTACTATTTGCCGCGATAACCGACATACAGGCGGGCGGAGCCGCGGGCGACAACTAGTCTCTAAAAGTTTTTAATTACTTACCCTATTGACCGCCAGACTTTTGACAGATTCAGCTATATCTCACAGTTTAAATGCTTAGTTATAATCAAAATCATGATGAACTGTTAAAAATGTTCCTTATTCTAAAAATCTGTGTTACTCAACTTTTATTCTTCATTTAAAAGTGAAGTGCGATGGACGCTTTAAGGCGTCGTTGGCGGTCAAAGGGATAAACATATAGATAAAATTGCTTCAATGGTACACTGAACTATAAATTAGAAATATTTACTCTAAAAATTACAAGGAAAAAGTTAGATTCATATATAACATTTTTCTTTCATTTACGTTAGGATTCATCTTGCACTTTACAATGACAATGTTGGCGTTCCACAATAAACCTCTATCTATAAACTCCTTTTAAAGCCTTACTTCAGCTCATCTGCTCATACTCGCGTGCTCAACGGGTACATATAGAAGTTAGTTATTACCTAGCATAGGTTAAAGCCTCATAATGACAAAGAAACTGGCATGATGCCAGTTCTCCCACGATTATTTTGTCTCTACTCCTCTACTTGTATACCTCTAATAGAAATTTTAAGATTCTGTGATAGAAATATAATTTTGGGAGCTTTCTCGTTGCGGAAATAAAATATCGATGTCGTAGATTTTTTATTTATTTATTTATGAAAGGTACGCTTACAGATCACTGCCCAGTACATGTTATGAGACATTATGAGACAGGAACATAAAAATAATCCAAATTTAGCATACACAACATGAGTATAGGTAAAATACAAACATTTCCTACACCCAATTCACAATAGAATGTTGTTTTTATGTTTTTAAGTTAGTCTAAGGAGAGGCCTGTGTCCAACAGAGTACTATTAAAGGCTATTGACGAAACAAGAAGTGGGAGTTAATCACAAGCAAAATATAATAATACTAGCTGAACCCCGCGGTGTTACCCGCGATTATTGTTGTACCGCTAGTGACGCCGCGGGGCAAAGTTAGTCTAAAAAAAGTAGCCTAAGTTACTCCCTGGATCATCAGCTACCTGCCAGTGAAAGTCCCGTCAAAATCGGTCCAGCCGTTCCAGAGATTACCCGGAACAAACAGACAGACAGACAGACAGACAGACCGACAGACAGACAGACAGACAAAAATTTTTTTAACTACATTTTTGGCATATGTACCGTGTATACATACATATGCATTTAGTAAAAAGCGGTTATTTTAATATTACAAACAGACACTCCAATTTTATTTATTTGTATAGATTAGAAAGCTTTAATACCTAAAACTGACTACTTGATTTTAAGAGTCTGACTTTGAAAAGAGTGGCCATGAGTTTCTTTGCCAGTATTCTTCTCATGAGGCTCTACGCATTTTGGAAACTGGAAGTTATGGATCGACACAGGCAGGCAGTAGATTTTGGTGTTTTCACCTAATTTAACTCGACAATACAGCACATGCTGTGGCGTCTGTTTGTGTCGATCTATGATTCTTAAGTACAGCTTCAATTTAACGTTCATAAATGTCACTTAGTGTCTTAATTGAATAAATGATTTTGAATTTGAATTGAATTTGAATTAAGTGAAGATGATTTTGTAGTGGCTCATAGCCACTTGTTTTAAGTAATGAAAGACGTTCATCTGAAGAGCTTCTAATCAGGGCAGGGCGGGGTACTATTTACCTACTTGTAATACGATCCGGTGTTTAAGCGAAAATCAACAGTTTGGTTGTCTGAATAAAGATTGAATCCTTTTTCTGAAACCAAAACCTACAATTAAAAAGAGCATTCAAGATATTTATCAATAGGGTTTTTAATTTAGTTTTGTAATCGTACCGATTTATATATAAAAATCTGGAAGATTAACTTTATGCGTTTTTAGTCGTTTGACCTTTTTTTTAAATTGATAAACCAATTTAATTAAAATGCTTTACTTTTCCTCTTATCCCTCTTAATATAAATTTGAAACGTTCTAAATGTCACGTTTCTCCGTCAGAAAACTTAATAAGACGGTCTTTTCACGTATTTTATAGACTAACTTTTTCCCAGGGCTCCGTCCTTCTATATGGCGATTATCGCGGCTTATATTATATTACTAGCTGAACCCCGCGGTGTTACCCGCGGTTATTGTTGTACCGCGAGTAACGCCGCGGGGCAAAGTTAATCAAAGTTAAAAAAAGTAGCCCAAGTTACTCCCTGGATCATCAGCTACCTGCCAGTGAAATTCCCGTCAAAATCCGTCCAGCCGTTCCAGAGATTACCCGGAACAAACAGACAGACAGACAGACAGACAAAAAAATTTTTAACAACATTTTTGGTACAGGTACCGTGTATATATACATATGCATTTAGTAAAAAAATGGTTATTTTAATATTACAAACAGACACTCCAATTTTATTCATTTGTATAGATATCGGTCTTATAAGGCAGCCGTTGTTCTTCCTCAAAAATAAAATACTTCTCCATACAAAGCTTTACTAAAATCAATTCATATGTTCACTTATTATTAAACGGTTTTATTTAGCTTGACCTGGTTGTTGTTTGGGTCAAATCTTGTAACTGAAATTTGACCCCCTTCCTGTTTGACAGATTGATCTGAAATTTGGTACACACCCTCAGTTCTCGTGACAATACAAATAAATGAATTCTAATTTTAAATGGGCCCGTGTTTCCCTCATCTCAGTTTACGCTGCGCCCAATGATTTTATACCGAATATTTTTTACCAAATATTTTATTTTGCTTTAATACATTATTTGCAATACAATCATATAAATAAAAAAAATAACATATTTTTTATTTTCTATTTCAAGTGTATTTCGTTTTAAATGTCAATCTTAATTTATGTTTACGAACATTTTATAAATATTTATATTCCTCCCAACACAAATGTTTCATATTTAGTAACCATTTCATCATCAAACACAGGTCTTACCTAGATCAGGCAGATCACTCATTTGAAATATTGACCATACTTAACAATGAGTTTAAGAATTGTAATTTGATAGTAAGTTAGAACAAATAGTTAGTTCTAATCATATAACTAAATAATTAATATTTTGCTTATCTTAAGTAAAGTCTAATCTTAAGAAACACACCCAAATATTGTAAATTGAATATAGAATAAATTTCATTTTATTTTATCATCATTACCAGCCTATTGCAGTTCATTGCTTGACATATGTTTCTATCATTGCATGCCTACTTAAATTTCCAAGCGTCGAGATATTCTGAAAGCCTCATAAAATGTACTCGAGGTGTTTAATAACCGCTATCGCCACTAATACTGTTTACCTATCTAAAAGACGCCGAGCAATTTACTATGAATGACTTTTGCCACCCAACTTCATGACAAAATCCATTAATCGCCTCTTACGCCACGACCGCCCTCAGAAAGTCATTAGGGTCGTAAATTATTCGCAACGGAAAATGTGTGGAATTGTACAGGATGGTACAGAAAAGGTGCGATAAAAAGTTTTGGCGTTCTGGGAACTGATGATGAGCTTGAAAAATTCATGTAATATAAAAATCTTAGCAAAATGTCAGATACTCATTTACAAACAATCAATCATGAATTTTCAAGGCTGAATTGAAATATAATCAATTAAAAAAATCTGAAAACAGTTTAAATGTACAAAATATTTCTTCAGTGTTAGCACACACTGAACTCACTATTTTTGCAATTATATCCACCCAAAGTTTACCCGAAAGACATCGCTGCTTGCGGCCGGTGTACATTTTATATATGATTTTCATTATATTACGGTCCATAATGATTATTTTTATCTGCATTTTTCTTTTCATTTTTTACTCTATAACTTTCCCTACGTTATAGAGTAATAAACTTATTACCTACATCGAAATATTTAATATATTTACTTTTATCGAATAATTATCTATGTCAATCATAAAAAAAATATCTTCTCTCTCTCTTCTCTTCGGCCTATTGTCGTCCACTGCTGACCGAAGGCCCCCCCATTCAACCAAAAGAATATCTTGCCGCTTTAAAAAACATGATTTCTATATTGATCAAAATATTGTCACATGGTGCTAATTCTAAGAACTGGGTACTATACGACTCTAAAATTATGACGACAGGTTTCTGTAACACTCTGTATATCTAGGTATCTCACAAAATATTTCGGTAAGCTTTATGCTAATTTAAACACTTAGTTGAGTATCAAAAAACACAACCCTCTATAAATTACTTAGTGTTATCGCAAGCCTCTATAAATAACTTAATATTATGACAAAATATCCTTTGGTGTCGAGTGTTGGGTGAAATGAAGCTGAAAAAGAGTTCCTTATTATATACTCCAATTTGTTGCTAACGAAGACGTGTTTCTTTATCCTCTGCGCTAATAATTCCAACAGGTAAGTATGTCAATAGACTTGATATTGTACTTAGGATCAGAAGAGCAATCGTTTCAAACATAAAGCGAGAGAAAAAAGAAATGTTATACTTCAACAAGTCAGTAGTGTTACGCGTAAGTACTACTTAAAGTTAAATAATTCAAAATTAGAAAAAACTTGGTTTTATAATGATTTAAAAATTAAAATTACTGTAAACAAAACGATTAAGAAAGAAAAGAAACCACTTCCGGGTTCCCCAAAATTGCGTAAAAAAAGGCAAGATAATCCCACACATATAGTTTTCTGTTATACAACAGGCACATGAGAAGATCTTAAGACAACAATAGAAACTTTATAGGCTATCTCCAAAGACCATATCAAGACAATTTTCTTCAACAGTTTCATAAGACTTAAATAAATAAATAACAAAATTTTTGATTTACGCTTTCATCTACAACGAAGCGTATTAAACCGATAAAAAGATTGGAAAACCTCAATCCAACGGTCAGAAAGTTTAGTCCTAAGCAAACGTTTCCGCAGAAATTGATTCAAAGTTATTCATCCTCGGAATTGGAATCTTTGCTAACAAGCAGGTCAAGTACGAGTCGAGTTTTGTGACCTTGAAAGAATAAAAACTTCCTTCTTTTCATGAGTATTTGCTAGGATTTCTTTTCACGCGGTTCTGTTCGTGTAATATCGATTTTTCGAGATAAGAAGCAGACTCTAGCAGACTGCAATCTATCTCTCACTCAGATCCTATCAGTCATTCTCAGTTGATAAATTAACAGACATTCCTTGAAACTCTTATATTTATACGCCCATGACTTGCTCGCATTTTTTAATTTTTCCTGGCCAAGAATCTATGTCCTACTCCAAGTCCAGACTATAAATCTGTCTGTAGCAAATGTCACCCAGACCCTGTCAATAGTTATGTGATTTTAAGTAGGTACCTACTAAACACTTAGTCAATCTCCCATATTTGTAACTAGTCTATGCCGTTTTCTTCAGTCGTGGTAATCAATTTTTCTAGGATGAAAAGTAACCTATTCTCTTTATATTTTTTTTAATAAGTGGCAAGCGAGTAGATGTATCACCTGATGGTAAGCGATTACCGCCTACATGGACACCCTGCAACACCAGAAGCGTCACAAGTGCGTAGCCGGCCCATGCTTGCCGAAGCGTAGCTCGCCCACGGTGAGATCATCACTATCTCAGACTTTATTTTTCTCTTTATCAAACTTCATCGAATTTCGAAATAGACATTGGCCTATTGAAATTTTCATTTATCAATTTATTCATTCTGTTTTACATTGATGTAGTAAGTAGTAGATAGTGGTAAGAAATATAGGTTTTACTTGTTTATGTATTTCCTGGATACCCAAGTGCCCTTTTGTTTGGTCGACTCCTTAACAAAAGGCTCCTAATGGTCACTTCGCCCTCTTCGAAATAGCTTAAATTAACTGGTAAGGTGCAATATTAGATGAAAAATTCACTTCGTAGCTCAATACAGGATTTCATTTTTTAGGTTCAGGCGAAGCGTACTTGGGTTCACTATTTGGGTACTATGAAAATAATAGTCTGCCTCGGGCGACAATATATTAGATGTGGAAGACATGCTTAGTTAGAGTGCAGACATCGCTTTGTAAGTATTGTACCCAAAAATGTTAACATCCAACCTGGTCTGGCTTTGCAGAAGAAGATGAGTAAATTTGTCTATTCTTGAGCAATAAATTCGGAATGTCTGCCTTCAGATGACAACTAGTGCCTTATTGTTATAAAATTTAAAAAATTGCAACTTCCATGCTCGGTATCAACAGCCCTGCCGTTAATGAACCAGGGCAATTTCTTACGGATTGCAAAATATCTCGGTATCCACTGTCTTTAGTAACTTAAAAAGTAGTAGTAATTCATATATTTCGTGTTACTATAAAATAACTTCAGCAAAAGTAACAAAAATATAATATTAAATGACATTTGTAATAAGAAATCTATTAGCAAATTGTTGAACGTGTGGATCCCTAGAGGAATTATAGCAGCGTTAGTTTTTCTATTTGTTTTCAAAATGAAAGACAACAACATACCTTGACAGTTCGCAGCGCGCCATGAGCGGCATCTTCAGCCCAAACCTTCACTCCGTCCTTTTCGTACTCTAAATTCCAGCCAACTTCGGAAGCCAGGAGGCTTTTTAGAGCTTCAAAGTCAGAATCATCGGCTACGCGCGCTTCGCCGCGCGCCCATCCCGCGCCTCCCATTCGAACGCGGACATTACACCGCGATGCACACGGTAAACTGACTGCCCGCCACTTCGCGACAACGCTAGTCGATTCCACGCGCATGCGCGGAACGCACCCTCGCCATTTTAATTTTACTATCTTTTTAATTTTGATTGCTGGCAATTGGCTTTCTTTAATGCCGTGTCAATTCTGCCAATACAGCTGTTTTACCAATAGAAGATAAGGTTGCATTTGAGTAAAAATGCGAACTCATCGAGCTCAAAACATAGGAGAGAGCAAATTTTTTTTATTATGTAGTTAAGTTATTTACAAAGAACAAAGGAAACCCAAAGTAGTCTGTACTAATTGTTAGTTGTACCTTTTTCTTTTGTAATCTGAGAGTTGTAATTCATTCTTAAAATTTGATTCACTTCTACTTTTATTCCATTTTATAAATTTCACCAAGGAACGACAGTCGAGAGAATAAACTCATTTTAACCGACTCACAAAAAGAAGGCGGATGTAGATTCTCTTACATATTTTTTATGATTGTATCTTAGAAGTTCGTATAGAAGACTTATGAGACAATCTAGAAAATTCTTTGATTAAAAAAAGCATACCTACAGTGTGAAACTCATTATATATATTATGTAGGCGCTTAAATCAGAGACACTTTATTAGGTAAATGTTTATTTTTACGCGACGACAAAAGAAAGGACAATAGGTAGGTTTGGCTGTCTATGTATTTTGTATGTACTTTAATGAATTAGGTTTCAATAGATTCCTAATAATATCCTGGAGTAACATAGGCTATATAAATATTATCAAAAACCTTTACCTAGTCGAGTTATAGTTTTTTTAAACTTACACACGTATATTTCATTCGTGTGATGTTAATGTTGATGCACCCGCATGCAATTGTAGTTATTGTGAAATACGAATATATTAATTCATACAACGGCGTAAACTGACAAATCAAACTTGCTTGTAGGTGTACGCCGCTGTCGGACCATTTGATTTTGTGGCGGCTTGCCTCACGTGCGACGGCGACGCGATCAAGGTGACCGTTACTAAGCGAACGGACTATACATGGTATGAGTCACGCCTAGTTCCCAAATGTGTAGGCAGAGGCAAGTGATTCCCACTTATTAAGGTCCTAACACCTCTAAACTTTTTTTACCTTTTTTACTTTTCTTGTTCAATAACTTTATAGTTCCTCTTTTAACTAAATATTTTCTACCGAATTAGATTTTCCATGAAAATCAGCGTTTTAATAAAAAATCTCTTCAGTTTGTTAAACTCAAGTAATAACCTTCTTGGCTCTGAAATATAATTTTTTCAAGAGAGGCTCAGGTACAAATAAGATTGTACCTACTTCGGGTTCTCGCTGACATCACATTTCCTAAGGGAGTAGATATCCATCTTGAAAATAGATTACCTATAACTATGTGAAGGGAATAATAAAAGTAGGCTTATGTCGGAGATGAAATAGTTTAGTTACAGAAAGGTTTTTTTAATTGACGTTTGTCTGATTTTACTTTTGTAAGAGCCAATGAATATTTAAAATACTGAAAGATATTTTCACTCGACTACCGCGAAGCTAAAAGGGTAATATATTTGGCCTAATATGTATGTTTGTATTTTCCGTTGTAGCGCTGAAATATGTGCTGAAACGACCATCCCGCGATCGGTAAAAAGCTTTTAAAAACGCTTTATTGTAGTTTTCATTCTATAATAACATATTCAGCACATCCAGAGATATTTTTTGTTAACATCCATGCCGAGTTTGTAGCTGGTGGCGCCTGTAAAATTTTGTAGTGCAAATCGTAGCCATGGTAATATATCGTCTGTTATCAAAGAAAAGTAAAAGGATTTAAACATTTCTACGCATATAATACATTCAAGAAAAAAAAAGAAAATGTTTCTTTTGATATCAGCTCAGCGCAGGCCATGAATTATGACGTCATCTCAGGGATGAAACTATTGAAATAAATCAAATAAGTGAGCCTCACACTAGTCGCGTATAATTTTGTGTAATATCCGTACTAGGTCTCATCAAGTACTCTTTATAATATTGGTTATTTATATATATTTACACTGTTTTTTTTTCTTTCCCAAAATACTCTCTAATACACCCAAATACACCAGACACTACCCTATACATCCTGTATTTATTTCCATCCCACGGCTGCGTGGAAGCAATTGCACTTTGAGCGATAAGGCTGCCAATTGTACTGACTTAGCATTAAGTTTTATATGTATTTAGTTACCTGGTGTACAATAAATTGATTTATTACGATAAATACAAAATCTGTTATACTCGTAACTCATCTACCATCTCTAGACGACAACTTAAAAATGGCGCACACTCATTTGTTAAATCAAATAGCTTCCTGCAACACACTTCTGTCCCCTTTTACGAAGTCCCTTCCATAGACTGTAGACAAGCGAAAGCAAAGATTACAAATTTATAGAACGGTTTTCTTAAACACGTTATCTATCAGCTTTGCAGAAAAGAGGAATTTCAGCATCCATTTAATATAAAAAACTTTTAAGAGAGCATGATCCATAGGAAGAACTTATTTACTTTACAAGCTTTTTATTATCTTACAATGTATGTATGTTCGGGTGGAATCTAGCTACTCAATTTTGTAGCTGATATCTTCATCCGATTTTGCTGAAATTTTGCAAGCATAATATGTATACAGCGTGGCAATGCAATATTATGATGACATGGAGCTGATCTGATGTTGGAGCTGGAAGGTGGACATAGTAACACTGTAAAGAAACGTCGCAACACTATCAAGTTTGGACTCCTTTGATTCGTCTCGACGAGTACTTTACGAGGGGATTTCAATAAAAGCTTGTTATAAAAGATTTTTAACATAATTTATTATATTTTAACACTCATGTTTCTAAAAAGATATCCCTTTGAGATTATCCATATAGGATGAAATAATTACAGTGTATTATTTGCACTTAATATCGCCATTAATATTTAAATGCCATTTATACAAATTTAAACAAGCAGACCGTAATTTTCCCTTTTGCACCATTAACTTATTTTGTTTTTAGAATAAGACATTTAAGAAAGTTAAAGGTATTTATTTTACACTTAAAATAAAATATCGCATCACTATTCAATGCCCTTAGAAAACATATCTAAGTATCTACACACATTATTTTTTAAGAATGGTCAACAATTTTATTTACACGACTCCAAGATGTTCCCAAATCTTTGTAACGCGATTTCTCCATCAATTTTATTACCAAGCTAATAATTTCAAATTAGAGCGTATTTTCAAATTTATTTTAGGTATAATAAGAAGGTCACTGATCTATAAAAACTGTGGTCCTATTATTACGAAATGAAGTGAACAACAAAAAAAAAGCTTTAAAATGAAGAAATGAATCGAACCCCAAACTTTCTCTGATTTTATTATGATGATGACATGGATATTGGTTTAGTTGGTTAGTGATCTTGACTACTAAACCAGAGGTCGTGGATTCAATTTCCAGCTAGGCCAAATCTTTGTGTGATGACCACGATCATTTGTTCTGAGTCTTGGTGTAATTTATTTATCATCAGCCTACCACAGTCATAGATCATAGGTCTCTCCAACTGCAACGCCATCTAGATCGATCTTCGGCTTCTCGCATTCAGCTACTGCCAGCCGTCTTGCGCAAAATCATTAACTTATTTATAATATGTTTGTATTTAAAAATATATACGTCGACGCCCCCAAGCAATATCCCGGTAAACGAAAAATCAAAATTTTACAGGTGAAAAGATTAACTGATTTTATCGAATATCTTATCAGCGAGTGGGACTATTCACGACGTTGATGAATCAAATGAAAGCTAATTTTTGAGGAGTATAACTGTGCTATTAATATGAAACTTCTTTTATTTAAAACGTAGTAATTTATGAAAATAATACCAAAAATTCCATACACAACATATTAAAAAAATTTCGTATCATTATGTTATGGATGTCTACGGCATGATACGGTGGTGATACATAACTTATTATTACTGAGTTATTGTGGTATTATCAAATATTTAAGTTTGTATTACGTAATATTTTTAATAAAATAAATTCAATAAAATCTCCTTATTAACGGTTCCCAAAAATGTTATGAAAATTATTTCCGTCAATAACTCGGTAATAGTAACTTACCAAAGTAAAATTTAAACTGTTATTTATACACAGATCTTTTACCGATATACTTTTGTTTCTGAATTCCCAACAATAAACTTTAATTTCATGATATATTTCCTTTACAAATAAAGCTCCTAACTATCACCCGGTATATATAAATAATCATATAATACCCTATGTCAATACTGCCAAATATTTGGGAATGACACTAGACGCTAAGCTTCGCTGGAAAGCACATGTCAAAAAGAAACGCGACGAGTTGGATCTTCGCTACAAAAAAATGTATTGGCTTTTAGGTAAACACTCAAAAGTGTCTCTACATAATAAGATATTATTATATAAACAAGTCCTTATGCCTGTATGGACTTATGGTATCCAGTTATGGGGATGTACCAAACAATCTAATACACTGATGATACAACGTTTTCAAAATAAAGTACTCAGGGGTATTGTAAATGCACCGTGGTACATTCGAATGAACGACCTCCATCGGGACCTTAAAGTAGAATTCGTCGCAGACATTATATCGAAGTACGCCGAAGCTCATGAACGCCGACTTCATCATCACGTAAACGTTGAGGCTATCCAGCTCCTCGACAATACGAACGTTACAAGAAGACTTAAAAGGACAAAGCCCTTTGAGTTAGTTAAGTGAAAGTGCGAAGTGAACAAAATACTACCACTTTAGTGCAGTGTAATATAAGAACACACGAACAGAGTGTCCTCAATTAATTAGAGACAATAAGAAAAGTGTTAATGGACACAATCTTATTATAGTTTTGTTTTATTAATTTAGGTCAAAGTAAAATTACTCATTAGTCAGTAGACTAGATCGTAATAGCAATGTCCTACTTGTATTAGTATGGCATTTACAGAAAAAAAAAAAAAAAAAAAATGATATATTTCCAAATATCATTAGGAAAATTCTGAAAAAAGGTGTCCAGGTGTATTCCAGTCCCTCAGATCAAATAAAAAAAGGTAGATAACGCACCGCCTTGTTTTTGTTGAAGCAGAATCGTACAAGTATCGACAACTTATACGATACTGACGAAAAGTAGCGTAGTTAATAGCATAGTTAGTGCGTAACGTGTGTTTAAATAAATAAATAAATATTTCGGACACTTAACACTCAACGTCATCTAGTCCCAAACTAAGCAGAGCTTGTATTATGGGTACTAGACAACTGATATAAATACTTATATACTTTTTTTTGTAAATACATACATATTATACATAGAAAACACCCAAACTCCGAAACAAATATTTGCAGATCATACAAACATTTGGTCCGACCCGGGAATCGAACCCGAGACCTCAAGAACAGCTGTTTACTTGGACTTTTTTCTGCTTTAACAAAAACAAGGCGGTGCGTTATCTATCTTTATTTGATCTGAGTCC
Source organism: Spilosoma lubricipeda (assembly GCA_905220595.1). Lineage (NCBI taxonomy): Eukaryota > Metazoa > Arthropoda > Insecta > Lepidoptera > Erebidae > Spilosoma > Spilosoma lubricipeda. The sequence continues at coordinate 18,802,143 of HG992281.1, read as the reverse complement.
AGTCCACAGATGCCGAATTTGACATAACAGCAAACACTTTAAATTAATAGACTATGGGCCCGTTTCGAATATTTATGGGTCATATGGACAACCAAGAGACCTTTTTAGAAAGATACAGGGGTATTTTTTTTGGGACTAATCCCACCCACACGCCCACCACTGTAACTCCTGTACACCAGGATCAACAGCAGTGACCCACGAACACACCGAGTTATGACACTCGGGAAGTCCCAGGAAAAAAAACTGTCTTGGAACCCGCAACGAAATTAATCAGAAGAAAAACAGGAGGAGTTGGAAATATGATAAGTAAGTACAGGGGTATATAACAAAGTCAGCACTATGTCATCACTTGTAAGCTATCCAACTGAGTACTGGTGATGAGGAGGGAGTAGAAACCCTCGATTTTTCCTCCATTGTCAGATGATTTTTGTACGGCGTTGCGGAATAATGGATTAGAGATAGTAGAATTGTATGGAATTGATGCCGATTTAGGTACACCTGCATATATGTCACTAAATATATATAATTTCTTTTTTGTGTCACGCGTGTGTTATGTAAAAAAATGTAGGTACTTTATTAAAGTCAGTGTCAGCAATATAATAATGAGTTTACTGCTGCCTTCCATAACCTCGCACACTTTGTTTAATAGTCATGTCTCATGTCAATTATTTCCGGATTTATTTCAAAAAAATAAGGAAAATGTTCTAACTCTCATTCGAAAACCAGTTTCTGAAGCAATTAACTCGAAGTAAATCCCCGATCGCCAAATAATTAACATTAGAAACAAACGATAAAGTATATATATTATAGTATACATTAATATATTATAGTATAGACAGTAAAGAAATATATACATATTTACTAGCTGAACCCCGCGGCGCTATCCGCAGTTATTATCGTACCGCGGGTAACGCCGCGGGGCAAAGTTAGTCTAAAGAAAAGTAGTCTAAGTTACAGAAGTAACACGGAAGTAACATCTAAGGAAGATCATAAGCCACTGAAAGTTCCGTCAAAATCGGTTCCAGTGATTACCTGGAGCAAACAGACAGAGACACAGACCGACATACAGACAGACAATAATTGTAAAAAATGTTATTTTGGTACATGTAACGTTTATATATACCTATGCATATATTAAAAAGTGTTTATTTTAATATTACAAACAGACACCCCAATTTTATTCATTTGTATGTATATTTGTATCTATATGTATGTATAGAAGATCTATGGATCATATACATACATCGATCGATACAGCACATCGTTTGTTTTGCGATAAATTTTGACTTTAAGACCCGTATTCACTTTCGTTTCGTCGCGGTCCACGCGTATTTTCTACCAATCATTGATCACCTGCACTACGCACTTGCACTCGCACTTATCAAAGTGAATACGGGCCTTTAGTCAACGAACAACTAAGGATCTTCAACCATTAGATACTCCTTAACTATCCTGCCTCGGTAGCACAGTGATAGTGTATGCGACTGCTGTGCTTGAGGTTTCGGGTTCGATTCCCAGAAACTTCTAATGTCTAACTGTCTACTTCAAGGTAGTAGAGCCACGCTGATTCCAGCACGGTTGGGCCGGCTCGACCGGGGCGGTACTACCCTCGCATAGAAAATCAACGTAAAATGACAGCGATCATGCTGTCGTGTTTCGTTGGTGAGTGCGAGACCGGAGGCCCAATGATGCGAAAGCATCACTAGCCCGCCATGGTGTGGGTCACCATGCTGCATTGTTGCATTGACTGCGTTCGCAATATGGTGACCATCACTCTTGGATTCTGCTTATGCTTTCCATCAGGCAGGTAGAGTCATTATGGCAGGGTCAAACATAAAAAAAAAAAAAAAAAAATTCCTTAGACCTCTAATTTCAATACAATGACAACTAGTTCAGCCTTCGAATTCGGTTCGCCCTCAGGGTTGCGGTGGCGGTCCGATGCCAGTCGCTCCGTGTAAAAACTGATATTCAGGTAAACCAGTGGAACTAGTAGCCGACCCAAAATCTTGTGAATAATTAAGGCTAGGAAAAAGAAGATAAATTGCGCTTTTTTCGATGCTTAGGTATGATCATAATGTAATATAATATAATATAATAAGAAATGTAGAAATGAGCAAAATGTATGAAGAAAATTTTATGTATGTAAGTTGACTGATATAAGACTAGACCACACTCGAAGGAAAGGTGACCTGACGAATAATAGAAGAAAATGAAGAAAGAAAACTTATTGTGCAGACCTCAAAAGATTTTGGGTAAGACAAGAAGATGATGAAGTTCTCTTTAGAATAATAATAATTTAACTAAATGGTTTTATTTATACCTTTATCAACACTAAAATTTAAACAGAGTTTTTTATTTGCGTAATTCCCCCAAATCCACTTATTACAAAAAAAAAACAATAAATAACTCTTTCTTATACCTTAAACGTTTGTACGTCCATTTAAATATAAAAAAAAAAAAAAACAAAATCAAATCCATTAAATTATTACAATAACTTGAGTTTCTTTACTATTTTAAGTTCACGTTAAATGTTTATATCTAGTTTCGCTCAAACTCAACCAGCTTGAGTGGGAAAAAGCTCAAACAAAGAGTTCATTCATGAAAGAGTACTCAGTCTGAACCAAGTACCACAATTAATTAAAACTGAAGAAAGAAAGCTGTGAAAATATAAAACTGTACTGGAGAAATCGTTTATATACATATAACATGAGAGAGAAGAAAATGTTCCAACTAAAATTTTATTTTAATCGTACGACAAATATTAATTGCTATTTATGTATCTGGATATATTATAAAAAATAATTATAACGAAGATGACTGAATGTATCAGACAGCGTGGAACAAACACCCAATGGAATTTGGTGATTGGTCACTGTGAAACTACAGTGATTTCAAAGATATGCAATACATTAGTACCTCTTTGGGTTTCGCCTTGTATTCATTCCACTAACATCGTAAGACCCGACTAAAAGCGCAAATTAAACAGTGTTGTCTTCTACCTAAGGTCCCTCCTAGACAAGGCCCATGTCCAGCAGTGGACTATCAAAAGCCATTGATGTGATCTCAAATTGAATCATCGTCGGAAAATCAAACTCCGGTCTCTAGGGGATTAACCCCTGGCAGATGTGCAAAATTTCATATTTGTTAAGTGAGGTGTAAAAACCAACAAACATACATTACAATGTGCAACAGTATTTTAGGATTCTATTAACACATACAGACTTTTCCTGTTATGTTCAATATTTTTGTTTCATGTCATGACTAATCTGCTTGTGATAATTATTCGGTCTTCAGGGGCGTCCCCTAACATTCGTGACAGAATGTTAGGTCTCTATTGTCTCGACATATGCGTTGTTGCGGTGATGAATAATGATGAGAGGCATTGAATGGAAGAAAACTGTATTCCTTATAGAGATGAATTTATGTCCTTTCAGAAACTTATAGACTGGTTCTTTGTTGGTAAGTTAGTACATAAATTAAGTTCGTTACTAGTTGCCATCATTTGAATCTTTGCTTCCTTCCTCTGGAAAACATAAATCAAGCTAAATTTATCAGGACTTTGTTTTCATCTGGATTTGCAGTCACGGATTAAGAATCACGAGTATCACGGTGTCGTAAGAGGCGACTAACGAAACAAACTACGAAAAACAACTTAACTCTCTCTACCGTGGGAGAGCCACACTTCGGCATGAATGGGCCGGCTCGACCGGAGTGATACCACGGCCTCACAGAAAACCGGTGTAAAATAGTGCTTGCGCTGTGTTTCACCGAGTGAGTGAGGATAACGGAGGCTCATAATCCAAACCCCCTCCCCCTATCTCCCCTCCCTATCCCATAAAGGCAGGAAACGCACTTGTGACGCCTCTGGTGTTTGCAGGTGTCCATGGGCGGCGGTAATCGCTTACCATCAGGCGATACGTCTGCTGGTTTGCCCGCCCATTCCATAAAAAAAAAAAACTACAAAGAGAAGGGAAGCTTTACACAAATCCTTTACGAAGTCGTCTGCGTTTAATAGAAAGCCAAACCCTCTTTGTACAAGGAAGGCCTATGTCTCGAAGTGGACTGCTAAGGACTGAGATTGCCATTGCCCAAGCCGCGTTCTTTCCCTAACTGTAGGCGGAGGGACTCCTAGGACGGCAACGCAATTTAGACTTCTAAGTTGCATGTATCCATAAGAGGCAGTAAGCACTTGCCATCAAGTAAACTATCTTCTCGTTTGCCTGCTTACACCATAAATAATACGATAGGCCATATATTATATCAGCCAGACTGTACATTGAACTTTCTGTATAGTTATAGTCGGCTGTTCTACTTATTTGTCATATATCAATATTAATATGCCGACACTACAATAATAAGTTGGCATATCACGCACGTCGGTCCTACCACAGTCTAGGCTGAACCTATACCTACTACAGTAAGCAGACTGCCGATACATATACATAAAATTTTAACAAAAATAAAAACTGACTTCAAGGTTCGACTCGATTTCTCTTAGATGGCATCATCAGATATTAATGTCTTTATCGTGGTACCACCGTTGGGACATCTCCTTTCCATTAAAAATAGAATCAGCAAAATATGTTCAAATGTGTAAACGACGAAGGTGTCCGCGAACACACTTAAAAAAAAAGGCAAAACAAAAAAATATATACGGTCGAATTGAGAAACCTCCTCATATAAAGAGGCACTTTTTAAATTTAGTGTCATTTTTTCTTTGGGCATATGGCAACTCTGACATTGTAGGTGTAATTTATTCCGATTATTAAAAAAGAGAGCTTTACAAAAAAACAACGCTCTATTATTGTTAAGAAATTGGAATGTTAAACCGTTCGTACACTTCGAAGAATTTTAGGTCGAGACAGTGCATCTTTTTTCTTTGGAATTTTGTGAATACTCGGATTATGCGAATAAACCAGAAATAATTCTTGAGCTCAAAGCCGAGATCCACCGCGTCATCGATTAAATACAGCAACATGTACCAACATGTACCCATAGTACAAGACAAGCTCAGCATAGTTTGGGACTAGATGGCGTTGTGTGTTAGATGTCCGAAATATTTATTTATTTACAAAAACATTGCTAAGTTCTTAATGTAGTTTTCGAACAGTTCCTAAATGTCTAACATATTACTGAATTGTATTTCAAAACCATAATTTTATTGTCTATTTGTCAGAAGACTTGGACTGATGGATTGACAGTACAGACAGAGATGATTGATTACTCCATTTTATCGCTTTCTTGTTAAGCTGAAAGTTCGAAATCACCTACCTATCACCTTTCAGAGTTCAGATTGCTAGAGTCCAACTTTCGTATTCAGTTACTAACTTTTATATTATGTAATATTAAGGAGAACTTCCATTAGCTGTATAGTAAATAGTTATTTGTTATACAAGAGTGCAAAGTTGCTTTTTTGAAGACCGAGCAAGGAAGGATTTTAAAATCCAGAAATTAGAATCCTGAGCGTTAGTGAGGGAATCAAAAGAGCACGAGGTAAAAATCTTTACACTCGACTGCAACACGTAACTTTCATCCCACCTCAGCGAGTAAATGACTAAATGTAATAATATTTGCGCATTAATAACAATTTCAGTCAGTTCTGTTGGTGTCCTTATAGCCTTCCTCGATAAATGGGCTATCTAACACTGAAAGAATTTTTCAAATCGGACCAGTGGATCCTGAGATTAGCACGTTCAAACAAACAAACAAACTCTTCAGCTTTATATATTAGTGTAGATGAAAAACAAAGTAAATTTACAACATTACTAGCCGACCCACGCAACCTCGTTTGCGTCTTCTATTGCCCGTAGCGTGATAATTTTCCCCCGTTTCCGAAACATTTTTCATTGCTGCTCCGCTCCTATTGGTCCTAGCGTGATGATATATAGCCTATAGCCGTCCTCGATAAATGGGCTTTCTAACACTGAAATAATTTTTCAAATCGGACCAGCGGTTCCTGAGATTAGCGTGTTCAAACAAACAAACAAACAAACAAACAAACTCTTCAGCTTTATATATTAGTATAGATTAATTTAACAAAACAAATTAATATGTGGTTCGCATAACAGTTTGTGTAACCGCAAACCTCATTTATATTGAGTACGTAAATGTTGAACGTTAACTATGTACGATGCGGTAGAGAACTGCAATCATCTGCGTTTGATTAAGGTTATTAAAAGTTCAAAACGTCACCTGCGGTCATTGTTCGTTATTGGCTCGGCTCGTTAGGAACAAACACTGTGTTGCTAGGGACTTACAAACTAAATAAAACGTAAACAAACAAAAATCAAACACAATGTGTTTTTGCCTTTGGGGCTTTGAACCCACAATGCTCAAAGCAGTAGAAAACGGCGTTACGACCGCTTGAAGCACTACACCATTCGTGTAGTTAATAATAAAATAAATAAATATTTCAGACATCTAACACACAACGCCATCAAGTCCCAAACTAAGCAGAGCTTGTATTATGGATACTAGATAACTGATATGAATACTTATGTACTTTTTTTTGTAAATACATACATATTATAGATAGAAAACACCCAAACTTCGAAACAAATATTTGCAGATCATACAAACATTTGTTCCGACCCGGGAATCAAACCCGAGACCTCAAGAACAGCAGTCGCGTACGCTACCACTGCGCCACCGAGGCAGTTTAAAATCATTATCTTATCATTACTTAGGGTGACTACTATACAAAATCATTAATTAACGTGGAGCTATAATTTACCGCAGTTACATAGTTTCACAGATGACCCGGGCGTTGCGATAAAAAAAAATCCCCGCATCCCAATAATAATGATACAAAACAATAACAAGCGATTGTTCGCTGCTATATATATACCGGGAGGTCGTCTCACTGAGCTCAGATGCTGACTGCACCTACACTGGTTATTATAACAAGTAATTTTCTATTTTGTGCGAAATGCAGAAGTTAGCGGTTTTCCTGTTCGCTGTAGCAGCGGTTTGCATTCATTGCGAAGCGAAATATTTCTCGACGCGATGCGATCTCGTCCGCGAGTTAAGAAAGCAAGGGTTCCCTGAAGACAAAATGCGAGACTGTAAGTATTTATTAGGAAAAAATATTAATCTATACTAATATATAAAGCTGAAGAGTTTGTTTGTTTGTTTGAACACGCTAATCTCAGGAACCACTAGTCCGATTTGAAAAATTCTATCGGTGTTGGATAGTCCATTTATCGAGGAAGGCTATAGGGTATATATCATCACGCTACTACTAATAGGAGCGGAGCAACAATAAAGAATATTTCAAAAACGGGGGAAATTTTCACGCTACGTGCAATATAGGGCGCAAACGAAGTTGCGAATGTGAATTTTAATATATATATTATTGAGATATATTATTTGATATTATTGAAATTAGAAATTACTTATTGTGTCTTAGTCTAATTCGTCTTATACACAATGTGTTAAAATTTAATTAAGCCAAAAATACCTACTTGAATACTAAATTCTCGTAACAGATACCAACTTGTAATAATTTTTTTTTGTATCTGACAGCAAACTCTATCAGGAATTCATTAAATGCGGTGGCTTTATCGGTGAAAGCAATTTCTTACAAACGTTTTAAACTAATTACAATAAAGGTCAATAAATAATGCCTTGTTGGTCTAGTGGTTAACGTAAGCGACTGCAGATCAAGAGGTCTCGGGTTCGATTCCCGGGTCGGACTGCTGTTGGGTTTTTATTACAAGAAATTCTATATCAATAAATCAAAAATATCAATAAGTCAATAAAGCAAAAAGGTTCAAGAGAAGGATTTTAAAGAGAAGTTTCTATTTTTTTTGTATTGTTTGTTTTTTGTTGTCCCAACTCTATCATTGACTATAAATTTTCATAAATATTTTATTTTGGGCGAGTATACCTTTGCAATTAGTTTTGTGCTACCGAAAAGAAATCTTAAAATCATTGTTGTAAAATCAAGGATTGAAAAATTTTACAATACATTTTGTAACAGCTTCTCATGAAAATACTTTTTAAAGTTAATTATTGTAGTTGTTATTCCAATCACGGTCAATTAGGTAAATTATCCACACACATTTATTTCAAATATTATTTCTTCAACAAGAGAATAAAAATCTGAATCAATTAAATAGTAATTTAAAGTTACAAATGAATGCAACCTGTTAGTTATGCATTAGCTTCATTGAAGCGAAAACTTGTATAGGCGCGTTGAGCACTTTTGGGTGAATAAAAATCATGGAACTGGAGTCATCGTCACCGAACGCTTTCCATGAGCTATATTTTTTTATTTACTTCTTTTAATCGGTATTATATTTTAACTAACGGACCAGGCGAACCTTGTACCGTCATATTTACATATCTGTCTCAGCTACCCACAGGCAGTGTATAGTCGCGGTGTAACGGTCTTCAATATTTAATACTACCTAATCTACTAAATGAATAGTCTATACTTAATTATATATAAAATTAGTACTAAATCAACAACAAGCAATGCTACGTCTCACTATATGTTTCGCAACTGATGCATCGGAACGAATGAATGACCAAAACATGTGTGACAACCGCTGCGCGCGATGAGTGTATAGCACCCGACGCCGAATGGGTTTCATTGTGATTACAGACGTCTACCGATCATATTGTATCTGCTACTACCTACTAAATAAAGTATTTGAATTTCTTTTATTACAAATATTAAAAGTTTCTATTGTGCCTTTTGGGTGTACCTACTCCAAATAGTACGGTATCTTGTGCGCCCCGTGTTACCCCAAACTGGGGTTCACCTACCAGGCTCCGGACCCTAATTGTGGCACCAAACGACGCCGCCGCTGCTACCAAACTATCCAGGGCAACTATTCCACGACAACCGGAACGTTGTGCAACAATTTCGTATTGTGGGTGTTCCCGAACCCACCCCTGGGACTCATTTCTTGAATTACCTTAACTACCTCATATTTAATTTAATTGTCCTACTTAGAATAAATTGTAAAATACTTTTCCTTTTTTTATTCACCTACCCTACGGAGGAAGGTTACAGCGGACAAAAAAAAATACTTTACCCGTTATCTTTCAGTTTTCCTTGTACACAAAATGTTTGTATAATCTGCAAATGTTTGTTTCGGAGTTTGGGTGTTTTCTATGTATAATATGTATATATTTACAAAGAAAGTATATCTGGCGTTGTGTGTCACAATGTCCGAAATATTTATTATTTACTAGCTGTGCCCGCTACTTCGTACACGTGACATTTGGATATTCAAGTTATTTTTAAATTTTACACCGTTTAAATCTTCCCCTTACTACGACAATAATTTCAAAACCAAACTCAGCTAAATCGTACGAGCCGTAATCGAGTTATAGCGACACAAACGAACAGCAATTGATTTTTATATATAAAATTACTAGTTGTTGCCCACGGCTGCGTCCGCGTATGTGTGTCGGTGATCGCGGCAACTGTAGCCTATGTGTTATTCCGATGTATAAGCTATATTACTGTAAAGTTTCATTAAAATCCGTTTAGTAGTTGTTGCGTGAAAGAGTAACAAACATCCATCCATTCATCCATATTTACCAACTTTCGCGTTTATAATATTAAGTATAGATATAGATTATATTATATTAATCATCCATACAAATTATGGCTTTTAATAAGATGCTATTCATTACAGGGGTATGTTTGGTTGAGAATGAGAGTGGCAGAAAGACTGACAAGATGGGAACAGTAAACAAGAATGGCTCCAGGGACTACGGCCTATTCCAGATCAACGACAAATACTGGTGCAGCAACACCAGCACTCCTGGAAAAGACTGCAATGTCACTTGTGCCGGTGAGTGCCCTAGATACCTATTCACATAACCTCCCCCTCGCGTCGTTACCCTCACTACTGAGGGTCGTGATTCCCCACGTGTGATCTTTTGCCGGACAGTTGCTCGCCACTTGTTCCTCTCCTTGGCTGAATGAAGAGCAACGTGTAGTCCGGATCGGGTCAGTCCACCTAATTGGACTATGCAAATCACAGGATTCCCATCATACATCACTTTAAATTTTCTCTCCCGCTTTGCTTAGGAGGAACGTGGACTTATTATATTTCCTACTCCTCAAGTTTTCTTCGGATTAATTTCGTTGCGAAGACAGTTTAATTGTTCCTTGGACTGGCCAAGTGTCATAGCTCGGTGTATTCTTAGGTCACTGCTAGTGAACAGGAGTTACAATGGCGGACGTATAGGCGGGATTGCCTTAACAGCCTTTCCAGTCCACTGCTAGATACAAGCTTCTCCTTATCGAGGTTTTGGCCTACTACCAACTTTCTTTGAGGGAGGGGTGGGTATAGGGTTAGTTTCAAGTTCTTGTGGAAAGACGGAATTGCATGTCTCTCCAACACAAATAGAGGATCCTCCGACCAGGCGAGGTGATCTTGTTTGTAGAACCGCGGTCGCCGAATTAAAATTGTTATATTTTTAATGTATCTTTATATATATAATTCTTCTGTGAGTGCGTATGTCACTGAACTACTCTCAAACGACTGGACCGATTTTGAAGAAATTTTTTGTGTGTGTTCAAGGGGATCTGGGAATGGTTTAGATTCACAATTTTGTCCGCTGGACAATGTTTTTTTAATTAATTTTTAATTTATTGCCGGGACAGCTAGTCTTAATATACATAAATCTCGTGTCACAATGTTTGTCCTCAATGGACTCCTAAACCACTTAACCGATTATAATAAAATTCACACACCATGTGCAGTTCGATCCAACCTGAGAGATAGGATAGTTTAAATAAAAAAAAAAAAACTTTAGTCACAGCAACGCGTGGCCGGGTCAGCTAGTATATATATAAAAATGAATCCCTATTTGCCTTGGTCACGACATAACGCGAGAACGGTTTAACCGATTTTGCTAATCCTTTTCTTGTTGGATAGCCCATTTAGTGAGGAAGGTTTTAGGTTATGTAAGATTACTCAACAACCAATAGGAGCCCGGTATCGACCAAAAATGTTGGGAAAATGGGAAGAAATTATTTCTTATGGAGAGACGCAAACGAAGTTGAGCGGGTCAGCTAGTTAGTCATTAAAATATAGCTTTATTTCATTGACAATTATCTCTAGTCTTTGTAGAACTTGTAAGGTACATTATAGATGTGAATGTTCATATTTATAACGTATTGCACTTCATTTAGTTTCAATATAGGTGATACAAAAACAATCGCTTGTTCAAAGTTACTTTAACGGTTTCTTAGCTATCCATCACAGAGATGAAGCTCTATTTATTAGAATTTATTATTAATCTTTTTTCTTTTTTCTTACATACTTACATTACTTACTTACATTTTTCTAATTCTATCGATTTTTCTTTTCAGATATGTTGTTAGATGATATAACAAAAGCCTCAACTTGTGCTAAGAAGATATTCAAACGACATAACTTCAGGGCGTGGTACGGATGGCGCAATCACTGCGATGGCAAGTCTTTGCCTGATATCAGCAGTTGCTAAATACTCATCAAATTTCAATATTACAAAAAGTATATGTGAACTATCATATTTCTATCATGCTTCGACTGATTAACGCATTATATATTTAAATAAATAATAATAAATAATAAAAATGTATTTTTGAAACCAAGAAATACCAAAAGACATAAAAGTTAGAAATATATAAATAGCAACAGTCAAATGTAGTTTTTTTTCTAAAACCAATGACACGGTAAATACCTAAGTATACAAATAAATAGAATTGACGTTACAAATAGACATATGTAATTTACAATTTACAACTTTTCACTAAATGTATTTAAAAGTATATGTAAATACGATACTTACATGCATACCGTGTTGTGATTTGTGTCTGTCTGTCTATCTGTTCCGGCTAATCTCTGGAATACTGGCTACTTATTTTAGACTAGCTTCGTCCCGCGGCGTTACTCGTTACTATTGTACTGCAGGTAACACCGGCTCAGATGAATAAATAAACACGAGTGACAGTTCTCGCATCTAAACTTAAAAATTCTACAACTCCATAACATCAAGGTTGTTAGTCTCATCGTTCTTCCACAAGGAAATGAAAAACCACTTGAACTTTAATCGGCATTCCGAAACTGAATCATATCTTTCGCAACCAATATCGAAAAATTCAAACTTATGCAAACCTATACAAATAAACAAAATTGGAGTGTATATTTTTGGAATATTAAAATAACCGCTTTTTAATAAATTCACATGTATGTATAGATACATCATTATCATCTTCCTAGCCTTTATTTTTCCCAAGATTTGGGGTCGGCTACTAGTTCAACCGGTTTTACCTGAATATCAGTTTTTACACGGAGCGACTGACATCGGACCTCCTCAACCCTAAGGGTGAACTGAATTCGATAGTTAAACTAGTTGTCAGTATATTTGAGGGCACTGACTTCGCAATAACGATTGCCATTGATGTTTCTTAACAACCGGGACCAACGGCTTAACGTGTTCTCCGAGGCACGGGCGGGAAACACCACCATCTTCCATACTCCGCGTTGTTATTAAAAAAATATTTTAAGAAAAACCCAACAGCGGAGAATCGAACCGGAGACCTCTTGATCAACAGTCGCTTACGCTAACCACTAGACAAACGAGGAACATTTTTAGATTTTTTGTCTGTCTGTCTGTCGGTCTGTCTGTTTGTTTGTTCCGGGTAATCTCTGGAAAGGCTGGACAGATTTTGACGGGACTTTCACTGGCAGGTAACTGATGATCTAAGGAGTAACTTTTTTAGACTAACTTTGTTCCGCGGCGTAACACGCGGTACAACAATATAAGCGGGTGACACCGCGGGGTTCAGCTAGTGTTTCAATAAAATTCTGATAGTTCGACCTGTGACCTCGGCATAATCGTGAAAGAAAGTAGGTACTTGATAAAGTTCAGTTTTAATAAAGCTTTAAAAATACTACGTTTTCTAAATATTATCTTTACCTATGAAATTGTCGTTTTGTATGCAATAAGTGAAAGTACTTATTTTTTCAAACTTTTTTATTTCTGTTATAAGTAAGCCAACGTATTGGCAGTTTATTGATGCCCTTCTTGTAAAAATCAGCTCGACGGGAGGCAACAAACTCTTCAAAGGCATTTTGTACTGTCTCTCGGGAATTGAATTTTTTACCCACTAAAAAGTTGAAAAAGTTGTCTAAATTTTGGAAAAAGTAATAGTCGGTAGGTGCAAGGTCTAGGTGAATATGGGCCTTTAAGTAATGCCACAAGGTAAGTTACTCCAACGAAACCTACTTATTACCCCACTACGGCAAAGCCGAAGGAGGGTTATGATTTTGACAGGCTATGTATCTATGTATGTATGTATGTTCATTTGTTCCCTCATAGCTCCTTAACTACTTATTAGAACTGGACAAAGGAGGTGTCGTTGGAAGCGTCATGATCGTCTTCTGGTTATAGGCTATATAACGTGTCACTGAATCTAATGTGGCGCCCTCTAGCCGACGTAAAGTACTGTATTAAAAAATAAATTTGAGAGAAATATGCCGTATACGAAAGGGTGTTACTTGTACATTTCAAAAATCTGATATAATATATAAATAAATAAAAATATATATATAAAGAAATAAAAAATATATTATTAGCATTTTCTCGTGGATTTGTCCCTATTTATTCGATAATTGTGATATTTATATGGTACCTATTTAAAATATACTTTGCAAAGAAATTAATAATATATAGGGAACCAAAACATTTTAAATGAAAAAAAAAGTAAAAGCTACAGCTCAACTACGACAGAAAACGACGCTGAAAAAGCATGAAACAAGTTTCAAAAGCCGTAGCCGTTTTTATAAACAAGGAGCTTGGCTAACAAATAAACGGTCTACTGATAGTAGTGAACTCTGATGCTAATAAATCTCGCTTCGCCAAAGTTAAAAAGCACAGTGTGGCAAAGCAAGGCGTTTGCCTCGCTTTAGATGCCGTAATCAGTGAGCCTGTCCCTCAGATGGCCTTCAGCGGATGAAAATTTGGAAGCTGAGACGAGATATCAGTAGATAATAACTCATCGTTTCAATTTTCCAACTTTTGCAAGTATAATATCGACCTGAAACGGAACAACGACCTCTCCAGAGTGTAACAACCGCTGCTTGCAACATGGTAGTTGTTTATCTATAAAAATAAATTAAATTGGAGTGTCTGTTTGTAATATAAAAATAACCGCTTTTAAATAAATGCATATGTATGTATATACGATACATGTACCAAAATAACATTTAAATATTTTTTTTCAGTCTGTCTATCTGTTTCTTCCAGGTAATTCCGTTCCGTTACTTCAGAAAGTAAATATTCCTATAACATATTACTTCAGAAACTAGATAAATGTTGCCAAGACGACTGCATATGGCTTACCCTGTGAAAAAGATAGGTATCAGATCTCATGTAGACCCGAGCTTCTGAATCTAGTCTCTAATCTCTTTTGCCTTCGTGACTGCATCGAAAGGCTTTTACTGCGATGTAGAGTTTGTAAAGTTAGGGTTGTTAGAGCTAGGGCGTGTAGATTCAGAAGCTTGGCTCTACATGAGATTTGATATCTTGTTCACAGGGTAAGTCACATGCAGTCGTCTTAGCAACATTTTACAATTGAAAATGAAAATGTTTTTAGTGGGATAATATGTTACAATACAAGAATCAAAATGATAATACAACAGCGATATTTATACAACACACAAAAGTGGCAGTTATTGACCGCAAACCGGTCGTGTGTTGCGATCAACGGACAAAATAAATATTCTGTGCAGTGTTCAAACGTGTGCCAGCAACGGTATAAATGAGAATAACTTTGCAATAACTTGAATTTGACTCATGACCTGTGTATAGCGATAACGAGGAATCACCGCATGAAAAAGCGATACAAAAACTAATAATAAGCAATCGCCTACTGATATATATTTAAACAAGTGTGCCTTATACATAGTATTTGTTACTGCGATGCAGAAAATCACGATTTTGTTGTTCGCTCTTGCAACGTTGTATTGCGAGGCAAAATATTTTGAGACACGATGCGATCTTGTCGAAGAATTGAGAAGGCAGGAGTTCCCAGAAGACAAAATGAGGGATTGTAAGTATTATTTTCAGTAGAGATTCAGTGTGTGTGTACGTGTTATCGTAACAAACATCAGGTGCTACTTATATGTTTAAAGTGCTTAAAATACCTTCTGAACATTCGATGCTATCTGGTTCTTTTATTTACCACCTTTATAAACAGCCACTTTATCTCCAACCTATCTCCATTATTCTCCATTATGACGTGCTCGAGTATTTCGTCATGTATTTTGTTTTACATTGATCATAATTATGAACCTTCCCCAGTAGTTGTACCTACTTATTTTTTATTTCGTTTCTACTATATTTTTTTTGCACTAAAAGAAGTCTGCACTACGCGACGCGATGACGGTCGATTTTTCTTAATCAAGAAGTTTTCGATTCAAAATATAGAAACTTAATCTAGCAAATTCAGGAGATTCCTGTATTATTGGTACACGGCAAACGTCTCACAACTCACATAACAACTTGCAACCAATCGATGCAAAACTTTTATAATTTTAGAACTGTAAAATCATTTCTATTTTTGTAACCGAACAATCCATCATTGTTGATTGTTGCCTTTACAGGGGTTTGTTTGATTGAAAATCAGAGCGAAAGAAAGACACACAAGATAGGATCGGTAAGCAAGGACGGCTCCAAAGATTTTGGTCTGTTCCAGATCAACGAAAAGTACTGGTGTAGTAACACCGGTATACCTGGTAGAGACTGCAACGTCACGTGTGTTGGTGAGTACCACAGATTATATGAAATACTATCTTTTGATCCTGACTCCGCCGTAAAAACTAACTCCTTCCTCGAAAATCAAAGCGTCGCCGCGTTGTCGTGCAAGCGTAACAGAGGAATGTGTTTTTTGGCTTAGAAAATTGGAGCAATGAATACCAACCACCAACACACAAAACACTTAACAACTTAATAAATTATTGGTTCGCAGCGCATCGAAATGAAACTTCACTACAAGGCACACTAAGCAGAGTTCTTGTCCTGTATTGTATTAAAGGACTTAATGAAAGAGGATGTGAGACTGCGTATTCTTAATCTGTCCACACACATATTTATATTACTACCTACTTTTTAATTTCAGATTTACTGTCAGACGACATAACAAAGGCAGCAACATGTGCTAAGCTGATCTTCAAGCGGCATAATTTCCTGGCATGGTATGGTTGGCGGAATTCCTGTCTCGGGCATACACTACCTGACATTAGCAATTGCTAGTATAACTGTTGCCGCGGTCGTATTCTCATAAAGCCTACTATTAGATGATACTCCATTTGATTAACTATTATGGTAATGTGAAAGGAAATGAAATAAAAAATTTACTATGAAAATTGATTAGGCATTTTACTTTAACTAGTGATCGGCCAGTGGTCCAGATTCGACAATAATTCATTAACCGACTTACAAAAGGAGGAGGTTCCAAGTTTGATTGGTATTTTTTATGTATGTACACTGATTACTCCTGATTAGAAAGAGTATGCTCCCCATGTGGTCCAACTGCCACTATATCAGGATCTGATGATGGGAAGGAAATCGAAGGAAACCCTCAAATTGGTTAGGCACGTACTATGTTTTTGGTATATTTTCTAAAGCTATTGGAGTATTTACATTTGGTAGCCATCAGTTCATGATGATGAGCTGATGATGAAAGATAAAACTCTTTAACGATTAGGATTTGGGAGATGAATCTTTAAATACCATGTGTATATATGTCACCTTGAGTTGTATCCCTTCAAGTTATTTAGGTGAAATGATGCGAGAAGGCACAACTCCTTAATGGTTAGGAGTTGAAGGATAATTATTTTAATTTTAAACGTATCATGGGGAGTCATCACATGTCTTATTTTCTCTGTAAAAGGGTTGACAGGGAGTCTTGATAGTTGTTATAGATAAACTATTTCTATGGCAATGTGCCTGTGATATCAGAAGTGATATTGGTAAAATTATTACGATGTTTTCTGTGTATAATATGTATGTTTTTACATAAAAAAGTATATGTGTATTTATATCAGTTTGTCTAGTACTCATATTACAAGCTCTGCTTAACTTGGGACTAGATAGCGTTGTGTGTTAGATGTCCGAAACATTTATGATCATTCTTAATACGCACTGTTTTTTTCTCCACCAGACTCCACCATGCCCTATAAGTAATGAATTGTGGCGACTTCCACATACATGCAGCCTAACAAGAAAACACAATATAGTGTCATCTATTGAAAATGTTCGAGAACAACAAGATGTGAGAAGTTCTCACGCCGATATGCAAATATACAACACCCTTACATCAACCGTTGGGCCGTGGCCTGCAGGCATGATTACCACGCCTGCTCGGAGGATCCTCCCTTTGTTTAAGAGGGACATGACACCGTTCCTCCACATGTAGGTATTATCATTGAACCTCTGGCGTTTCCCGCGCCATGTTTCTCTAGTAATTCATCATCAGCTTAACGCAGTTTACTGTTAGTTAAAGGCCTCTCCACTCACATGCTTTAGTTTCGGGGGGGGTTTAAGATTACAAAATGACTGTTCATCATTTAACCATAATATTATTATAAAAAAGTTAGAGGTGTAAAAACCATCAATAATGTAGAAACATTTGCACAAACATTGCTTTGAGATTCTGATAGAATTGATTTAATATAAACTATGTATACTATACGTACACATACAGCGACAACAAATGGAATACTATATTACACATGTATAGTGCTGTATATTATTTCATTTTCGTCAACTTTTCATGTCGATGTCAACTCTGACTCTACTACCTTAGAGCATATATACCTAGAGAGCCAGCCGAACGGGCGGAAAGCGTGATCGAAGTAGACAGAGAGAAAGACTGAGTTTAGGTAGTGTCGGTCTCTCTCACGCAGCTTCTGATTAGTGGATGCGCTTATAATTTTTCATGACAGATATGGTGGGAAATACACTAACCAATCAAAAAAGGATACACCAACCAATCAGAGGCTTGTGTGAGAGAGACAGACACTACCCAAACTCAGTCTTTCTCTCTCTCTACTCCGGTGATTCGGGTGCCCTTCTAGATATATATGCTCTAAAGCGACTACAGATCAAAGTAGCAAAGAATTTTTTGTCTCAATAAAAACGTCTATAGCGCAGAGAGCAACGCAGAAACGAAACGTTGCATTTGTTGACGTTGTCTGGTTGTCATACTACCGTCACCCGCGAGTCAATCGTAGACGAATTTTCGTCTCTCAAAAGATAATTTAAAATTTTACTTTGTTATGTGCAAGTGTTCATTTTAAAAATGAGGATCACTAACGTAAGGAGAGGAAGGATTATTCGTATGGGTGGAGCGTGTGCGATTCTTCTACTTTTATTGATCGCTTTACATAAATGGTCCAGTGAGAACGTCGGTGCAGATTCCATGAGTGCATTTATTTCTGACTCTCAGCCGTCCTATTATAAGTTTCACCGGAATGTATACCCTACTTTGAAATCAGGTAACATAATTCTTTTTTATAATTAGGTATATTATGGCGTAAATACATGTTTTAGTAAGTACAGTTAGGTGGCCTCGTCAGCCGGCGTATCTGATAATCTCGCAATGTTTTTGTAACGTCAATACATGTTTGTAAAGTGCACAATTGCTTATGTATCGCTATGTTCACAGTTGTGTCGCCAACTATTGTGATATCCAATTTAACCATACTTTTTATTGTAGTTTGACAATTATTTTTGTATTTTTTGTTTGATCTGAAATGATGAACTCATTCGTGAAGCAATTGTTTGTTTTTCTGGTGACAGTTATTGAACTACTTTACACATATTTTACATGTACAAAGACACCCTAATTTAAAGAAAACATATTTTAAATTATACTGGTCTCATATTATTGAATATATTTCATAAGTTTCTTTTTTATTTAATGAAATTATCTGTTTGCAGTTTTATATAAAGTGGTATTAAGAAATAAATATAAAAAGAAATCATTTTTATTCCTTTCTAGGGCACCAGTACAAAAACTTTCTAGCCGATTTAGATTTAAATACGACTGGACTCGTTGGACCAAAGAGTGTTTACGGTATAACCTGATATCAAAAATTGTAGAATTTATTGTTTGATTTTATAAAACAATTCCATAATATGTAACTAATGTATTACACAGGGAGTAGAAATAACGGTACTATTAGATAATTGATATACATTCTTATTAGAATCCTTTTACGGTTAAATTATGGTAAAATTGCAGTAATATTACTTCTCATATGCAATGAAGAAGACCTATATATTCTTTGGAATTCCATATACGTTTTTACACTAGTCTAGCTTGCTTTTTGTCTATATAAAGCTTTAAAAGTCCCCCATTTTGAGGAATTAACTTAAAATTTTCTGGTAAGAGTAATGTATTAATACATATAAATAGTATAACAAGCAACTGATCTCATTATACAAACGATGTATAAGAGACAGTAGAAAAGTGAGTACTCTGAAGCCGTTCATATTACAATTATTTATTTAACAAAGAAACTGTTTAACATTTGCTACAGTACTGGACTACCATATCTATGATGTTCATTTTATATTGTATTGTAAGTAACTAGCTGTGTGTTCTAGTTTATGTATCTTGCTCTATCTGTTTCTGACCCTATTTATTTTGAGTTCATCTAGAATTCAGTATTAAAGTTTCGTAGGTAATTAAATTAAAATTATTTAATCAGTCATTTGTACATAGTAGACTTGTCATATAGTCCGGGATCCCTGGTACAAATTTTACAAGTTATTACTATCAAGCTAATTTTTCGTGAATGGCTTCATTTTGATGCGGGGCCCACCTTTCACCTTACAAAATTTTTTGATTGTGGTAGCTAACATGGGTAGCAGGGATAAAAAACTTTTGAGCGTAGGACCAGGATAACGTACCACGCAATTTGTAGGACAATGTGGCTGTAAAATTATATAAATATCAACTAAACAACTGTTAAAATATCAGCTTGTTAGTATTATTTTTGATGACCTCGTTATCAATATATGTTGGAAGGATCAAACCATATGTTTTGTGGGCTTATTTTTTTTCCCAATAAGTAATAATGTTAGTGATTATTTATATAACTGAACAGCCTCATTGTCCTACAAATTGCGTGGTACGTTTTCCTGGTTCTAAGCTCAAAAGTTTGTTGTTCCTGCTACCCCCGATAGCTACCGCAATCGAATTTTTTGTAAGGTAAAAGGTGGGCCCCCTGATCGAAATGACGCCACTCACGAAAAATTGGCTTGATAGTAATTAATTGTAAAGTTTGTACCGGGCATCCCGGACTAATATTTAAATAGTCACTTCAAAGGTTTTAAAAAAAAAGTTATGTATGTCATGTAATTGAATTTATGATTAACTAGTTGTTGCCCGCTGCTCCGCCCGCGTATATGTCGGTTATCGCGACAAATAGTAGTCTATGTGTTATTCTGATGTATAAGCTATATTACTGTAAAGTTTCATCCAAATCCGTTCAGTAGTTTTTGCGTGAAAGAGTAACAAACATCCATCCAAACATCCATCCATCCATCCTTACAAACTTTCGCATTTATAATATTAGTAGGATTTTACTCAAACATATATAATAATGTAAATTTTAATGGTTACTTATTCTTTCTTATTCTCTTTACATCAGACATTTAATCTACATAAGTGTGTCTGATTTACTAATTTAATAATAACATATATGTCAGCCTGTCAGTTATACTAAAAACATCTTGCATTGACATCCTCAATACTGGGATTCTGACTTTGTGTGTATGTGTGTGTTTTATAATGGAAAATCTTCTTGTGTGTGTGCGTGTGTTTGAGTGGTTTGATCTATTTTCTTCTAAATTTTATTATTTGTGTTTATTATTTCCTACAACCAATAAAACGTTTTATAGTGTGATTGATTTTGTTTGCATGTGTTGGTGTGAAGTTTATTGTAAACTTATATTGTTTAAACTGTAGATCAAACAAAAAAATATTTGTTATCTTTATAGGAACAATTAAGTAAATTTTCTTGTAATGGCTGATTAGGTTTTAAAAGTAATTTCATGTTGTCGTTAAGTAATTATGATAACTGGTACTTTGAAATGGAAATTGCCTTTAAACTGCTTTTGTCTTTGGTTAGGTTTTTTTTTTTTTATTTTATCATCCTTCAAAAATGTTTATAAATGTTTTTTGATAGAGTTTTAAGAGGAGAGAGGGTTAAGTTAATTATAGTAAGACCAGCTTCCGCCTGCGTATGTATGTTAATGTATGTAATTAACTCCTTTCTCAAAAATTAAATATCTCCATGCCAAATTTCATTGAAATTGGTGCACCTGTTTAGCTGTTAACAGACAGACACAGTCACTTTTGAATTTATAACATTAGTCTAGATAACCTATTCATGAATGAATCTTCTGATGTTCTGAGTGTTTATAAATACGGGTAATGTTTACCAACAGATGAATATGCCACTCCAACACTGTTTTGTGTTAAAAAAACATTCATAGAGCTATTTTTAGAAAAATATCTAGTTATATGATCGACTTGAAATTACCAATAACTTCAGGCGTTTCTAAAAACTAAGCCTGTTAAAGGAAGGGTATATAGATCAGTGGCTTCTTTAGTTCTTTACATAATACTAGATGATCCCCGCGGTGTTACCTGCACTATAAGTTCACTGGCAGGTAACGCCGCGGATCGAATCGTTTAGCTACACATTAGGTTTTTTATTTACCGAATAGTGAATCTAAATCATTCTCGAATCCTTAGGGATAATACAAAAAAATCATTAAAATTGATTCTGCCCTTTAGGAGGAGGAGTTTAGTCACATACACACGCACAGAAAATTTATCTATACTAATATTATTAAGCTGAAGAGTTTGTTTGTTTGAACGCGCTAATCTCAGGAACCGCTGGTCCGATTTGAAAAATTCTTTCAGTGTTATATAGCCCATCTATCGAGGAAGGCTATAGGCTAAATATCATCACGTAAAGACTGATAGGAGCGGAGCATCAATGAAGAATGTTTCAAAAACGCGGGAAAATTATCACGCTACGGGCAATGGGAGACGAGATGCAAACGGGTTTGCGTGTGTCTGTTTATATTATAAAGATGAAATGACGTCGCTTTCGCTGTCTGTTCGCTTAGGACCTTTAAACTACTCAACGCGTTTTAATGCAGTTTTTAGCAATAGAATATAGTGATTCAAGAGGAAGGTTTATATGTATTATACAACTATATTATAGTAGAGGGAATCCGAGAATTTCAAAGATTTCCGTGCGAAACCGGATCGGGTCGCTAGTCTATACTAATATTTGAAGAGGTAAAGTTTCGAACTTTGTTTGAATGCTTGTAGGGGATAATCTTAAAAAGTACTGATGCGATCCTGAAAATTCTTTTACTCACAGAAAGCGACACTATTCAGCAGTGACATCCATATTTGATTATGATTTAACAAAAAATCAGTTAAAAAAAATAATTTTTGTAACTCAAGTTGAAGAAAAGAGGATGGTTACCGCCCAACGAAATGGGCACGGGTCGGCTTGTAAATGATACAATAATTTAGGGAACCTAGTGCGACTTTTTTCTCCGTCTCCGTCCGGTCTCGATAGCAACCGCTGTTGGCCTTGTGATTGGTATTTTTTTTTCTTATGTATGGCCTGCCGAAATGCCTCTACTCTGCCTGATGGAAAGCATAAGCAGAATCCAAGGGTGGTGGTCACCATACTCATTGCGGATGCAGAAAATGCTACAATGCAGCATGGTGACCCACACCATATATATATGACCAGCTAGTGATGCTTCTACATCATTGGGCCTCCGGTCTCGCACTCACCAACGAAACACGACAGCAGGTAGTTATAGGCAGTAGAGCCACGCTGATTTTACCTATAATTTCGGGTCAATCACAACGCTGAACGCCGTCACGGTTACCATCGAATAGATGTGAAGTAAACTGACATAGGCTTAGTCTAGTTCACATTGAGGTTGCGAAATATTCATACCTTGGTTTTAATCATTAATAGCCTCGTTCATAGAAACTACAAAAAAATTAAAACTTATAAAATTTTTCCAGAGCTCGGCAATTTTGAACCTAAAAATCTCAAAGATACAACGGGACCTGGTGAAAAAGGTCGGCCGTATCACATGTCTCAGGATAGAGCGAATGATATTGCTGAATCGGAGAGCGAGTATGGCATGAATATCGCAGCTTCCGATGATATTGCCATGAACAGGTAATATTTACATTAAGAAAAATATATTTTATGTTTAAATCTTTTATGTTTTTACAGAATTTAAATATAAACTATTTAATACATTTAACTGCCTCGTTGGTTTAGCGTTTGACGTATGCGACTGCCGATCAAGAGGTCTCGGGTTCAAATCCCGGTCGAGCCAAAAGTGTGATTGAGTTTTTCTGATAATAGAAATACTTAATAACAGCTCGGAGTTTGGAAGTTGGGGTCTGAACCGACTTGCCTCAGAGAGAGAGAGAGAGACGTGAAGCTGTTGGTACTGCGCCTGATCTCACCCCGATCGGGTCGGTTAACCGTACCTTCAGATTATGAGGGTGAGGGAACAAAGAGTGCACCTGTGTTTACGCACATACTTGTGCACTGTAATATCTCCTGTGCAGTTGGCTGGTCTCTGTTGAAAATGATGATGTAATCAGCTAGGAGAACATTATCATCATCAATACCTTTAAAAGAGCGCGGCGCGAAGCTAGTCTAAAGAAACTCAAAATCGATCCAGCCGTTCCAGAGATTAGCCGGAAAAACATGACAGACAACATGTGTATGGTCCTTGTATACACGGATTTAGTAACAAGCGGCTATTTTAATATTAGAAATAGACAATCCAATTTTATTTATTTGTTTAGAAGAAACTATCTATAGTGAGTTAAGTTGATTAACAATTATTTTTTTTATAGGATTATTAATAATTATTTCATAAGTATTAGCTTTGTCGTACTACTATTGGTTGGTAAAGAGTAGCCTATGTCTTTCCTCAAGAATCGAAGTATCTCCATACCAAATAAAGCATTTCGTTAAAATAGGTGCAGCGATTTAGCCGTAAAAGCTTAATATATAGACAGACAGTTTTTTACGAATTTATAAACTTTGTAAGAATTAGTTTCGATTACCTTTATCAGGTTAAAATCATATAAAATTATCTCCTAATAAATATAGTGGTATGACTAGAAAACTTTAGAAAATGTTCGACCAATTTCGAATATAACAGGGATCCTTTATCATTGTGTAAAGCGACCTGTCGACTAAGGGTCAACACACACTTGAGTACAATCGGTATTGTCTTTGATAAATATGAAATACGTCCCTCTTTACTAGGTCAATTCCAGACACACGTCTCGACGAGTGCAAATACTGGCACTACCCTGAAGAATTGCCGAGCACCTCTGTCATCATCGTGTTTCACAACGAAGGGTTCTCTGTCCTCATGAGAACAGTACACTCTGTGATAGACAGGTCACCGCCCAACATACTACACGAGGTGGTATTGGTGAGTACTAATTTTAATATTTAGTATTATCGTTTCAATATTTGCCATTTTTTATGTATGGCCCTGTCAAAATGACTTTACTCTGCCTGATGGAAAGCATACACAATCCAAGAGTGGTGGTCACTATACTTATTGCGAATGCAGACAATGCAATGCAAAACTTTTCATCTCTTGATTGGATCATAGTGGATTTTGTTATCTTCTTACTCCGACCATCCTAGATCATTCTAGAAGCTCGGCAGCCTTTTCAGGTCACTATATGTTTCCGGGAATGATGTTGATTGGAGAGACCATAGACATGTAATAATAATTTATCCATTTATATGCTCTCACAAAACTTTCTTGTACTAATTAACAAAATGCCGCAATATATTTTCATATCTATACTTAAAATATAAAGCTGAAGAGTTTGTTTGTTTGTTTGAACACGCTAATCTCAGGAACCGCTGGTCCGATTTGAAAAATTCTTTCGGTGTTGGATAGTCCATTTATCGAGGAAGGCTATAGGGTATATATCATCACGCTGAGACCAATAGGAGAGGAGCACCAATGAAAAATATTTCAAAAACGGGGGAAATTTTCACGCTACGGGCAATATAAGGCGCAAACGAAGTTGCATGGGTCAGCTAGTATTCAATAAGGTAACTTCGCGTGAGGCTGGTGGCTGAAATAGGTTTTAAAACAATCTGTAGTTACAGGTCACTAGCGCCTTCTATACAAATCTCTTAAATACGAGTTATAGTGTTTGGGAGCAAATATTACATGTAAAGTTACTATTGCCTGCCGCTGGGATATCTCCTTTCCATTAAAAAAAGAGTCATCAAAATCGGGTCATAAACAAAGAAGTTATCCGCGAAAACACATAAAAAAAAAACGATCGAATTGAGAAACCTTCTCCTTTTTTTTGAAGTGGGTTAAAAAGAAAAAGGCGAGACCATTTAAAACAATTAAGTTTTGGAATTTTAAATTATTTTATTTATTATTTGGTCTTTTTTATCTGAAACGCTACTGTAGACGTCCGGTCTATAGTTTATACATGTCTACTGTAGATAAAACGCACTCGAATGGCACATTTGTTTTCACAGCAATCCTACTAATATTATAAACGTGATTTTTATATCTTTATATATATAATTCTTCTGTGAGTGTGTATGTCACTGAACTACTCTCAAACGACTGGACCGATTTTGATGAAATTTTTTGTGTGTGTTCAAGGGGATCTAGGAATGGTTTAGATTCACAATTTTGTCCGCTGGACAATTTTTTTTTAATTAATTTTTAATTTATTAGTAGTTATGGCAAAACGACGTTTGCCGGGACAGCTAGTATATTATAAATATCTTTCACTCAAAAACTACTGAACGGATTTGGATGAAACTTTACAGTAATATAGCTTATACATCAGAATAACACAGGCTACTATTTGCCGCGATAACCGACATACACGCCGGCGGAGCTGTGGGCAACAACTCGTAATAATACTATATTTAGAAAGGGTAGTCTATGTCCTTCCTCAAAAATCACAGTATCTCAATGCCAAATTTTATTGAAGTCGGTGCAGTGGTTAAGCCATGAAAGCGTAACAAACAGATTAGTATCGATTGTTATATACTTAATGCTAATAATAATACTAATTGTATCTGGTCACCGATTGATAGCCAAGAGCCTCGACGAACACCTCACGTTAGAAAGCTGGATCTGATACAGAAGGTAGTCCTCCTTGACACGGCACGTATAGTGAGAAGATTCCTAACTTTAAAGCCCTAACCACAGGTTTCTTGGTCCCTGTACCCGAAGTCGTTTGTTATATTTTTAAACTAGCTGAATCCCGCAGTGTTACCCGCGGTTATTGTTGTACCGCGAGTAACGCCGCGAGACAAAGTTAGTCTAAAAAAAGTAGCCTAAGTTACTCCCTAGATCATCAGCTACCTGCCAGTGAAAGTTCCTTCAAAATCCGACCAGCCGTTCCAGATATTACCCGGAACAAACAGACAGACAGACAAAAACATTTTTAAGCACATTTTTGGTATATGTATCGTGTATACATACATATGCATTGATTAAAAAGCTGTTATTTTAATATTACAAACAGACACTCCAATTTTATTTATTTGTATAGATAAAACCGTGATTTCATCCTGTACTTCCCACGTACAATGGCCCAATCAAGAGCCTAAAGGCGGAAACAGCCCGGGCAAACCAAACAAAATCCTATACTTTTTGATTAAATGAGGACCAAACAGATGTGGTTAAGTGGTCACCGCGTCACTTTGCAAAGTTAAGCAATCATAGCCAGCCAATAACATTTATTGCCCAAAAGCAAATAACATTCGTTCTAGTTGAAACTAGGTTACGTTACAAATCTATATCTATACAAATGAATAAAATTGGAGTGTCTGTTTGTAATATTGAAATAACCGCTTTTTATTTAATGCATATGTATGTATACACGATACATATACCAAAAATGTAGTTAAAAATTTTTTTGTCTGTCTATCTGTCTGTCTGTCTGTTTGTTCCGGGTAATCTCTGGAACGGCTGGATGGATTTTGGCGGGACTTTCACTGGAAGGTAGCTGATGATCCGGGGAGTAACTTAGGCTACATTTTTTAGACTAACTTTGTCCCGCGGTGTTACTCGCGGTACAACAATAACCGCGGGTAACACCGCGGGGTTCAGCTAGTCGAACATAAGATAGCTTACGTTGCCAAACGAATCTCAATTTAACTGGTATTGACAGACTATGTTTGTTACAAAAGTAAGTACAATAATTAAACTGTTAGCTGTTGCCCGCGGCTTCGCCCGCGTGTATGTCGGTTATCGCGGCAGAAAGTAGCCTACGTGTTATTCTGATGTATAAGCTATATTACTGTAAAGTTTCATCCAAATCCGTTCACTAGTTTTTGCGTGAAGAAGTAACAAACATACACACTCACAAACTTTCGCCTTTATATATTAGTGTGATTAATCAAAGAAAAATCAAAATGTGAAGTTAACCTCTTTTTGTGTGTATGTGAGTGTATATTAATCTTATGGATGGGTGAAAATTTCTTAACATAGGAAATTAACTTTTAATTATAAAAAATGTGGTCTATTTTTTTTTTAAGGTTTTGAAAAAAATATTTGATTCGCATTTCAGCTGTACAGTTGTATGTGTGGTGTGACTGAAGTGGATAAGGCGAGAAATCTATACTAATATAAAAGTTTAAGAGTTTGTTTGTTTGAATGCGCTAATCTCAGGAACTACTGGTCCGATTTGAAAAATTTCTGTCAGTGTTAGATAGCCCATTTATCAAGGAAGGCTATATGCTATATATCATCACGCTAAGACCTACAGGAGCGGAGCACCAATGAAGAATGTTACAAAAACGGTGAAAAATTATCACGCTACGAGCAATAGGATACGCAAACGAGGTTGCTGGGTCGACTAGTAAATATATATGAAAGCAAACCTAAAGATAGCACTAGTGAATGAAAAGTTAAGAAGGTTATCCTAGTATGGACATGAGAGTGAGGACCAAAAGTTCTACATAAAAAGAAACTTAAACTAAACTTAAAAGAAAAATATAAATCCTTAACATATTGAAATTGCGAAATCTGAAGCTTTTTAAGTGAGGTAAAATTATGTTCTTTATGGCTTTTATTGCAGAAATTGTCATGTACATTTTGAAATAATTATTCTGAATTTCATAATCGATTAATCTTTAAAATCCATTCAATTAATTTAAAATAACCAACTACAGCCGATTATCATAAATAGACTCTGATTTATTGATTCTTATACGATAGTTTATAATGATAACACAGATATCAGCGATAGTATTCAGCTGAAATGTATAAATGTCATGCTAATCAATATGGAAAGTTACCCTATAGTCTAATGTCAACTTAATTATCAGAGAACTAACTACCAATTTCGGTTGCACTAGGCATCAAGGCAAGGCAAGACACATAATGTCAGATTTACATTGTATATTAATATTTATTAGCAACTTTTAAATTGCAGATAACTATTCGAAACTTGATCAGCCCCCTAGCCAAGTTGCAAGCGTTCTTCTTTCTGCAATAGTTAACCCCTACATTCTCGTGTGTCATTGGCTAATCTTAGACAAAGTATTAGCCAATGACGCACGAGAATTTAGGCGATAACGATTGCAGAACAAAGAACGCTTGCAACTTGAGTTGGGGCCAGGAACGGTTGACACTGGCCCTTATATTAGCGGGTGTTAGAATTAGTTAGTTTAGAATTAGACTCAAGATGATAGTCTACCTAGTGCGGTCCGAACTGATTATTGTTAACCACTTAAATATAAATCAAGTTCTCATTCCGTGCTGAGATAAATCGAGTCGAACCTTGAAGTCGGTTTTATTTTTGTATTTTTTTTTCTTAAGTATTAAAGAATAAATGAGTAAGTAAGCATATGAAACATTTTGGATAATTGTAACTAGATCCCATAGTGTTTGAAGAATGACTGTGGTCTACTAAAAGTGGGTACACCAGGTTTTTGGCTTATCGAAATGGTAAAGGTTTCTAGAAATGGCTCGTTGATGTAGCAGTTAGCGAATGCGACCAACGAACAAGAAATTTGGGATTCGATTTTCGAGGTCAAAAAAGTGTTATTGGTTTTATCTTACAAGAAATGCTTAATAACAGCCCGGAGTATGAAAGTTTGTTTACCACCATTAAAAACACACACATTCGCGAACACATAAAAAAAAATATACGGTCGAATTGAGAACCTCCTACTTTTTTTGAAGTCAGTCAAAAACAGAGCAGCGAGCAATTAAAATGGCCTGAAATGAAAAAATATGTATACCTAGGTACTAAAATATCACACTACTTTGTAAACATCAAACCGTCAAGTGTTAGATGTTTAAGTTCCAATAACATTGAAATATTTCGATAAGGTATTACTATGTTTCTATAAACATATATGCACTTACATTGTTCAACTATAAAATAGAACGTCTCAATATTTCTTACGTTTTCAATAAATTTTATATGTCAGTTATTTTTTTAGTTTATTTACAGCTTTTTGTCTATCCAAATAAATTAAATTGGAGTGTCTGTTTGTAATATTAAAATAACAGCTTTTTGATCAATGCATATGTATGTATACACGATACATATACCAAAAATGTAGTTAAAAAAATTTTGTCTGTCGGTCTGTCTGTCTGTCTGTTTGTTCCGGGTAATCTCTGGAACGGCTGGACGGATTTTGACGGGACTTTCACTGGCAGGTAGCTGATGATCCGGAGAGTAACTTAGGCTACTTTTTTAGACTAACTTTGTCCCGCGGCGTTACTCGTGGCATAACAATAGCCGCGGGTAAAACCGCGGGGTTCAGCTAGTATTGAATAAAGTATTACAGTATAACATACAGCTTGATCTCTGTGACAGATAACTACAAAACTGACGAAGTAACTTGAAACAAGCGTTTATATTTTGTATCACCTATACTTTCACGCCAGTTTTATCACAAACTTCGCAAACTCGTTTGCGTCTCCTATTGCCCGTAGCGTGATAATTTTCCCCCGTTTTCGAAACGTTTTTCATTGCTGCTCCGCTCCTATTGGTCCGAGCGTGATAATATATAGCCTATAGCCTTCCTCGATAAATGTACTATCCAACAGTGAAAGAATTTTTCAAATTGGACCAGCGGTTCCTGAGATTAGCGTGTTCAAACAAACAAACTCTTCAGCTTTATATATTAGTATAGATGAATTGCAATACAAAATGTAAAATATACAATGTAAAAGGCCGCCCTAGAAGTAGGAGCCCCCTTTTTTTATTTCCAGAATCAAAGCCCCGGTAACTTGATTCAGCCGGTAAAAAAAACGCGAGGCCACGAATCCTTGCAGGTTCAATATTGAGATAACCTTTTAATCCGGGATCTCCGGAATAAATTTTACAAGTTATTATTATAAAGCGAATTTTTCGGTTACATTTTGATGAGGGATGTAACTACGTAGTAACTCTAGAAAGAACTTGTTTCAGTAGAGATTACTAGGTGGCAGCACAAGTGACCAGTTTAGTTATTATTATTTTCCATTTTTATCGATAAAAAATCATAAAAAAATGTATACCTGAATAGTTATTTTCTTTAAACTTCGCATAGAACTTTTATATACTTTTATAAATAATTTTAAATAAAAGAAAGGTGTTTTTTTTTTTTTAATCTTTATTTATGGAGCTTAGCCACAATTATGACTATGCCGCTCCATCATAGCCACATTTTATTCTACATTAGTCTAAGATATTCAGCATACAGATAATATAATGCCTTGGCTGTATCTGACAAAGGACTGGACAGGATGATGTTACATCTTCCTACATCCATCAACCTATCACTAAACAAGCGATCTCTAGTGGGTTGATTCCGAGCACATCAAAACATGTTCTACGTCCTCTATCACACCACAAATTTCACAATTTGGCGTAGACGATAAGCCCATTAGGAAAGTGAACTTTCTGGATGGAATGTGTCCGGAACGTAACCTCATAGCCATTATTAATGTATGTCTATTCAGTGAACAGTTATCAATCCAAGGTATAGCCAACGGTTCAGGTTGTATAGTTTTATACCAGATACCCTTCTCAGTTGATCTCTTATCAAAGTATTCTTTCCAAGATTTGTAGCAATATTCTTTTACAAGATATAGGCAATCTAAAAAGTAAGGAGGAGTTACGATAGAAATACCCTCAGAACAAGCCTGTTTTGCTAGTGTGTCAACCTTTTCATTCCCAGTTATGCCTATGTGAGATGGAATCCACTGAAGCTGCACTGTTTTACCACTTCGCTCTAACTCTAAAATTTGGCTAATAATTGTATATGCTATCGGTGTTCCTCGAATTGTCGAGGTACACCGAGCAACATGTTGGAGGGCACTTTTAGCGTCAGTTAAAATGAGAAACTTATCGTGTTCGATAGTATTAATGTATGATAGCGCTTCGCTAATTGCAATTAATTCTATATACATTATCGACATTTTAACGTCAATTTTAAAACGAGCGAATGTATTTTCTTGTGGGTCGAACAGGGCTGCCCCCGCTGAATCTTTTTAAAAGAAAGGTGTTAAGACAATTTTGTGGTTTTCAAAGAACGTGAACGAAAAATGTAGTATAGCGCCATCTGTAAGTTGTATGTAACAAGTAGGGAGTAACTCTAGTCTAGTAGTATAGTCTAACAGAAATTGTTTCAGTAGAGATTACTAGGTGGCAGCACAAGTGACCAGTTTAGTTATTATTTATGATAAGGAACTTCGTTCCTATCTGGTGTCCCTCGACACCTCACAACTATTTTTTCCCTGTTAGCTGCCACAGTTGAAATTTTTTGTAAGGTAAAAGGTGGCCCATCAAAATGAAGCCACTCACGAAAAATTTGCTTGATAGTAATTACTTGTAAAATTTGCTCCTGGGTTTTCGGACTATTATCTAAAAGTTGATATGATACGTAATATTATAGAAAATTGAAGTATTATGTAACGATAACTGCAAGGATCACTGACCTAATAATTGGGTTCAAATGTATATTATATTCAGAAAACCGGTCATTTAATATAAGGTAGTGTGTGATATAGCAAACTAGTTTTGACGTAATTTAAATATAAAAAAATATTTTTCAAGTATTAAATCTATTCATCCATCTATATCTAAATGTAACGTATTTTTTTTTTAAACAAAGTATGAAGAAGACGGAAGCATGTCCGTCTTGGATTGGAATACTTATTTATTAATACGTGCCATAAAGCTAAAAATTATGTAAGATCTTGTTCGAAAAATTATCGGGAACCAGTGCTTCACATATTTTGATATTTCATTGTATAAAAGTTAATATTTCCTGATTTCATAGGCTGGTTGGTATCGCTTTCCTAGTGGGCTCTTCTAGTGATTAACCCGGTTCCAGGTTCCCATCCCAGAATAGTCTTAGTGTCGCATAGTAAACAAAAGCTGGGATGACTGTGTTTGACTAGTCTAGGAGTAAATACTGCTACTTATTCGTTAAACCCCTTTACGTATCAGTTTTCTTTGCCCTAATTTACGTTCTTGCCATGTCTCGTCTGAAAACTATTAAATTCTCAAAGAGGAACATAAAGAACGCATTTAAAACCTAATGCAATGAGAAACAAGCTTTTAGCTTTCTGCATTCCCCCTCCATATAAACTTTAACTATATTAAATGTCATACTCCCCCGTTCGCATCATTTCCGTGTAAAGGAATTCAAAGTGTTTGTTTTATGTATTAATATAGATAACTAGCTGAGCCCCGCCCAGGTAAGGCCACGGGACCAAGCTAGTTTTAAAAAAAGTCACTCCTTAGATCAGCAGCTATCTGCCAGTGAAAGTCCCGTCAAAATCGGTCCAGCCGTTCCAGAAATTACCCGGAACAAATAGAGAGACAAAAATTAAAAAAAAAAAATTGGTACATATATCGTGTATATCTATATGCATTTACTAAAAAGCGATTATTGTAATATTACAAACAGACAGTCCAATTTTATTTATTTGTATAGATAGTTACTTAAGTAAAAGTATCCACAACGAAATATGAATTTTATCTTTGAAAAATTTTGATGTCAAATAGATATATGTAGGTGCGGCTAAAAGTAATGTTAATTAAAATTAATTTGTTATTGCCCTCAGGTTGATGATTTCTCAGATAAAGAAAATTTGAAATCAAACCTAGACAACTACATAAAAAGATGGAAGGGGAAAGTACGTCTGATCAGAAATGCACAACGCGAGGGGCTCATCCGAACTCGTTCTAGAGGTGCTCAAGAAGCCACTGGTGACGTCATCGTTTTCCTAGACGCTCACTGCGAAGTGAACCTTAACTGGTTACCTCCTCTACTTGCCCCCATATACAGAGACTACAGGACCATGACAGTACCAGTCATAGACGGCGTGGACCACAGAACCTTTGAGTACAGGCCAGTATATCAACATGGGACGAACTACAGAGGAATCTTCGAATGGGGTATGCTTTATAAAGAAAACGAAGTGCCCGAAAGAGAGGCGTCACTCCACAAACACCCCTCAGAGCCTTACAAAAGTCCAACACACGCTGGTGGTCTTTTTGCCATCAATAGAAGATATTTCCTGGAAATTGGCGCTTATGATCCTGGTCTTCTTGTATGGGGTGGTGAAAACTTTGAGCTGAGTTTTAAGATTTGGCAGTGCGGTGGCAGTATTGAATGGGTCCCATGTTCAAGAGTTGGACATGTCTACAGAGCATTCATGCCGTATTCCTTTGGCAATCTGGCAAAGAACCGAAAGGGATCTTTGATTACCATAAACTACAAAAGAGTTATAGAGACTTGGTTCGACGAGGAACACAAAGAATACTTCTATACCAGAGAACCTATGGCGAGGTTCCTGGATATGGGAGATATAAGTGAACAAGTGGCTTTGAGGGATCGATTGAAGTGTAAGCCCTTCAGTTGGTTCATGGAGAACGTTGCTTACGACGTCTATGATAAATTCCCGAAATTGCCAAAGAATGTTCATTGGGGTATGGTGAAGAATAAGGCCACAGGGGTCTGTCTCGATACTATGGGGAAAGCGGCTCCAGCTTATATAGGTATGTTTATTTTTATTTGATACTTTTATTCTATTATGTATTGTCTGACTTACGGAAATAAAATAATACTTGAAAAAATAAAGTCTTAATATGTTTTTTAGGAAAATTTGCAGCATTAATAAATACATATTGTTTGCTGAAATAAAAAATCTCTCACTCGGTTTAAGTTCCGATTCCGATTAAGATAGCAACATGCAAATCGTCCACTTTTTGTTTGACTTAAATTCAATATAAATAAATTTTAATATTTTCGGATATTTAACACACAACGCTATCTAATCCCAATCTCTATGCAGAGTTTGTATTATGGGTACTAGATAACTGATTTAAATACTGTATACTTTTTCTTGTAATTACATATTTGGCATCGAAAGCACGCAAACTCCGAAACAAATATTTGTAGATCCGGGCATCGAACCCGAGACTTCAAGCACAGCAATCCCATAACGCTACCACTGCTCCACAGGGGTAGTCAATTATGAACATGTGATAGTAAACTGTTGTCTGCCTCACAATCAGATTCATTCAATTTGGTATTTCCATTAACGAATGAAAGGTAGCATCCCATATGCTACCTTGTGCTCCTGACAACAGTAAGAAATACAGAAATTTCCTGTAACAGGTACATCAACATGCCACGGTGCGGGCAACAGCCAGCTGTTCCGTCTGAACGAGGCTGGGCAACTCGGCGTTGGAGAACGTTGCGTAGAGGCTGACGTCAACAACGTGAAGCAGGCCTTCTGCAGACTTGGGACTGTTGATGGACCTTGGAGGTAAGTACGCCATATGTCAGAGGTCTGAGGATGTTGAATTTCCGCTTTAGGGTTCCCGAAATAAGACTCAATTTAGGGTTTTTCATTAACAGTCTATGTCCCCCCAAGTCCCATGTTATGAATAACATATAATTATGTATTAATGCATCACTATTAATACTAATATACTAGCTGACTCGGCGAACTTCGTACCGCCATGCCTGAGTTTTCAAAAAACTTTTTTAGTATTTATACCAGATTACAGAGATTTACGCCAGATTTCCACGGGTCGTATAAAAATGGCCCTGACAGTAATAAACACATAAAAATCATTCAAATACTTCGCGCATAACTTCTGAGAAGTTATGTAGTTATGTGGTAGTAGTAGTTATGTATTTAGGTATACATATCATGTGTCGCGGGGGACTTTACAAACATACATGAAGCGGACACAAAAGACACCCAGACTTAGAACAACAATTTGTGGATCACACCTGTGTAGTCATACCTATCTTGGTACAGGGTCCTCCTACCCGTCTGGCCTTATTTCTAATTAGATGCATATATCCAGCCGTTGATAGTTAAAGGCTGATCATGATGATGGCACATACATTTATAAAAAGACTTCAATTTATAAAATCTATATTTTTTATGAAAAACAAAATACATCTTCATTTTCAGCTTCGATGATGGCCACAGCCACTTAATCCATCGCCTTCACGGGTACTGTCTCACGTTACAACCCCACTCGAAGCAACTAGGGTTAGCGCCCTGCGATCCCAACAACACCTACCAACAATGGACCATTATGCACAAGAAACCCAATTGGTGAGCTAAGTTAAGCGTAGTGATAGTACTGTTATAGACTTAATAAATTGGTTGCGATATTTTGGCATCTATCCTAGGCTGGCCCTATTATACACAACCCTCGGGATCTTGCTGGCTTTAAAAATGCGCAAAAAGAAGTTAAACAGATATAAAATCTAGTTATTGAGTAAACAGTTTGAATTTATTTAAATTAATTCAAACGGATGTAGAAATTGAAACAAAAAGCTTCCATTTTCAGAAGACTTAAAAAGGAGAAGTATTTTTTTTTTTAAATCTTATTAGAGATTTTAACCAGTATTCTCTAAAATCCAATTTCAGATTAGTTCCGGTATCTGAAAACTCAAATCCGGGATCGGATTTCAGTTTAGAATTTAACAAAAATAAAATGCAATTCTATTTACTAGTTATGGTTGTCGTCGTGTAGTAAACTATGTTTTTGAAGATTGTGTTTCATTTGGATATCACCATCAGGATCATGATTGGATCGTGGCGTGAATTAAAAATGTATTTGTCGATTTTTCCCAACACTTAAATATATTTTTTAAGATTTATTCACTAGTTTTGTGAATTATAAAAGGACTTCATCTATTGTAAGAAGAGCGTGAGTAGTAATATTATCATGAAATAATTAATATTGATGATTTCATGCAATTATAAATGATGACGAGTGTCGTGATGTTGACGAGTGTCGTGATGTTAACGAGTGGAAATTTTACTTCAAGTTTTTTTTGTTTTAGATTTTTTTTATTAGTTACTTAAAGGTTGTTTAAACTCAAAATCCTTAACAAACGATGTATAATCACCCTTTCTAACAATTGTCTTATATCTAACTCAAGCAAGTAAGTAAATCAAAATTATTAAAAAACTATTCTATATTTTAAAATAATAATTTGAACATTTCAGGGACGTTATATATGATTGAAAAGTCACCTGTGTAAGTAACTTAATGAAAACAATGTACTGTAATTACAAATATTATTTCTAATACTGTAATATTAACATTACTTGCATATTGAATTAGCGATCTGAAGGTAGGTTTCGAATTCTAATCAAATACACTAAAGTCAGAAACTCGTATTAAACAAAAGTATTTAGTTTCAAGAATTAACATAAATACTGAAATTATTTACTCAGTGCAAACTTGGTCATAAAACTTACGGTATCATATTCTGGAACAATAAGCACTGGGTGTCAGTCTGTTTGTTCATTATTTAACACGGTATCATCATGTTTTAAAACACACATATAAAATGCAAACGACACATGCAATCAGAAAACCTTA
Source organism: Spilosoma lubricipeda (assembly GCA_905220595.1). Classification (NCBI taxonomy): domain Eukaryota; kingdom Metazoa; phylum Arthropoda; class Insecta; order Lepidoptera; family Erebidae; genus Spilosoma; species Spilosoma lubricipeda. Next base: position 18,765,161 of record HG992281.1, on the reverse strand, counting down.
GTACGAGCACCTTAGTTTATACTGTCTAACCGCTTTGTCTTTTCAGTAACCAGAGTTACTTTTATGTAGAAAACTATTCTCTTCAAATTTTCTCTATTAAAATATTTCTAACTAAAATCAGAGATACCGTTTAAGCTTATGAAAGCTACTTAAAATATTATAATTTGGCGTATTATGCTTCTTTAGGTTTGGTGCATAAAATAAAAAAATATAAATTTAAATTGTATGTCTTTATATCGCAACCTAATGTCACTGCAATATCCCATAAGCCTTAGCTTATAGAGTTGTACGTCCTTCGCGAGTTAGCACATAGAATAAACTAAAGAGTTTTTACAATGAAAATGGGAAATATTTACCATATATAATATATTTTTTCAAATTATATATCTAATGAGTTGCTTTATATTCGAAATTAATGGTAAAATAAAAATACCTATACAAATCATGTCACCAATCGGTTAAAGAAACCGGAATTAAATCAGCAAGGATATGTTGAATTAATTCCGGTTTCTATAACCATTTATAAAGACTGAAAATTTTCATCTTTTCCCATTTTTTACGCTGTCTCATAAAATTTTCCCATTTTATTTAAGTTGTACTTAAACGTGTAAAGCATTCCATGTAACATTTACTGCCTTATTAATAACAACATTTATAATGCTCAAACTTTGCTATTATGTTCATATCATAGTTATTACATAAAAATTTTTTTTCTTACTGTAGCAAAAGGAAATTTTGCATAATTTCTATTTAACAGAATTATTACTATATTACTAACCGGTTTTTTAAATATAAGAAAATTACACATTTTATCCCGGTGTTAAATATATCTCCGGTGTTCATCAACTCCTAACCGGATTTCCTTATACCGTAAGTTTGTTCGAAATTCGATCTTTGATATGCTATTCTACAATTCTAATTATAGATAATGTTGCAGAGTTATTCATTATTTTATTTACATAAAACACCGTGTCACACATTGTCACCTTTTTTCTTTATTAAACTTAGGTCCATTTGCACGATATAGTTTAAACACATTTAAGACATAGTAAATGCGTTTAAAAAAGTTAGACACAATTAGCATCTGGCACAACGATTATTTTTTTGCTAAACATGTTTAAGAAACTGCCGAAGGAACATATGGAAACACAGCTATGTTTAAGTTAAACGTGTTTATGCATTTAACTGCATTTTACTAATTCTGTTTAGTAGCTACGTAAGTCATGCAAGTTGCCCTTAAATTGCTAGTAATTTTCGTGTCTTAATTGTAAAAAAAGTTTCTTCTACTGTCTTTTTTAAAGTTAAAATGGGTTGGCAAAAGTAAATAATTTGGTTTGGTATACTGATTATACCAAATTAATTTTAAATTACTATTTAAGTAACTCGTATAAAATGAAATAGAATAAAAATAAGTTACACACTGTTTCCTATACAGTCTTATACAACCTTTTGACTAACGAATCTCGTATTCAATGACAATTATGGTGGAGACCGCTGGGTATTTGAAGACCTAATGGTCTTTCTGTCTATTGATTGATTTACCAGTAAAAGTATATGCAAAAATTGAAGTTATAATAGACCTGAAACTTACTAACTGTCATTAGTTTTCTTGTGAACTATTTAAAGGCAAGATACTCAGCCGTCTATATATTATTAGTTCTACTTCAAAATTATACTATGAGTGATGGGAATGAGATTCGTGTTTTGATTTGTATTACTATTAGTAAGTCTGTCCGTAGATAAATTTCAAGTTGCTATTGGGAAAATTGGAAAGGTGAACTAGAAATGGTTTTATTGTATAATGTATTTTAGATATGCAACTAAAGTTATAAAAGCGAAAATTTTCCATAAAAGTAGGGTAATCTGTTAAAGTTGTTCAGTGTTGCCAGGTTACATGATTGGATTGACAAAAAATATAATTGTAATGTGCAATTTTGTTGGTGAATGTAATAAGCTGGCCATACAAATTGCATAATATTGTATAAGTAACTTATAATTTTTTATAAATATATTAAGGTAAGTCGATGTTATGGTGTGAAAATTCAATAATAATTATAGCAACTACTAATTTAGGGCTGTCCAAAACATAATTCTAATTAATCTTGAAAAATTGATTAAAATGTTTGTGCTACTTTCCTTTTTCGGTACTTAATGTGGTAGATAGCAATTTCTTTTTTTAATATAAGGTCAAATATCAATATAATCAATATAGCTTTTACCTTAATTATTTTTATTAACATGATAATAAATTATGAGTATTAACAAAAATTATCAATTTTTTAACAATAATTTATTTTCCCACACAATCGAATATAGGATATTTCAAGAGCCGCACAAATTGACATCAATAATCTTATTGCTCACGATAACGCCCAGTTTGGACAACCCTAACATAATGTAAAGTGATCACGTACTTAGGTCTTAATTTACGATTGAAAGCACATTAACGTGTCGATCCCGGTTGCCATTCGAACATCTGTGGTAATCGTAACGGTTAGTCAGAGCTATCTATCTACATAAGTACGATATTGCCTAGTACTTCGGTTGTGGCGGTGTGATGGCAGTCGCTCCGCGTAAAATATCAAAGTTTAGTCATATCGTAGTAGAGATAACCCCATCCTAGTTTGTGAAAAATGCTTGTAGGAAGATTAAAGATGAGAAAGATTTGGCGGGCTGCTTGCCGGCCGTGGTTTGGACTAAAGACGTTCGCTTTCCATAAATATAGGGCTAAATACTGACACATACATCCAACTTATGAATAGAATGTGATGTTATGACGAGTGTTCACTTTAGTGTTATGAACTAACATAGTTTGTAAAACCTTTTACTATTATCACTTGTATATTAAGTTCGTCAGTATTTTAAAGCAGAGACTACGATTTATTTTGTGTCATATCATAATGTTCTAATATTTTCTTATTGTCTATGGCGCCAACCGTTTTGTAAAAAGAGTATTTTAACAGGCATGCTACGTTTCATTTATGTCAGAAAAAATTAGGTTTAAGTAAGTACTTGTTTTTTTTTTCATGAAAGCGTAATAAAAGATGTTTGTTTAAAATTCACCGTCAAGTGGAGAAAGTTTAAGAGCTTTTTTTAGTTTTTGTAACACATTACTTATTAATTTTAAGTTGGTTAGAAGTCAGTTTTATTTTAAACGCATGCTTTCAGCAAAGGAATGTGTATTTAGGCAGTGTCAAATCGATATATTGTTATTTCTTTTATGTACTTAGATAGAAAAAATATAGTACGTTGTCGCCCCCTTACTTCTTTAAAAAGCTAAATAAAATGGAGATTATTCATCACTGAAAACTATGAACGAAAAGCGATTACCGAAACCTGTGGTTTCTTAATAATAATAATAATATCTTTATTTATTTCTCCTCACAAAAACAAGATCTTATGCTACAAGATAATAAGTAGAACTTAATGAAAAAACAGTTCATAGTGTATGTGAGGAGCTGGTGTCTATTTTAGGTATAGACCTGTATTACAGATCACCAGGACCTCACCCCACGGTAAAGAATTAACATTTGACTGAACATTTGAAATAACATTGAAAAAATCGGAATGATTATTTAAGAGATAAATTTGCGAACCTGCGAGCCTAAATAGTCACATAAGATAAGACAAGTATGGTGTGTAACATTGACATCTACAACTTACGACCAAATTTCGCGCCGCGCTCGCTCAATGGTCAAATCAAAAAGCTCCCATTTTCCGGCTTCCTGTTGCGCATTTCCGTCCCTTTTCACAAAATCACTCTCACAGATAGCAGGAAAGCCAGAAAGGTATTACACATCAATAAATTATATCTTCATAGTTTTATCAATAGGTATATTCTTAGAGCCTGTTTCAACAGTGACTGATAAAAATTCAGATGGCTATCTGCTATAGAGCGTTTAACAGATAAAAGATGCTGGTTTATTTTTGTTTGTCTGAATATGACTACCTAAGACGAGAAACGGAAAACTGTAGTTATTTATCAGTTAAGTTCTTAATAGTCTATTAGGGATTGGGATTCTGTTGACCAGTGGTGAAACAGGGCCATAATATCTTAAGCCCTAGTGCGGACACTGACGATCACGATAATCCAATGTAAATAATTTAATATAAGACGATTCAAATGTTCTAAGTTCTGTTAATTATGTTGTTTAAATGCAATACCGCAGTCATGTGTAGACAGTTTCCATATTTTCTTGTCAAGTTTGATCCTATTTTAACGGTGTAAGAAATATTTCTATTGAATTCTTCTTCAAGGATAGAAAATAGGAAAAATAAAAGCTTATTTATAAATGGCTAATGATGTATACTCATTGAAGTGTAATACGTCTATGTAACAGTTAATAATGGTAATAATATATGTATTAATCGCAATGAGTGCCTAATCTGTTTATTTAATTAAATTTATTGTGAAATCGTTCTAGGGCTGCCCTAAATATATAAATAATTACTGTAAGTGAAAAAATGTTTAATTTAATTAAGCTATCTTGGTTTGAAAAACACTTCTTGGGTAAAACTTATTTCTTTTTAATTCTTAATTTTTCTGCTTTACTGTTCTGTAGAAAAATAATACCGTCGATATTACTTTAAGAGATTAATTTTTAATTTTGTGTTGCTAATACCTAATGACGGGGAAGTCAAAGATCGAAGAATAAGTCCATAATTATTTTCTCCTTTAATTCATACAAATATCTTTGTAATTGAAAATGTATAATTTATGGAGCCCCTCTAATATTCCGTGTTGTCTATGGAAAGTAATAAAGGTTTATAAAATTACTGCGATTTTATCAACTCGACAGTTTTATATATTTCCAATTTTAAAACAAATAAATTATTATTTATTGTTATGGTGGTTTTTATTTCACTAGTATAATTCCTTATCCACAATGCGCTACTGTGAATCGCCAGTGGTAGAAACCAGGATTTGTTTACTTTGTCTACATTACAATTTTAAAAAAATATTAAGAAGACTATCGAATATTTTCTATGAATATTCTCTCCACATTATGAATCTGAATATGTCATGCAACAGTTCAATATGCATATGCGTGTTTTTAGTTTGTGGGATGGCAAATCCCTCCAGATCACTGTGAAACCAAAAGAGGGATGCAGGAGCCAGTAGTTCATCTAGTCCAGGTTTTAATAAGGTTCTCATTGTCTTCGCAGTTTCAAGTGCGTCCTTAGCGATCCAGGAATTACTTCTAAAGCACCTATATTCTCTTAAAAAGAAAAAAAAACAAGTAACTCAAGAAAAAAATCGTAATTTATTATTTTCTATTAGGCATTCCATGGCAAATTATAATGAAAACAACATACTACTCATAAAGTTATTTATTTTATAAATATTTGCATTGCATTAAATAAGCAGACATTTTTGCTAACGTAATTCCATGGCTCACTTTATCAGTGTCCTGGTAAAATTTCAACATCAAAATTAACATACCAATATCTGCAATATCTAACTAAGAATATGTAGGATGCGAGCAGTATATGACCATTTTTTGTCTTTAGGCGTACCCATAGCTTTTTTTTATTGGCAACCATATTTTTGAAATGTTGGTAAAATATGTATGTTAGTTGATGGTCATCATTACTCGCTATTTATTGAGTGGTATCACCACGAAATCGGAAAATGTAACATGATAATAGTGATACAGTAGTAAAAACAACATAAGAAAGGCACAGGTCAGTTCTGTGAAATTTAAATAATAATACGCATTTCAAGATGTTCTAAATAGCACAGCAGTTTTGATTAAAATTACATCAGTCACATTAAAAACAAAGTATTGATGTTTTTTTTTTAACAATATTGTAAATATTTGTGTTAAGAAATATGTCTTTGTAGGTGTAATTCAGAGTTATCAAATACAATATATCATCAGAATGAGTTCAGTTTAATAATGCACTAACACAAAGATTGCAGTTTGCATAGTGCAATATTTGATGGAAATTTCTTCTATAGTTAGTGTGTTTCCTATTCCTAAATACTGCATTTGGAGTGTTAAACATGTTAAAATAATACTTAGAAAGATTTGAATTAGTTGTTAACATTTTTTAAATGGCAACCATATAATGGTATAACATTTTTTCAGGTTGGCAAGACCAACATACTGGAATTTATCTTTTGTTTTCATTTATATAACATTTGGTGCTATAAATCAACATACAATAGAAATTATTATTGTTAGGGAATCTATGATGTCATTTATAAAATATACAAAAATTGTTTTAGCTCTTCGGATTTTAAATCATAGTAAGTTAGTAGGTGTTATATATTCTATGGAGTATTGATTATTATAACACGGCAAATTTAAAACTACCCTACTCTGTCACTAGGAAGGTATCTTTGACCACCAATCATCCCAATTCATGACGCGCTGTGACTGATCCAACACTGACCAATTCGGCGATGGAACATCTGGAGCCAGCCAATTGAAATCATCCAATTTGTCCCAATTATTCGAATTTCGATCTAAAGAGGACATATTGTAATGCTTTTCTAAATCTTGATAGTATAAATTATATGGAGCCATGTATATACTGGAACAATCTTCGACAATACCTTTACTAGTGACGTGTAAATAAATGTCACAGTTAGTGGATGTGTGCATACGTAATTGTTGGCAAGCCGTTACAATCTTGCAGTTAGTACATTTATCAACAAATACAGATGATGTCACCGGCCCAGATAAAATCACACAGTTTTCTAAATTAGTTAAATGCAATGTACCCATGATACCTTTTAAACCAATGGTACAGTTCTTAAGATTTCGTAGAGCAACATCTCTCTGGAACAGCTCATCATTTTCAAGTAGTAACAATTTGTTTTCCTGTGAATCAAAGCCGAAAAGCTTCTCGTCCCACTTGTTGCTATCAATCTTCCCTGCACCATCACTCTCATCTAAGGATCCTTGCTTCTGGCTGTGCGATTTCGGTAGTTTTTTCTTTGAAAACCCAAACTTCTTCCTAGGTACATAATGGTCTTCTAATTCATAACATTTAGTTTGTAGATTCTGCACTATACCTAAATATTTCCGCATATTAAACTCTTTTAGAAAAAATGATGATGTTACAACATGTTTTTGTAATTCGTTCACTTCCCGTTTTATGTTCTCAAAGTGTGAAGGTAACACATTCATTTCTATTGTTGGAACTTGTGACAGCATATCTTCAATGTATTCAGATTTAATCTTAAAGGCGCCGGAGAAATAATCCTCATTTTCATCACATGCATCAACCTCTTCCCTCGCCTTGTGCGCTTTCTGTAATTTTTCTAACCGTTGTGCATCTCGCCTACTTAATCTTTCTAAAACTGTGCTTTTATCACTCATTTTCCTCTCTTTATCAAGTCTTCTATTGTCTTATTTAGTTCAGAATTTTGATTTGCAGCGTTTTTAAGCACTTCTAATGTTTGTAGACTAGCTTTTCTAGCATCGGTATGTTTGGATTCTGTATCAAACTGCAAAAAAAAACGCATAAGCACATTATAGTCTTAACTGTAAGTTAAAAACGGTTTAACAAAATCTAATGAGATGTAATGAATCAAAATGGATCAAACTTGATGACTTTTGAAGCTTCAATGACAAACTTTATTTTAAGGTGACCACTTGATAGAGGGGACACTGATATTGGTTTACCAATTGGAAATTGCACAGCAATTTCTTATAATTTGGTGAAAAGTAAATCATTGAGTATTGACAACTGTTGCAAAAGATTTTATCTTCCAGACAACATTGAATATATCTCAACGGTGCCTCGGTCAGAAGTAAAAACAATACTATAAAAATGTAAGGTAGTTTAGCTTTTTCGTTGCATGTATATTGTCATTGTTAGTCTAATACTTTTTGTTATAATTATGTTTATTCTAATCAAAAATTAGATAAAACCCACAAATATAAACAATACTTTTAGTATTCACATACAACATGCAACAGTAATTAGTCCCAATAAAAAGACATACTATATGATCAGTGACCACAATCAACAAACAATACTGAAGATAATGACCTGCTTAAGTAGCTCATCATCAGGTTTGACCAACTTGAACAGTGCATAACCGAGTGTTCCAAACGTCGTCACCCAGAAAGTGGCCCTAATTGCAATACTCATCTCACCGCTTTTATTTATATTTTGCCCTCGTTCTGCCAAACTGCCAGATCTAATTCCCTAGTTCTATTGTTTGATATCTTTTCACCGACTCCGTAGTAACCCTCTAATGCCCAGTTGTAGTTTTTGTACATATACAGACGAAAATCTGCAAAAGAAAATATTTCTTTATTAGGTTTTGACACTATGGATGGATGCGGACTGCCCAAGACTGGGATGGTTGGCGCTCCTTGGAGGAGACCTACGTTCAGCAGTGGACGGCGATTGGTTGAGGAGAGGTTTTGACACTACTTCAGAGGTCAACTCCACTTCCCACACAAATACTTTGAAAATAGCCACTAATTCCCACTTACTAGTTTGTACATTCTAGTTAAAGTATTTAGTTGATTCTATATTCTTATTACTTCTGGGTTGCTATTAGCAACATGAATATGTTTAAAAATTTGACTTCAGATTATGCCACATACTTAATTTAAGAGACTAATTAATGAATTACTATAGGAGATTTCAATTGTCTGATAAAGAAAATAATTAGCTAAAACTTTTGCAGTAGGAGTAGATTAAAAGTAGCTCAACTTTTCCAAAATCATTTTAATAAAATTAGATAAAATCTACATCACCTAAAAATATAAATAAATGTTTAATAGAGTTCAACGCCTTAGCAAGCATGAAAACAGTTCAACCATGATAAATTGACAGAATATCAAATTTATGATATATTCATCATCAAGTCTTTAATCGTCCACTGCTGGGCATAGGTCTCTCTTTAGTAGGGAGGTTTTTCAATATTAGTACAGTCAATAATATTCTCGTGGTAGAATAAGGTCGTATCATGGACTATCGATAAAATTATTACTATGGAAATTTCTGGGACATTTGAATCACTGTCTTAATTTGGGAAGGATTATATACATACAACTGCTTATAAAGTGCGTTGTTCTAAACATATATGTATATATATCTAGAATTTATAAGGGTTTACTCACCTCTATCGGTATTTAACTTGTGCCAAAGACCGTACGAGACAGCTAATCCTGCAGCTTCGATTAAAATTACAGCCTTCAAAGAAAACGTGATAAACTTCTTGTATGCAGGCTTTGGAGTTTTAGTTAGCATAATAATAATTATATATATAGCGGTTTATGTGCTATATTTTATAAAATCGGATGTAAATTGACTGCATTGATACCGAATGTCTCATGTGATGACGTAAGGACATCAGCATTCAATCATTATTCAATGTTGCCACAACTTGCCGTTATTTTCTAAATATCAGATTGTATTAAAAAGCTCCCTCTCCATCTCAAGACAGTAAATATTTTTAATCATAGTTTTAATGACCTATGTATGATTATTAGGTTCAGGTTAAACTTGGCTTGACAATAGTATTCATGTCTGTCATGTCGGAACTTTAAGTCTCATCTTCCTAGCCTTTATATGGCAATCGTCCGACAGCCGACGATGAACGAGAAACGAATAGAACTAGAAACTATAAACGAGTTGGCGATCAGCAGGAAGTGAGTGTGTGGTTTCGATAGTATTATCGCTGGGCTATAGGCAGTGGTCCGACCGACAGCGAGAAAAAGACTAACTATCGGCGATTTTCTCGCTTACTCGCTCGCTTGATCATTTCTATACAGTGCGGCTTTGAAAGTACACAACAAATCATTGCAACTCTCATTGTTGTCTAGTTCAGACGACGACAATGATATATTTTACGATAGTGTTTATACAATGGGGATATAATCGGACACATTCAATAAAAACTCATCTATAGTGTCTTAGAACTTGGAGTGGCACGAGTAATCGCTCATCGCACGAGCACCCTCGCTTGTAGCCCAGCGACATTGCACACTTGTTTACAGTTTCTAGTTCCACTCGTTTCTCGTTCATCGTCAGCGGTCGTACCACTGCCATAAGCGAGTGTGCAAATACGATACGATGAGCGATAACTCGCGCCCACAGAGTACAATGTTAATACAGGAAATACACTCGCATCACTCGCCCGCGGTCGCTTAGTCCTGTGCAAATTAGCGCGCGCGTGACGGGGGTGCACGCACGCACGCAAACATGTACACGTGTTTCCAACCGACTTTAAATTTTGTTCCAAGCTCCAAGACACTATGTATGAGTTTTTTATTGAATGTGTCCGATAATATCCCTATCGTAAAATACATCATCGTCGTCGTCTGAACTAGACAATGAGAGCTGTAATGACTTGTTGGAATCCATACGTGTACTTTCCAAGCCGCACTGTGTAAAAATGATCAAGCGAGCGAACATCGCTGAGCGAGTATCGCTGAACGAGTCCATCTTTGAAAGCTCTTGTCACTTAGGGACAAAACTAGTAAAACGAGATGTCATCATCTTCCTAGCAGTTTTTAACCGGTTTTACCTGAATTTCAGTTTTTACACAAAATGACTGGCAAAGGTTGAACTAGTTGTCAGTATATTTGAGGGCACTGACTTCCCACTAACGATTGCCACAGATGTTCATGACAACCGGGACTAGGGATTGCAATCCGGAAAACCGGATTCGGTAATCCGGCATATCCGCTTCGCTAGCTTAAATATACAACTACCGGATCCGGTTCTGTAACACAGAATCCGGTGACCGGATCCGGTAAATTTGTGTTTTGGCAAAATAATAGCGCTGTCTCGAATGTAGGTACTTTAAGCGTATGCTGTTTACACTACCTGTACGAGTCGTGCGTCACGCGCCTGCAGATTACCTTTGTAAGCTTCTATTAAGTCGATTGGAATATGACACAATTAACACAAACTGTTCCTTAAGATCCTTGTTTCAAACCAATAGTAATATTTTATATTTGTTTACAAGCTAAAAAGTTCGAACACAAATCTGAAATACATTTAACTAGACATCTAAAGAGTATATATTTACGTTGTGTGTTAGATGTCCGAAATATTTATTTATTTATTATTATTAATTTCCATGTTAAAACTTGTCTTGAGTTCAAAAGCCATCAAAACGGCTGTTCTCCAAGTTTCATACTATTTGACACTTGAAGAATCTACTACTAATTAGATGTTAGGTCGGTGAGTTTAAACATTACAATTAGCTGTATGACCGAAAAATATGAAAATATAGCTGATTAGGACCCTGGCAATAGCCACTAATGATAATGATATAGTAAAGAATTTTTGATCTCACTTAAGGTTAATCATTACGTTATGTTTAGATAGTTTCATGATGTTGATTAATAGTATTGATTTCTGATTAATCTGTAAAAAGTAGACTGTATCACCAGCTACGTTATGTAAGTAATAAAGATGTTACTACTTTTGGAAATTTTATTTACTTTTACTTTTAGTCTATTAACTTTTTTTATTATGTAATAGAGGGCAAACCAACAGACGTATGGCCTGATGGTAAGCGATTAACGCCGCCTATGGACACCCGCAACCCCAGAGGCGTCACAAGACCGTTGCCGGCATTTGGGGGATGGGCCTCCGGTATCCTCACTCACTCAGTGAAACACAACGCAAGCGCTGTTTCACACCGGTTTTCTGTGAGGCCGACTATATTGATATTCGCCACGTTGGTAGCTAAAGTAAAATGGAACAGTTAGTGGCTTTATTCACATAGTAGCAAGCAAAACAGATTGTCCATACATTTTTGATTTTTCTTGTTTTCCATTTTGTACTTATAGAACTTTTCCTAGAAACAACATTTTGAAAATAGATTATTACAATTTTTTATTAGAAATTTAGCTACAAAAGGCCAAATGATTTTGATAAATATATTACATAGATACATGTCATACTTGTACAATAAAGAATCTAATTCCGAATGACTTGTTTTTAAGTATAAAAACAAAGGTAGGTATGAAAATTGGCCGTGTGGGCAGAATACAGATGTATGTTATGTATATTTATTTCTTTATTCGAATATAGGTACTCAAAAATAAAGATTTCTCGGGAAACCCTTCAAAGGTCCTCGTAGAGCAAGTGCTTTATGAAGACCTTTGAAGAGACCTTTGGGACGCTGAGTACATAAAGATAACTTGCTTATGGAATAAATATTGCGCATTGCCACATAATTAACAGCTACAGATTCATTGATTTACTATATTCTTATTTTGCCGTGAATCGAATCTTAAAGACTTTTTACTCTTGTTCCTCTTCGTCTTCCGGTGCTGGTTCTTCTTCCTCGCAATCTTCTGAGCAAGGTTGAAAATCTTCAGTAGCAGCCTCCTCTATGCACTCTGGAGTTGGATCCTGAGAAAATAATGCAGTAAGTAACTTACAATGGCATCCTCGAGATTGAGTGTGAATAAAAGCGATTTCTATGGCATCTTGCATATTGTAATGGCATATCTAAAAAAGTTCGCTCCTATTTAGACAGACTTAAATATTTTAATTTAAAATCTCTTGCCAGTCGGTTGGAATTAAATGACGCAATCTTTGCTTTTAAGACTATCAATTACAAAATTGATTGCACCCCGTTACTGGCTACTCTTAGATTTCGAGTGCCTTTAAGGATTCCGCGCAGACCCATCACGCCACTGTGTCCGCCATTAAGAAGAACTGTTTTGGGTGCTAATTCTCCATGTGCGAGATTGTGCAGGGTGTTAAATGGCTGCAGCGACATAGTCGATATCCATTGTGATTCGTTATATAGATTTAAATCCATATTAAGCTCTATGTCAGACCTTGTTTAACTTCTGACTTCACTATTCTGATACAAATGTCAAATGCTAATAACTATATTTATATAGCTTCAAAAATTGTTGACTTTTTGTACTTATTTGTTTTCTGGTGTTTGTAATTTTTATACTTCTTTTTTGTAATAATCCATGCTGTGCCTACCTATAAGTAATTGTTACATTATGATCCATAACATTGAATTTGTAGTATTTTTAAGGTGAAAATGTAAACAATTGTTGGTGGGCCTTAATAAATAAATAAATAAATAAATAAATAAATAAATAAATAAATAATTGATTGATTTTAGATCCAGAGAAGATTTGAAACCAATAAAATGAAATACAGCATCGCAATAGAAGAAAATAGTCAGATTATCTCGTAGTGCTTCAGTGAAGAATTAACGAGTAACACTTAGATCCACCTGAGCCTAGGTAAGATATTAGGTCTGAAATTTGAAACTTTACAGCAGGTGTCTTAATCCCCCTGTACTTACTCCGACATGTTGTCTGTACCGCGCCTGGTACCCATTGACTTTGTTGTTTATACATTCACCGTCGCATACAGCCCAGTCACTCCAGGTCGTCATAGGGCATTTCGATTCTTCGGTCTCTGGATCTACAGATGGTGGTGCTTCACTGGAACAAGAGCTTTTTATGTCAAATTATATATTTACGATAACATTTAAGGAAATGATAAAATCGAAAAAGCGTCATTATTATCGTTAACAGCTTTTAGAAGTCCACAGCAGGATTTAACTCTTCTTAGAAAGAAGGTTATAGCTATATATATACAATATAAATATATATAAATATATATATACAAAGCTAGCCGGATGAGTTGGTTTAAGGTCTGTTTCAAGTCTCTCTTCTCTTTGCGATGCCGTTGTCCCGCGTAATTTGGTATCTTAGTCGACTTTTACATTTCGGGACACACCGGACCTATTCTTTATCCTTCACCACACGTAATAACATATTTTATAATTAATCTTAATGTATTAATAGATAATTACACCTGGGAAGATCAAACGATTGTGTTTATCAACACAATTATTCGTCCTGGGCGGAACTGGGATTCATGACCTCATACTTATCACTCAGGATCACTAACTATTTGGCCGGCAGGTCTGTCAAAATGCTGTTACAAGGAAACAAAATAAGTAAATATTTTATAGTTCTTGGCACCTGGTTGTTGTAATTGGAACAGGTGAAGGACGATACTCAGGTTGATTACTGTTTTCATTGCCAACTTCTTCATCTCCTGGTTCACCTTCATTTTCATCACCTGTATCGCCACCTGTTGGCAATATTTGGGTAAGAACATGAGTACCCAAACTCTTCCTACGTATTGAGTTTAAATCTCATAATTTTAGTTGCAACGTTGGTTGTCTGAACGATATAATTTGTCAAACGTTGATATCCGTCATTGGCATTCAGAGAATAAAAAGGTGTCTGGAGAATTTTAGAAACAAAAAACATTTATAGAATTCAATTACCTCAAACAGTCAAAAAATACAATTTTATATAGAATTCTAAATACAGTGTCCACTCCAATCCACCATCGATTTGTGCATCCAAAGAGCTAAGCTTGTAAGACACTATTTTTTAGCGATATTATTATGGTAGCTTTTTGCACCTACATAGCTACATACACATAAATTTTATGTAGGTAGGTACTCTTTTATTTATAATTTAAATAAATATGAACATATTATACAGAGAAATTTTATTTTTTTATTATTATTATTATTATATGTACAGAGAAAGCATCCAAAGTCCGAAACAAATATTTGCAGATCATACAAACTTTTGGTCCGACCCGGAAATCGAACCCGAAACCTCAAGCATCGGTTGCATACGCGACCAATACGGCACCAAGGCAATCAGCCAGTAATTGTAGTTTAGTATAAAGTGGTGTTCAACGGTTCACTAAATGTTTGATATGTGTACGTACCAGTTTCCTCAGTAGCTGGATTTTCTTCAGAGCAATCGGGCATGCTGTATGTACGAACTAAATGAAATAGCAACCTTGCGAAAGGCCTGACTTCTTCTTTGGAGAGACTTGGTGCGATTTCCGCTGATTTAATGGTCTGTGGTGGCGAAGTTTCTTCGTTTGGTGACTGGAACATTATAAAGATTGTGTGCATTCTTAAAATTTATATAATATCGACAGCAGCGGTCATACCCTCTCAGAGAAGACCATCCTAAAACGACAGCATTTGTACTGTCGTTTTAGCCGTTAGTGGTGCTAGTCCGGAGGCCCAATAATGCAGAAGCATCTCATAAGGCCGCCATAATATTGGTCACCATGCCTCAGTGTTGCTTTGTCTGTATTTGTAATGAGTATGCTGGCCCCCACTCTTGGATTCTGCTCATGCTTTCCATCAGGCAGTGTAAAGTACTTAACTTAGTTTTTGTTTTTGCTTTTCACCGAATGAGTGAGGTTAGCGGACTCCAAACAATTCTTCGTCTAGGGGGGGAGGTATTCCTAGGACGGCAATGCACTTGTGTCTTTTGAGTTGCGAGTACTTAAGCTAATAAGCTGTGATAGTCATTTAAAATCAGGTGTTAGTACTTTCGATTGCACCTTTAAACCATAAAAGTAAATAATATTATAAAATTATCTATTTATTTTGACACCTACATCTGCTGTCAGAATAAATAGAGACACAAATACCGGAGTTCAAAATAAGTAGTTACAGCTTACAGGGCTTGTATCTTAATTGTGGCTTTGATAAACAGAACTAAAAACTATATGGGATATACTCGTAGTAATATTTCATCGTAATTAAAATATCCTTCGTGTCTGTTAACTGTCAAAATTCAAAATACGAACCTCAAATGTCATCCCGCTGTCAGTTCCGGCATCGAGCGGATACAGGTTAAAAGTAATGTTTTCTGCCCACATATTAGTCGTTGCGTCACACAATTCCATATTTGACACTCCAAGAAACCAGTCAGGGGAAGGCAAGAGGGCCATTACTAAGGAAACAAGATGATGCCGGCGAGTCACTCTGAAGTTTGTAACGGTAGACAAGTTTGGTCGGGGCGGAGCAGTTGCTTTTATCAGAGTTCGGACTAGCGATGCCTGGATATCGTCGTTGACCTTAATAAATATAATAAGTAATAAGTAATAAGAAATAGTTGATAGGTTAATGAATTTCATATAATTAACATAGGAATAGGATAGGAAAATTCTCGTCTGCAAATCTGAACTCTGAATATGTTTAATGACGCCGCTAATTTTCTGATTGAAATTGTCATTATTCTTTAAGTATTTCCTGAGAAAAATATTTTTTTATTCTAAGAAGACACCATTACTGGAGGGATTTCCACTTACCTAATCAGGCACCCCAATTTTTATACAAACGTCAAATAACTTGTGGTACCTACTCGATTTCCCGGATCCCAAAGTAACTTACCATGTCTAGAATCTCCAATTCCATTTTAGTGGTGTTTCCTTGCTCAGCCAACATCTTCAGACCATCAGTAGCTTCGGAATTATACGTGTATGGAGCAAAGTCTTTGTTGTGTGAAGCACCGACAATATCGCTGAATCTGGCCAGCTCTTGGGTCACTGGGAACATCAACTGGTGTGTGTTGTGAGACCACATACCCTCTATCGTTAACTGTTGGGATAAATTTGATATTTTAAAAGAATAGGTAGTTTTTAGTTTAGTTACTTGGTAACATAGACAACAGCTTTTTCTCTTACGACTGTTTAAAACCATGTACCGTCCTGTGTATGTCTGAATAAATAATTTTCTTTCTTTCTTTCTTTTTAACATGTTTCCGTGTGTAAATTCTGATGTAGTCAATAATGAGGACATGAAGATAATTCTTATCGACGGGCGTGTCGCTTGGTTAATTGTACTTTGGTTCAAACAACCACAATGAAGTGTACAACCCATCAAGCACATCCAGTACAACAAAAAAGTATTATTTTAAGTCCTTTAGCGACGATAGCACTCTACACTATAAATATTGACCCTGCATCGCGCAATAAAAATGTTCAATTATAAATTAAAATTTACGCCATACATATGCTTCTTTAGTCTCTAATGGAGGTACAAAGGATAAAATCGATTTAAAAACGTGTGTATAGCGTATACTTCTTCTCTTCGGATTCAGTCAGTACCTGGTACCTGGCATCTTCACAAACTTGACAGTTGTCGTTCTCTGTGGGTTGCATGTCATCTGCCTTACGCCTGTCCTCACACACTCGCTTAGATAAAGGTCCTTCAAAGCTGTACCAAACAGTTGGCTGGACTGCCACCAAAGCGAAAATCGTAACGCATTTGTTATTTTTTTCTGGAGCCGTCCACAGCACCTACCAGAAGTAATAAGTTCGTTAGCAGTCGTAAAATGAAATGCGAAACGGAAACAGTGGGGAAATTCGTAAATCATATCTTTGAGATTGCCGCTAATGAAATAGTTTTTCCATTAATTATCAGAAGCTGTCCCTGTTTTTGTGACCTCTCCAAGTCACAGGTTACTAAAAACGAAAGTCACATAGGAAATTCGCATATCTCGGATGAGGAAAAGAGATCAAGAGTAATTGAGATCCTAGGAACTCGAAAAGACCGGGATGCCGGGTACAGGCCTCGGCCTATTCAAGATTTGCGGTATTTCTTATCCTAGATTCCTCACCCTATCCATCTTTCCTTATCTAAATTTTCCTTCTTCGTTTTCCCTGAATAAAAAAGAAGTAGGTATATTCCCAAGGAAGGTTGACTTCGGCCCGGCAGCAAAACCCAAAACCTTGTGCATTGAAATAAAGGGCTGCTTCAAAGAAGATGTTGTCGAGTATTATATTAATAATGTTTATTTGTATGATTTATTTTTCTACTTGTTTAAATTTGATTCTATTTTATCATTGTGCAATTATTACTGGACAAGTATAATCAGGTAATTCAATTGTCCAGTGTGGAAAGTGCTGACGACTGGATGAATATTAGTACGGTAGTCATCGACAACCTCTTATTACAAATAATTGTCTGGTTTTTTGAATATACAGAAATAGAAAATAAAAGAAAATTGTGAAACAAAGTTATTGATTAAAATAAATGATTTGATTTGATCAAGGAGAATGGAAGTAAAACACTCATAGATCAACAACCCCGTTATAATGATTGATTGTTTTTCAATTGATTATAAACTCAATTGATACTTTTTTAACAAACGCCAAAAAGTACCAAGCATTTCTACATGTAAACGATCATTTCCGAACAATCAAAATATGACACCATGTAGTTAATGATTACTCGGAAAATATTATGTTCTATTTTTATTATCTGGTGACATGGAACATCCGTAGATGCACCAATAGTGTAACATAATAAATTAGTGGTACCTATGGGTAGAACCAATTCTAGTTAAAGAGTAAAATGTTACGAGTCCTTTACAGTTTTGGCATTGGAATGAACAGTCTTCCTGAACCACTCTTCTTCCTCAAAAGAGTTAGTTATGTAACTCTAATTTAAAATTACAATTACAAGACGTAAAATAATATCCTTTTTGACAGCACAGAATCGAATAATAGAAAATTAGTAGGTTTTTAAGCTATCAAAGTTACGAAAACAAATCGAAATACCTTAGTTTCTGTCTTCGGTGTAATATCCGACTGTATGATGGTATTATTGCACACATGACTGTACTTAGCATTGTTGAAGCCACTGTGGGTCTCCAAGAACCCAGCCTTTAACATGAATGGCTTCCGAGGGTTATACTTGTTCTTCGTAAAGTCTTCTCTTAAAGATATCGTGAAGGCGATAAACGGCGTCACTTTGTCTCGAGAAAAAAGGCGAACTGGAAGAGAATATAACAACAAGTACCTATATCAACCCTATAGCCTTGAGAGACTGATGGTGACGTTCAAGATAGAGAGGAAAAGACCCAATGGCCGTAGCCCGTTGCGCTGGGCAGACCAATTTATCTACTCTCGGCTCTAAGATCCATACTGCCGTACACACTGCTCAAGATAGAAACAGCTTGCGAGCTATCACTCGCAAAGTAGCTCCAAATGGAGGTCACGGCCTTAGAATTGAGGATAACGACACAAGGATGAGGACCTATATTCCTGCTCAGTATTGCTTATTTTATATTATTATCCACCTCTAATCATATCGTGGATGTCGTAAAAGTTGACTATGAGAGCTCACCACGTAGGACAAAATCACTGGAAGGAGAAGTAAAACTTTAACTCGTCTGGAATGCGTGAGACAGTAGGCCAGATTCTCCTTTCTTAGGTTCTCCTTCGTACTTAAGTCTAGTACTGGATTAGTAAAGTAGATATTATGATGAAGCGAATATTATTAAGAACTGCCATTAATTCTACAGTATTATTGCTAACCATTGAAACAAATTATATCTACTTCTAATTGTATCTTCTTCGTCTGCCTCAGTAGCGCAGTGGTAGCGTATGCGACTGCTGTACTTGAGGTCTCGGGTTCGATTCCCGGGTCAGATCAAATGTTTGTATGATCTGTAAATATTTGTGTCGGAGTTTGGGTGATTTTTCCATGTATAATATAGTTTAGTATGTATAAGTATTTATATTTATATCAGTTGTCAAGTACCCATATTACAAGTTCAGTTTACTTTGGGACTAAATGGCGTTGTGTGTTTATTTATCTTGTCTATGAACTCCAGCTCGCAAGCTTTATTTTAGTAAATAAATATTAACCTTCATACTGCCGCTTCGGAATGTACTTATTGTCGTTAGCGTCCTTGATTTCTAACAGAAAGCGATTGTCCGGCGGTAACGGGTCGGTAGTCGTTCCCAAGGGCCTACGGTCACAGATGCCCTCCTCATCGCAAAGACAGAGGTGGAACGACAGAACTAAGCATAAAACCTCGTAAAACCCTGCGAACATAAATTTAATAGGAGTAGTTTAGATTCTTTGTTATCATTTAAATGCATATAAATAATTATTACATCTTATTGATAAGTGGATCTGTAATAGATTTTGGTTATACGATAAACTTAGATAACTTGGCCCAATCTGTTTGCGTAGAGTAGGTACATACGTACTTCTAAAGTCATTACGTCAGGCGTACGATTTGGTACTTTTATTTATACCATTGATTGATGGCACTCGATGAAATCTACTACTAAGTACCTAGATGACCGAGGTTGCTCGGTATTTATTTTTGGTGTATTTTCTAAAGATGAATCGTAGATAGATCGATTTAACGTCCCCGAAACCCCCTGCATACTTTCAATTTCATGAAAATCAGATTATATATAGGTATATAAGAGTTGCTCGTATACAGGTATTAGATTAGATATTTCCACAATATAATAAAACTCTTTAAGAATACAGTGAGACGAATATGGACAAGTTTAAATAAGAACAGAAACTATCCGTATGGTGACGAGAACCTATCGATGACCTACGAAGTGTCACAAGTGACACCATCCTTATCCATTCCATTGATGTCATAAAAGCCGACTAAGAACATCACTGCAAAGAGAAGCAAAACTTGAAACAAAAATTATAACAACCTGTCTAGCCCGTGTGGGATACTAGGCAAAAACATTTTTTTTTATGGAGTAGGCGGGCAAATTGACAGACGTATCGCCTGATGGTAAGCGATTACACCTGCAACACCTCACTCACTCGGTGAAACACAGCGCAAGCACTATTTCACAACGGTTTTCTGTGAGGCCGTGGTGTCACTCTGGTCGAGCCGGCCTATTCATGTCGAAGCGTGGCTCTCCCACAAACCTCCTTTCGGAGGACAGGTCTACGTTCAGCAGTGGACTTGACACTTTCGATTTAAGAAAATGTGAATACAGTTTCCTGAAAACTTCCTTAAAATATTCAAAAAATTAACTTACCAGATATAGGCCTTTTCATTTTCACAAACTTCCAAAAATAGTAACAAAATATGTAACAGTAGGTGTCATTTGCTCACACATAATCCTGCTACTAAAATGACGAGCCACAATTACTTAAATGATCTCAATGCAGGTCCCTTAATATCTAATTCATACTAATTAATGTACAATTCAGTAGTCATGCGATAATGTGCTTTATTCCAACGCATTAAAACGTAGAATCAATGTTTAAATGAATAGTTTACGATGCCAATAATCTGGAACAACCTATTTTCATAGAAATTGATGTTAATAATTATTATAAAATATTAGCTGAACTCCGCGGTGTTACCCGCGGTTATTGTTGTACCGCGAGCAACGCCGCGGGACAAAGTTAGTCTAAAAAAAAGTAGCCTAAGTTACTCCCCGGATCATCAGCTACCTGTTAGTGAAAGTCCCGTCAAAATCGGTCCAGCCGTTCCAGAGATTACCCGGAACAAACAGACAGACAGACCGACAGACAGACAGACAAAAAATTTTTTAACTACATTTTTGCTATATGTACCGTGTATACATACATATGCATTTAGTAAAAAGCGGTTATTTTAATATTACAAACAGACACTCCAATTTTATTTATTTGTATAGATATTAACTGAACTCCGCGGTGTTCCCGCGGTTACACCACTAGTCTAAGTTACTCCTTTTATCATCAGCTACCTATCAGTACCATTACCTAGTAGTAGTACCACTGTTTCAGCCTGCGTCGTTACTCGCGTTGTTGTTTTGCCGCGGGTAACACAACGGGGCTCAACTAGTGCATAGATGTTTTTGTTATTATCTATACAAATAAATAAAAGTGGAATGTCTGTTTGTAATATTAAAATAACCGCTTTTTACTAGATGCATATGTATGTATTACTGGTATACACGATACATATACCAAAATAATATTTTTTTCAATTTTTGTCTGTCAGTCTATTTGTACTGGCTAATCTTTGGAACGGCTGGACCGATTTTGACGGGACTTTCACTGGCAGATAGCTGAGGAGTAAATTAGCCTACTTTCTTGGACTAGCTGCGTCCCGCGGAGTTATCCGCGGTACTACAATAACCGCGGGTAACACCGCGGGGTTCAGCTAGTTGAAAATAAAACAACAGCTTTGACAAGATTCAATAAACATAATCATTAAAACGTATTTATTTCACTTTAACATTATTACTCAAACTTTTAATTCGTGTCTTGCTTGATAGTTAAATCTTTCATTTCCCCCGCGTTTCTGTATTTTGATCCTTTAATTAGCCAATGGACATCTACAAAAAAAAATCTGTTAAAAATTACTATTTACGATATTAATCATACTTAATAATATGATAATACAGTACATACTCGTAACAGTACGTACTCCTTTAGCTTAGATAAGTTTGTATACCGTCAGAGGATGAGAGCCAGGAGATACGTCATACAGGTCTAGAACCTAGTGCAGACTCCAGCTCTCATGAAGGTTTTAACTTGGCTGCTATTATGTATAGTATTAATATTGTGTACCTTTATGAGAGAAATAAATAAATAAGATTTTGAATATGATTTGGATAATGTTCCCCTAGCCGATAACGGCCACGGCGGTGGCTCAACGGATTCCAGCCAACTACGCAACAGGTATTATCGTGGGTATTATAGTGTACAAGTGTGTGTGCAAACACAGATGCACTCTCTATTCCCTCACTCTCATAATCCGATGTGACGTAACCGTCAAACCGACACGACCAGGGAAATATCAGGCACAGTACCGACGGCTTTACATAAGGGAAATTGTGTCGTAAAATACGAACATAACTGTAAAAAGAAGGAAACTCGAAACACATCCTATAATAATCCGTTTAGCCCGTGTTGTGGTGTGGAAGGCTAAAAACCTCCTTCCTAAGAAGATGCCTATGTAGAGCAATGGACTGCTTAATGTTATTGATGATGTTGATGACACGGTGCGAAAAGACTAGACAAAAAATTATCAGACAAAAAAAAGACAAACCTGTATCAGTTAATCTAAGTGAGATGACGTTCAAAATCTTTATGACAACCAATTTAAATTAGCCATCCTATTCCGAAGTTTGCGCATTTCGGCAGTAAACACTTCGGTAACATTGGAAACCTACGACAAATTTCATTATTAGGATATTAAAGAGCTGAACGTGAACCCTGGCCTGCACGTAATGAATTGAACTATCAGATATCTTTGTAGAATTAGGCCTGAACAACTGACATACAAGTCAACCATTAGTCTAATGATACAACCTGCAAGGATTCCCCAAGTTAAAAGAAAATAAAAACATGAATTTTACATTAGCAAAACAAAAACAGTCGACTTTAACGGGCAAGTTCTACGTCTCTTACAGTCTACAGAAGACCAACCTAAAATTAGACCGCCATAGTGTGGATCAACAAGCTGCATTGTTGGCATTCGCAATGAGTATGGTGCTCACAACAGGCAGAGTAGATTCACTTTGGCAGGTTCCAATAATAAAAAAAAGTATTCTCCATCCTATTCTTAGTTAAAGTGATCTAAACACTTTAATTAAAAACCTTTTTAATAGCAGACCCACGCAACCTCGTTTGCGTCTCCTATTGCCCGTAGCGTGATAATTATCCCCCGTTTTTGAAACATTTTTCATTGGTGCTCCGCTCCTATTGGTCTTAGCGCGATGATATACAGCCTATAGCCTTTCTCGATAAATGGGCTATCTAATACTGAAAGAATTTTTCAAATCGGACCCTACTGGTCCGATTTGAAAAATTCTGAGATTAGCGTGACCAGATTCCTGAGATTAGCGTGTTCAAACAAACAAACAAAAACGGGGGAAAATTATCACACGACGGGCAATAGGAGACGCAAACGAGGTTGCGTGGGTCTACTAGTATTAGCATAGATTTGTTTCAAACATTTGTCTTGATTAACTGCAAATATTTACAGGTCGAGACGGAAAGAAAAAAATAATATTAAATCAGTTTTCGGATTGCCATTATTTTCTACTTACATAATTCTTAAATGATTTGGTCTTCTTATCTTCTTCTACTTCGGCAAGCATTAATTCATGTTGTCTCAGTAACATCCTTCGCATTGTTAACATTCGAGATTTATCAATAATTGAATTGCGTTGATTAGTAAACAAAGATGAACTCTAAAATTGAAATAATTATGATTCAATATCCATAGGCCTTTTTTTAAAAGTTAGTGCTCTATTTTCGGGGGGAGTCCCGTGGGTACACAACCTAAAATATGACCGATGAGTTCTGTAACATTCTGTAGAATTAACGATAGTGAGAAACAACATCTATCTATGAGAGTGATAAAGGGACGGAAATGTGTGAGAGGAAGCTAGAGAAGCAGAAGAAGTCCTATTTAAATTAGCCAATGAGCGCCCACCCTGTTCGATTTGGCGAATAAGCACACTCGATGCTAGAGTTGGTAATCACACATCAACACATGATTTAGCGTAGTGGAAACTTAACAAATTTTAAAAATATTAATGTAGTTTTACTTACGGCAACATGTCCAGCAGATCCACCTGATGATGACGTGTTGTGAACGACTACCGTGATCAAATCAGGTAAGTCGATAATAAGCATACAGGATTGGCTGTCATCAATATTCGCGGGTATCCTTTTACTCAATCCCTACAGCCAAAATATCGTATATGTATATTTCACTCAACAGTGTTCTGATACTTATTAGTAATCGCTTTATTGGTTTCTGTATCATTCTTTATTTAAATTATTCGGAAAAGCAAAGGTAGTAGGGGCGTCTTTACCTATAGTGCAGAGTGTGCGGTGCACACGAGCACAGCACAGTGTTAGGGATGCCGGCCGGCCGCACACAACACTTTCAATGAATCTACGCGCTTACTGAAGCTCACTACGCTTAAATACAGAGAAAGGGCGCTAGGGTAATTATTGCACATGGACGTTTCACTGGCTAGTGACACCTCTGAAGGGTTTTTTAATTTGCTCAATAAAAAATGAAGATAACATGGTATCCAAATGTCCAATGTCAGCCACATTAAAACGATTGCATCAGATCTAGCCACGAAACGCTAGAATGGCAATCAACAATCCAGCTTTAAGGAATGCTAGACCTTGGAGGATTTAAAACGTGTTCGAATATTAAAAAACATTAGTACAACTCTTCAAATAACATTATTGACTTACAATTTTACATATGACACTTTTAGGTGAAGTCAAAGTATCATCTTCGACTTCACTTGGAGAATTATCATCACATTCCGATGTTTGAGTTTCACATTCACATGACATAATTTTAGAATCCTCTCGGTCCTCCACATGATCATATTTACAATCACATTTGCAAAAGCATCGAGGTTCAGAGTAACAAGTTTCAGGCACATCTAACATTCCAACACAAGGAGTATTTGTACAAATCGTATTACAAAACGAATAGAAGTCCTGAAAGAAAAAATAAATTCGCACTTCACATTTCTCATTGTCTTCCAAGTCTTTATTATTTTATTATATTTTTATTCCTAATATTCCTCTAAGAGAATAAAATAAGAGATGAATGGACGTATGAAAGTTAATCATTTTCAAACATAAAATTACAAATTAAGTATCACTGAGCGAACTGTAGACGTAATACTGGTGCTTACAAATATAATGCATTTATATCAGTTAAAACTATCCATAAAAAAATACTTTCCTGGTTACGTGAATCCGATTTAATCAAACAAGACTCATTGCCGTTCTTCGAAGTGGGTGCGTACCATGTTTGCTGTAATATACTGGCGTCCAAGAAAGTCTTCGAAACTTTGTTCTCAACGATTACATTCATTTTTTCAAGTGCATCCATGTCCGTTTTGAGCTCAATGGATTTCGAAGTCTCCTTACTTAAAACAATATTGGATAATTCAAGATTTCCGAACAATTCAGATGTTGGTGGTCCAGTTTGAAAATCAGATTTGTTTATTTCAACAATAGTTTGATATTTATTCCAGCGTCTTTTGCGAGGGGAAAATCTAGTTAATTGTAACTTCTCTTCAAATTTTACTTTACTTGGACGAAGTCTGGTCTGGAATGTAGAAATCTGTGATAGGGGCTCGCTAAGGACCATTTATACGACGAATTGGTAAAAATATAAATGCCTGGATGCGAACGGGTCTCCAGTTTTCGCGTGACTTGGATTGATACACATATGTTAAAACAGCTAGGTACATAGCTGCTACTTACAACTACTAATTCATACTATCTTAAGTAATGTAAATGTAATAATAACGTACGTGTATGAATATAGTCTTGTACATGGATGTCTATGTATGTATTGTTGTATATATTTGTGTTTACCAATATATTAGTATCTTTTTTTAAATTTATTGTAGTAACTATGAAAACCACTACAGCTATCATTTCTAGTAAGTGCACCTACCTCACCTCATCTCTGCATCGCTCAATCGGTCGACTGGCAGAGAATGCCCTAGGCATTAAGTCCGCCAATGCGTGTATTTGTGCATAAAGTAATAAATAAATAATGTTAATAATTCGAAAGTAACTCTGTCTGTCCATTGGTCTGCCTCTTTCGTTTTCACGGCTACAACGGATGCATTGATTTCAATGAAATTTGGTATGAAGATACTTTGATTCTTGAAGAAGGTCATAGGTACTCTTTACCTCGATTACCGACATACACGTTGGCGAACCGCAGGTGAAAGCTAGTAATAATATTAATAAATTCGATAAATATAACGAGGAATGCCTAGATAAAATAAGAAAGTGAGAATCGTGGCCTATCAAGAGGTCAAACAGATCGCAGAAAACATTAAGAGTAGCGATTGCTCATCCGACAAGGGTCTGGCCCTCAAATTAACAGAATGAGATATATTTCAATCAAGAAAAGTTTAGCAATCACTAACTATAATACCTACTTAAAAATCTATATATCCAGGTCCAGATATTTTTTTCATCACCAATACTGATAGGAATACTTCAATTTGGTACTGCCTCGTTGGTCTAGCGGTTGGCGTGTGTGACTGCTGATCACGAGGTCTCGGGTTCGATTACCGGGTCGAACCAAATGTTTGTATGATCTACAGATATTGGTTTCGGAGTTTGGGTGTTTTCTATGTATAATACGTATGTATTCATAAAAAAAAGTAAATATGTATTTATATCAGTTGTCTAGTACCCATAACACAAGCTCTGCTTAGCTTGGGACTAGAAGGCGTTGTGTGTTAGATGGCCGAAAAAATATTATAAATATTATATTATAATTTAAAAACTATTAATTTCTTACCACATAAGGTGACCCGGATGTAAATTTTGGCGGCTTATTAGTGGGTAATCTACCTTTAAAGCGTAAACAGGGAGCTAGGGATTTAGGTTTCAAATATTTTTTGGTAACACATTGGGTGGACGCGGATATCTTCTTAAAAGTAACCTTGAACGGAGGAAATAGGATCTGGAATGAATTATAAAATAATTTGTAAAAGATAATTCCCACCGAAACGTTCGCATCGGAAAAAAATACAATCTTCAAACTTCAAAAAAGTCGATATTAAATCGTATACACTCTATATTTAAAGTCTATTTTACAACGCCATATGTACCATAGATTCTAGTGCCATAGATTCTGCTATAGTTAGTGTCAGAAGAATGGTATGAGCAAAGCTGCAGATAACCGCTAGATAGCAACAAAAATGTGTCTAAGCCGTTACCTTTTTGTCAGTTACCACATAGGACGAATCTGGTTTCAGGATACTAACAATTTCAGGCATGGCAACTTTACTATGATTGTGCTCTGCTTCGTTTTCAAGTATTACCTTGCACGGGAAATGTGTACACTGGAAGTATATGACACAATAAACGACTATTTTCGTAAACTTTAAAATTAGCGATTAAATCAACATCTTAATACCGTTTTAGGAGATTCTAGGCCACAGTGTATGTATGCACTCTCTTCATCAAGATGTACTAAACATAATTTCTTGGATTCCGATGTTCCACATTGAGTATGGTTTCTATGATTTCTGGTGTTGGTTAAACATTTACCTGTAACTTTATTGGGAAATCTAAAACAAATAATTAACTTTTACATAAAATAGGTATTAACACGTCTCTTAAACGGCAGTTTGATTTAAAAACAAAAACCATACTGCTTGTAAGTAATTAACTGAAAAGAGAAAAACAAGTAGCACATAACGTCCAAGTTTTAACGTAACGTATTGTTTGTCCCGGCTACAGTACCGTGAAGTATTTAGTTTGCCTAATTTAAATATATTAAGTACCCAGTCACTTTATTAGTTCATTGAAGCTTACTAAACGATATATTAGTCATTCGAATTTTAAAACTAATATTGTGAAACTTGTTCTTCTCTTTTCAATTCATTACTTAAGTTAAAAAGCTTTGTCTAATTTAAATATATTAAGTAGTTACTTTATTAGTTCATTGAAGCTTACTAAACGACACATTAGTCATTCGAATTTTAAACAAGTATTGTGATACTTGTTCTTCTCTTTTCAGTTCATTACTTAAGTTAAAAAGCTTTTTCTAATTTAAATATATTAAGTAGTCACTTTATTAGTTCATTGAAGCTTACTAAACAACACATTGGTCATTCGTATTTTAAAACAAGTATTGTGAAACTTGTTCTTCTCTTTTCAGTTCATTACTTAAGTTAAAAAGCTTTGTCTAATTTAAATATATTAAGTAGTCGCTTTATTAGTTCATTGAAGCTTACTAAACGACACATTAGTCATTCGTATTTTAAAACAAGTATTGTGAAACTTGTTCTTCTCTTTTCAGTTCATTACTTAAGTTAAAAAGCTTTGTCTAATTTAAATATATTAAGTAGTCACTTTATTAGTTCATTGAAGCTTACTAAACGACACATTAGTCATTCGTATTTTAAAACAAGTATTGTGAAACTTGTTCTACTCTTTTCAGTTCATTACTTAAGTTAAAAAGCTTTGTCTAATTTAAATATATTAAGTAGTCGCTTTATTAGTTCATTGAAGCTTACTAAACGACACATTAGTCATTCGTATTTTAAAACAAGTATTGTGAAACTTGTTCTTCTCTTTTCAGTTCATTACTTAAGTTAAAAAGCTTTGTCTAATTTAAATATATTAAGTAGTCACTTTCTTAGTTCATTGAAGCTTACTAAACGACACATTAGTCATTCGAATTTTAAGTATAGCTCTTTTCAGTTCATTACTTAAGTTAAAATTAAACAGAGCTTCTGCCATGGTATGGTATTTATGAATAAACAATGCAATTCTTCGTGTAATGTATTATCATCAATATTTGTTCATATTCCACTGATCGACATAATCTCCTCCCCAGAAAGGAAGCTTTGGCCTACAATATCTAACAGGCCAGAAGGTTGTTATTAGATTTGTTTCAAGTTTATTTCTCTTTGCAGTGATGTTATCCCGCGAAGCTTACTCCTATAAGTAGTCGCCTCTTCGACACCCATGGGATGAATAGAGGTTATGACATTCTGTAAACCGTAGGTAGATTCGAGTTCAACATTGAAACTAGTCGGTGGTATCCGGGGGGATTTCCGCACAAAAAAAGAAAAAATAATTCTTAATCGGTCACCACATAGATTAAAACAGTTTTTTATATAATACTCACAAGTACATAGTAACTTCATTGGTTTTCTTTTTTGTTGGACTATGCTTTTTGTAATGTTTAATTACCGAGGGTGTCATTTTTATTGTAGAAATGGCATACATCCATATTATGTAAAGGTTATGGCGTATTTTAAGGAAATATTAATTATTTCACGCCCATGATGTTATGCTAAATTTTCTCCTCTCAAAAGTTTTGTAGAATTATTTATATTCCTCGGCGAAATGATATTATATATCAAAAGACTGTTCAGGGCAAACAAAGTAAACATTTTTAATGCATTTTTTGAGTGACATTTTATATTAATGACATAGATACCTCTTCTTCTTTACTCATAGTGTCTTTACCCATAGTGTAAGGTGTGCGATGCACACGGGCGCAGCAGTGTTAGGGGTATAATAACGATTTAATAGTGGATGATAGGTTGTTGTAATCACACTACTATTTCAAAGGCGAAAGTTTGTGAGTGTGTATGTTTGTTATTTATTCACGCGCAAACGGCTATTCCAATTTGGATAAAATTTGGTATGCAGGAAGCTGACACCCGGGATTAACACATAGGCTGCTTTTTTTCGCTCTACTACGCTCGCGTGTATGTCGGTTTGAAAATCGACATACACGCGAGCGGAGCCGCGGGCAACAGCTGGTATAATAGTATGTTATATGCTATTCGGTGTGAGAATTATCTTATTGCAATACAGGAACAGCGGTCACATCGTAGCTTAGTGTGTGTACGTTAGATGCCATTCAAGCATGTTTTTCTTTCTGAGTGTGTGGCAGTGCTACTTTCTTCTGTTAATAAGCTTTATTACGGGTATTGTAAGTATTCTTTATAAAGAGTTTCGTCGGCCATTATTTTAGATTATTTAACTTTGAAAATATGCAAGATAATTTTTTTCATTCAATAATTATGAACTTTTTGACACATACCCACTTTTTCAACCGACTTCAAATAAGGAAGAGGTTATCAATTCCACTGTATTTTTTAGGTCTGTTACCTCATAAACTCATAACTTTCGACTGGATCACCCGAGTTTGATGATTCTTTTTTATTTAAAAGCTGGCGCTTCCCGTGTTTTCCGTCCAGTTCCATTTCAATTTGGTCCAGTTCTTGAAGTCGGTTTTTTTGTTAAAGTTTGAGATTATTTTTACGAGCAATTATACCTACTGTACTAAGACTGTATACCTGATTTTCCCAAATGTAGTGTACCTTTTGAAACGTAGGTACATGTAATATTCAGGGTCATCATCGTCAACAGTATTTAATAAGCCACTAGCCACAGCTAGATATAGGCTTCTCCTTGAAAAGGAGAACGCCCAAACGTAAATTTTTGTATGAGAAGTTTTTTATTGGAAAATAAAACCTCTATTAGAATAAACTACTAGCTGATCCGCCAAACGTTTTACCGATGTGGGTCACCCTCATCTTATCAGTCAGAGTGTTACGCATGGTGGTGTAATTCAACGGGAATAAAGGAGCATTCAGCCCGAAGTGGTTAGGGAAATAAAATAATAATAAAACAAAAAATGTCATTACTAATGATTTTTATTCGTCCTGAAACAATATTAATTTATTAAATAAATTTATTTTAGATACTTCTTGATCCAAAGTGTTTATATCTTATATCTAAATAATTAAATATAATTGCCTTCATCAACAATAATTTGAGAGTGCTTTCATGAGCAGAATTTCCATTTGAAACAATATTACCGTTTTCGAAATGCTCTATTATAAATTTATTTATTGATGTTACTAAAAAGGCCATCTGTTTACAGAAAAGGCGTTCATGACACTTTATACTTGTGACAGTAGGATAGAGATTTTTGACAGTGTCATGTCACGGTCACGGGGAAATTGTTGCTTGTAATCGTGAGGTGTGGTGTTGTGTTGATTTGTCTTCGTGTCAAATGTTTAATAAATGTCTACTAAACCAATAAAAATGCCGTCGGCAACGAGAGATAAGGACTCAACAACCGTTAAAATCGCGGTGGAAATGCTCAATGCTCCCAACAAGGTACCTCAGTTTATCGAATTCGATCAAAGCCAGCCTTTGTCGAGTATTATTCAGCTCCTTTGCAAGCCGTGGGGCCTCCCTGACCCCGAAAACTACGCCCTACAGTTTTCTGAGAGTAATAATCAAAATTATATTACAGAAAAGAATAGAAATGAAATTAAAAACGGCTCAGTTTTACGTCTCGAGTTGTCTCCTGCGAAAACCGTTCAAGACATTTTGAACAAGATAAACAATGGCAATCCCGCCGAGCAGAGTCATGCATTGACAAAATTATCTAACTTGAGTAGTGATCTCACTTTTGCCGAAGAGTTTTTCAACAAAAAAGGTTTGACTTTAATTATTAACAATATACAACATGGCAAATTTAAGGACGACTCACTCAAATATGCTCTTATTACTTTTGTTGAGCTCATGGATCATGGTATTATATTCTGGGATATACTGGAAAATCAATTTATCAACAAGATTGCTAGTTTTGTTAATAATCAGTCTGTCACACAAGACCCTAAGGTGATACAGTGCTGTTTATCTATTTTAGAAAATATAGTACTTAATAGTTCAAAAAATTCACATGTAGAAAAAGAAGTAACAATCACAAACTTGATACAACACTTACAAAACCCAAAGCAAGATTGTATGTTTCAACAAAATGTTATAGCTCTTATTAATGCCATATTTTCTAAAGCTGACATGACAAGACGCAATACAATTGCTAGTACCTTATCCTCAAAACAAGCCCGAAATATTATTTATGAAAACCTCATTGGTGCCAGTGAGTGTTCCAAAAATGCTACCAAGGAATCTCTTGGTACAGAGCTAGCTCATCAACTTTACATCCTACAAACACTCATGCTTGGCCTCCTGGAACCAAAAATGAGACAAAGAGCTGATGCTCAGGAACAAGAATCGCAGGAGAAAATTAATGAACTCAGAAAAATAGCATTTGAAACTGATCACAACCCAAACATGGAGGTTACGATGAGGCGCCCTCTTGGTGGTACCTTTTCTAAAAGTGACTTCAAAAAGCTTGGTTTCAAATGTGAGATTGACCCGATGAAAGACTTTAATGAAGTTCCTCCAGGGATATTAGCTCTCGACTGCATGCTCTACTTTGCAAGAAATTATTCAGAAGATTATACAAAAATTGTTTTAGAAAACAGCTGCAGAGCAGATGAACATGAATGTCCATTTGGTAAGACAAGTGTGGAACTTGTTAAGTTACTTTGTGATATTTTGCATATTGGAGAAGCACCCAGTGAACAGGGACAGTCATACCATCCTTTACTCTTCACACACGACCGGCCTTTTGAAGAATTGTTCTGTATTTGCATAGTGTTATTAAATAAAACTTGGAAGGAAATGAGAGCCACTACAGAGGACTTTATCAAAGTATCCAGCGTTGTTAGAGAGCAAATAAGCAGGGCATTATCCATCTCCCCAAAAGGATTTGACAAGTTTAAAAGTAGGATCGACCAGTTATCATATGCAGAAATAACCCAGCTATGGCAACAAGAAAGAAATAACAGAGAAGTTTGGGAATCACATGCTCGTCCCATTGTTGAATTAAAAGAGAAAATTACACCTGAAATTATTGATCTCATCCAACAGCAAAGGCTAGGTGTCTTAGTCGGAGGGACCAGGTTTAAAAAATACTCTTTAAGAGGCCAACGAATTAAAGACAAATTCTGGTTTGTGCGACTGTCACCAAATCAGAAGGTACTGCATTATGGAGACTGTGATGAGAAGAGCACCCCCAGCTTAGAGGATCTCAGTAACAAACTGGCTGTGACTGATATAAAGTGTGTTATAACAGGTAAGGACTGCCCTCACATGAAAGACCTCAGGGGACGGAAGACTACGCCGCACTTAGCTTTCTCTCTGATCCCCAAGTCTTCCGAAATACCGTCTCTGGACTTTGTTGCGCCAGATGAACAAATATTTGATTACTGGACAGATGGAGTCAATGCATTGTTAAAAGAAAAAATGTCCAGCAAATCATTCGAGAATGATTTACAAACTTTATTGTCAATGGATATTAAAGTGAGGTTACTTGATGCAGAAGGTATTGACATTCCAAAAGACCCGCCCCAAATTCCCGACGAGCCAGCAGATTATGATTTTTACTATGATAATAACTAGTATTATTTTATTCATACAAGCATTCTTCAATGTCATTCAGAGTGTTTGGTCGTGATATTTTAGAAGGTACATGTATTGACAATGTTTATGTATTTTAAGAATGTTTTTAAAATATTGATTGCCTAAACCAAAACTTTCGTCTAATACCAGAAGGTACAGTATACAAAAGCTTTTTGTATGTCTTAAAAATTACGATTGGTTTGGCTGTTTGTGAACTTATATAATAGAAAATGATTTCGTCATAGTGACTTCTATGCTCAACACAAATTCAATGTAAAATTGCATTATTTATCAATTCTAACGTTAATACTGCAAATGAATACCAAAGATACCAAGTGAAAAAGTACAGCATACATCCGCGATTTACGTATCATCCTTTGCATATAAATGAGATTTATTATGGACAGGAAAGGTAGTGCCATCATTGCTGGGCAACACAGTTTAAATTAAAAACAGGATTCCGTTGCGTCATATCCCTCGTTTTATCCGCCTTTATTTTAAATGTCTAATTAATTCCTTCTTTTCGTCCGTGTTTGGTGTCACACATGTGAATGAAAAAATGTTTTGTCCATGTATATTCCGTATAAATTATTTTATCTTATTGGATTTTAACAAATGATTTTTAAAGTTTTAAGAAAAAAATACACTATTGTCCTTTTGAGCCTTTTTATTCGGTGCAATCTAAATGGAGCAAGATACAGGCATTTGAGACAGCTTTGAATGGATTACAATTGGGCACACATCCTCTATGGTGTTTTTTTTTACTCGGCCCGGCTGACCTAGTAATATTAGACCAAAAAGTTCTTTCCGCGAATTGTCAGTCCATGGATATCCTCAATCAGTTGAGGCAAGAAGTTCGTATTAGAAAGATAAGCTCAGGCTGATCTTTTTCGCGCTTTTTGATTAAGCACACATTAGGTAACAAGTGCTATATCTTGGTATCTTATTTCAGCAATCTAAGGACCTGATCTGTCTTACCCTTTCTTTCCCTAATAATTATTATGAAATGAAAATGCAGACAAAAAAAATCTATTTAAGAACTGCGTAGGGATTGAAAATAATTTTAAAGTTTAGCTAATGTAAGACTAAAGGAATAAATAAACATGTTTTATGTAAAATAATTTCCAGTAAAAAGTTTTCCATTATATTTGTAAGAAAGCACAAAGTATTTTAACTATAAATAGTTTATAATTTTCTTAACAATTTACTGTAAGTAATGTATATCTTATTTTCCATTAGTGCTGTATGACTGAATTCTATATAACTTCCATATTAACCTAACATATTGTGGCCATATACCAATATTATATTTTATATACCAAAGATCGTGTCTAAAGAACAAATATATTTAATTGCATATGTATAAAATAAAAGGGTTTTTAAATTACTATTTGTATTATTCATATCATCAGCATTAACGAAGTACGTAATAAAGAGTACCTACCTGGATGTCCGACCTTTATTCAGAATTTTTTATGATAAGTTTTCTAAAAATTAATCCTAGCAAGATAGAGCGCAGGGAGTTTTGCCTACATACTAAATTTCATGAAAATCGTTGGGAGCCGTTTCCGAGATTATATAATACTAGCCGACCCACGCAACTTCGTTTACTTCTCCTATTGCCCGTAGTGTAATTTCCCCCCGTTCTCGTAACATTCTTCATTAGTGCTCCGCTCCTATTGGTCTAGGCGTGATGATATATGGCCTTCCTTGATAAATGGGCTATCTAACACTGAAATAATTTTTCAAATCGGACCAGCGGTTCGTAATCACAGGAAACTCGGCGTGTTCAAACAAACAAACAAACTCTTCGGCTTTATATATTAGTATAGATATGTACAAGAATTACTCATTTAAAGGTATTAGACTTATTGAAACGTTGACCATTTAGGATATCAACTTCTACAAACATAAAGAACGGTCGGTAAAAAATACAAATGACGTCACATCTTGCATATTAAAATTATGGAGTAGAAAATATTTTGATAAGAAATAGTTTTGACATTTTGAGGTGAGGGATCTTCAGGGATTTGATCTGATATTACCAACTGTGATTGATGGCAAAAGGCTTGCGATTGTCTGTATTGCGATGCGATTGCGATGTAAGACATAATTCTTCTGAGTCTTTAAAAAATAAGTAAGTATGAAAATGTGTTACTTCTCAAACATTATACAGCCACATTTGAATAAATTAACAGCACTACTCATTTTAGGCTGGTTGGTTATAAATGGATTTATTATTGGTAACTGAGATCTAATCGCATTCTTTAATAGGCTCTAGTAATGCTAACGTATCTCAAATCTTTAAAGGTTATTTTATTAACTATAGATTAAAAACCATGTATTTAGACTATTTATTTTAAATGATATAAATAAAAACTCATTGCACATTTACGATAATACTTTATACAATTCACTTAAGTAATTACTGCATTTTCGACACTTCGAACTTCGTGTTAATGATTTCTTCGTCAGAGTCGAGGAGTGGAAGGGTGCTTGTAGGGATGTTTTCTTCCACCCACCGGAGATCAGAATCTAGGGAATTAGTGTTGGGCTCCGAGTCCCGGCCTTCGATCATTTCACTTGTGCTATTCGTGCCACGCATTTTAACACCATATGCGTCGTTCACAAACTGTTCTTCTTCTTCTGTAAAAATATTTAAAAAAGTTTTATTTTCTATCGTCATCATCATCATATATATACCGAAGACCAATACCCCAACCCCTCCCCACATCCCTTTCCCCATCACCCAAAAATCGGCAACGCAATTGTGACACCTCTGGTGTTGCGGGTGTCAATAGGCGGAGGTAACCGCTTACCATCAGGTGATACGTCTGTTCGTTTGCCCCCAAAACACAAAAAGAAAACCTGTGGTGACGGATGAAGAATACTAAGTCTCATAATCCCTATTCATCCCACGAGTTAGCAAACACCTATGGCATGAATAGCTGTTCGGTATTGAAACCCGTTCGGCCACGGTTATTGATGGAATGGAACTTGTGACCTGGCAAGAGTGTCAGAATCAATCGACCAAGAACTTTTGGATTTCGGGATCAATCTGGTTTACTCACTCTTCACACATTTACACACATTCAAATATCACCCAACACTTCACAAGGCAAGAAAACATTACTACAAAATAAATGTACAGATGTATCTTCATTAGTAATCAAATATAGCACACTTAGGACCTATAATATTTTATCTGTGGTGCTTCCCGGTTTGAAAAAGATGTCCGCCTATTTCGACCTCATTTTGTCTCCCGCTTTGCTAAGGAGGGATGTGGACTTATAATATTTCCAACTCTTCCAGTTTTCTTGTGATAAATTTCCTTGCGGATTCCAAGACAGTTAAATTTTTCCTGGCACTTCCGAAGTGTCATAACTCAATGTGTTCGTGAGTCACTGCTGATGATTCTGGTGTACAGGTTTTTTTTAATATTTGAACTGCTAAAATGACTCTGCCCCGCCTGATGGAAAGCACAAGCAGAATCCAAGAGTGGTGGTCACCATCCTCAATGCGAATAAGGACAGTGTTAGTACTAGTGGTGGGCGTGTGGGCGGGATTAGTCCCAATAAAAATGATGTACCTTCATCATCTTCAGCGTAATCCAGTAGCGGTGTGAAGGCGTACCGCTGGTTGTTGTTGGTTGGCCGCCACAGGACCATGATCACGGTCAGCACGCTCGCGAACAGGATGTGCCAGTAAGCCTCGTCCAACCATACTTCCTTCCACTCCTGCGAACATATTATTTATGGTCGAGTTACCAAAAAGTCTACTGTACCTGATGGAAAGCATGAGTAGAATCCAAAAGTGGTCGCCGTTCTCAATACGAACGTGGACAGTGCATTGCATAACAATTAATCACCGGTAATAATAATTCAAATGCAGACAAATAACCCTGAAGCACCACTAGGCTAGTTACCATACGGCATTGTTATATTGTCTGCATTTGCAATGAGTATGATGACCACCACTCTTGGATTCTGCTTATGCTTTCGATTAGGCAGAGTAGAGTCATTTCGCAGGCTCATAAATAAAACATTGTCAGTTCGTTTGTCATTTTTAACCGACTTAAAAAAAGGAGGTTTCTCAATTCGACCGTATAAATATTTTTTTTCTTTTTTTATGTGTGTTCGGGGATAACTTCGTCGTTTATGAACCGATTTTGATGATTCTTTTTTTAATGGAAAGGAAATGTCCCAAAGGTGGTACCATGATAAGGACATTAATATAGAGAACACCCAGACTCTGAACAACAATTTGTGGATTACATAAAGTGTTGTCCCATGTGGGGTTGAAACTACAACACAGCGCGCAGTAGACAAAGCAGTAACCGATTATACCACTAGGCTAAACATGCAGTTGCAAAAACACCCTGTAACACTCACCGTAATACATTTAAACACCCTGTAACACTCACCGTAATACATTTAAACACCCTGTAAGACTTGATGGAGTAGAGCATGAACACTACAGATGATATCACGGCGAATATCAGCGTGTTCGTGAAGTGTTTGTACAAGGATAACTTTATCGTGTTTCTGAAATAAAATATAATTCACTTACTACATTATTAATGTTAGGAGAAAATTGGTATGGGTGTGGATGAAATTTAGCACAGAGATAGATCATAGTTCAGAATAGTACATTAACTTTATATGACGGAGTAAGTGTTGCCATGGGATGAGAAAGAAGCAACAACAAACGCAAGTAACACCGCAGGGCAAAGTTAGTAGTAAATAAAATATTATTTGTAAATAATAAAGAATTACCAATGGTTTAGTACATAAAGTGGAATATTTTGTTTGTTTGTATTTTTGAACGCGTTATAATCTTAGGCACTAAAGTTTTGAATTAAACTATTATTATTGCATTGTTTATTTATAGAGGAATGCTATATATCATCAAGCTACGGCCAATAGGAGCGGAGTGTCAATATTTTTTTATTTAAAACGCGGGAACATTATTCCTTTTGAGAGCTTCCATTGAGAGCATCATAAAAAATTTACGCCCAACGAAGTGGGCACAGATCGTCTAGTTTATTTATAAAAGATTTAAACAGGGTAGTTACCTCCTGAGTTGCAGGGTCCTCATGGTGTGAGCGAGGGACACGAAGACCCACCAGCAGATGGCGCTCTCCAGCAGCGAGAGAGGCACCTCGGACAGCAGCAGGTCGCGGTTGGAGTCGCTGGCCTTGTAGTGCAGGCGCAGCCACGCGTGGATGCCGGCCAGCACCCCCCACAGCAGCCCTGTCCCCACCACTCGCTGGAGAGCCGGACCCAGGCGAGGCCTGCACGACCATTATATACCATTGTGGTTACTTCCACATACAGTGCAACAAAAACTTACTATAGCGCCATCTTTTATTGGGACTAATCCCGCCCACACGCTCACCTCCATAACTCCTGTACACCAGGATCAACAGCAGTGACTAACGAACACACCGAGTTATATGAGACTCGGGAAGTCCTAGGAAAAATTAAACCGTCTTGGAACCCGCAAAGAAATTAAAAAAAAAAAATTATTGGAGGAGTTGGAAATACAATAAGTCCACTTCAATTCTTAGCAAAGCGGGACACAAAATGAAGTTAAAATAGGCAGACACCTTTTTCAAACTGAAGAGCACCACGGATAAAATATTATGGGTCCTAAGTGAGCTATATATATATCTGATTACTATAGTATGTATGGCAGAATCGCCTAAACGCACGGAAATTCGATTAGCGCTATTTATCGAAGATAGAGCCAACTACGGAGTCTTAAATACTAATCCTGTATCGCGATATATATATATATATTATTAATAACAATAAGATTAACAGCCTTTAGTAGTTCAGTGGCTAGACATAGACGTCCCCTTATTAAAGAGGTTTTAGCATTGTACACAGTGACACCAAGCTTTCGTTTATTTTTTTTGTTTTCCGTCACGATACGGCCATTAGCTTTTTTCAACATGTATACAGCACTACAGTACTTACTTTACAATACCAAATCCGAGTGATACAATAATGACAAGCATTCTCGCTAAGGCCCGCTTAGCTACTGACACCCACTCAGCAAACATGTACGCTTCTGCATTGAAGTATCTGAAACAACAGAAAAAATTAAGCTACCGTCCTTAAAATATAGCTTAAATATAGTTTTATATGTGACAGCTGTCACTAGTGTCATTTTAGAACTTACGAGGTATATTTGAATTGCGAATTTTTATATTTAAAACAAGCAATTCTCTGGAACGGCTTATTTTGACTGGACTTTTACTGGCAGATAACTGATGATAAAAAGAGTAACTGAGACTAGGTACAACAACAACCGCGTGTATATCTATACAAATAAATAAAATTGGAGTGTCTGTTTGTAATATTTAAATAACCGCTTTTTACTAAATGCATATGTATGTATACACGGTACATATACCAAAAATGTAGTTAATTTTTTTTTGTCTGTCTGTCTGTTCCTGGTAATCTCTGGAACGGCTGGACCAATTTTGACGGGACTTTCACTGGCAGGTAGCTGATGATCCAGGGAGTAACTTAGGCTACTTTTTTAGACTAAATTTGTTCCGCAGCGTTACTCGCCGCACAAAACAATAACCGCGGGTAACACCGCGGGGTTTTAGCTAGTATAATATAAGTATGTTTTGCGTAGTTTGGATCCGAATGTGAGTTTTTTTTCCTCTCCCAGTTAGGTGTAGGAGAACTTGGCTCGCACTTCTGTGCATTTGGTGTGAGAGTTGTCTGAGTTTATTATTAATATCACTGACCATAGTGTAATTTGAAAAAAAAAACAAAAGTAATAGGCCAAATTCTATTTGAGAGCAAAAAGATCTACTACATACTACTAAAGACTTTCTCCAAACTCCAATCTATCTACAAACCGAAATTAATACAAAGCGAAACAAAGAGACAGAGTTACTTTCGAATTGATAATATTAGTATTGAACAATGGATTTTGACTTCCAACATGGTATCGTTTTATTTATCATTAGTTCCAGTGGTGCAGAAACGACGGGCTGGCCCACAATGAAAAGAATCGGTCAACCATGAAGTACAACCAATTTCTCTTTTCTAGTAGTATCAAAGTTAAAAATAACAATATTATCACTTTAAAAGTAACTCTATCTGTTAAGCTTTCAGGGCTAAACCACTGCATCAATTTCAATGAAATTTGGCATAGAGATACTGTGATACTTGAGGAAGAACATGGGTTACACTTTATTGTCATAACAGACATGCACGCCAGTGGAGCCGCGATTGTACTGCGTATATGTATATGTATGACATTGGCATAATATTTAAATTATTAAAAGTTAAAGTTTAAAGACAATAGTGACGCATCGATGGTGGTTCCAAGTTGTCTTATCGTGTGTATTCATAAAACTAGATGCAAAATCCCGCGGGTTTTGTCACTTTTTATACAATCAGCTATCTGCCAGTGAAAATTCCGTTAAAATCTGTAAAGCAGTTCCACAGATTATAACAGAAACTGACAAAAAAAAAGAAAATTAAAAAAATATTTTGAGTAGGTGTCGTATATGCTTCCATATCCATTTCATTAAAAGCTGTTAATATAGATTTACATTTACAGCTTAGTTTCGCAGATAAGATACTTTTTTGTGGCTTACATAAGTAACATACCCAGTGCTATTAATATTCGAGTAAACAGCATAATATGTGGCGCTTTCCACCATTCCGAGGAGGGCCACGCCTCCGATCCAGTACTGTATGCGGAGGAGATCACGCCATTGCAGCCAGCACACCAACAGCCACGCGGTACACAGTAACGTGTATACTCCACACATCACTCCGAAGAACTGGGGGAAGAGAGAACCACTAGCGAATATGAGATACTGGTTATACCATGCTGATGATAGACGGTTTGGTATACGGGTCAACAATGTTTAGCCATAGTTCATAATAGTCAATAGAAAATTTATTGCTTCAGGGGGTTTATTTTTTCCTGGGACTTCCCGAGTATCATAACTCAGTGTGTTCGTGAGTCACTGCTGTTGATCCTGATGTACAGGAGTTACAGTGGAGGCGTATGGGCGTTGGCATAAGTCATATTCTCCCGTTTCTATTATAATATTTATATGTAGGAATTATTATCCTTTTCATAAGTTTACAAAAGTTGTCATAGTGAAAATGAATGACAATAAATTAGAATAAAACGGACCCAGAATTATGTGTTATTTAAAACCTCTGTATTATTTAAATTAAAAGAAACTTTTTTTCAAAGAGATAAGCGGGAATAAAAGAGTTGAATTAAAGCTAAAAATGACGCATTTGAAAAAAAAAATATTAGAAATATTAAGGGCCAGTTTCAACAGAACCTGATAAAGTTTCAGATAGTTATCGGCTATTTAACATCTGTAGTTATTTGGCAAAAATTCAGAATAGTCTATCAGGGTCTAATACTTATTATATATATTACGTAAACTACTCACTGGCAATAGTGGCCAGATGGCAGCACTGAGGTACCCTGACGGTGAAACCATTTCTACGCTAACAGTAGCCTTGAATTTCATTTTGGAAGACACGGTCATCTTCAACACGTAAATACCTTCTTTCTCAACTGTCAACAGCGAGCGGCGAGGTTTCTGAAAGATAAATCAATGACCATCATCAACAACAGACCATAACAGTTCACAGTTGAACACAGAGAAAAGTTTATGTCGCAGTGATCGCTATAAAATGGATTGGTACTGGATTTGTATTGAGTTTTCTTTATCTTTGCTGTGCTGTTGTCGTGTAGGGTAGGGACAGAGCTAAGAGAGTTTGACTGCATGGATGACGTACCTAGTAGTTTAGGCGGTCGCAAATACGCTATAAAATGGATTGGTACAGAAAGAGAGAGAGGAGGAGAAAGAGAGAGAGAGAGAGAGAGAGACTGCATGGATGGCGAAGCCGCCTTGCCGTTTTCTACTTCGCTGAGTGTTGTGTGTATGTTCAAACCTCATATGGAACAACACTGTGTGATACACAAATTGTTTTTCTGTTATTTATTTTAGTTAGTTTAGTTGTTACTTGTGTCCGTTTCATGCATGTTGTAAAGTCTCCCGCTAATTTGCTCCCTTAGTCGACTCTTACGAAACCCACGGAATAAAAAACGGATTAATTTATAATACATTCTATTGCAGACTTTTTAGGAGATGGATCCCAATCTGTGTATACCTACCTATATATGTGGTGATATCTATACTAATATATAAAGCTGAAGAGTTTGTTTGTTTGTTTGAACACGCTAATTTCAGGAACCGCTGGTCCGATTTGAAAAAATATTTCAGTGTTAGATAGCCCATTTATCGAGGAAGGCTATATATAATATATAGTATATAGGTATAACGCTAATACCTACAGGAGCGGAGCAACAACGAAGAATGTTACAAAAAACGGGGAAAAATTATCACGCTACGGGCAATAGGAGGCGCAAACGAGGTTGCGTGGGTCAGAGCTAGTCATATATATGGGTATCGAAAGTATAACTTAAATTGACATTCTACAAATTTTCTGTGTGACAACAGTTTATCATAAAAACTCACAGGCCAAAATCTCCTTTCAATAACCAAAACCAGCAGTGAATTATTAAAGATGATGAAAATTCCTCTGAACTTATAACGCTCTCCGATAAATACCAAAAAGGTCGTTACTCGTTACCTTTAATAGGAAACCCGGCCAATATTGATAAATTTAACAAAAAACATTGTGAGCTTATCACTACTATGTGAAGAGGAAGGAAAATAATCTACATCACGTAGGTACATATAAAACACAATCGTTAAAATGAACAAACCATTATCTTTAAGACCCAACAAGGTTTATACATTTATAGTAAGTACAAATATATTACTTATAGATAACAAGCATGTTGGTTCAAGGGTTTTGTATGTTGTGGAAAACTGAAAAAAATAAATATACCAGAAAAGAT
The DNA here is from genome assembly GCA_905220595.1 of Spilosoma lubricipeda. Taxonomy (NCBI): domain Eukaryota; kingdom Metazoa; phylum Arthropoda; class Insecta; order Lepidoptera; family Erebidae; genus Spilosoma; species Spilosoma lubricipeda. The sequence goes on along the minus strand of HG992281.1, from coordinate 18,721,849 downwards.
GTACCATTGAGTTTCATATTCTAATGCCTGGCAAAGTGTCTACTCTGCCTGTTGGAAATCATGAGCAGAATCCAAGAGTAGTGGTCACCATACTCATTGCAAATGCAGCCGTGGAAAGAGCCACACTTCGGCTTGAACGGATCGACCGGAGTGATACCACGGCCTCACAGAGAACCGGTGTGAAATAATGCTTGCGCTGTTTTTTCACCGAGTGAGTGGGGACACCGGAGGCCCATCCCCCCTCCCATTCCCCCAAAGGTCGGCAACGCACTTGTGACACCTCGAGTGTTGAAGGTGTCTATGGGCGACGATAATCGCTTACCATCAGGCGATACGTCTACTCGTTTGCCCGCCTATAACATAAAAAAAAATATGTAGACAATGCAACAATGCAGCATGGTGATCCACGCTATGACGGCCTATTGAGATGCTTCTGTATCATTGGGCCTCCGATCTCACTTTCCCCAGCAACACACGACAGTATGGATGCTGTCATTTTAGGTTGGGCTGAAATCAGCGTGGCTCTATTACATTGACTGTAGTTTAGAGCAGTTGAAAAGTAACTTAATAAGAATCAACATTGCAAAATAATCCTTCGTAAGCAGAAAAGGAGCTCACAGCCCAGTTGCACTCGGTGATCAAAAACAATCACCGATGTTAAGCAACGACGGCGCGGTCAGTACCTGGATGGGTGACTGCTGGAGGCATGATACCATGAGCGTCTCCATGATTCGGAGGTCAGTCGGTCCCGGTTGTTATTGTCGTGAAGCTTAGTTTAATCCAACGGCAAGATTACGTAGCCACGACGTTGTGTTTCCAGTCCCAATACGCACTTGGCCAGCGTGGGGACGTATGGCTTTAACCCTCTTCTGAGAGAGAGACCCGAGCTCAGTAGTGGGACGTTATGGGTTAATGATACAGCAGAAAATTTAACATACCACACCAGGCGTGTCCTTAGCCGCATCAGTAGCCTTGCTATCATCGAACGACACCAGATGATTGTCAGCACACGTGAAGGTCTTCGTTCCTTCTTTGAACACTTGCAGCGGGGTCGTCCCATTTTCGTCGATCGATCTCTCCACTCTGTTCGAACATGCTACTACTTGTTGCTGAAATTAAAAAAAAAACGACATCAAGGACTGGAACAAATTAAAATGTTCTGATTGAGGATGGTGACCACCACTTTTGGAATCAGCTCTAATTATTATTATTAAAACTATTATTATTATTATTATTTCCATCAGGCAGAGCAGAGTCATAGTCGACTGCCTCGGTGGCGCAGTGGTAGCGTACGCGACTGCTGTTCTTGAGGTCTCGGGTTCGATTCCCGCGTCGGACCAAATGTTTGTATGATCTACAAATATCTGTTTCGGAGTTTGGGTGTTTTCTATATATAATATGTATGTATTTACAAAAAAAAAAGGTATATATGTATTTATATCAGTTGTTCTAGTACCCATAACACAAGCTCTGCTTAGCTTGGGACTAGACGGCGTTGTGAGTTAAATGTCCGAAATATTTATATATATATATATATATATTATATATATATTTAATATTATATTGGGGCAGCTAAAATTAAAAAAAAACATATGGGACCACACGGGAAGAGTCATCAAAATCGGTTCACCCACTCGAAAGTTCTGAGGTAATAAACATAAAAAAAATACAGTCAAATTGAGAACATCTTCCTATTTTGAAATCGGTTAATAAGCCAATCGATGAGTGCTATGAAATTGGTTATACATTAGGTAGTGGAAATATGATTTGATTTTATTACTCAGCAGTTTCGGCTCATCAACGCCGGCTCACTTGTACCCAGACGGGTCAAACTTAAATATGTATCTATACAAATAAATAAAATTGAAGTGCATGTACGTAATTTTAACTTATAGCTTTTCACGCAATACATATGAAAATACCTACAAAAAAATCTCTGGAGTCGTTCCAGGTGGACCGATTTTGACGGGACTGACTTTCATTGGCAAATAGCTAATGGTATAGGGAGTAACTTAGGCTACTTTTACAATACCGTGTTACCCGCCATTGTTGTAACCGCAGGTAACGACGCGGTGTGCGGCGGGTTAAAAATAAATTAAAAACAAACAAACTCAATCCGTACATGCGAATTGCGACCCTCTGATTGCCCAATCGCTTCCTCCGTGAATTAAGGAGGAATCCTGAATCCCCTCCGACCGGTTTTTTGATAACTTCCCACACTCGAGACAAGCAATATAAAAGTAGGCAATAATAAATCGAAACATAACAATAAACACGATTTTTTATTTAAAAAATCGATCTATGAATAGGTCTGCCATCATTTTTACACATATCATTAGTACATATAATATAAATAAAAAAGTATACTAACTTATTATATAAATATACTTTATAAAAATATAATATACGATACCTGTTCGAAATAATGTAAATAATCTGGCGAGCATTTTGTTTTTGCCCACATATAGCTAACTGTCACATCTGTTAAATTTATTACGTCACATTTAACTGAAACAAAAGAATTAATCCTTTAATTTTTTTTTATAAAAAATACGATTTCAAGAAGGGACCAAATTCAATAAGACACGGGAAGCACCAGCTTACAAATAAAGAAAGGATCATCAAAATCGGTTCACCCAGTCGAAGTTCTGAGGGAACAAACATAAAAAAACAGTGGAATTGAGAACCTCCTTTTTTGAGGTCGGTTAAAAAGTATCACCTCCTTCCATAGAGAGGAGTAGCGTCCCGATACAAAGCAGTCTATATGTTTTTCATTTTTATTTATGGCCTGCCGAAATGACTCTACTCTGCCTGATGGAAAGCATAAGCAAAATCTTTTCTTTTCAGTTCTTTAATGAATTTAATAAACATGGCAGATATTGACGCCGCGCTGCCGCGCCGTCGAGTTTTTTTAAATAATTCGTTACTTGTTTGGTTAAGATTAGTAGGCGTTCAGACGACGTATTGATCGGCATCGGACTGATAAGTGATAATAGTTATTGTAACTGCGGAACGTAAGTAAAATATACAAAACTATTTGCCCGCGCCGCGGTTACGTCTATACAAATAAATAAAATTGAAGTGTCCGTTTGTAATTTCAAATAAAAAGCTTTTCACTAAATGCATATAAAAGTAAATTGCTGCCTGTTTGTGCCGGTTAATTTCTAGAACGGCTGTACCGATTTTGACGGGACTTTTACTGGTAAATAACTGATGATAGTAACTTAGGGCTACTTATATTTAACTAACTACTTGTTCCGTAAGGTACAAGTAGTTAGTTGTACAAGTTTAGTTGAACAACAACCGCGGGTAACACCGCAGGGCTCAGCTGGTAGTAGCTGATGTACAAGCTATTTCACTGTAAAGTTCAGTACTTTTTGCGTGAAATAGTAACTTTGGGGGACAGGTGGCATGTCCCACCAACACAAAGGGAGGATCCTCCGACCAGGCGAGGTGATCATGCCTGGCGGGCCACTGCCCAACGGTTGATGTTGGGATGTTGTATGTATGCTAATCGGCGCGAGAACTTCTATTGCGCGATTCAGGATTGGTAGTTACTCCGTGTTGTGCGTTACTTCGTAGTTCACTGTGTCTGCGGTAGATGGCGCTTTCATATGTTTTTATTGCCGCTGTATGTTTAGGTCGCCACAGTAACAAACATACATCCTCACAAACTTTCATATCCATCTAAATGAATTACAAAAATGTATGTACGCGCTTAACTTTTGATCGACTGCACCAAATTGGAGGATTCTTTTTTTTATATGTTTGTAATTGTCAGGACAAGGTTTGTACCAATAAAATAAAACCGGAGGTGTTCAATTGCCTTAGTCCGTTTAGTCGTAGACACTGCGGCTCTGCGGGAAGTTAACACGGGCTTACTAAAAGAAGGTTTTCGGTAATTCAGAAAATTTTCTCAAAAAGAAAATGGCGTAACGAAGTTCGCCGGGTCAGCTAGTTTATAATATTAATACGATTAGTACGATGTTTGTCTGTAATGAAGCCTTGGTTTCGCCTTTTGTTTAAAGTTTTTTTTTATCTTTAGTCTCTAATTTTTTTTCTAAGGAGAGGTATTGGGCCTTTATGGGGTGTCCTATCATGGAGTATTGATCACTTTTTTCTTACGTAAAGTCATTTTATAAATCACTTTTGCTACATTCATAACTTAGTTCTACTTTGATTGATCCATTTAAGCACCTGATTATTAATTATAATATAGGTCGGATAGCAATACAAATGTATTATCTAAGTCGGCGATTCATAAATTGAAATAGTGATTTGATGGTATCAGGCAATTTGGTAATAAGATTAGATATTATTTAATACTATTATTTGACTCTCACTAAAACGATTACTTTTTTAACAACGGAAATAGGTGTACACATGTAGATATTTAACGAAACTTGAAGTGAATATCAATACTAATAGGTATAATTTAGAGATGTTATCTACTCGTAATATGTATCAGTCATTATAGTCAACATAATCATTGTGAAGCTTTGAAAAGATTTATAGCATGCAAACGAGCCTTACAGTAATTGTAGAACAAAATAGAAATGTTTCAATCAAGTTTCATCGTGGTCAATTAGGGTTCAACCCTTCGTACAAAACGATAATGTCCGGACTCCTCCCAGCGCCTGCCCGAACCGAATGGCACAAACTCTCTTTTTGAGCGACGTACGACGCCCTCAAATAGTTCGACTCTCCAGTTCAACCTTCGAATTCAGTTCGCCGAGTTGCAGAGGTATGATGGCAGTGGCTTCATAGGAAAACTGATATTCAGACAAAACAGGTTGAACTAGTAGCCAACCCAAATTGTATTGGGAATAACAAAGCCAATTATTGATGAAACACTAATCTATACAAATAAATAAAATTGGAGTGTCTGTTTGTAATATTAAAATAACCGCTTTTTACTAAATGCATATGTATGTATACACGATACATATACCAAAAATGTAGTTAAAAAAAATTTTGTCTGTCTGTCTGTCTGTCTGTCTGTCTGTTTGTTCCGGGTAATCTCTGGAACGGCTGGACGGATTTAGACGGGACTTTCACTGGCAGGTAGCTGATGATCCGGGGAGTAACTTAGGCTACTTTTTTTAGACTAACTTTGTCCTGCGGCGTTACTCGCGGTACAGTAACAAACGCGGGTAATACCGCGGGGTTCATTTAATTATAAAATATTTGAGGACTAGAAGGGATTCAAACTTTCCTCTAACTTAAAGGATATCATCAACAACCCCTAATGTCCCACTGCTGGGCTCGGGTCTCCTTTCAGGATGTGGTGTGGCCTTACATCCCTATGCTGGCTGAGTGGGGACTAGTGGGCCATAATTTAAAAACTCCCTTTAACGAGTGCTTCTAGACCAAAATAAACAGGAAACTTTAATTAGAATTTTAACTAAAGAAAAACAGTGAGATATTTACTGGACTCCAACGCTTATAGACAAACCTGCATATGAATATCTATCTAATTTCATAAAGAGATATTTAGAAACAAAAGAGATTTATAACCAAAAAATGGTGTTAATGATAGAGTAATAATAAAAATTGATATTAATAACATATTATCTATTTTAACCGTCTTTAATAGTCCACTGCCTTAGAAAAAAGAAAAAAAAACATGAAATTATTAACCTCTCCTCTGGTGGAGACCAATAACTATACTAGCTGAACAGGCGAACTTTGTACCACCAAATTTACATATCTGTGTCAGCTTCCCACAGGCAGTGTACAGTCCCGAACAAACAAAAAGAAATTTCCCGTAATCTTTTAACTTTTTGTATATTTAAACCTTGTTCTAACAATAACGAAAAACATAGAAAAAGAATTATTTAATTTGGTGCAGCCGATCGGAAGTTATGCGTGTACATACATTTCGGCGATTTATTTTTATATTTATAGACTTTTTTTTTTTTTTTTTTAACGTGTGGAAACCCCCTCGGGCCGTCACCCCGCCGGGGTTTGCGGCGGGGCGGTGTGTCGGAATCGAACCGACTAAAACCACACGGTGTGCCACTCTGCGCCTGAGACGGGAGGGATCCGGGAACTGCTGTTATTAACACATCCGGATCCCTCCCAGCGCTTGCCCGCACAGAAGCGGGCACCGTCAGCTGTAGACTCTCTATTTAGGCGACGTACGGCACACGCGTAACGTCGCCCCCTCGCGGGTGGCCACTAATGCGGATGGTGGGGAAAACCCATCCCGACCATCCGCGGCCACACTCAGGGCGGCATGAGGCGCTGATAGGCGCGCCTCCGCCGCCCGGTTCGCCGGCGGCGGATCGGGTCCGAGTGGAGGTCGTCCTCTCGGGCCTTCTCCGCCGCCTCCTTCTGCGAAATTACGTCTTCGCAGAAGGCTGCGACCGCGGTAAAACTGCTGTCGCTACCGGCCATGGATCGTATGACGGCCGGTAGCGAGAGATCTCCTCCGATGACTGCAGTGAGGGCCCGACGCTGCGACGCCCATGCGGGGCAAACCGCCAGCGTGTGCTGGGCCGAGTCCTCACTGCAGTCGCAGTGGTGGCAGGCGGGACTCAGTTCCCTCCTGGCGACCGAGTGCAGGTACTTCCCGAAGCATCCGTGCCCGGAAAGCACCTGCGTCAGTCGGAAGGAAAGAGTCCCGTGCTGCCGCCCTGCCCACTCGAGGATGACCGGCTGGAGAGCCTCCACGGCGGCAAAGCCAGCGCGTGGAGTCTCCAGTCGGAACGACCAGCGAGCCATCGTGGCTCGACGGGCGGCTTCACGCCACTCGCGTACCTCTTCGGGCGGAGGGCGAATGCCTCTCTCCGCCCGGAATTCAGCCACCCGTCGATAAACTTCGGCGAGCACTTCCGCCTCCAAATCCCACGGGGGGGTCCCGGCCAGCGCGCACGCCGCCTCGGTCGACACCGTGCGGTATCCGCGTATGGCTCTGACCGCCAATACCCTCTGAGGCCGCCAGAGGCGAGCTTTATTGAGGGCGGTCAGAGCCGCCACCCACACCGGTGCGCCGTACAGCGCCATCGACCGGACCACCCCCGTGTAGAATTTATATTTATAGACTAGCTGAACCCTGCGGTGTTACCCGCGGTTATTGTTGTACCGCGAGTAATGCCGCGGGACAAAGTTAGTCTAAAAAAAAGTAGCCTCATTTACTCCCTGGATCGTCAGCTACCTACCAGTGAAAGTCCCATCAAAATCCGTCCAGCCGTTCCAGACTAACCCGGAACAAACAGACAGACAGACAGACATGGGGTTGCATGCATCAGCTAGTAAATACATGTATACAAATAAATAAAATTGGAGTGTCTGTTTGTAATATTAAAATAATCATTTTTACTAAATGTATATGTATGTATACACTGTACATATACCAAAAATGTTATTAAATTTTTTTTTCTGTTGTGCTGTGTGTTACAGCTAATCTCTGGAACGGCTAAACCAATTTTGACGAGACTTTCACTGATAGGTAGCTGATGACATAAGGAGTAACTTAGGCTCCTTTTTTTAGACTAGATTAGCCCAGCAGTGATGCCCGCAGTACGACAATAACAGCGGGTAACACCACAGGACTCAGCTAGTTATAAATATAACATAAGTGGAATTTTTTTCTGTGAAATGTAAAGAAATAGTAAAAGGGCCCATTTACATAATAAAAACCAGGTATACTCACACATTACAATAAGCTTAGAATCTTGAAATAGTGACTTAGCTAGTGTGAAGACACAACTTTCCTGAAAAAGAAAATAAAATACAATAAACTGGCACTTTAAAGTGATGTCAGTGCTTGTAAACAGACTTTTGTAAACTATGATCTGTCAACTACACCATACACACACAAGTGATCCATAGATATTAAGTTCCTATGATAGCACTCCTATAAAATATAAATAGTATAGTAAATTACTTCCTATTCTAATTAGAATCTTGTAAAAACCTCCTCTTGCATTGGTTACCAATTTTAATCACAAAAGTATTATTTCGTGCAAATTATGACAAGTGTATTAATAAGTGGACACTTAAATAAGACAGGCATTAAATTAATATGTAAAATGTATACAAATCAGAGTCAAGTATCAACAGTTCTAGGTAAAGTATGACTCAGAAAGACGAGCAGTCACACAAATAGTCGTATAAATTGATATCTTTTAGGGCAAGCATTTATTTCTCACGTCCTTACCATTATATTACAATGAAACAAATACTTTACGTCTACAAGTATAAATAAGTTAAAAAATTACCCCATTCAGCGGTAAATCCCATTTTCCTACGTCGGAAAAACTATACGTTACTTTGACGACAGCTACAAACAGTAAAAATAACTTTAGCAACATTGTATTGATTTATGTTGCATGAAAATCAAATTATTTTATTATCATTAAAATATCTCCAAACAACATTTTAATTTGGTGTAAATTACAAATAGAGGTAACAATTTCTCGGTAGGAAAGTGCATTCACTTGACAGACATTTGTTTGACATTAATTCTTCAATGACATTTTCTTTTTTAATTCGGTCAGAGACCACTCAGCTACTGCCTATTGCCTTTTAAGCTCACATGTAACGTGTCGTAATGCTTTACAGTTTACAGGGAAAAATATGTACAACACAAGTACCTACAGTTTGTTACTTACTTTACGTATACATCTTTATCAAATTGTTATTAGATTAATATTGTTAAAACCAAATATCCAAGCCTATGAGTAATTGTGAAAAAAGTGTGTGTTTACAAACCGTGATAACAAAATTAATGAGAATATATTTTTTTTATTTAGAGTCATAGGTAACATTTGAGATTTGCTTTATTAACTTAAAAGGTATTTTAGTACTTCAAGTTTTACAAAAATCTACTGTCTTGTTACTTGTATGAATTACTTGTTTCTACCTTGTAACTTCGATTATTGTCATAGACAACAATTAGATAAAAAGACTGGGTTACATTTTCACCATGAATTATTTAAAAAGTTTGGACAAGGCTGTGGTTGTCGTTGTCGTGTCAAAATATTTTTGTTTTGTTCTTGATTATATTTCGTAAAAATCGCATAATATGTCATAGTTGTGATGTTTTCTATTTATTTTAACTTAGAACTACGCAAATTAATAATAATATAATTAAATACTTATAATGTTGTAGTGATACAATATTGAACTGTGGTATAGTCATGTCAGATTGCGCGCTGGTGACCAATGTAAGCGAACACGATGCGAGCATGGACGTGGGGAACGACAAGTCTCTATTCGAGCCCACTGTTGATATGATGGTAAATGATTTTGATGACGAAAGAACATTAGACGAAGAAGAAGCTTTAGCAGCGGGAGAGCAACAAGACCCCAAGGCCGAATTGAACAGCCTTCAAAGAGAAGGTGATATGCCCTTAGAGGAACTATTGGCGCTATACGGATACGATAGAACCATGGATAAACCTATACCCCAAGAACCAGTCCCTGAAGTGGCACCAGAGGAGCCTGAAATGAAACCAGAGTCAGCATTACAACAATTATATAGTGAGACTACTAGTCCAGAAGCCACTAGGTGCCTTAGATCGGGGTCAAGGCCGCCCTCTGAAGAAGAAGATGATTATGACTACAGTCCGGATGAAGATGATTGGAAAAAGACAATCATGGTTGGGAGTGATTACCAAGCTGCGATACCTGAAGGTTTATGTAGCTACGATGATGCACTACCATATGAAAATGAGGACAAACTACTATGGAACCCATGTACCTTAGATGAAAAAGTAACAGAGGATTACATGAGAAAAATCGGAGCTATGAGCTCAGCTACAGGAATTGATACTATACCCTTGGGTAAGCAACTTAGAGACGATGAAGAAGCTTTATATTTATTACAGCAAAGCGGTCATAATGTTGAAGAGGCCTTAAGAAGAAGACGAATATCAGCACAAACTCCTGCTCATGCAAGTCTATGGTCGGAAGAAGAGTGTCGCAACTTTGAAAATGGATTGAAAGCCCATGGCAAAGATTTCCATTTAATACGACAGCATAAGGTGAGAACACGATCAGTCGGAGAACTTGTTCAGTTTTACTACATATGGAAAAAAACAGAGAGACATGATATTTTTGCAAACAAAGCAAGATTAGAAAAAAAAAAGTATACCCTGCATCCAGGTCATACAGATTACATGGATAGATTCTTAGAAGAACAGGAAGCAACTGGTGCTGGCATTGTAAGACCTGTTTCTCCTACCCCCATGATGGATTATTCTCATCCTGAGCCTGTGACTCAGCCTGACCCTCTCGCATTAGGAGAGAAAGAGGTATTTTCTCAGCTAAATGCCCACACACCTCCTAGAGCCCTGTCGATGGAGGACCAAGAACCGCCTTCAGGTTCCTAACACGTATTATTGGCTTTGCCATTCGTAGTAAGCACTGTTTGTAACAAACTTAACTATATTGTGAATAGATATATGGGTATATTTCCTTATTCATAAATTTGTTTTGCATTTTGTAGTTACACAATTTTATATGGACTGATTTTAGACCTTTTTTTTATATTTTAAAATTTTTCAACAGTACAATGTAAATAATAGAGATATAAATAAAATTATGTTGATATTTGTGAATGAGGGAATCATGCCGAATGATATGAATGATGAATGAAAACCCATAATAGATTTGATGGATAATGTATAAAGTTTTGAGATAACTTTATTTATGAATAAACAGTGCAAAATAATGTGACTTATTTTTTCTAAACATTGTTTTTTTTTCTCAGATTCACAACCTATAATGCCTAATACCTATAATTAGTACTGTATGCATAATGCACAAAGAAATGTTTATTTAGCATTACGGTGTCGAGTTAATTTGAGAGAGTACAGCCAGTCGCCAGTCATATTGTAACGACGAACCAGGACACGCGCGTAGGGGAATATATACCTCGTGCTGTGTAATAATTATATTATAATTTATTTCTTACCTGTGTAAGAGAGTAAGAGTATACATACTTTTAAAGTACTTAACTTTTTAAAAGTGTCTAAAAAAATTTAAATGATGGAATACTTGAATAAAGAAATCGGCCAAGTGCGAGTCGGACTCGCGCAGGAAGGGTTCCTTACCATTATCTATACATTTCAAGCGTGTACCTGTTGCCGTTATCAATATCGAGCAAAAACGATAAAGAAAATCACAGTATGGGATCCCCTTAAATATATATTGTATTCTGTTATTTAGTAAGTATTTGTTATTATAGCGGCAACTGAAATACATCATCTCCGAAAATTTCAACTGTTTAACTATCACGGTTCATGAGATACAGCCTGGTGACAGACGAACGAACAGCAAAGTCTTAGTAATAGGGTCCCAAGTTACCCTTTGGATACTGAACCCTAAAAAAACGATGAAAATTATAATAATACTGGGGAATATTTGGAGGCCTTAGAAAGTCTACTGGTGTACCTACAGTCTTGGCTAAAATTGATTACTATATCGTAGTCCATGGATGTAATCTAATCTATTAATATATCGAAACATAATATTGTAGTCGTAAATGAATCTTGAGAACAGATCTAACCCTGTAAAATCTAGAGTCAATCAAAAAGTCATGTATTGTGTTTAGAGCATATATACCTAGAAAGGCAGCTGACTGTGTGGAGAGCGTAATCAATAATGCAAATTGGTATGTGCGTCTACCAATCAGAAACTTGCTTGAGAGAGACAGACACTACCCAAACTTAGTCTCTTTCTCTCTACTCCGATCACGCTTTCTGCTCTAAGTGTATTGTACCAGTGGCTAAGCCATGGCCAAACAAACGTTTTGAAGAAACTATTGCACTGTGAACGGTGGACTATAATCGTTGTGGTAATTTTATTAAAAACTTATTTAATAAATTGAAGATTTGTCCCTGGTTGCGTGTTTAGTAATTTTAAGGCTTTATTTATCCAATCGATCCAGTTGATGTTTATTTTTATTAATCTGCAGCTACTGTCAAATCTGTCAGAACGTCAGAATTAATTGAATCATTTCCAAAGTTCAAAAAACATTTGCAATTTGCATTTTAATTTTAAAATTGTCAGTAAACGCTGATGCTATTGAACTAACAGGCACTTGTATTTCTTATTAGTCACATAGATTCCTTAAAATAAAAATAGAAGATGACTGACGAGATGTCTCTTAAAGAGATCCTCAATGATTTTGAGGAGAATTATGCAAAAAGCCGCAAACTTTTGGATGAAGACAGCAAAAATGATCCAGAAAATAACCCTTACCTCTCAAAATACAAAGCAAGAGACATATTACGGAGTATGCATGTAGGTTTGAAGCAATTGTTGGGTTCTGAGACAGGTTTGGATGATATTAAAATACGTGCTATGCTAGGGGTTGTTTTACTCAACATAGGCAGCATAGAAATGGATACTGAAGAGTTGACAGCAAGTGAAAACACATTAACAGAAGCTGTAGAGTTACTTGAACCACACGGTAATAGACCAGAAATCGTAATCACACTCGTAAGTGTGTATAATAACTTGGGAATCTTATGGTTTAACCGTGATGAACCCATGAAGTCGAAAACTTATTTGTTTAAAGCTAAAGAATTGTATGACGCATTTAAATTAACTTTAAAGTTACCATTGCCTATTGAGCATGTTGTAAAGGAATTAGATGAAAAACGTGATACTTCTCAATTAGAGAAAGCTTTTACATTAACTCTATATTATTTAGCTCAAGTATACGGTTCGTTGAACAAAAACTTAAAATCAGCTGTCTACTGCCATATAACATTACGGAGGCAGTTGGAACTGAAAGATTATGATCCAATTGATTGGGCATTGAATTCTGCAACTTTAGCACAAGTGTTTGCGGAAAGAGACGGGTTTCTCCAGTCTCGCCATCACTTAGCTGCAGCTTCAACAGTATTGGAGAAGTATCAAGAACAGTTATCAACTTCGGAGAGTCAAGATGAGGTGCATTTAGCAAAGGTTGAGACATTTAATCATAGATCTGCAGATGTGGCGAGATGTTGGGCTAAATACTGCATTTTGTTAATGTCTACATCCAGAGACAGGCTAATGCATGATGATGAAGAACCATTTGATTGTGAAACTGGTAAGTTTTACCACATCATTAGGTTTTAGTGTTTTTGGGAGGTCATATTTAACTTGTAGAACACATTAAGTATATGGCTGCCCTATCCCCATAGGCATAGCCAAGTAGTTCCTTATGGTATACCTATATAATATGCTATACCTTGAAAACTATAAAAAGAATGTAGGTTTTGACATGATATATGATAGGAATAAGTATTTGATCATCTTCGCTTCAATGCTACATTTCCAGTTCTATATTTCCTCTAAATAACAAATTTATAAATTAATCATCACAACTACTACTTCAAATGCACACAGCGAGGGCTGCACAAGAAATAAAATGCTTTTTACAATATATCTTATAAGAAAATGTGCTTTTGACCATATACATTTAACTAATGAACATAGAATTATTGCAGTGGGATCTTAGACTTTGAGTTTTTTTGTAAATTGTAAATCATTATCAAAGTTATCATAATTGCTGTAAATTTTTGTGTTCTTTGTTGGTTTATTGATAACTTTAACAAATTTTGGTACCCAATTGGTACACTATGATGAATTGAAGAAAACTGTGAAGTATATTCCATAATTTTCATTTATAATAATGTGTTTGAAGAATTAAATTAAATGGGATATACCATTTCTTATTAAAATCATTTTTGAATGTATACATAAATTATAGAACTCAAAGGTACCAAGGCGTCTCTAGCCCTGGAAGCGCCTGTGTGCAATCATTCCTCTAGCCCCTTTTAGTAAGAGTAGCGCCCTTTAGTAGGCGTCACGTCCTTCAGTAAGCGTGCAGATTCATTAAAAGTGTCGCAACCGGTTGTACTGCACACCCTGCACTATACGTAAAGATGCCAATGCTAAGGTAAATAACAATAAATAAAATAGGAACAGTATTTATTTCAAATTGGTTTGTTGTTCTTCATTACAGGTTTGTCTAAACTCACATTCGAAGACCATGAAGAGATCAAAGGCATTGATGTGACTAAACTATCTTTCCCAGATCTTAATGTCAGTAAATACGAGAACCAAATAGGATACCAATACCTACTTACATATGAAGATGCTCGAAAAGTATTTTTAAGTTGTCAAATTTGGTTAAATAAAGCAAAAGAATACTATAAACTCGATACATTGGCTTCAGATTATATAGAAATTGTTCAAGACAGCTCTCAGTCATACAGCTATTTGGCTTTCTTCGAAGAAGACGACGACAGACGCTCTAAAATGCACAAAAGGCGTGTTGATATGCTCGAAGAATTACTAAACCAAGTCAATCCAGTATACTATCTGCAGTTTTGCAGACAAATATGGTTTGAACTCGGGGAAGTTTACTCCGAAATGTTGAACATAAAGCTTGATAAGCAAAATAAAGTAAAGGGCAATCCAATACCTCAAGCGCTTAAAAAAATAAACACACTTTGTGAGAAAAGCATTGAAAACTATACAGCTTACTTAAACTCAGTGAAAGATAAAGAAGGAAAAATGCCTGCAACGTTAACGGATGATTTAATAAGACCGGTAATAAGTGCATATGCCTTTATAGGTAGAAATAGCATGAAGAGAATTGCAGTAGATAAGAGCATGCAGTTAATTTTTGTACAACAAAGCCTGGATTCCTACCAGGCCGTTGTGGACATTTGTATGGCTAGTGAGGCAGCTGCAGCAAAGATGCAAGAGGAGTTCCAGTTATGCAGAGAAATGGTTAATATTCTGCCTTTGAAGATAAAGAAACTACAACATGCTATAATTGAATAGTAAAAGGTGTATTTTTATGGGGTTTTTCATTAAGTGTGTTTGAATTGACTATGAGATGATGTTGAATCTTAGTCGAATGAATACGAGGGCTTGATTAATATTAGATGGCATGATTGATGAAATATATTCATTCAAGCAAAGTTAGATCTTGGCGGGTAGAAGAAATCTATTCCACATGTGGATATTTCCACAATTTTAACATGTGAATTTGGAAGACTTTAGTACAGAATTTATCTAAAAAAGTTATATTGAAGCCTCTCAATTGGAAAACCCTAATACATTCAATGTGTTAATCATGCTTAAGAGCTTAATGGTAGACTGATGCATTTTCACAATACAGACCGTTGACCATTGGCTGACTGTTCAATCACGTTGTTGCTTACATTAGCACTGAAGCAAACATAGTAAACCACAGAGTAGGCTCTTCACTCCTTAGAAAAGTTTGACCTACCATACCACGCTAACGCTTAGCTTTAAAACACGTGTATCGGAATCGAACTGACTAAAACCACACGGTGTACACACTCTACGTCTGAGACGGGAGGTATCCGGGAACTGCTGTTATTACCATCCGGACCTGCTTTAAAACAACTTTTTGTTTGTTTATTGCTTTAAAACACCTACATATATTTAGTTCATTTCTCTCTCTTGTCAATATGTCCATTCAGAGGTTGCCTGGAAGAGATTGCTTTTAATAATAAGGCTGCCCATTGAACACATCTTCTTGAAGTCGCAAGTTTAATAATTTGTTATTGGTGTACAATAAAGTATATTCTATTCTAACAAATGATTTAGTGCAGAGTTTTTGTCAAGTTTTCTATTTGTTTGTAGTGCCGTCGTCCTGCGTAGGCAGCTCCTTTAGTCGACTCATACGACAACCACGATATGAATAGGAACACACAAGAAGTATCCTAATGTGGATTGTTTCCCCTTTTTTTTTTTTTTCTTTTCTCTTTGGCTTCGCACGGTTTGTGCATTTAGCCAATGTCGAGTTTTATTTTATATAATAAAAGGTAAGGAAAACAAAGTTTGCAGTTTCCCGCGCTTTTCTAATGGCTTTGTTGTACTACTACGCGCGCCAAGCGCAATCAAATCCGTTTCCCTTGTTATTGATGAGTGAAGTTAGGAGTTTTGAATGAGACTTTTTTGAAATAAGAATCCCTAAGCCCAGCTTATTATTTTATTTTAAATTTTTTTTTTGGCCTTGAATTAAGCTTAGGGGTTAACTGTGACTTGGAGACCTTAAAACGGTCTACAAGACCAACAGTTACACTATGATGTTGTGTATTTTCATTTCAGTTCTGCTCTTGCGAATGACACTTGCATACATCCATTTTAACAAATTAAGGGTAGGTATATGCCACTGACGAAATATAAACTAGACTAACCCTCTTCTAGGCGAAACCTTTACGCGGATTGATAGTAAGCTTAATGTTCCCTAGATATCACTAAGTGTGAGTGAATTACAACGATATTTTCTGACCTCCTACATCAATACGAACCCAACAGTCAACTGTCAAGTTTATTGTTATAAAACTCAGAACAAAACTTAAAGAAAGCCTATGGCGTGGCGTTAATCGCTTACCATCAGGCGATACGTATGCTCGTTTGTCACTATTACATAAAAAATATAAACGATTAGACAATTGAGAATAAACGATTGTATCTTTTAATTACTAACTCAATAATCATAAATTATAACAAAACAAGAACCGACTTCAAGAACTGGACAACATTGAAATGGGACCAAACGGGAAGCACCAGCTTTCAAATAAAAAAAAAAGACATCAAAATCGGTTAACCCAGGCGAAAGTTATGAGGCAACAAACAAAATAAAGATACAGTCGAATTGATAACCTCCTCCTTTTTTTGAAGTCGGTTAAAAATAAACATTAATATTAGAACTGAGTACGCAGCTCAAGCAACGTTGCCGTTCCGTATTAACTACTGGATATATGAACGACTTTTGCAATATTGCCGTTCATGAGTGCATTGTTTCTCTGATTCAATTCAACCAAACGCGGATCGGTGAACGCACGTCACACGCATTCACACGTCCAAATAATATATCTTGTATGTCATATCAATAACTTATAAATGTGACATCTAGCATAGTAAATTGGTCATTATTTTCATATTTCCATAAATCGATTGCAACGACATCTCATAAACATAGGTAATGATTTTTGGTTATGCAATTGAAAAACATTTTTTTTTAAAGTAGACAAGCAGCAAGTTTTATATTTGAATAGTAATAATAAAGTTACTAGAATTGAAGCATATCAATGAAATACTGTTAAACTGTTTTTTGAGCTCATTTTGAGCGCCATCTAGATTTAGTTGAACTTTTCTAGCTTTTTGCAGAGTACAGTATTGCTAAGGGAGGGTCGGTCTATAGTATATTGTGTCATTGGTATAATATGTTAAAAGAAACCAGTTGAGTAACAATTTATGGGATCAAATGTTGTTAACGTCCATAATCGGTCGAGAAAAATAATGTTGACAATTACGCGTTGGCTTAGTAGTACCCTGGGTCCCTCGTTTCCCTGTGTACCCTGGTCTTTTGTTTCTAATATCTATTGAACAGTCAGCCAAGCCGCATATGCAGTATAACTTAAATAATTATTGAAATACTTATTCTAATCAGATGAGTGAAATATTGGATATTTATTTATTTGAAATAAAATTTAAAAATAAAAGTTACTTTATGATATTTTATTTATAAAACATTTTTTTTAATACCCATTGCAGTTTATTGCTGCACATCTTTGAAGTTTTTTTTTTATAAACAACGCAGTTATGAGGACTGCAGACAGAAGTGAAAGCTCAAATACTTAGTTATTATTTATACACAGGAGAAATGAGTTGAATAATAAATTTCTTATGTTATATATACCTTTAGTATTTATTATTCCTGAGTTAAATTCACATACACTTCTAATTAATGTACCTTAATACTATTTTTTGTTGATATTGCAATTTGCAGATAATAAAAGTCCTACATACATAAGATATTTTTTGCAGGATGCGTTAAGATTTCAGCATAGTATAGAGTTTCTTTGGTTTCAAACTATGCAAAATACAATCTTGTGAATAATTTGTGAATAACATGAAGCATTTACCATTACAGATGAAATCGCAAGTATTTGAAGTAGAAAGTAATTAGCAGTAGTAATTAAATGTGCGACGAAAAATTAATCAAACCGGTATTTCTCTGATATTTAAATATAAATAAATTGATCAAAGTAACATCAAAATTATAAAATGAGTGATTTTACAAAAAGGTATCCTTATTCATAAAAGTAAATTTTGACTAAAACAGTTTTTCGTAAGAAAAAGGCGATTTCGTTAATAGTTTTTGAGACTTAATCACAGTATATTTAATTTCTTGGCATAATATATGTACTTAAATGTTTTACCAATTGATACTAAGAGATTACATAACAGTCATTTTGTACAATATATGTTTTATTTTATAAAAATTAACATTTCTTACTTCTATCTTGGCTATTAAAACAAAATCCTTAATGTAACTTCTCTTTAGTATGGAAACCACCGCTTACAAGCCGCAAAATTTTATTTAAAACTACCCACAAAATGAAAATAAATAGTATAAAAGTAACACTGATGACAGCCACGACATCGAGTAGATGATACTCTATGAAAGAGAGGTCCCTTGATGTTGAATGCAGGGGATCTGAGTCGCCCCATCGGATTATCCGTTCTACCCAATATACCGCCGTTTCCAGGGGATCTGCTATTCTGTCGTGCCAAATTTTGGACACACGGCGAGCGCTTAGACGCATTCTGTAATTTTAAAAACATATATTTTTAGTACACAGTTTCTTTAATGAAAACTAAGAGGAAATTGAGGCAGGGGAAAACCAACAATCATGACCTTTAAATACAAGAGAAGGTTGTTCTAGCGTCGTTAAAGAGTTTTCCCAGACGAAGTAGTAAGACTGAGGAAGTTCTTTAATAAAAAAATAATCTACTTATTAATAAATGTCTCATTTTGTATTATTATTTAAACATGTATACTAATAAATAAAATTGGAGTGCCTGTTTGTAATAATAAAGATTTATGCGTTGTGAAGGTAAACCAGAGTTGTAATAATAACATAACCGCTTTTTACAAAATGCATATGTATGTATATACACGGTACCTATACCAAAAATTTTTATTTTTAATTTTTGTCTGCCCGTCTGTCTGTTTGTTCCGGGTAATCTCTGGAGCCGGTAGACCGATTTAGACGGGACTTTCACTGTCACATAGCGGATGATATAGAGAGTAACTTAGGCTACCTTTTTTAGACTAGCTTCGACCTGCGGCGTTGGCATTGCGCGTTTACATAATATATCCATACAACAAACGCGGGTAACACCGCGGTGCTCAGCTAGTTATCAATAAAAAACAAGGATGTTTATAGTCTCTTAAACAATTAAAAACCTTTCCGTACTATTTTATTTTATTTTTCATCTGTCACAGTTATTTAAAGCTGGGGTACATTATCCTCAAAATCTAGAATGTAAACTACATTATTCCCAAAACAAACATAGTAGATATTTCCAACACAAGTATAGAGTTTTTTTTAATAGCAAAGAAATAAACAGCCACTTTGAACGAATGTGGACATCTCAAGATCCAAGACAAGAACCGCTCTGACAGAGAAGAAGAATAATTTGTACAGAAAATGATTAAACACTCAAAGTATTTTTTTTACTTTAATGTATTTGTTTCGGATCGAGGTAATCAATGGTGACCAAAATATACGGCCAATGACCTAAAAGAATTTGTATTCGATGCAGGAAACACTACCTACATTATTATTTATTTTATTGAGTTGGTTACGGGGCGAATGACTGAATAAAAAGAATTTGTTTTGTACAAGCCCTTTGTAACTTTTTTTTGGGAGTCAACGACTAACCGTAGAATAATAAAAATGTACCCATTGTAATACAAATTCTGTCCGAAATCAGAAAGCAAACGCGAAAGCGTGTTTTTCCTTAAGAAGTCGTTACTTTGATTTAATTACGAATGATAAGTATATACTGACTATGATGAGGAGAGCTTTACAGACATATAATTAATATCGCATGTAAATAAACAGTCTTGGCACAACTGTTTGAGTGGAAATGGAACTCTGAACACTATAGGTAGGGCGTTGAGCTGGATCTTATCTTTACCGCAGCGCACTGTGAATTGTGAAATCTATATCTATACTCTATACTAATATATAAAGCTGAAGAGTTTGTTTGTTTGTTTGAACACGCTAATCTCAGGAACCGCTGGTTCGATTTGAAAAATTCTTTCGGTGTTGGATAGTCCATTTATCGAGAAAGGCTATAGGGTATATATCATCACGCTACTACTAATAAGAGCGGAGCAACAATGAAGAATGCTTCAAAAACGTGGGAAATTTTCACGCTACGGGAAACATAAGGCGCAAACGAGGTCAGCTAGTCACACTATAAAAGTGCTATCAGTGGGATAAAAATATCTGTAAAACTAAAGCAACTTAAGTGAGCTCATATAACTAACAGTGAAAATCATCGTAAGTTATGCTATTTACAATATTCAATACAAAGAAAATAATAAATTAATTTAATGAAATTAAACGTTGTGTATAGAACAAAACTTATTCTCGACAAAAAGCCGTTCAGGTCGAACCAATTTCTTGCGGTTTGGAAGCTGTATATTTGCGGCGTTGATTCGATTAGACTTTAAATTATATATGGTCCTTCCCAGAGTATGTCGTAGTAAAAAGATATCTGAGGAAATGGCAATCCATCAAGAATTTTCAAACACCCAGCAGAAGAAGACACCCATAAGCTGCTGTGTAATTTATTTTATAGACGCCAGTAAAGACCAAGTGAAGGGGTTCGAGAAAAACGCGGTCAAAGTTAAAAAAAACCACATTACAATATAATCTTTGCGTAACAATTTGCCTACAATTTGTTACGCAAAGATTATTATATATATACACATGTATATAATATACATATATATAATATATACATATATGGGCTGAAAGATAAAAATTAAGGCGATTAACTTGGTACAAGATTTTTACTTTTTATTTAATATTTTGCAAATAATATAATTATATAAAAAATCCTGTTTATGTTTTGGCTACAGCTAAGTAGGAACATGACACGAAATATCTTTTTCTGAAAAGCTTTTACAGCACACACTTTATAAAAATAGGTAAGTACCTAGGTAATAAAATAGGTAAGGTAGGTACCTACTGCGTTTATATTAAATCATAACTGCTTTTAAACTAACTAATAACTTTTAAATTCATCTTACTAATATTATTATACACGCGAAAGTTTGTAAGTATGGATGGATGGATGTATGTTATTCTTTCACGCAAAAACTACTGAACGAATTTGGATGAAACTTAACAGTAATATAGCTTATACCACAGAATAACACAAAGGCTACTATTTGCAGCTAAAACCCACATAAGTATACGTGGGCGGAGCGCGGCCGCGGACTGCAGCTAGTAGCTATATTAACATGTTAATACATAAAACATATTGCATGTGGTGTTTGCCTGTAATTGGTTGTGCAGTTAGATATAAGACAATAATTCTTGTACGTATGTATATACTTATGTTTGCAATAATTATCTGTAACAACTGTTGCTGAACTTTAAATCACATCACATCACACTGATATATAAAGGCGAAAGTTTGTGAGTGTGTATGTTTCTTACTTCTTCACGCATAAACTACTGGACCAATTTTGATAAAATTTGGTTTGCAGGAAGCTGACACTGGATTAACACATAGGCTACTTATATTTGCTATATAATACAAAGGCTACTATTTGCCCCATAAACCGATATACACACGGGCAGAGCCGCGGGCAACAGCTAGTAAATAAATAAAAATAAAATAAATAAATTAATTGAACTTTGCCAAATGGCAATGAGTAAATAGAATAAAGATTACAAATAATTGCTGATTTTATTTTATTGACTTTTTTTGTAAAACTGTGAACATCATCGTAAGCTATGGTATATGCAGTATCCAATACAATGTTATACATGTCATATGAATAAAAATAGTAAAGCAATGTAATAAAATTAAATGTTTTGTGCAAAACAAAGACATTTTAACTAAGAAAAACAGAAGCTATGAACTGGTAGCACAAGACTTCAACCTGCGATAACAACTTGCATATTGTGGTATCTTATTGTCTGCTACAGACTTAGGCATAATTACATCACGGAAAAATTACAAGAAAACTAGTTCCGTAATTTCGAAGATAATTAACCGTGGTTTATGTGTAGGGCAGTTTATATTTGAACTTAATAATACTGTTGTGCAAAACCACTTTCTTGCACTGAAATAAATTTAATATGTCAAGGTCTAGTAATACTTCTTTTTTTTTCTTTTAATTAAAAAGACAACGTCCCGCATTAAGAATATATATCCTCTTTTGCAGGGGACTTTATTAAAATAAAAATATTTGACGGTCGTAGGGTGGGCCTGGAGATCTGTCACACAGGCTTCGAGCCTAGTATGGACTCCAGCTCTCACTAGTGAAATTTTTAGAAACTGTTTATTATCTCATGTAACTAAAATTGTACCTACCTTGTGAGAGAAATAAAGTTTATAATTATTATTAAACATACATGAAACGGACACAAAGAACATCCAGACTCAGAACAACAATTTGTGGATCACAAGGTGTTGCCACAAATTGTGGATCACAAAGTGTTGCCACATATGGAATTTGAACCCACAACACTTGGCGCAGTAGAAAGCGGCCGTTTAAAAACCACTAGGCCACCCGTAATATGTAGGTACATGAAGAAATGAAAACAAAACGCCCAGACTCCGGATAAGAATTTGTAGATAACACAAAGTATTGTCCTATGTAGGGATCGAATTTTTAAGGCAGTGACCACTTACGCTCACCAAGGTGACTGCTTACGCTTACCAAGGTGACTGCTTATGCTTACCAAGGTAACTGCTAACGCTTACCAAGGTGACTGCTTACGCTTATCAAGGTGACCACTTACGCTTACCTTTGTAAGCACATCATGAACAGCCTTAAGTAGTTCACTGGACATAGGCATCTCCATAGAAATGAGGTTTTGGCCAATTCACAGTGGATGGTCCTTAGAGAAAATGCCTTTTATATCACGCTGGCTAGACGTGTTGGTATAGGGTTTATTTAAAGTTTTCCTTATCTTAACAGTGGTGTTACTCCCACAGGAAGGTTGGGGTTGTGACAATCCGTATTCAAGTCACCGACGTCTGCTTGTTTGCCCGCATATTCCATAAAAAAAAAACTGGATTTGGACCGACCAGGATATTGACCGCCATTTCCTATAGGCTAACTATTGTATTTTCTTTTTTTTGCACTACTATGTTTTATCAGTACGAACACAAACAGGCATCGTACGAATATCAGAGTGCACTAACACGTAAGTAGAACAATTGAACAGAACACCGTCATCCTGGTTCTAGTGCCAAAGATTATACACGGAAATAGCTCATTGATATGCAGGTCATGCCTCGAGCCAAGGAAATGTATTTTACTACATAGTATTTGACCGCGATCCTGCTCGCATATATGTCGGTTATCTCAGTAAAAAGTAGCCAATGTTACTAGCTGATTTAGCCTTTTTAAAATCTGCGTGACAATAAAATAAACAAATTCGCATTTGTATTCATAATATTAGTTAACATGTTCTTTAGGCATGATCCTGCATTTGACCACAGTCATGCTCAACCACACACGAATAATGCATTTCTCAATAATTAGGTTTAACTACCATTATTTCAGAGTAACAGCTAAAACGTGACTCGCTAAATAGGTATTATGATAAAATAATACTGATGATGTATCAGCTACTAAAGTTCTTAGAATATCTACTCGAATAGGCGTCTTTGCCTATGGTGCAGATTGTGCGGTGCACATGGGCGCAACGCGCCGACCGCGGCACTTTTAAATAATAAATCCGCGCTATTACTAAAGGGCGCTAAAGGAATGATTGAACACGGGTGCTTTACGGGATAGATACGCCTCTGTCTACTCGTATTTGCCTTTTGATCAAATTTCATAGTTAAAATAAAAATAAATTCGGTACTTATGTATGTAAATCTATGACAAAGCTGAAGAGTCCGTTTCGTTAAACACACTAATCTCAGGAACTGCAAGTGTGAATTGAAAAAATCTTTTAGTGTTGTATAGCAGATTTACCGAGAAAGGCTATTAGCGGAGAATGAAAAATATTACAAAAACGTGGGAAAATTCTTTTTTATAACTTACATTTCGTGCGTTACGGAAACAGTAAAAAATTCGAAAAAACAATGCATGAATGCTTTTTTCCCTTTTTAAAGATCTAAAAAAAAAAACAAAAAAACTCAACATTAGCATAAATCTATCTTTTATGGTTGGCTCACTATACCTTTTTTATATTAAGGCCCGTATTGACTTTGATTAGTGCGAGTGCAGGTGTGAAGTGAAGGTAATCGGTGATTGGTAGAAAATACGTGTGGACAGCGAATTCGTCACGTTTTTTCTACCAATGATTGTTCACCTGCACTACGCACTTGCACTCGCACTAATCAAAGTGAATACATGACAAGTGATTATCATAATATAGGTACTAAGTACATATTATTTTGTTAGTAATATTAAAAGGCGACAGTTTCTATCTAAGTATGTATGTTTGTTACACTTGCACGCAAAAAAAGCTGGATGATTTTTGGCACAAAGATAGATTAGCAATAGCACAAAGATAGATAGATTAACATAGACTAAAGGAAAAATTGTAGTGCTCCCGTTAGATGAGCATATGAGCAAGGTACAACAAAAATCTCGGGAATAACCGCGGGGCGTAGCTAGTATAACAATAATTGCTTCGTTGAGTAGTTGCTTAGATAATTATTGTATTAGGAAGCAAGAAGATATAAAAAGTACTTGATAGGATCTCTAGTCTTAATTACATAGCTTCACATATAATAGGTGGTTATTTATATGTAATACATATTATTAAGAATAAATTACGCTTCAGTTATCTATATCGGTTGCGTATGTTCCAAGTGTAATAATTACGGATGTACATATATATTAAAACACAAAGGAATATCGCATTTTGCCGGAAAAAAGAAATAATTTAAAACCAGGTTTAATGTGATTTTCAGGGGACTGAAAAACCATCCCGAAGTCCATAACACTTTAACAACGCGTGACTACGACTTTTGAAACTTGTTTCATGCTTTTTCAGCATTTTTTTTGTCGTAGTTGGGTTTTAGTTTTTTTTTAAATTTTTTGGTGCTTCTATAATATTAATTTCTTTGCAAAGTATATTTTAAACAGGTACCATAGACATATCACAATTATGGAATAAATACGGACAAAGTCACGAGAAAATGCTAATAATATGTATATTTTCGAAATGTACAATTTACGCCCTTTCGTATGATACCAAACACGGCATATTTCTCTTAAATTTATTTTTTAATACAGTACTTTATGTCGGCTAGAGGGCGCCACATTAGATTCAGTGACACGTCATATAGCCTATAACCAGCAGACGATCATGACGCTTCTAACGACACCTCATTTGTCAAATTCTAATGAGTAGTTAAGTAGCTATAAGGGAACAAATGAACATACATACATACATAACCTGTCATAAAAATCATAATCCTCCTTTGGCTTTGCCGTAGTCGGGTAAAAGGTATTCATTGTTAATTGAATAATTGACTGCACGGTGGGCCTAGTGGTTTAAGCGATCACCACGCCCCTTTCTACTATACCAAATGTCGTGGGTTCAAATCCCACACGGGAAAACACTTTGTGTGATTCACAAATTGTTGTTCTGAGTCTGGGTGTAACGTCCTGCGAAACAGGATGTATAATTCTAATGCGGGAGTTGTCTATTAAAAAAAAGAAACGAAAGTATAACTAGGACTAGCAAAATACCCATTAAACTTAACTAGAAATTAGAAACTAGTAACTAGTTCAGTGGTGGACAGTAAACTGTAACGACTAAGTGTTGATAACAATACAATGTAATCACAATACACAATTTAGAGGTAGTAGAGCCACGCTGATTTCAGCGCGAACGGACCGGCTCGACCGGGGCGATATTACCCTCGCACAGAAGATCAACGTAAAATGACAGCATTCGTGCTGTCATGTTTCGTTGGTTAGTGCGGACTGGAGGCTAAATGATGCAAAAAGATTGACTGGCCGGGCCGGCTCGACCGGATTGATACCACGGCCTCACAGAAAACCGGTATGAAAAAGTGCTTGCGCTGTGTTTCACCGAGTGAGTGAGGATACCGGAGGCCCATAACCCAAACCCCCTTCCCCTATCTCCCCTCCCCATCCCTCAAAGGCTTGCAACGCAGTTATGACGCCTCTGGTGTTGCAGGTGTCCATGGGCGGCGGTAATCGCTTACCATCAGGTGATACGTCTGCTCGTTTGCCCGCCTATTCCATAAAAAAAAGCATCACTATGACACAATGCTGCATTGTTGCATTGTCTGCATTCGCAATGCGTATGGTGACCACCACTCTTGGATTCTGCTTATATTTCCATTAGGTAGAGTAGAGTCACTTTGGCAGACCCATACATAAAAAGAAAAACAAAAATAGTATTTTTACATAGAGTATAAAAATTAACAAAAACAGTCTTTTTACATAGGGTATATGTATATACTAAAATAAAATACCTAGAAGGAAAAAGCATATATTCTAGGCAGAGAGCCTATGTCCAGCAGTGGACTATTAAAGGCTGATGATGATATAAAGTGGATTACACAAATGACCACTAAAACAACTACTTGCCTAATAAAGATACCTACTAGGTAGTGTTATTGTTAATCACAATTACGATTTATGAATGCAAGTTCTATCTTGACACATAATAATTTTCCCTAAGCAATTAACAGATTGTCTTATACCTATTATTTATCAATTAAAATTATGTTAATTTTACAGATATTTTATCTTGACAAACATAATAAATAGCATTTTTATTATAAGTTTTATTTGTAGTTGTGTTCCCGAGTTCACGTAAACGCTAAAGAATTTCTCAAAAGGGTCTGACTGTTGATGAATAGGGTAGTTGACACCTTAGTCAAATCAGTTACTTTTTATCATCTGTCAAAACGATAACTTTGTATGAAAAATGTACTAAATGCAAGCTTGTGACGTCACTGTTTTAGACTACTCAATTGAGCGATATATTTCAATGTTTATTAGATTAAAATTTGTAATAGAAATGAATAGCTATATTAATTATATTTTCGGAGATGTTTTGTAATATTCGTTTTAATGAAGGAGACATTGGTATTTATTTACGATACAGTCAACTACCCTATTGTTCTAAGAGGTGGAAGGCATGTTAGAATATCTACTGAAAGTCTTCAATTTCATAACGTATGCATGTAAATAGTACATAGGTTAAAAGGGTAAGTTTGTTAATATCCTACTTACTCTGTGTTTAAATTAAATACAACAATAGAAATGCTTAATTTATATCTCAAGGTAGTATTTTGACGAGTCTGTTACTTCACTGGTAAGTGATCTCGCCTGCTGACACAGAGGTCAAGGGTTGATACCATCCAGGACAAATCTTTGAATGATGAACACCACCATTTGTTCCGTGTCTGGGTAAAATATATCAATACATTTAATAATGCCGTAATGTACAGACATTGAAGATATATAAGAAATATGTTAGTTTGTATGTTTGCACGTTTGTGCACGCTAATCTCAGAAACTGCTTAACAGATTTGAATGCGGTTTTCACTAATGATATCATCATTTCAATCATTTAAGTCATTCAAAAAGTTATATCAGTAAATCATTCAAAAAGTTATATCAGTTTGAAGAATCACCGCGATAATCGATGCGGACGGAGCCGCAGGCAAAAGCTAGTCTATAATATTTATGTATTTAGAAATTACATATTGACTACCTCGGTGGAGCAGTCGTAGCGCATGCAACTGCGGTGCTTGAGGTGTCGGGTTCGATTCCCGAGTCGGACCAAATGTTTGTATGATTTGCAAATATTTTTTTCGTAGTTTGGGTGTTTTCTATGTATAATATTTGTGTATTTATAATATATAAATATATATATATATATATATATATATATATATATATATACAATGTATTTCTATCAGTTGTCTAGTACCCGTAATACTAGCTCTGCTTAGTTTGGGACTAGATGGCGTTTTAGATGTCCGAAATATATATTTATTTTATTTACCTAAATAAATTCATATACATATGTATAAATACACGTCAATGTGCAGACAGATTATGAATACGGAGTGTGACCACCCCTATCCATCCCGTGGGTCGCAAAGGGCGACTAAAGGACCAAACCATGCTGTACAACACTGCTAAGAAAAGGAAACCTTAAACAAACCCTTTCTTTTTCAAATATGGAAACCCCTCGAGCCCTCACACCGCCGGGGTTTGCGACGGGGCGGTGTGTCGTTATCGAACCTACTAAAACCACACGGTGTGCCACTCTGCCCCTGAGACGAGAGGGATCCGGGAACTGCTGTTATTAACACATCCGGACGCCTACCAGAACCTTAAACAAACCGTGTACCAAACCGTCTGGCCAACGTGAAATAGTTGGCCAAAACATCCTTTTGAAGGAGACTTATGTCCATCAGTGTACTCTTAAAGGCTGTTGATGAAATAAATACATATAATCAGCAGTATGGTACCTATAGTACAGGCATTGCCTAGTCTGAGACCAGACAGCCATGTATGGATGAATAGATGGACATATAACAGTTTTATTACTTACTCAGCGCTCAGGACACTCTGTAATCCTTCCAATAACGTGTTCTCAGTCATATCAGCATAAGAAATGGTCTTCCCCAGTCCAATCATTTCGGCGGACGCTGCGTTCAAGGGCTGGTCTCCGTAAAACGGCACGATTAGCATGGGTTTGCCTGCTGATACCGCTTCTGTCATGCCTAGAAGACCTCCGTGAGCGATGAAAGCGATCACCTTTTTATGTCCTGAAGTTTAAAACAAAATTACATCAAAAACTATCTCGTTAGCGCAGTGGTAGCATACGCGACTGCTGTTCATCAGGCCATGGGCTCGATTCCCGGATCGAATCAAATATTTGTATGATCCGCAAACACAGAGCAAAACCTTCTTCTCTGTTCTGTGTCCATAAATATTTGTTGCGGAGTTGTATGTGAGTATGTGTTTTTTATGTATAATATGTATGGACGTGTGTTAATTTATATAAAAAAAAAGTATACATATAAGTATTATATCAGTCAATCTAAGATTTATAGTACGAACTCTGCTTAGTTTAAAGCTATATCACGTTATGTGTCAGATGTCCGAAAAATATTTATTTATTTTAATAACACAGGATTATACAATCAAATTCTATATTTTAACTAGTAAGTAATGTATGTAAATAAGTAGACTGTGAAGTGTAACACGACATAATACAAAATTTTAACAAAAACGAAACCACTTCAAGAACTAGACCAAATTGAAATAGGACCATAGAAGAAGTACCAGCTTTCAAATAAAAAAGAACCATCAAAATCGGTTCACCCGGTCGAAAGTTCTGAGGGAACATAAAAAAACAGTCGAATTGACAGCCGTCTTTGAGGTCGGTTAGAAACGGCCCGTCAAAATATTTATCATTGACGGCAGTTTAGCGGGTCTCTTGTTCTAGTAGCTATTTCGAAGGTTCGTGTCTACCCGGGGCTATTTAAATAATGAGTCGAGTTCAAAAATAAGAAAAAGAATAATCCAAAATCGGTTCCTAAATGAAAGATATTTGAAGCAACAAACTCAAATTTCCGAATATTAGTACCAAATCCAGGCTAACAAACACAATATAGTAAAAAAAAATAGAAAAAAAACTAATCCAACCAATCAAATTGAAAACCTCCTCCTTTTGGAAGTCGGTTAAAAACAATGAACGATTCAGATAACATTACAACGCCATCTATCGAGTTTGATCTTAACTTTAAAGGTTACAAGTCTTAAATAGCAGAGTATACATGCCTTCAGAAATGTGTATGTATACCTATGCTGTGCTAAACGATGCAAAAGGATTACAAGTAAAAACTATTACAATTAATCAATAGTTTTTCTCAGCAGATGTAATTTTAAATTTTATTGCAATTTAAACTTACAGGTGATTTACGTCAAGGCATGTTTTAACTGAGTGGAGGACACCTATGAGCTGTGGTATATGTATATTGTTGTATAATATATATCGTTTAACTTCACACAGTGCACGAGGAACGGAAGTGGTCTTTGAGCGATACGGGCATATTACATGACAATAGGCACTCGCTGTCGTCATATTACAGTGCCTAGTGCCCACTGCTTGGACAATTTAGTATCCACGTGTCTTGTTGATTTATTTATAGCAAAAAAAAGTAAAAACTAAAACCCAACTACGATAAAAAACAACGCTGAAAAAGCAGGAAACAAGTTTCACAAGCCGTACTCACGCGTCATTAAAGTGTTAAGGACTATCGTATATAACTAAGTTTTAAAAGCCGCTGTTTATGTAGTGTAATGTACCATAGTCCATAACACGTTAACAACGCGTGACTACGGCTTTTGAAACTTGTTTCCTGCTTTTCAGCGTCGTTTTTTATCGTAGTTGGGTTTTAGTTTTTACTTTTTTTTATTTAAAATATTTTGGTGTCTCTATAATATTAATTGTCGAATAAATACGGCATATTTATCCCAAATGTATCTTTTAATACAGTACTTTACGTCGGCTAGAGACCGCCACATTAGATTCAGTGACACATCATATAGCCTATAACCAGAGAACGATCAAGACGCTTCTAACGACACCTTATTTGTCCAGTTCTAATAAGTAATTAAGAAGCTATGAGGGAACAAATGAACATACAAACATGTATAGTCTGTCAAAATCATAACCCTCCTTTGGCTTTGCTGTAGTCGGGTAAAAAGGAAATGAGGAAATGTTAAGCGTATATTATTTTTACGAATTAAGGAAGGTATAAAGGGAATCAGTCTGTGATTGCAGTCAATTCAGTCATATATTTGAATGGTAAATCATTCCCATTACGTGATCGCGTTAGTTATTACTCGTATAGGTAGACATGATAAAAATAAAAAAAAGCGATTTCACCCACATATATTATGCTATGCTATGTTAGATACTATTACCCTTAAAAAACTACCTCTGTGGCGCGTATGCGCTGCTGTCTTCTGCTGTCTCGGTTTCGATTTCCGGGTCAGACCAAATTTTTGTATGATCTGCAAATATTTGTTTCGGAGTTTGGGCGTATTCTATGTATGATATTATGTGTGTACAAAGAACTATATTTCTATTTAAATCCATTATAAATATAGGATAATGTCCTATCTAGATCTGATGATGGCATCCAAGAGAAATCGAGTCAAACTTGAAGTCGGTTTTATTTTTATTAAAATTTTACTTGTTAATATCTTTTTGTATTTTTGCCCTTTGATATCTGAGTGCAAAAGCCGTTTTTATCCGCTAGAGTATAAAGTAAAATGAATTAAGAACATAGTGTGCCTAAGTTTGTAAATTCAAAACATCATTAAACCTATTTACTTCTACCTCCATGGTGCCGAATTTATCATAAAACCATTTTTAATTTGTTAAAAACACAGACTCGGAACCTTCTTGGTGTACTTTTTCTTTTAACTTGCTTGGCTCCTGTCATTTAGTCATTTCCTCGCTGAGGTGGAATGAAAAGTTACGTGGAGATCGTTTTTTGTTATTTTGGAAGACGGTCCCCATTTCATCTCATCCAAATTTTTTATATTTTATATCATTAATTTCATCACGACGAAGACTAAATGACTTGAAGACTTATGATTTGAAGACTATAAACACTTGACATTGGCAGAAATAGCTGATCCGAGAGATCCGGCTAGTTGCCATTTCATCGAAGAAGAAGAAGAAGAAAAGTTACGTGTTGCACTAGAGTGCAAAGATTATTCTCCTCGTGCTCTTTTGAATCCCTCGTTAACGAATCGCTCAGGATTCTAATTTTTAAATCACTCGCTTCCGGCGCTCGTGATTCAATTTTAGAATCCTTCGCTTGCTCGGTCATCAAAATTGAGCACGCGGTTAAAAAGCATCTTTTGCACTCTTGTATAACAAACAACTATTTTTAATTTTAACAAGCACAAATAATAATAAGAAACGGTTTAAAAGCTGTAACCCGACTACGTAAGCACTTTTGAATATAAAGCCTATGTCACCCGGGTCATTATTACGTATCTATTGACATCTCATTCATTAAATCGGTTCAGTACTTTAGAAGTTATAGTGATACTGCAAATACAAACATAATTATATAGACTGTCAAAACTATTATTCTTCCTTTTGGATTTACTGTAGTCGGGTAAAATCTAATACTTACTTAATAAATCATATTGCGGTATCCATTTCACCTTCATAATATTTCCTATTAGTGTTCCTTCCTCATCACTGTCCTCGTACTTCCAGATGACCCTCTGTTTGATCTTGGAAAGGGCATTCATGATGATGTCTTCCTTGTATTTTGGAATAGTTGCTGTCTTGATCAGAGAACCCCAGCTAAAGAGTACGACGCCATGTTCCGATTCGTTTATGAATCGCTCAATATAC
This sequence comes from Spilosoma lubricipeda, assembly GCA_905220595.1. Taxonomy (NCBI): domain Eukaryota; kingdom Metazoa; phylum Arthropoda; class Insecta; order Lepidoptera; family Erebidae; genus Spilosoma; species Spilosoma lubricipeda. The sequence continues at coordinate 18,689,405 of HG992281.1, read as the reverse complement.
TGTAACAAAAAACAAATCTATTGTTAAATAAATTACGCTAAAAATTTTTAAAGTATATTAAAATAATAGCATTTTTAACCGACTTCAAAAAAAGGAGGAGGTTTCTCAATTCGACCGCATACATAAATATTTTTTATGTGTGTTCGCGGATAACTTCGTCGTTTATGAACCGATTTTGATGATTCTTTTTTTAGTGGAAAGGAGATATCCCAACGGTGGTACCATGATAAGGACACTAAGATCTGATGATGGCATCCAATAGAAATCGAGTCAAACCTTGAAGTCGGTTTTATTTTTGTTAAAATTTTATATGTTGTTAAGGAGATTTTTAGGGATCGATCTCGAAGGGGTAAAAACGGAGCCCTATTACTAACACTCGGGTTCCGGCTGTACCGGAGTGGTACCACGGCCACACAGACAACAGGTGTGAAACAGCGCTGTGTTTCACTGAGTGAGATACCGGCGGTCCATAATACATACCTACCTAAAAGTAAAATGAGATTTTACAAAAATAATGAATGAATTTTTCCAGAGGTTTTTACACAAACAATATCTATGTTGTACCTAAGTAAGTACAACATAGCTGCTTAAACAGTTTTCAGTTCCGCAGCATAGTAATCAGCGTTAATATTATGTATAGAAAAGTGCAACCATAAACGCGTCTATCTTATATAGGTTGCTGTTATCGACAGGTACAAAATTTGGTTCCATTTTTTTCGAAACGAATTCAAACCACATATGAAAAAAAGTATTTCAGAAATTGCACACAAATCGATTATTACCACTCCGAAAACATAAAACGCAAACAACACTCAAATGAGGAATCTTTCGTTTACTAGCATGTGACGTCACCAGAGTTGCAACCGGCGTACATGTCGCAGAAACACTTTCAAACAATTTATTAACGTGATAATTAACTAACGTATTAATGAAACTTACATTATTTTGTTTGATTTATAGTGAAATATGTCTTTTTAGGCTATTATCTGAAAGGATGACCACATTCCATAGTTTATTTTCAATATTATCAAATAGCCTATTATTCCCGCGTAATCAGACTTAAGCTTACTACCAACCTTGGCTTTGCTTGAGGTAAAAGTATTTGTGATTGTCATTCTAATTGTAAGGAGATTAATCTATACTAATATATAAAGCTGAAGAGTTTGTTTGTTTGTTTGAACACGCTAATCTCAGGAACCGCTGATCCGATTTGAAAAATTCTTTAGGTGTTGGATAGTCTATTTATCGAGGAAGGCTATAGGGTATATATCATCACGCTTCTACTAATAGGAGCGGAGCAACAATGAAAAATGTTTCAAAAACGGGGGAAATTTTCACGCTACGGGCAATATAAGGGGCAAACGAGGTTGTGTGGGTCGGCTAGTATTATACAAATACCAGGTCAACATCCAAGGCTTTGATTTCGGGTAGCGAAGTTATGTAATTGGGAATCTTCATTTATCGTTGCCCAGGCGAGACAATACACATCTTTTTTCTCCCTAAGGAAAAAAAATGTTGTTCTAAAACATCACAAAACAACGTTTTCTTGTATTGAATGCTTAGCTCATTGATTATTAATTCCAACGGTCAATTTAATTGACCCCTGCCATTCATTATCTACTTCCCCTGTCTGTTAATAACATCCCATGAACGCTGATCGTGATAAGCTTACGTATTTATTCCAGGACATTAAGAATTGTATGCCTATATGCCGGAATGAGGGTCTCCGAATAATAAAATTGTTACGAACACCACTGACACTTATAAATGTGACATCTAGCGTAGTAAATAGGTCAATATTTTCAAGTTTATTTAAATCGATTGTAACGACATCTCCTAAAAATAGGTGATAACTTGTACTTACGCAATTGAAAAAAAAATTTTTAAAGCAAGCATTAGAAAGCAAGATTTATATTCGTAAAATAATAATATAGTTCCTAGAATTGAAGCATATAAATAAAATAGTGTCAAACTTTGTTAAGCGGTTTTTCATATCTTATTTTGTAGCGCCATCTAGATTTAACGGATATTTTCTAACTGTTTCTGGTGTACAGTATTGGCCAAGGGAGGGTCGGTCTATGAGTATATTGTGTCATTGCGAACACATAACACAATCGAACGGTTTGTTATGACATGGGTCACTCCTGAGTCATAAGAGCTTTCCATTATTTAATTTATGATTTACTAGCTGAACCCCGCGGTGTTACCCGTGGTTATCGTCGTACCGCGAGTAATGCCTCCGACAAAGTTAGTCTAAAAATGTAGCCTAAGTTACTCTCTGGATCATCAGCTAACTGCCAATGAAAGTGCCGTTAAAATCGGTCCAGCCGTTCCAGAGTACTCTGAACAAACAGACAGACAGACAGGCAAATTAAAAAAAAATACTTTTACCCGACTACGGCAAAGCCAAAGGAGGATTATAATTTTGATAGGCTATGTATGTATGTTCATTTGTTCCCTCATAGCTCCTTAAAGATACCTCATTTGTCCAGTTCTAATGAGTAGATTAGAACTGGACACATGAGGTATCGTTAGAAGCGTCATGATCGTCTGCTGGTTATAGGCTATATGACGTGTCACTGAATCTAATGTGGCGCCCTCTAGCCGACATAAAGGACTGTATTAAAAAATCTATTTTAGATAAATATGTCGTGTTTGGTATAATTGGAAAGGGCGTTACTTGTACATTTCAAAAATATATATATTATTAGCATTTTCTCGTGATTTTGTCCGTATTTATTCGATAATTGTGATATTTCTATGGTACCTATTTAAAATATACTTTGCAAAGAAATTAATATTATAGAGACACCAAAACATTTTAAATAAAAAAAAAACTAAAACTCAGCTACGACAAAAAACAACGCTGAAAAAGCATGAAACAAGTTTCAAAAGTCGTAGTCACGCATTGTTAAAGTGTTATGGACGATGGTACATTACACTACATGGACTACGGCTTTTGAAACTTAGTAATGTACCATAGTCATAACACTTACATAGTGTATAACATTAATAATGTTAGTTAATGACATCACACTAATCTAATATATAAAATTCTCGTGTCACAGTTTTCGTTGCCATACTCCTCCGAAACGGCTTGACCGATTCTCATGAAACTTTGTGAGCATATTGAGTAGGTCTGAGAATCGGCCAACATCTATGTTTCATCCCCCTAAATCGTAAGGGTCACCCATCCTTAAAAAAAATTATTGCAAAACGACGTTTGCCGGGGCAGCTAGCCGAAAGTTTGCGAGTGTGTATGTTTGTTACGCAAAAACTATTGGACGGATTTGGATTAAACTTTACAGTAATATAGCTTATACATCAGAATAACACATAGGCTACTATTTGCCGCAATAACCGACATAAACGCGGGCGGAGCTGCGGGCATCAGCTAGTATTTAAATAATTTAATAGCCACATTGTCCTACAAATTGCATGGTACGTTATCCCGGCCTTACGCTCAAATTTTTTTCCCTGCTAACTCAATCGAAAACTTTTGTAGGGTGAAAGGTGGGCCCCTCATCAAAATGGAGCCACTCACGAAAAATTTGCTTGATAGTAATAACTTGTAAAATTTGTTCCGAAGATCCCGGACTTAAAGTTTCAAATTTGTGATTTTCTTTAATAGTAGATATATTAGTCTATGACCTACTTATTAAAATACAAACTGGACACTGGTCTAGACACTCTCATTCCAAATTCAAACTGATAAAGGCAAATTACTAATTGATTTTTATCTGTGAAACATACAATTTATAGGTTATCTGTAATATTATAATAAATTATAGAGTCCTTGTGTTTTATTAAGTATCGGTAAAATTCAAAGATAATAATGATCAGAGGTAATTTCGTAACCTATTTTTGATTGTAATCTGTGGTAGTTATGTAGCAAGTACTCAATTTAATAGAAAGTGCTTATGTTTCAAGTTTATTCAAGCCTCTTTTAATGACTGATAGGTAGGTAGAACATACCCTGAAGTTATCTATTTTAAGATCTGCCTACGATCATTTAAATACATAAGTATTTATTTAATACCTTTTAACAAGCAATTATTGTATTCATATTTCATTACGTATAATATGAATCTCATCTGAATGATTTTCATGAAATTTAATATGCAGGGGGTTTCGGAGGCAATAAATCATCCGCTGTCTGGTCGCTTAAATCATTTAAAAAACTCAACGGATTTTAATTCATTTTTCAACAGAAGATTAGGTGATTCAAGAGGAAGGTTTATATGTATATTATAATATAGAAAAATCGAGAAATTGCATAGATTTCCATGCGGAACCTGTACGGGTCGCTAGACCTATACAACCATTTGGTCGTAATTTGCCGAGTGTCATTTTCTAATCACGTCAGAGGATATTTCCTTTGAGTAGAAGGGGCTTCGCTGTTCCCCTATAAATAATAGTTATTTATTTATTTATTATAGTATATATATTATAGTTATAACACTATCAATTCACAAATATAATAAAACAATACGTACTTCAAGGATCGGAGTTATATTGTAGAAGTAAAACATAGGAAATGACTGTTCTTTAGTATATTAGTTACTAGCTTTTATACGCGGCTTCGCTCACGCAGACTTTCATCCCCTGATTTGCCCCCTTAGGGGTGGAATTTCCAAAATTCCTTTCTTAGTGCTCACTTAAGTTATATAAAGAACCTAACTACATGCAACATTTCAGGATTCTAGGTTCAGCGGTTTAGGCTGTGCGTTGATCTCTGGGTATGTCCGGATAAGTTGTAGCATTGTTGAGAGTCAGTTGATACTATGTTGTACATACGTGTTTATAAATTATGTTAAACTATTTTAATCAGGTGAGTAATTGTTGTTGTACTTAAATATCATCCATTTAATAAATAATATAAACCACATACTATTATCTATTATTAATCACCATTATCTATTAATCAATCAAGACGCCTCGTTATACTGCGATTCATTTAAATAATATTGTCATTGAAATGAAATGTAGAGTAAATACCTACCTAATGTATACGTGTGTATAACATAATGTATGTACATATACATTATCACAATATATTACAATAATATATTACAACTAGCTGAACCTGAAAAGAATCATCAAAATCGACAATACAGTCGAATCGAGAACCTCCTTTTATGACGTCGTTTAATAAGTTTCGTATAATATTTCACATTCTCAGTGTACCATTGAGGAATAACATAAGTTCCATATTAGGTAGGTACTCTTCTGTAAACAAGCCACATATAAAAACAAAATGTAATAAATGACTACAAAACGTTTAATTTCCTATGTACCCTCAAAAACAAAATAATAAAATACTGCATTGTACTGTATGTAACTTGACCATAGACAGTGTTTTTTGTTTTTTTTTTAATTTCAATTTAAGTGATATCGATTAAATTAGATTTTATATTATTAATTTAGTAATACCTTAGTAATCAAACAGTATATGCAGTTACTCTGTTGCGAAAATTTGTAAACTAGTGTATCTAATCAGAAGGTACTTTCCACCATGATCAATGACCGTTTACCTGGTCAAGGTCATCGACATTAATACTGCACGCTTAGGAATTTTATTTTACTTTTCTGCTAATATAACCCATACTACCAAATAATAATAAGATTTTCACACATCTCTAAAAGGGCCAGATGGTAATACTAAACATACTTTTACTTACATAAGATGTACTATTAAATACAACTGTCTAAACCTAAAATAAATATAATAATAATTCTTTTGTCTAGACCTAAGATTAGTTCATAATATTTAAATTTTGTACACCAGAAATAGTGGAAGATAAGAAACGTATTGTAATGTGATAACATCTTTTGTACAATATTCTAACAATAAATCTTTCTTTCTTTCTTATTTCTTTCTACTACTATCTAGATAAAAACAAAAGAAAACATACACAGAAGAACAAAATGATTATGCTTAGTCGTAAGTTACGACACCAATATTCATAATGGCTGAGAATCGAACCCAGGATCTTCAGCTTAGCAGTCAGGATCAGTAACTACAAAAAATGTTCTGTCCAAAATTTTTTTAATATATAAATAAAATTGGAGTGTCTGTTTGTAATATTAAAATAACCGCTTTTACTAAATGCAAATATGTATGTATACACGGTACATATACCAAAAATGTGATCAAAAATTTTTTTGTCTGCCTGTCTGTCTCTCTGTCTGTTTGTTCCGGGTAACCTCTGGAATGGCTGGACGGATTTTGACGGGACTTTCACTAACAGATAGTTGATGATCCAGGGAGTAACTCAGTACTTTTTTAGACTAATTTTGTCCCGTAGCGTTCGCAGCGTTACTCGCGGTACAACAATGACCGCGGGTAATACCGCAGGGCTCAGCTAGTTTTTTAATAAATTTTATATTATACGAAATTTATTATGTAATAAGTTTTATTCTATTACCAGCTCGACGCAGGTCGATCTAGGGTCGGATCTTATACTATTAAGAAGAGGAAAACTTTAAGCAAACCCAATACTAACCCGTGTAGCCACCGTGGTAATGGTAGGCTAACTGTGACTTTGTAACGTATCGCAAATATCTGCGAGCTCACACGAATGCACCGCAAAAACTTCACGCCGCATCGCATCGCATCACAGTTACGTGTGGGAATCCTGAGGAGAAGCATAGGCCTCTCTGACTGGCAGAAGTGAACTGTTATGACAGTCAGAACAATCACTAACATCACTAACTAGATTTTATATGTCGCTTACCGCGGTAAACAGAAGCCTGTGTTATTTCTAAAGTATCAAAGTATATACCTGCTAAATTTCATTGAAATCGGTGCAGCGGTTTATAGCGTTACAGACAGACAGAGTCACCTCCGAATTTATAATGAAACTAACAACCCGCCCAGCTTCGCACGGGTTCTTTACGGCAAATGTAATATAGCCTATGTTCCGCTGAAAAGATCTGCGGCTTAATTTTTCGTCGATAAATAATAAATATCGTTATGTTTTAGCTAAAACTGCTTAAAAATCCGTGAGGAAGCTTTTGAGTTTATCGCGAACAGACAGACAGACGCGATGGATGACTTTGCTATAGAATAATTATGAAGTGATTAGTATGGATTACTGTTTGTGATAATATTAAATAGTAAATAGTAATAAGTAGTTGCTTGCGTAAAATACCAAGTCCATTCATGCGTGCTATCTTATCAAGAAATCAATCGTGTTGTAACCACAATGAACAAATTCCAATTAGTGTAAGTATGGCTTCTAGACTCCGATACACACCAATTGTTTTCACGGTATGAACTTGATATCAGCAGAATTCATTTCAATACTGTTAACATCTTTCATTCCGTTCTGGTAAAATGCAAGTAGGCAGAATTAAAAGTAGAAAGTAATTTTATTATTTAGAATTGCCATACAAAGTGGCAATGCTAATACTCAAGAATCAAAACATTTAGGTTTCGGTTTCTTCAGGTTTAGCAGTGAAGACATCTATACAAATAAATAAAATTGGAGTGTCTGTTTGTAATATTAAAATAACCGCTTTTTACTAAATGCATATGTATGTATACACTATACATATGCCAAAAATGTATTTTAAAAATACTTTGTCTGTCTGTCTGTTTGTTCCGGGTAATCTCTGGAACGGCTAGACGGATTTTGAAGGGACTTTCACGGGCAGGTAGCTGATGATCCAGGAAGTAACTTAGGCTACTTTAATAGACCAACTTTGCTCCGCGGCGTTACTCGCGGTACAACAATAACAGTATATTCCTCATGTTACATTGAAGGACATGAAACTAGAAATTACAGACAATACAAAGTGCATTACAATTGGAAACACATAATGACAGGGAGTATTATGTTTCATGACAGCGGCGTAACGTAAACAGTTCCAACAATGTGTAAGTCACGGAAATGCAGTTTGTAATTTAGTAAGCATAAATAACGATGCAATATCGTTATTTGTTCAGTAAAATTCGTTATTTCACTTCATGCTTATGCCATACTCCACATTGTGGGTTTACATAGTTTTCGTTTCATGTACCTATGTAAAGTCCCCGCGACACAGGATATCTATACAAATAAATAAAATTAGAGTGTCTGTTTGTAATATTAAAATAACCGCTTTTTACTTAATACATATAAATATATATACACGGTACATATACCAAAAATGTAGTTAAATTTTTTTTTTGTCCGTCTGTCTGTCTGCCTGTCTGTCTGTTTGTTCCGGGTAATCTCTGGAACGGCTGGACGGATTTTGACGGGACTTTCACTGGCAGGTAGCTGATTATCCGGGGAGTAACTTAGGCTACTTTTTTTAGACTAACTTTGTCCCGCGGCGTTACTCGCGGTACGACGATAACCGCGGGTAACACGCGGGACAAAGTTAGTCTAAAAAAAGTACTAAGTTACCTAACCTAAGTTATTTCCTGGATCATCAGCTACCTGCCAGTGAAAGTTCCGTCAAAATCGGTCCAGCTGTTCCAGAGATTACCCGGAACAAACAGACAGACAGATAGACAAAAAAAATTTTTGCTACATTTTTGGTATATATACCGTGTATACATACATATGCATTTAGTGAACACCGGTTATTGTAATATTACAAGCATACACTCCAATTTTATTTATTTGTATAGATTCGAGAGTTGTATTTAAAAAAGAAAAAAAATGACACACCAGTATAATGGGTCTAATCCCTGTCACACGCCCACCACTGTAACTCTTGTACCTAGACCAGGATCAACAGCAGTGACCCACGAACACACCGAGTTATGTCACTCGGGAGTCTAAAAAAAAAACAACCGTCTTGGAACCCGCAACGAAATTAATCAGAAGAAAAGTTGGAGGAGTAGGAAATATAATATGTCGACTTCCCTCTTTAGCAAAGCGGGACTCGGGATACAAAATGAAGTCAAAATAGGCAGACACCTTTTTAAACGCCCAGTATAGTGAGGAAGTTCTTGTTTTCGTTTCTTTTTTTTTCTGGGTATCTATATATAAAAGAGGAAGGTGACTGACTGACTGACTAACATACCCAGAGATCAACGCACAGCCCAAACCCCTGAACCTAGAATCCTGAAATTTTGCACGTATGTTCTTTATATAACGTAAATGAGCACTGTGAAAGGACCTCCAAGGGGTTAAATCCGGGGGTGAAAGTGTGAGTGTGTGAAGTCGCGTGCAAAAGCTAGTATTATATAATTTTAGTCCTGGTATCGCCGTCTACTGCTGAACGAAGGTCTCTCCCAAGGAACGTCAACTATCCCGGTCTTGGACAACGGTATCCACCCAATGCCCGCCATTGGGCGTCCTGCGGCACGATGGACCGACATTCGCCAAATCGTGGTCTCCACTCTAGCACATTTTGGTTCCAGTGACTATCGGTTCGTCTGGAGACACGACGGGCCCACTTCACTTCAGCGTACTGATGCTCCGTTCGATGTCGGTTACTCTAGTTCTCTGTTGAAAGATCTTGTATTTAATTTGAACCTAATCCTCTTATAATTTTTTAGTGTCATTTGGCAATAGACATTTCCAAAAGAATGGATATGACACTACTAACTGTAATACAATAGATCTATGCGTAGTCTAAGAACCAACACTTATAAGGTTTCTAAGCGCTGTTAGATGTATGACGCATGTTTACAATACTTGTATAATTTTATATTTTCAATGAACGAATGTATAGTTAAATGTTTAAAACCGTGCACTTTCGAAGTTTTTAAATGACTCAAAATTCGCAAAAGAAAGAGGTTTTCAAAAATTCTAAATGCTTCTTTTTAATAAAAAAAAACGTTTTTATGACGAAGCGGGAAAACAAGCAGATAGTTCAGATAAAAAGTGACGCAGCCCATGAACACCTGCACCCCTGGAGTCACAAGCGCATTGCCGGCCTTAAAAAAAAGAAGTCCTCTCTTTTCTAAAAGTTTGAAGATCGTATCGGTATGAAAACGCCGCAGGTAACGAAACAAAAGACGTTTGCTTCCAGGTTGATACTATGTGAATATTAAAAAAATGTAATGAACAAATTCAATTACATAGTCTAGTTGTTTTAAATAGATAAATTAGTTCACCTTGAACTTTGTTAAGGCGATAACCCGAGGGAATTTACAGTATTATACACGCTTTTACGCAAGAAAGTAGTGTCTGTGTGTCCGCCATGTTGGCAGAAATATGTCAAAATATAGGTACTTTTTTTAATAACATCTGAATCTTAGGCAAAGGCATACACAACAGTAAACCGAATGCTTTATAGTCTCGGTAGGATGTTTTTATAAGATAGGGGCAAACGAGGAGATATGTTTCCTGGTCTCAGGGAGTACCACCGCTCATGGTCATTTGCCAACTGAAGAGACATAAACATGTACCCATCCGTTGAGTTTCCTACCCCAGAATTGGACTATAGTAGGTAAGAAGTATGATAGGATTTGACCAAAGGGTAATCTCTCTCACTGTGTGAAAAGCAAAGGACAGAATGGTTTAACACTGTTTTTCTGCGAGGCTATGATTTATCCACCCGTAGATCCGGCCCGTTTAGCATGGTTCTCCTACATTTAGAGGTCTATTACCACCTACGGATAATATTACCAGATTAAAAATATTGTACACTTATCTAGATGTTCATAATTTTGCCGAGATGTATTACGACATTCATTCATTCAAAATTTGCACATAAATTAGTGCCGGTAAAAAGTGAAAATGGTCAAGAACTGGTTTTGATGAATACAGTCCGCAATTAATTATAATATTGCTGCCGCAAACAAACTTTCTTTGATAGAAAACAAGTTCTTCTAAACAAGCATTTATTATAAACAAACAAATCGCAAATTTTTGTATTTTATATTTTAATATCTATATGTATATCTATAAAAATAAATAAAATTGGAATGTCTGTTTGTAATATTAAAGTAACCGCTTTTCAATAAATTATATTTATGTATACACGATACATGTACCAAAATTTTTTTTTTTTAATTTTTGTCTGTCTGTCTGTTTGTGCCGGGTAATCTCTGGAACGGCTGGACCGTTTTTAACGCGGGTTTCACTGGCAGGTAACTGATGATCCAGGGAGTAACTTAGTTTACTTTTTTAGACTAGCTTTGTCCTGCGGCATTACCCGCGGTACAACAATAACCGCTGGTAACACGGCGGGGTTCAGCTAGTATTTTATAAATATGAAGTTACTATATGTACAAAGAAAACTTTCCCTTTTATCTTATTTTATATAAATATTTTATTTTTATTGGATGGAAGAATTTATGGAAAGGAAAATTATCTTATTCTTCTGTCTCATAATAAACTCGTAGGAATCGAAAGGTGAGGTAATAGTCATAGTCTTAGAGTCAAATTAACCCGAACAAAACGAACGAACGAACGAGAAAACCTAACTGAATGACAATAATGTACTGACTGAAATAAACAGAAATAAAATGCATGTCACGTTTTTACGTGACACGAGAATTATAATAGGTCTTTGAAATTGCCGTTTTGTATGCAATAAGTGAAAGTACTTATTTTTTCAAACTTTTTTATTTCTGTTATTCGAAATAATCACCCATGCAATCGACGCATCTTTGCCAACGCATTGGCAGTTTATTGATGCCCTTCTTGTAAAAATCAGCTGGACGGGAGGCAACAAACTCTTCAAAGGCATTTTGTACTGCCTCTCGGGAATTGAATTTTTTACCCGAATCTAATAGAAGGTGAATTGTCCAACGCTTGATTTCGCTCTAGAGAATTGATTTCTAAGTTTCGTAAATTTAGATGTGATAATAAATAAAACAATTAAATGATTCTTCTAGTAATTCGACCTTCGGTGCAATTCGATCGAATAATTGATTTCGATATTAAAAGAAATAGTATTAGAGAACACAATTCAGTCTTATTTGGTTCTAACTTTCATAGATTACTAGCTTTAAATCGAGGCATCGCCTGCTTGTATGTCGGTTATCAGAGTAAAGAGTAGCTTATACCCTTCCTCAAAAATCAAAGTATCTCCTTGCTAAACATTAAAATCGGTGTAGCGGTTTAGCCGAACAGACAGACAGACAGATTTACTTTCGAATTTATAATATTAGGTAGTAAGGATGATTGAAACTATCTGAAGAGGTAAAATAAGCCTTGTAAGACATGGCGTAACTTAGAGTTTCCTTATAGATCGTAATAAACGGGAAATATTATTGTGGTACTTAACATTTATAGCTGGATTTCAAAAGCATTTATGTATTACCTCAGTCAGATATTGGGTCGACATTATATTTAAAGGAAAACGATCATAGAAATATTTTGGCTTGTACCTATAGTGATTAGTCACAGTTACTCCGGGGGACATCGGTTCCATTACCATCTAGGACAAAGGAGTGTGATGTAGGCAACCGAAAGACGGCTTTTAAACATCCAACGGCAAGATTACGTAGCCACAACGTAGTCTTACCAGTCCCCAACCAGCACTCAGCCAGCGTGGGTACGTATGGCCTTAACCCTCTCCTGAGAGGAGACTCGAGCTCAGCAGTTGAACATTATGGGTTGTTGATGAACCGAAATATATATATAGCTACATTGTCTTTCCTTAACAATGTTGTGATCTATATTTACCGTGTATGACATATAAGGAAGTAACCAATCTTATTTGATACTAACTGAGCCCCACGGTTTTACCCGCGGAATAACAACAACCTAACGACCTGGGGCGCAGCCAGTCTTAATCTTTTCAGCCATTCCAGAGATTGGCTGCAACAAACAGACAGACAGACAACAATTTGATCATTTGATGTAAGTACCATAATAACAAATACTTTTATGTAATATATGCATTTAGTGAAAAGCTGTTAATTGGAAATTAACACTACAATTTTATTTATTTGTAAAGATGTAAAATTAAACTTCATTTTTTAAATCCCTTAATGCGATTTATCTGCCTCGGAGAGCATGTTAAGTCATTGGTCCCGGTTAAGCGGTTGTCACACCACCAGACTACCACGGTGGAGCAGTGGTAGCTGTGCTCGAGGTCTCGATTTCAATTCCCGGGTCGGACCAAATGTTTGTATCATCTGCAAATATTTGTTTCGAAGTTTGGGTGTCTTCTATGTAGGTATAATATGTGTGTATTTTGAAAAAAAGTATATATGTATGTATTTATATCAGTTGTCTGCTATACTACAAGTGCTGCTTAGTTTGGGACAAGATGGCGTTGAATAGAAAAAATAAATAAATAATATTAACGTAATTAAATTCACAACGCAATATTCAGTGTGCGTTCTACGTCAGCGTTTATATTTGAGTAATATCGCATTAATGGCATAACATTCGTCTTCTTTTATTTAAATTCATTTTTTAAAGCGTAAAATATTAACAATTTTTTTTTATAGGCCGTAGAGATTTAGAAAGAACGTAATAAAAAAATAAAAAGTATGACTATATATGTCTCTTCTTCGAAATTCAAACAAGGGTCAGTTATGAGACTTGTCTTTGACCTACTTTAAACATGTTTTTTAAAAGCACCTACGTACCTGTCGTACTGAATTTATTTATAAGCTTTTTATTCATAACATTTCCTTCACTCAGATTTATTGAATAATTGACTGCATGGATCTCTTAGTGGTTTAAGCAGTCAACTCGCCGCTTTCTACTGTACAGAGTGTTGGGGGTTCAAACTCCAACCCCACATGGGGGAAAACTTTGTGAGATCCACGAATTGTTGTTCTGAGCTTGGGTGTCTTTAAGTTCGTTTTATGTATGTTTATAAAATTCTACGCGATACAGGAATATTCCTAGTGAGGAAGTTGTCTTTAAAGAACACGCATTCAATACAAGAAATTCGTAACCTACCTATTAAAAGTTAATAGACATAACAAATGACACAACATAATAGTTATAATAGTTAATAATGTCATTATTGTGGCATTTGAATTTGTTCTACCTTGTCAATATAATTTACACTAAAATCTCTGCAACGATTAGTATTTGATTGCGTCTTTTTACTGGCATAATAAACAATTATAGTTGCTGCTCCTACGGTCAAGCGTTGCGGTTAAGTTGTTATGAGTTGCTAAATACTTAAGATACATTCACAAATTCATCATTCATCAAATTCATCAAATCATTCATCAAATTCGACTAAAACCCAAATTCAATATCCAATCTAAAAGTATTTTTTGAAGTCGTGTATTAAAACCAAATGAAGCGATGAGAATCATTCATTAGAAAATCATTTTAATATTAAAAAAATGTGCATCCGAAAGTTACTAAAATTATTAAAAAATGGAAAAGATATAAACACTACTTACATGGGGTATAGACCTAGGCCTGGGGTCCAAATGCATCCCTCCAACCTCAATTACACCAGGTAATAGCGGACGAACGCCATTCAAACTATGAAACGTATTCAACATCATCGCAGTAACATTTTTCGCAAGATCCTGTAGATCCGGAATTCTTCTCCCAAACCGCTTTTCTATCATGGCTTTCTCCTTCATCTGAACCGCGTATCTGTACCATATCTTGTAGTACACATTCATAAATGTATTTTCCAGCCTTTGCATAAAGTTCATTTTAGAAGTGAATTCTGAACTGAGTATAGGTACATAGGACGGGTTATCAGTGACTCCAATGCGGTCAGGACACCAGTGCATCATTGAGCTTGATAGTAATGAAACAAAAGGCGTTTTCAATCCATACACATGCGCCAGGCCTAGCATACAGTCACTATTAAAGCTTTCCACTAAAATTATATCGTAACTCTTCTGAAGTACTTCAGCTAAAGGTTGAAAATCAACCAGCTTGGAGCACACATCCAAAGCTAAATCCGAAAGCGGTTGAAAGTCCATAAACTGCTGGTAAATTTGTTTTATCCCCAAAAGACTTAGAACTGTACCAGAGGCATCATCTTCATAATACGTCAAATCAATCGTTTCCAATCCTAACGGTGATAGTCCTTCTAAACTCACGGTGGTGTAGTTTGCTGGTGGATCCTTGATTGGGAAGAAAGAGACGACAGTAAGATGGTGTCCTCTCTCCGCTAAATTTTTGAGTAACGGATCAAAAACCATTTGGTGGCTTTTCCCAGTGTGAGGGAATAGGCCGAGAATTCTTGCAGCTTGTGCGTTTTGTGCCGCGATTAACGCGAGGAGAAATGCGATCGTCCGCATGGCGAGTGAGCGACGTCGCATCTAGAAGGGAACTGTCGACCTGTCGAGTGATACGCGGCAAATAGACGGGTTTATTTTAAGTGAGTTACGTGCGTGATATTCTATACACAAAGGGCTGTTGTTATATTTTCTAAATTCTATAAAGGTTGGCACCATTTAAACCATTACATAAAGTTATTTAGATTTTTAAGCCACAGTTACAAAGTGAAAACTTCAATAGTAACCGAGTTATAAATACATTTACGATATAGCCGATATGCCGAGCCCTTTATCAAGGGGTAATGTCTCATGAAGTACCTATGTAAAGAGTGCACAGAGTTCATTAACTGGTTGTACTAGTAGTGCAACTGTGTGGACAAGAAAGGTATATGTACTCGTACTTGTAATGCATTCGAATCCGTTTAAAAAAGCTGAAGCCGTTGGTCATTTAAAATGGCTGCCTCGGTAGCGTATGCGACTACTTTGTTTGAGGTCTTGAGTTCGATTCTCGGGTCGGACCAAATGTCTAAATGTTCTGCAAATATTTGTTTTGAAGTGTGGATGTTTTCTATGTACAATATATATGTATTTATAAAAATAAGTATAAAATAATTCTATCACTCAATATAGCTCTCATATTACAAGCTCCGCTTAATTTGAAGCTAAATGGTGTGGTGTGTCAGATGTCCGATTATTAATAAATGTTATTTAATTTTTAAGTGGGTCAGCATGTATTTGAATAATGACTACCAAACTATTTTTTTAGTTAGTTAGATATGGATATGAAAATAATAATTGTTAGACAGAATTTATTGTCACACTTTTTAAAAACGTGAATGTAATAGAAACTCATCTTTCTCACAACACGTCCGATCACCGTGACTAAATGACACATCAGGTATTCGATGCATGCATGCATTTATTATTCTTGTTTATGTAAAAGACGCATGACTTATCGCATGCACGACTAGAAATGTCAATTCTAATCGTTGGTATCTATCAAGGCTCATTTAATTAAACTACTCGTATATAGAAGATAACAAAATCCTAATATGTTTTTAATTTTTAATGTATAAGTTAATACGTTAAGTAAATACTTTGTACCTCTTTTTACGAAAATTACGCGAACGGAAGAGTATGTTTGGCTCAGTTAGAGTTTGAGGAGGAGTGCAGAAAGGCAAAAAAAATATAAAACAAATTATATATGGTCTAATTTTGACCACTGGGCGACCACAAACAAATAAAATGGAAGTATCTATTTGTAATTTCAAATAAACAGCTTTCCACTAGATGCAAATGAAAGTATATTCGATATTTACATTAAACATCTTTTTTTTTGTCTGTCTGTTTGTTCGGGCTAATATCTGGAACGATTTTGATTGATAAGGAGTAACTTAGGCTACTTTTTTAGACTAGCTTCGACGCGGCGTTACTCGCTGTTATTTTATTGTTTTATGTTTGGCCCAGCCAAAATGACTCTACCCTGCCTGATGGAAAGCATAAGCAGAATCCAAGAGTGGTGGAGAATTATTGTCGTACCGCGGATAACACCACGGGGTTCAGCTAGTCTTTAATACAAAAATAAGTTTATTTCCCAGACGATGGTTTCTATATAGGGTACAAGGTCCAATCTACGTTGGGTCAATTACCCCCGTCTCGCACTGACCTTCAATATCCCTTCCTAAATTGTAATGTGGACTATGCCGGGCCATTCATTGCCTACATTTTGTCAAGTAACAATTGCGATACCGTCTATTGGCGAATTTAAGCCCAGGCATCAAAATACACTTCTCGCGTTCCGTAATTCCATCAACTTAAAGTTCAAAGACTACGGAACGCGATAGAAGTAAAACTCATAAGTCAAG
The DNA here is from genome assembly GCA_905220595.1 of Spilosoma lubricipeda. NCBI lineage: Eukaryota > Metazoa > Arthropoda > Insecta > Lepidoptera > Erebidae > Spilosoma > Spilosoma lubricipeda. The sequence goes on along the minus strand of HG992281.1, from coordinate 18,672,428 downwards.
CAATTTCATATCATATGTACTATCAAACAGTTTTTTGCCGCCCTCTAAGGTTGCGTGGCGCGCGCAGTGTGGACGGTGTGGGTGGTTCGCGCGATCCACCACATCATAGACATCTCGCAAAGTCACCGTCTGATATCGCTTTATAAAGAATTTAAATGCTTATGGGACCAAAGATGTTAATTATACCAAGAGAGGTGTAAGAGACAATGCTTGGCGTTAGATTTCTAGCAAATGGATCCGGATCGCCTATGGATCGCTTGGAGCGTAGGTCAGGAACGCAGTTTTAACAAACTGTTTCAACAATTTGGATCGTCTCGTGTGGACTCAGCTAATTTCACTACTTGCGGATAAAGTCCCTGACATACTACTCTGACTTATCTGCCAGACAACTATCTGTAGTTAGGCGGATTCACAAGTCTTGGATAGACATATATGACAGACAAACATAATATATAAAAATAGGTAACAGCAGCCTTTATCTGAAATAATATGGTCCAGGTCTTCCTCAGGACAAGGTGCCTGAGTCCACTTGACAGGATAGTTTTTAGTAATTTTAGTTGAAACTCATGCCTCTCGACTCCTTAGTCCCCGCGGAGCCAGAGATTCGAAGGGACAACAAAAAAAAACAAATGATTTAAATACACACTTAGTTTTTTGTAAATAAAAATCAAACTCCGAAACAAATATAACTATGCAGATCATTCTACAAACTTTTCGGCTGACCTGGGAATCGAATTTAAAAATCGATCGAGACATAATATGAAAGTGAAACTAGTCAATGAATGATTGACTTACGGCCGTTTTCAATAACCTATCTATCTTTAGTTCTCCTTACTACAGTTAAACAAATCTATCTTTTTACTCTTACTTACGTTTCAATAACCTACCGGCAGATAGCATTTCCTATCGACGTTGTCTATCTATCTTTGGGAGGACGGATAGGCTACTAGAGATAGGAACTCGCATAGTAATCGGACTAACTTGTATTTCAATATTAGTTTCGAGTTACTCTCCGATAGGCGTAGCTAACTACAGTAACGTCATTTGCTTATCTGTCAACATCGGCCAGTTACGCGCCACCCGGCCAGATAGAATTTCGAAAATAATTAACTTTCCAAGCAAATATAAAATAAAGGAAGGTTTTAGCAGTGATGATAGCGACATGAAATTATTATGGATTATGATGAAAGCAGTGACAGTGATACTGAAGAAAACATACCTTTACAGAAGGAATATAAGCATAGTGTAAATTATATGACTAAATTAAATGACTACGAATTTGTATATAGATTTTAGACTAAATAAAATTGGTGTGAATCAGTCAATAAATATGATAAAACCATATTCAAGTGTAAAATCCAAAAGGTAAGTTTTCAGTTATCTTTTTAAGTCTCAACTTTATACTTCAGTCAAATTTGATAAATTTATAAACAACACATTAAACTTTTCTATAATTTGACAATTACGAGCAATTGTATTATATTTTCTTCATTGAGTTTGGCTCAAGTGTAGGCTCATAATGGTGCTAGTATTGCCATGCGAATATCAAGTTTTAACAAGGTCTTTTTTTTCCAGAAATCATGGCTATCCACCCTCCATCAGATACTTTTGGCTCTAAAATTTTATGCGTTGGGTACTATGTATGTTGCAGATTTCATCGGAGTATCTATAGCATCTGCTGACTATATATGACTATATTGTCTTTGATGTATCTAGAGCCATAGCAAGATTGTGCCCAAACTTTGTTGTGTTACAAAATCACACTCGACAAGAGTTTTATAATATTGCTAGATTACCCAGAATACATGGTGTCATAGATGGCACCCTTATATTAATATCACCAAGTAAGTACCTCATCTCATATTGAACTATCTCATACTTCTATTTAGGTTCTGGTCTAACTTATTTTTTTTATGTTTTCATACTATTTGTACATACATATTAATACTGTTTTTGTATTATTTACAGACTCAAATATTAGAGCAGAATTTAGAAACGGGAAAGGAACATTCTCTATCAATGTACAAATTGTGTGTAATTGTTCATTAGTGTTTCTAAATGTTGTTGCCCGATGGCCAGGATCCACTCATGATACCACTATATTCAACCACTCTAATTTAAAAGGTCACTTATTTAGTTGTTTATTCTGTGAATAATAAGTTTTTAGAAGCGGTTGTAGTCTAGTCATAAAGGCATTGGACTTGCGAAAAAAAGATTGTGGGTTCAAATCCTGGCCAGTAAGTACACTACCGACTTGAACCCACTCCTAACAAGCAAGTTAGCTTAGTTGGAGTGGTTAATGGGTATACTAGTAATTTCAGTTGCTAATAATTCTTTTTAAAAAAGAAATTAAAAAAAAATAAGTACCCCATTCCTATTGCTTAAACAACTGATATATAATATTAAACTTGCAGATTATTGTGAACAAGGTGGACTTGGAAATAGCTGGCTGCTTGGTGATGTGATGCTTACCCTATCTGCTGACACCCCTACTCAACCCAAATATTCCATCAGAGCAATGTTATAATGAAGCTCACATTAAAACAAGAAATACTATAGAGAGGTTTGTTTTGTATACTAAATACTATAAGCAGGGTAAATGGTTTAAATACACTATTAATACCTACTGTAATTGCAGATGTATTGGAGTTTGGAAAAGAAGATTCCCCATGCTATCCTTAAAAATGAGGCTAAATTTAGAAAATATGCAAACCATTATTATTGCCGCTGCTGTGTTACATAATATTGCCAGGAACATGAATTTGGCAGAGATAGAGCCTGAAATATCAAGTTCAGAAACAACCCAGGAGGAAAATGTAATTTATTCATGACAATTCTCCAACTTTAAACATGTCAGAACGGCTATTGTTAATAAATAATTACTTTAATGTGTAAAATAAACAATAATAATTCATATTTTATGTATTTTTTATTTCCTTTCACAAATTTGAGATCACAATACAATATAACTAATCACTATATCACTATATACTACATATATTACTATGATCACAATATAATATAATGATAAAATGTTAATTAATTAAAATCCTTTTTGGATCTGGCTTTTTCTGATTCTAACTAGAGTTTAGCAATATTTAATTCCTTTTCTTCATTTTCTAATTCTAGTTTTCTATTTTCTAATTCTATTTTTCTTTTTCTTAACCAATAAAAACTCTGTCAGATCATTTTCCCTCATTGTGCGGGCCTTACACTTTTCCTTTTCCATTCCTTATATGTTTCCGCTTGGCTGTTAAAAGTAATCAAAGTTATATGCTGCTCTTTTCCCTTCAGATTATTGAATTGACCCATTAATGAATTGGTGATAATATTTGTAATACATAGCATGGACTGGACACAAAAGACATGACGATCTCAGAGCTTGGCATGTAAACATTAATTTATTGACTATAGGTGTTGTAATATATATAGTTTCAGTATTGTATATCGTATATATTGTATTTGATGTTTGATAATGTTTCTGATCTTTCGAAAAACAAAATACGTAATATTTATTTTACGCCGTACTAACGAACGTCAATTCGAATGTCACATGCTCATGTCAAAACGTTTTATTTCATTATTGAATGTGGTAAACAAATAAAAAAAATCAAGTTGATGTTGATTCACCATAAAATCTTTAAAAAAATACATACAACAAGTACTTTTAATAAAAAAATTAAATAGTTAATATTTGTTTTTAACATTAAAGATTTGCGCAGCAAAACACTAAACGTATCAAGAGGGAACAAGCTATCCTTCGTTGGTAAAAGATAGATAGCGCTTATCCTCGATTGTGAAACGCAAGTTATGGATAGATAAGATCAAGCTGCAAATCCGAGATAGCGATCTATCCTTAACTGGAGATAGGTTATTGAAAACGGCCGTTAGTTTTTTTGCTAGACAGTAAATGGACGACTTGTAAAGAGATCTTTTACCTTTTTTTCATTTCGTAGCATGAAAAATACAGTTAGATACGTTTCTCTATAGAAACATTGTAAAAGCATATAATTTGATCTCAAAATTAGCGATAGAAAGTAAAGTAGTGTGAAGTAGGTAGTCTACGACAACGAACCGTTTAGATGGACTTTTTGGGCCGAATTAAGTGACGTTGTTTTAAGTTGAACTGACATTGACTGGGCATGTAAAGATTATTAATAGGTAAGAGAAATATAACAACTTAACAAGGTAAAACAAACTATCTCTATGTGTATAACTTTCATCCGTCCGCGCGCCCGTCCGTCCGTCGTTTGTCATTCAAAAGGCTATGCAATGATGCCATGATTAGTCCATCAAAAGGCTGTTTTTACTATGAAAGATGTCTATATCCCAAACCTCAATTTTCATTAATTTTCTAAATATTTACACCCAGATGGTCATCACAATGTGTACATAACAAATAGTTGTACAGTTATATCTATTTTTCGCGACAGTTTCGTTCTTCATTTTTACCCGACTACGGCAAAGGCAAATGAGGGTTATCATTTTGACAGGCTATGTATGTATGTATGTTCATTTCTTGCTTCATAGCTCCTTAACTACCCATTAGAACTAGACAAATGATCTGACTCATGATCGTCTGCTAGTTATATACTATATGACGTCACTAAATCTAATGTGGCGCCCTCTAGCCGACATATAGCACTGTATTAAAAAAAAAATTTTAGATAAATATGTCGTGTTTGGTATCATTGGGAAGGGTGTTACTTGCACATTTCAAAAATATATATATTACTAGGTGACCCACGCAACCTCGTTTGCGCCTCCTATTGCCCGTAGCGTGATAATTTACACCGTTTTTGTAACATTCTTCATTGTTGCTCCGCTGCTGAAGGTCTTAACGTGATGATATATAGTCTATAGCCTTCCTCGATAAATGGGCTTTCTAACACTGAAAGATTTTTTCAAATCGGACCAGCGGTTCCTGAGATTAGCGTGTTCAAACAAACAAACTCTTCAGCTTTATATATTAGTATAGATAGATATAGATTAGCATTTTCTCGTGACTTTGTCCGTATTTATTCTATAATTGTGATATTTATTTTATTTAAAACTAGCTAAACCCCGCGGTGTTACCCGCGGTTATCGTCGTACCGCGAGTAACGCCGCGGGAAGAAGTTAGTCAAAAAACCAATCGGTACATATCTATACAAAGAAATAAAATTGGAGTGTCTGTTTGTAATGTTAAAATAACCACTTTTTACTAAATGCATATGTAAGACAGAGAGACAGACAGACAAAAAATTTTTTAACTACATTTTTGGTAAATATACCGTGTATACATACATATGCATTTAGTACAAACCTGTTATTTTAAATTTTATTTATTTGTATAGATTGTCGTAAAATACTGCTCAATTTGAACAATGTGTATGTATATGTTTTACCAGATCCAACAGATGGCGTTGTGCAATATAGTGATTCGCGGTATCAAAAAACAACACCTGTGTGTGCGTGGCATGTTTCTTATTGCGTATTTAATAACTTATTGTATATTATTTCTTATCTAAGAGTTTAACAGTTTAGCCGATGAACGAGAAAGGTCACGCTGCTGCCATATATTATTTCAGAATACATGCAATGTATCAAATTACCTGTTGATAAGTTATACTCGGGCACACAGACGCTCATCACAAAACCAGTTTGTTCTGGGAAGCCAATCCACAACCTCCAGCTTACTAATGTAGATGTACGTATACATTTCGTTTACATCCCATAGATGGTGTTGTAAGGATTACTGAATCGCACTATCAAAGGTACACCCCCGACTGTGTAAATGTTTTTACTTAACTAATAAAAATTGTGGCTATAGAGGAATTACACATCTAAGCTTGTAATTCATCTGTAGTCATTATTATATCTATACTAATATATAAAGCTGAAGAGTTTGTTTGTTTGTTTGAACGCGCTAATCTCAGGAACTACTGCTCCGATTTGAAAAATCCTTTTAGTGTTAGATAGTCCATTTATCGAGGAAGACTATGGCTATATATCATCACGCTTAGACCAATAGGAGCGGAGCACCAATGAAGAATGTTGCGAAAACAGGGGAAATTATTACACTACGGGCAATAAGAGACGTAAACGAAGTTGCGTGGGTCATCTAGTTCATTATATTAGCAAGTCTGTTCTACAGCAACTAATGGTGCTGCTGTGTAAATGTACTATCTAACACTGAAAGAATTTTCCAAATCGGACAAGCGGTTCCTGAGATTAGCGCGTTCAAACAAACAAACTCTTCAGTTTTATATATTAGTATAGATAACAAAACACATTCCACATACGGCAGACTTATCCATTCCAACTCCTCCTGTTTTTTCTTCTGATTCATTTCGTTGCGGAGGTTATTTTTTCGTCTCTTTTTACTCGGTCTGTTCGTGGGTCACCGCTGTTGATCCTGGTGTACAGGAGTTATAGTGGTGGGGGTGGGGGCGGGATTAGTCCCATACGGCAGATTTATTCCAAACAATGTAGAGCCTATAACATGGTTACTAGACTGCTGATAAACATTTTTTTTATTTATGTATTACAACACCTACACTATATTTACATTAATTATATTTCTAAACTATCTGAACCCCGGGGAGTAACGCCGCGTGACAAAGTTAGTCTAAAAAAGTAGCCTAAGTTTCTCCCTGGATCACCAGCTACCTGTCAGTGAAAGTCCCGTCAAAATCGGTCCAGCGATTTCAGAGATTACGCGGTACAAACAGAGAGACAAAAAAAAATTACTACATTTTTGGTATATGTACCGTGTATACATACATACGCATTTAGTAAAAAGCGGTTATAATAATATTAAAAATAGACACTCCAATTTAATGTATTTGTATAGATGCATTCACACTATAGATAAATTACACTCAGATCCAAAACAAATGATCGTGCGAATTACACAATATTTGTGCCGGGTAGGAATCGAACCCGCAACCTTTTTTTATATGCCAAAGTGACTCCTACTCTGCTTGGTGGAGACTAGTGGTTACAATACTCATTACGAAAGCAAACACTGACGACCCACACTACGGCGGCCTATTGAGGTGCTTCTACATCATTGGACTGCACGGCTAGCCTAGTGGTTTAAATGGTCGGCACACCGCTTCCTACTGCGCCAACAGTTGTGGGTGCAAATCCCACACGGTACAACACTTTGTGTGCTACACAAATTCTTGCTCTGAGTCTAGGTGTACTTTGCATCCGTTTCATGTATATGTGTAAAGTGACATTAAAAAACAAAAAAAAATTACTTCTCGTTATTCTTCAGTCAATAAATAAATATTTCGGACATCTAACACACAACGCCATCTAGTCCCAAGCTAAGCAGAGCTTGTGTTATGGGTACTAGACAACTGATACAAATACATATTACTTTTTTTTTTTGTAAATACATACATATTATTCATAGAAAACACCCAAACTTCAAAACAAATATTTGTAGATCCTACAAACATTTGGTCCGACCCGGGAATCGAACTCGAGACCTCACGATCAGCAGTCGCACACGCCAACCGCTAGACCAACGAGGCAGTCAATGTTATGACTTGGGCCCTATAGGCAAGTTCATCAACAAATTAAGATTAAAATGAAACATAACATAAGCAATTAATGTTTTTATTATCAAAATACTGTATCAACTATACAACATTCCTTGTTCTTCGGACACTTCGGACACAAAACGACCACAAAGGGCACTAACAAATAAATTATGACTTATTGGAAATAAAGTATTCGATGCTTTTTCATGCTGCGATCAATACAACAATCATTCTGAAACAAAATAACAGACAAGATAGAATATAACACGTAATCCATACAAATAAATAAAATTGAAGTGTCTGTTTATAATATTAAAATAATCGCTCTTTACTAAATGCATATGCAAATGTCTGTTTGTCCGCCTGTTGTTCCGGCTAATCTCTGGAAAGGCTGGACCGATTCTGACGGTAGTAACTTAGGCTACTTTTTTAGACAAGCATTGCCGCTACCCACGGTACGACAATAACTGCGGGGTTCAGCCAAACAAACCTATAAAATGCAATATGCTTAACTGCTCTGATATTCATAATGTATGGCTAAGAACCTGCTTCCAAATGAAAAGAAACCACATCCAAATCGGTCAATCTGTTTTGATGCTATGATGCCACAGACTGACATAGCAATCAAACTTATAACACCCTTCCTGTTTTCCATGGATTATACACTAAAGCTATGTGAGATTCGTCAGCATCAGAGCATCATCAGCAATTTTTGGCCATTTGCGTCATTTGTACTATACAAATAAATAAAATTGGACTGTCTGTTTGTAATATTAAAATAATCACTTTTTACTAAATGCATATGTATGTATACACGGTACATATGCCAAAAATGTATTTAATTTTTTTTTGTCTCTGTCTGTCTGTTTGTTCCAGGAATCTTTGGAACGGCTGGACCGATTTTAACGGGACTTTCACTGGCAAGTAGCTGATGATCCAGGGAGTGACTTAGGCTTCTTTTTTTAGACTAACTTTGTCCCGCGGCGTTACTCGCGGTGCGACGATAACCGCGGGTAACATCGCGGGGTTCAGCTAGTCAAATTATATAAATTGTTGCCACAGCAATACTTTACGTACGACAAACATTTCAAAATCAAAATCAGCTAAATCGGTCCAGCCATTCTCCAGTTTTAGCGAGACAAACAAACAGAAACTTATTTTTAAAAGAAATGTTATACATATTATAGTAGAAGAAATCCAAGAAATTCAAAGACTAATGGGTAACTCCTAGTTTAAAAAAAATACTCACCCATAAAGGTATAAAAAGAATGATAATAAGTAAAATGCCAGCTTGATCCAACCCTCTCTTTGGCAGACTGTTAAGACATCAGCATTCATGATGCTAGTTGGGTCATATAGACCAGGTCCAGACATAACCGGCCTTGTGTAGTACCTGAAATAATATACAACCTTCATAAAGTACTTTATTAAAATAAATAAATAAAAATAAAAGAAATGTTTTTGGTAGGTAGTTTATGAGAATGTATGTTGTGTATGAATGTCATTAACTATTTTTATACCCTTAACTAACTTTGCTTTATTTTTTTTGTGATATTTTTCACCCTCCTTTACCATCTACCAACTTAAATTTTTTTTACAAAAATGTGACTGGAAATAATTCATAATTGCACGGGTCAGCTAGTTATATAAAAATAATTAATTCTCAATTTTCTATACATACAATTAGTTTCCTTATTTACAACTTAAAATTAAATATTAAAACAGGTAACATAGTATAAATTAATCTCTAAGGGCAAGGTGTTTTCCTATTAGTACTGTTTCACACAGAATCAGTCAGAACAAGCTTTATTTCATTGGAAAGATCTTGAAACTTATCATCACTGTTTACATAAACGATAATTAGTAATTTGTCTATGGGAAGATAAGAGGAGTCATACCCTGCTATTAAAAAAGAGTTGAAACATTTAATGGAAATTGTTTTTAAAAAAACTATACTTAACTTAGTCTTTTGCTAATCAATTTAAAGAAATTGTAGCTTGATGACCGAGATATTCTCGGTAGTTTACTTTTAGTAAATTGTCTAAAAATGAATTCTAATTAGATTTTCATAAAAGTTGTTTGATAAATTTGAGACTAAAATTATCTACAAGACGGTATGCAGCATTCGTGTTTACAAGACGGTTTACAGCATTCGTACTGTCATGTTTCTTTGGTGAGTAAGAGACCAAAGTGACTGTACTCTGCCTGATGGAAAACATGAGCAGAATCTCTCAATTTATCAACAAACTCTCTTATGTGTAAAAGGTCTTCATTTTTGTATCTGATAACTACTAATGCCACTCTTGATAAGGTAATGCCTATAATAAAACTGACATGATATAAATCATAGTCTAAAAGATTAAATAATATAATAAAGACTTGTTAAATAACAGAGTAAGTATACAATTTGTGTGATAAATAAACTTAAGAAAAAATCATAAAATACACTGTAATGTAATAATTATAAGTATCCACAAAAATACATTAAATTCAATAATTGATAATGTACACTCATTTAGGACAGTTATTTTCTATTTTCCATATTAACAAAATTTATAATTTAATAAGTTTGAAACAATTTCTTTTATTCATATAAAGTAATATTATGCTCAAGAAGATTATTGACCTGTGGGTTAATATTCAAATTTCAATGCCACGGTATAAATAAATTCCTTTGTTCATAGAAATCTTTCTGTGCTCCTTTACATTCTAAGCAAATATATAACTTCAAGGTGTCATTGAGATGTATTTATCAGAGATATGATATGTTTCGAGTTCCGACTATCTTAAATCTTAACATTCATAACATAACCTAAGAATAATATGTCATATCTTACCTGTGAATGTGATACAAGATCAATGGAATGTTTATCAGAAGCGAAAACCATTCTCCCGATAGTAAAAACAATAGGTTTATCAACAAATGCAGCAGGTATTCAGGTAACACCAACTAAAACAAGAAAAATCTGTTATAGAAGTTCTACTGTGAACTTTGGTTAGACTTCAGACATTCTAAATACTTACCGGGTTTAAACTATTACACTGATCTATTGGATTTTTATAATCAGTTTTGAGTTCATCGAATGCAATTACGTGGAATATTGAAAAAAATATCAGGAATGCGTCGACAATCAACGCTATAATATATGAAAAAGCTGGGAAACTGAACGCCATTTTCACAAATTTTGGACGAACGAAATTGACAATTAATGACAAGTATATATGACAGTCGATGTTGTCATTTTTTATGCATTTGAATCGGAATTTTGTTTCCAAAATCTGAAAATCTCCGACTGACGCCCTTTAATTCATTTAAATTTTATAGTCAAATTCTCTTTCTATCGTTTTAGATTTTTAACTTTAAAATATATAACATTGTTAAACAGTGAAGGGTGTGAAAAAACCCAAACCTGGAAAGCATGATCGGAGTAAAAGGAGAGAGACTGAGTTTTGTTAGAGTTTGTCTCTCTCACGCAAGCTTCTGATTTAAGTTCGTTAGCAGTAGTTAAAACATAAGTAATTATTACCTTGGATGATTACATAGGTAATTAAGTGTTTGAGCCATTTAAACCTCAGATAAAGGGTTAAACAGCCTACATATATGTATTGTATGTATGATCTAAGACCAAAGATGTAGAATACCATCTACACTATTACAGGTATTCTACATCTATGTCTATGTTAAAGACTTTTGGTAACAATCTGAGCAATAACTTAGAACAAGCTGTCTGCAAGTTCAGCACTCCCTCTATAAATATGCTCTAAGGGGGATTTGACAGTTTACTATGTAGCCAAACAAAGGAGCCGTTATTTAAAAGTAAAAATTTGAACCGTTTGTTTTGATTGTTGTTGACTTGTTGATGCAGTTTTGAATTTAAACCGGATATTTTCTGTGACATTATTTGAAAGTTTTTGTTGTAGTTAAAATAAAATAAAAGGAGTTAGTTTAGATCTGACAATTTAAGAAAATGGATAGACGTAAGTAACAGCACAATTAGCAAAATTTGAAATTCTTGATGAGAATAGTTTATCTCGTAGCGTAAATTAATTCCAATTGCAAATTTAACATTACAGAACCAGCATTTACTATGGAGAGTTTTATAACTAACTGGAATGGAGACTTTCCAAACTATCCGCTAACTGCTGTTGATCTGAAATTGCCTCATAAATTAATGGGGGCATTGTTCCAAGTGTTTGAAAGGCTCGGCATCGACATTGATGTTATCCTTGCTGTAAGTAAATATTCTTGTTTATGCATACTTCCATATTATTTGAAAATAACTCTGTCCGGCTGCCTTAACTAAACTACTGTACCGATTTCAATGAAATTTAGCATAGAGATACATTAATTCTTGAGAAAGGACATATTCTAATTATAACAACTTAACGACGTATAAGCGAGTGAAGTCGCGGGCTGAAAGTAGTGATACAATAAACAAGGGACGAACAAGTTTTTAAGGAGAGGTGTATGTCGTGCAGTCGACCATTAAAGGTTGTTAGAAGCTTAGTTATTGCTAGCTTACCCACACAACCTCCTTTGCGTCTCCTATTGCCTGTAGAGTGATAATTTGCCCCCTTCTTGAAACATTCTCCATTGGTGCTCCGCTCCTATTGGTCTTTGCGTGATGATATATAGCCTATAGCCTTTCTCAAAAAATGTACTATTAACACTGAAAGAATTTTTCTAATCAGACCAGCGTTTGCTGAGATTAGAGTGTTCAAACAAATAAACAAACTCTTCAGCTTTAAATTATTAGTATAGATGACAAGAGTTAGATTTTCAGTCAGTACAAATAATTAGTTGATACACTTAATCAGTTCCACTGTACATACTGTACAGGTAACTGTAAAGGACACATGATAAGTTTTACAGTTTATTCCACTTTGTTCATCTGGGTGAATAAACTAGATTCATCTGAAAATAGTAGCCTATATGTTATTCTGATGAATAAGCTATATTACTGTAAAGCTTCATCCAAATCTGTTTAGTAGTTTTTGTGTGGAAGAGTAACAAACATACATCCATCCATTCATTTACAATAAGTAGGATTACAGTACAGGCTCTGCATTTGTGATAATGACATAGAGTTTCATTTTTTTTTTGGAAAACACAACTCTTACATATGGCATAAACATCCTGTGTCATGGGGGACTTTACAAACATACTTTAAACGGAGACAAAGAACACCCAGACTCAGAACAACAATTTGTGGATCACACAAAGTGTTTTCCCGTGTGGTATTTGAATCCTCAACACTTGACACAATAGAAAGGGGTGCGGCAACCACTTAAACCACAAGGCCAATCGTGCAGTTCTAATTAGTATTTGGTGTTTTCACCTAATTTACCTCGACAATACAGCACATGCTGTGGCGTCTGTTTGTGTCGATCTATGATTCTTAACTACAGCTTCAATTTAACGTTCATAAATGTCACTTAGTGTCTTAATTGAATAAATGATTTTGAATTTGAATTTGAATTTATTATTTTCTCACACATTTCAGCCCCCGCCAGAAGAAAACCGTACAGAGAACACCGTTTACTACACTGATCTTCTTCCGGTTATCAACATGACGAGAGTAATAAACCATTTGATACGTGATACATGGGGTATCACGGTGCCTCAAGTAGGTGCAACCATCAGTTTCACCCACTTCTTACAACCAACGGCGACCACATCACATTCCATCCTACTTCTGCTGTTTAATTTAATGGTCTTCAATGAGGAACGTTTAAGAGATATAGCACCACATGAAGAAGTACTCTTTGCCAAAACTGAACAGGTTAGTGTTTTTAAATTGTTTGTGCATTGGTATTGTGAATAGATACTAATTCTGAAGGTAGTAGAGCCACTCTGATTTCAACATGAACAGGCCGACTCGTTGGTGAGTGTGAGTCTGGAGGCCACCATGCTTGCTGATTTGTCACATACAATAAAGTTTTTATGCCATTCGTACATGGTTGTTACATTGTTATACTCCTAAATGTGAACTATATTAACTGATTTATAATAAAGTTAATTCTATTCTATAAGGTAATGAATTATCTGTTGCAGGTGAAAGCATTAGAGGAAAAGAAAAACAAACTACTAGAAATGCTCAATGAACAATCAGAAGAGAAAGCTAAACGCGCACAAAGATTGGACAAGGTAATATATATAATAATATAAAATAATATAATATATTTATTCTCTAAAAAATGTTTACAAAATTGTTGTTCACATGTATGTACAGACTAGACAATAGGATACATCACCCATACGATAGATAACAATCAATATTATAATATTAGTTTTATAACACATCAATATACCTAAAGTGTATGTTGTTAAACAATGTGAAAGTTATAAGAAGTAGAATCTATAATGTGTGGTACCATATGGTTTGCCATAGGTGGGGCTCAGAATACTCCCCTGGGGGACACCAACCTCAATGCAGCACTGGTCACTAATTGTAATTCCTACCCTAAGACACTGGTGCCGATTTGACAAATAACTGCGGAACCAGTCAAGTGCAATGCCTCGTATACCTATTGCTTCTAATGTACGGAGTAAAATATGGACGGACACAGTATCGAACGCCTTTGAGAAGTCAAGGAAAACTCCTAAGCAAGAACGCGGTTTCCAACTCTTTGGCGTTCACTAGAGTGACTACAGCATCTTCTGATGAGTATTTATATGCTGACCTCTACTGACCCATAGTATAAGCATATGACCCATATTATATACATACATATATAATACACGCGAGACAAACCGCAGGCAAAGCTAATTTATAAAATTTTATTTCTTCCAGCTTGATCATGATATAAAACAGTTAGAAGAAGACTTAAAACTAGAGAAGGAGTCGCATGATGAAGAAAAGCAAGAATTAGAGGCCATATTGAAAGAGAACAAGCAACTTGAGATGGTCTTAGAACAGCAGAGAAGTTATAGAGATGAATTAATGGATGAAGTAGATAAGAAGAGAGCTTTGAGGTAGGTTATCACCTGGTCATTTAGTCATCTTCCCCTAATCTTCTATCTAAATAAATAAAAATGGATCGCCGAAATGTATGTACGCGCATAACTTACAATCGACTATACCAAATTGTATAACTCTTTTTTCTATGTATTGTTAGGACAAGGTTTGTATAGAAGAAAATTAAAAGATAGGTAAGCGGAAAATATTTTTTTGTCCGCGATTGTATACTACTAAAACAAGTTTTTCCGAAACCATTTACAAAGTTGGCTGGGTCAGCTAGTATATAAGAAAGTCACACTTAGACTCTAGTCAAGACTTAGATCTTTTAAACCACCCAACGTATTTTAATGAAGCTTTCAGCAATATATAGAGTAATTCAGGAGGAAGGTCTGTCTATAAGTATAAACCGCATGAAAATCCGTGCAGTAACTTTTGAGTTTATCGCTAACAGATCGACGCGTTGGAGGACTTTCGTTTTATAATATGTAGTAATTTTGGATGTTTATCTTCTAAAAATTTTAAGGGTTTACGACGCTGATGATGTGAAACACAAAGCAGAACAGGCGGCACAAAACGTCCAAGAGGCTGAAGAGAAACTGGAATCGTTGCGAGCCACCCTCATGCAGAAAGAAACCAGTCTCAAGAATCTACAAACCATTAAACCAAACTTAGATACTGCCAATAATCTTTTACAAGAAATTATGAAATTGTCTGATAATTTAAGGTAAAACTTTTTTTTTTATTAAATGTGCTATCTAAAGGCTTATGCAGACCGGGACAACATGGCAGGATTTTGGAGTCCTTGGCATGCCATTGCCTACCGCAGTAACACCACGGCATCCCACCGCGGGAGACCGTGGCGCGTTTTTCAATGCCGTGCAATAAAATCCCTTTCGTTTCCACGGCATCAGTTTAGAGCATAGCAATTTATGTCGTATTTCTATATCGGTACGTTTGAATGTCCATTAGTAAAAAAAATAATCATATGCCGTGCCATCCCGGCCTAGGTAGGCCTTAACGCTTTTATCCACAGCCTTTTGCAGTCCACTGCTGGACATAGGAGGTTTTGGTCTACTAAACCTGGCCAGACGCGCGCTTCTTTAGCGCTTTGGATCCTTCAAATAAATATAAGGTTTGATTTGCTGGACGCCTGAGTAAAAGAAAGATATTCCATTCGACTCCATTCCAAAAGCTGTTAATTTAAAATTACGAACAGACACTTCTTTTTAATTTTATGGTAAGGGGGGCAAACGAGCAGACCTATAACCTGATGGTAAGCGATTACCGCCGCCCATGGACACACGCAACACCAAAGGATCACAAGTGCGTTACCGACCTTTGGGCGGCGGGGAAAGGGATGTATGGATGGGTTTGTGTAGGCCTCCGGTATCCTCACACACTCAGTGAAACGCAGCGCAAGCGCTATTTCACACCGGTTTTCTGTCTGCTTATTTACCGAATAAAAAAAAGGAAGCGGTTCTCAATTCGAGTGATTGTTTTTTAGGTGTGTCAGAACTTTCGACTGGGTGAACCGATTTTGATCATCCTTTTTTTATTTGAAAGTTGGTGCTTCCCGTGTGGCCCCATTTCAATTTGGTCCAGTTCATGAAGTCGGTTTTTTGTTTTTTTTTTATTTAGATCCTAATGGAGACTAATATTTAACTCGGTTTTTATTTTTTTAGGGATTTCGAAACTGGCGACTTAGAGTCTGAAAGTAAGGAGGGTGAAATAGACGTCTTAAATACAGAGGCGAGCGAATTGCAAGCCCAACTGTTGGAGCTTCAGACCACCAGGTAATTTCCTGATTGATGTTTGTGTGTCTGTTGACGTGGCGACGCATCGCCACGCCATGCTATACGATTGTATGTGTAACAATACTGTGTGCAACAAACTACATATAATGTGATACACATATATATATATACTACAAATAATTTTCAATTAGTATTTTTGCTGGTCTTGTACTAAAAAAAAATAGAAATCAAACACGCGTAACTCCTGATGTGTATGTAGTAACTCGTACCGGCAATTAGAGTATGAAACAACAGCGACATACACAGTGATTTAAGTAGTAACTGCAAATTCTGCATCGCGCTATAAAATTTCTCCTACCTATATAGCATATTATGTACTATTTCCTTTACTTCAAAGAAAAAATCCGTTATGCATACTGTTGTATTTAATTTATAAGAAAAATCATTTTTTTGATAGAATTTACATTTGTGTAAATAATTTACAGAGCGGAAGCGGCCAAGATCAGACTCGATAATCAAGTGAAGAGACAGCAGGAAAAAACTGTGGTACAAAGGTGAGAAATATATATAAGTAAATATGTATTTGTTTCGGAGTTTGGGTGTTTTCTATGTATAATATGTATGTATTTACCACCAAATTAAATTGGAGTGTCTGTTTGTAATATGAAAATAACCGCTTTTAAATAAATGCATATGTATGTATATATGATAGATGTATCAAAATAACATTTTTTTAAAGTTTTGTCTGTCGGTCTGTCTGTTTGTTCCGGGTAATCTCCGGAACGGCTGGACCGATTTTGACGGGACTTTCACTAGCAAGTAGCTGATGATCAGTACCAGGGAGTAACGTAGGCTATTTTTTTGACTAGCTTTGTCCCGCGGCCTTACCCGCAATTGTAGTCATATCGTGGGTAACACTGTGGGGCTCAGTTAGTATACAATAAAATGATTGTTTATCACATTAATATTCATTTTTATTATATACAAAATTTAAATACAAATAAAAATAAAACAAAAATTCGAAATCCCCGCCTATAGATGTTTCACATCTATAAGTTTTTCAGCAATTTAGAAAATATTTACGTAAGAAAAATATGGATGCACCTGTGATTTTTTCCGATTCAGCTAATTTAGAATACAGATAAACAATATGACACTTTAAATATGATAAGACTACCTTGTTCGCGGGAAGGTTTTCAAGATACTACCCTCTCACAGAGAACCAACCTTAACTGATAGCATTTGAGCTGTCATGTTTCGTTGATGAGTGCGAGACCGGAGGCCCGATGGTCACAATGCTTGCTTTGTTGCATCGTCTTCACGAGCAATGAGTATGGTGACCACACTTGGGTTCTTCTTTTGCTTTCCATTCGGCAGAGTAGACTCACTTTGTCCGGTTCATATATAATAAACTAGTTGTTGCCCTCGGCTCCGCCCGCGTGTATGTCGGTTATCGCGACAAATAGTAGCCTATGTGCTATTCTGATTTATAAGCTTTAATATTTGCTATATTATTATAAAGTTCCATCTAAATCTGTCCAGAAGTTTTTGCGGGTCAAGTGACAGGAAGAGTGTGGGAGGTTTTGGCCGGAAGACTGTCATGGCGTTTTCGGTAACACAGCCAGCACGAGGAACTAAAAGATTAATATTAATAACTAGCTGCTGCCCGCGGCTCCGCCCGCGTGTATGTCGGTTATCGTGGCAAATAGTAGTCTATGTGTTATTCTGATGTATAAGTTAAATTCCTGTAGTGTCATTCAAATCCGTTCAGTAGTTTTTGCGTGCAATTTCACTGATATGTCCACATATTATGACAGTGTTACCTTTATTTAAAGAGCTATACTATGTTATGTGTAATGCCATTGGAACAATATACGAACATATTAGCATTGTCGCTCACCCTCGACAGAGCCACATAGAGCTTTCCGTTGCTGAAACAGTTCGTCTATGCCTGCGGTGCGCAACGTCTGACCTTATGTCTTGTTTATCGTCATCGCAAAGCATAGACTCACAGACTCACCAAAAACTGCACGCGTTTAAAGAGGAAAGGGAAATAAACTATGGATTGGGGTCATCCTTTAAGATAATAGTCTAAAAAGACATATTTCACTATAAATCAAACAAAATAATTTAAGTTTCTCGCAGATGGCACGAAATAAAACTAACAATTTTTTTGAAATTTTGTCTTCGACATAAACGTCTTGTGATTGGTTGCAACTCTGGTGACGTCACATGCTAATAAACGAAAGATTCCTCTATTGAATATTGTTTGCGTTTTATTTTTTCGGAGTGGTAATAATCGATCTGTGAGCTATTTCTGCAGGACTTTTTTTAATAAACTATTTAATAAGTGGTTCGAAACAAAAAGGAACCAAATTTTGTGCGTGCCGATAACATCAACCTACATAAGATAGACGCTTTTATGGTTGCACTTTTCTATCTATACAAATAAATAAAATTGGAGTGTGTTTGAATATTAAAATAACCGCTTTTTACTAAATGCCTATGTATATATATACACAGTACATATACCAAAAATGTAGTTAAAAATGTTTTTGTCTGTCTGTTTGCTTCTTCCGGGTAATCTCTGGAACGGCTGGACGGATTTTGACGGAACTTTCACTGGCAGGTAGCTGATGATCCAGGAAGTAACTTGGCTACTTTTTTTAGACTAACTTTATCCCGCGGCGTTACTCGTGGTACAACAATAACTGCGGGTAACACCGCGGGGTTCAGCTAGTACATAATAATAACATTGATAACTATGCTGCAGAACTGAAAAATGTTAAAGCAGCTATGTTGCACTTGCATAAGTTGTTTCTGTAATAACCTCTGGAAAAAATTCATTCATTATTTTTGTAAAATCTAATTTACTTTATGTAGGTAGGCATATCTCAATGCTTTTAGGTTACATTTTGAAATAGTACAAAGCGTGGTATTTAAAGATGTTATCTGACCCGACGAACTTCGTACCACCATATTTTTCTTTCGTTACCAGCTATCCATGAGTAAGGTGTAGTCACGGACAAAAAAACTTTTTCCTTTATTTTTTATTTTTTCTTGTACACAAACCTTGTCCTAAGAATAACACATAAAAAAATATATTTGGTGTAGCCGATCGAAAGTTACGCGCATACATACATTTCGGCGTAACGCCACGGGACAAAGTTAGTCTAAATAAAGTGGCCTAAGATACTCCCTGGATCATCAGCTACCTGCCAGTGAAAGTCCTGTCAAAATCGGTCCAGCCGTTCCAGAGACTACCCGGAACAAACAGACACACAGACAGACTGACAAAAAATTTTTTAACTACATTTTTGGTATATGTACCGTGTATACCTATGCATTTAGTAAAAAGCGGTTATTTTGATATTACAAAGAGACACTCCAATTTTATTTATTTGTACCTATAGATGTATAGATTTGTTCACTGTGGCACTACAAACCATTTATTCGACATTTTAATTAATATAAAATTGGAGAAAACTGATAAAATTAACTTAAACCGCGCTGTTTTGTTTTGTTGTGGCTAGAGTGTGACGTCACGCGTCTCATGTGACCAGCGCCATTACAGAAATATCGTTTTTGGTTGTCAAGCTTGAACTTTATCTTAAATTTAAATTCATAATTAATCATAATACAGTAGAAATTCTGCAAAAAATTTGATTCGGTAAGTAGTCGTTTCACCACCCGATGAATAAAGCAATATTCTGTACTTTGACCAGGCAGGCATGCGACATGAACTGCCCACGTGAAAAACATCTGAGACTAAGATCTACTCCAGCAACACGGGAAGTCTGAAGATGAGATTTATTAATTGTCATTGCATAAATTTACTTATTTGAAATTATACTTATTAATTTTACAACTATAAATATAAAGAAAAGAAGGAGAAACAAACAAAAACACTAAAGAAAGTAATTATATTATTATCTAATACCTACTTTAAACTGATATCTAAAAACTACGTCTTATGTATTTTTTAAATCTAAAACGCGCTTATTCCCAGTCAATAAGAGCCACGTTCGTTCGCATTAACAGTGACAATTCGAGTGAAGTCACCGCGTGAGCGGCGTGAGCGCTCCCGCCTTTTTGTAGATTCAGCGGATGGCCGTTTCGCGTGTTAAAGAAAAATCAACCGTAATGTCGTACTTATACTGGTGCGGCGAGATTTGGCAGTTTTATTTCATCTATATCTTGTGTGTTTATTAATTATAATTTTATAATTCTATATTTTATTAAAAAAGATATTAAAGTGTATAGTGATAAGGATATATCCATGTGAAATACAATATATTTAAGTATTTAATACACCTTGAAGAAATGCCTAACGCTTAAACACGTTATTGTGGCTAATTTATAAAAGATAGAAATATACTATTGAGGACTTTTTTGTAGATCTTTTGAAGACCATCATCTTTGTAATACATATTTTTAGTGTATGATCAACGTATGCGAGGATAAGAGCTCGAAAGCGAAAATTTTCATCCGACTTGCTTCAAATTTATCGTCACTGCTCAGCTCCTATGCATCTTAGCGTTATGTTATATAGCCTATAACCTGCCCAGGAGTATGGACTATAATCGTACCAAGTTTGGTTAAAATCCCTTCAGTAGTTTTTGATCCATGCGTGCACATACAGACAGACAGACAGACAGACAGACAGACAGACAGACAGACAGACAGACAAAAAACTTACTGATTACATTTTTGGCATCAGTATCGATAACCATTCATCCCCCAATAATAATTTTTAATATATATTCAATGTACAGAATTGACCCCTCTACAGTTTTATTATAAGTATTATATTATTATTATAAGTATAGACTAGCAAAAAGTTTAAACCAAGTTTATAACGTTGTTTCAATAACGACATTAGATAATACAGTGACACTCCGTATTCTTAAACTGTGACAAACAGACAACACAGACAGTCAAATATTAGCTTACTACCTGTACCCGCGACTTTGTCCACGTGGAATAGTGACTTTGGATAGCATTTATACAACCTTTTTTTTCCTCTTTCAAGCCTTTTTTCGCATTAAAAAGTAACCTATGTTGTCCTATTAATAATTATTTTTACGAGAATTAACGCGATCACTTATTACAAAAAAAAAAGTATATATGTATTTGTATCAGCTGTCTAGTACCCCATAACACAAGCTCTGCTTATCTTGGGACTAGATGGCGTTGTGTGCGTAGTTGTCCAAAATATTTATTATTATTAAGTAAAAGTGCAACCTGGTCGACCTTTTAATAAGTGATCGCATTAATTACTGTAAAATAATTACTAATATATCATGGAACGCGAAAGTTTAAAAGTTAGAAGAACCTATGCCCTTTCTCAGGCTTTAAACTATGTGTAGGTACATTTCATTTAAAACGGTTCAGTAGTTTTGGCTTAAAAGCGTGACGGACAGACGGTTACTTTCACATTTATAATAAGAGTAAGGATTATATTTATGTACGTAATTCAGAGATATACACTTGCATTTCCACAGTGCTCTTCGCGAAGCAGAAGAAAAAGAAAAGAAGATGCAAGAACAAACTAAAAAAGCTCTTCAGCGGACAGAAAATATAAAGGAAGCCACTCTTCAATATGAGACAGAGAAAGCAAGAGGAATGGAGGAGCTCACTCTCATTGATAATAGCTTTTGTAGTGAGGTATTTTATTTTTATCTCACCCTTTTTTTAAGGTAACTCATTACTTAACCGACTTAAAAAAGGAGGAGGTTCTCAACAACAATTGAACTAGTTGTCACTATATTTGAAGGCAGTGACTTCACATTAACGATTACCATAGATATTCTCGACAACCGGAACTTTTACTTTTGATAAAAATTAATATCGCTGTCTGCATATGAAAAAAATAACTTCAAGAACTGGACCAGATTGAACTGGCACCAGCTTTCAAATAAAAAAGAATCATCAAAATTGGTTCGCTCAGTCGAAAGTTCTGAGGTAACAAACATAAACAAAACGCAGTCGATTTGAGAACCTTCTTTTTTGAAGTCGGTTAAAAATAAATACAGGGCTACACATGTTGACTGCCTCGTTGGTCTTGCGGTTGGCGTATGCGACTGCGGATCGTGAGGTCTCGGGTTCGATTCCCGGGTCGGGACAAATGTTTTTTCGGATCTGCAAATATTTGTTTCGGAGTTTGGGTGTTTCCTATGTATAATATGTATGTATTTACAAAAAAAAGTATATAAGTATTCATATCAGTTGTCTAGTACCCATAATACAAGCTCTGCTTAGTTTGGGACTAGATGGCGTTGTGTGTTAGATGTCCGAAATATTTATTATTATATTTATATTATTACTAGCCGACCCCACGCAACCTCGTTTGCGCCTTATATTGCCCGTAGCGTAAAAAAATCCCCCGTTTTTAAACATTATTTATTGTTGCTCCGCTCCTATTAGTAGTAGCGTGATGATACCCTATAGCCTTCCTCGATAAATGGACTATCCAACACCGAAAGAATTTTTCAAAATAGTAGTTCAATTAGTATAGATAAGTGTTGTCCTATGTGGGATTTGAACCCACTACACTTGGCGCAGTAGAAAGCGGCTTAACGACGGCTTAAACCACTAGGCGAAACGTGCAATTAAGTATATTTAGCTTTCTTTTTAGTCAGTCCATTTATTTTTCTTTTCAGTTGAAAGCTGTAGATGATATGTTGTTGAACAAAGCTATGGAGGCTCAGAAAAAGGTTGAAGAAAAACTACAAAATAGACGAGTATAACTCAATAAGCGTTGTTAATGTTAAATGTATATTTACATATTAAAATAAATCTTAAAAAATATGATTTTTTTTTCAGGGTTCCGTACCAAAATGGTAAAAACGGACCCCTTTTACTAAGACTCCACTGTCTGTGCGTCTGTTTGACTGTCACCAGGGCTTTGTGGCCTAAAACTTATAATTGTCAGTGCAGGTCACAATTTGACAATTATTTCATAAAACTTTTGGTCTGGCATATTTGTTGTAATCGGAAAATTCCACAACTTTGTAGTGGCTATCCCTTACCAGGGGCGGTTCCAGCCTGGAATTTTGGGGAGGGTCACTAATAATTAATTTAAGTCGAGTAAATTAGACTTTATTGCACAATATTCAATTTTATTGCACATTTTAGAAACAAATCGATATTTTTTTTTGGAAGTCTATTGAGACCTAGGACCTAGCTCCGTGGGGGGAGGGTGAGGGAGGTCATGAAGGGTGTGTGTGGACAAATTAGTCTATCATCCGCGGCTGCCTAACTCGGCTGTCAAGAGGAGCTCCAGAAACACATCAGCGGCATCTGGAGTACTCACTGCCGTACCTCACAAGTGAGGCACATCCCAGGGTAGTTAGATTCAACCCTGTGTCAGGTCGCTATTGAATCGGCCCTTTCCCGATCACGCTCTGCGGACTCCTTCTGATGCATTACGTCTCCACAGAAGCAGCCCTCGGCCTCCCATCCCTCCCTACTTACCAGTATTGCCGCGATCAATACTGGTGACAGGTTTCGACAGATCTGTCCGCAGTGGTGGCATTGTGTCGTAACCACACTTCCGATTCTGTTCAGATATTCACCGAAGCAACCGTACCCGGTGAGCATCTGATTGAGTTGGTAGGTGACACAGTCAGTTCCCTCTATCGAAGCTTGGCGTTGTTGGCGCGTTGGCTGGCACAAACCTGGGCGAGTAGCAGACGATATGGCGCTCCTGCTACCACTCGTACTCGGAGGATTAGCCGCCCGAAATACTCTTCCAAGCTTTACCGACTGTCCAGGATGAGCCTAGATGCTTTATGTACTAGCTCACCTGGCCTACAGTGTCATCCACCCGGAGGCATGAGCTGGATGGTTCTTGACGTACATAAGCCATGGAGACACCACCTTCAGGCTCAACTCACGAGTCTTATGCACAACACAAGCCACTCCTTGCTCGGCGAGCAGAAGCACCTCCCCGAAGCGTTACCCTCTAGCCTGTATTATTGTATCGTCTACATAGCAGGCGACACTGAGGCCAGAGGCAGACTGTTGCGAAGGTCCGTATCGTATGCGAGGTTCCATAACAATGGGCCCAATACAGATCCCTGGGGAACCGCACAACACACCTCTCTTCAATTTGCCACTCCATTCACATCGACAAACTTCACTGCCTTGTCACGCCGATAGGCCTCTATGATAGCATGCAGGTGAGGAGGCTAATATTCAAGTGCCGCCCTGATAGCGCTCCAGGGAAGGCGTTAACTAAAGCGTTAATGATATCAAGGCTAACTGTCAACACGACCATCCCGATTACAGGTGCCCGCTGATACGGTCAGAGATAACTATTTCAAAGAGTTTCTCCGTATCGTTCAGGCAAGTTGGAACGCAAAGATAACATCTGCACCTTACTTTTTGAGGAGCACCAGTCTCGCTTCTTTTCTGTCGAGGGGGGAGATATCGAGGCCGAAACACTGAGTGAAAATTTGCCTCAGTTTGTCTCCCAGCACCGACCTGGAATACCATCAGATCCAGGAGCGGTGTTGCGGGAAGCCAGTCTCCATACGGTTCGATCTAGCTCTCCCTCCAATGCCTCACACACGTCGGACTAGAGTTGCCGATCCAATTGCGGTCGGAGGGATTGGGGGATAGTCCTTAGAAATAGCGTGTCTGTCTAGCACTTCTTCTTCACACCTGAGTCTTTATGGTAGAGGAAGCCTGAATCACGAGTCTTGGCAGGCAAAGTTTTGTTGTCCACATTTTGTTACAGTTGTTATTTATAGGTAGTAAACAATTCCTATCCTTTGATTCTTATGTCTATTGAACAATTATGGAAACTAAGGAAAAAAAATTAGGTTAAAAAAATTACATGTGTATGATTTTGGGGGGGGTCGTGTCCCCTGTGACCCCCCCCTTGGAACCGCGCCTGTCCCTTACGCAAGAGGTTGATTATCACTAACATCTATGAGCAAAGAAATTAGAGAGGTTTTTGCCCTAAAATCTACTCGAAGATTGGTGAAAAATACTTTAGGAATAATAAAAGAAAAATGCCCATATTTATGTTTAAACAACCTCAGATTATGATGATGATGAAAATGACGATATCATATTAGATGATGAAAATGAAGCAATTGACGCTGAAGCAATAGAAACCTTTCAGGAATTAATCAATGGATTTGTTTAAATAATAATATTAGATACTTAGGTATCTATTTGATTTTTTGTAACATTTTCACATCATGTCATTTACAAGTAAATCTACACTAATATTATAAAGAGAAAAGATTTGTACCTATGTTTGTATGTTTGTAATGAATAGGCTCAAAAAGTACTGGGCCGATTTAAAAAATTTTTTCACCAATAGAATGCTACATTCTTCCAATTTGACATAGGCTACATTTCATTTTGAAAAAAATTAGGGATCCTTGGTAAAATTTGAACAATGTAACCTAAGGTGTAGAAAAATGAGTCTTAAAATGTCTTTCGTCGAATGCGCTGCCGAAACTATTAGCGATAGAACAAAATAATGTACAACAATATTGAAGAACATCATAATGTCTACAAAAAACTCCGCGGTAGCATATGTCCAACTATTGTAGTTATGTCACTACAACAACTTTTTTCATTTTAAAAATTAATGAAAATGCTAACCAAATCCAAACCATGCTATTTATGTGTTTATATTAATCCTTATCCAAATAAATTATTTTATGGTCAAGACCATTTAACTACCTATAAAATAGTTTTTAAATTATTTAAATTGGACTTTCCATTCAAAAGATATTACGTATTAAAAAATTCAGTAAACAAAACCGCCATAGCGCCGGTGGCAGATCAAAAAATAGCATTCGATGCTATAGTACAGAGTGTTGAAAATCACAGCGGTAAACTGTTTTTTTTTTGGACGCGCCCGGTGGAACAGGCAAGACCTTCCTTGCCAATTTAGTGTTGGCAAAAGTACGTCAATCTGGAAAAAAAGCTGTCGCAGTGGCATCGTCCGGAATTGCTGCAACCCTATTAAATGATGGAAAGACTGCTCACTCTACATTTAAATTACCATTGGCTGTGTCTTTGGAACAACAATCTGTGTGCTCGATCCGCAAAATCGGTCCGCTGGGGCAGCTCTTACAAGACAGTTCGCTGGTCATCTGGGACGAGTGCACCATGAGCCACAGGGCGCACGTGGAAGCCGTGGAGCGCAAGCTGAGAGACATCCGAAGCTCAGACCGTATAATGGGGGGCGTGACGTTTGTTTTAGCTAGAGACTTTCGTCAAACATTACCAGTTATAACAAAAGGTACTCGAGCTGACGTTATTCGAGCTTGCCTTAAATCATCAACTTTATGGCAATCGATTGAAACTCTTAATCTGCGCACAAATATGAGAGCACATTTAAGTGGCAATGACGATAATAATTTCTTACAAAAACTTCTAAAACTTGGAGACGGAAAATTACCGTCTCCGGTTGCAAACAATCCCCAGGTATTGTTGGATAACGAATTGGGTCAAATCGTTCAGAGTCTAGAAATTCTTGTGGACACAATATATCCGGACATACAAAATCTTACGGAGAGAAATTTCAATTGGCTCTGTTCGAGAGCGATAGTGAATTGGAAAAAGTACCCGGTGAATTTAAATCTTACAAATCTATTGACACAGTATGCAACATCGAAGATACAGTGCACTATCCACAAGAATTTTTAAATTCCCTGAATCCTTCCGGCTTGCCGCCCCACGAATTACAATTAAAGGTAGGCACTCCCGTAATGCTGCTGAGGAACCTATGCCCTCCCAGCATGTGCAATGGCACGAGACTTCTGGTGAAGGAATTGCGGGAGAACGTCATAGTAGCCACTATAATCACCGGGGCCGCGGCCGGACAGCTCGCCCACATACCGCGGATCCCCATGATTCCTACGGACTTGCCTATATCTTTTAAGAGGTTACAGTTTCCTCTAAAAACATCATTTGCCCTCACAATAAATAAGTCCCAGGGTCAAACATTTTCGATGGTTGGCATCGACCTAAGAAAAGAATGCTTTTCTCATGGACAACTATATGTTGCCCTTTGTCGAGTGGGATCTCCTGAAAATCAATATATTTTGTTGCCATCTACAAATACCACTGCCAACGTAGTTTACAGTGAAGATTTAATATAAAAACTGACAAATATAAAAGTAAAAAACGTAAATCTACCTTAATATTATATCTGTAAATAATGTAAAAGTAAACCTGTAAAATAAAAAATACTAAAAATGTAAATTATTAAGTAATAATAAGAATGAAAATGATTAATGACAAACCCTTTTTTAATAAAAAATAAAAAACAAAAAAAAACACAAAAAAATAAAAAACCAAAATAAAAAGCACAAAACAACAAAACCAAACAAAAAAAATTGTAAGGAAAATACTAAATAATGATAGGCAAGTTTCTATCGACACGAACAAAAATTTCTTTGAAATACCTAGATGTATAGGTAGATACATTTTTTGTTGAAAGTTGTCAACGTTTAATTTAGACTGTATATATTTTATTCGACTCTGCGTTTATTCTAATTACTTAAAAAAACATAGTAAAAATGTATATAATATCCTATGTAAATATTACTTATTTAAGTGCCCGCCAATTAAACCATCAAAGAAATTGAACATAAATAGACTTACATACAAATATAACTGTGGGTTTTTTTTAATATATAATTAATAAATAATATTTTTTTAATAAATAAAAATGTTTGTGAAAAACTGTTTTTATATCCAAATTTCCAAAAATAAATAATTGTCTATCCCGTGCGAAGCCGGGACGGGCTGCTAGTAAATAATAAAACAAAATGTATTCGTATTTTTTAATTAGCAGGTACTGTAACTAAATAACTTTCCTTCTATGATTCTTCGCTGAACGAGAAACGAGTAGAACTATAAACGAGTCGGCGATCAGCGGGAAGCGAGTGTGTAGTTTCGATAGTTTGTCGCTGGGATACAAGCTAGTGTGCAAGTTCGATGAGCGATTACTCCCACTACACTACTAGCCACTCCAACTCCTCCTGTTCTTCTTCTGATTAATTTCGTTGCGGGTTCCAAGACAGTTAATTTTTTTCCTGGGACTTCCCGAGTGTCATAACTCGGTGTGTTCGTGGGTCACTGCTGTTGATCCTAGAGTAGTGTACAGTGGTGGGCGTGTGGGTGGGATTAGTCCCAACAAAAAATAGCCACTCCAAGTTCGTAGTCTGTGCCAATTTTGTGTCTCATCAATATATCTGTCAATGTTTTTTTTTATGGTGTAGCGGGCAAACGAGCATACGTATCACCTGATGGTAAGCGATTACCGCCGCTCATGGACATCCGCAACACCAGAGGCGTCACAAGTGCGTTGCCGACCTTTGGGGAATGGGAGGAGAGATAGGGGGAGGGGTTTAGGTTATGGACCTCCGGTATCCTCACTTACTCGGTGAAACTCAGCGCAAACACTATTTCACACCGGTTTTCTGTGAGGCCGTGGTATCACCGGTCGAGCCGGCCCATTCATGCGGAAGCGTGGCTCTTCCACGGTGTATCTCATGAACCGAGATATTTTTTTACAGATGATGTATTTCTGTTGCCGCTGTGACAACAGATACAAATTACGAATAAAATTAATATTTTAGGGAGCTCCCATACAAGGAAAGTGATTTTCTTGACGTTTTTTCATTCTCGATAATAACTATGTATATTATACTCACTGGATCGCGCGTAGCCAAAACACAACACAGGTCGACAAAATTTAATTTAACACCAGCTGAGCCCCGCAGTATGACATCAACCATAAGTAACGCCGCGGGTCAAAGCTAGTCTACAAAAATAGTCTAAGTTACTCCTTATATCATCAGCTATCTACCAGTGAAAGGCCTGTCAAAATCGGTCCTGCCGTTTCAGAGATTAGTGGCCCAGCCGTTCCAGAAATTAGCGGTCCAGCCGTTTCAGAGATTAGCGATCCAGCCGTTCCAGAGATTAGCGGTCCAGCCGTTCCAGAGATTAGCCGGAACAAACAGACAGACAAACTTAAAAAAAATGCTATTTTGGTATATGTACTGTGAATACATATGCATTTAGTAAAAAGCGGTTATTTTAATATTAGAAACAGGCACTCCAATTTTATCTAATATATAAAATTCTCGTGTCACAGTTTTAGTTGCCAAACTCCTCCGAAACGGCTTGACCGATTCTCATTAAATTTTGTGAGCTTATTGAGTAGGTATGAGAATCGAACAACATCTATTTTTCATCCCCCTAAATGGTAAGGGTCACCCATCCTTAAAATTTTTTATGGCAAAACGACGTTTGCCGGGGCAGCTAGTTTATTTGTAAAGGTCAAACATTTAATTTGAATATCGAAAAGTAAACAACTGTTTGTTTACAGTTTTATGTTTTCACTTCTGTCGGAAATCCTCATGTCTGCTTTGTGTGCCGCCGTGGTGCCGCCTATTTTAATGACACTAAGCTATATTTTGCTCACAATATGGATCGACTCCCGTTCTCTTTCTCGCTTTAATAAATTATGGTTCTAAGCGAAAGAAAGGGATAAAAGCATAGAAAACTGGGGGTTTGTCAAATAACACTATTGTATCAATTATTTTTTTGTTGCAGTTTACAATAGTTTGTAATATCTTAAGGGTTAGCAAGTAGTGTGGTTAGAATAATATGACATACATTTCTTACTTATCTATCTTAGATCAAATAAAAAAAGGTAGATAAACACGGCCTTGTTCTTGTTAAAGCAAAAAAAAAAACAGCTACTTCCGAGTAAACACACGCGTTAACGCACACACATGCTAAGAAACTACGCTACTTTTCGTCAGTATCGTACAAGTTAAGATATAAGAGATTTACACTTTTCCAAATATTTATTTGTAAAATTAAAAACCACAAAGAATAGAAAGAAAACATAAAAAAATGTCTGAACAGTATTTACCTACAATAAAAATTGTAATTATAAATTTTTGAAAAGAAACATAAGTAGAAAAAATAGAACTTCAAGCGAGATTAGGAAAATAAAGAATATCATTCGTATCGTAATCATGGACCACAACCTCAGAATCACAATAATAACCCATTGTTATATTCTCTGAGGAAAACATCGTTCTATTCATGTTAGCAGCCATCAATACATCATTTATGTCAAGTCCATAGAAATGGTGTCCCCTATAGCCTGCGGCATAGTTCACTGCAACGTTTCCGTCCAGAGTCGCTTCATAATCTATTTGTACTGTCATCGCACCCCTTGTCGCGTACAACTCAGCTTTAGCACTCTGGTTTGGCTGTAAAGTAATTTCCAGCCCAGATTCGGACCCAACCGTAACTATTTGCGATTTCATCACACTTTGTCCCCATCTTGATGTGTAAGACATACTAGCTTTACCGGAAACAGGCATCGCCAAAAAATCAAACCCGTAAGATATGTTTAGACTAGCCAATAGTTGTTCATGTGTCTCCCATGTCGACGAAATTGTATCTTCAACATCACTGCGAATTCGGGCCCGGTAAGTAGCAACTTTGGTGCTCGGGTTTTTGAACACTTGAGTCAATACTAACGTAGGTTTATATTTAACTGGCCACATCTTCGCTCGAATAGGTTTCAAGATCCTACTCACTTGCGGCCAGCCGTATGTTTTGTACAAATCATTCCACGGAGTAGGACTTTTTAGGAACGCATCGTCAGGTGTTGCACCTATGTTGGCTTTCACGGCTTCTTTCAATTTAACGTCGTAGAGTTGAAATGATTGTATTTCTATGTCGCTGATTACGTTCACTTCGCTACCAGATATGTGGACTTGTCGTTCAGATTCGTCTTCGGCAGCAATTATTTCTATACTTATGCTTGCGAAATTGAGAGCCGGCAAAGCTAATAATACGAGCCAGGGCAGGATGTTCATCTTGACCACTCTTCTAAAACAAAATAATCACGTAAATTAGTTATACAAATTAAAAAAAAATAGTTTTCGTGTCATGTTTAAACAACTACCTAAGAAACTGATCGATGCGATGCTACAACACGAACGCGCTTAGAGTTAGCATTTTCGTTTAACGTGGCAATGCTGCTAGTCTTTTGGAAACGCTACCAGTAGGCGATGATGCGGAGGAAGTTTTTAACGCTTGTATGTTAATATTTTTATTTCCTACTATTTTATCATTCTGCTCATTATTCTTAGCCTACCTTCTTAGGTACCTACTTATAATTATTATTAACAACGTCTATTCTGCATTAAACATAATGCGAATTTAGTGAAAAGGGATTTCACTAAATAGGGTAAGAGTGGCAGAGGAAACCGAAGAAGTTCGCGCTATTTCAGAACGCACATCTGTATTGAGGGCCCATTTTTTTAATTTTGGCGAAACGATATAAAATTCAAATAGGAATTAGTTAAAAATAGTAAAAATCTAAAGCCTTTCCTGTTTATGTTTGTACGATAAACCTAAATCAATCAATAAAATAAGAAACAAATGCTTTTTAACTGACTGCACTAACAATACAAAATACAAAGTCATCTGTCCTGAAAATCTAAAAAAATATGGCCAGGGTGGTCATATTTTTTTATAATATATAAATATAAGATATATATATATATAATAAATAAGATACAAAATATTCCAAACCAATTTTCTCCTAAAATAGAGCGTTAAGGACAACGGATTAAATGTAAAGTTTTAGTTAAAAAATAGTAAAAAGAAATTTATAGTTTGCGTTAATCTGTGAGGTTGACTTTAGTCAGTAAAGGCGAAAAACATTAGGCCCTCAGTTCAAACGTTTTAGAAAAATTCAACCTTTGTTTACTTCTTAACGATTGGCTTCCGTCTCAATTTTTCTTTTTAACTAATTCACAGAGGTATTTAAGTAAAATATTCTAAAGTCTTAGTTACGTATTTTTTCCGATAATTGCATTTTTTGCAGATTCCTCTGTTCAGATGTTACTGAACTGAGGACACTATATTATGCCACCGTAAATCCGTAATGTTGTTTGTACAGATTTTAGATTTTCTTAAAAGTTTCAAGAAATTCATAACTAATTTCCTAATTAAAAAGCATTGACCTAGATGCAGACCTAGATTCTAGACTATGACTTTTTTGCAAGCATCTGAACTGAGGGCCCAAGTAATTTGATCATAACTGCTTTAGATTTTTACTATTTTTAAATAATTCCTACTTGAATTTTATATCGTTTCGCCAAAATTTAAAAAATGGGCCCTCAGTCCAGAGGCACAACGAGCTATGACGTCGTGTCTATCAACAACTCAAGTTTTTTTCCACAATTAAAAATATTAAGAAATTGTAAAGCAATCCCGAATGTAGTTTTAATTTCATGACTATCCAATACTTCAGTTTTATCGTAGCAAACAATCCTATTGCGTATTGTGCTACTGTTGCTTATTGTGTTACTTGTATTCAGAGCAGTATTAACTAGCTGCATCCCGGGGTGTAGCTATTCCAGAGAAAATCAGGAACAAACATATAGATTCATAAAAAAATTAACAAAAACATTTACCTACCATAAATACCTTCTTTCATTTGCATTTAGTGAAAAACTTAATTCGAAATCATAAACAGACACCGTGCACCGAGAACACCGTGGTTCTCTCTCTAGTTCAAATATTAAAATATTTTGTAAACTACCTACAAAAATATGATCGGTCGGTATGTGCACTTGTGCAGTAAACAACATTTTATTGCTATGACAGTAAAAAAAAATCTGATTATTACAAAACAGAAAACAGAAAGATATACGTTCTGTTCTGTGATTACATTCATGAGATAATCGGGTAACTACATAACTATTTAAAACATCACGTTTTCAAATTCGTTGTTTACAAAATATCATAATAATGTCGAATATGTGATGTAAAACTAATGTCGAATTAAGTGCTATAAGAATCTCAATAATTTGTGTACCTATTTATTTTAAGGATTCTATGTGTAGGTACATTTGTTTTTTATATAACACTAGCTGAACCCCGCGGTGTTACCCGCGGTTATTGTTGTACCGCGAGTAACGCCGCGCGACAAAGTTAGTCTAAAAAAAGTAGCCTAAGTTACTCCCCGGATCATCAGCTACCTGCCAGTGAAAGTCCCGTCAAAATCCGTCCAGCCGTTCCAGAGATTACCCGGAACAAACAGACAGACAGACAGACAGACAAAAATTTTTTTAACTACAGTTTTGGTATATGTACCTTGTATACATACATATGCATTTAGTAAAAAGCGGTTATTTTAATATTACAAACAGACACCAATTTTATTTATTTGTATAGATAACTAGCTGAACCCCGCGGTGTTACTCGCGGCTATTGTTGTACCGCGAGTAACGCCGCGGGACAAAGTTAGTCTAAAAAAAGTAGCCTAAGTTACTCCCCGGATCATCAGCTACCTGCCAGTGAAAGTCCCGTCAAAATCCGTCCAGCCGTCCCAGAGATTACCCGGAACAAACAGACAGACAGACAGACAGACAGACAAACAGACAAAAAATGTTTTAACTACATTTTTGTTATATGTATCGTGTATACATACATATGCATTGATTAAAAAGCTGTTATTTTAATGTTACAAACAGACACTCCAATTTTATTTATTTGTATAGATGTATAGATTATATAACATAACTAGCTGAACCCCGCGGTGTTACCCGCGGTTATTGTTGTACCGTGAGTAACGCCGCGCGACAAAGTTAGTCTAAAAAAAGTAGCCTAAGTTACTCCCCGGATCATTAGCTACCTGCCAGTGAAAGTCCCGTCAAAATCCGTTCAGCCGTTCCAGAGATTACCCGGAATAAACAGACAGACAGACAGACAAAATTTTTTAACTACAGTTTTGGTATATGTATCGTGTATACATACACATGCATTGATTAAAAAGCTGTTATTTCAATATTACAAACAGACACTCCAATTTTATTTATTTGTATAGACTAGCTGAACCCTGCGGTGTTACCCGCGGCTATTGTTATACCGCGAGTAACGCCGCGGGACAAAGTTAGTCTAAAAAAAGTAGCCTAAGTTACTCCCCGGATCATCAGCTACCTGCCAGTGAAAGTCCCGTCAAAATCCGTCCAGCCGTTTCAGAGATTACCCGGAACAAACAGACAGACAGACAGACAGACAAAAAAATTTTTAACTACATTTTTGTTATATGTATCGTGTATACATACATATGCACTGATTAAAAAGCTGTTATTTTAATGTTACAAACAGACACTCCAATTTTATTTATTTGTATAGATGTATAGATTACAACATTAATTTCTCACCTGATACTTTTCATTCATGTGTAAAAGACAATTTCAAAATGGTCACTAGGTATAATTATCTTAGCAATTAAAGTGTAATAAAATTAAATGATAAATTAATTATTTTGAAACTAATTATTTTAAGTCTTACACGTCGATAATTTCATTGTTCATGACGTAATTTTCTATGAATACCCTTGGGCCTTGATAAAAATCATAAAACATTTTTTTATAACTCTTTTTTATTAAAATAACAACAATCTTTCAAGTCATGAAAAATAATAAAAATTAAGAATTATTTTATTGAAATGAATAAATACTAAAACAAGTTTTTTAAATATATGTTTTTGTTTTTGTTAATAATAAAATAAAAAGATGTATCTACTCACCGATTTGTTTCAAAAATAATTGTTAACGTCTTAACACTTCTTAATCGGACCTTTGCACGTGAAGAATACGTTCGATGTGTTATTATTTTAATAGCTAAGAAATATTAATATTTATATATTATTTAAATACGTAGTGTATCACGTCCACGAATATTCACAATAGACAGTTGCAAGAGAGCACCTCCGAAGACGGAATGAACAACAATGCGGCTTTTTTAAATATGCTTCTAAAGTCATAGGTTATCAACGTGAAGTTAGCTTGGTAAACAGAAAATATCCTTCATCGTCTGAGCATTTGAAAGGATAGAAAGTATTGAGGGAAATCCCCGAACCGAAGACATTAGATTTGATAGGTAAATTCCCGAAAAGAGTTTCATTGCTATTTGACCATAGTAGCGATACCATCTGGCAGATCTGGCATCTTTAAAAATAAATAAAATAGGAGTGTCTGTTTGTAAAATATTGCTAACAGACACTCCAATTTTATTTATTTTATTTTTATTAATAAATAGAAACACGGTATCGAATAGAAATCATCGATACTGTAGGTACTCATAAGTAGTATATAAAAAAGTATCGTAGGTAGGTACTCGTAAAATAATAAAACGAAAGTATCGAGTACTTTTCTTACCGAGGCCTAATGGCGACCTTTAATTTTATCTTTGACGCGTTGGAATTGCCGTTAGGTCGCAATTCTTAAAGATTACCCATTTAAAACTTAATTTCCTTATCGATACGATACGTACGATACGATAAGTTATCTTTTTAAATGATGACTGTTCTAACCCAACCTAAACCTTTATTCAGTTTAATCCACAGAGTACAATGTATATATTTTAGATAGATATTGATGGTTTAACTTATAGTAATAGTTAAGGTGCCGACTGACCTAAAAGTCCTAAAACATTTCAGCGTAACGTAACGTTACGTTACGCCGAAATGTTTTAGGTCGGTACAGCGAGAGCCGCTCGCTGCGAGCGGCGCGTGCTCCACCTGATATGCCGTTTGTTTGCTTTGCCCGGTTTGCCTTAACGTGTACACGCTCGCCACTAATGTTTTAGGTCAGTCGGCACCTTACTAAAGCCGCAAACCTAAAAGAGTTTGTTTGTTTGCTTGAACGCGCTAATCTTAGAAACTACTGGTTCAATTTAAAATTCTTTCAGTGTTAGATAGCCCATTTATCGAGAAAGGATATAGGCTATATTTCATCAAGCTAAGATTAATGGAGGCGGATCACCAGTGAAAAATATTTCAAAAACAGGGGAAAAATTATCACGCAACGGGCAATAGGAGACGCAAACGAGGTTGCTTGGGTCAGCTAGTTCTAAATAAAGTTTATAGTGAACTTATGACGACGGTGAGCGAAGATGTCAGTAGTATTTATTATGCAGGAGGCTCCATAATACTCTAAATGTTACATCGTAACGTGTGGCTGGCTATACCAATTTACAGCTAATTATATTTCCTAAAATCTATCTTTACAATGCATTTAATCACGTTTTATTCTCGACAATATAAAGAATGTCTACATACTACGTGATCGTGTAATCAGCTGACCTAGCTCTGGTCGGTCTTAGCTGTAATATAAAAATTCTATTCATCATCATCATCAGCCTATCGCAGTCCACTGCTGGACATAGGCCTCTCCAATTGCACGCCACTTAGTTCGATCCTCGGCTTCTCGCATCCAGCTCAAAAATTCTATTGGTTTTAATAATATATGACGTATAGGAATAAAGTTGATTTTAAGCAAACAGAACACGTTTTTAGGTAGGAGTACGTAGCTAGGTAGTAACATAAAATTAATAAATACGGACTAAAAGCTATTTATTTTACACATTGCCGGTGGATCAGTAGGTATTTTAAACAATCCCTAGGGATCATATAAAATACCTTGGTAAAGTACGTAATGGATACTAATATTCATCTATACTTTTAATAAAAAATGGGATCTCCCCGCCAAATAAATTCCTAGGTTCGCCACTTAGAAGTATTGAATAAAACAGGCCAGCCAGTTTAGAGCATATAGGTATAGCGGAAAGCGTGATCGGAGTAGAGAGAGACTGAGTTTGGTTAGAGTCTGATCTTGGCAAGCTTCTGATTGGTTGGTGTATACCCGCCAAATCAGTCATGCACCAATTAGAAGCTTGCGTGAGAGAGACAGACTCTAACTAAACCCAGTCTATCTCTCTCTCTCTACTTCGATCACGCTTTCCGCCCGCAGCCCCTCCATGTATTTATGCTTTAAGTCAGCCAGGGCCAGGTACTAGCCAGGTACGGCATTGATGGCATGCAATGGCATGCGCTGGCATGTCACGAAATTCGGCTCAAAATATGAATTTGACGTCCACTGCGTTCAGAATTATAAAAAAAATGCAAATAAGTTTTTAATGTGAAACATCTATAGGCGCGGGTAAATCAGATTTTTAGCATGGCGACGCTTCGCCTTACCGAAGTCAATGATGAAAATAATTGAGATGCCGCGATTTCAAATAAATTTAAAAAATTAGAATTTTAGGAATAAAAAAAATGAATATTTTAAATATTTCGGACATCTAAACACACAACGCCATCTAGTCCCAAGATAAGCAGAATATTAATGTAATAAACAGTTATTTTATGGAACAAATAACATAAACAAAACAATTTCGATGTTTCACATCTGCCGGGCGTCTCATGAAGGCTCACTTTTTTTTATTTTGTGATTTAGAATTAGAAGGCGTTAATACAAAAAAAAAATATCCGGCGTATAAAAATATAGGCGATAAATACCTTTCGGTTTATTTGAAGATATTAAACAGCACAGAATAATTATTATGGGAAACAAAGTTGTTGAGGTTAATTTGCATTTCTAAACGGACTTGACGTGCGCTAATGACAGATGACCAACTCATACCCTGTGTTATACGACTTTACTAAAGAGGTCGTTTCGTTTTTTGCATGATATGTTAACGGCGGTGAAGTGGTTCGAGAAACCTTGCCACTATATCAGATTATAATTTGTTTGCTTGATACATGGGTAAATTGAATATCGATGAATAGAAAATATTGTTAAATTCACATTATTATGATCTTCTAAATGCATAAATAAGTAACATGAAGGGAATATGGCTCGCATGTTTGTATTTTTTTAAATACTCATATTGCATAGATCATGATTTTAAAGGATTTGACGACAGTATCATATTTGGAATAAACTGGCCGGGGAATCAAGAACTCGAAAATTTAATCGATGGTGAAATAAACCCACCCGCTACTTCAGAGGTATGTTTAGTTTAATGTCTATAACAAGGACAGTTATTATTTAAAACGTATTTAAAACATTTATGATTGACAGTCTTGAGAGTCGAGTAAAATAACAACTTTTTCTGTATTTTCGACACCATAATCTATAAGTGACTGTATATGTACTGACGAATTGGTATCACGATACTGTTCAGAATTCATTTTCCATTTAATTGCTAAAGTAATAATCCAATAAGAAACCTGTGGTGTCATATCACTTGAATTTCATCAAATCATCAATAAGAGTTGTTTGTCATTCTTGAATTTAAGAATTGGTAAATATTAATTGATGATACTGATATTTGATGTAAATTTGTCATCTTTCACAATTATGTTTATCTTGGATGGATTAAGAATACAGTGTTTGGCCATTGTGGTATGATAAGCTTTCCTTTCTAAGGACCCTCCTATGTCCAGGTGGACTAGTAATAACTGTTCAAGTAGATGATATACCATTTCAGCTTAACCAACTGAAAGCTAGGTCTAGTATTTAGTGGCAGACTATCAGTAAGTTTATTGGTTTTCTTATGAAAGCGCGACAGAGTGACAGGCAGAGTTATTTTTGCATTTTATAATATTAGTAAGGAAAATATCATGAAACACAAAGGTTATTGTTTACTTTTTTCTTCATCAACGAGATGCCATCTACTGAATGAAGGTTTTCTCCAAAAAGTATAACTATCACAATCTAGACAGTCGGCATCCATCCACTGGCAGTAATTTTTCATTAGATAAATAAATATTTTATGTTTTTATAAAATCAGTTACAGAAAAAAGAAATCCTCAAAGTTACAACAGCGAACAAAGAAAAGTATGAATGTAAGATACCAGAGTTGCGATCGAAAGAGACAACAAGCATTGGAGAGTATGAAGGGCCTTCACCGATAACTCTGCTCAAGCCACTCTTTACACAGAAGATATGTTCGTACCGACTAGAAAGCTACTGGAGTTATGAAGTGTGTCATGGCAGGTATATTCGACAGTACCATGAGGAAAGAGAAGGTATGTTAAATTTTGATTTTATTACCGTTGTAAACTGTAGAAGAAAGGAATGGGAGAACCATGCTTATATGTATATAGAATAGTTTATCTAAAGGATCAGGATCCATCGTCATAAAACCACCGGTTCCCAGAAACTCACTGCTTTCTACTGCTGTCGTGGGCTCAAACCCCATATAGGACACTGAGTGATCAACATATTGTTGTTCTGAGTCCCTTTCATGAATGTGTGTAAAGTCTCATCTTTCTTATTTTTAAAAGACTGTTGTCTTAAAAAAAAAAGAAAGTTTGTCAAAGCTGTTGAAAATTGTTTTCCAACAGTAATTTCTGCTTTGGCTGTTTATATATACGCTATAAATGCTTGATTTGCATAAACGTAAAAAAGTTTGGCTGTATGTTTTCATACTACTGTATAATATTGTATAAATGACGAAATGTAACAAATTAATAAATACTCTATAATATTGCATAGACAGATAGGCAGGCAGGGAGTATCCTGTATGCTGTGTAAAAGAGTGCCTACATCATGGGCGTAGCCAGGGGTCTTTGGGGTTCAAACAACCCCCCCACCCTTAAAATGATTTTACGTGATTGATATTTTTACATCTGTTTTTCATACACCATTCTACACCATTTTTTCATAGCAATATTACGGTTAAAGAGTTAGTTAGTCATTTTATTATCTTAAAACCTCTGAAACAAAAGCCTGGCTATGTCCAAGAACAAAACTGTATATTTTATTAGTTAGTATTTGATATTTTAAAATTGTGTTATGTTACTTAGTTAACGTTAGTTAGTAATTATAGTATTATTTAACGTAACCGTAATTTATTTGTGGTTACATCTAACCTAATACCTTTGAACAAGCAATTCTTGACTTCTTGAATTGAATTTCGGAAGTGGCTGCAACAATTTTCATGAAATTAAGTATCCAGGGAGTTCCAGGGACGATAAATCAATCTAGCTAGAAAATTAATCTAAAATTTACCAAAAAAAGTAAGCCTGGTACTTATAATCTATCAAAAATTCTATCAAAGTGTATTAATATATTTGATAGAATTTAAACCACTGTACCATGGTATGCTAGTCAAATGAATGAGAATTGTTGACTTAATGCTGTTAACCCTAAATTCGTATTGTGGTTGATATGTAGAACGCTTTTAGTACATAATTTTTCACATTTACATATATGTATTTATATCAGTTGTCTAGTACCCATAACACAAGCTCTGCTTAGCTTGCGACTAGATGGCGTTGTGTGTTAGATGTCCGAAATATTTATTTATTTATTTCTTTAAAATGAATTTCAGGTAAAAGTGTAAAAACTCAGGAATACCATTTAGGTTACTGGAATGCTGAGAAACATGCTAAGTTTGAGTCCACTGAGTTCAAGGAGCCATATAAGATGACGAAAGTCGAAGGAGCTAAGCTACCCTCAGTTGAAATGGTTCTGGATGGAGGTAGGTCCCACCTGTGAATTTTCTGACTGCCTTAGTAGCGCAGCGTTAGGAAGCGACTGTTGTCTGTTACTGGCGATTCCCGGCTCGGATTAAATGTTTGTATGGTCCTTAAATATTTGTTTCAGAGTTATGGGGTTTTCTGCGTATAATATGACGTATAATATCAAAAGAATTTACAAGGTATTTAATGTTTTCGAGGAATAATGTTACAAATATAAAAATATCTTAATTCGCGAGCAAAACGGGACAGAAGTTGAATCAGGGCAGGGTTCTAGGATTTTCCATCAGCGGCGTCCAACGGTAGTAGTGAGGAGAAACTTAACTTCGTAGCAGCTGCAAGACGAGAGGTGTCCTCGAGGCGTCCGTTATTATATGTCCCTCCGGAGTGAGGCGGTGCGGCGGAGCTAGGTGATGTCAGTAGTGGGAAAAGGCGTTGCCGAGCGACAGTGTCACACTATTCATCCCTACGCTATCGTAAGAGACGACTAGAGAAGAAAAACTTGAAATAACCTGTACCCAACCCATCCAGCCTGCGTGGTATAGTAGACCAGACTTTTTTTTTATAGAATAGAGGGCAAACGAACGGACGTATCGCCTGCTGGTAAGGACACCCGAAACACCAGAGGCGTTGCCGCCTTTTTGGGGTATGGGTCTTCGGTATACTCACTCACTCGGCGACACAGCGCAAGCCCTGTTTCACACCGGTTTTCTGTGAGGCCGTGGTATCATTCCGGTCGAGCCGGCCCATGCATGCCCACGGTAAATTCTATAGAGAGGCCAATGTCGAGCAGTTGACTATGAAAGACTATTGATGATGACAAAGACCTAGCAACATTTATTTTCCCTTTTCAGGTACAGAATGCGACTTAAGTGGCAAACCCCGCTTAACTAGAGTATACTACGTATGCTATACACACGGAAAACACGAAGTATATTCCTTCAAAGAAACTTCAACATGCGAATACGAGATCATAATTCTGTCTCCCTTACTCTGCGAACATCCTCATTTTAAACCGAAGGATGTGAGCGAGAACATCATAGACTGTCTGCCTGTTGACGATGCGCCGAAGAAACCAAGAAGCTTATTGAAGATGGAGGTTGATAGCCTGCGGTTCCACCATCAGACAATTAGAATGGTCAATAATGTAAGTTTCGATTTGTTTTGTCTTGTGTGTATTTAGAATGATAAAGTATGCTGCACAGTGATTTCTTTTTAGAATTTTATTTGTTATTTAGCTCTCTATACAAAATGGCGATTTATTTACTCGACTTACTTTACAGTTACGAAGTGGGAGTGTTGTTATGAGTGCGTTAACAACTATAACAGTACTAACTAAAAATTCAATACCTTTAAACGATTCTTAAATGTATCTATACTAATATTATGAAGCTGAAGAGTTTGTTTGTTTGTTTGAACGCGCTAATTTTAGGAACCGCTGATCCGATTTGAAAAGTCTTTCAATGTCGGATACATTTATCGAGGAGGGCTATAGGCTATGTATCATCATGCTAAGACCGATAGGAGCGAAGCACCAATGGAGGATGTTTCGAAAACGGGGGAAAATTATCACGCTACGGGCAATAGGAGATGCAAACGAAGTTGCGTGGGTCGGCTAGTGAAATATAATCTGAATCTCGGTAACTATTCGAATGATTTTCATGAAATTGTATGCAGGGTTTTTAGGGGGCGATGAATAGATCTTGCTAGGATTCAGTTTTAGAAAAATTAACAAGTAAATAATACTAAGCAAAGCTTGAAGCGATTCAGACGAATAGATGAAGTATCTCCAGTTTGAATAAGTCAAAAGTAATTAAATCGTCATCGTGTAGAAATAGAAGTAGTTTAATTTAAAACGATCGTTTTATTTTTTTATCTTCCATCCACTATTATGACAATGAATGTAGACAATTAGTGAAGTCAACGTAAATGTAATTTTCTTTA
The DNA here is from genome assembly GCA_905220595.1 of Spilosoma lubricipeda. Taxonomy (NCBI): domain Eukaryota; kingdom Metazoa; phylum Arthropoda; class Insecta; order Lepidoptera; family Erebidae; genus Spilosoma; species Spilosoma lubricipeda. Next base: position 18,629,878 of record HG992281.1, on the reverse strand, counting down.
AGTGAGACAGAAAGCTTTGTAAAAACATTATCTTTTCATTTAAGTTTTCTGGAAGTGATTGCATTTAGCAATAAGGTTAGCCTGCGCGAATTAAAATAACAATAATATATCTATATATAAAACAAAGTCGTGTTAGGTACACAATTTTAAAATTATAATTGGATTGATATGATTTTTATTGGATTTATCTTCGTCCGGAATAGGATAGTAGGTATTGAAATATGAGATTCATAAAAGTCATTATTAAAACATAATCTGCTCATTCATTTACTGTTAGGCCATGCGAAGTATAGTCCTATACGAGCCAGTAATACAATAAATTAATCTATGTGACACATGACTTGTACAAAGCTTCTAATTTAAAAACTACTCATTTTCTTCTTTTTCTCAGTCGTGGTCACATACCTCGGATACGGATACCTCATATCCACCTCAGTGGTAGCAGACCCTTTGTACAATCTCCCGCCATCTCTTCCTGTTCACAGAATGTCTAACACTGTCATACACGCGGATTGAGGATTTCACCTCACTCATGTAACGTAAAGGTGGGAATCTGGTCCCTTTCACCTTTCTCTGCAGTACCAGTCTTATTAAGTCGCTATTCCATATAGAGATATGCCCAAAATACTGCAGAATTAGGATATGAATGGAGAGATTGCCTCCGGGCGATAAGGGCGCCATTTGTACTTCTCTGATTTTAAGCTTACCTTTTAAAGAATTTGGTGTACAATAAAGACATATATTATTATTATGACTGTACTGCGATTGACAGATGTTTGTGATACCGATCTCCTGGAGTATGGATACGTTGGTGCGGAATTTTCTAGACCGCCTATCTTCATCTTTATCAACTCATGCCCTACATACGCCTCTGTCTTGTCTTGTTCTTTTTCTTTAAAAACTACTCCCGCTTTAGTAATGTATCTTGTGTCACGGGGGCTTTCACAAACGTTCATGTAACGGACACCAGTAACACTCAGATTCAGAACAACAGTTTTTGGAACACACGAAGTGTCGTTCCCTGTGGGAATCGAACCTCGGCGTAGTCGGAAACGCTGAAGAGTCCCGTCAACTATTTACATGTTTATTTGTATTGTATAAGAGCATGTAGTGTGTGTAATGTATATTAAAATTTTCTTAAAACAGATGTGTGTGTTCTATTTAAATATTTTTTCCGGAGTACCCTCATTTTCAAACTATGCAATAATGTTGACTTACTAATTTATGCATTCATTTCTCATCTGCTTGGTGTCGATTGTAGTAAATTAAGTTTTCGAATATATAAATATAAAGCCTTGCATAGAAGCAATTTAGGTACAATTTTTAATACCTTTTGAAGTGTGTTCATCCGTTTTCAATTATAGTTTAAAAAATATTAGGTTTAGTTTAGGCGCCTTCACTGAACTCTTTATTAACTACAGCGGCAAACTCAGATACCGTGTTAATAGGGTTAATGTGAAAAAAAAACCTGTTTTAAAATAAATTATTATAATATACTTAAAGTAAATTTACAATCGACACCATTTTTGTAGTATCCACGCGTTTAGTAATTTAGTGGCTTTTTTAACATTTTTGTTGGCGTTATTCAGGATAACGATCCTAAGGACATTCTAGCTGTGTTGAAAGTTGAAAAGATTGATAAGGTAATTATATTTATATTTGTTTTAGCACGTATTTTGTTGTTTATTTGCTTATTGTCTATTTCAGTGAGGTAAACACGCAGTGTAATGTAATTAATTTGTAAATTAGGTAAGTATATGTATTATAGTGTTTTCTACCGATAAATTTTTGAAAAGTTTTTTTTTATGAAACACCAGAGAAAATTAGTACAGGATATACGTAAGTTCTCTTCACGTAACATCTAAGGAGCCGTCTCCAGGGGCGAGAAAAACGCGGCGACTTTATCGTCGTGGCACGTACTTCTTTCTATACACTAGGCGATTCCGTTATGAGCCGCGACGATACACTAAAAGTAATAATCGCTCGTTCGTGGAGATCACTCGACGATAGAAGCGCGGATCCGTTGCGATTCTGTCGTTCGTGGAGACGGCCCCTAAAAAATGATTACCACTGAACGGCTCGAATCGACACTGGTTTTACGATCTTTGAAAGATATTAAACAGTGTACAAAAAATAAGATGTCACCAAAAATTATATTATTTATTTAATATTAAAGATATCATGAAACGGAACGCTTTATATTATACAATCAATCAAAACACTGCTTAAATGGGTAGTTCATTATCTACTTCGAGATACTGACTTTTACATTGAAATTACAGGACGGGGAAACTCATCTTAAGTTCGAACTGCACCCTCTCAATGAGGACGAGGATCTGGTTGAGGATGCGAAGCCGCATCAGCATCAGCTCGTTGACAAGTCACCGCCCGTCATCACTGATGATTCACCTGTCAGGGCTTTCTTAAACGGTGAAAATTGTCTTAACGGGGTAAGTAGGTACTGTAAATAGACTATAGTTTGGTGTTTCATCACATATCACACATATTACATTTCATATCATCATTCTTTAACAGTCTAGTGGTGGACATACGTTCTCGTTTGAAAGGAGGTTTTGCCATACTTTACCATACTGGCCAGTTAGTTAGGTATGTGTAGAGTGCTGTAGTCCTGCGTAGTTTCCTCTTACGAAGCGCACTTTCTGTGACTCCCAGTGTTCTTAATGAGAGTCACCATATAGAGTTTTAGTCTTTCAGATATCACCATTTTAGTATCAATGCGGGCTCGTGTAAAAAAATATACATGTGTTTCGGTCCGTTTTGTAATAATAATATAACAAAAAACTCGAGAGGTGTCAAGGGACACCCGGATGGAACGAAGTTGAGTTTTTATTATTTATTATGTACAAAAAACCTGTATATACTCAACAAAAATAATCGTCGCGACACCACACTGTTCAATGCGAAATAGAAATGAAAATGTCTGGCTTGCTTTCTGTAAGAGAGAGAGAGAGAGAGAGAGAGACAGAGAAACATGCGCACGCCGCACGGCTTACAATCGTTTACTGTAGCAAAAAGTGTCGTGACAACTTTTCGTAAGATTTTTTTCACAACGCGCGATAAGGAACTTCGTTCCAAAACAAATCGGTATTTTTTTATTTGAATGAATTAGGGTGCACAGGGTTTTCTCTTATACACCTGCACCTACTGATCTACGGATGAGGCTCTGACATATCGCGATTAGCGTCAATAGGTTTTCCACCTATTGTGAGACCAAAACACTAGCAAAATGTTCTGTTATGTATCTAATGAAAAACTTAAGAAATTACCTGATCTTAATTAAAGTGGCTATATTTATATAATGATCTGTTTAAAGTGACGTTCCAAGCATAATAAATCTTATTGATTTTAAGTCAATATTTTAAGATTGTTCTGGGACAGCACTATATAGATTTGCAGTCCCCAATCTGGTTATCTCTGGACCAGATAGTATAAAAATGCAGTTTATAGCCTAAAACATAAAAAAATGATTGCCTGTAACTTTTTGTTAGCGTTAATTCAGATTATACTAACCAATTTATTCTAAGTGCCATTTTAGATCAAAATCTATCTCTGTATCGAATTTTATCTAGTTCTGATCAACCTTACAAATTGTAGCAGTAACTTTTATCCACCAAGTGCTGCGTTCCCACTGAAGGAAGGAAACCTTGTTAATAGACTATACGGACCCAAGAGATATAGCTAAACACTCGCAGGCCGATCACCGGGTGAACGGAGGTCAACAACTTCAGAGCATATTATGTCACTGAGGGAACATTTTCTTAGAGCATACATTACTGGAGGGGACATTTCCTTAACGTACACCAAATAGACGATTTAGTATGGAACAAGTGCATTTTCTACTCCCATATTTATTGGTCTGTCCGTGTGGTGACGAATTTAGAATACGGTGTGTATTGAATGAACACCCCATTCATTCCGCGGGTGTCGTAAGAACCGACTAAGTAAGCAACCTATGTACAAAATCACTGTAAAAAAACCTTGAAACAAACCCAAGACGTCTGGCCAGCGTGGTTAAGTAGACCCTCCTTTCTTAAGAGAGGCCTATTCAGCAGTGAACTGTTCAAGGCTGTTGATGTAATTCATTGAGTTCAGTTTAAAGAAATTACTATTCACCCCCTTTAAGGACGATTTCTACCAAACGGGTCGTGTCGGAGAGAATCCGATCGGACACGACAACAGTGTGGAGTTATACGGGCGGGCCGCAGCTTACTTTCTACTAGACTCGCGAATCGTCGAAGAAACCGTTGAAGGGGCTGTTCGCGACACGGTAATATGGACTTTAAAACACTGTGTACACGGTTTAATATCGTTTAAATATTTTAAAATCCGTTCTGATCCGATGTTATGCTAGCCGTTCGGTGGAAATTATCCTTTATACTTAGTTTTTGTAGTGTTCCATAATTCCTGGCCACATAATTCATAAATCATCATCATCACCGCTATCATCATCATCACCGCCATTATCATCACCGCTATCATCATCATCACCGCCATTATCATCACCGCCATTATCATCACCGCCATTATCATCACCGCCATTATCATCACCGCCACAGCCGTCATCATCAACATCATCAAACTATCTCACGACAGTTGGTTCGATCTTCATTCATTATCACTTTACCTGACGGTCCTACGCTATGTTTTTTTCCTAATCTAGACATAAATTACTTGTCCTGACTGACTGATTCGTCATCGCAGAGCCTTATACCGTTGGAGTTACAAACTTGAAATGTTGACAGGTGACGCTTTTTATGTTGTATTCACTGAGAAAGAACCTTCGAAATTTTGCACCTTAATGCATGGAAGAAAAAAAAAAATTGTATTAGGTTTATTTTAAAACTAAAGTTATGTCTTATAAAGTTTGGTTCGCACTACAATACCGTTGTTGCGTTGCTAAACTAAAATTTCTCGAAAATTATCTTATTTTAGTGAAGCGATATCTAAAATGCTATTTTGGGTTTTTAATAATTTGAGTCATCTTTGACGTTTAAACGTTGTTTGACAGGAGTTAATTTATTTTTGGTGATTTTTAGTTTAGTTTACAGAGTTTTCGTGCTAAAGAATAAGCCCTAATTTGGTGCTAGTCTAGTATTGTGTTTGATCTATTCTAGGGCACTGGCTGGTGGAAGTACGAGTTTTGTTACGGGAAGCACGTGGTTCAGTACCACGTCGACCGTGGAGGGGAGAAGACCACCCTGATGTTGGGCAAGTTTGATGAACAAACGCATCTGGACTGGATCAAGGAGAATAAGGGGAAGGCACCGAAGCCTATTGGTAAGGACTTATTATCTACTAGCCGACCCGTGCCCACTTCGTTGGGCGTTTACCGCGGTTTTCTTCGACTTCATTTACAAATACTGTTATTTTTAACTGAATTTTTTGTTCAATCATAAAAAAATATGGCGTATATCACTCCTGAATAGTGTCGCTTTCTGTTAGTGAAAGAATTTTCAGGATTGGATCAGTACTTCCGAAGATTTACCTACCTACAAACAAAGTTAGAAACTTAACCTCTTTATAATTTTAGTATAGATATAAATAAAAATGAATCGCCAGATGTATTGCTAAACACTCGATTATTGCAATAAAAAAAATAGGTATTTTTTATTTATTTATTTTTTAACAAATATGTTATAACAAATGTGTTTGTTTTTGATCACTTTTCAATAGAGTCAACTAGTGTTTTATGTTTCAGAGCAACGCACTTCAGTGTCTCACTTCTACGCGGGCGGTGACGTATGCGACAAAACAGGCAAGCCTCGACAGACTGAAGTGAAGTTAAAATGCTTAGAGAATTCCTCAAGCCCTGCTCAAGTCTCCCTATATTTACTCGAACCCAGGACCTGCCACTACATACTGGGCGTCGAGTCCCCACTTATATGTGATATCTTACCACTAGCCGATAATAACGGACTCATTAAGTCGGTCAAGTCGGCTCTTGAGACTCACGATACAAAAGAAAAAACTCCAGAAGAAGCAGAGAAGTTGTTCAAAGACAAAGTAATTAAGATGTATGGCAATGATTAGAATAAAGTAGATAATTTAAAATATGCTGTTGTTTTCACTATCTTTATCTTCTGAAACCTGTTGAATACTTACTCATTACATACACTGGGGGTGTTCAATTAATACACTCGGTATTCTAAATTCGTCACCACACGGACAGACCAATAAGTATCGGAGTAGAAAATGCATTTGTTATATACTAAATCGTCTATTTGATGTACGCCAAGGAAATGTCCCTTCCAGTAATGTATGCTCTGAGATAAGTTCACTCAGTGTATGTAATTACATACATTAAAATAAAAAAATCTCGCATTTTACTCGCCACGTCATTCTTTTGCATAAGAAATGTTGTTTAAAGAATATTTCTCAATATAAAATGTCTTATTCGATGCCGATAACTTGTGGGATCATAGACAAACAAACAAGTTTTAGATTAATTTGAACTTTTGTATATTTTTACTTTTTACAACTATATGCGGAAGACATATTTTTACTAAGTTCATTACTAAACGGCTCATGATCTAGCGAAAGCAATATGGGACTTGCCGTAACATTTCTTTTGCCACAGTGAAACCCACGCAAAAAATGTGTTACAGATTTTTGACCTAGTAACATCGAAAGTTAAGAACTGGCAACAAATATAAACATCTAACAAGCATCAATCAAGCTACATAATATAAACATCTAGCAAGATTGTGAGTAAAAATACTGCAGTTCTGAAGAGCTCTTCCAACAAGTCCCTCCCTCCCCCTTCCTCCACAGGACAACACGTGCTGGCCTTGGAAGTCACCGCTTTAGAGCAGTAGACATACGATCTCGTACTCATCACTTCGGTTCTTCCTTCCCGTGCCGAGCGGTTACAACCTGGAACTTACTACCAGCATACGTGTTTCCTTGTGCTTATTCGCAATGAGGATGATGACCACCACTCTTGGATTCTGCTCATGCTTTCCATCAGGCAGGGCAGAGTCATTTTGGCAGTTGGTCCAATTCTGTACATTAAAGATATTTTGAAAATCTTGTTTGCCAAAACTGTATTTTTTTTCATTTTTGTCTGTCTGTCTGTATCTTGGCCGCGCATCACGCCGAAACTACTGAATAGATTCAAATGAAACTTGGCACGATTTAAGAATATACTACGAGGTAGGCCATAGGATACTTTATATTCCGAAATTCAGCACGGTTTTCTGGAGAGAGGGGATGAAAGTCAAAATATGTACTTAGTTGTATTTCAATAACACATAGGCCGATTTCATTCATGCTAGAAAGCAAGTGCTTTGAACATTGTTCCGTGACTTATACATATAATAAATCTGTAGTCGTCGAATTTGTCTGTTTGGTTGTGCCTGCATGACGTAAAAAGTTTAAAATAATCGGAGAAACGTTTTATGCACAAGCATTGTATGTAATGCTGTATTCAGTTAGTATTTGATAGGTAGGTATTTGTTTTAGGTTCTCTCTTTCCGTAGAAAAAGTTATTTTAAATTTTCTTGAATTATTTTTGTTTCTTTAGAACAGCGACACTGTTGGAATCAAGTAACACTAACTTTACAATTCAAAAGGTGTACTTAGTTGTTATTCAATAAATAAGTCAGTCAGTCCGTCAGAATACATTCATTCATTGTTTACTTAGAAAGGGAGTACTTTGAATATTTTTCCATGATCTATTTATTTATCTATACTTATAATAAAACTGTAGCAGGTCCAATTATAATAATAATAATAAATATTTCGGACATCTAACACACAACGCCATCTAGTCCCAAGCTAAGCAGAGCGTGCTGGTGTACGAGACTACTACTACTACGAGACTGATATAAATACATATATACTTTTTTTTTGTAAATACATACATGTTATACATAGAAAACACCTAAACTCCGAAACAAATATCTGTAGATCATACAAACATTTGGTTCGACCCGGGAATCGAACCCGAGACCTCATGATCAGCAGTCGCACACGCCAACCGCTAGACCAACGAGGCAGTATGTTAATTGAAGGTTTTCACCCAAGTAATACTAACTATAAAATGTAATTTTTTTCGTACGTATTTAAGATTTATTTTAAGTTTAATATACTCGAATGAGACGTTATAATTTTTTATATAAACGTGTAACATAATAGTTCATCATAATTTACCAGAAAATGATACAAAACATCATTATGATATGTACCCGAGCGGTATTAGGTAGACAAGAATTGTCACATAACAATTTTTGAAGAACCAGTTTATTTTACGCTTTTTAGTGTTTGTAGGCAGGGAGTTTTCGTTGATGTTTTTTTGAAGACGGTTTTTTTTTATATTATTGCTTCTTTTTAATTTTTATGTACCTACACAGTGTTACACTCACGCCTAAGACGAATCCATTGACACAACTCACATAAAATACAACTAACCGATTAGACTCCAGGACCTGCCAAAAAAATATACACCCGAAAAACATAACCCTCCTTTCGCAGTCGGGTAAAAAGAAGCAACAAAATGATGTGATGAAACCATTTTGTTGCTTTTTACAAATTTTATCCGATGGCTTTTTTCCTAAGTTATCTCAATCATATATTTTGACTGCCTCGTTGGTCTCGCGGTTGGCGTGTGCGGCTGCTGATCGTGAGGCGAGACCTCACGGTTCGATTCCCGGGTCGGACCAAATGTTTGTATGATCTACAAATATTTGTTTCGGAGTTTGGGTGTTTTCTATGTATAATATGTATGTATTTACAAAAAAAAAAGTATATATGTATTTGTATCAGTTGTCTAGTACCCATAACACAAGCTCTGCTTAGCTTGGGACTAGATGGCGTTGTGTGATAGATGTCCGAAATATTTATTTATTTATAGTTATTTATTTATTTTTAGATGTTTTATCATATGAAATAAAGTGCTCTATTATAATTGAATAAAGTAGCATACCGTTCTTAAAACATCACACTCATGTTATAAAGGAGAAAGAATAAAAATATTATGTATACTTCTTCACGCGCAAACGACTTTGAATGAAACGAACGGAGTTGGATGAAACTTTACAGTAATATAACTTATACATAAGAATAACACATACGCCACTACGAGTACACACCTCAACAAAGTCTAGGGATATTTTATATTTAATTAAATATCTAAAAATCTAAGAAGAATTTTCATAGATAGTAAATGGAAGAAAAGTAGCTTATTTTAGGGACTTTAATAAAAGCGATTCGTGATTCTTTTGTTTATAATTAAATAGTTAACTTTTTAATTGTTGTAGAAAATTGCTACGAAAACAAATGTCATAGAAGTTTTGTAACATTAATATTATTAATAAAATAATTAAAAATGTAATAAAATCTAATTATAAATAATCAGTGTTGCCACATCGACATCGATTGTGCATACTTAAAATTAAATTGTCAATGTCTTGCTGCGGATGAGGTTCCAAGTTCTTTGCAAGTGTCTGTCTTGTTCCGTCGTCAAATTTGGCGGGAAATCTAGCAATGCTTTTCGTTGTAACATGTCCCAGGCATGCTCGATGGGATTAAAGTCGGGCGACTGCTAAGTTCAATCCAAAACTTGAATGTCATGATCTTGAAGAGCTGTCGATACTAGTCGCGCTGTATGAGAGAAGCATTATCGTGCATGAATAGAAACTTTAGACAGGCCTATTTGGATTCTGTTTGGGATAATCACAGGCTCAGTAGAGCCTGTGATGAGGTAGTAACCTCTTCGAGATATTTTCGTGCATTCATGCTGCCTTGAATCCAAACGAGCTGGGTTCGCCCACCAAGACGAATTTCTGCCCACATCATGATTGCCCCGCCTCGATGAGAGTGGACCTGATGAGGGTGCCGCGGACGGCTAACTGCCTGGAGTTCTCCAACACGAGTTCTTTTTGAATCCGGATGAAATCCAAACCGGGACTCATCAGTGAACAGCACCGATGACCATTGTTGATCACTCCAAGACAAATACAAATGCTCCCGAGCCCACGAAAGCCGCCGACCGCCACGTCGCAGAGCTGGAGCAAGTAGCGGTCTTCGCGCATGAAGGTTGACTTTATGCTACCTTCTTCACACGGTTTGGTCGCTTACCAGCAGCCGGTGGTCCTCCTGGAGCCTTTGCACAAGTAGCAACGCTAGATATTGGGTTGTCTTTTGGCGTTCAATTGGAGGAATCGATCCTGTCTTTGCGTAGTAATCCGTTGTCTACCACTGTGCCGTTCCGCCACATCCCCAGTACTGCGATAACGTGACCACAATCTTGATATCACGTTTTGGCTGGTATGTAAGGTCTCAGCAGCGATGCGTTGAATGCACCATTTTTTAACATGCCCACAGTTCGTAACATTTCATCTCGACTCAAATGGCGACGTGACATGACTTTTGAAGCTAGCACAGCAACTTCAATTAAAAAAAGACAATCTAATCAATTTTGATTCATTAACAGCATAAAAACAATTTTAATTTTTCTTGTAATGAATTACCAACAATTTGGCCTTCGTATTTTGTTTTTAGAATTATTATTCTTTTTAAATTTTGAAAATAGAATAAAGGAGGTTTAATTTAATATTTACACTGTTTATGGAAACTAAAAAGATTTTTAACCATAAAGTCGTTAATAGAATATGATTATAATATCCCTAGAGTTTGTTGAGGTGTGTATATGTCTCGATAACCGACATACACGCGGGCGGAACCGCGGGCTACAGCTAGTATTTATATAAAGTGGTTCTCATTTCTAATTGAATTGCATTGCAAAATATAACACGTTGTTAGGGATATGGTATATAGAATTTGGTTTGTAATTATGATGTTCGCCTAGGAGATTACGGCCAGGGCGGTCAGTCTCAATCTCAACCGAAACCAGCCAACTTAGGAGATTATTTTCAAGGTAGTAGAGCTTAGCTGATTTCAGCACGAACGGGCCGGCTCGACCGGGGTGGTACTACCCTCGCACAGAAAATCAACGTAAAATGACAGCGATCATGCTGTCGTGTTTCGTTGGTGAGTGCGAGACCGGAGGCACAATGATGCAGTACCATCACTAACCGGCCATGGTGTGGGTCACCATGCTGCATTGTTGCATTGTCTGCATTCGTAGTATGGTGACCACCACTCTTGGATTCTGGTTATGCTTTCCATCAGGCAGAGTAGAGTCATTTTGGCAGGGCCAAACATAAAAAAAAAAGATATTGTAGTGCACAGTGCATGCGCAAATAGAGGTGCACTCTCTGTTCCCTCACTCTCATAATCCGATGGGACGGTTAACTGACACGAACAGAGAGAGATCCAGCGCAGGACCTTACGTGCTCTTCGAGGCACGGTGGTTCAGACCCCAACTTCGAAACTCCGAGCTGTCTTAAATATTAGAATTAAATATTTCTAAAATTAGAAAAACACTTTTTGACCAGACCCGGGATTCGAACCCGAGACCTATTGATCGGCAGTCGCATACGTCAACCGCTAGACCAAGGAGGCAGTTTTTGTTTGAAGTAGTTTGTAATTAACTACCTCACCGAATAATAAGAAATAGGTTTGCTGAAAAAACTAGATATAACCTATTGTAATGTTGTTGAAGAAAAATAAACTGGCTTTATAAAAGGGTCGGCGAAAAGAGGTTTATTCGAGTAAAACAGGTTGAACTAGTAGCCGACCCCAAAGAGTATTGTGAAAAAATAAAGGCTAGGAAGTATTTTTTTCTGTGTATATTACACTAGCTGACCCACGCATCCTTGTTTGCGTCTTTATTGCCCGTAGCGTGAAAATTTCCCCCGTTTTTGAAACATTCTTAATTGTTGCTCCGCTCTTATTGGTCTTATATATCATTATAGCCTATAGCCTTCCTCGATAAATGGAGTATCCAACACCGAAAGAATTTTTCAAATCGGACCAGCGGTTCCTGAGATTAGCGCGTTCAAATAAACAAACAAACTCTTCAGTTTTATTATATTAGTATAGATAGGTACTAGCTTTACCATGTTAAACATATACTGAAAAATATGGAAGTTGTTTTAATAAGTCACTCAATATTCCAAATGTCAGATAGAGATAAAAAAAAACAAAAACCTTTTTTTTAACTTGACATTTATTTACATTCATATCAACAAAACGGGTGTTTGTATAAAACAGTTCTTTAATAATTTTTCATACCAATTGTATAACTAGTGATGGTGCCTAATGTAAAAATAATTTATTTTTCTTGCTTCTGCTCTTGTATACCGTGACTCGATAATTCCGTCAAGCTTTTCTTGCCTTGCTAAAGTATTGTTAAATTTAAAATAATTACTAGCTTAAAATACCCAGATTTCAAAAAAAACACTGTTCATTTTGAACTCGCTTTATAACTTAGGTGCCAGATTTAAAAAACTAATGTCTTTCACTGTCACAATGTCGAGAATAGCAAGAATTATGAAAATATGTATTCAAGTATAAATGACAACATAAATCTGGGTATATTAGCTTATGTTTTAAACGCAAAATTGTGTTACAAAACTCAAATAGGTACATACTAAAGTAGGTGAAAGTTATAGATATGTAGAAATTTAACAAAACTTCTTTTATATTAATTTCCTGGTACGAATATATGAGGCTCCTCTCTGAAATTGATCATGACTTATTTTTTATATTTGCACTTGTTAAATACACGTAATGTTTAGTAAGTAAATGATTTAAGCATTCAAGGCGACATTAATAAATGCTTGCTTTGAGCTTGAAAAATAAGCTTATGGCATTTCTCCGGTAACATTGCAGGCTGTTGGCAATATACAAGTCAATAAACATCGACTTTCGAACCAATTGTGTTACGATTCACATCACTATCGGGAACCATTTGTGTTTTTTTTCTCGCAACAAGGTTTCGAATATTTAAAGTGATTGATTAGTCTTTAAATCCAGAAATATTAGAGTTAAATGTGTTTTTTACAGTTTATTTCAGTCATTGATTCGAACATGACGAAGAAGAAGGATATATTCTTAAAATGAAAACGTCGTTCCCTTCACGTATTTTGTAACATTCAGTGATACTGAAAAACAAAGCAATAGCAACAATAAGGTTACCCGTCAAACACCTAGAAAATTGTAGGTAAAAAATTCTATTCACAATATTTTTGACGTCTATCTAGATCACACGTAGGTACTTAGATGTCATTTATAGGGTTGTAAAAGAGAAATCTATGCGATTACATATAATTTTTTACATACCTAAACATAGTTAAAAGATATGTGACGTCATCGCGTGACTCGTACCACAGATACAACCCAAAAATAATATTCAAGTACCTGTAAAGGGCTAAACGAGTGGTCGTGTCCAGGATCGCAGCTCCATTTACTATTATTATTCCCAACGTTCATTTTTTAACAATACGTACATGCCTTTATAATAATTTATTAACCTTAACAACAAGTAAATCATTGTAAGACGAAGAAAAAAAAAATATTTGTTTACATAGTGCTGACTAATGAACTTACTAAAGGAATCACAAGACAAAAATTGTATCGCTGTAACATCTAAAAAGGAAACTTATTCAGTCTAGATATTGTCTTTCATTAGACATCAAAGCTTTGACTATAATTAAACTAAATATAGACCCACCTCGATAAACTTTTTATATAATAATAATACTCAACTAAATTTAATTAAGTTAATAAAATAATGATGCGCTGTTTTACATCAGTTCTTTTAGATGAAGTAACATTAGTGGTGTGCAAAGCAGGAAAGATTTATGTTGAACTTAGTTACAAGACTAGTCTATCGTTTAAAAACTTAATAGTGACATTATCTCGCTTTTCTTGCTAACGTCATGATGCAAGACCGACTTTGCACATCACCATGTGAATTAATCGCAATTTCAGAAATATGGTTGGTCGTAGCTCTTCTAAATGAACGCATTGGCACAAGTAATTAACAAAATATAATTAAAAACGATTTATAATATGTTCTTAAATATTTTCGTAAGAGAAAAATATATTAAATAAATCTATGTAGTTTTCGCCAAGTGATAGTTATAAGTTTTCTTATATTTCCATATTGAGCGTTTTTATATCAATAAGTGATCATATTCATTCAAGAAATAAATATAATTAATACTTAAATTACTTTTTATAGATAATAAGAAGTTAAGTTTTCGCATATTTACGGGTTGGTTTAACGGAAAAATACCGGTATAAAATGATCATATTTCGCCATCAATTGGGTTATGGGGACACCTGTCTTTAAATCTTGTGAATTCTTATCCAATCTTTGCAGGAAGTATTCAAACACGGTATTTTTCCGTTTTAAAACCGTACCGTTCCGTTTAAGAATTAAAATACGAAACAATAAAATGTGCCAGTGACTATAAGATAAATAGTGATGAACAGTATTTTAAATAGAATTAAAACGTATTAAGAAAACGAATGAAATACAACGTATTAAGAAGACGAATGAAATACCAAACTTACTTACGAAAATATTACTATAGGTAATAATTAAATACTTATGCTAACAAAAATTTTTGACTAAAGGGCCAGTGTTCGATGTGTTAAAATTGTAAAAGAATGTTGACTGTGACAAAGTTTACATATAAATACACAAACAAGCACGAGAAGTAGAGATAATATAAGTTATGAAGATATTTCAAATATTTTACGCTGTTGAAATTAAAAAGAAATAAGATTCAACCGTTTTATTTGAATACTACCATTTTAGTAATTTGCGGCAGTTATGAAAAAATTTACAGTAGGATTTATAATATACCTACCCTTGAAGATATGATTAAATAAAAAAAACCGTGGTCTGATGCAGATATCTATTTGTTCTGTGTAAATATAATATCAAACATATCACGTGTTTTGAGCAATTTTTGTGTTTATAAACTTTACTTTTTATTGATTTATTTCACAAATAATTCAAAAGGAGAATTACCTCAACTTGTAATGTTATCAAACAAAATTGTATCTTATGCTTATTTATTTCAATTTACAAGTAAAATATTTGAAACATCTATTTGTGACAAGCCGCGAAATTAGTAGGTACCTACGCGATTGCCCTCACATGTTAAGTACACAATCTGACAACAAGTATTTGTAAACAATAAATACACTGATCACTTTGAGATCGCTTTGTTAATCTAAACACCTCTTAATTTTAAACGAAAAAGACTGACTGCAACTGACAATGGCCACATTAATTATTTATTTTACAAATTGGTAACATAAAGAAAAAAATATAAGTGTAACAAAATTATAATTATAATTGTTCTAACGAACGTAACGGTGTATAAACCAAATACTAATCGGTTATCGGTACTTTGGTACCAAGAAAAAAACCTTTGGATAATGAAAATACATCTTTGTATACGAATAAAAATAATTCTTCGCCAGAAACACAATTGTGGATATATTATTTTCTTCAAACTACAAATTCTTTGGCGTCTACGAATTGTATCGATTCCTGAACTTATGCTTAATGTGACTAAAACTTATATGTTACGACAAAAAATAATAATTATAATAATAAACAATTTGGGGAATACTTTGGAAACGATAAATCCTTTGACACAAACCTTAACCTTATTCTTATTTAGTTAACAACTGTGCACATGGACTCCCGTTTTCGAACGTACCTTACCAAACTATTCAGTTCTAGTGCACCGGATACATCACAACAAACGTTCGGAATCTTACAACCTCTTTGCATAGTTTTTTTACTCTTTTTTTTTGTAAATTCACTAGGAACGAGTTCTGGAATATTTCTAGTATGGTCTTGATAGTTCTTTAGAACGTTTCAATTGAACTTTGAGTCTCTTTGTACCTATTTGGAAGCCGTTCATGGCTTGTATCGCGGCCTGCGCGGAGGCAGCGTTGTCATACGAGACGAAGCCGAAGCACTTAGATAGGTTCGTCTGTTTATCTATGAACACTTTGGCCGATATCACGTGGCCGAACGGCAGGAACGTAGACGCCAGGTCCGTGTCCGTGAACTCTTGCGGCAGGTGATATATGAACAGGTTACCACCTTCAGGACCTGCGGATTTAAACATATTTTATACAATATAACAATATTTTAACTAATATTAAGAAATGGAATTATCCGTATGTCCACCCTGAGGGTGTCACGAGAGCCAACTACTGGAGCAAACTACGCACTCCTTACTTAGGAGTAGACCAATGGCTGTTGATGGTTGATAAAGGAATCGTCAATTTTTTTCCCTAGTTTTGCGAACAGCTAGTACCAATATTCTTTGTGAGCCGTGAGACAATCTGTATACATAAAAATGAAATACCTACTCGTTCATTGGGAAAAGCGTACCACTTGACAATGGCCCGACAGATTAGATTGTACGAATAGTGCAGTGGTTTAATAGGACCCACGCCGTTTCTTACTGTGCTAAGTGTTGTGGGTTCAATCCCCACAAGAGACAAGACTTTGTGTGAACCACAAATTGTTGTTCCGAGTCTTGTAGTATTGTATATAGTATAACTGTAGTACACCCGAAACAAACACATTAAACAGACCCTGTTTCATGTATGTTTGTAAAGTCATTTGCGACACAAGGTATATATTACGGGAATTGTCTTTTTAAAAGGACAAGAGAAAGAGATTTGGCATCTCTCTTCTAAAACATAAAAGATTTTTCATAGTTTATAGACAACTTTTTTCTTTTCTTTCTCTAAACACTTAATGTGTTTAGAGAAAGAAAAGAAAAAAGTTGTCTCAAAACTGTAAATCGCCGAGAAAATTAAAAACCGTAACTATTTATCCTCCTCCCCATCTCCCAAAGTCCGGCAACGCACTCCGTGACACCTCTGGTGTTGCGTGATGTCCATGGACGGCGGTAATCGCTTACCATCAGGCGATACGTCTGCTCGTTTACCCCCCTATTCCAAAAAAGCGAATAAAAAGGCAAGTGCTTGAGGAAGAACAATTTACAGCAAAAAGATTGCAACCGTTGGAACAGGAAATTGGCGATTAGCCAGCGTTTGGCTGAACTCCAAAAAATATATGGCGATACAAATTGGTGGACGCAGAAAAACTATGGGATGCATAACAGGAATTTCTTGTTACGTATTTTGTATTATAAATTAGTAGCCATTGGATAATTAGATGGATCAATTATCGATAAATGCGTTTCAAATTAAAAATTATTATCTAAATGTCCAATCCGAATCAGTCAATCAAGCCTAGTGTTAAAGCAAAAACAAAATGTGGCATTAACAGTTTTGGCATTTTCATGTCTTCTTCCATGTATTTAATTTACAGCGAAAGTAGAACAATATTTAAGTGGTTTTCAAACGTTCTAAACTCAAACTCAAGTTTTTATTAATCTGTGACGGAGACAGGCTAAAAATATATGAAATAAGATAAACACATACCTTCAACCTGCTTGCCAGCAGCAGCGGCGGCAGCCGAGCCCAGCACGGACCCGAGCGGAGCGGCTGCGAACGCTGTACCGAACTGCGCTGCGTATGCCGAACCCAGGGGCTCTGCTGTCGACCCTACAACATTATATCATCAGTTGTATAAATCCATTACAAAGTGGTTGCATTTGTTTTTGAGTTTTTAACAGATGTCAGATGACTCAGATGTATCCTACACTTGTGACAGTAATTGTGTATTCCGGTTAAAAAAAGAAATCATCGCAAAAACTGAAATAGGTATTACAAACAGTTTATAAGTAATAGAATTGTCAAGAAGCTTACAAAAGATGTACTTAGGTACCTACTAAAAAGAATAAAGCAAAGTAAAACGCAAACGACTAAAAATACAAAGTCTCGTATAATTTAAATCGACGTGAAATTACTCGAGATAAACGTTCGTGTTAGTCTAATGGGTGATTCATAGCTACTTATAACAAACGCAAAGTTAGCGGGTAAATTTATTCTGAACATTAACCGAGAAAGGATTACGGTTAATGTCAAAAACAGGATTTCCAACAACGTTTACGTTTAAATACAACTTTCAAAACTGTTTGCATATAATTATATTACTTTGTTTTTGAACGAGTTAATTGCTACCTTAATGTAATAAGAAAAAAAACACAAACACGCTATACACATAGCAACGGTATTCCTCATAGATCCCAAACTGTCAAACGACAAAATACAAGCTCTCAAACTACAACAACACTGCATGCGATAGTCACAGTGTCATTCATACAATATTAGTAAAGAACACAAATATTTAATACACAATTAAAAAACAAAATAAACAACACTCACGTATATCTCATAAAGAAACATTAAAATTTAGTTATTTACCACGTTCATGCGAAAACAACAATGTTAATGTTACATAGAAACTTCTTTAGATCGTAATTATTTCACACTATAGTTTAACATCTATTACACGTAGCAAATAATTACGAATAAATATCATTTCGTTGAATTCTAAAATACTGCTACAGATATCGATGATAAACATTAAAGGCTTGAATAAAGTCAACATCTGTTTAAAAAAAGTTATTGCAAAAGAGATGACGCTCCATGATTCACGACTACGCTTTTATCAAAAGCTTTTATTGCCGGGTAAACATTAGAAAAGAAATGTAAGTCAAGCAACAAGACTTGAGCAAACGTAGTAGTAAACATTGTCATTTATGGAAATTTTATAAATTATTTTCAAAAACACAACACTATTTAAAACTTAGTTGATAAACATCACGTGGAAAAAAAACAGTGGGTATCATTTCTTTAGTGGCGAACCAAGTTATATTAAGTTTCATGCTATCACTACCATAAGTCAAAAGAAAAAAAGGATGGCGCGAAACTTGCAAAAAGTTGAAACTTTATGCTGTAAACGTCAATGTCACGTTACCTAGCACAAGCAAGCGAATGGCAGGCCACTCTACCTGAACAATGCCAACATAGAAATCATACCACGCCTTTAGATTCATGTGATAAACGATGCACGGTGGCCATTATTCTAGAGCTAGACTAGCCTTGGATCTAAACAGTTTATATTTATTAATACAACAGACGTCAAGGTATTAAACTTATACAATAAAATATACTGTTCATCGTTGAAAGTGTAATTTATGCTAATTCGAGACCGTCATTGGATTAAAAAAGTGCTATGACACTGTTTTATTGTCCATTCCACGTTAAAAAATGTAGATAATGATTGTATGCTAGGAATTTGTAAGAACAGTTCCCAATGTTAGAAATATTTTTACGATATAATGTAAAATCACTTTTGATGTTTGATATTGATGACCGAAAAGACCGATACTCAAGACAATGTAGCACACCTTTGTTGTCCACCTTTTCATGAAAATTATGTATGCGCTTCTCTAGCTGTCATTAATATAATAAATAAATCTTCTTCTTCCTAGTCTTTATTATTCCCAAGATTTGGGGTCGGCTACTAGTTCAACCGGTTATACCTGAAAATCAGTTTTTACACGGAGCGACTGGCATCGGACCTTCGCAGCCCTGAGGGTGAACTGAATTCGAAGATTGAACTAGTTGTCAGTATATTTGAGGGCAGTGACTTCCCAATAACGATTGCCCTAGACGTTCATGACAACCGAGACCGACGACTTAATGTGCTCTCCGAGGCACATTAAGTCGGCGGGAAACACAGCCATCTTCCATACTCCGGGCTGCTATTAAGAATTTCTTGTAAGAAAAACCCAACAGCAGTCCGACCCGGGAATCGAACCCGAGACCTCTTGATCTGCAGTCGCTTACGCTACTAACCACTAGACCAACGAGGCAGTTTATAAAATAAATAAATATTTCGGACATCTAACACTCAACGCCATCTGGTCCCAAACTAAGCGGAGCTTGTTTTATGGATACAAGACAACTGATATAAATACATATATATATTAGGTCTTTACTTATGAAATTGCCGTTTTGTATGCAATAAGTGAAAGTACTTATTTTTTCAAACTTTTTTATTTCTGTTATTCGCAGTAATCACCCATGCAATCGACGCATCTTTGCCAACGCATTGGCAGTTTGTTGATGCCCTTCTTGTAAAAATCAGCTGGACGGGAGGCAAAAAACTCTTCAAAGGCATTTCGGGAATTGAATTTTTTACCCATTAAAAAGTTGTCTAAATTATGGTGAAATTTTTTGTAAAAAGTAATAGTCGGTAGGTGCAAAGTCTGGTGAGTATGGCGGATGAGGGAGAGCTTCCAACCCCTGCTCTTGCAGCTTGCAGACTGTCTGTTGCGCAGTATGGGGTCGCGCGTTGTCATGAAAGAGCAGTGGGGACGACCGATTGACCAAAGCTGGTTGTAGATGTGCAAGCTTGCACATCTGCAACCAGCTTTGTGGGTGTGTGTAAAAAATTAAATCAAAAGTGGGTAAAAAATTCAATTCCCGAGAGGCAGTACAAAACGCCTTTGGAGAGTTTGTTGCCTCCCGTCCAGCTGATTTTTACAAGAAGGGCATCAATAAACTGCCAATGCGTTGGCAAAGATGCGTCGAGTGCATGGGTGATTACTTCGAATAACAGAAATAAAAAAGTTTGTAAAAATAAATACTTTCACTTATTGCATACAAAACGGCAATTTCATAGGTAAATTATATTTTTTTTTGTAAATACATACATATTATACATAGAGAACACCGAAACTCCGAAACAAATATTTGCAGGTCATACAAACATTTGATCTAACCCGGGAATGGAACCAGAGACCTCAAGCACAGCGTCGCATACGCTACGACTGGGCCACCGAGGCAGTATTAATAGATCGTTTAAAATCTTGTGTAGTGAGTATATTAAATAAATAAAGTTAAGGAATTCAGAATTATAATAGGCATGGATATTAAAGGAAAAACTCTGCTAACGATTCAGAGCCGTAGAAACACTATCTTCGATTTTCAAAAAGAAACATATTTTATACTGTATATAAGTAGAACGTTTTATCGCCCTTTGTACTTATTGCGTTCCCGGTCAGTGGTATTTGAAATTTATGTAATTATTAGAATAAAAACACAGCCACCATTTTGTCAAACAAAAGTATATTGATCAAATGATAGAATACTAGGGCTGTACCCCAAACCCTTTTCTAATTACAAAAGACGCGTGAATCAGAATGATAATCAACACAATCCCTAAATTTACGAGGTTTCGTTATAACTCTATCTTTTCTGCTTGTTATTACAGTTGGTACATCTGTTGCCTAGTGAAACAATTCACATGTCCATTTTTTTTAATTAAAAAAACCTAGAAAGAGTAAGGTTTTAATTTATTATTAATTACTCATATCCTGTTTGATTTGTTACTGTGTTGTATAATAACAGCCGACTAACTAACTAAAAATTTTAAAATTAAGTTTTTCTTATTAAAGCAGTAACACTACGACAACATTGTTCTTAATTTTCTCCTAAAATTACATCAGGCAGTCGCAAATTAACTTTTTAATTAAAGATGTCGGCAGCCAGTCTCATTTATCACATCAAACTAAGAAGCTTACATTGTCATTCCATGTCAAAAACATACATTTTTATGCCATTTTAGTTTTTTTACCTGTGATGTTTGTCTTCCCGAGAAGACCTGAAGTGTGAAAAATGTTCATCGTTAATTTACTTTTTTTTTATTTTAGCCCAAAACCTGAAATAGGAAAGTTGCGGACAAAAAAGATCGTTATATGTTTTTTTCTTCGTTTTTAGTTTTATCTTATATGTGGCTCCAATTAAGGATTTGGACAGGTGTAGCAATTAGTGAGGATTTATTGGGCACAAAATTGTCTGCAGAGGCAGGGAAAATGCCGAACTCCAATAGTGTAGAAAAATATAAGCTTTACAGTGCGTTATCCTTGGACGGTAGTTTTGTTTTATAAATGGATGTAAACTTAAGCTTGAACAAAAGCAGTAGTGCTTCAGTTGGCACATTTTATATTTTTAAATAGATTATATGTGAAATAAGAAATGTATTTTTTTTTATTAAAGAATACTATAACTTTGTAGTTTTATCCAAGCGTTATTCCATTTATCTCTAAAGACTATCAAAGTATTTCAAAAAGTGAACTTACACAATTGTGGCGCTGCAGGCTGAGGCGCGGCTGCCTGTTGCATCTGCGCGGCCTGCGTCACTACCGGCTGCTGCGTCATTGCCGCCAGCGCAGCTAGGTTCTGTACAGACACGGGGGCAAGCAGACCTCCCAGCTGATCAGCCGCTCCGCCCCCCATCGCGTTAACACCCCCCACCCCGCTAACTGCACTCCCGCTCAGGCCTGCACCATTGAAACCGATATCCTGATAGTTAACACCTATGTAGAAAAGAAAATAAAAGCGTAAACAAAAATCAAGCGGGAAAATCAAATTAAAATAAACAAGAAACTCATTAAACTAAAAGGAATGAGGTCTGGGGTTGCTATAGTTAAATAAATTACATAATTGATTTTAATTTTAGGAATGGTAATATTTTTCCTACCAAGTTATACCAAAGGATGTCAAATATGGTAAAACTCTACTGAGATAAAAGCTTTCGTTTAAAATAATATTTAAGTAGGTCTATGTTATTATGAGAGTAACGGTAACAATATGTTTCAAAATCAAATCATTATTGTAGCTAGACGTGAAACACTCACAATTTGTATATAATCTATATTAGTTAATAGTAACAATTACATAACCAATGTTATCAACATCACGGACGAGGAAAAGGTGGGTTAAAAGGAAGCAATCTACAAAAATATATATGTATAACGCAAATTAAAACAATAGAACAATCGCTACATAAATGAATCATTTAAAGTATTTAAACAATATGTTACTGGATTAAAACATTTTGCAATTGATCGTGGATCGCGCTTTTTACCTGACCACAGCGAAGTCATAAGCTAGGGCAATATTTTGAGCAGTCTTGTATGTTCCACCGTATGATATTCATCGTGTGATAATTGTGTGGACTTAGTTACATATGGTTCATAAAACTAACCTTGAAGTAACGTCGAACCCTGTCCCTGCAACAGTTGCTGTTGCAATCCAACAGCTTGAATTTGCTGTAGCAGTTGCAGTTGCGTTGCAGGTGACAACGCCGCCTCTGAAGCTAGGTACGTCGCCGGCGCAATTGGCGCGGCCAATCCCCAAAGACTCGCTTGCATAGCTTGAAGTTTCTTTTGCTCCTTCTCCTTCTGCGTGTCAGCGAATTTCACGACTAATGGTGCCGAACAACCTTCCATTGTTTGACTGTGGTGCAACGCCTGTAATACAGATGACAGGGATTTTAGTCATCGACAATTTCCTCTTTAATTATGTAATATACATATAAAGTTATTTGCCCCGTCTCGAATCATATGATCATCAGTTTTTGTTACATACTTCAACTTTAGAAGTTAATGCTTTTATGCTGTTAGCACCTACAAATCTTTTTTTTTGGGAATCCTGTCCCCTAAACGACGGATAAAAGGTTGTATGAAAGTTTGGTAATTACAGATTTGGTTATTTAATTACACTAATTAAGAAATATTTATTATGAAACCGCTGATAATATAATAGTTTGTCAAAGTGAAAAAGGATAGACAGAGTTCAATAGTTCATGATGGCTGATCAACATTTTTAAGATTTACTAACTAATAATTTCACTAAAAATATCAACGATTCCCACAGAATCACTCAAACAAAAGTTTTCTTTATCTAAAACTAGCTGAACCCCGCGGTGTTACCCGCGGTCATTGTCGTACCGCGAGTAACGCCGCGGGACAAAGTTAGGCTAAAAAAAGTAGCCTAAGTTACTCCCTGGCTCATCAGCTACCTGCCAGTGAAAGTTCCGTCAAAATCCGTCCAGCCGTTCCAGAGATTACCAGGAACAAACAGACAGACAGACAGACAGAGAAAAATTTTTTTAGCTACATTTTTGGTATATGTACCGTGTATACATACATATGCACTCAGTAAAAAGTGGTTATTTTAATATTACATATAGACACTCCAATTTTATTTATTTGTATAGATATAGTAACCACTCTTTTCTTAGTAAAGTGATGTACTTACAAAAATTAATCGCTTTATAGCAACTTTTAAGTATTCGGTATATTTGATGATTATAACAGATGGTTTTTATGGCAAAAAAAAATGCTTGGTTATACAAGAATTACCAAGAAATTTCAAGTGTTCTTCGAATAGCCAAAGTCTACAACTCAGGTAAGTATTATAGATTTCGACTTTAGAAATTCGGGTATGAATCTAAGTGTACTTAAGTTAATCTCTTTAGGAGGACTTAAATAATCTAATATTCATCAGTTTATTGAAATTTTGATAGTTATTAGGGCTATTGACATAAAAAGCTGGAGAGCGTAATAAAACAGTGACGCAAATTGAAAAAGTTAATGAAGCAATTGATATACAGTCTACCGATTCAAATTTAGAACGTATTACTTTGACACCGTAAACTTTTTATAGGCGTTACAAGTTCTTGATATGGATCATCATTACGAAGAGCCTATAATAGTCTAGTGCTAGACATAAGCCTCTTCTTAAAAGGAGGTTTGATCTACTATACCACAATGGAAAGACGGGTTGGTATGGACTTTGTTTCAATTTTACCTTCTCACTGCGGTACTGTTGTCCTGCTAGTTGTCCTGTTCCCTTAGTCGACCCTTACGATACCCACGCGGTGTGTGCGGTAAGTATCAGTCAGTATTCTAAACGTGTCACCTCTATGAGTCAATCTAACATTTGTGAGAAAAAATACTTCAAACCATTTCATTTCCTGTTTGATTACACAGTATTTTTTTGGAAAAGACATTTCCTTCAATAGGAATGTATGTTGAGGAGTGCTTTACTAACATTCCTGTAATGGATAAAAAGAACACGTAGACTTAGAACATCAATTCGTCGATCACATGAAGTGTTGTCCTGCCAGGAATCAGTAGGACGCGGCGAGGCGACCGGTTAAATTACCACGTATTAGGGGATTGATAAGGAATTTTATTTAAAAAAAAAATAAGTGTATGATAGTGTGCGACGTCTTTTTACCATGTTTACCTTGATGGCGGCGATTGCAGCCTGTTTAGACACGAACGTGACGAATGCGCAGCCCTTGCTCTGACCCTGGGCGTCGCGCAGCACCGTGCACTCCTCGATCGCGCCGTGGCCAGCGAACAGGGCGCGGACGTCGTTCTCAGACAGCTTCTTGTTTAACATGCCCACGAATAACTTGCGTTCTGTTGACAATAGAAAGTAAAACATTAGTAAAGACATGATAAGTCAGTGAATGCGTAAAAAATTATAAAGATCAATTGTTGACCACTAAGTTCCTTTCAGATATGAAAAATCGCCGATACGTGAAACTATTACTAATTCAGGAAATATTAACAGATTAAAGTTTGAATTATTCCCCAATCTTTACTATTATAATAAAGCGTGATAGGTAATAGTTTTTTCGGGACTCTCGGTTCGGGATTCGGTTAGTTTGAATTAATATTATACGCTTAAAAATCTTAACAGTTTATAGCACTTTTTGCATAAAACTAGGAAACGAAAAATTGATTGCGCATTTTCTTCAAGATATTAAAATTGCAGATGCTAATGTTTTATATAACAAGATGTCATGTGCAAGCATAGGGAACGACATCAAAAAACTATCATTGACGCAAGCGAAGCCACTGAAATAAGCAGAAAATGTTCATATCTATTAAAAAACTACTTCGTTTAGTTTTGATGTAAAAAACCGCTGTGTAATCTTTAAATATATGATTTTTACATCTTATAAATATTATAAAAGTGATGATTTGTGAGATTGAATGTTTGTTAGGCTATCACGCATGATGGATTTGTGGAACAGATCTACAAGAGATTTTGCACAGAGATAGATAGATTATATTTTAGACTAGATTTAAGCCCAAACTGCTTCGTTGGTCTAGCGGTTGACTTACGCGACTGCTGATCAAGAGGTCTCGGGTTCAAATCCCTTATCGGGCCAAAAGTGTTAGAGTTTTTCTGATTATAGAAATACTCAATAACAGCTCGGAGTTTGGTAGTTGGGGTCTTAACCCCCGTGCCTCGAAGAGCTTGTAAAGCTGTCGGTTCTGCGCTTGATATCTCCCCGGTCGTATCAGTTAACCGTCCAATCGGATTATGAGAGTGAGGGAACAGACAGTGCACCTGTGTTTGCGCACACACTTGTGCTCAATAATATCCTGCGTACTTGGCTGGTCTCTGTTGAGACAGGCCGCCTTGGCCGTAATCGGCTAGGAGAACATTTTATAAGTCCAAAAAAAACACATGATTAAAAGAAATGTAAGTATGCAAAGATAAATAAGTTTCAGGCAATTGTAATCAGTAATTCTCGACAATAACATTCACATTCTTGTATCTGTATTTACTTTCAACTTAAGATGCTTGCAGTTTATAACTTTACCGTATTAACGTATACCTTTTTCCGTTCATGTTTTCTCTCCATTCCATAGCCTGTTAGAGATTTGCATGTGTTCTAGTTGTATTTGTTCTAGTATCAAGTAACTTAAGTACTTTTTGTAAATACCTGGTTTACAATAAAGTTACTATTACAAACAGATGAAATGATGAAAACCAGTTAAAGCATTTAACGTTTCCCAAATGTGGTTAAAATGACGTAAAATATCAGTTATTTCTGTTGTCATAAGTGCCACAATTTCGTTTATTTAAATACCTACACAAAAGAAGCGTGTTTCTTCATTGTACGAAAACATATCATTTCGTAATGGTCCTAGTGATAATAGCGTAACATTATTCGGTAGTTAATGTGTGTCATTATGGGATAGGCAATTTTTAATAGATTAAGGTCAAACGATTCAAGTTTTGTGGAAGGTTTTTTATTGAGTTTATCGATTTATTGACGTTTATGTTACTAGAAATGTGTTGATGGCAAACTCAACTCAAAATGTGACGACCACTAAAATGTGGTAATTTTATGGTTTTGTAATCATCTATCTTCTATATATACTAGTATAAAAGAGGAAGGTGATTGACATATCTAGAGATCAACGCTTAGCCCAAACCGCTGAACGTAGAATCCTGAATTTTTGCATGTAGGTTCTTTATATAACGTAAGTGAGCACTAGGAAAGGAGTTTTGGAAATGCTAATTATGCGCGTGCAAAAGCTAATTATGTATATAAATGTATTTCAACAAGATACACTTCTATGCTTAGAATTTTCAGATTTTGCGGTAACTACATGCACAAACGCAACATCTCTTAATCTCCTTTCCTGCTAATATTCTTCTTATTTGATTTCCTTTCAAAATCTTTGTACTGAAGCAGCTTAAACACAACATGACATTATTTCCACGTCTCATTTGCTGTAGTGCTTGACTCAGGACAGTAAGTAGGTTTTACCAATATTGCGTGAATCGAATTAAAATTATATGACACAATTCGGTTCGAGCAACTCGCAAATCTACTGGAAAAAACCATAGAAAAACTATGAGTCTCCTTTTAATTAATTCCGATACATAATCAAAACTCGCAAATCGCTTCACCTTTTGAATCACGTTCAAAATTTACATCGCATCGGGACAAGTGTACCTACTGTCACACACAAAACATGAGGGGGTATCGTCCGAATCCAACCGTGATCCTGAAATATGTACTCGTCGATCCCAGGAGTGCGGCTGCCGCGGGGTTAACTGGGAAATTTACGACCTTCGACCCGACCAGTAGCAGTCATAAAGCATTTTCCGTATGCGAATTTTTGATGTTGTTAAATCTTCGAAACCCGGACAAGAGGGCGGCTAAAACAAACCGAGTTATTCAGTCGGATCGTGTTTTATTGAAAGCATTTGTAATATAACCAACATCGACACAGGAAAAGTGAATGTATAAAAATTTCGCGAGTTGATTAAGTAGTTCAGAAGTTGCTACGAAAAATACGTGTAAAAGAACAGAATGGAGAGCTCTCGTAAAAACTATTTTAATTATATTTGTGTGCTCATTGGGGCCTTATTGTATTTATCAGTAGCAGAAAGTTCTCTTACAGGCCACTGTTTCTATTGATTTTTAACCATGGCTTTCAAAATAAGGAATTAAAAAAGAAAAACCATATGGTGTCGTGGGACTCCAGATAGGAACGAAGTTCCTTATTATAAAAGTAAATTTTTCGTTCAAGATTTTTTTTTTGTAAATACATACAAACTATACATAGAAAACATCAAAACTCCGAAAAAACAAATATTTGCAGATCATACAAACATTTGATCCGATCCGGGATTCGAACCCGAGACACAAACACGCTACCATTGTGACACCGAAGCAGTCAATCTTACTGACGTACGGAAGCTTTTTGCCGGCTAAGGTATCCCTCCGCAACGCCCCATAAGGAACTTCGAAAATTCGCAAACGTGACATTCATGACTCAAAATCGTGATTAAAATGGCAAAGAAAACATAATCATTACAATTGCAGTAACGTAGAAGCGTGCTATGTGCATATATTGTAGGATTGTGTTTTTAAATTTCCTTGTAAAATGCCTTTCACTTTCCAGCGTGGCAAGCAAGGAACGAAATTGAAAAGGCACAATTTCAAATAGGTTTGTACCGGAAATGAGAAAGATTGAAGGAGTTTTTTTTTATAAGTCCTTTTCTTGTTATTGTTTTTATTATAATTTGTGCGTGTTGATATAATTTATAAGACAAAACATCAACATTCGAAAATCATAAGTTAACCGTTGAGCAGCAAAACTCATCTCAGAATACAGCATCATGAAGCGAAAATTAAAACATAATTCATTGTAAATTCAGCTTCCATAAAATCAGCCACTCAGTTATTACAAAGTGGGCTCATTGAATATTCATCGCCATATATTCTTACGTGAAATTATGACACATTTCAGCCCCACTCAATGAAACCACTCCCTAATGCAGGTAACAAATATTTCATGGCGGGAAAATCAGCGCTCTCGTGCTAAGATTAGCATGAAAATTGTACGGGAAAAGGAATCTTGTACCGTACAGTTGGCGGCGATCATCCAATTATACGTTACTATGCATTATAAACCATAAATATACTTTACTAGGAGTTGAAAATTGTAATTTTTAAAATCAGTTAATGTCTTTTCTTATTCGACTTAAATAAAAGGAGGAGGTTCTTAATTAGACTGTATTTTCTTTTCATGTTTTTTACTTCATAACTTTTGACTGAGTGAACCGATTTTGATGATTCATTTTTTATATGAATGCAGGAGCATTCGTATAAATAAAGAATACTATAAGCAGGAGCTTATAGTACCATTTAATTTTGATCCAGTTCTTGCAGTCTGTTTCTTTCGTTAACATTTTAGTTATATTTTATACTTTTTTACACCAAAAGTACCAATGAATCCGATATTTGTCTTCGATTAGTTCATACAAAGGTTGTCAGTAAGAAATTTTTTTAGCGACAAGGCCTCGATTTATTCTATCGAGATATATTATACGATTTGACTGCCTCGGTGTCGCAGTGGTGGCATACGCGACTGCTGTTCTTGAGGTCTCGGGTTCGATTCCCGGGTCGCAACAAATGTTTGTATGATCTGCAAATATTTGTTTCGGAGTTTGGGTGTTTCCTATGTGTAATATGTATGTATTTACAAAAAAATAGTATATAAGTATTGATATCAGTTCTCTAGTACCCCATAATACAAGCTCTGCTTAGTTTGGGACTAGATGGCGTTGTGTGTTAGATGTCCGAAAAAATTTATTCATGACAATTGTGTGTTCTTGTAAAAACGTAAAAGCATAAACTTAATCATGTTTTATTTTGGTCTAGAGGGACAGGCAGCGTAGAGCAATAAAAGACTTTCATGATGCTAAAACGATAAGTGTTACTTATGTAAAGATAAAACTCCTGTTTTGAATACACTCTGGTTAGAAATTATTGAAAACTTGAGACGAGAATAGACAGCATTGACGAAGACGTTTCCGTCTTTGTCATCGTGGTTCTACTTGTTTCTTTTTCTATTTTATCTAAGGCGTAATAGAGGATAATGCTTAAATACCCGTACACATTAAACATATAAATGTATAGTTAGATTAAAAGCTTAAATTTTTTTATAGATAGTCAGGATCGTATAACCTGTTAGGCGTTTTTTAATTTTCAAGTACCAATGTTTACTTTGGCAGCGTAGACATCCTTTAAGTTTCCGTTCCCCTCGATACCAGAATGTGAAATGTTTGAATACCTTATTAATACACGCGAGTAAGTGTTCGATTGTGTGTATTGTGTACGAAAACTCGGCTCTCGAAGATCTTTCGCGCGCCTTTGTGTGATCAGTAGAACATGGCACCGCTAAGTGCGTCATAGGCCTGTTGTCGCATAAACGCAAGGGAATTTATTGTTCCTTTAATTTTTAAAAACCTTAATTTTTAAAGTAGTAGTCATTTTAAATGGATTAGCAATCTTTAGCCAACTGCCTCGGTGGCGCAGTGGTAGCGTACGCGACTGCTGTTCTTGAGGTCTCGGGTTCGATTCCCGGGTCGGACCAAATGTTTGTATGATCTGCATATATTTGTTTCGGAGTTTGGATGTTTTCTATGTATAATATGTATGTATTTACAAAAAAAAAGTATATAAGTATTTATATGTTGTCTAGTACCCATAATACAAGCTCTGCTTAGTTTGGGACTAGATGACGTTGTGTGTTAAGTGTCCGAAATATTTATTATTTATTATTATTATTTTATTAACATTCAATAGTTGAAGATTGATTAGAATTGTTCAAGTAGACACTGTCTGCAGCTTAAGGTTCAAAAGACCGAAATGAATGAAGAAGTAATAATTCGCACTATTATAAAATGAACTTTACTTTGTGATAAAAACTTAGGCGATTAATAGTTTCAGGGTTGTTAAATATACGTTATATTGATAGCACTTTAATAAAAATGTTAAAATAAAATAAAAAAACCTTACATCAATACTTTATAATTTTAACAAAAATAAAATCGACTTCAAGGTTTGACTCTATTTCTCTTGGATGCCATCATCAGATTTTAGTGTCCTTATCATGATACCACCGTTGGGATACCTCCTTTCCATTAAAAAAAGAATCATCAAAATCGGTTCATAAATGACAAAGTTATCCGCGAACACACATAAAATATATACGGTCCAATTGAGAAACCTCCTCCTTTTTTTGAAGTCGATTAAAAAATGCAAATTATTCTTTCCAAGAAGCAGCTCAGTTCTTGTGAATTTATGTTAAAGGTATTCCTCTTAATTTGTATTAAAACTACAAAATCATTTTCAAATCAAATCTTCAACGCAAAACAAACTCGGAATGTCAAACAACAGTAACGTACAACAAAACTATTTGAAGCTCCAAAGTCAAACCAATTAGAATAATTTAAAGTGGATCTTTAAACGGGACGTAATTAGAATAATTTACAGTGAATATTTAAACAGGGTAATCAGTTTAAATGCAGAAGTAATTGTGTACTTAGTAGGAATAAGTATTTATGCTAATGTTTTAAGTGCGCCATTGGGAATGCACCGTCTTCGTAAAACGATTTACATAACATCTTGACGGGGCAGGATCTGTACCTACAGTTAAAATAGAGTTTTTAATTGTTGGGATTTTTGCTAGTATATATATATATAGATGGATATAGATATATATAGATGGATATATATATATATATATATATATATAGATGGACATGTGTCATGTACATATATCCAGTAAAGTGGACTTATTATATTTCCAACTTATTCAGTGTTTTTCTGATTAATTTCGTTGCGGGTTACACGACAATTTAATACTTCTTGGGACGTTCCGAGTGTCACAACTCGTTGGGGAGGTCGTGTTCGTGGGTTACTGCTGTTGATTCTGATGTACAGGAATTACAGTGGCTAGCGTGTGGGCGGGATTAGTACCAGAATAATCTCCAGGAAATATAAGAGTCAGTCAGTACTTTTTTCTTATGAAATCTAAAGCTACTGATTACAATTTAAGTTCATTAATGATCTTATTTCTTTAAATCTATACTAATATTATAAAGGTGAAGAGTTTGTTTGTTTGATTGCGCTAATCTCAGGAACTACTAGTCCGATTTGAAATATTATTTTAATGTTAGATAGCCCATTTATCGACGAAGGTTACAGGCAATATATCATTACGCTTAGACCTACAGGAGCGGAGCACCAATAAAGAATGTTACAGAAACGGGGGAAAATTATCACATTATAAACAGATAGCCTTTTACATATGAAAAGCATAATATTGGATCTTAAACACTGTAAATCAATCAATCAATAAAATAACCAATAGTAATTTGCAGTCTGATGGTTCGAAGTAATATTCTTTGTTAAATTCATTGTTAGCAACTTGAATACGAACGTATAATAAGTCAGTTTGAAGTTGATAGCTGTCATAAAACTATATAATGTCATAGTCTTCAATGTCAGTTTCGTTGTCTTGTCAAACGTAACCTTGGTATAGTTTTACTTTAATTTGTTTTAGTAATATTAAGAGACAAGTGGCCATTATATTTAATAAAAAGATATACTAAAGCATCGCCATCATCATCCTTTAACAATCCACTGCTGGACATACTAAGTAGTTACTGTGCGAAATAATGTTATAAAATTATTGGCCCTTTTTTTTCTTTTTCAGTGCGGCAATCGTGCTATTAATTAATAGTGTTCGAAAATCGGACATAGTGAAAAGATAATGTTTGGCGAAACGTCACTATTTTCCTAACGTGAACGAACTACATATGGTGTTTTATTGTCACTTCTCACACTTTTTTAAGGCTAAAAACATCACAAACAACTTGCAAGTCCAATCTTTGATGAAATATTTTCTTTTTAAATATAATAACAGTATACTAGATACGTTCCGGGTTCCCAATTACAGTTTATCGTAAAAGTGCAACGAAAGATGATATATCAGCGGAGACAGATTAAATAGGCACTATCCATTTTTTACGACACTCCTTTCAACTTTGTACGTAAGAGTGTCGAGTAAAACCGGCTCCAGACATTCGTCTAGTTCTCCTCTGGCTACTTTAGTGGCCTATTATCCTTCCGCGAGCTCGTAACTCAAGCCCTTCAAAGTGCGTATGCCTGTTCTCACGTACTCTGTCGTTAAGTTCCGAGTTATGACTGCTGTCGCTAGGGTTGTCAGAAAGTGCATTACAAATATCAAATTGCTCTTAAGTGTCAAAAAGAAGTGTGTAAATTTTGGGAGTGAGTTTTATTTATAATATGCTAAACATTGAAGCTAAACTTGATTACTTTTAATTTTTCTATTTTATAAACAATAAATGTAAAGCAATGAAATAATTATAATGAGGTGCTCGCGCCGTCGTAGATAACGACAACGCGGTCAGTACCTGGATGGGTGACCGCTAGTGGCACTATACCATCTTCTTGATTCGGATGTCACGTTAAGCAGTCGGTTCCGGTTGTTATCGTAGGATAACAGTCATGAAGCTTAGTTGGAAGCCTTTGGGCGGCTAAAAAAACATCCAACGGCAAGATTACGTAGCCATAACGTTATCTTGCCAGTCCCCAACCTACATTTGGCCAGCGCGGGGACGTATGCCCTTACCCTCTCCTGAGAGGAGACCCGAGCCCAGCAGTGGGATGTTATTGGTTGTTGATGAATAAAATAATTGTTTAACATAGATCTTCTGTGACATCCTGGACCGTCGTTCAGCAGTGGAATTCAGTTTAGCCATAATCAGCTCATGTGGACTGGCCACGATAACATACAAAAGGAAGACATGCAACAAAAATTCCATGAAAAATGTTAACGTGTGACAACCCTAGTAATGACAGCCTGTGTATTTATCTTTTGACACACTTAGTTTACTGCGTTTGCTTATGTCATTGTGGCTCGCAATTCAAGGTGATGTAGTGTTACTACCTCCGACTCAGGACTCAGCTCGTATTTTTTAAGGCCTACCCATTTTTTTTCTGCAAGCTTAATGGACTGGCTTCTGTCTGTAGTAGATAAAATGGAGTCTGTCATTAAATGCAGGGAACAACTAACACGTTGTTTACAGTTAGGTTAGGTTTTAGGGTATGTATAGATTTATGTTTTTTTTTACTATAGGTATATGCATAGTCTATCTAATTAAGTTTTTTTTGTTATGTTTTTTTTCATTGTTTAAAGCGATGTCATATTAAATGACATTGGAGTGTCAAGGAGTGTTTTACAAATTTTGTCTGTCTGTCTATCGGTCTGTCTATTTGTTTATTCCGGGTAATCTCTGAAACGACTGGATTGATTTTGACGGGATTTCACTGGCAGGTAGCTAATGATCTAAGGAGTAACTTAGGCTACTTTTTTTAGACTAGCTTCGTCTCGCGGCGGTACCCACGGTACAACAATAACTGCGGGTAGCACCGCGGGGTTCAACTAGTCGTAATTAAAATCCTTAACTGACAGAAGGAAACTGGGGGAAATTCTGAGAATATTCGACCTACGGTTCGTTTTGCTGAATTAAGCTAGCTAGCTTTTAGTCAGTAAAACCAAGAAAACATGTTAGGTACGTTACTTTGTAAAAGCTTTATCCTCCAAGAAATCAGAAAAGCGAACATTCCTAAGCTAAATAAACCTATGAATTTTCTCAAATACACTGGTACGACAAGCTTTCACCATTTCACTAAAAAATAAACTAATTATTTAGATTTTCTGAATTAGAGAATTTTCAAGAGTTGATTCAGCAAAACTTAGGTTATAATAAGATTAATTAAAATTAGTGGTACTCGTTTCAGTTTCAAGACGTATACAAATTACTAGTGCTGCGCAGACTGTTTCGTTCTGTAACTGGTTTGTTTTTCATTTTAATTTATGTAAGGTCTTATTGAGAACAATTGCCGTTTGCGCACGGGTAAATTTTCGTAAATTAAAAATGGCGGAACTGTTGCGTAATTTATGTTTTTAATACGAGCTTTGCGGTGTGTTTTGTTCTACCGATGTTATTGTGTATTATGTTGAACTTTTGTGTGTTTAATGTATTCTATATTCTACTATTGTTTTATTTTATTAAAAAAGTTAGGGACAGTGATTACGATAGAGTAAATAAACAAATAAAGTGTCAGAAAAAAGATAGACAATTAACTGTTTCAAATGAATTTAGATACCATCTCGAAATACCTATCCGCCCGTTAAGTTAAAGGATTATGAGTACGGAGTGTTAAGTCTGCGAAACTTCTCGTAGCTATCATAAGTGAGGGAGCAAACTACACAGGACAACAGCACGGCTAAAAGAGGAGAAAAACTTAACACAAACCTTAGGGTGACAAATCAACATCGAGTTATGCTGCGCGGTGCTATGTTTGGTCAGTTCGCTCGTCTAATATTTTAATGAGGATACAAATAAACCGTGCTGTGCTGCGCTGTGTGAGGTTATGCTCTGTTTAATAAAGCAGTCTCGAGCAAGGCGCGCTACCCGCCGTTCTGAGCCGCGCTGTGCCGAACTGTGCTATGTTTTTTATAGAGCTTCATCTTCTTAGGATTCTACTATGTCGTAATGTTTACGTTTTTTTGAAAATAAAGTCAATTTTGACGAGATAAACGACTACACGAGCTGCTGATTACTTTTAATACTGAGCTAAGCGAAGCGCAGCACAGCTTGATGTTGATTGTTAAAAAAATGTAGCCTAAGAAATACAGCACAGCACAGTGCAGTACAGCACAGCGCAGTACAGCACAGCATAGCTCGATATTGATTTGTCAACCTTATACTAACTCGTCTGGCCACAACCTTCTTTTAAGCAGAGACCGATTAAAGGCTATTGATGGTGTTAAAAAAGAAGAGGAAAGTATCTAATATTGAATACGACGATTTACAACATATCGTATCTACGCGTCAACGATAACATAAATAGCATCCTGTGAGTTACCAGCAAACGTAGAAATTCTCGGCAAATATAATTTACCTTCATTTATACCATAGTGATACAGAAAAATTTGTCAAACTCGTTAACAAGCCGCGCAGTAGTATCTACATCGTCGGGCTAATTTGTGTGGCTTCCATTTCGCAATTATACGTCTAATATTTTTGTTGTTTAATTTACATAGTATTTTGTAGCAAAATATTTTGAGTTCTAACGTACTCATTTAGCTAGCATATAGTAGCATATGGAAGAGTTTGGATTTCATTTCTGTGCTGCTTTACTGAAACTCAATAAAACTTTCATCTGAAAGTTTGTGTTCAATGGCTGTGCCTGGCGGAATTATTTCTACAA
This sequence comes from Spilosoma lubricipeda, assembly GCA_905220595.1. Classification (NCBI taxonomy): domain Eukaryota; kingdom Metazoa; phylum Arthropoda; class Insecta; order Lepidoptera; family Erebidae; genus Spilosoma; species Spilosoma lubricipeda. The sequence goes on along the minus strand of HG992281.1, from coordinate 18,593,784 downwards.
GTTTTTACTAAATACATATTCTGTTTTCGCTTTGCAGTTTGGAGTGATGCCTCACGAGTACGAGAAAGTCGACATATTAGCCATATCTATAATAAAAAGTAAATACATTGACTAATGAAAAGAATGTCCCTACACTTGATTTTCATCAGGTTATTTCCACAACCTGATGCAAATCAAGCGACTCAGATAACTTCATCATTTAGTAGGAAAACTACCTTGTTCACCAACTAAATGGTCTTGGTGGTAATATTCGTTTATTAAACAGTTCTTATTTAAACAGTTATTATTAAACAGTAATTATTATACAGTTCGAAGATACCTTTATGTACATTTTAATTTAATCTCACAGACTTTGAATGTAAGATGTTTATGATAAACTCTATTTGTAGTCGTACCAGAAGCTTAAAATTTGAGGCAAAGGTAGCAACATAACTTCTACACAACAAAAACTAAAAAGTCAGCATACCGAACACAGTGGCTTTTTATATACAAACTCTGCGTTATCCTGACATAAACGCGAAACAACACAGCATCCGTAGTCTCAAAATATTTCGTCTAAAAGTGAAGCAACCACAGCTTTTGAAATTATCGTGCAAACAGTGCGATTTCGTCATATTGTTAAGCTCGGAGCTCCATCCCCGCATTTGTCTTGCTCACTGTACTTATTTGATGAAATTTTATTATGTTCGCGGGCTTTTCTGTCATGGCAACAACCCTACAAACTAGGGAGTCACAATGTTGTGTGATTAGTTTTAAATTGTATTGCCCCAATTTTGAGCGAATCTCGGAGGGAAAATTGAGTGATTATGAGTTTCGTATTAACATTGAGTGCCTTGGATGTGAAGTGCTTGCGATTAGTTAGGTACGTGTGCGCCCGGTAATAAATTTAAAAAGTACTTATTTTTTGTAGTGATAACGTGTTTTACAAGTTTTTTTCATAAATTAATATCTTTTTGATAAGGAAAAGCGCTGCATTTAAGTTTGACAAATATCAGCAATAACAAAAAAACGCAATAATTATCTAGAAGTGAAATATGAAAGAATACAAAAGTTTCTTACATATTTTACACTCTGCTTAAATTGTAAAACAAAGAATCAACAGGAAACAATAGCAAATTGAAAATAGAATGCGAAAATAAGCCGATGGAATGAATAAATTCAAATCTTTGAACTGATGGACTGAACTGAGATTGGAAGTGAACCGATTGACTGAAAGGGAAGTCGCGTCTGTCATTATTTCGTCAATGCTCGTCCGTGTGTGTAAAGATACGACGATTTCCGAACGAATTGTGCACAAAACATCACTGGGATGATGCTCAATCGATTTCGTGTTCACTTGTTGATGTTTCGACTGAGATCTCAAAGTCGTTGTCAATTGAATAAATACGATTTCAATTTTTTTATTGTTTTTTTTTTTCTGGGTTTTGAAGATATTGAATTGAAACGATAACTTTCTTTAAATTCTAAAGTTTTATTCTTAAATTGATTATAGTTTATATAAGATATTCATCTTAATGATAAAACGAACTTTCTAACCCCAAAATTGACTTTTTTAAAACGAAGCATATAGGTATAACAGCAAGTAAATTTATCCCTTTTAAACCCCAAGTCTGTCATAAGACCCGTAGCCTATATGTTTAGACTTACTTCCTTACTTCTAATGTATAAAATTATCGTGTCGCGGTGTTTGTTATCAAACTCCTCCGTAATGGCTGTACCGATTTTTATGAAATTTTGTGTGCATAATTTTTCATACCCCTAAATGATAAGGGTGACCCACCCCAAATTTTTTAATTTTTAATGGCAATACAATGTTTGACGGGTCAGCTAGTACTTATACAGATTGAATGTTCGAAACGGGACAGTTAGGGCTGGTATCTTAAAATTTCACTGTAGAGTTTTAACAAAGGGGATGTAAGAAAAAATACCAAGTAAATCTTCCCTCGCGCATCCAACTATAACAATGACGTGTCAGCAACGAATGCTAATAGAAAGGAAAGTATACCAACGTTTCCGAACGTACTAACTCGAGACGTTTCATTGCCACACCGATCGCTCCGCGAAATTGAATAAATTTGAATTTGGAACTCCGAACAAGCGTCTTTAGGGTACAGATAAGTGAATGTCATTTTTTTTTAGATTTGTTTTCTTTTGTTTCATAATGTACATTCATGATAATTATTTTAATAGTGAACGCCAGTGTCAAATAAAACAAGACGCAATTTAACTAAAAACTTAAAACTAACGGGTTTCATGATCATATATGTATATTAGCAAAGCCCCGCGTTACGCCGCGGGACAAAGTTAGGTTAAAAAAAAGTAACCTTAGTTACTCCTTGGATCATCAGCTACCTGCCAGTGAAAGGTCCGTTAAAATCGGTCCAGTCGTTTCAGAGATTACTCGGAACAAACAGACAGACAAAAATTTAAAAATGTTATTTTTGATACATCTATACATACATATGCTTTTATTTAAATGCGGTTATTTTAATATTACAAACAGACACTCCAATTTTATTTATTTGTATAGATGTATAGATATGCATATTATAAGTGTCAAATTGATGCTTACCATGCACACCGAAATTATCTAACCGATTTTCACGTTTTTTTCAAAGTGTGTTTTTTGCTAGCGCGCCTAAGATAGGATAGTTAGCATCACGCTTAGACCAATAGGAGCTAAGCATAGTTGAAAAGAAACGCAGATAAAGTTGCATGAGTTAGTTAGTATATGCGTAGTGAACGCGTTAATTACTGTAAACATAACTTCATACATGCAAAAATAAATGCAGAAAGGGGCTATCGTTTTTCTTGCAAGCATTTTACGTATTATGTATAAAGTAGGTAAGCTATATAAAACATGTAACTTAATCTCCTTATCTATTCTTAGTCATCATCATCATCATATCAACCGTAAGAAGTCCACTGCTGAACGTAGGCCTCCCCATTGATTTTCACTTCGACCGGTCGGTAGCGGCCTGCATTCAACGAGTACCTGCGATCTTAGCTAGGTCGTCCGTCCACCTTGCGGGAGGCCTTCCTACGCCCGCTCCATGGCCGGTAGCGACAGCAGCCTTCTGCGAAGACGTAATTTCGCAGAAGGAGGCGGCAGAGAAGGCCCGGGAGGACGACCTCCACTCGGACCCGATCCGCCGCCGGCGAACCGGGCGGCGGAGGCGCGCCTATCAGCGCCTCATGCCGCCCTGAGTGTGGCCGCGGATGGTCGGGATGGGTTTTCCCCACCATCCGCTTTAGTGGCCGCCCGCGAGGGGGCGACGTTACGCGTGTGCCGTACGTCGCCTACTTAGAGAGTTTAATAGCAGACGGTGCCCGCTTCAGAGCGGGCAGGCGCTGGGAGGGATCCGGATGTGTTAATAACAGCAGTTCCCGGATCCCTCCCGTCTCAGGCGCAGAGTGGCACACCGCGTGGTTTTAGTCGGTTCGATTCCGACACACCGCCCCGCCGCAAACCCCGACGGGGTGACGGCCCGAGGGGGTTTCCACACGTTAAAAAAAAAAAAAAAGGCCTTCCTACACTGTGTTCGCCGTCACGTGGTCTCCACTCATGAACCTTTCTGCCCCATTCTCCGAGCTATGTGCCCTGCCCACTGCCACTTCAGCTTACTGACTCGTTCTGCTATGTCGGTAACTTTAGTTCGTCTACGGATCTCCTCATTTCTGATTAGATCTCGTAGAGAGACTCCAAGCATAGACCGAGGGCCATAGTAAGAGACCACGTCTCGGCACCGTAGGTCATCACTAGTAACACGCACTGATTAAAGACCTTGGTTGTTAAGGACTGTGGTATTTTGAACGAGAAAAATATTCTCACATCTTTAATCATTTCACTCATTTCATTCCGACACGATTCTCAGAAAATTACACACATTTTCCTTTTCTTTCTTTAAGCTATAAATGTTTTTCGATTCCATCATTTTATCATACTCGTATTATATTTCGAACCCACAAAGGATACCATCATAATTCGTCATCAAATAAAAAAGAAAGTACAGTAATAAAAAATGTGTCATACGTATGCCATTTTATTTCCCAATTGGTATAAGAAATATTGCTGGCATCAGCGAACTACTCCTCCAATACATACTGAGTCGGTGTAGCAATTTCAAAGTAAATTGAAACTCTGGTGTACCTGTTCAACACATTACATTGTTCCTTTTGTTGTTCTTTGATGCGAAGAAATACGAATAATATAATAAATAGCGACATTACTCGCGACAGACGCCTGAGGGAAGGTGGGAGATCATTAATTTGTAAGGTACAACGAAATGCGTACATCTCCTGTCAACCGTGAGACGCGGAAACTTTTTTAAAAGTAGAGTTTTAGTGTTTATGGTTTCGTCGGAATAGTTTTTATGGGATTAGAACATAATTGTGAATTGGTCACATAAAATTATTAAATACTAGCTGTGCCCGCTACTTCGTGCACGTGACTTTTGGATTTTCAAGTTATTATTAATTTTTCATCGTTTAAACCTTCCCTGGACTACGATAAACAAAATCAGCTAAATCGGCTCAGCCGTTCTCTAGTCTTAGCGAGACAAACGAACATCAATTGTTTTTTATATAAGATTGGCCAACATTACAAAAATCTTCTCAACAGGAAACCACCGTATCGTTTTGAAATTCAACGTTACATTAGTTTCTAAAAACTAAAATATGTTCTCTCTCTTTCTTTTGAGTACTCAATCAAATCTAGGTTTTTTTATGGAATAGGCAAGCGAGCAAACGTACTGATGGTAAGCGATTACCGCCGCTCATGTACACACGCAACACCAGAGGCATCACAAGTGCGTTGCCGGCCTTTGGGAGATGCGGAGGATGGAGGGGGGGGGGGGGGGAGGGTTGGGGTATGGGCCTCCGGTACTCACTCGGTGAAACACAGTGCAAGCACTGTTTCGCACCGGTTTTCTGTGAGTCCGTGGTATCACTCCGGTCGAGCCAGTCCATGCATGCCGAAGCGTGGCTCTCCCACGAAAAGTATTAAGTCTTTATAACCCAAATCATTATTATTCTACCGTTAAAGTTTACACTGTGAAACCATATTTTTGATTTATCGCACCTTTTAAAAATCAATCACACAGTTTGATAAGAGTCAGACGGTAACTTTCGATGTCGCAAATGCTTCGAGAAAGCTCATTTAAATTTGTTTGCTGCTCGTATTAAAATCAATGAATGCGATGAGATATGAATGTTGACACAATGGTTGGTTCGTTGTGTGCGTTCGGGCGGAATTTCGCAGAGATCGCAGATAATGTCGCCCCGTTTCGCGAACCTATTGTATGTATTGTTTTCACACACATTGCTGAAGAATGTGCAACTATTTTAATTGTGTAATTAATTTAGTTCGAGAGAAGCTATAACAATTAAACTAAATCTTCAGCTGAGAATAGAATTAAAGATAAAATTAGAGAATGAAAAAAATTAGTACAATAACTAACGTATCATTGACTTTTACTACGTGATAATTAGTAATAACTGTAGGTCGTTTCTTAATTTTTCATCCTTTGGGGTTTTTTTTTTAATTAAATTAGTAAACAAACGATTTTGATATGTTAATTTGACAATGTACATACGAATCAGTCTAATCAGGGACAAATGAGTGAGTGCACCTGATGGAAAGTGACTACCAGCACCCATGGACGCCTTTAACTCAAGGGTCACAAGGAGTTGCAGCCCTTTGAGTAAGAATTAAAAATATTTTCGATCTCAATAACCTTACTCATTCTGTGGAAAGCAATAAACGAATTACATTGCACCGATTTTCTATGAGGTTATTTTACTGAACTGGTCTAGCCTAGTCTGTTAAAGTATGATTCTCTTACAGTTAATACAACAATTAAAAAAAACTATTTAGTATTAATAGTTTCGCTAAACTACGCGTCCGTATGTCACACGCGTGAGAAAATTGTCTCCGTGAGCTTTCCATTTCACTTGACGGTATGACACGGTTCGTGTGCTCAACTGTCATTGTGTAGTGCAAGACGTTGCACAAATACGTTCCCACAGTTTAATTGTGACGCCATGACAGTCCGACGCCTATTGACGTTGATCAAATCGAATTATACATGTTTCGGGACGCCACATTACTTGGTATATTGGCGTTTGGTATGTTTCTATGCATCTAATATGTGCTGTTCTCCTTTGTTTGAAAACATATTTGTACTGTGGTATGTAGCAGGAAACTCAATAAATAAGTAATTGCAGTCTGCGGTCATGTGACTTATTTACAGTATTACATGTGCATCTTCTTTTTGTGTTTGGATTAGTTTTTAGGTACGTCTATTTTTCTACTCTATCGTAGAAGAAATTTATGAAACAAATTAAAAAAAAAGAGCAGAGGTTCTAATTAGTGGCGAAATTCTAGTTTGAAAACATGAAATTTGTTTAAATGTAAAAGAATGTGAAAATGAATAAAATTATTATAATTTTATACTATATCAACAACAGATACACGTAATACAAAATTACCAAAAGCAATATTTAATAAATAGTACCTATTTCTGAAAAAAAAGCTGCCCGATTCGAATATTATTTAAATATCCAAAGAACGATATTGATAGACACCGTCCAGTCGTCCGTACAGCTCGTCAACTAGATATGGATTGTCAATATTTGGTTAAGCCAGCGATGCGAATCGAGACTGTTGAATCGATACGAATCGAATCCGATAATACCAGGTATCGAGTGCGGCTTAATTGGGGGATCGAGTTGTCGTCATGTAGTGATGTACTGGATAGGTATAAGGGTTCCCACACATAACTGCGAATTCGGATCGCATGGCAAATATCTGCTAGCTCGCACGAAAGCTCCGCAAGAACTTCACGCGGCATCGCATCGCAGTTATGTGTGGGAGCCCCAAAGCGAATAGTGAGTGAGCTTAGCGGGCTACAGTGGAGCAAGGTGTGTTGCTAACTTTTGAGGACTATTGTGTGGTTTCGGTAGGGATCTTGTGAGCTACGCGTGGAACTTGTTGAAGCCACTTTGAGACTTCAAGTGTGAAATGGACTTGAATTGCATTGTTGCATGGTAATTTTGTTCTGAATGGTGGTGGTGGTATATATTACATGTATAGTAGATATCTATATTATAAAACAGACTGACCAGAAAGACGTTTTTCTGTTAATCTATATAATAGTCCACTCGTTTAGATAGTGTCAGTGCACCCGCACGCAATTGTGGTTTTATTGTGAAATACGAATATATTAATTTTTACAACGGCGTAAACTGACAAATCATACTTGTGTGTGATTGTGTGCCGCATAAATAAATAAAAAAAGTGTTATCCAATGGTTGTTTTTGACTCTGAGTGTTCTTTGTTGACGTTTCACGTATGTATGTTTTTGTAAAGTTCCCCGCAAGACAGAATATATGCCTAGTACGAGAGATGCCCACTTAAAGAAAAAAAAATCTAGTAGCTATGTACTAATCTTGTACACACGTACAATTTCTTTTCAATACTTTTAATGTCGGCATTGAGTTGACTTCTATATTTTTCTTATACTTATCCTTTATTTACTGCCAGGTTTCGCTAAAAGATTAACTAAGTAAGGTTTAAGCACGTCCTTTAATTTGATTAAGCTTCAAGAGGAGAAAATAAATACTTTTTACTAAGTGTTCGTCCATCTTAGATATTGACCTTGTTAAGCTCGTCTTTTAATTAGGTTAATCTTTAGAAGTGGAATAAAATGAGTTTACGTAAATGATATTAATTATTAATAATGAAAATAATAATTACGAAATTGATTACAGGAATGTACCTACATATTCTAAGTTTAATTGCGTGGTTGATTTTTTAACCTAACTTAGTTACTTATTTCTTTTAGTGTCTTTTTTTATGGAATAGGGGGCAAACGAGCAGACACATCGCCTGGTCAATTCTACTTACTTCTTTAATAGTTTTTTCATTTTAACCATATTTTTTATTTATTTTACAGAGCGTATGAACTTTGAAAGCATATAATATGTAAAGTTATTATATATTTACGCAATATTCGGCAGGTAATAATTATAATTTGTTGATAAATCTTGTAAAATTATAATCGGATATTAAAGACCGACCGGTCGAAATGGAAATCGATAGGGGAGGTCTACTACTGGACTTCTTACGGCTGTTATGATGATGATGATTAAAGACATAGATGTTTTTTTCATTTACAATGATTTATTCACACTAAGAGTAAGATATAAAAGAAACGGTTATTCCTGAGACTGATTTCGTCCTTTGTTCTCAGGGCTTCCAGTCAAGAAAAGCCGAACTCATCGTTTTAAATTAGTTGACATGCACTAAGACTAAGATGTAACCTTCTTGCAGAATTAACGTTTTTTTTATTTCATTGCCCAGTTATGTACTATAGGAATTAATACACAGATTTCCTAATTAACCAAACAAAATGGGTTGTAGTTTGATTTCAAATATCTCAATAGAGAGTGGGACCATTTCCATATTGTTTACTTACCTCTCGGCTGCGCTGTCAATCGAGAATTAAATTTCGTAAGGTGCCCCAACGAACGGGGTCCTGAGCGATTCACGAAAACTAATTCATGAATTTTGTTTGTTATTTACACAACTTGAGCGTAGATTAGTTGATTTATTAAGCTTTCTGAGTGAATTTGAGAGGTTCGAATATTTCAGAGAAGTGTATTTACAAAGGTAGAGGTAGAAATTTCTGTATTTACCTTTAATGGTTTCCGAAATGACTGGCTGTGATTTATTGAATTTGCTTTTATAATGTAAAATGTATTTAGCAAGGAATATCTCAGGTAAAATGTAAAGTTTACATTAAATTTTAAAAAGCATTCGAACAGTAAATAACTCTAGATATTATATGTTTAGTTCTGTCTGGTAAGTTGAATCGCCCGCTTTAACTTGCATCTATTGTTACACACATCACAAACTTCCTATACCACAAAATACAGGTTTTTCTTTATCGTCATCATGAATAGCCTGAAGAAATTCATTGTTGAATTAGGCTGTCCTTAGAATGGAGGCAATGGTCTACTAGACCCCACTTACTAATCTGGTTAGTATAGGGTTTGTTCCATCTGGGAGGGGTCCGGATGTGTTAATAACAGCAGTTCCCGGATCCCTCCCGTCTCAGGCGCAGAGTTGGCACACCGTGTGGTTTTAGCCGGTTCGATTCCAACACACCGCCCCGCCGCAAACCCCGGCGGGGTGATGGCCCGAGGGGGTTTCCACAGGTTAAAAAAAAAAAAAAACAAAAAAAAAGAAAAAAAAAATACAAAAAAAAAGAAAAAAAAGGATTTGTTCCATGGGTTCCTTTTCTCTGCAATGCTGTTGTTTTGCATACTTTGCGTCCTGAGTCAGTTCTTGCAATATCCATGCTATGAAATAGGTTCAGTACTGTATACTGTTGTAAAAGCAGTAGCATTCCATAGAGTGCATAGCTGTCAAGAAGTTATTTTAACTAAATTAACAGCGTACACAAACAAAACTATGTTTACGTAAGTTTAATATGATTAAAAATGGCCGTTTAATAAAGAATTCATTTAACAGGCTCACTCACTATCGCGCGTTTTAAATTGTTATTTTTTTTTCGTGAAACTCGTAAAAGTCACCACGGGGGACATCCTTTTAATTAAAACTGTGTACCGGATAGTCGTTCTGGTGTTTAAAATTAATTCGTGTTGTTCTAGTTTACCGTGTAATTAAGTGTGACGGCGCGTGCTCAGGACCAGAACAAAACATTCTCACGAAAACAATGGCTGATAAAACAGGTTTTATATTCTCAATGAAAGTGAGTTTTCCCATAGTCTACGTACACAATTATTAGCAGTATTATGTAGAAACTATAATGACATACTGAGACACTACTGTCGCAATCCAATGTTTGTTATGCGATTGTATTGTTTGCAAATGTTTGTCGGGTATGTGCCTGAAAGATCTGTCCTCGTTGCATTGAACATGGATTATTTTGAGAGATAATTGGGCTGAAGTTGCACCTTGATAACTAATACGTAGAATCCCTTTATCCTGATTTCAGCACAAACGGGCCGGCTCAACCGGAGTGGTACTACTCTCTCATACAGAAGATCAACCTAACGTACCTACTTCGTGTTTAGTTGGTGAATGAGAGATTAGAGGCTCAATGATGCAGATGCATCCGAATAGGCCGCTATAGTGTGGGCCACCATGTTGCAGTGTCTGCATTTGCAATGAGTATAATGACCGACTCTTGGATTATGATGATGCCTTCCATCAGGCTGAGTAGAGTCTTCAGCAGGCTCATATTTCAAAAAAAATACCTATATATATATAGCTATTTAAAAAAAAATCTAATATATAAAATTCTCGTGTCACAGTTTTAGTTGCCAAACTCCTCCGAAACGGCTTGACCGATTCTCATGAAATTTTGTGAGCATATTGAGTAGGTCTGAGAATCGAACAACATCTATTTTTCATCCCCCTAAATGGTAAGGGTCACCCATCCTTAAAACATTTTTATGGCAAAACGACGTTTGCCGGGGCAGTTAGTATATATATTTATATATATTTTTAAAAACACCTAAATTTGTGAATTACGTATTAATTCCTTTTGTAGATAAATTAAGCCAATTTTCATAGTCAGCCACAAAATATCACACAGAATATTATGTATGGTAGCGGTGAAGCGAAAAGCGTGAAAAGAATTTAATATGCGTGACAAGTTTTATAAACGGTCGCCGTCAGACTAATTATGAACGTTCATAAATCTTTTTTTTTTGTTTAGCAATTTCGCAGGTAAATTGACGGAAAGGTATGACTATCAGTATCAAATATCTTTATGTCGTGCATATTATTTAGGACATTATTTGTTATTAACTGTGCGAAAAAATGTATGTTGATATCGTAAATTTGAGCGCGTTTAGAAACTTACAAGGAGTTTTGCTGTGAAAAGTGAGGTGTGTGTGTTGTCTTTCTGTTTTTAGCCCTTATTTTGATTATTACATATATAAATTATATTATTTTCTACACTACAGGAGCGTAGGCAATAATTTCGGGAAATCATTAATACCTACAACTTTATCTGTCTGTTGTGAGAAGTATAAGTCCTTAATCGAAGAATGGCTTATGTTCTTAAAAAAAAACAACTCATATTGGACCATCTTATAAAGTGCTGTAATTTCAAAGTACTTAAGTTAATGAATTCAGATGAATTTAGCGAATGATCGTGAATATCGTATATTGGTTGCAAAACTTCCTGGCGTTTTTATGTTTATCATAAATCTTGTAATAAAGGTATTGAAAAAGATATTCTGAGGTTTTCCTTTAAAGTAAGATCGGTATTAATGTGATTATCTAGATTTTATGTGTGTTAGAAGGCAATACAGTTGCGTTAACATTATTTAGAGATAAACTTTTTTAGTTACGTGTATGTTCGGAGATGCCTCTTCTAGTTTCGGAGCAGTTAGTAGCTGGGGGCAGCTAGGGGGGTTCTCGATATTATTTTATTTTATTAGCTGAGCCCCGTGGCGTCACCCGCGGTACAACAACAACCGCGAGTGACACCGCGGAACAAACAGACATATTGTCAAAAATTGAGAAAAATATTGGTATTTGTAAAGTGTATACATATGCATTTAGTTAAAATCAGTTTTTGTAATATTACAAATGGACATTCCAATTTTATTTATTTGTATAGGTAGATGTATAGATAAAAATCTTGTATATAGGCGCCACGTAAAACTATAGTAGTCCAATTTAAATTTCCTCCAATAATTGCCGTTAGAAATACGTAATGATAGTTCAAGATAAGCTAGTCAAACGAAAGGCATCACAAAATTCGAAATTCGTCAGTAGCTGAAACAGACATACGTCAAAGACAATGTCTCTGAGGTATTTTGAATGTAGTTTGTTTCCGACAGTTGGGCTAGTTTCAAGACAGTCCGTTACTCGGTCAAAGGGCGTTTTATCGAATCACTGTCAGACTTATCATAACTACAACCGAAATAAAAATACCGCTAAGCCGAAGGCCATGATCTCGATTTCCAAACAGGACTATTTGTATGATGAGTACGGTCATTTTTTGTCCCTTAATGGTAGAGGTCTTAATGATTAAATATCCTTATATTATAAACTAGCCGACCCACGCAACCTCGTTTGCGCCTTATATTACCCGTAGCGTGAAAATTTCCCCCGTTTTTGAAACATTCTTCATTGTTGCTCCGCTCCTATTCGTAGTAGCGTGATGATATATACCCTATAGCCTTCCTCGATAAATGGGCTATCAAACACTGAAATATTTTTTCAAATCGGACCAGCGGTTCCTGAGATTAGTGTGTTCAAACAAACAAACAAACAAACAAACAAACTCTTCAGCTTTATATATTAGTATAGATTTGAAAGTTTGTGAGGATGGATGTGTGGATGTGTGAAAATTTCGGACGCCATCTAGTCCCACGTTAAGCAGAGCTTGAGTTATGGGTACTAAACAACTGACATAAATATAAATATATACTTTTTTTGTAAATATATCAACATTGTACATAGAAGACCCCCAAACTCCGAAACAAAAGCGCCACTGAGGCAATGTTTGTTACTTTCGTCACGTAAACATTACTGAACGGATTATATGAAAACTTAACAATAATAAATGTATGGTCTGATGTTCTCCTAGCCGATTACGGCCACGGCGGCCAGTCTCAACAGAGACCAACCAACTACGCAGGAGATATTATAGTGCAGAAGTGTGTGCGCAAACACAGGCGGATTCTCTGTTCCCTCACTCTCATAATCCGATGGGACAGTTAACCGACGCGATCGGAGAGAGATCAGACGCAGGACCGACAGCTTTACGTGCTCTCCGAGGCACGGGGGTTCAGACCCCAACTTCCAAACTCCGAGCTGTTATTAAGTATTTGTAGAATTAGAAAAACTCAATAACACTTTTGGCCCGACCCGGGATTAGAACCCGAGACCTCTTGATCAGCAGTCGCATACGTCAACCGCTAGACCAACGAGGCAGTTTTTGTCGTAGATCTATAGTCTATCTCATTAATGTACACGCATAATTTCCGATCCGCTGCACCAAATTAAATAGTTCTTTTTTTTTTACATGTTCGTTATTCTTAAGACAAGGTTTGTGTACAAGAAAAATTAAAAGACAACGATTTTTTTCCGCAACTGTACACTACCAGTGGGAATTGGGACAGATATGGCGGTATGAAGTTCGCCGGGTCAGCTAGTAGCTTATACATCAGAATAACACATATAATACTATTAGAATCCGACACAAACGCGGGCAGAGGCTTGCGTAAAAGCAAGTGTTTAAGTATGTTTGGAGACCGATTAATGCAGAAGCATCACTAGGCCGCCATGGGTCACTATGCTGCATTGTTACATTGTCTGCATTCGCAATGAGTATGGTGACCCACTCTTGGATTCTGCTCATGCTTTCCATCAGGCAGAGTAGAGTCATTTTTGGGAGCCCATAAAAAAGTGGGTTCCACTTACCGTTAGTCCGTCTAGTTACGAATTAAACAGCCTTATGTGATATGTACGAGATTATTATTATTATAAGTAGTTACTAAAGGAATCTCTCACGGGAATGAGTAGTAATTAACAACATATTTCTCTTCCAAACACGCAACACATATATAATATAAGTACACATCTGTAATACGCAATATATATCAAGTACTGTAAGTATTCCGGGCTTAGAAATACAATCTCCCGCAGGATCATGAGAGCATTATCGTTAGATCTTTGCGCTGTAAAAGCTTCTAGCCAGGTGTCAGTTGCAATATCTTCATCACGGGTCTTCACCTGTTATGGGTTTTCTCGGTAACGTTATAAACTGTTTGATAGCCGAGTTTATTCGTTATTGTATAAAGGAAGACTATAGTACTAAAGGTTGTTTTCAGTAACTTATCTCTAGTTAAAACTGAAGATTGACATTTTTTTTCAATATGTTTGATTCAATACTTTATTGGATATCCAGGATCCATTTTCTTTCTTATTTTGGACAAGAATTTGTTGTACACAACAGATAGATTTAAACGGGCGTTGGAGTACAGATTTACATGTGGAAAAATAATCAGTTTTATCAAATAAGTGTGTGACTTCAATGCTGTTATAAAATGATAAATTGTTATACTAAGTATTAGCTTTCTACTTTCTTTGTGATTTTCTTAATAGCTCAATATTTCACCTCTAAGGGGATAAAATAAGGAATGAACGTTTGTATCAAAGAAAGAGAAGAAAAAAAAACACAATAGAAACAATAAATAGTATGTTGTCGATTGTGGACATCTAGTCAACCCGTAGAGTACACTAACGTCTATTCGATGAAGGTGCAAAGATTTAACTACGAATTAAGTCGGTCCTAAAGGGGTACTCAGCCTTTGAATATTTCAAAGGGTAGTGAAGGGTAAATATGCTTATCTTTGGTGTAGATAGCCAAAGGTGCGGTTGAGGCACTCGGAGTATTTGGAACATTGGGAACAATTGAGATTGTTCCGAGATGCGGGTACACCTGATCGATATTGCTATAATCGCTATAATTTCGGTTGGATACGTTATGTTTAACGTAAAGGGTGATATCTCAGAGTCGCTAGAAAAGATGGGTAGGTGTGCCAACCTTTAAATATTTTTCGTGTGTGTGGGTAACTTACTTAAGGTAACTAACTACATCTAAAATATTGTTGAAAGTTGATAAAATACCAATCATCCGAGCCCTTAAATAAATGTTTAGCCTTTTAGTTATACCTACTAAATATAGATAAGCATATAACCAAAGGCTAACTCGACCAATTTGTGATGGTATCGTTTATGTACTCGTTGTCGCAATAATATAAATAATAGCTGGAATTCCCGGGAGGGCTTGATAGTCTCCAAACGGATACATAACGTGATTATATTATTAATCATACTTTATATGGTTTGAGGAAAAATAGTTAAGGAACGATGCGCGTCTATTGATAGATAGGAACGCGACGTGATGGACAGTTTGCGTAATGGTTTGAATTCATTAGTAAAAAGAATAGGCTTCAGTGATCATTGGTAGGCTTATACTTATATTAGAAGCACAAGTTGCTTCTGATATAGTTCTAACAATTGTTTTTTTTTGTTTAACTACTTCAGTACTTTTTACTTACGCTGTTGATGATTTTATAAAGATCTTGCTTTGCCACAACTGGGGCTCACTATTGGAGTGATATTATACAAATGATTGACAAAAAAATGTAGCTTTATTACTAGTATAGCAACATTTTAATAGGGTAGATGACACCTTAGTCAAATTAGCTACTTTTATCAATTGAAAATGATAACTTTGTATGAAAAATGTTCTAAATACAAACTTGTGACGTCACTGTTTTCGACTACTCAATTGAGCAATATATTTCACTGTTTATTTGATAAAAAATTGTAACATAAATGAAAAGCTGTAATAATTATATTTTCTGAGATGTTTTGTAATGTTCGTTTTAATGAAAGAGATATCTTTATTTATTTACGACTAGCTGAACCCCGCGATGTTACCCGCGGCTATTGTTGTACCGCGAGTAACGCCGCGGGACAAAGTTAGTCTAAAAAGTAGCCTAAGTTACTCCCCGGATCATCAGCTACCTGCCAGTGAAAGTCCCGTCAAAATCCGTCCAGCCGTTCCGGAGATTACCCGGAACAAACAGACAGACAGACAGACAGACAAAAAAAATTTTAGCTACATTTTTGGTATATGTATCGTGTATACATACATATGCATTGATTAAAAAGCTGTTATTTTAATATAACAAACAGACACTCCAATTTTATTTATTTGTATAGATACAGTCATCTACTCTACTACTACCGTTGTTTTTGAACAAGTCAGTGAGGGTATTTGATGCCAAATAATCTTCACCTGAATCGAGGGGAGGCCTACACAGGTATCAAAGCACTCGTGATAGTTAGGTGACAGTTGTTGCTTACCAATGAAACCTCTATTCAGTAGACACAATAATACACTATTGTTTTGTTGCTGATTGAACGTCACCGAGTTGTCCTTAAACAACTCCTTTATCATAACACCTTCAAGTGTGTTGCAGAAATAGTAACTCAATAGTGTAGCGATTTCAGAACGAGGCAAGTGAGATAGATGTAGGTGAGACAATCGGACGAGAGACAATGTGCGTCGTGACGAGCACACAAACGAATACGATGGGGGAACATATCGCTGTTAAGGAGAATGCATATACGATCAAATATTACCGGAAGGTCTAAGCCTTGTATTGTGACCGTCCAATATAGCCTGCTTTAGTTGTAAATTATTTATGTTATTTAATATTGAAATTCTACAACTTTTCGTTGTCAGTGACACCTCTTATGTGGAATATGGATTGCCTTAATGAATTGATTGGAAATTTAGGGGAACAAAGCGTATCAATAGCGTTAGTCTAACTGCATAACTGCAAAAGCTTGAAAGAAAAAGGAGAGATAAGTAGAGATCATCGGCCTACAAAAATCTTTTTTTTCACATAACATTTTGATCACTAATTAAATAACAAGGGGGAAGATTTATATTTCTACGAAAATAGACGGCAAACAGTATTTATGATTGAATTGGTTTCAAAGTTACTTATACGAAATTATCCGCAAAAGTAATTTATATTTTTATAAAAGTTATGAGGTACGATATCTCCCGAAACTATTTTCTTTTTATTATCAAATACAAATGAATCTAGTTTTTAACTTACTTTTTTCAGCTACGTTTGTGTTTATCACTCGATTATTAAAGTCTACTCTTTACAACAGTCTTCAGAGTTATATCACCGCTTGGGTGAGTGTATGAGCACTCTAAGTTACGCCTTGGCAATAGATGCATTGATGTGATGTACATGTGACGCGATCTAAGGATTGAGAAGGACTGTCAAGTGACACTTCAGTTTCAATGACTGTCGCAACGTGTGTTCCTGAATGCGAATAAATATAGAACCTCTGTTCGCAGCCCGTTGTGGTATGTCCGACACATGTTAAAGATGCTTTGTGTCTTATTTTTATAACCTAATTAATCAAAGGAATAGGTGTTGTATTGAGAAAGTGATAAGAGTCAAAATTAAAAGAGATTTTATCTAGGTAATTATTTTTGTAGGTATATCATTAGATCGTGTTTTAAATGCGGGTTAAAATGCAAGGAATAGCCAGTGGGTAGTAGGATATATTATGTAAGGATAACACTGAAATTAATTCTTGTTTACAATACACAACAACATAGATATATTATTATCTATACATCTATACAAATAAATAAAATTGGAGTGTCTGTTTGTAATATTAAAATAACTGCTTTTTAATCAATGCATATGTATGTTTACACGATACATATACCAAATATGTGATAAAAAAAATTTTGTCTGTCTGTCTGTCCGTCTGTCTGTCTGTCTGTCTGTCTGTCTGTTTGTTTCGGGTAATCTCTGGAATGGCTGGACGGATTTGGACGGGACTTTCACAGGTAGGTAGCTGATGATCCAGGGAGTAACTTAGGCTACTTTTTTTAGACTAACTTTGTCCCGCGGCGTTATTCGCGGTATAACAATAACCGCGGGTAACACCGCGGGGTTCAGCTAGTTAATAATATAACTAATTATAGATTTAATACTGACTGTGGTATATAGTATGTACCTATATATAAAACACATTATGTATGCATGTATATATTTAGTACTGACTGCCTCGGTGGCGCAGTGGTAGCGTATGCAACTGATGTGCTTGAGGTCTCGGGTTCGATTCCCGGATCGGACGAAATTTTTGAATGAATTGCAATACGTATGTATTTACAAAAATAAGTAAATATATCAGTTGTCTAGTATCCATAACGCAAGCTCTGCTTAGCTTGGGATTAGATGGCGTTGTGTGTTAAATGTACAAATATTTATTTATTTATATATAAACTGTTACAGAGATCAAGCTACATTGATAAGATGATGATAATGATGAGGATAGTCTTAGTTTCAAACTGCACGGTCCAAGACATTTATTATTTTCATTTATTACAGTTGGTATATCTTTTCTATCATATGTTTTAGTATGCAGTTAGAACACCGACGCAATGGTTCTCGTGAAATGACAATTTGCACGTTTTGTGGGACATGGTACTACTTGGAAGTGTGAATTCTGTTAAACGTCCGCATTGTTGGCATGTGTGTGAGATCAGCTCAAGGATGGCATCTATTAACATTCAATAACAATATCCGTATGGCAACAGATTAGGAACACGCGAGTGTCACAATATCAACTCACCCAGTGGATATCATAAGAGCTGACCAAGATAAACTACGCCTTACAATAACACTGTAAGGAGAAGAGAAGGAAAGTCCACGCACACCCTATACCAGGGTTGCCAGGTTTTTTTTTGTCAAATCGAGTTTTGGAAACTTTTTTGTGAAAAAGCGGAATTCTTTCGTCGAAAGCGGGACAAAATAAAAAATGTGTAATATAACCTTCACGACATATGAGTGTATATGTGACTAAAAAAATAAAAAGATCGTTCTCAATACTTTTAAGAGCTGGAATGCTCGCAGTGTCTTTGAATTTTCATTGCCTGACAATTTTGATATTTTTTTTGAATATAAAGCACTTAGCCGGTGCCGGCCATTTATCCCCGAAAAGTGGGACTGAATTCAAATTCAAATTCAAAAGCATTTATTCAATTAAGACACTAAGTGACATTTATGAACGTTAAATTGAAGCTGTAGTTAAGAATCATAGATCGACACAAACAGACGCCACAGCATGTCCTGTATTGTCGAGGTAAATTAGGTGAAAACACCAAAATCTACTGCCTGCCTGTGTCGATCTATAACTTCCAGTTTCCAAAATGCGTAGAGCCTCATGAGAAGAATACTGGCAAAGAAACTCATGGCCACTCTTTTCAAAGTCAGATTTTCTGAGCCTGTCCCGCGCGGGATATAATAATTTTGTTTCTAAAATCGGGACGTCCCCCGCCAAAAACGGATCGTCTGGTAACGCTGCCATATACCAAACCGTTCGGATAGGGTGTTATAGTAAGTCAAAATGTTCTTTCTATGGAGCAGCCTATTGAGCAATGCAAATGGAGCATTGGAGTACTAAAATCTCTTGGCGATGAAGACACAATTTAAATATAACTAGCTGCGCCCCGTGGTATTACCCGCGAGTTTTATGGTTTACTAGCTGAACCCCGCGGTGTTTGCCGTGGTTATTGTCGTACCGTGAGTAACGCCGCGGGATAAAGCTAGTCTAAAAAAGTAGCCTAAGTTACTCCTTGGATCATCAGCTATCTGCCAGTGAAAGTCTCGTCAAAATCGGTACAACCGTTCCAGAGATCCGACCCGGAACAAACAGATAGACAGACCGACAGACAGACAGAATAAATCTAAAACAGACAGAGTAAAAAAAAATATTTTGGTATATGTACCGTGTAAAACATACCTATGCATTTATTAAAAAGCAGTTTTTTTTTTAATATTACAAAGACTCCAATTTTATTTATTTGTATACACTAGCTAACACGGCGATTTTCGTACAGTCACATTTACATATCTGGCAGTGTATATATATATATATCTTATACCAACAGCTAGCTGCTAATGAAAGAGCCATCAGATTTCAGCCGTTGCAGAAACAAACAGACGGACAGTTTTTTTATGTTAGTACCGTTTATACTTTCATATTATACATTTAGTAGAAAGCTGTTCATTTTATTTATTTTTTATTTATTTATTTATTTAAATCAACTGCTCACTACACTCACACTTTTATTTATTTGAACGCATTGTTCAACAATGAGTAAGCGTTATGACATGTTACTTAACCACGGATAAGTAGTACGTACTACAGTCTCCTTATTAAGCAAGTTACTCAACCATCCCCATATTAGGAACCTTAAAAGTACAATGAGGGTTATTGTTTAGCTAGCAAACGTCTCCTAAATGCTTATCACCCCTAACTAATACACTGACATACACTATTCTAATATTTACGGCACACAAATTCATTTTACCTGTCAACACGCGCACACTTCCTGCGCCATACCACATTAGTTAAACACACACATATACACACGCACACAAAAACTATGCAAGAACATACTTAATGTACACACATACACACACACGAACTCTCAAACCGCAAATGTATACAGGATTGATATAAAATGTCGCAGCTGTATCGTGAAATCGGTAAATTATGCAAACGGCCAAGTTTTTTTGGTACGTCTGTATTGTTTTGCACACGAGGGCGTGGTTTTAATTGCATGGGCGTTTGGGTAATTAGTTTTAATGTGGAAGGGCGTAAAATATTGCCGCTACAGTGGCATTAAACAGGACTTTGTAGGTGATTCTGTATGCTGATGTGTGAATGGTTAGTAAATGGAAATAAATTATTGTAGCTGTTGAATTTTCGTTTATTAATTTGCTTAGGAATTAATTGACTTCATTACTTTCTAAAAACGGGAAAAATTAGTGGAATAGTCTCTCTTGTATTACTATTGTAATACTATTCTTTTTCGGTAATTTCACCTGAGTTTATGGGCACTGCTCTGCTTCTTACTAACTTATTTTACAACTCATGTTTATTATCAATGAGTATTATTTTTAATACAATAACGATCTTTGTCTTAGTGATAGTTCCATAGGTACGGGTGTTAAAACAAAAATACAGTCTTCTGGTATGCGTTTAAGCAGACTAAACTGATGATAAACGTACTTATTATATTTCTAGATTCATAAATATTTATTATGCACTCAGTTCGGAGGTCCGATGTTAGTTGTTCCGTGGAAAAATTGAAATTCAAATAAAACCGGTTGAACTAGTAGCCGAACCAAAATAATATTGCGAATAAAAAGGACAGGAAGTAGACAATGAAAAATATCCTACTAATATTATAAATGCGAAAGTTTGTAAGGACGGATGGATGTTTGTTACTCTTTCACGCAAAAATTACTGAACGGATTCGGATGAAACTTTACAGTAATATAGCTTATACATCAGAATAACACATAGGCTACTACTTGCCGCGATAACCGACATATGCGCGCGCGAAGCCTTGGGCAACAACTAGTTATACATAAATTGACACCCAGACACAGAATCTGTTCCTCAGTTAAAATGTAATGTGCCCGAATTATCATCTTTACCGTAACATACATATATTATCTGTAAGTGGAACAATAGGTACCATTTAGCGCGACAGCACAGCCGACGTGTAGGTGCTAACATTCTTGAAACGCAACACCGTAGCGTATGGAGCTTCACATATTTGCACATTAATTAACATAAAGTCATATCTAACTCACAGGTACATATTATATTATATGTTTTTACCGTTTTAGTTTATAGTAACTGGATGACCGATCTTTGTTTAGTATTTCCTTTTGGTAAATACAAAATTTCATAAAAATAGTTGAAATATAAATATATTGTATATACCGTAATACTTCTTAAATGTATGTAAGACTTCTAAATCAGAAAAAAAAAATATATAAGAGGTTGAAACACCACTCGAGTTTAATGTCAACTCTATTTCGTACAGTATTTTTTAATACTGTCCGTGAGTCTTTAAGTGAGCCTGTCAAAGTGACTTTACTCTGCCTAATAGAAAGCATGAGCAGAATTCAAGAAATAGCAACAATAAAGCATGGTGACCCACACTATGGTGGCCCATTGAGATGATTCAGCCTCATTGGGGTAACTACTAGATGCTGTTGATGATGAGATCTTACGTAATGACATTTGAAATACTATCATTGACAACTGCTAAATCTATACTAATATATAAAAGTGAAGAGTTTGTTTGTTTGTTTGAACGCACTAATCTCAGGAACCGCTTGTCCGATTTGAAAAATTCTTTCAGTGTTAGATAGTACATTTATCGAGGAAGGCTATAGGCTATATATCATCATGCTAAGACTAATAGGTGCGGAGCACCAATGGAGAATGTTTTAAATCGGGGTAAAATTATCACGCTACGGGCGATGCAAACGAGGTTGCGTGGGTCA
The DNA here is from genome assembly GCA_905220595.1 of Spilosoma lubricipeda. Classification (NCBI taxonomy): domain Eukaryota; kingdom Metazoa; phylum Arthropoda; class Insecta; order Lepidoptera; family Erebidae; genus Spilosoma; species Spilosoma lubricipeda. Next base: position 18,571,812 of record HG992281.1, on the reverse strand, counting down.
GTTAGTATACAGATAAATAGTAGTAATAATAAAAGGTAAAGTTACAGGTAGTAGAGCCACGCTGATTTCAGCACGAACGGGCTGGCTCGACCGGGGTGGTACGACCCTCGCATAGAAAATCTACATAAAACGACACCATTCGGCTGTAGTGTTTTGAGAGGCTGCAATAGTGTGAGTTACCATGCTGCGTCGTTCCATTTTCTGCATTCGCAAGAAGCATGGTGACCACCACTCTTGGATTCTGCTTATGCTTTCCATCAGACAAAGTAGAGTCATTTTACAGAGCCATACATAAAAATAAATAAATATAAACCTATTACGTCTAATTGAGCAGTCATATCAGTAACCACTAGATTAATAAGCCACCAAGTTATAAAAGTTCCAATGATGACCTTTCTCTCATCTTAAATGAAGAATTACGCTAATACAAAAAAAAACTAAATCTACTCTCAAAAAAGTTCCGAGAATTACGTAATTAAACCTTATTGATGCGAAACTTGATAGTAATGTCTCGACGGTCTTTTACGAACCAGTCCTGAGATTATTATAGAAAACATTATACTTATATACGATATTAATTGAAGTCCTACACAAATAACGGGCCTTAGGTACCCACTTCGGGTGTAGCCGGGGTGTTTAGGTACCCGTGAATAAATGTAAACAAATCTCCACTCTAATTTAAATATTAATAAGGACTAATAAAGCATGAAAACAAACTTTGATTGAGCCTCGCACGTAAACAGTCTTTGACAGAGTTTCTCTATCAATTGGCAATTAATTCAGGTACAGGGTTGTCACAAACCTAGATTTGAATTTGAAATTGAATACGTTTGATTTGTATAATTATTCAAATAAATTTCAAAGAAGAACTTATTAACGTTATTGATAGTCAGTTTTATATTATAGTAAAGTAGTTTTCCCGTAAAAGCGTAACAATTTAACTTACTTTATAATATGAGTGGGATAGTGTGATTTAGATTAGGAATTGGGATAAAAGGGGATCATTTTTGATATTTCTTTACTTGAAAAATAATAAGACTACCTACCTAGATAACTACTGCTTTTGAGTCCTGCAATAGTCTTTCTGTGAAACTTCGATATTGTTTAGTTATTGGGTTGTGGAGGTCTGATAACTAATATTTAAAATCGAAGCCAGCCGTAATGTAAAGCCGACTTAAACCTAGTTTCAATAAAAATGGTTCGTAGGAAGTAGAAACATTAAATAGTTTTTTTTTCAAACAGCGCAAAATTAACTCGTAACGAAGTTTAGTTATCAAACGAGTGACGTCACATGCTAGATTAATCAAACGCTCGGCTCTATAACAATAAATTATAATGCGTCACGTCAAGCTACACTAGTACTCGCAAGAGTAAGGGGAGGGAAACTTAGGTATTGACGAGTAATATAACTTGTGCGCGGTCCCGTGATTAATTTCAGAGTGTGACAGCCTTTACTATAGCTACAGGGTTGTCACTAAGGATGTTACAGACTTTTCTGATAATAGTCGGGTCAATTTGGAGCTATAGGAAAACGTGCGTTCTTTTGTGAAATAATGCATTTTTCAACTAGCACTTTTATGTTTTTGCATATTTTTTTTTGGAAGTCAAAGGCGGCTATCAAAGACCCGCGCTTCGCCGACTACTGGCTGTACATAAAAGCGTGGGGTGCAAGATTGATGCAGAGGTCTAAGTGACATCTTAACATTTTACATTTGTAATCTATATGTATATTTATACGTAAAGCAAAAGCTTTGTACCCCTTTTATAGGAACATTATGCGAACGAAAGTATTACATTTTATATGGAGGAGGAGTGCAGAAAGCCAAAGTAAGCAAAAAGTGGTAAATTATGGTCGACTTTCGACTAGTATCTAGTTAGTTTTAAAAAATATATTCGCTGCTACTGCAAAATAATTGTCATCAATAATATTTAAGTGGTAACCCTGGGCTGTGTTAGGGTTGCTACTATTGACAAGTCATTCAGTAACGAGACTATGTTAAACTAGCCCGTCGTCAGCACGCGGCTAGAGTTACGCCATTTGTTCGTTTCGTTAACAGAAAAGTTCTAACGGATCGCCGACAAAATACCAATAATGAAGTAATTAGTTTTATTAATTTGAGTACATACACATACATACATACATATTAATGATTGATTGGAATTTGTTGGTAATGGCTAATCTTGTAATTATCTATGTTTGTCGGTTATCGTGGTAAACAGCAGTTTATATCCTTTCGCAAGAATCAAAGTATCTCCATGTCAAATTTCATTAAAGTCGGTAGAATGGTTAGCCGTAAAAACGTTACAGATAGACAGGATTACTTTTGAATTTATAATACTACTACGGTTGGCCTTTGTTAAAATACATTTTAGTAATATTTACTTGATGTTTATTCAGTACTAGCTGACCTACGCAACCTCGTTTGCGCCTTATATTACCCGTAGCGTGAAAATTTCCCCCGTTTTTAAACCTTCTTCATTGTTGCTCCGCTCCTATTAGTAGTAGCGTGATGATATATATCCTATAGCCTTCCTCGATAAATGGACTATCCATCACCGAAAGAATTTTTCAAATCGGACCAGCGGTTCCTGAGATTAGCGTGTTCAAACAAACAAACAAACAAACTCTTCAGCTTTATATATTAGTATGGATTGTAAGTTTTTAACCTAAATTATGTACTTCTAAAACTTTAACGTAATCTGAAATCGTCAAAGGTATATGAATTATCGAAATTTAATCTAATGTTTAAAAATGTGATCTATTAGGTGCTTAGACCGGTGTTAGAACGCCATATGATAAAGGAACTCGTTCTAGGAAAGCAAATATTTCACCGTAAGATCGTTTGAGACTCTTCATGAAATATATTACTCTAATCTAATTCAACAATTATAATTATTCGATTTCACCTCTTATCTCAGTGAAGGTGCCAATTGTAATGTATTTTATAGAATTGGCTGCGACTTCAGTGTTGGTGCCAATCAGTAGTTATTTATTGCGTATCAATGCGCTATGTACTTTTAGGTTCACTAGTAATACACCCGTCTTCGTCTTTCATATCAGCTCGTATCTTCGTTTTTTATAGCAGAACGTATTTTAAACACAAATAAATGCATTACCACATTTTTGTTATTATTGAGTTAACTATGAAAAATAAGTGGTTTATTTATTTTACTTACTACATTGGTGTCACGTCTCGCGCTAGTAATGTTCGCGAGTGAATAAGATGAGTGAGTGAATAGCGTTGAGACAGACGGACAAGCCGTGGAGGACTTCATTTTATATTAGTGTCTAATGCCAACAATTACATGCATCATAACCGCCCACACGCGTGTTAAGAGTAAAAATAGATGGATGGCTTTATCAATCAATTGAAATTATACCACAATTATACGAATCAATTAATTTGCTATTTGAATGTTTTGATAATGATACAAAGAATTTATATGTTTTCTTTTTACTTAATACATGGCACAAATAAATTTTAGTTATTTTTGACAACCCTAATCAATGGCAGGAATATAGTACTACGAAAGTACACTCCCAAGTTACAGGCAGCCCTTATGATATTTGATATTTAAATGTAATTTTGTAGCGATTATTAGTATAACTTAGATATTTAGCAGCGGGATGATAGCAAGCAATCAATATTGAACTTTGTATGTGAATTTATTCACAATGAATCGTATACGAGTATATCTATATATCTTTCTAAAGTGGGAAGCTTTTGGAAGTTATTGTATCTATACAAATAAATAAAATTGGAGTGTCTGTTTGTAATATTAAAATAACCGCTATTTAATAAATGCATTTGTATACACGGTACATGTACCAAAATAACAATTTTTACTCTTTTTATTCATTTGTCTATCGGTCTGTTTGTTCCGGGTAATCTTTGAAACGCCTGGACCGATGTTGACGGAACTTTCACTGACGGATAGCTGATGATCTAAGTAGTAACTTAGGCTACTTTTTAGACTAGCTTTGTCCCTCGATGTTACTAGCGGTACGACAATAAACGTGGGTAACACCGCGGGGTTCAGCTAGTCTATACAAATAAATAAAATTGGAGTGTCTGTTTGTAATATTAAAATAACCGCTTTTTACTAAATGCATATGTATGTATACATGGTACATATACCAAAAATGTAGTTAAATTTTTTTTTGTCTGTCTGTCTGTCTGTCTGTCTGTCTATCTGTCTGTCTGTCTGTCTGTCTGTCTGTTTGTTCCGGGTAATCTCTGGAACGGCTGGACGGATTTTGACGGGACTTTCACTGGCAGGTAGCTGTTGATCCGGGGAGTAACTTAGGCTACTTTTTTTAGGCTAACTTTGTCCCGCGGCGATACTCGCGGTACAACAATAGCCGCGGGTAACACCGCGGGGTTCAGCTAGTTACTAATATAAATTTTGTCAAAACTTAATTCTTATGACTAATTTACCTCAAAATAATAACTTTGGAAAATAATAACTATTCTAAGACGTCCTACATCTTAGAATAGTAAAACAAATTATTATTATTTAATTTACACTCCATTTAATAATTTGTATTAATTTGTCTGAAGTATCTAATGTATTCAGTTCATAAGAAAAGAAACACTAGCGATGATAAAAAAATTACCTCCAAAAGTAGACAATATTTTTTGGTATTAAGTATACCTTTCAATTATCACCATGGTTGCGTCGTTAAGTTTTTATGACGTAACGACCTGCATTTTAACATAGAAGCATATTCAAATTACTTTTTTTCACTTCCGAAGATTTGAAAAGGAAGACCAAACGTAGCACTTGTGACAAACTGAGGTCAACGAACCCATTCACCGTTTCCTTTCGTTCCTTCTTTTTTGCATTTAGAACATGACTTTTTTAAAAGAGTGTCTTTAGTTTTTTTTTTCTTTAAGTTCTTGTGGTTTTCGTATTAACTTAATACTTTTGCATTTTTTAACAGATGAATAAATGAAGCATTTAATAATCAGTTTCAAAAAGTGCATTTCAAAAGAATATGTTCTTCTTATTTTTATGAAATCGAAATACAAACTTATTAACACTTTGAACACAGGAGATTCAAGTAAAGATATTTGACATATCATTTTTTTTTAAACAGAAAAAATTAAAAAGAAAATTGACATCGTGTTTATTATGCCTATTGTTTTCTCCCGCGTATTATACAAGTAGGTACTTACATAGTTACAACATTGATTCCAAATTTTAAATTATAAATTTTAAAATAGAGGTCCTTACGAGCAGTTCAGTTTAAGCGTGCCAAATAACGTACGTATAAAGAGTATATTGAGTGAACTTAATACGTCTGCTATTCAAATTTCCACTTCAAAGCTTAAAACAGTAGCAAGACAGTTTAATCGTTTCACTTTAACTCAATCAACGTGCTCCAATGCAAAATACGTTTGCCGTTACCGCGTCATAATCGGTTTAGTTCCCGAAACGGTGCCATGTCGTCGCCTCATTCGTTCCTCATTTAATGTTACCCGACTGTATGTTAAATAGGTTTTGTTTTGAATGTCAGGCTTTTGACTACGCAACAAAAGATTTTTTTTTTACTGACTGAGGAGTGCATTGTGTAGAATTTATAAGTTGAAATGAGAATCCTCACGACGAACAACGACGAATTAACACTCAACATTCTTAAATATGTGCAGGATATTTACAAGTATAGATTCTCGATGGTATAAAAAAGTTAATAATTAACACTTCACAGTGTTTGTTCTTTCTATATATTAAAAGACGAAACAGTACTTCCTACCGTTTTGACTATTCATCCTTTCTAAGCGACTTCCAAATAACTTGATTGGTATTTTTTTATGAAAAAGGTTGGTGACAAAACTCGCAAACGATATAAGTACAGCAATAATTAAACTTTATTTCAACTGTCGACTCAAGAATTAAATTCTATTTTCGTAGATTAAGCACTTTTTATAACTAGCTTCTCTGTTTAAGTTTAATAAGGATAATGATTGTGGTACTTTAAAATTTAAAAATATAAAATTAAATATTTAGCTTAAAACCGATGTTATTCTCCAAATCGATCTCTCTCGATGTAGGCTACGGCTGCGCTGGCGACGGACGCACCGTCGTCATACGCGCAATGAATAATAAAAAGAACGTCGAGGATCAATAACCTGGACTCGTGTTCCTTCTAGCTATGAACAAACTGATAGACTACTATCTATTTGACAATACAACTTGTAAACTGAAACGAAATTTCATGAAGATGTATGGATGTTTCTTACTCTTTTATGCAAACACTACTGGACGGATTTAGATGAAACTTTATTATATTGTGGTTTATAATCTATATATATATATAAATAAATCCCTATTTGCCTAGGTCACGACATCACGCGTGAACGGCTTAACCGATTTTGCTAATTCTTTTTTTGTTGGATAGCCCATTTAGCGAAGAAGGTTTTAGGCTATGTAACATCACTGTACGACCAATGGGAGCCGGGTATTGACCGAAAATGTTAGGAATATTTCTTATGGTGAGACGCAAACGAAGTTGAGCGGGTCAGCTAGTATAATATATAAGGTACTATTTACCACGATAACTCACATACATGCGGCCGGAGTCGTAGTCAAAAGCTAGTAATTTTTATATATATAATTCTTCTGTGAGTGTGTATGTCACTGAACTACTCTCAAACGACTGGACCGATTTTGATGAAATTTTTTGTGTGTGTTCAAGGGGATCTGGGAATGGTTTAGATTCACAATTTTATCCACTGGACAATGTTTTTTTAATTAATTTTTAATTTATTAGTAGTTATGGCAAAACGACGTTTGCCGGGTATATAAATATAAATATAATTAGTACGTTTATCTGATTAAACGCGCTCACGTAAAATCTTAAGTCAGCAGTCGACCTGTAACTATGCCTAGAGCAACTTTACGGAAACGTTAGGTAATTTTCGTAAACATACTTAATTATCTGTAAGTTTTATAATATTAATCTAGTACAAATCTCCTATTTTGTTCATTCACTACAGATTAAATGAATGAGAAGGCTAAAAACTCCACGCTGTTTTTTTAATTATCCAAACATGAGATAATAACATCAGCTTTAAAAGTGTTTCTTGAAATGAAGATTCGAATTCTTTAGAAAATCTTTTAACGAGTATTATTTAAAGGAAAAATGTAATCTAATTATAACTAAGTAAGAACGTCTCTTCAATTTAATTCTTAATTCTACTATATATTAATTTTAATCACGACCATGAATTTTGTCTGATATTTTTTTTGTAAAGTCATAGGTTTAAGTTTACCGTTTCTTCGAGTAGATAATAAAATGCTGGCCGAAAAAGCAATTTACCGACTTGATTTTATTTAAACAGAAAACAAAAATAATGAAGGTTACAAACCATTAATAGTAAACTAGTTTTTATAGAACTGACTGTATTTTCGTTTGTCCTACACGAACATTGGCGACATTAGAAATAACTCTAAGTTGTGTATTTACTACTTGGATAAGCATCATTGCCTTACAACTACATGTTATTATGTATGCTTAACATATATGATGCGTTAGGAGTGTTGCCAGATTCGACTGTCACTGCAACTATCTATGGGCTATAAGTCTAAGTAATAGCTTTTTGATAAGTTTTGTATTCACAGAAAGAAAAGTGTTCCTCGGTGGCTTAGAAATGGAATAAATAACCTATTAATTTATCAGTGGACTGAAATATTTAATAGAGCTAAAATACCTATTTTCTCGTATAAGGTGTGCTTCGTTGAATCATTACACTTACCTGTAAAATAAGAAAAATAAGAAATTAGTAACATAGTAGAATACTATTAGTATTAGAAAACGTCAAAATATTTGTACAGAAACAAATTGTAGAAACATGTTTTTCTTAAAAAGATACATGTCAAAAACGATGGAGACAATTATGTAATTTCTGTAAATCATTTCTATTTCCTATCGATTTTACACGTTGCTTTGTATCAAAGAATATTGAGTAAACATATCATTTGTATGTTTCAAGCTTTGAATATTTAATAAATGTTGAATATTCTTGTGCTCAATATATTTAAATGGAATTAAATGGTTCCAATTCAGAGAGCTGCGAAACTACGTGGCGAGATTTACCAATAGACTAAAGCGACGAGCGGGCTCTCTAGCGGAAAATTTTGTTAATTTACTTGTTTTCACTTGATTATATACGAAGTAAACAATCAAAGCTTGTAGTAGGAAATACGAAATTAGAATTGATAATATTATGATATTTAATAAAAGTTAGTTACAACACCTTTAGACTGAGCCTATAATCTATGGTTAATATTTTATCTGTTAAATAAGTAGCTGTTATAATGTTCCCTGCTGTTCCCTATGCTAAGATTTCTTGACCTTCTAGATATATTATAAACGCGAAAGTTTGTAAGTATGAATGGATGGATGTTTGTAACTCTTTCACGCAAAAGCTACTGAATGGATTTAGATGAAACTTTACAGTAATATAGCTTATACATCAGAATAACACATAGGCTACTATTTTTTTTGCTATGCCGTAATAACGGACATATACGCGGGCGAGCCGCGGGTAACAACTAGTCTGTCACATTTGACAAGTTTTTGTTATTTTTTAATAAATTAGAGATAGCAAGCTTGATAAATTTATTGACATGTCAATTAATGACATTAAAGCTCAGTATCTTACTAATTTCACAAAAGTAAACAAATCTAAAATGAAATAGTTCAAAGCGTCATTTAACATTATGTTCAAATGACAAGCAGTTGGCGCATTCAAAATGGAGTCCAAAATTATAATTTTCCCAACTCACTTGTCAATGGTGACCGTTCCGGTTGATTGGATTAAACCACTAATTTAATGTTGGCCAGATTCAAATCTGATTTTGACAACTACATAATCTCTCACACAATAAAATCAACTCAATAAGTGTCAATGTTTTTTACACGTTCATTTTTTTAACTAACTTGCAATAAAATTGTTCTATAAAATAAAGAAATCTTTGATGAACTATTTGGTTTATGGTATTAAATTAGTTTAGAGAAGGTTAAAGGGACAGACTGCTATATTTTTTCAAACGATTTCTTTAAGATCTTAAAGTTATTTAATTGTAAATGTATAGATAAATTATATCCAGACGCCAAAATCAATATTGGTCTGTCTGTAATTTTTTATTGGAAACAAAATTATTACAAAAGTATTAATGTATTAGTCAGAATTAAATTTATTACAATACTAGCCGACCCACGCAACCTCGTTTGCGTCTCCTATTGCCCGTAGCGTGATATATGTCCTATAGCCTTCCTCGATAAATGGGCTGCTTTTCTAAAATTCTTTCAGAGTTAGATCTCTGAAAGATTTTTTCAAATCGGACCAGTAGTTCCTGAGATTAGCGCTTCAAACAAACAAATAAACAAACAAACTCTTCAGCTTTATATATTAGTATAGATATAGATATGTAATATTCTTTATTTTATTTTACGTTTAGCAATAAATTATTTGTTTTTTTTTTCTAACAGTATATTAGACTGGATGAAATTCATAATAACATGAAGATGCCATTTAAACTGAACACGCTATCAAATTTCTGTCACATGTGACAGCGTGTTCATATTCAATATTATCTAAACACACAGAATTATATTAAGGTGACTTTGCAAATATACCAGATTTTAAATGAGATTACAGTTAATTTAATTTATGAACAATTTACGTACATACATACGTGTTATTGTGACGTCATACATTTTGACGACAAATTAATTTCTGAAAATTTCTAATTACCATTCCGTATGATTTACAAAGCGGTCAGGCAATCATACATTTTGATTCCATCTAATTTATTGTAGCCTAGTTGGCGTAACACGCTGCATTAGATTTTCTCATTTAGATAGTTTGGAAGGTAATTTAATTTTGTTCATTCGTTTTTATTTATATATGAATAGTTAACTGCAACTTGTCAGATCCTTTGTAGGAAAAAAATCGTGTGGTGTCGTGGGACACCAGAAGGAATAAAGTTCCTTATTACAAAAATAATAATTTCAAGTTCTATTCGAGGTGTAAAGAAAACATATTCGTGTATACATTTTGGCACGAATTTCCTAATGGGGCGTTGCAGAGGAGTATCCTAGCCGGCAAAAAACATCCGTAACATTAAATAACAAAAGCGTTAGATTATAAAAAACCTATGTAATGCCCCATGGTTCCTTACCAATAAAGAAGTACACCAACATCTCGAGATGAGTACTGTACAGGAGGAAATTGGGAAATGTACAGAGAAATATAAAGGAAGACTTGAAAAGCATCCCAATGCACTAGCAGCTCAGCTGACAATATGTAGCTATAGTAAAAGATGGCAGATTACAAAAAAAAGTATTTAATTTTTTTTGTGTAGCGTCATCTTTATACCCCAGCCGGCAAAAAAGCGTAAGATTTTTATATATAGCCTATGTATGATGGCTATACAGTGTCTAATGTATACAGTAGTGTATACAGTCTACGTGATGACTGTTATTATTATTGCAGTTTGTTATTTATTTTTATCATCATCATCAACAAAAGTTCAACAACCCATGATGTCCCACTGCTGGGCTCAAGTCTCCTCTCAGGAGTTTAAGTCCCCACACTGGCCGAGTGCGGGTTGGAGACTGGCAAGACCACGTAAGGAACTTTGTTAAAAAAAACCGAAAAGCTAAAAAGAGATCTATGGTTTATTAACAATTGTTTTTATGGGAATTAACGCGATTATTTATTAAAAGGTATTACATACCTTTGATTTGCCTGACGTTTTGTTAGTATAGCAAACCGCTAAGGGTCCGAAATTGCAAAACAAGTGCGAGATCTATTGTTATCAGGGTTGCCTTTGCACAAAACCGACAGCTAGTGTTGCCAAAAATGTTAAAACATATTTCTACTCAACGGATTAATGAGCACGTACTACAGAATAATTTAAAATAAGTAAAATGTTTCCTAGTACACGTACAGTTGAACTATGAATGACAGATATACGATGGTCGTCAGACCGTCCATCATAAGGTAAACGGGGCTTGTTTAAAATAGATGTGTCTCGGGATATTTAGTGTTGGCTAAAATGTATGTTCTCGTAGTAGTTACGTTTTGTTGTGTCGTTTCCGGGGAAATGTGTACCTATTTTTGTGAATAATTTACTTCATCCGTAGTCAGTTCACAGGTGCAATTCCTATGATAAATGTTAAAAATCATTACAATATTTTTTTCTTCTTTTTTTTCTCTTTATTGACTACTAAAGCTTGTAACATTAAAAGGAACTACAAATGACAAAATCATACTATAGAAATGACATAATGTACCTGGATGACCAACGATGGTAAATTTTGTATACCAAATTAAATAAGTGTAGTATGTTTTAGTGGCAATTGCTGATGTTAGTGGATGTCCTTTGAGACATTTAGTTCTCTTTTCTAATTTAACACAACATACATACATAGGATTTTAAAATTATATACATACGATACTCAGATAGATAGCATTCAATGTACTATAATACCTCGAGGTAGTAATTTAAAACATGTTTACTACGCAGTTAGGTATACTTTCGTGTGGAAAGCGTAATATGAGGTTAATTAGTCGGCGGGAAGCTTTTATTAAATCGGTGACGTGATGCGCAATAATTGACTTGCATGAACGATGATGCAGTCACGAGACCAGTTACCGTATATTCACGTTTTTTTTAATATATTAAGGTTTAAGGTCCTTTATATAACGCATGCGTTCGTCCTGGTTGATGTCATCAGATTAACTGGCTACGGACGGTAATTCTGGAAAATTCTTTCAATTCAACCTCCCAAATTGTATTGGGTTGGCTTTAAGTCTATTACAATACGGTTGAATTTTGTTATTTAAGTAAAACAAGTGCTATGAGACCTCCATAACCCAAGTATTGGGCAATATCGAAGTTCTGTCGAAAACGTAATTATTGCTAAAGATGTTCATATAGTTAGGAAGGTAACCAAGACTGATGGCTTAAGTTACTCTCCGAGGCACGGAGCAGCTTGTAATTCTGGACTTATGGAACAACAGGAACACTTTGAAAGAAATGAAGTATAAGAAACAATTTCACAAAAGTAACCTTTGCTATTATTGCTTTCTTCTTTTGTGTCTTTTACCTACGTAAAAAATTAACAGCAAAAGATGTAACAGAAACTGAGTAACACTAGTAAATTCTTACAAAACCTATGCTGATAATATGCTATGTAAGATTTACATTAATTATATATATAATTATAGATAATATAAAAAATAAAGAATAAAGAAGCCTTTTATTTCACGTTTCTCACATGATACATGTTTAAGTAAAAAATAAATCTATCTAGATAAATGTTAAAAGAAAATATTTAAGTATACATTTTGTACTTAGTTGAGGATTATTTGTTTTTTTTTTAAACTAACGTTAACCCCTATGCTTGAGAGTGAAAGCCTCCTCTAGAGAAAACTAGTATTCTCTATCGGTATCTTTTCCTTTATCCATTTAAGAGTGTCCGCTCGTTCTAATAGGCCGTTCTAATAGGCAAACAACTTTGTAGGGAGGAACTTGGTTCTGTTAAGTACCATTTTTTGTTCAAATCAATTTTAATTCTTTTAATGTTCCCTAAGTATTGAGTAAGTTCTTCTGTACTCCAGCCGTAACTGTACGTTTGAGTACGTGTGTGCACAGTCAGTAGGGCAAGCAAACTATTACGAATTCACACATCGACCTGTGACCATATAGACACAAACACTTCGACGTGTGGATATTGGTCAATGCGTTCTATTAGTGTGTCATCTACGGTACCCTCAGTGACCCTGACTTGACACAGCAAACGTTATGAGTGATCGGACGAATATATTATGTGACACAGATTTGTCCAGGTCTAGCTATAGAAGTAGACTTAAGTGTAGACCAAGCTGGTTGTTATAATATAGATTTAAAGTTCAGATTTCTTTTTGGGGTAAGTAATGCTTACTGAAAATATTATATTTATATGTATATATGTACCCTTTACGTATTGTAGCTGTTACGCTAGCTAAGCTTCTTTGTGGTAAATTGTGGGTAAAATAAACCTATAAATAAAAACGATTTGCTTATTCGTTTGTCTCGCTAATACTCGAGAATGGTTAAACCGATTTGGCTAAGTCTGGTCTTGAAATATTTGTAAAATTTCAGGGAAGGTTTAAACAGGGAAGATTTAAACGGTGAGAACACACAAATTTTAAGCAACGGTAAATACAAAAACGACAATTTAATTTTATAATATAAACTGTTCCTGGCTATAAAACATTTGATGTTTCGCCTATCTAGTTATCTGGTGGGGAATAAAAATGGAGGGAAGATGTAGCTAGAAACAGTGTTTAAATCACTTTTAATATAGTGTATAAGTTTGAGCCCATTCGGTACAGAACTGTTCAATTTTTTGTGTTCAATTTTTACACGTTTGAGTAAAGACATATAAAGACAATATACATTTGTGTAGCTACACTTATAGTTTCGATTTAATTAAAAATTTACAAAAAAAAAAAAAATTAAAATAATTGTTGGGTAAAACAGTAATTCAAGTTCAATGATTATATTTTTTTTTACTTTTAGTTAGTATTAAAACGATTCATTAACATTAATTACGAAATACTAAGAAATGAATGCACAATAATTATACAATTATTGCGTATTTAAGGTCACTTCAAGTGCACCAATTGAAATAAAACAAATCTTTTTGCACTATTCTTATGTAGACATTCATTTAAAACCTATAAACAAGCAATTCTTGTCTATTTAATAAATGTATGTAATATGTATGTAATATCGGCAACGGGTCCAACGATTTTCATGAAATTTAGTAAGCAGGAGGTTTCGTGGGCGATAAATCGATTTAGTTAGGATTCGTTTTAGAAAATTTACCAAAAAAAAATATACCTAATATAATAATATATTATGTAAATAAAATAAATATTAATCATGAATAGCCTTTGACAGACCACTGCTGGATATAGGCCCCTTCTTAGAAAGGAGGTTTATTGACGTCACCACAGAAACTGCAAGAGCAGATGAACTAAAATCTAATTTAACCGTGTCAATGACTATTAAATCTATGATGTAATTCCATAGTTGGATCAGCAAATTCTTAAAACGAGAGTCGTCGTGCCAAAAGTGCATCACTATCCTGACAGATAGAGTGACAAGATATCTTGTCTATGGCAAGCACGCCACCGATTCGACGTTTAAAAAGATATTGTCTCCTAATAGACTGTAAGGAGCTGGTTATTCGAATATTAAATCGATTATAGTCTGACATTATTGATGATACATTGACAGATGTAATGGATTTTAAATTGTGAAAGAAAGATCAAATTATAGAACTCAGACTATAGAACATTGAAAGATAACAAGACTTGATATTTTACGCATTAGATCCAGTCCATATTAACTGATGTTTTATACCTATGCAGCAATAATAATAAAGTACTACTGTAAATTACTGTTATATGATGTTTGCTTACTCATTTTGATATCGTATTAGCTTCACGCTTGGTCAGCCCATTAGACAAAGTTTGTACACTCCTGTCCTCGTCTATTGTCTTTGAATACTTAAAAAAACATAAATGACGCATCAGTCATTAGCGGCTTAAAATAAAACGTAACCAGTATATCCAGACCTCCGCTGCTTTAACAGTACGAGCGACAGTGTTTCTTTGTTGGTATTTAGAGCAGGTGACAGAGTTCTTCTTATGTTGGCTTGAGGTATAAATAGTGATGTCTTTTAGCAATAGAGTGTTCGGTTCCCGAATGCCGGTGCAGAACTAATGTGGGACGCTGGCGTGTCAATCTGCACCGCACCAACGTTTCGGTTCACCAAACGTTTAAAAGATTTATTTTCGGTGTACTTTAACAAGAGAACATGTGTTTTTGGTTTTCAGAATTGTGTTTATTGGCCCGCAAACTTTCTAAAAAATGTTCTAATATATTTTGCTAAAATTTAAATTTCGAACGAATATCTTTAGGTAAGGAGGTAAATAAAGAAGGATTCATAATTATTTTTCTTTTAAATAAATTCATTTATTTGGGTAATAGTATTATTGAATAAGTGTAAGTAAATAAAATTATAAGTGTAATAAATTTAAACATTAATAAATATAGTTTAAAAAACTAAAAAAACAAGTCGCTTACAAACAAAGAAACATACAGGTAAGGCTAATAAAAGAAATGTAACTTAACAATTAGTATTAATAGTGTTACAGTGAGAAAATAATAAAAAAAGTTCGGTTATCAACTAAAGAACTGCAAGAAGTTCTGCATAAAGAAAAACCCTATTTTATTACCCGACTACGGCAAAGCCAAAGGAGGGTTATGATTTTAACAGGCTATGTATGTATGTATGTATGTTTGTATGTATGTATGTATGTATGTATGTATGTTCATCTGTTCCCTCATAGCTCCTTAACTACTCATTAGAACTGGACAAATGAGGTGTCGTTAGAAGCGTTAGGATAGTTTGTTGGTTATCTATACAACTAAATAAAATTGGAGTGTCTGTTTGTAATATTAAAATAACCGCTTTTTACTAAATGCATATGTATGTATACACGGTACATATACCAAAAATGTGGGTAAAAAATTTTTGTCTGTCTGTCTGTCTGTTTGTTCCGGGTAATCTCTGGAACGGCTGGACGGATTTTGACGGAACTTTCACTGGCAGGTAGCTGATGATCCCGGGAGTAACTTTTTTAGACTAACTTTGCCCCGCGGCTTTACTCGCGGTACAACAATAACCGCGGGTAACACCGCGGGGTTCAGCTAGTAGGCTATATGACGTGTCACTGAATCTAATGTGGCGACCTCTAGCCGACATAGAGTACTGTTTTAAAAAATAATTAGATAAATATGTCGTGTTTGGTATCATTGGAAAAGGCGTTACTTGAACATTTCAAAAATTTTGCATTTGCCGTTTTTATTCGATAATTGTGATATTTCTATGGTACCTATTTAAAATATACTTTGCAAAGATATTAATATTATAGAGGCACCAAAACATTTTAAATAATAAGAAACTAAAACCCAACTACGACAAAAACGACACTGAAAAAGCATGAAACAAGTTACAAAAGCCGTAGTCACGCGTTGTTAAAGTGTTATGGACTATGGTACATTGCACTACATGGACAACGGCTTTTGAAACTTAGTAATGTATAGAGATTCAATATTTAAATAAATTTATTCCTTTTTAGTGGAAACCAAACGGGATATTCCTTTATAATGTATTGTAATGTGGCCAGTATCACATCAAACGTTCTATCAGCAATTCAAATGAAAAAAACAAGCATTTCAACTTGACGTTGTGCGTTGTCAACCAAACTTCATAATTTCATACGATGTCGGTCGTCACATCCGGTAGTGCGGGTGCTTCCGACATCCGGGTACGTCTAAAGTCCGTTGTCCGGTATATCCGTGTAGATGGGGCATTGATAATAACATAAACATGAGTGTCAGGCTGGACAGTTTGTAGCCCCGTATCAATCAACGTCAGCCGTGACTCGGCAAGAATAGACCGCTCATTCGGTTTTCGTGACGTAAGCGACTATCCTACGTGTATGTATTGTGTGCAGAGTATTGAGTAGGTAAAACTAATATTTATATAAAGTAATAAGGTTTTAGGTAAACTCGATGATGTGGCAATTCTAAAAGGACCAAAGAATGAATGATTCTGAAGTATACGGCTGTAAGCTACAAATGGATTTCCCGACGGCTACTTTTTTATGGCGTCTATGTTCTACATCCATTTTTTTATCAGATTTACGTAAAGACATAGCGCGTTTGCAATTTTTGATAAAAAAACTCTGTCCGCAATATCTGTCGAATCAAATTGTTTCGTAAACACTATAATAAATATGTGTCTAAGGGATAATAAATACGGATTGACCGAAAAAGATTCTATAAATTTATCATGTATTGTATTCTGTGATTTAAGAGCCCCATTTCTGTCTCATTGTGTTTTAATTAATATACAGATAAGATATTAAAATTGATCGTAAGTAAAATAAAACTAAATCATATATTGTCAAATATCACAATAAATAATTATGTATACACATTACATATATTCAGCAAGCGTATGTTGAGGTAGGCAATTGGCAATGAATGTTCGGAAACCCACGGGGCAGTATGAATGGCAGGCATTGTGTACAAACCAATGTCATGGCCTTTAATTAACTTTTGTTACTATTTTTTTTTTTTGATAGGAACTAGCTGACACATGCAAGAATTACATATAGGTAACAGATAATATTCATGAGATTGTAGTACCTAATAAAACCATATGATACACCTGTTCCAGGTATAATGTTAAAAGCGAAATTCAAAGAAAGTCTGTAACACTTATTTATAAATTCGATTAGTTGGTAAATATAATTCGTGTTGTTTACTAGAACGTCTGACAGTTTCACTTGATTTCATCTGCAATCAGTTTGAATGCATGTAAGATGCAATGTCACTGGCAGTAGAATGATTGTATTCAACTAACTCGAGCTTGCATCGTCGCATAGTGCAACTGACAGACGTCAGGCGTCGAAATCTATGGTGCAAGGAATGCTACGCAATCGACAGCGATGAATTCGTCCTGGCCAGTTTAAGTGTTACTTTCAACCTATAATAGAAGTTATTTTTTTAAATTACAAATTAATATTGTTTGTGTTCCATTTTTGAAGATTAGTTTTGTTTTATCGATTTTTATAGCAACAGAATATTCTTACGTTTCCTCGTATTGAAAGTTTCTTTCTAATTAGCACCTTTACTTTTTTCTACAAAATGATCTGATGACGATGAATTGTAATGAGTGACTCGATTTTTTTTTTTTTTTTTTTTTTTTTTTTTTTTTTTTTTTTATGTTATCCCATTGGGGGGGATAACTCCGCTTTTCCCCGTCCATAGCACGACAGGACCTTGTTGTTCAATATTATATTTGACGTTAGTTTGTATATTTTTTCGCACTAAGTGCTTCGGTACAATCATTCTTATTAACTTATACTTTTATTTATATACTAATTAGTTTAATCATTAATTTGGGGGTATTTTCTAACATATTATTTTAGTTTTACTGCATGTCTATTTTAATCTTATTTAAAATTTTTCTTATTCTTTGCTTGTATATCATTTTGCTTTTAATTATCTAATTCTTGTTTTTTAATAGTGTAGATATTCTTATTGGTTTTAAATTTTTTATTTTTCTGTCTCATTTTACAATATGTTTCAAAAAAATTCATTATATCTTCCTCTGATTTTGTTATATACTTGTCTTTATCTTTAGTTACAATTTTGTCCATGGTTAATAATTTTTGACTGAACATTTCTAAATTTTTTCTCATAATATTTAATAATTTTTTAAACTAATATAATATTTTTCATAATAATACAATTTCTGATGTTGGTAACCCAAGACGCCTCACATAGCAATCGTTCCCCGACCCGTGAGATCGTCATGCCTATGACTCGATGTGTTTTGTGTACTTGTATGATGTTTTATTTGCGTGTTTCACTTTTCCAAATTCATACGTGTCTTGTTCCTACCTTCCTTATCAATAATGTATTTATATGTTAAAATATATATAATTATTGCCATTCCCGTTATGAATTTTTCCTTTCCATTTTTGTTTATTTATGTGTATGTGTTCAATGTTTATATGCATGTTTAGATATATTCATATATTTTTTATAATATATTTCCTATATCTGTGTTTGTGCGTGTGTATGTTCTGTGTTGTGTATATGCGTGAGTGAGTGAGTGAGTCATAGATATGACGTTGTCTGTCTCGCTAGGTAGTCCCATTTCGAGCGGGTCGGACATTCGGCACTGAAGGCGTTGTGGCCGACGTTCTGCAGCCCAGAGTGCGAGCAGTTGCAGCACCGCGGTTCGACTCTCGCGGTATAGTCGGGGCACTTCTCGCGTAGATGCGAGCCCCCACAGTGGCTGCACCTGTCCACACTCTCGGTGCAGAACTTACGGCCGTGTCCGAATGCCAGGCACTTCGTGCATTGGATGACCGGAGACTGGTCCTCCACTCTGACCCTTTGCAGGTCCAGGTAAAGGGATCCAGTCTCCGTCATCCTCTGCCATACCCTTGGCTTTACTTGGACTACTATGTGAGACGTCCTTGGATTCTTTGTCCTTTTCCTATATTTTATTTTGAGCTCTCTCTCTTCCTGTGGTAGGCCCATGAAGATGTCAACGTTTTGGGTGTATAGGGCCCTTAACGTTTCTTCGTCGTCGCTCTCCTCATGAACGTCTTTGAGGACGACTAGTGGATCTTTATTCTTCATGGGCTCTACCACAAGCCCATCGCCGCTGCTCTTGATGCGCGCTATCACCTTCTGCCTTTCCGTTTCTGTGTCGCAGCCCAAGATGACGGTACTGTTCTTCGCCTTCCG
Organism: Spilosoma lubricipeda; assembly: GCA_905220595.1. Taxonomy (NCBI): domain Eukaryota; kingdom Metazoa; phylum Arthropoda; class Insecta; order Lepidoptera; family Erebidae; genus Spilosoma; species Spilosoma lubricipeda. The sequence goes on along the minus strand of HG992281.1, from coordinate 18,552,405 downwards.
TGCCTTACTAACTTTCAGGCCGGTCCCCCTGGCGTCGACCGCCTTCCTCACCCTGGCGAGTACCTCATCGGCAGTCTCCTGACTGTCCGTGGAGGTCACCGCCATCGAGTGAAGTGCCGGCCGACGCCCGGGCTTGGCTGCTGCGACACTGGCATAGGTCTTTGGGACCGGCTCCGGGACGCTCTCGGGTGTTAACCCCTTGACAGCCTCGATGATGTGCGTCTTATTTTCGATGACTATATCTCTTGCGACAGTCCCAACTAGGTCTTCGAGTTGGGACTGCGCACGCACTATCATCCCCTCGGTCGCCTTATCGATATCGACCTGGGTGTCTTCGATTTTCTCGAAGATTTGATTGAGGCCTTCGGCTCCCCGGTCACTGTAGTTTTTGTCGAGGTCCTCTATCTCTTTCTTTAGCTTGAAGTAGGCCTCATTAATCCAGGTGAATACCGCGTCTTCCATTTCCCCCAGCCGCGCCAGCACCTTTCCCTCTTGTGCCGAAGATGCGGCTGCTGTGGCTGCATTCTCCTGTGTAGAAGTCACAGCCACGGCAGCCGCACCAGCAGCACCGGACGCCGCCGTTTCCAGGGTCCGCAGCCGCCTACTAAGCTCGAATAGTATGCGGATGCCCTTATCGGATTTTTCCTCCAGGAAGGATTTAATGTCCCGCCTCATCTGAGGGTACTGCTGGACCTTTGAGGGTATGTCCTCAAAGGTCTCCATCACTTCCTGGAGGAGGTGGTCACTCGACAACTCAGCGTAGTTTGTCTGCTGTTTTTTGTATTGGTCCATGTTGTCGAGTGACCTTCTCTTTGTTCCCGGTCTTCTTATAAATGTTTTGGCGGCGTCCATGACCATTGAGGGTGAGGTAGCAGCGCCAGGAGTTGTTGATTTTTTGGCTGCGCCAGCTGTTGTAGGTGGTGTTTGGAACATCTTGTCCGTGTATTTGTGAGAGAGAATGTGATGAAAAGTGTATTGTGTATATGGGGAAAGTTGTCAAAATGTGTTGTATGACCCTGTATAGTGGGGTATATGTCAAAGTGTGGTGTCTGTCTCACCCTGTAAAGGGGGGTGAGTGTCAAATGTTATATATTAAAATAATAAATCAATAAATATTTTGTGCTCTAATTTGAGCCAGTCTTTTATATTATGAGGTGTAGAAGGCCTCAGTCTACAATAAAAACAACTTAAAAACTAACAAAAAAAAAATTTTTAAAATAATGAGTGACTCGATTAGGTAGTCATATGTTATAAGTACATTATATTATATATCAGAATTTAACTGTCTGTGGTGTTTAACTTCTACCGAAATGTCGGGAAATAGAAACTATTGTAAACTTTTCAGTAGTTTTATCACGAATAAACAGTAACAAAACATATCAAACATAACAAAACTAAGTGTTGCATGGGTGCATTTATTAATCAATTTACCCGTAAGGTTCCGCTTTATTATTAACATATAATTTTGACGTTTTACGTCAATTCAATTCATTTAGATCACACATTAATAGGACTTTTTATTAAGTTACACGTTCGACTAATTTCATTTACCATTTTAGGAAACCAAATAACATTGAATTTTCCTAGTTATTATTAGAACAATCTTATGAATGACTGCTTTTTAGCAGGCAGTAAATTTCGTTTAAATTAATAAACTACTTTCACCCGTGACATACATTTTAAATGGAGTAATAAGAAACGTGAAAAATCTTAGAAAAACATCCCAACATTAATAGTTTAAGGGAACCGTGGCAAATGTCTTAATAAATATATTTACCTCACTGTACTTTACCACTGAAACGTTGTAAATTGAACTCTACGTGTAGGAGTTAAGCTCTATTTGCGTGGTCTGAGATAAATAAGTATAATTTGATCCGTCGACAGGCCGAGTCGGGCCGTGTCATGACGAATTACATCTGCGCGTTAGGTTGGAGACAGATTAGCGCGCTTCTACTACGATATTTCGGTAATATTGTAGTGGAATTCTCTTGCGTGTACACTAAATATAACATCGTATATAAAATAATTTAGTTTAAGAATCGCGTGAAGAGATATAATTGGCTATTGCTTAGAAAGTTATGACATTGCATGAGTCCTTAAGGTCCTTAAGGCTTAGAAGTCACAATTATATTTTAAAACTAGCTGAACCCCGCGGTGTTACCCGCGGTCATTGTTGTACCGCGAGTAACGCCGCGGGACAAACTTAGTCTAAAAAAAGTAGCCCAAGTTACTCCCCGGATCATCAGCTACCTGCCAGTGAAAGTCCCGTTAAAATCCGTCCAGCCGTTCCAGAGATTACCCGGAACAAACAGACAGACAGACAGACAGACAGACAGACAGACAGACGGACAGACAGACAGACAAAAATTTTTTTTTCTTCATTTTTGTTATATGTACTGTGTGTACATACATATGCATTTAGTAAAAAGCGATTATTTTAATATTACAAATGCATTTAGTATGCATTTAGTAAAAAGCGATTATTTTAATATTACAAACAGACACTCCAATTTTATTTATTTGTATAGATAAAAATAGCTTTTAACGCTCTTTAAAAAAAGTATTCTATTTGGTTATACATATTTATGTTTGTTTTACGACTACTCAGTCATTTATTTAGAAATTTGATTTTTTTTCATGCGTAATTTTCTTTCGGCCACATTCACATTTGAAAAAATCCTCCCCCTAAAGTGAAAATTAAAAAATGAAGAATACAATTAATTAATAAATCAGTGATAATTTAAAGTGTATAAGAGCCGAGTATTATGAATCCTATTGAATTTCGAAACTAGAAAATACACATAAACTAAGCGTATGTTCCCAACCTAATATTTAATGTCGGAAGCCGAACCGAGCCACGAGCCACGCTGAGTACAGTCGCACACAGAAATTGTGTAAGTATGTTTGTTTTAAAAAGTTTCGTGAGTCGTATAAAGTTTTACGCGAAACTTTACAACGGTTGTATATCTAAGGGATCACGGTACTGATGTAATATTATTTGCTTTTCATACTGTTTTTCTTCGAGCGGTTGGTACTCAAAGCGATATTAATATTTGATATCAGAAATTATTTCACATTTGTAAAGAACATTTAACAAATTTTGTACCAATATTTGTAATTTTGTGTATATTAAACAGAGATTTTCATGTGGTTTGCAACCGCTATGAGTCGAGTGTTTTTTCACATACTCTAAAATTTGACAACCTCAATAAATTTTAGAGTGTGTGTATCATAATTTTGTAAATGAAAGAAAACGAAGGTGCGTGTTATTGTCAGAAAGTTCGCAAATCGAAATAACTCGTCGTCTTGATGTTTCTTTTTAATCTTGTTTATTCTAACTTACAAATTAATCCCTATATGCTATATTATTTTCATCACCTAAGATTAAATTTGATTAAAAATAAATGAAAAATGTGAGGTAAGCTCAAGAAAATAACTTTACTAAACCAAATGACGTCTGGAGTGTCTGTAAAGAATATCAAAAATTTTTTTTATCTCATTACACTTTAAGATAGCTACGTAACTTTATTATTCTTATAGTTCTAAGGCTATCAATTTAATACTAGACATAGCCAATTCCTAAATACGTAATTATTGTCTTAGGACCAAATTCTTCGTTTTGTCTTTTCGACAAACACTGCATCGCATTTTAGGTTCGAATTCTATATTGGATAATAATTAATAACAAAATGTAATGAAAGAATTATAACTTCAAAGGGAAATCGACATTGTAGAAATATATTGAATATACCAATATATTTCTATAATTTTTTCATACTTCTGATTACCTAGGCACGATAGAGGTTTGAACAGTTTGCAGTGTCGTGAAAAGCGATGTTTGACTGGCCTTAAGAGCTTTACTATCGACTCGGAAAATTATTGCAGTATCGCTATATATCTAAGCAGGTGTATAATAACAATGGTTAATACTTAGCATAGCCATTTTAAAAGTTAACGGGAACGAATACATAAATCATTTTCTATTTTATTTTCTCTATGACTGTACTTGATTTGCTTAACTTTATTTATTAGCGCACTTTTTCCTTCATTTAAAAATTTTAATACTTAGATAAAAAAGAAAATAACAAATAATATATCTACCTACGACTAAATTTTCATTGGAGCGCACACAGAAGATGAGATAAAATTAAATGCCGAAAGGACTTTTTTTGCCATGATTTAGGTATGAGGTATCGTGGAATAAATTAATTAAGAGAGGTTAGAATACTTTTATATCAAGTTTCGTGTTTTAAATAGAACTATACATTATGCTGTTTTTGCGATGTTAAGCCCATGTTCAGATGACGAGCGCTCAACGCGCGTTTTGCTAACGCGCGTTTACAACTACATGTAATTTCGTTCTAGGAGTACACATGCTAACGCGCGTTTACACATGGAGTTGTTAATGCGCGTTAACAACATTTTTTTTAAAATGAATTCTAGCCAGATCGATTTAGCGCCCCTAAAACCCCTTCCACACTAAATTTCATGAAAATCGTCGGAGCCGTTTTCAAGATTCAAATTATAAATGTACAAGAATTGGGTGTTTACATCCTTTAGATGAATACAAATTCCATTTTTAAAATTTGAACTAGATCTCTCCTAGAGACAATGTTGCCAACAATTTTACAAAATGTTTCTATCAAGAGTGCGTTCAGTGTTTCTGTCTTATACTTCAAACAGGACGATCGATCGTGCTCACAGAATAATAACTTGTTTCAACGGGAAATTGATTCGGTGATCGCAACGTCTCTATAAGAAACAAAGGTGCGGATTTCTTTGGTAGAAAAAACTTCTATTATAAATTATATTTTCATTGTTTCTTGTGATATTCCTTTCTAGAACGAATCAACTTTTTTTAAATATTAAAATTAGAACTAAAAGATGGAATAGGAAGCAAAGGTTAGGTAAATTCAAAATAGTTCGTTAATTTATCATCCCTACCATAAATAGTAGTGAAATTTTGTATGACCATATAAAAAAATGTCATTGAATATTGACGCGGTACTCAACGATAACGCGCTTTACGACAATTTTTTTATTAAAAGGACGATTAAAAAAATACATTAACAAAAATAAAAGTAATGAGAAACATTACTGAATTACAAACTCTCCAGAACATATGATGTAATCTCTATTGCGTTTCTATGATTACTTCGGACATCGCAAAATTACTGTCATACCTAAATTTAGTAATCATATGTACCTCTCATTTTTCTACTTCGGTGATTGCGTAAAAAACTATGGGAACATTACTAACATTACAGCATTTACGAGTACAATATCATTGTAAAAAGTTTGGGGACAGCATTATGACGATACGTAACTTACTTTGTAAGATATAAAACTTAAAATAACTGTAGTAATATTATAAAGACGAATAGTTTATTTTTATTTTGGTAAATAAACAATAGCACAATACAAGGGTTAATTGCAAAGAAGTGTGGATAACTGTGTCATTACATTTACTACATAGTAGTGAAGTAACATTAACTGGGGTTCTTCCATTGAGAACATTAGGTATCAAGGTAGTAGAGACACGCTGATTTCAGCACGAACGGGCCGGATCGACCGGAGCGGTACTACCCTCGCACAGAAAATCAACGTAAAATGACAGCGATTATGCTGTCGTGTTTCGTTGGTAAGTGCGAGACCGGAAACCCAATGATACATCACTGGCCCGCCATGGTGTGGGTCACCATGCTGCATTGTTGCATTGTCTGCATACGCAATATGGTGACCACCACTCTTGGATTCTGCTTATGTTTTCCATCAGGCAGAGTAGAGTCATATAGGCAGGGCCAAATAAAAAAAAAGGTATAACAATATTATTAATACATACAATATATATTAGCAATATTGTACGTTTAATATTGACATAAAACTACATTTATATTTTACCTACAATATAATTTGTCGACAACATATATAAATATATATATATTGTAAGCTAACATTTAAGTTAATTTGAAGCAGCGTCAAGGTTTCCAGGTAACAGCTTTTCAAAAGAAATAAGACGTTGCCATTAGATCAATAGTACGAAATCATTTTTTACTTAACGATGGCGAAGACAAAAGAAAGGGTAATAGTTTTGGCAGTCTCTGTATGTTTGAATGTTCCACTGTAGCGCCTAAATTACTGAACAGATTTAATAAATGAGGTTTCAACATACTTGTAATAATGACTGTACAAGTGACATAGGCTTTATAAATTTTATCAATAAGTTTTACGTAGTCGGGTGATCGTTTTTTAAATGTTTAGTAATTTAAAAAGTGGTCTATTTAATATCATACTTCGATCGTAAAAGGAAGGTTGAATAGTTTCCTCCAACATTCAAACTTCGAATTCCAGGTAGATAATATATGTCTACGCAGGTTTCTTTTGTATATATGGTGACTTATAAGAGTCTATACTCCTAAGGGCAATGGGTATATAGAGGTGCAGTAAACGTCGATATTTTAAACCAACCTAGAATACTTACTACAATTTCAGCGCTACTTACTTAAAAGGGGACACGCCTATTCATTACCCTATTTATAGTACATTTACTTCAGAGATTAATAGAGAAAATGTAAAGTTTATTATAACTTGATAATATATTTATGTTGAGTCGCATTACATCAAAATATTCATTCAAAACTGCCAAACGAATCGACGACGAATTTTCGCGTATACAGAAAAAAACATTACTGCGTTGGCCATGATTCATGAGCTTATAATTTGGGACTGGGGAAATTACAGAGTGTAAGAGGGGGGCAGAGGCAGAGTGGGGGGTGTGGAAAAAGTTGCTGTTATTGCCGATATTAAGCCGTGAGGTAACAATGTGTGGATGTGTTTTAACATGTGTATGTGTGTGTGAATAGTAAATTATTACGCCCTCGTGTATAGCGCTGTGCGTGTAGGGTGACAGTATTCTGGGAAAATCAGCGACAATTTAGATTACGTCACGCAAATGAAATAAGTTTTGGGATATCAATGCTATTGTCATCGTATTTATTATTTGTTACCTTTATACGTTTTTATATCGAGTATTATGATTTATGGGTGTTTCGTGAACTAATTTAACGAGTTGTAACTTTTTTTTTCATAATATCTGACCCACGCAACCTCGTCTGCGTCCCCTATTGCGCGTGGCGTTATATAATACAGCATGTACTAATTTGTTTACCTTAAAATATAGATTATAAATGCCATCGCAGGTATTTTTTTTAGAACCTTTAAAGGGGAATAATTATTTCCTATGTTATTTTTGCGAAACTTTTACCGTTTAGGCATTGTATGCAATAGAAGCTCTCAAAAGAAATAAGTTTCCCCCGATTTTTCAATACTTTTCAGTGATAATCGGGTTCTATTAGTTTTAGCTTGATGCTGCAAACAAAAAAACTCAACTCAGTTTTATAAGATTGGTGAAAATTTAAGGAAAGCTTGAAAAACTGAATCAGGGGCTAGGGGGAGGGGACTCCCAATTGTTTGGGTTGCTCGCCAATCTAGTGTCCGCCGCTTGAGAGGATTTTGATTTTGTTACACTTTTTTAAATTTAATGCCGGTGTGTTTACAGTTCCATAAAGACGCGTGTATGGTTTAGGGAAATAATACCATATTTCGTTCTATCAAATTGTATTATATTTTTAAAAATATTATTTTGAGTGCAACTCTTTTTTATTTGTCAATTAAAACACCACATCGAATTAGTTTACGTTAAGTTAAAGTCTCGTAATGTAATAATATAAGACAATATTTAATAGTACTAAGCGGCCTTGTAATAATATGGACCATCCATAATGCTCACTGAGCATAATACACATTGTCACCAACTTAAACGATTATCGTCGCCATTTTTGAAACTATTGAACAGATTACGAAACTATTGTCTCGACTCTCCTTAACCTTATTAAGCAGAAGGCTGGTAGCAAGGTTGCCTTACAACACAAAATACTAAGTAAACAACTGTTACGTTCAAAATACATCGATCTTTTTGTTTAAGGTGACGTATTTAACGTTCAAACAAAACCGTCGATGGATGACAAGTTTGAAATAAATCGTCGCAGTTGTATGGTAATTATAATTTTCATCGATTTCACTTGTTTGCGCGCTACGACGACCTTTGATTCGTTTACCTGGTTAGCTCATTGCTTGTTAATGTACTTTTTATCGCTAATTTGTGTTTATTGCTAAGAATTAAACGGTTGATTATTTTTAGAATTATAATCCTACTGGAATCTGAGAATATTCTGTTTGTGTTTGACAAAAATTTGCCCCGATAGAATTATGTCTCTATAAAATGAGATGGATGAGTGATACACAGCTTACACCATTCTTCGATCTTACTAAAGTTTTCCATCAGGTTCAGTAGAGTCATATTATATATAAAAAAGAAAAAACTCAGGTGTTCATCAATTGGCAAATACACGTGTCTACTGCTCATATCATTATCTTCAATCATACCCTTGTAAGAGGTTCCTTAGTTGTCGAAATATCTATAGCTCGATCTCTGTTACAGTTGTCACTAGTGTCAGTTTAGAACTTCAAGGTATACATTTTAGATTCACGTGACATTTGGATTTTTAAGTTATTTTAAATATTTCGCCGTTTAAACCTTCCCTGGACTACGACAACAATATTTCAAAACCAAAATCAGCTAAATCGGCCCAGCCGCTCTCGAGTTTTAGCGAGACAAACGAACAGCAATAGATTTTTATATATAAGAAGATTATGTATTGCACCATTTTTAACTGACTGCCAAAGAAGGAGGGTTATGTTTTTCGAGTGTAAGTATGTATGTGTATTTCTTTGGCACCGCCTAGAGCCTAAACGGCTTGTCGTATTTATATGTGAGTGGTGACAATAGATTCGTCTTAGTTGTGAGAGTGACACTGGGTACATCAAAATAAAAAAAAAACAAAATTAAGGATGCTTGGCGCAAAAAAAAAATGATTTGAAAATCCATCGAGTGTGGTATCAAAACAAAGATTTTTTAAATAAAGGTTTTTACGAATATACATATTTATAACTTATATGATTTAATAAAAAAACTGAATTTAATAAAGAATCCTTATAAAACAAGTAAAATTTAAACAATATAAAATACCGACTTCAAGAACGACAAAATCGATCAATTCCTCTTGGATGCCATCATTAGATCTTAATGCCCTTATCATGGTACCACCATTGGGGTATCTTCTTTCCATTAATAAAATAATCTTCAAAATCGGTTCATAAACGACGAAGTTATCCGCAAACACACATAAATAGACAGATAAATACTTTATAATTTGTTGTGTGTTAGATGTCCAAAATAAAAAAAAAAATGATTTATACTAACCATACACCTTCAGAGTTTTTCATCAAAAACTGTAATTATGAAATTTTACACAGCAATTCTATATACATACTTGAATAGTTTTATAGCTAAGTAAGCAATTATACGTTACTTTCAAAGCAAGCAAAGATTACGTCTGCTTAATAACTAACTTAATTACTTTGTTTCATGAGAATTAGTTCAGGCAATTACCCACATCAAAATCTAAACGTAATATATACAGGCTGTAACTTGCGTAATTTCTACGTAGCACGTCATCAGCTGCTGTTCACAATTAGCGTAAGTAGTGAAGTTTGTCGCCTTTCTTATAATAGAATTACTACAGATTTTGACTGTAGTGAAGTTAGGCGGGAAAAATTTGAAAATCGAACTTTGCTCTATAATAAATTTATTCACCATTCTATGCTAACTTCAAATCGGTGAACTGATAATTATGTTCCTGTTAATGTATTAATATGTTTTGTATGTGTAATTGAGAATGATATGTCCTGCAGTGGATTGCGGTAGGCTGATTACGTAGATTATCGAAATAAGGTGTAAAATATTACTTTATACTAAACAGCTTCCAAATTCATTGCGATTGCGTAGTCTGACTGAATTACACGAATTAACATCAAGCCTGTATATAAGTACCTAACCTACATTCTTTTAGAACAATAGACACACTCTGTTACACTGTTTGAATTTACCCAGCTTCGTAATCTATGTGACACAATATCTTATATAGATCACTGTTTTATAATCCTTACTAATATTATAATTGCGAATGTAACTCTGTCTGTCGCACTCTCACGCCAAAACTACTGGACCCCATTTCAATGAAATTTGTAACACAGATAGTCTAAGAGCCTGAGAAAGGACAAAGGCTATTTATTCTTTAATGCGAAATAAAATTTGTAAGGGGTTGAAAGGAGTAAAAGTACCCAGATCCCAAAGTCACTATTTCACGCGGATAAAGTCGCGAGCACAGCTAGTACCGACATGAATGTATTTCAAGACAAATTAGTTAGACCATAAACTTAAAATCGCTTGATAATATCTATTAGCTAACATCAAATCAGATGTTTAATGGACAAAGTGCGACTTCATCACCAAAACCAATCTCTTCCAGGCAACATAAGGATGGATCAAAATGTTTCGAAGAAACAGTAGTATTTGACGGTGCAATAAGCCTATAAGAATTACCATTTTTAGCGCATATTATTAAATGACAAAATGACATATTTATTTGACTTTTCCAGTACTCTGAGTATATTTAGATGAAATTGAATACAGACACAGCTTACAGAATGAAAAAAAACACATAGGCTTCTTTTTCTCTCAGCAAAATTGGTTGACAAAATCGAGGGAAGCTGTGAGAAAAGCTAGTATTTACATAATTCAAAACAGCAGATAAATAAATCCATTGGGTTTCTTATTATGGCGTAAAAAAATAATGATTCAATTCGGTGCAGCCGATCCGTAGTTATGCGCGTACATACATTACGATGATTAATTTAGTTCTTATTATTATTAGGTCAATTATACTTCCTAAAGATTTATTAAACAGTAGTTTAATATAACAGCTTATTTTGTTCCCGATGCATAATAAATTACATAACTAAGTATTTTGTATCGATGCACTGCGCGTGTGCAGAAGCGGACCTTCTGTCGCGATTAACGTAGCCTTGCCAACGAGCTGCGCACGAGTCGAACTAAATGTGGTTACTCAACTGTGTCGTTTGTCAGTTAGTTATTCCATTTATGATCGGTCATTTGGTTTTTATTTACTTTGATATGACTATTTTAATTATTATATTATTATTATGCACTAGTGGTAGTACGTTATGTTAAAATCAACCTATCGCCGTCAACTGCCGAACGAAGATATTTCCCAAGGCTGTCAACTGTCTCTGTCTGCCATCCACTGCCAGCCACTATCTTCAAATCTTCGGTTAATCGAATTACTATAAATAATTGTAATGTAGTTATATGTTGATTTAAGTACAAAGTAAATACCGTTGATTTATGTACAAAAATCACACTTTGGGTCACATTGAAGTCCTAAAATTCTAGCTTCAGTAATAGGTTTTCAAGGTAGTAGAGCCACGCTGATTTCAGCACGAACGGGCCGGCTCGACCGGGGCGGTACTACCCTCGCACAGAAAATCAACGTAAAATGACAGCGATCATGCTGTCGTGTTTCGTTGGTGAGTGCGAGACCGAAGGCCCAATGATGCAGAAGCATCACTAGCCCGCCATGGTGTGGGTCACCATGCTGCATTGTTGCATTGTCTGCATTGGCAGTATGGTGACCACCACTTTTGGATTCTACTCATGCTTTCCATCAGGCAGAGTAGAGTCATTATGGCAGGGTCAAATATAAAAAAAAAAAAAAAAAAAAAGGTATACAATTAATTACAAACATGATTATTTTTTTCATTAAATAGTAAAATGTATCTGATCAAGAAAGATGCAAGAAACAAATTTATCTACGATATATTATTTTCGCTACTGGTTTATCTAAACCAACTAATAAATTGGTACAAAAGTTCTACGGATATTGTTATAAGCTGTTAATTGTTGTAAGCTAATATCAGTGACCACCTTTATCCGAAGTGTTGTTAGTCACTAAATACCAGAAAAAATATTGTAAATGTAAATTAACTTACTTACTTAAATTGTTGAGGTGATAATCAAATATATTTAGTTAGTTTTTTTAATTTACACTTTACATTGGGGATTTATGATGCTTTCAATGTTATAAGCATCGTTAAATATTTGTCATTCAGATATACCTTTTAACGCCATCGATAGGTGTTATACTATGCACGCCACCAATGATAGTATCGTAACTATATTCTCAAGAGTATGTACAATACAAGGCTTACTAAGTGCTTGTTGAATCGAAGCATTCTATAATGTATTAAGTGCTTTCTGTATCCTAGAGTTGCCAGATCAAAAAACTTACGCTGCAGATTGTGTAGTTCAAAATTTAAAGTTTGGGCAAAATTAACAAACATTCATCCCTTATCTTTTATCACGAAGCTAATATTCAATTGAGAAATTGGTTGCTTGGTATAGCCTACGAACAAACTGAAAAACTATTATTATAGAAGATAATGGAGATGGATCGTATATAGAATAACATACACATACACTTACATAACATATATACACATCACAAAGTCACATCGCACACCTCAATACGCACTTTTATCACATCACTGCGTATCACACCCATTTGAATAAGATTTATTTGTTTCTTTTAATGGGAGAAGACACTGACTTCTGTAACACAGGTCACGAACCTAGCTCAGGAGTCAGGAACTTCAAATATTTATGTACTTTTTATTTAAATAAACTAAATTAAAAAAAAAATATCACACTTGCTAGACGGGCTGGTATAAAGTTAATTTCAAGTTCTCCTTCTCTTTGCCTGTTGACCTGCGTAGTTTGCGTCCTTAGTCACTTCTTACTAAATCCACGGGTCATAACATGGGGTGGTGAAACACTGTACTGGTAGAATCATGCTACTACACACTACAAATGGGCTAGGCTCAACCAGAATGATACCACGGCCTCATAAAAAACTAAAAGAAAATTATTTTTTTTGTTTCTCACCAAGCGAATGAGATTGTCGGACAACCTTTTGCCTACCCCCAATGATCCTGAGAGACCATGACATGACCATGTACTAATAAAAAAAGAGTGCTGAAAATTGGCATAACATAACTGCAGTAACGATTGGTTTATAGGTTATTGCATTATTAATTAATAAATACTAAGTACACCACCCACTAGTCTTAAGATGACATATCATAAAACTAACATAATTAAAGTACCCCATTAAAGTGTTTAACACAAGCATTAAAGCACTCCAAGGGCCATTTTCATCTTAAACGCACTTACGACATTTGCGTTAGAAACTTAATGCGTCTATTAACACGCACACAAGACTCATTATAAAGCCATAAAAAATAAAAACGCATGTTAAATTTAAAAGGCTATTAGACAAATGTTGCTTTTAAATTATGCATTTTAAATATAGAATTTATTTTTTTGTAATTGAAGTTTAAGGTCACAGGTATTTTGATGCATGTAGTTTTATTTTAATATCAAAAAGGATTTAACGCAAATGTATACTAATATAATAAATTCGAAAGTAACTCTGTCTATCCGCTACACTTGCACGGCTAAAGCCCTGAACCGATTAGGATGAAATTTATAATAGAGATCCTTTGATTCTTGAGGAACGACATGGGCTACCACTTACCTCGATGACCGACAAACACGCGAGGGGAGCCGCGGGAAAGGTTTAGTCATATACAAACTTATGATTTTTTGTTAGGCATAATGCAATGGCTTAAATAGGATTTGATAAAAGTATAACCCCGCGAAGGTAAAAAAAGTGATGTAAATGTAAAATAATGGGGAAAGAGATAACGTTACGTCTTTGTTGTTCTACGTTATTCTTTTGCAAATGTTGAGTAGTTTTAAAATACTTCAATATTAAAATTAATCACGTGACACAATAACAGTGACAGTGACAGATATTTCTAGTTGATTCTAAGAAATTATTACTCAAAAGATTTTTGTGTAGTTAACAATGACCCGGAAGAAAAACAATGAAGAATCACTCAAACCCGATGTTTCTGATAATAATGATTTGAACAATTGACAAAATGGCAGTCACATTGTATTTAGCTTCGCGCTGAAACATCTTTGACGAAATTTTGTAGTATTTATGTATCTCTTGTGCTTGCAATTTGGAGAGTTTTGATATTATCGCCACGCAGTGGAATGTTACTGTGCTCAGGAGGATGCACAGTGCTCACAGAAACGATGGCCGATGGGGCCTTAAACTTCTTGAGTGGCAACCGCGTACTGGAAGACGCAATGTTGATAAGCCCCAAACAATGTGGTCCGATGACTAAGTGAAACTCGGAAAGGAAGCCGTTGGATGCTGGTGGCAAAGGCCTAGTTGTTGTGGAAAGACTTTGTTGTCGTTTCTTGGCTGAGATGATGATTCTGATGGTAATTGGTGATGATAATAAAGAGATACTCTTTATCATCACCAATCATCAACAAACAACCTTTAATAGTCCACTGCTGGTCAAGCACAGGGTGGATATGACAATATGACATTTATTTGAACTAGATCTATCAAACATGTATTAGTTCGTATTATATAAGTAATCACAAAGTTGTATTTTGTTATCACTTAAGCGTTCAAATGGAATTAAAATTGACTGCAAATTGTGTACATGATTTCTTAATAGGTTTTAAGTATGACTGTTGAAAATTCAAGTTGTACGAGTTATGATATCAAATAATCAGGTTGATTGGCTCTTAGATTTAGACGTCTTAAAATTTCTGGTAAAAGATCCGCCTTGCAGATGTGCGATCTTATCTGAGGTATTTCCCAAGTTTTTGAATCAACAACACGTCTTTCCAACTATTGTATCTTTTCTATCTTTAAATATATGTATGTATTTACAAAAAAAGTATATATGTACTTATGTCAGTTGTCTAGTACCCTTATTACAAGCTCGGCTTAGCTTGGGACTAGATGATGAGACATTTTGGCAGGACCATATACAAAAAAAAAATAGAGTGTACAGCAGGAGCAGGAGATAGTTAAACTATTCCTATTAAGGTGTATTAAGGTTTATCTTTAAATTACAACAAGTTTTTCTAGAAAATGTTTCTCAATAACATGTCATGTCATGTCATGCCATTGTAGCACACAATAGACTCGCGATTTTCCGATTCGTTTTCTTTTGCCCCGTTCTAGTGGCATTGCTTCACATGTTAAAGGTAAAATACAGCTAGCGGACATGAGACTCCATGTTATGTAGTTTCCGGAATGAGTATGCATTAGGTAATATAACAATGCTATTTTTTTATAAAAGTTAAAATTACATAGACAGACTTTTTATAGTATTATACTATATTTGTTAGTAAAAGTGACCAACGGGGACCAAAGTTTCTGTACTATTTTAGACTTAAGTAATAAATCTTTATATTGCAAATACAGAAAATGATGAATTTGGATTTATAATTTTAAATCAAATTTTACACTCAAATATGCGAGCTAAAAAGTCTGTATATGTAATTTTAACTTTCAAACTTTATAAATGGCAACTTACTTTAAAAGTGGCCAACGAGGACAAAAGTTTCTGTAGCGAAAAAAAGAGGCTACGGAAACACAAAATGCAGCGTAACATCTTTATAAACAAGTAGGCTAGATGACCTTTTAAAAGTAGATATAAACCGATTCTTACTGGTTTTCTTAAAATTCATTGAAAGATGCCTATGTGCATTGTCTTCCTATGGCTTTGATGAAGATAATAGGAAACGATCGCTATTAAAGTGTCCATGGTTTTTATTGTATGAAATTCTTAAATTGTAATACGATGTCTTGATAATCATCACTGAGTAGATAAATGTTACAAATAGTATTTTAAGCCACGAATGTGCAGACTTATCAATAAATGGTCTGTTAAAATATCACAGCGGTAGCTAAAGAGACATCACGTTACAACTAGTTTAATTTGTCGGTCGCCATTGTTTATTTTCTTAGTGTGAAATAACTTGTTTAAATGTCAATGAGTTTAATGTTATGTAGTTTATATGAACCGTTATAGGTGTTTATTTAATATTCTAGAAATATAATAACTGTAAAAATGTTATGACTTCTTAATTTCTTGGAAAATACAGAGTATGAAAATAATTACTTCCTTAAAAGGAGGACAAATCGAGAATTGGTGTTTTTAGAATAGAATAGAATAGAATATACTTTATTGTACACAAATTATTTCACTTAAGATTTCAAGAAGATGTGTACAATGGGCGGCCTTATTGCCAAAAGCAATCTCTTTCAGGCTCCTATAAAGACAGCTCCATATGAGATCTCTCTCACCTCTTATTTTAACATTGCATTAGCTTAACATTGATATCTCTATTACCATGTTAAGATTAGAGATGAAATGTTTGTTTCGTAGGCTGGTTTTTTTTGGTTTTAGTTTTAACTGAGTTACTCCGTGATCGCTTGCAACAGCGCCGAAATATCGGATACTCACAAACAAAAAGGTACATGGTAGCAATCCCGCAGATTCCTATTTTAATGTTACTGACCATGAAAGTTTAAAACAATATAACATTTACGAAAGTAAAATATAGCAGTACGAAGTTTGTCGGGTCAGCTAGTATTTTCTAAATAAAGATATCCCTACAAAAATTTCCAATATACGACTTTTATATTGTAATAAATCAAAAAAATATTCAGGTAGTACCTATGTCGTTTAAACAAAATATTTTTATTGATGTCCAAAACGTTACAGCTGGACGTAGACAAGGGCACCTGTTACCCTTTCGCAAGGGATTTACGACTTTATTTTGCGAGGTTTAAAATTGATTTTCGCTTGGTAACGACGAATACCGGTGGATTAATAGCCTAAACTGCAGAATTGATGTCTGCTAACGTCATTAGTCAGCATAGTTTTGGTTGAGTGTAGTATTTACAGAAATCTGTAATCGGAATATGCTATGACCCGAAACTGTCGAATATATAAATGAAATGACATTATAAATTGTCTAAAAAATGCTATGAAATAAGACGGGAAGAGTCATATGACGTGAATTACGAATAGGTATTAATGTTTTTAGTTGGTGTTTATTAATGGTTTAGTTTTGCAATAATATTTAATAAATATTATCGTAGAACCAACTCATTCGTTTATTTTTCCCCGACTACGGCAAAGCCAAAGGAGGGCTATGATTTTGACAGGCTATGTATGTATGTATGTATGTTCATTTTTTAGGTTAGATTTAGCCTATAGTTATTGATATAGGATCCTGTATATATTTGTGCTCTGCAAACAAGTATCTGCATGACATTTTAATGAATTCATTTTCATTCATTTTATTTTCATTGAAAGTACCCATGTTTTGTAATTTTACCATTTTCCTGCAATCTTCTATTCAATTCCGAACTTACTAGTGCATATTTCAATATTGTAACTATTAGAGATTTGTGTTTATTTGCAAGTAGGTAAATCTGATTATATCCATACGAGCTCAGAAAATCTGTGTTTGTGAACCTGCATACAGGTTAATGACAAATGATTGTTATGACATACCTGATGACATCACTACTGACCGTATACCTTAGCTCGAGCTCATCTTTACCTTCAAAATCGATTCCTATCGAGTAGTTAACGATCGCGTGCATCGTTGCAAATACTAATCGCTTGTCTGCAGCCGACTCGTATGTGGGTCAACTTATAGGCATTGAAAGATACTGCGACACGTAACTGATGTGTTTCTCTTGTCACGGCTGAATGCACCCCATCATTGTAGTTCTAGTTAGTCTGTTATGCATATGATTTATGGGTAATGTATTTAAAAAAGAAGGAAACGCTTGACTTCTAAACCAATTAAATAAACATTATAATTATTTTTTTTTTTATTTGAGTAAACTATTTTTTTGTTCTGACCTGCGTAACTTCGTTTGCGTCTATTAAAAGGCATATATATATATTGCCCGTTTCTTAAAATTTTTCATCTACAATCGGATCCCATTACCGGTAGCGTAATGTTAAACAGCCTTCAGCTTTTCTTATCAAATAGACTGTCCCACACTGACAGATTTTTCAGTTCGTACTAGTTGTTTTTGAGATGCGAGAAGAAACAAATTTTTTGCTGAGCAGTAAATATTAAATTTGTTACTCTTTCACGCAAAAGCTACTGAACGGATTTGAATGAAACTTTATTGTAATATAGCTTATACATCAAAATAGCACATAGGCCACTTTTTGCCGCGATAATCGAGTAGTAGAATAAGTACAAGTGCAGTAAATTCTAGAATGAATTTCAACAAGTTCCAACAAGTGTCGACAATCGAGAGTATAAATTACTCAACTCATTTTATACTATTCTACCATAGTACGAGCGTCAAATAATGATGTGTTTAAAAGAAAACCGTGAACGTTGGTTACTGCGCTAATCTAGTTTAAATATTATGTATGTATGTGTGTTAGTAATACACACAAGTACTGTACGTGTCGTATTTATTAACATTGGTGAGCTAATCGGCCTTCGACTAAACACTAACTATGGTTTTGTTAGCACATCTCAAATAGGCCAGCAATGTTGAAGTATGAAATGAAGGTTGATCAGAATATAACAGAATCTATTAGAATAAAATTTATAAGGTGGAAATTATCTTGTAGAAACAACGAGTATTACAGAATAACTTATTACAAGGTAAGAGTAAAAAGAGAGAGTAAAAACAATTTATAATTTTTAAATTTGAAAAGAAACCTATAGATATGATAAATTATATAATTCTATGTCCAGCAGTGGACTGCGATAGGCTGATGATGATGATGATGATATAATTCTAAACCAAACTATATATGTAACATACAAGTCTACATTAAAATAATATTTTCGTTATCATAATGTAACTAGAAGTAGATTAAAATTAGTTCTTGGTTTTATCCAAAACCACTTACGTATATTTGACTATACCTGATGCTATTATTTTAGTTGGATCTTTCGTGTTTTCAAGGAAATGAACTCCATACCAAGTATTCTACTACAAATGCATCCGAAAACGTCTGTTATTTTATGTCAATTCTACTTCCACCTAATTTACAATACCTCCAGCATGGCAGACGCCCAAAAATAACAATAAAAACATAGCCCCAGTACAATCAGCTACAGAACTCATACACAACAAAAAATGTTTTATTAAAAGCAATTTGGAAGCGCTACTGACAGTACGATGAAAATGCCATCAACTTTTCACACTTTTCCGCTGTGTATGCGACTGTACGGCAGCACCAACCGGCCCCTATTGTATCGCACTCGTAAATATTTGAAAAACGCCGTTGGCACTGCTAGTCGTAACTGTATAACTGGACTGTGAAGTTAGATATATATGATGGAACTTCCAAAAAGTGTATTTGTGGGCTACGAAGCCGGCGATTAATGTTTTGCGAAAGAATTATAACATTAAATCAATTTAAAGTGGTTCGCAAAACCTAGAAATACTCAAAACACGGCTTGAAACACAGATTGCATGTAAATTCTATGAAGACGGAGGCTAATCAGATCTTTCATACATCTTTAAGCATCAATAACTCGCCAAGCAAAGCGACAGCATCAATTATGTGATCGACGCGCAATCAATACATGAATAGCAAAGGCATAAGTACTCTCTCTTAGATACAAAGACGTAACTTATTGTAATCAATCACCGATTGACTGGATAAGGCGGGTCTTAGCTTAACAGCGTTGATCAATCTATTTTCGTTTCAAACTTGGCGTTACTCCAAATAAGTAGTGTAATATACGATACAAGGTTTAATGTTTTACTAATTGATAATTTTGCAAATGATAATCAAGAAACAGAAGCACCTCAATAGGCCGCCATAGTGTGGCTCACCATGCTACGTTGTTGCATTGTCTGCATTCGCAATGAGTATGGTGACCACTACTATTGGATTCTACTCATGTAGTAGATGCTTTCAAAGCAGAGTCACTTTCGCAAGCTCATATACAAAAAAAACTCTATTATTTATTTGGTTGTTCTTTCTTCAAGAAGCACAAAACAAACGATGCTCCAATTAGAACTTCAATGGTTTTTGAACGCTTCAGTCGAACTAATTTAATAAATCAATCAACACTGACGTGGTACTTTGAACGTGAACGATGTGGCCATAAAATTAGCGATTACTGTCCACGGAAGTTGTAAAAGACTAATAGCAAAATAAAACTTACCGTTCTTGAATTGTGTCAGTACTGACGTAAGAAATTTGGTTTGTCCGCAATGTTATACTGTATGGAACTTTGCAGAAATAGGCTATTAAATCGTTTGATAGGTTACAAAATTTGTAATAACTGCGTTTCGTAGTTTGCGAGTGGGCTATCGTTTTGCATTAATTCATTGAATTAATGGTTTTATTTAATAAATTTACTAATCTAGCGAATGCTTGACCTTAATTTTTCATTTCTGTGAGCAAATTTGGATAGAAACTAGGATACAAGAGATTTGACCTCGCATTTAAACCTTTTCATTTGGGATTTACTTCCAACTTAGAGATGAGCTGACGGTAAAGTCTGTATATGAAGTAGGGTAAATAGAGCTTGATCTAGTTTTGTTCCCTTGAACACTACTTTGTGATCTCTGTATTCACAAACACATTTACCTATATAACCACGTAGCTCACATGTTTCTTTCTAGGTAAACTGGTTTTTTCAAACACTTTGAAGTTCTTCAATTCGTTAACGTAAGTGGTGTTTTTTTTTTTATAATGGTACGGGGACAAACGAGCAGGCTAGTCACCTGATGTTAAGTGACTAACAACGTATAGCAACTGAAGAGTTAGTGTATGGGTTCCTTCAGTTTTTTTGGGAGGAGGGATTTGGCTCGTTGGCTCCAGTTATGTCACTTAAGAGGTAAATAGCAACAAAAATTACGTAACATCAGTTCCCAAAATTTATGTAATCTTTTGTATAAATGAACCTGCCAAAGTGATTCTACTCTGCCTGATAGAAAGCGTGAGCAGTATTCTAGAGTAGTGGGTACCATACTCATCGTGAGTGCAGATGCAGTGCAACAATACAGCATAGTGACCCACACTATGGCGGTCTCTTGAGATGCTTCTGCATCATTGGGTTTCAATATTACTCAATCGAGTATATCCATTTAGTAATCAATTTTAGCTATCCATAAACATTGTTGTTACTAAACATCACACTAATCATCAATTTTTGATTCAAGATTTTTATTTTAAGGCGTAAAAGTGTCCGTTAGGGCACACGGTCAAAGAGCTTGTTGTTAGAAATTTATATAAAGCAAAAATATGAAACTCATGCACATGAACACATAGTTGTTTGAAATTATGAACAACAATCGCAACTTTTTATATCCATCAGTTTAAAGTGAAACAATGAAGATATGTTAAAAAAATAGCGTGTTCTAGAATTTATGCCGAAATAAAAATATTATGACGTCTCTATAGACATAGACTAAAAGACGTCATCAGATTAAATTTAACCAAAACATTGTTAGGTTTTGATTACGAGTATATGTTACGTAGTGCTATATTTACCTTTTGTTTGGTAATATTTTCAACTTTAATAGCTTTCCATAGTGACTTCTATTAAAATATGTTGATAGTTTGTCAATTGCTATTGTAGGCTATGATACTCAACAGCCTTAGGTTTGTCAAAACATTAGCTCATAACATAATTTCGAACGTGCCAAACGAACTAAACAAATATCAGATGCATGTTTAGAGTACACAACCCGTGATGCTTGAACATTTGCACGGCATCAGACATATATTATTTGACAAACAAGATCCCACTGTGGTTTACTGACTATCTGATACATCGAAATATATATCTATCATACAACTATTTACAATGATTAACCTATCTAATACTACCTATTTACCGCGATTCGATAATTTGTTATAAAACTGTTGATTCTTTATTCTACGTCCTTAGGAATGACATTTCCAAACATCATTTTTGCGTTCACAGCACAAAAACCATAAGTTGTCAAAATTTTAAGTTTCCGTCTTGATGAATATGTCAGTTGGGACGACATAGATAGGGATGACATAGGCACTTGTACTTGCAAGATCTAAACTGTTTTGTAAATGCCAGTGAAACTCTTAGAAAATCTTACAAAAACTGTATTTTAACACTAATTCTGATAAGTTGCCATCAATACTATTACAATTTTTAGTAAGCATTTTAAGTGAATTATTACTTTCGTAAGAAACGTGTTTTGATGAGATGAGCGAAGTTTTATATTCAATATCGAGTATTTGATACCAAATAAGATGTATCCAGTGTGAACATTAATTTGTTAACCTGTATTCTAAAAGACGATGCGATGTAAAATGTAAGACTGATAGGTGTTTGTAATAAATGAGGAATATTCAAAAGCTTTTTTGCACCTTTATTTGGAGCAAATGAGATCATTACTACTCAATAATAAGCTATGTTAGTGTTACGTGGAATTCTGTAACTTGAATCTCAAAGGACGCGTCTTGCGACGTGACGGCAGATTGGTAATTGTGACGTCAGATAACATTTTTTCTAAACTCGCTTGGAAGAACACAGCCATTATGTATATTTCAGATATAATTTCACTAACAATAAGCGATCTGTGAAGCAAAAACTGAGGGATAAATTACCATAGCAGAATTATTTTTGGTTTAACTTTCTGTACTTTTTGTGATACTTTAATAGATTACAAATTTGTGTACTTGAAACATATATTTTGGCTCTTGTTTTATTGAAATAAAGATGGAGCTGAAAATCATTCATGGAGGCTTGACAATATCGAGTATTTTTTTTTCAGATTTTTAGTCTAAGTAAATTGGACTAAGTTTTAGGTTTTATAGGAATGTTATGGCTATCTAATGAATTATTTTATATAGTACAGAAATAGATAACCGATAATTTCAAGTAGCGCAGTGATCGCTTGTGGGATCAACGGATCTAGTGGCCATACAAAAGTCTTATCAAAGTCGAAAGTCGCCGGCGGCACGGCCCATCAATTGTAAACTCTTCCGTAAACGGTAAGTATGCAGATCCGACGACAAATAGTTTTGAAGACTTTCATTCGGTTTGTAACTGAAACTCGAAATGTGAAAAGTTTCATTATTGAAAAGTTAAGTCATATTCCGATGACGTATTTTAGCGACGTAAACTCTCCGCACACGTCTTTCAATATATGTACCCGTACTTTGCTTTTAAGTTAAAAATTAAAGAGAAGATAAATAGAGTCATTGTGTCTTTTTCGATACAAAACAGTTTGTATTTTTTTTTTGCGGATGAATTCTTCACACAGACACATTTTAGATGCTCATACAAAAACAGTCGCCTGTCACTACAAACCCACACATAACAGTTAAAACTAAACAATTAATGTAATAACAGTGTAAGGCATTGGCCCATTGGGGCTCATACTTTGGCAGAGGGGCAAGCAAAACCCAGTGAAGTATGAATTTCATCAATAAATAATTTTGTAATTTCTCTATGAAAATCTATTTTCACAATTCAATAACATAACTATGTACTGCCAAAGACAAAAGAAAAATTCTGCAATTCCCAGCTGGTCATAAATAATAGACAAGTTTCATTGTTCGCAAGTTGTCTCCTTTGTCTCTGTTTTAAAATATTATACAACTGACAATACGGGCTATTTCAAACTTTAATAAATAAAAATTAATGTACGTACGTTCGTGTTTAATAGTTTACTCGATGACTATAAAAATTTGCATTAAGAATCGCAAGGAAATATAAACTTTTAAACTTGATTGTTTTATCATTAAAATTACTTTCGAAATTTAAACGATTAATATATTTGGTTTGCCCGATGATATAACTAGGTTTATGTGTTTGTGGTCCTAGGGGGAAAGCCTGCCTCAATAAACCAGTATTTTTGTGACCACAGACAGGTAAAACAAAAATATAAGGTTAATATCCAATAAATCGGTGATTTTATTGTCTATCGATTGATTGCCGATTGCAACTTTAGCGGCCTAATTACGAAATATTTTAAACCTAGCTTATTGCGATTTACATATCAACAAAAATCAGCGATTAGGTTAGTTTCTCTGTTAGGAATAATATAAGGCTTATTAATGCAATTATATATTTTTGTATATTGCACAACCAATTGTATCGAACACACGAAACACAAAAATATAAACATGTATAATATTTCCCGATCCTAAGTAAGTTGGTATACAATCTAAACAAATAAAAAATGGAGTGTCTGTTTCTTATATTAAAGTAACCGCTTTTAAATAAATGAATATGTATGTATACACGATACATGTACGAAAATATATATTTTTTAGCTTTTGCCTGTTAGTGTATTTGTTCCGGGCAATCTGGAACGGCTGGACCGATTATGACGGGACTTTCACTGGTAGATAACTGATGATCCAAGGATTAACGTTTTTTTTAGATAAGCTTTGTCCCGCGGCTTTACTCGCAGTTGTTGTTGTACCGCGGGTAACACCGCGGGGCTCAGCAAGTTTATAAATAAAATACGGATTTTTTAGATACATATATACACAAATATATATTAAAACTTGACCATAGTGTAAAATGTTAAGAACTGCCAGGTCTATTAACGCATTCCTATAGAAAACTTTTGTCTCTTTCACTCCTTGGTTGACAAAACTCTCAAGTTATACGTTATCGGGCGGATATTAAATTACTTGGCTACGGTAGCCATGTTAGTATTGTCAACAGTATCTGCAGCAGGTGGGCTGATAAAGCCCGTTGGATCTTAGGGCGAGGTCCCAACGCGAGATGTAAAGAAGTTAATCTGCTTGCGGTACACCTTACGCCCGCTTTTGTGGGTTTAAGGAGCAACCATAATGATGTTGACAGCTGGTTAAGAGGGCTTTGATATTTCGTATTAATAGAATGCTTTAGTAAGGAGTTTATTGAGTGTAATTGTCACTTATAATGCTGAATAATTGCTTTAATTAACACACCAATCAACTGAAAGTTTTTTTTACATATTGATAGCATTGTATAGTTTACTGTTTTTCTCTAGTACCGAAACCAATGATAACACACAGAAGAGTTTATTGAACCTAGATATAAATAGTACGTAAACTAACAAATGTACGGAAATAAGAAATTAAATGTAACGCGCCAATCAATAAATTAAACGATTTTACAGTGTTTAAAAGTGAAACATTAAAGTGGAAAAAACAATCTTTCCAAGACACGTTTGCCAAAACCTCGCTCATCTCAACCTCGCTTAGCTTTCACATCCACCAAGCTCAAAGCAAACGTTGCCTAGCAGCTCTAGGCAGAAACGTGAACTGACGTCGAGCGGAAGCGGGGTTGATAATGATCTGGAGATCGGTTCATGCTTCCCGGTCGCGCCTCCTGGTCGCGACAAACGTCAAGTGCAAATAAGTTTTGGAACAAAAAAGAATAAGGCACCGGAAGGCATTCTCGAAATTTATCGAGATACGGAACGACATTTGAGTTTTGTTTTCCATTCGAGAACGTATTCGGTTAGGGGATGGGCCATTATATGGTTGCTTTGTTTGCGTATGCAGTTAAATCGATATGTATATTTTTATAGATAATCTGTAAACGAGAATCTTACTATAGAGTCAAGCTTTAGCTTAACAGTCCTCTTAAATAAATGGATCATGGATCACTTAGTTCTCGTGTATTACTACTATTTCTTGTAATGATCTTGGAAAAAAACAAGTGACATTTCATGCCTTGAGCAAAATGATGACAAATCATTTAATAACAAATAGGCAAAGTATGTAGGTTAGTTATTATTTGTAACGAGTTTAAATCAAACTGACTATATAATTTATACCTTATCATATATATCATCATCATCATCATCATCAGCCTATCGCAGTTCACTGCTGGACATAGGCCTCTCCAATTTCGCGCCACTTGGTTCGATCCTCGGCTTCTCGCATCCAGCTCCTGCCAGCCACCTGGCCTGTGGACGTCCTACACTACGTTTGCCGAGACGCGGTCTCCACTCAAGAACCCGTCTACCCCAACGGTAATCAGTTCTTCGGCTAATATGGCCTGCCCACTGCCACTTCAGCTTGCTAATCCTTTGGGCTATGTCAATGACCTTGGTTCTCTGCCGGATCACCTCATTCCTGATGCGATCCCTCAGAGAAACGCCGAGCATAGCCCTCTCCATAGCACGCTGCGCGACTTTGAACTTGTGGACCAGCCGTGCCGTAAGTGTCCACGTTTCGGCTCCGTATGTCATGACGGGTAGGACGCACTCATTGAATCTTTCGTCTTAAGGCACTGTGGGATCGACGACGAAAAGACCCGACGAAGTTTCCCAAACGCTGCCCAACCCAGCTGAATTCTCCTGTTCACCTCGTCCTCGAAGTTGTTTCTACCTAACTGCAAAGTCTGCCCGAGGTACACATATTTATATATATATATAATCATAACCTTTGAGAATGCCATAAGGCGAAACCGGTCAGGTGTAAAAAGGAAATAAAATAGTGGAATAAGTACAAGTTAGTTTAATTCTAGAATGCAAACTGACTATCTCAGTCAAACATCGCTAACTATTGGACCAATAACCAGTCATATCAAATTACTTTTTTAATGCCAAACATCGTTCGGAAAAAGCATCAATGCAAAAAGCATCTTGATTCTATGCAGATTCAAGTAATGCATATCACGTAGGCAAAATGACGTCACACTGCACGTTGGGCTATTCCCAGAACGATGTGTAATATTTTTCATTTCTGAATATTTGAAATCTAAAATATCGTTCGTGTTTAATTTTATTATTCAGTCACGAGTTTTTAGTAGTTTGCAACGTCACTGGAGGTCTGTTTCAATTATAATGATTTATATTTTAAGAGGAATTGAAAAATGTTTCTAGTATTTAGCTGGTAATTTAGCATTTGTACTTCCAAAATTATGGAATGTTTTACGGATAGTTAAATACTTAAATATCGTGTAACACACACAGATCTCACATACAGGCGTATGATCTCTAAGTAGACAGAGCCTATATATATAAATTACACTCATAACAAAACTGGCCCTGGATGACATGAGGCCCAATGATGCAAAATCATCACTAGTTCGCCACGGTGTGGGTCACTATGATACGTTGTTATATTGTCTGCATTCGCAATGAGTACGGTGACCACCACACTTGGATTCTGCTTATAATTTGCATCGGGCAGAGTAAAGACATTTTGGCAGAGCCAAACATAAAAAAAATCTCATGATCGTGAACCTAAGCTCTTTAGATTCGCAGTCAGGATCCTCCCCTTCGGTAGAGATAATGATGATGTTCTTGAATTTGCAAAAAAATATTACTAAATTATACTTTCTATAGTCACTTTCCATATACCCACATTAGAATACATTTTTAGATTTCCTTTCTTGCTTCGTATTCAAAAGTCAAAGCCATATAACATTACAATAAACGTGATCTGTTCATCTATTTGTCTCTGTCACCCACACCATTATAATTGTTCATCTGATTCCGTCTCTCTCGCACATCCTGCATTAAAATTGCCCACCGCACACACTTTCCTTGCTGTTTGTCTCACAGTCTCACACATTACTAGCATAGCAAGCACTGAAGACCGTAAATCTTAGACTTGAAGTCGCAAGCATCCGCATTTACTAGAGGCAAGGGGTAAAGGCGAGCCAGGGTTGCTCCTATATAAAATGAGGTATCATGAGAAGTATGTGACACGAATGAGCTTATTATCAAATACCTGTGATGAAGATATTTTCGGTTGATTAGTTTATTTATTGAATTGAGAATCACATATATAAAAGCTAACCTAACTCTGATAACTATGATTATAAAAGAATGAAATTCATCACTATGAAAATACCTGTCATTGACACGTTTAGAAGTAAACTGTAACTTAATTAAAAGGGACGTAGAACAGTTTATCTAAAAACTTTAATTATAAATTTAACCTTTCTTTTATTACCTACTAGTAAATAGGTATATATAGTATCACCAAAAATAACAGTTTAAATAAAATATTCTCGTAAGTTCCAACCCTACATAGGCCGTAGCATCCGTTCTATCTTTTGTTGTGCAACTCAATTAAAACTTGGCGGTTTGAGAAGACCACGCTTAGAAGGTCGTTACTCGTTAGTAAGTTAGGTCTATACACACGTCACAAGTAGATCAGTCAGTTCAAGTGGATTTCGAGGGTCTATGTGTGGAACTTTTGTATCGTCAGTAAAGCGGTTCGTTGAATGCCATTGAATCTGTTAAGTTTCCCAATTGATATTCTGTTTGAGTTTCTGTATTGTGGACACCATTTATCAATGTTAAAGAGTTATAATAGTGTTGATTTTAAATTGATGTTTCGTTGTTTTATAATCAACAGGACAATACTGTGTTCTGATAATAATATAAGGAAATTAAGAATTGTGTAATATAATGGTTAAAGAGTATCGGGTTGTTACACAATATTTGTCCTAAGTAGGTATTGAACTTATGAATTTCTGATTAAAGTAAAGAAAAAACACTATATAAGTAATATTCGTAAGTAACTTTGGTTTT
Source organism: Spilosoma lubricipeda (assembly GCA_905220595.1). Taxonomy (NCBI): domain Eukaryota; kingdom Metazoa; phylum Arthropoda; class Insecta; order Lepidoptera; family Erebidae; genus Spilosoma; species Spilosoma lubricipeda. Next base: position 18,523,993 of record HG992281.1, on the reverse strand, counting down.
TATTTTCTTAGCCTGCCTCTTTGGACTAGGTGTTGCATAAGCGACTGCTGATCAAGAGGTCTCGGGTTCGATTGCCGGGTCGGTTTGTTTTTGGGTTTTTCTTACAAGAAATTCTTAATAGCATCCCGGTGTATGAAAGAAAGCGGCGTTTCCCGCCCGTACCTCGGAGAGCACGTTAAGCCATCGGTCCCGGTTGTCATGAACATCTATGGCAATCGTTATTGGGAAGTCAGTGCCCTCAAATATACTGACAACGAGTTGAACCTTCGAATTCAGTTCACCCTCAGGGTTTCGGAGGTCCGATGCCAGTCGCTCCGTGTAAAAATTGATATTCATGTAAAACCGGTTGAACTAGTAGCCGACCCCGTAAGTAGAATAATCTTGGGAATATTGAAGGCTGCGAAGATGATGAAGAACTCTGGTTTTTATTTATGGTAACTAACGTGCCTGGTTACAAAAACCTCACGAAGTAATCAACTTTATTGAATAACAAAAATACTTTTTGAAGAATCGATGAAACCTCCGTCACACTTATTTTTTTTGGAGAAGTGTAGAAAATAATCTGACGGGTTTCAGTTCGATCGATTCGATTGTGACTTGAAGGAGGAGTTTTCGAATGCATTTTCAAACGCACTACAGATATCTTTTGTATTAGTGTAATTGTTCTAACAATATGAAGATTAAAAGGGCATAACAAATAAAAAAAAAGGCAAAATGTGAGTCAGTCTCATATTAAGATCATAGAAGCTATCGTACAATATATTTCCAAATAAATTATGAGACATACGTAACATAAGCCAGCTGACGAATGGTTTTGTACCTTGTCAAACTCTAAGGATATAATTTTATTTTATATATATGGACCTGCCAAAGTGACTGTACTCTGCCTGATGAAAAGCGTGAGCAGAATCCAAGTGGTCACCATACTCATTGCGATACAGATAACGTAACAATGTAGCATGGTGACCCACAGTGGTGCAGTATTAGATCTTCATTCCTATGATTGTTTCCTACCATAAGAAGTGTTAAAAGTAGATTTTACAACATCACTAGGTATAATCTACGTTTACGACGTGTGTCGTTCGTTTCTCGGTAATCTAGTGATCTTTATCAGAAGGCTGCGCCGGCGCATGTTTATACAAGTGTTGCGTATCGTTACGTCATCACTCGTGGATCACGTTACAATGGTGGCTTTGTTGCATTCTACACATTTTTTAATATTTATGGTTTACTTACACTGTGATTCTTTTTTTCTAATTTACCGCTAGGTAAATTTAGAAATGTAGGTAAATTTTAAATAGTGAAAATTAAAGAAACAGTAGGTAACCTTTACTGTTCATTTCTTTATAAATGGGACTGCCAACGTTACTCTACTCTGCCTGATGGAATGCACAAATCGAATAAAAGAGTTGTCATCGTACTCATTGCGAATGTAGATAATGTAACATAGTGTTCCACATTATGGCCGCCTGTTAAAAATGCTTCTGTATAAAGTTTTGAATAACGTTAATAAAATAAATGTTGTGCCAGGGATTAACAGTAATCAATTTTGTATACCTAAGTTTAATATGTGTTCGATTTCGTATTTTCAACTAGATTTTTGCCAAGCAACTGTGTGACCACTGTTACATTCTTATGCAGTTTCAATAGTTGTTATCGCTACCCGCTATTTCAACATATCAAAACTCGACAAATTAAAAGAGAATATACATATGTTTTTACTTTTAAGTTAAAAAGCGACAATACTCCAATAAAAAAAAATGAATAACGCTTATTTCATTGCTTCCAAGTGTGACACAGTTGAAATTTTTACTATCGATTAAACACACCAAGAATAATAACATCGGCCTGAGTGCTAGTACTTAACTTACGGAGGTAAGTAACTGATAATGCGCGCACACATACGTAATGATACATATTTATACAGACACGCACACATACCGCAGTACCTAAAACAAACATGGCGACAGAGTCATTGTTCAAACAGCAGTTAATGACTAACGCGACGGCGACTTTTTGAACCAACTTAACACATTCCTTGACGAATTGTTGCCCCCACCTGCATTGAATATTATTGCAACTCATTTTAATACCGAATTGTATGTAATAATAATTTCAGACATATGCAGGGTGCTCTGATCTCAAACTTGACAAAGCATGTACAATGCTAACCAGATAGCTGATAAATACTTATATATGTTTTAAATATACATATATCAAAAAAATACATCCAGACACAGAAAAAATAATAGTGATCATCACACAATTAGTTGTCCGGGGGGGAGGGGGAGGATTATTCTAACCGATAACGTCCAGTTTAGCAGTCAAGACCATTAAGCCAACGGGCCCATCAAAGTCCTCCATTTTCATTGACTTGTTTTTAACCGACTTCAAAACAGGAGGAGGTTTTCAATTGGACTGTATTTTGTTTCTGTACCTCATAACTTTCGACTGGGCGAACCGATTTTGATGATTCTTTTTAATTTAAAAGCTGGTGCTTCCCGTGTGGTCCCATTTCATTTTGGTCCAGTTCTTGAAGTCGTTTTATTTTTTCTTAAAATTTGTGATTACTTTCAGATTCTGTAGAGTATCATCATTAGCCTTCCGAGATAAGGAAATATATTGTACACATTTCTAACTTAGAATTGCTTTACATTCTTCTTTACATAGTGTTAAATGTAGCTGTTCCCGTTGTCTGTTCGCTTAGATCTTTTAAACTAGTCAGTCAAAGGTTTTTAATGATATTTTCAGCAATAGATAGTGATTCAAGAGGAAGGTTTATCATATACAAATTAGACATAGTAGAGGAAATCCAAAAACTTTCTGGTGCGAAGCCGGGCCGGTTCGGTAGTAAGATAATTGGAAGAATAAGCTACGTAACAATAACAAACAATAGGCAAGGTACATGCTTATTCTTTTTTTTATGGAATAGGGTGCAAATGAACAGACGGTAATGTAAAAATGGTAAGCGATTACCGCCACCCATGGAGACCACGTGACACCATGAGAGGCGGTACAAGTGCGTTGCTGCCTATGGGGGTGGGGTATGAGTCTCCGGTGTCCTCACTCACTCGGTGAAACACAGCGCAGGCGTTGTTTCACAGCGGTTTTCTGTGAGGGTTCGGGTTCCTGTTCTGTGAGGCCGTGGTATCACTCCGGTCGAGCCAGCCCATTCATGCGTAAGTGTGGCTCTCCCATGGTCAGTATTCGTATTCATAACATAGACAAACCTGTCAGGTATAGGAATAGAATCCACGACATCTGCTGTTCGGATCATTATTGATCAACCACTAGGCATTGGTTTTAAAATAAAAAAAAAATTGACAATCTGTGTACAAGGTCAACTTCATACGTTATCTTTTAATGGTAAAACGTCTCATAAATACGATGATTATATGGCTATACGAGTGTAGTAATGATTTTATTCGTCTTTAATTTTTTTACAATGAGTTTATTATATACTAACCCAGTACTTCCTGTAATAAAAAGAGATTAAAAACGAATCGGTAAGCATTGAATAGAAATTGCATTCTTTCGTGTTAATCCTCGAATTCACTGTTAAACCCGCGTCGGTAATAATTCCGAATGCCAACAGTGCACCCAAATTAATTCATGTATACTAATGTCCGTTTAGGTTGAGCATACACTGCCGGCTGTGAATCGATGAAGTATACAATAGTACGTTCTAACCGAGCCATGTAAACATAACAGTTTAACGACGGTAAAATGTCGAAATGGTGTGGATGTACGCGTTACGCGTCGCTTTGCCGGTTGCTAGGGTTGGCGATTTACGATTGACTATTAAAACCGATTGAAATTGTTTTTTCTCTCTCTATAGTTCTCTATTCATTTAGTTTATTCGACACTAGTGGAAAGGTTATAGAATATTCTAAAAAAAACAGAGTGCGTCAATATCTGCCATCTTTATTAGATGGCAGATATATATTATAGATTTTTTTTGTTTAATTTTAAATGTACCCAGTATCACTCTCACGACTAAGACGAATCTATTGACACCACTCACAAAAAAATACGACAAGCCTAGAGGGCGTGCTAAAGAAATATAAATAAATACACTCGAAAAACCCTTATTCTTACGCAGCCGGGTAAAAATATCTTCCATTTTGATGTTACTTATGACATAACTAGAAGGTTATTTTATTACAGCTATTGCACAACTATTTTGAAAACATTAGTGACTAATGACCTAGTAGGTATAAGACTCGTTTATATTGTTACGTCATATATTTGTAGCAGAATTAACGAGATTTATTACATTCCCTACTGTTTCTTTGTGGTTAAAAATAATGTTACGCAGAAACTAGTCGGTTGCTTAATTAGACAAACACTTAGAAGAAGCGACAACACAAGTAAAACGCAAGGAATAACTATAAAAGTTTCAAAATTTTTGAAGTAAATCTTGACCGCTTGACTTGGAGAGTAAGCTGGTAAATGCGTGACGAGAGCGTTACCAAAAGTGTGATCGGGCGAGGCGAACGGAAGTACAGAGGGAGATATAAGTTAGTGAAGATAGAAAGAAAGAGAGTTACGTTTCGTATATCACTGTAGGGGGCAAGAGAGAGAGATGCGAGCACACATTTTCTTTTTCTCTTTCTCTCATAAAATTTCTACAGTTTTAAATAAAATTTACTTCAGTCGTTTGGTCTCTCGTTTTTTGTTATCAGTTACTGTAACGAAAGACGTGATCTTTAAAAGTACAGAACATGATATGATTATGCCTAGATATTGTAGTTTATATTTAAATCAGCACATTATACTATTTAGCAATGTTAAGGTTTTAGTTAACCTAGTACTATTTGTAAAATATAAAATATTTTATTACTTTTTCATCAAGTGGCAACCCTGAACACGGTCGTATTTATTCGGTAACGCTCTGTGATGCATCTATTCTCTTTAATCTGTGCCATGACTGTTAAACTAGAAGTGGCGACTAATTGTAACGAGTCTCAAACATTAGAGATTTATCACGAAACAACAAAAGCTGTGTTGCCAGATAAATACTAAATTGGGACCATTATCCCTTTTGGGGAGAAACATAATACTATACTTAAGTTTTGGATTTCTACAGGCAAAAGGTGTGTTATTCAGGTAAGTCTTGTCCACAGTGTTAAACTAAAAGTAGTGAGTTCGATTCCATCCAGGACAAAACCGTCATTAGTACAATCATTTTCTATGTTATAAATGTATATCATTAATCTGTAATAATGTATGTACCTTGTCTAAGTTTCTTTATTTAGCCTCTCATAAATGTATCTACTACTTACTCTGTTACTCTGAGAAGATGTGCGGAATTGAATGAATGAATTTTTGTATTTTACGGACGTCTTCAACAAATATCGGTTATTTTAACCAATATAATATGTACTAAAAAATTTACAATTTTTTTACGAAAGCCTTCCTCAAGAACCGCTCTATGTATTAGTATAAAACGCATAAAAAGCCGTGCAGTAGTTTTTGAGTTCATCCCGAACAGACAGACAGACAGACGCGGCGGGGGCTTTGTTTTATAATATGTAATGTAATGGGCCCAGTATACGGCAATGGGCTGGCCAATTGTTATGTGAGTGGTACAGTGGACAAAATGTAGGCATCTGATTTGATTGTATCCCTTCAGGAATATATAGACGTGAGCTTACTTTGTGAGCTCTACGACGTAATAAAATTGGCTATGAAATTATTTTTACCGTAGATATAAAACGCAATTGACATAGAAATACCCACCCGATATAATACAATGGATTTTAAAAGCTCTTGCATGATTACATGTTTCTATGTCATTGTGGTAATAAAAACGTAATTTGGCTTTGAGTTGTGTGTGTGTGTCACTGTGTGTTTATATTGTCTAAAATCAGTTGAAAAAAAAGACGAGGACAGTCTTTAATACCGACCTGTTAATCATGGTTTTCATCTCTATTCTATATAATCATCATCTATATTCTATATTTGAATAAAAGTTGTATAGGCACCGGCACCTAGCTTGATTTCGGCGAAATGGGGTTAAGTTAGAGGAACGAATCAAAACAAAAGAAATCGAAGTGTAGTCGACTGATGCTCTAATCGCTTGCTCGAAACGGTGCTACTAGAATCCCTAAACTATCAACCAAAGACGGACGGACAGACCTAAAAACATCTTTCTGCTCATCTAACGAATCTGGCGATTTACGTGCCGGTCTCTATACCTACTTCGGTTTAAAATTCCAGATAAACATATTTAGCTTCATCATATCAATATAATATAGTGTTAGAATATAAATAGCATAGATAAACCACTCCTAATGTAAAGCAAAATACGAAACATTTGTTCCCTACTACATTACGACTATTTTATACAGCGCCCTTGATTCCATTTTATAGAATTCTAATTCCAAGCGGTGATCGAGATCGAAGCGACTAGATGAACGCTTAAGCATTTAATGGCAATTGTTCGCAATCATGGCATTCAAACTACGCATGTTCAGCATTAGACACTGTTTGATGCATTTATATTATACCTTATAATATAAAAGAGGAAGGTGACTGACTGACATACCCAGAGATCAACGCACAGCCCAAACCGCTGAACCTAGAATCCTGAAATTTTGCATATAGGTTCTTTATATAACTTAAGTGAGCATTAAGAAAGGATTTTTGGAAATTCTATCCTTAAGGGGATAAATCAGGGGATGAAAGTTTGTATGAAACTTTTTATTCCCTTTATGAATTTGCTTAAAATTTTGTAAAAATATAGTGGGGTTAAAATAATAAAATACATATTTTAGTATTTTTCAAAATATCGCCCATAAGATGGTAAATCAGGGGAAAAAAGTGAGCGAAGCCGCGTGTTAAAGCACCTTATAACGAGCAATTCTTGTGTATACAATCTGAACATTGGAAACAGCTCCAATGATTTTTATGAAACTTAATGTGCAGGTGTATTACTTCATCACCGCTTTCATTGTATCTAGTATAGTTTGATAAAGACTGGAATTACGCGTCAATCACACGTCACTAGCTGTAGTATTTACTAGCACAGAAACTGATCCACGTTTTTTAACAAAACTGACAACTATCTTGATGAAAATTCTATGATTCAAATATTTTACACTAGTTTTTGTCCGTGACTTCGACCGCGTGTATGTCGGTCGTATCGCGGTTGAGTGTAACCTATGTCCGTCCTCAAGAATCAAAGTATCTCAATGCTAAATTTTATTGAAATCAGTACAGCGGTTTAACCGTGAAAGCATAACAGACAGACAGAGTTATTTTCCAATTTATATTATTAGTCTAAATTGATGTTAACACAACTATAAACGCATTTACTGCTTTACATATTAATTTTCCTTTTGATTATAGTCACTGATAAACACATAGGGTAAAATTGTTTAGGTACGTTAATTATAATATGATAAACCATATTAAAAACATATAAGTCTGTATAGTGTTTAATAAGTATTAAGATTATAGTATTAAACGATCGTTTAGTGCAATCGGATAAACAGTAATTATAACTATACAGTACTTCTTACAACGAGAATTAAATGAATAACTTGCAAATTGCAAGTACAAATATAAGTTTCTTGTTTGTTTGTCATGAACAAATCAATATTTTATATTTCAGATATCTAACACACAACGCCATCTAGTCCCAAGCTAAGCAGAGCCTGTGTTATGGGTAATAGACAACAGATATAAATACATATATACTTTTTTTTGTAAATACATACTTACATATTATACATAGAAAACGCCCAATCTCTGAAACAAATATTTGCACATCATACAAACATTTGATCCCACCCGGTAATAGAACCCAAGACCTCAAGCACAGCAGTGCCACTGAGGCAGTCATATGAAAGTAAATCCCTATTTCCCTTGGTCACGCTATCACGCGTGTACGGCTGTATCAAGTTTGCTAACACTTTTAGTATTAGGTACACAGCACATATATCGAGGTAGGATATAGCCTATAATAATCATACTTCAGACTAATATGATTCGAGTACTAATACTACTAGTCTTTAAAAGTCTACTGTAGTAAATAGGCCACTCTTTAAAAATGAAATTTTTGGACTGCGATACACCCTGGCCCGACGGGTAACGGGTATAGTAAGTTAGTATTCTATGCAACAGCTTTTACAAAAAGGACATTTCAATTAAATTTCATCGCTACAAAACTCTTTCAATTAACGCACAGTGCATAAAATAAATCCTGAACCTTCAATAACATTGTATGTGTTTGTAAACTCTAATGTACCTTCAACTGGCGAGCGAATACTTGGTCCATTACACATCCTGATGTTTACAATCAAATAATTCTTTGTGGTGTGTTTGTTTATTTAGTAACGGCGTTCCAATCAACGCAAACAAACAACGGAATTCAATTGTCTTTTGATACATAGCTTATTTATTGATACCAACGTGTAAAGGATTGTTACTAGCGACGTCACGACTTAGCAAAATGCAAATTAAGTGAATATGAGGATTAAGTATGGATATTGTTAAAATTAGTTACGCTTTTTGAATCTGTATCTTATGCTAATCTAACTTGGACAGACGAACAGGCAGAGACATTTGTTATACAGTACCCCAGTATAAAGGTGGCATTGCACTATTAACTTTAACTTAACTTTAACTTCAAATTAGGAGTATAACTTTCTATGTGTGAAGAAGTCTCTAACTATGGTTATGATGTTATATTTTAAAGCTTGGTTTTTGTTGCTATGGAGAGCTTTGGGATAGGTCTATGTCCAGCAATTGACTTCTTAAGATTTGATAAAAAAAAATTGTATCACCCTGTCAAAATGACTCTACTCTGCCTGACGGAAGCATGAGCAGAATGAAAGAACAGTGGTCACCATACTCATTATACGCGACTGCAGACAAAGTAACAATGCAGCATGACCATATTACGGATATTTATGTCGAAAACTTGTCTATAATCTCGTGTTAATGTTGTTTTCTGTTGTTTAATAAATAATAAATATTTTATAAATATTTCGGACATCTATCACACAACGCCATCTAGTCCCAAGCTAAGCAGAGCTTGTATTATGGGTACTAGACAACTTATACAAATACATATATACTTTTTTTTTGTAAATATATACATACTATATATAGAAAACAGCCAAACTCCGAAACAAATATTTGTAGATCATACATACATTTGGTCCGACCCGGGAATCGATCCCGAGACCTCACGATCAGCAGTCGCACACGCCAACCGCGAGACCAACGAGGCAGTTATTGTTGAAATTGGTTTTCAATATAGCGACTGTTCAAGTTCAACTCTGTTATATACTTGAGAGCAAAGAAATATAAAACGGTACCGATGACCGAATACTAAAGAATGACAAAAAGAAAGATGATAGCGGTTCCTTGACGAGCTGCTAATACTTTTGCGCGTGATGTAAACGTTTTAGGGTTGATCAACTGAAGTCAGATGTCGGATATCCGGATGGCTCAGTATTACAGAATAACTAATAATTAAGACTGTGAGAATTAAAGTTAATAATGGTATTTACAATTCGATGACATGAATTCCATGATATCAGACACCGATCGCATAGTTAGGAGTTTAGGACACCATATAGATGGTTGTCTTTGCCTTATTTATCCAATAAAAAAAATTCAAGCGAATGCAAAATGCAATTGTTTTTTTTTAAAGAAAAATTAAACATTTGGTGACTCTACAAGTCTATACTCCATCCATCATTTATATTAATATTATAAATTCGAAAGTAACTCTGTTTGACTGTGTGATACGCTTTCACACCTAAACTGCTATACCAATTTCAATGAAAATTGGCATGGAAATGGTTTGATTCCGGACTAAGAACATAGGTTATTATTTAACACGATAACCGACATAAGCTAGTATTCTAATATCAAATATTATTTGCATAGTATTCAGAATCGAACTAATTGTATACACGGATAGCTCTAGATTTTGAGAATAGGATTATTGAACACAAATAGCTTTCCTCATGTAAACAATTACGACAATCGCTTTGCTATTCAATGTTGAACAATGCCGGATTAATATAATATATCGAAAGCAAAACAAAATATTTTCGAAGTGAATATCTGTCTTTTAACGTGTAAAAATAAAGACTACAATTGACAATGAAAACTAGAATGCTAAAATGAAGTTATTAGAACAAACAATGGATATGAAGAGTTTAATTTTCGGGCATCTAATACTTTGTGCCTAGGATTACAATTCGGAGAACAAATGAAGCACAATTGGGCCATAATACCAATACATTGTATAGTAGACATTAAATAATAATATGTTCATATGCATCACGTCTTTACGACTACAATAACTTTATTACATAGTTTAGTTATTGTTACGTACAGTTTCGATGTGAAATGGCTTATTGCGATTGCAAACTGTTTGACGTCACTGCAGAGGATGAAGCAGCTTCTCAATCCAGTTTATTTTTTATGCCATTTTTATGTTTAGAACTATGTTCTTTTACGTTAATCAAACAGCTTTTGCCCGCGGCTTTGCTCTCATGTTAACGCGGTAAAGAGTAAAAAAAAATTCTCTATGCCAAATTTCACTAAAATCGGTGTAGCAGTTTAGTCATGAAAGCGACTGATACTTGCGAATTTATAATGTTCAGTATGGATTGTGTAAAGTGAGTTATGATTTAAACACAAAAAAACGTGTGTTGTCGAAGAAATATTTTTTATTGTGCTGACTTTGCATTATTAGAGTAGAGATGAAATGAACAACTATTTTATCAGAAGAATATCCGATTAGCTGGATTACCGGATATCCGGAAATGTTTTAAAAACTTTTAATACTTAGTGTCTTGGATTTTGATGATGTAATGGGGAACTTTGAAAAAAAAACCCAAAATGCAACAGTTACACCAGGCGATACACTCGCAAATCTTGAATGACGATTAAACCTAAACGTAGAGCTCTTAGTGGTATGTAAAAATAAATATAGAACGGTACTCCAACCAGGCCTAAATACGGATACATTGTAGTGTATTTAAATAGTCATTAAAAAATTAATATATTATATAATTTGTAACTTCTATTACAAAGTTTATTTATTGAGTCATATAGTTTCGATACTGATCGACTTATTTCAACTTACAAGCGGTTTGACGAAATCGGAGGAAAATCAGAGTACGGTAGCGATCAGTTTTTTATGCCTAACTTATATTAAGTCAAGTAAATATAGAGGAAGAGTATGAGAGAACCTCGAAAAGGCATATGACCAACAGTGGACGTGGACGAGATTATCATGAAATAAATAATTGAGTAGACATGTCACATCAGACATGTTTAATTTTCAAATTTTTCAATTCCTTTTATTTTGAACTCTCGTGTTAAAAATAAATCCTGTGTCGTTAAGAACTTAACATACATACACAAAACAGACACGAAGAACACACAGACTCTGAAAAACAACTTCTGGAACACAGTGATGTCCGATCTGGCGTTTGAACCTACAACAATCAGCGAGAAAACGGCGCCGGGCAGTATGGCAATCAATTTAAACCATTACGATATACATGCAGACATTATATGGCTCTATCATTATATCCATGTTCCTCTAGCTCTAATTGTATTTCGGACACACAATGCCATCTAGTCCCAAGCTAAGCAGAGCTTGTGTTATGGGTACTAGACAACTGATACAAATTCATATTATTATATTTTTTTTGTAAATACGTACATATTATACATAGGAAACACCCAATCTCCGAAACAAATACTTGTAGGTCATGTAAACATTTGGTCCGATCCGGGAATCGAACCCGAGACCTCATGATCAGCAGTCGCACACGCCAACCGCGAGACCAACGAGGTATCAAGACATCTATGTAATGTGTATAGTATACTATCAAGTATTAAGATCGCCGTGTTTATTTACTTTATTTTATCACACCAAGACAAGAACAAACGAATAAAAGTGTATCATAAGATTTGTTTGACTACAAAAAGTGTATCATAAGATTTGTTTGACTACAAAAAATAATTTCATTATTTACGTGTAGTTTGAAGGAGATATCTGCAGTAGTTAGACATACTCTATTGTATGATAGGTGCTCTTCATACATTTTTTATTTATAATCGTGTATTTTTTATAGATTATTATTTATAGATACTGGACTAGCTAAGTCAAGCGGTGTTACCACGGTATAACATCAACCACAGGCAACGTCGCGAGGTCGAAATTACTCCAAAAATGTAATCCAAGTAACTTCTTATATCATCGGTCCATCGGCTCCAGACAGACAAAAATCTTAAAAAATGTTATTTTGGTATATGTACTTTGTATACATACATATGCATTTAGTAAAGAGAGGTTATCGGTTATTTTAATATTACGAATAGACACTCCAATTTATTTGTATAGATATGATTTCAATCTACTACCACTACTTACAGTAACTAAGCACCTGAAAGAAAGGCCAGTTACACCATCAGGTCTATATATATATCTATGGAAATGATATTGCAGCACACATTGTGCACTTAATTTGACCTAATCAATCAACGCAACAATGTTCATTATAATCTAATTTTAGCCTATCTTCACATCGTTCAAATAGAGACAAATGTCAGTACTGAACTGGCAGAATCTTTTCTTGTAATAAAAAGGTTAAACTAAAACCCAACTACGACAAAAAAACGACCCTGAAAAAGTATGAAACGAGTTTCAAAAGCCGTAGTCACGCGTTGTTAAAGTGTTATGGACTATGGCACATTACTAAGTTTCAAAAGCCATGTGTCTTTATCATATAAATTGCTGGTCGTTTCTTAGCTAATATTTACATTTAAAACGGGACGAGTAACTAGTTGTATTGACATCAATTATTTATCGATTGAAAAAAAAAACTAATAGTTCTTTGTAAAGCTGCATGGTTCTAAATTACTAAGAATATAATTATTTCTAATTAATTTTACACTTTATATAACTACTCTATTTTATGTTATTGCTATATGTGTTATGTACATATGAGCATGCACATGCATAAGAGAATGGAAAGCGATAATACGTTTCTTGATTTTTTCTCCATGATTAAGATTAGGAGGATAACCTCACAATATCTAGTACCTTAATCGACTCTCTCTTCTTTTCAATTGACATCCGAGTTTTTTTACTATCGTAATGCGTATAATTCTATTTTTTTAAATAACGCTTCAGTCTATGAAACTATAGAAATACAGACTACCTTCAGTTATCTTTACAAGGGAAATGCGATGTGTTTCAATTTTAAATACTAAATCCACTTCATGTGTAGTTATTAGTTAATAGTTATTTAGGTATTTTATCAAAATTCTCTTGCAAATTAGTTTGTACATATTTAATTTACATCTAATAAAATAATGCGAAACTCTTTGGTAGTACAGAAGGAATAGTATTTTCAATTATTAGTTGGGCAATTAACATAGTAGTTATCCAAACTTTAGAATTGACATTTTGGTCAGGTTGCTCCTGTGGTCACGGACACTGTTATACGTACCTGTTATTGTTAATTCCTGAATTAATAACTATATTTCATGGAACGACAAATATTAAAAGGTGTAGTTTTAACTTAATTCGTTAGAAACATACATCCTGTGTATGGCTTTACAAACGTACATGAAACGGACACAAAGCACTGCCAAACTGAGAACAACAATATTGTGGATCACACAAGGTATTATGTGGAATTGAACTCACAACATTTGGCGCAGTAGAAAACGGCGTGGCAACCTTTTGAACCACTAAACCAATCATGCAGTCTTTTTCAACGTTTACCGCTAGACTTTAAATTGTTAAACAATAATCGAGCAAAACAATAATGATTACGCCAATGTGAGTACGTGCATGAGTTAATTATTTTTTGAATGAAGCCTAAAACTCATAAATAAAAACAATAAAACTCTAAACTGTGATCATTTTCATGTAAAAATAACACATGTTAAATGAGCTTCCACCATCTCTACCATTACTTTAAACGTTTCTCATTTTAAATACCAGACAGAAACCCAGAGAAGAGCTGTTGAAACTTCAAATCCATCATCTGCGTTTCGATTGTCACCAGAAACAGTTCCCGAACAACGGCTGAGGAGTTAAAATTAAACAGTTGAGCCCACTAATTAATGGCTCCATGTCAAACTGACGTGTATTTCTACAATGAGGATAATACAAAACAAGGAAAGACGTTTTATATAGAATTCTATTTATCCATTAGTTTTGCATGTGTTACATATATCAGCTAGTGATTTAAACGTAACTGCTTTGAAATACTACAACTTAAAAACGACTATTATTTTTTGTCGTTTAAACTGCTTTAAAGTTTCAGTTTAGAGGTTTGACTATGCTCGTTAAATAGTTGATTAAAATGTAGAGAAAATTCATACTACATTATACATTCGTAACTCTGTCCATCTGTTACACTATCACGGCTAAACCGCTGCGCCGATTTTAATGGAATATAGTATGGAGATACTTTGATTCTTGAGGGAGGACGTAGGCTACTTTTTACCGCGATAACAGAGATACACGCGGGCGGAGCCGCAGGCAAAAGCTAGTAACCAAAATATTTTTCAATAAAGGGGTTGTTTTTCTCATTTTGGTGTCTAATTGTAATGTATTGTATGGAGATATTATGATCATTCTGAATTAGAACATATATATATATTTGTGATAGATGTAGTAGGTAAACCTGGGATGGATAACCTATTTCCATGGACATGGACACCTATAGGTCTGACATATAGGTGTCCATCTCCATTAAGTCAACAGTCACAAATACGTTGTCGATCTTTCAGGTTGTAGTAGGTACGCGCTCTTTTTAAAGAAATATCCAAATTAAATATTGCAGATTAGTAGCGTTGAATTTGACTTTTATACTTATTTACGCAATTAAGATTGCCCTTGACTTCATTGATTAGTTTTAGTACACGAATTATTTCAAGACTTTCTTTTAAAAAATTATTACAACGATATTACTTTGCGCCAACAACGTGAATCACGATTTGGATCGATAAAAAAATAAAAAATAAAATTAAATTAAGTACCTATTAAGAAAAAATAAATAAAAATTCTGTGAATGTGTGTAAGGTGTTCTTAATATTTAAATAAATAAACGTTATTTAAACAAACGCGAGTAATTCCTAAATAGAAAAAAAGGAAATTAAGTAAAACAAATGACACTCAATTTCCACCGACTTGTAATAACATCAGTGGAGACGTATTGTTTTTCAGTTCGCATATCGGTCAATGTCAGTACCGCTTTCCGTTTCGAATCGGACGATTGGACGAAAAAACTGCAGACGGTTTAGAAAAAAAAACGAAACAGTTCGCTGCAATGCTTCATCATTCATAAACGATTCAAGGTCACACAAGAATTGGCCACAGGTTTATGTCTGCAGCGATCATATTACTCATCACTGAATGAATGAAGGGGAACTCCGAACCTGGCACATGGTAGGGGGTAGGGTTTGATGGCGGCAACCAGTAGGCGGCGCTGATGGGCGGATAGTTGCTACCGCTCCTGACTCCGCCCGCCTTGCCTCGCGCGCCGCCAGCCTCACCACGCATCCTTAACACCACACAACACATTCACAATCACATGACTCGAACAACGTCTGCATTGAACCGCGGCTGAGACACTACTGACAACGCACGTAATAGCGACCGATAGTGAGCCGTGAGGTGCGCGGGCGCCGGCTCTGACGGTCGATCAGTCATTCCTCGTGGTGTTGTGTCACCTAACTTCTCCCCCGTCCCACTTTTCTTCCTCCACCCCCCTTTGGCCGTCAGTCAGCAGCTAATGAGGGTCGTCCTGCCGACTACACACATCATAGGTTTTTCAATTGCATCGCATCAACGCCGTTGTATTTTCAGTAAACATTGTAGACTCCTACGCGGACGATAATCCAATTTAATGGATACTAAAGTGTCATAATCGTAATATAAATGTTATTTATTCATAAGTAGATATATTATGACTAATTATACGTAATTTTATTCATAATAAGTACGCCAACAACTCTAGCGTAGAGTAATTATGTTCAATAATAGTTTTACATTTATAAATGCGTTACCGATTTATTCAACTACATATTGAAATTGCAATTATTACAATAGGATATTGAGGAAAAATTTGTTTTGTCCTGTTATTACTTAACTTCAGTAGTATCGAATTAATATTATTAGAGATATGCAGAATGGTTTTGATAAAGACGAGGATCCTTATAGACTACACAGACACACAGGGGTTCCATTATATGTAGTACATAGATTGTAAAATCTTTTATTACTAGCTTTTACACGCGGCTTCCCCTGATTTACCTCCTTAGGGGTGGAATTTCCAAAATTCCTTTCTTAGTGCTCACTTACGTTATATAAAGAACCGATATGCAAAATTTCAGGATTCTAGGTTCAGCGGTTTGGGCTGTGCGTTGATCTTTGGGATGTCAGTCAGTCACCTTCCTCTTTTATATATATAGATTGTTTGTATTGTGGCAAAATAACTATCGAAAATATAATGAACATTATTTTTTTATATAAAGACAAAAAATACACGAAGGGTGTGAGTTGGACGTTTAAAATTTTGTATAATAGAAAGATTTGATGAACACGTTTGATACGCAGACTATGTTGCGGGTACTAGCTAGTAATAATATTAATGCAATAGCAGATCTGTATTTTTTCTTCATGATGATACAACACCGTTCACACTGTTTAAACAGTAGTGACTTGAATGCAATAATGTATGCAAATTATGCAATAAATAACTGAAAATTGTTAAGTCGAAAACGAAAGTATATGCATCTGCGTCTCATTGCGAGAAAAGGTTATTTGAACAGGTGTTGTCGAATATAATGTGGTAATAGAATGTATTATATACATGTATACCTAACATTTATCATTCCTAAGCTTATTTGGGAGCTACTAGTTCAAGCGGTTTTACCTAAATATCAGTTTTCTCATGGAGTAACTGGCATCGCATCTCCACAGCCCTGAGCTCTCAGTAGGTTTTTTTTATATTATAGGCGGGCATACAAGCAGATGTATCGCCTGATGGTAAGCGATTACCACCGCCCATGGACACCAGCAACACCAGAAGCGTTACAAGTACGTTGCAGGCCTTTGGTGGATGGAGAGGGAGATAGGGGTAGGGGGTTGGGGTATGGGCCTCCGATATCCTCACTCACTCGGTGAAACTCACACACCGGTTTTCTGTGAGGCCGTGGTATCACTCCGGTCGAGCCGGCCCATTCATGTCGAAACGTGGCTCTTCCACGGTTCTCGTACTGAACTCGAAGGTTGAATTAGTGGTCAGTGTATTTGACGACACTGACTTCTCATGACTTATATTGTACAATAGAATGTATAATCTTTTCAATGATTTACTAGCTTTTATACGTGGCTCTGTCCGTGTACGTGTTTGTTACGAAAGTTACGCAACTAAAACACAGTAACATTCGCATTTATATTATTAGTAGGAATACTTCATGATCCTTATTCTTTTCTTTTCAAAAGCGACTCCACAGCCTCTGCTTTTACAGTTGAATGTAGAAATACTAAAAACTTAAAACTTAGAAAACACTAGGAACTGAGACGAGGTGTAAATGCAGATGCAGAACAGGGGTATGGGGCGGGACGAGACAAAACGGAACAGAACAGAACGAGACTAGACGGAACCGTACGAGATGAAATGAGACTAGAAAACATTGCCTCTAAGATTTAAGCGTTGATAAGGATTTATACAAAACTACACTATCTACACAATTATAAAATGTTCCAATTACTTATTAGATGATATAATCAATTCACAATTCTAATTGAAATAACACCTTTGCATACACGCGATTCTATTTAATTATCTAGACAAGGTCACTCGACTGCCTGAGTGTCAGCTATTGCCGTTAGCGACTGAATCGTATGTAATGTTTTTGGCCACTTAAGTCATTGTGTATTAGAAAAAGTAGAAACAGTTTTGTGTTTAATTAGTGACGAAAAGAAATAAAGTTGTTATCTATTCTGAGGTGTGTTAACTTTAGCTAAACAAGGAAACTTGTAGATTAAAATGTAAACTATGACTACTTATGATTAACAACTAAAACCATAGTTGATATAACATAATTTTTATTCAATTCTGCCTGGAGAAGGGGTTATGTTTTTCGAGTATTTCAGAAGCGGCTTGATGAATTTTGACGTTTAAAGCATTGTCGTTACATTGCTTTCAATTGTGAAACTAATAAAGGATATTTGTCAATTATATAAATTAAAATCGTTGGTTTGTAAATAAGCACATTTTTATTATAAATTCGAAAGTAACTCTGTCTTTCTGTACGCTTTCACGGCTAAGCCGCTGGACCGATATCAATTAAATTTGCCAATGAGATAATTTGATTCTTGAGGAAGGACAAGGCTAACCGCGAATAACCTATTTTTACACAGGTGAAGAGCAAAAAATAGTTTCTTATATAATTACAATTAACTTCATAATTACCAGCGGCAAAAATGAGATTCTTTATAAAATCCATCAAATTAATTCCTACTATTTGACACAGTTTCTATATTTTACGAGACCCTTACGAAACTCTTTGTCGAAAGTGTCAACAAGAAACATTAGAAGCATTTTTTCTATTCTAATCAGATCAACAGATTAGACAAGCACACCGAATATAATAAATTACACGCTATTAAGTTACAGTAAAAAAATCGCGTCGTCTGAATTGAACACGACACGAGAACACCGTGTCGTCTTGATGGAATACCGAACGAGTGTGAAAACGTCATGCATCCACTTTGAGCGGTGCTTTGTACGTGCTCTGTGTTTTAATATGTCGGTAAAGCTACGTGTGAAGGAAAGGTGTGACAACAATACGATTGAATGATAGTTGAAGGAATGTTTTTTTTTAATAACAACTGCATTGGGAATCAAGAATAAGTTATTACTTTTGTAACACCATAGTTTCTATAATTTTAATTTTCAATTTTTTTGTACTAAGGTGATATTTATTATATTTCTTCATCCTTAGTTTATGTCGGATTTTTTCCTTTTCTCTTGTCAAGCTATTAGTGTATGTGTAATTTGTGGATACCTCTTTTGTGTATTTTGTAGGTAGTAGAGCTGCATTGTTGCATTCGCAATGAGTATGGTGACCGTGGTGGTCACCTATTGGATTCTGCTTATGCTTTCCATCAGGCCGAGTAGAGTCATTTTGGCAGGCCAATACATTAAAAAAATCCTATATAGACATTGCAGAAATAAAGTTAAACCTCAAAAGTGCCCAAAGAATAGTTTTAAACAAATATCTATATGTAGAAGGACATTAAATAAAACAATAAACTTAATACCGATATAATGCACCTACATATATTTACATTTGACATTTGTTTGTTTATAAATACCCTGTGTCAGTGTGAAGAAACACTATTGTGCACAAAATAATCAAACACATCTGTGCACATAACAACATAACACTAATGCGATGCGCACGCGTCTCTATGAGGCAGATCAGAGTAGGAACAGGCAACCAATCTGTCAACTATATTAATAGAATGGTTTGCTATTGTTTTGTATGCTATCTTGGTTGCAGTAGTTATTTAAGATTTTTTTGTTTTAATAAGAAAGGTCAACCTCGACTTTATAACATGTGAAATTTTTATATTTATTTTACTCACAATTGTAATTTTTAATACGTTTTATTAGCTTCTCGTGTATAGTAATTTGTTTGTTTGTAAGTGTGTTTTTAGTAGTAACCCGATGACAATGAATCCAGAAGGAAGGTTAATATTTTTTTGCAGTCTATGTATGCTCGTATGTTCGACAGTAGCGTCTATCCTACTGAACAAATTTTAATGAAAAATGTGTTAATAGTCATAATAATGGCTTGGGTGACATAAGCTACATAAACCGTGAGATCACCACGCTTTGGCATAAATGAGCTGGTTCTACCGAAATGTGACACCACGGCCTCACAGAAAACCGGTGTACAGCGCTTGCGTTGTGTTTCACCGAGTAAGTGAGGATACCGGAGGCCCATCCCCCTCCCCATCCCTCGATGGCCGGCAACGCACTTATGACGCCTCTGGTGTTGGGTGCCCACGGGCGGTGGTAATGTCTTACCATCAGGCGATACGTCTGCTCGTTTGCCCCATATTCCATAAAAAAAACCTTATCAAAAGTTCAGTTAGATGGATAAATATCACAGTTGCTGATCAAACTATTCTACGAGTATATACGTAATATATAACGGATCGACCCTGAAGAGTTCCAAGTTTTCACTATGATCGATACTGCTAAGTAAGGTATCACTTTAGCGATATCTGCCCTTCAATAAACTATAAACTGTTCTAATGTGCATCTAACAATGTTGTTAGATGCATTTTAGAACAGTTTATAGTTTCAGAGGCCCACACCCCAACCCCTCCCCCTAATATGTATTATCGGGGATATGTATTATAGGGGGAGGGGTTGGGGTATGGGCCTCCGGTACTCGGGTCCGGATGTGTTAATAACAGCAGTTCCCGGATCCCTCCCGTCTCAGGCGCAGAGTGGCACACCGTGTGGTTTTAGTCGGTCCGATTCCGACACACCGCCCCGCCGCAAACCCCGGCGGGGTGACGGCCCGAGGGGGTTTCCACACGTTAAAAAAAAAAAAAAAAAATGGGCCTCCGGTACTCCGGCCTCACTCACTTGGTGAAACACCGGTTTATGTTTTATATGTTACTAGTTGACCCATACTACTGACTTGGTACCGCCATATTTATCTACATATCTGTCTCAGCTTCCTAAATGTAGTGTACAGTCGTGGACAAAAAAGAAAAGACTTTTACCGTCACTTTTCAATTTTTCTTGTACACAAACCTTGTCCTAACAATAATGAATACATAAATAGGGAATTGTTTAATTTGGTGCAGCCAATCGGAAGCTATGCGCGTACATACATTTCGGCGATTCATTTTTATATACATACTAGCTGTCCCGGCAAACGTCGTTTTGCTATAACTACTAATAAATTAAAAATTAATTAAAAAAACATTGTCCAGCGGACAAAATTGTGAATCTAAACCATTCCCAGATCCCCTTGAACACACACAAAAAATTTAATCAAAATCGGTCCAGTCGTTTGAGAGTAGTTCAGTGACATACACACTCACAGAAGAATGATATATATAAAGATATAGATGTAGATTTGTAAACCTAGTAACTGTCTTGTCAAATGGTATAAAACAATAACAAATGTAGTATTTATTACATGAGACAAGCGTGTAGGCAAGCCGTCAAGGTATCGAACCCACGTGTCGATGTATTATTTGTTTGTATAATAAGGCCCGAGACACACTATGCGACTATGTTTTCGACGTGATAACGTCTTATAAATCGATGAACACCGCGCCGGCTGCTCGCACCAAAAAGCATGACGCATTGTCACGTTCCTCCTGAGCCAAGCGTGCAAGCGAGAGCTCGCAACATATATACCCGGAACATATATACCCGGAACATATATACCCGGAACATATGACCGGATAGAGAGGCATGATCAGCCTAAGCTTTAAAACATAAGTACAGATTACGTAACCGGTAGAACTCATCATATATCTAAGATGGTCCTACGAAACATTTATTAACAAAAAATTTGGTGGTCTGTGAAGTCTGTTTACGGAAGATAATGATGAGTTCTACCGGTTATGTAATTTCTACTAATATTATAATATATGAAGAGTTTGCACTATTTGTTGCATGTCCCACTCGGGAATTTATGGTTCGACGTTGAAAAACTCTTTAGTGTGTTGCTTAGCTCATTGATCGAGGAAGGCTAAATTCTATTTATATAATTAATACGTGAAGAACAAACTTTGTACAACATTTACGAAAATTATACTGCGTTTATACAGAGAAAATTTTAAGGTACGGTAAAAGTTTTAATTTCTAATAGGCTGAGACATTAAATGTATAAAAGACCACAAAAAGGGCACGAGTTGAGATAATATTTGACTAACTGCGTCGAAAGTTTGAATAAACACATTTTTATACGAGCGAGTGTTGTCAGCGAAAGCGAATTCGAAATAAACTTGTAGAAGAAACGAGCACAAAAGCTTTTAACACATCTTTGAGAAACTCTCTCTCACTCACAGTTGCTAAATATGTAGTGACAAAATAAGAAAGAAAAACAAAAACATTTCATTCATTTACGGTCAAAATTTTCAGAAAGGTATTTTGTTTGTAAAAGTACTGCTATACATACGTAATTACTTTTATCTAAATACTAGTTTTTGCTCGTGGTTCCACCCACCTGTATGTTGGTTCTCGCAGTAAGCAAAGAGTGCCTATACCCTTCTTTTCGTAAGAATCAAAGTATCTAAATGCAAGATTTTATTGAAATCAGTGCCGTGGTTTAACAGTTAGAGCTTACAAAAGTAATGTCGTCTGTCTGGTGACAAATTACTACTTTCATCATCATCAACAACTTTTAATAGTTCACTGCAAGGAGAGGCTTATGTCCACATAAGCCTCTCCTTATCAAAAAAAAAGTTTTGTGATTCTGATAACTAATCTGTCGTGGTTTCCAGCACAATCACTTGTTTCATATCTGTGTGAACATAGAAATGTGTTTTATCGGACACAGTTTTTAAAATGATTATCCCTACTAGTGACCGCCCAACATGGTCAAGATTCGACCATAACGCATTTGTTTAGCTTTCTGCACTCCTCTCCAATATAAACTGTAACTGTGCCAAAATCATAAGTCTCCGTTCGCATAATTTGCTTAAAATTACAAAGTTTTTGTTTAGTTCACGTATTATTTAATGTATACCTAGATTATAATTTCCTACGTTTATTTTATGTTATTATATTCCAAACAATTATTTAACTTTCTGCCTCGCACAACAAAACTGTGGAATGAACTGTCGCCTGCGGTATTCCCGGACCAATACGACCTTCAAACCTTCAAGAAACGAGCGTACTCCTTCTTAAAAGGCCGTCAACGAACCTGTGACGCCTCTGGTGTTGCGGGTGTCCATGGGCGGCAGTAATCGCTTACCATCAGGTGATACTTCAGCTCGTTTGCCCCCTACTTAAATAATAAAAAAAAAAACAACACGTTTAATATATTGACTGAATACTTTCCTTACTGAATCCAGTAAGATCAATAGCCATCAATTCTGAAACTCCAGGCTACGAAGTTGCCTTGGATGATATCAGTAAACAATTACATTCAGAAAAAAGCTTTAATCATAACGACCAATCAGTATCTGGTGTAAAGTGCAACCATAAAACTAAGAACCACTAAGAACCCCCATAAACCGTAACAGTCCGTGGAGAAAGTGACTTTAGTCATTTAGCTGACGGTATTCAATAGGTCTGTAATAATGTCGTGACATTGTTTGATATTTGGTTGTAGCAGCTTTTATTGGATCTGGCTGGTTTGAAACCATGACGTATGAATGCTATAAAAAAAAGGAAAAAAAAAGAAAGAAATAAGGTTTTTAATGTAAGAGACTGGCATTTTTCAAGCAAGCGGACCGTAAAAAAGGAAAACATAAAAAAGAGCTAGCTCTTCCGGTAATACTTTCAGAAATAATGGTCATTAAACATTTATAACAATGGTTTGTACTACATCAGGTTTAAACCCACGGTAATCTATGGACTTGTTGACCCTTCAATGATGCCGTAAAAGAATTGCAAATCTTTAACTTATCGTCTAACCCTCAAATGTATTTCTCGAAAGTGTTGCATCTCACTGACCATTTTTCCGCCTTAACACAAGTAGCCATTCACATCCCCTCGCACACTTATAGCATATACACATTATCCGCTGTAGGGTCAATTACCATTTTGAGTAAGCATTCAAGGGAATAAAGGCCGCCGCACAAATTGCGCTTTGTTTACTCACTGGCCTCTTTTACAACAAGTCGTTGGACATAATAGCGCAGTGTGTAGCGACCCTTAATGTAATAGGTAGGTAACTGTTGAATCAATTTGTCAAGCTTTGTGTGTGCAGTCCTTGAGTTTGTCCTTATCAATATTTAGCTAAACATCGACTACGTAATAGCTATTCTTTTCGCATAACCGTAATGCGTTTACGAAGAATGAGGTGGATAATATTAATGGAGAGTGATATCTTTATCCCCATCCAATTTAATTTCGGGAAAAAGTTGATTCAAAATTACAACAAAAAGGAAAACGAGTTTATTAAAAAAATGGCGTTTGTGACGTTATTTTGTCAGAATCAATAAATGTCATGAATGTATTAACTAACCTGATTCCTTACTGAAAAAAAAATGTCCTACAAAATGTATGGTTGATCCTTCCAACATTTATTGATAACGAGGTCATCAAAAATGATACTAACTAGCAGATTTTTTAACAGTTGCTTAGTTAATATTTATATTATTTAACAGCCACATTATCCCACGTGTCGTGTGGTACGTTATCCCGATCCTACGCTCAAAAGTTTTCTGTCCTTGTTACCTCTGTTAGCTACCACAATAGAAAATTTTTGTAAGGTGAAAAGTGTGCCCCTCATAAACATGAAGCCACTCATAAAAATTTGCTTGTTCCGGGGATTTCTGGGATTCGTCATAGAATTCATTTTATACCGTGGTTTATAAAAAACATATATATGGAAACTTATAGATAAGGTTTGTAAATCGATTAAAGAGACAAAACCCATAATATAACAACTTTTTCACATAAATGTCTACTAGGTATTTATAATCGGTCGGTAGTCATTGCCTAGTTTAATGATGAGGTCAAACAAGTCACGTTAATATGTTAATTAATTATTAAATCTGATTGCCTCTCATCACCGTTGACGATGATAAACTAATTACATTAAAAAGCCAATACATTAAAATTCAATCATCTTTCATCTTTAAAAATAAAAATGAATCACCGAAATGTATGTACGCGCATAACTTCCGATTGACTGCACCAAATTGGATGATTATTTTTTCTATGTATTTGTTATTGTAAGCACAAGGTTTGTATAGAAGAAAATTAAAAGAGAACTGGAACCTTGAGAAACTGAGGCGGGTATTATTTTTATTTTTTTAAGTAATAGGGCAAATGAGTAGATGTATCGCCTGATGGTAAGCGATTACCGCCGCCGACAGACACCTGCAACACCAGGAGCGTCACAAGTGCGTTACCGGCCTTTAGGGAATGGGGGGGGGGAGATAAGGGAGGGGAGGACGTGGGGTATGGGTCTCCGGTATCCTCACTCACTCGGTGAAAGACAGCGCAAGCACTATTTCACACCGGTTTTCTGTAAGGCCGTGGTATCACTCCGGTCGAGCCGGCCCATTCATGCCGAAGCGTGGCTCTCCCACGGTTATATGTATACGGTTGTAGAAATACCAAAACGTTTTTTTCCAAATATTTTGAAAATGCAGAAAATTCGCCAAAAAAAAGTATGGCAGTGCGAAAGTCGCCGGGTCAGTTGGTTTGTGATAAAAGTGAATTGTGGTCATGGCGGTAGTTGTCAAATATTGCCTAGAATTATGCCTAAAATTCCTATTCGTCCTTTTCGTATCTTTGGTGAAGAGTCAAGCTTAATCTTAATTATTCTTAATCTCATTTCGATGTTTTTTACATAATCAATTATATATTGCTGGTGAAGTTTAAATACAGTAACATAAAGTCTTAAAGAGGATCGAGTTGTGTATTATTACATAGTTTATCTCACTTACCATTTCTATTTTCACTGTCAGCCGGCTTCATCTGAATGGGATGGTGCATCTGTAAACAAACAAAAACAAAGTGTTCAATATAAATGTCTATATACTCATTTCTGAAGGATTGATAGTATTAAGTGTACTCTTATTCTTCCCATAGGTATTGTAAAAGCTAAGGGAGCTAGCAAACTAAGCACGATAACAACACTCTGCAAGAGAAGGAAATCTATAAAATACCTCAGTTATGTGATCAGCGAGGTACGGTAGTTCAAAAACTTCTTTCTAAGGAGATACATATATTTGGCAGAAGAATATTTAATGTTGTTGATAGGAGTGATGGGATATTTATTATTATCTCTTCTACTTTGAATTCACTCTCTCTATCTCTCTTTTTACGACAACTCTTTCTTGTTTTAAAGATAACTCCCGTATTAAGAATATACATCCAGTATTGCGGGGACCAAGCATATATGAAACGGACACAAAAACACCGAGACTCAGAATAACAATTTGTGGATCACAATCTTAGTCAACCTGTGATTACATCAAACAGAGGAATAGGTGATCAATGTCAACTGAGAGCTATGATGGAGTATTGGAACCATAAATTGCAAACTAAGGTGTGATCGATAACTGATTATTCGTTTAGGAACGGCAAGTTATGTAGTGGTATATTAACATTTATTTTTACGGGAATTAACGCGATCACCTATTAAAAGGTATTACATACCTCTGATTTCCTGACATTTCGACCAGGGAACACTGGCCGTGGTCACAGGCCTTAGACAACAGTCAGCCTGTGACCAGTCCAGACCAGTGTCAGTGTGTGATCGCGTTTATTCCCGTAAAAATAATTGGTAATATATCATGGAACGCGAAAATTTAACAGTTAGTATTTTTATTGAATACTAGCTGTAGTTCGCGGCTCCGCCCGCGTGTATGTCGGTCATCGCGACAAATAGTAGCCTAAAAGTTATTCCGATATAAGCTATATTATTCTTAAGTTTCATCCAAATCGGTTCAGTAGTTATTGCGTGAAAGAGCAGCAAACACACATTCTTAAAAACTTCTGCATTTATAATATTAGTAGGATTAGTAATCACATTGGATAGTGTAAAAACACGAATTTCAGAAACCAAATGCAAACAAATTTAAAAGGGAAAATTGAAGGTCATTCGGAATAACCTTGTCTATGTCTCGAACTTTCGACTGAAGTGTTGTAAATTTCGAATAAACTAGATTTTCTCTCTAGATTACTTAATTTTATCCCTTAGGTTCTATAAGACCGTATATATATATATTATGTGTGTTCGCGGATAACTATGTTCGTCTATGAACCGATTTTGATGAGTTTGTTTTAAGGGAAAGGAGATTTCCAAACGGTGGTGCCATGAAAAGACTGTAATTTGACGCAGCAATTGAATTAGCACCAATGTTTTAAGAATAACCTTACACCTTACTTGACTGAGTTAGCTGGAGTCGTTTAACTGTGCAATGTCCTGCTTTGTTAACAAGTGAGTTATTATTCATGTTCGAATAATCACAGAACATTTTAAACGGTTGTAAAACACAGCGTTGGAGTCAAAACGGCTGGCATATAAATGTTTCAGATCGTTTATTTATGCTAAGCGATGTATTTGAAATAGATAGTGATTATCGATGGTATGTGTATTGTTAGACTGTGTCTGTTTACTGTTTAGTAGCATGTTTACTTAGGGATAAACATAGATGGGGTTAGTAGTATATTCTACTTATTCCGAGTTTGAACTCACCTGAAATGTAAGGAAAACATAATTTTATATATATGTATTCGTATATGTATCAGGCTAGAAGCAACTTAGATTTAAGGACCGTGAAAACGTTTTATTTATTATCATTAAAAGAATTTTGAATCGTCCAAAGACTTGTTTAAAAATAAAAAGGCAATGTGCAATTACAGTGAACGCCAAAACATCCAGGTGTCACTCGTCAGCAATCACTTCAATGTATTTATGTGACTGTGTGACGTGCGCCGTATACATGTCCACTTATTGAGTAATCGCCAGACAGTATTGGCAGCGATCACTTAAACTTTCCATACGTCACAACACAATTAGTGTTATTCCAAACACGAATCGAGGAAATAACGGATGTAATTAAGTCTGTTTATCTCGTTCACTTATATGACAATTTATATGTTCCTCTCATGAAATTTACTGATTGGTGTTGTGATAATTTTTGGCGTTATGATTTCCAAATTTGAATTTGGAAGTAGTAGAGTAAATTGTTAACTGCAGCCAATGAACACTGGTTTTTGTCTTCCTATTAAACGACGTCAATAGGGTTGCCAGTTTTAATTAACTTTAGTGACAGCTTGGTTGTCAAATATGTCAAGTGTGACAGTTATGATGTCAATTAAGTCAGCTGTGTGTGAAGCTCAAATTACAAATACGAGAACAGTGTTATCTATGTAATGATGTATTAGTAGTACCTATCATCGTTTACATAAGGTACACAACTCATTCGAAGGTCCTTGGTATACGTTTTTATAATAGAATTCCTATACATGTAATCGACCTTCCTATAAATAAATTCAAGCTAACTATAAAAAATCACCTTATTAGGAAAGCCTACTATACGATCAACGACTATCTAAATGACAATCAGTCATGGGCTTAAGGTGTCATTAGAGAGATACACACAAACTTCTTTGTTATATAACTAAGCTAAATATTAACAAACAATTGTTAGTTGAGGGTAATGCGTGGCGATTATCATGGTAATTTAATTAGTAGTGATTTTTATCAGTATCTCGACTATGGTCTGTCATGCTCACTAAAATATCATTGCTTGCGGTGTCGTCGTGGGGTGGGTCGTTTCTTTCCCTCTGATATGGCGAAGGAGATGATGGCTGGTCCATGCGTCATACTCGTGAACGGGTGCTGCTTGGGGTGATTGGTCGGCCTAGTCAGCGATGCTTTAGACATACTATTATTTTGGTTCGTTCAACTGCAACTGTAGCCTTTTAATCTAGTCACGAATTATTTTCAACAGCAGATTTTGCAACTGATTGTAAGTAGATGTGCACCTTGAATGATTTCTATGTTTAATAGACTAAAACCTTTAACGTTATCAATGAATGATTTTTCTTTTCTTTTTTTGTTTGAGCGTTAGATTTCGGAGCATTTCAATAAAAGGAAATTCAGGTGGCAACAGCTTGCATACTGTTTACCTTACATGTAATACTAACATTAGTGTACCTGAAAATCTGACTTTGAAAAGAGTGGCCATGAGTTTCTTTGCCAGTATTCTTCTCATGAGGCTCTACGCATTTTGGAAACTGGAAGTTATGGATCGACACAGGCAGGCAGTAGATTTTGGTGTTTTCACCTAATTTACCTCGACAATACAGCACATGCTGTGGCGTCTGTTTGTGTCGATCTATGATTCTTAACTACAGCTTCAATTTAACGTTCATAAATGTCACTTAGTGTCTTAATTGAATAAATGAATTTGAATTTTGAATTTTGAATTAGTACAGTAGGTTGTGAAGCATGTATTTTAAGTCCGATTAAAAGACTATTATTATAAGATCATTCCTACTTATATCATACTCTTAGAGCCTCATCATACTAGCGGATTGCGAGCGTCCTCAAAGCGGAATGGGCGCGCAACGAACGCGCCGCGCATGCGAAGCAAACTCGTTGTGGACGTGGAACAAGATCGCCGCGAATAGAAGCATGGACACCATTTTGTACTGTCTCGCACAAACGTCGTCGGGATCCATTTTGTTATTGAGTACGTACGTCTTTAATTCGATCGAAACACACGACAAAAACGTAGCATATTTGCCACGTGTCTGCGACGTCCTCGCTGTGCAGCCGGGGTGTGTTCGCGACGCATTCGCTACGCATTCGCTACGCACTCACCCCGCCCCGCAGCTCCCAAACCGCTAGTATGATTAGGCCTTTCAACTTAAGTTGAACATAGTTACTTGATATTTTCTTTACTTAATACTTGAGTACTAAGTAAAGAAAACATCAAAGTACTCAAGGTACAAATTATTTTTCAAGTATTTTATTGCCTTTGAAACTGTCTTATAATACTTAGAATATACTAATTAGGAGAGACTTCGTTGGAATATCTTAAAAGCTTTTTGAATATGTCCAGTTTGTTCTCAGTTAGGTACTTAATTTGTGGTTCAGAAGTACCATTATTGTAGATTTACGTTGAACGTACGTCGGTTCGATAGTAATGTATCACGGTACTAACAGAATAGCAAAAGCTATGGCGTGGTATTTTAAGAGCGAAATTTTAGATTTAATACTGTGAAGGCAACCTTTACTGTTTTGTTTCATCATCATCATGAACTGTCCTTAATAGTCCACTTAGATAGGAGGTTTTAGTCTACTGTACCACCCTGGCCAAATGAATTAGTATAGGATTTGTTTCAACTTTTGTTTAATTTTATTCATTACTAGCTGAACCCCGCGGTGTTACCCACGGTTATTGTTGTACCGCGAGTAACGCCGCGGGACAAAGTTAGTCTAAAAAAAGTAGCCTAAGTTACTCCCCGGATCATCAGCTATCTGCCAGTGAAAGTCCCGTCAAAATCCGTCCAGCCGTTCCAGAGATTACCCGGAACAAACAGACAGACAGACAGACAGACAAAAATTTTTTTTAACTACATTTTTGGTATATGTACCGTGTATACATACATATGCATTTAGTAAAAAGCGGTTATTTTAATATTACAAACAGACACTCCAATTTTATTTAGTTGTATAGATGTATAGATTGATAGAAGACTCACGAAAGGAATTTATTGAGCAAATGTATGTATAAGTGTCGGTCATAGTCACAAAAAATAGCCTATGTCCTACTCCAAGGTCAGATCTATCTTTATACTGAAATTCATCCAAATCTGTTTAGCAGTTTAGCCGTAACAGCGTAACGGACGGACAGAGTTATTTTCAAAGTTATAATATCAATATGGATTATAGATAAAAGTAAACTTCTTACACGAAAAGAAAGTTCAGCTGCCTAGAATTAAACTAAAAGCCGACACTAATCTAGTTAAGGATAGGCTCAGAGGTTGATGGTATAATTAGTATCTATATTAATATTAATGGATATAATACCTCTCATAATTGAAGTATTCTCATCGGGATACCCTGCGGGTATGTCTGTGTTTGGTAACATTAACGCGTATATCTGAGAAATTCTGGGAAAGGAATGACATCCCCTGGCATTTAACAGAAGTGTGAATTATTATAATTATACCTAGATTCCGTAGGCGGTGTGTTGAGCCTTATTTAATTAAGTTAGTTTAACGATCGTCAACCATTTCGCTAGTATATTATTTGCACAGAGATGTTACTACACAGGCTTCCCTCACTCAAATTGGTGAAGGATAGAAGGTAAGTACTTATTTATACAGGTTCATATAATTACTTGTGCATTATAATATGTCCGTCGCAGTTGGCGATCTCTGTTGAGACTGACTGCCGTGCCTGAAATCAGCTATTAAACTTCATCATCATAATTACATATTATCGTGTGTAAATTTTACCATAGGGGAGCGAATTTTCTTCCTCACAGGAAACCAGTTTTAAGTAGTTTTTTTTTATGTGTGAGTGAGGTTATCAAAGTCTCAACGCCTCCGTCCCCGTCCCTGTGAAGCAACGCACTTGGCGCTCTTGAGTTGTAGGTGTTCGTAGCCGGTGTGAGATAATTCGTCCACTCATTCTTTACTATAAAAGCACCTGCCATAATATATATATTCAACTATCACTTAATACTCATAAAATCATATGTCATAATTTTCACATAAATAACAGTATCCAGAAGGCTTCGCTTCCATGTGACAATTTAAATCGTTCTAGATTGAAGGTAGGTCAAATTCCGCGACAGGCATCGCCCATTGCAGGTTTATTGCCTACACTCAATATAAATTCCCGATAGACGCGGAAGGCATTTTACTGTTAGGGTTGACAGAAATACGAATGCAAAGAATTTAAGCTTTTGTTAAGTTTTTGCTAAAGATTAAAGTGCATGTGAATTGTTTGTTGAATCTGAGTCTTAATAAAAGTTGCCTGGAAGAGATTGTTTTAACAATAAGGCAGTCCATTGTATATATCTTCTGTTACTATTCAACTACAATGTTGTGATTGGTGCACAATAAAGTATACTCTATTATTAAAAGTAATTGTTTTTATCTATGGTACTATCGCGATATCTTGCGAAAACTACCTTCTGCAATTTAAATACATTATGCGAAAGAGACCTCTTTAGAACTCGAAAAATATATTGCTAAGCACACGTTTTGTGAATAATCCATTAATACCTCTCCCAGACACATTTACGTGTAGAATGCGATTCACATTGAAATGAAATGCTCCACTGCTTCTTAAGACAATAAATTGTAATTTTGATACAGATCTTCCATGTTTATTAGCTTTAGATTAATGTAATGAATAAATTGGAGTCAATCTCGCAAACCGAATAAGAGCAAGCTATTGAATCTGTTTTTATAATCTTAATGCTGTAGATAAAAGATTTCAGATTATGATAACTACCAAAACGGTGTGAATACAAATTAACCTAGCTACTTCGTAATAACCTATAAAATATAATCAACGTTTTGTAATATCCAAGTAATTAAGTGTTGATTTCGTTTTATCTGATAGCAGTGTTTCTTTGCTATTACTTCTCCAATACTTGGTACTTGCGGACGTAAAGTGCCTTGAGATAATTTATGGCAAATAATTGAAGTCAGATTTTATGAATATTTAAAAGCTAAGTTTAATGTACTGGATTGTGGTATATGTTAATTTATTTTAATTCAAGTGTTTTATTTTAATCAAACAGTTTAGTAAATGTTATTTTAGTTACAATCTCAAAAACAGGAGGAGGACTTTAATTCGGTTCTTTTTTTCATTTTTGACCATAAAACTTAAATATAATTAACATAATTTCCCCAAATCAATAGATTTAAATTTCAACCGGTCAATAGTGGCCCGCATGGCGGGAAACGCAGCGTAGGAAGGCCTTCCGCAAGGTGGATTGACGACCTGGCCCCTAGGCAAGTTACAAGCGTTCTTTCTGCAATCAGTAACGCCTAAATTCTCGTGTGTCATTGGCTAATACTTTGTCTAAGATTACTTGGTCTACGATTAGCCAATGACACATAAGAATTTAGGCGTTAACGATTGCAGAAAGAAGAACGCTCGCAACTTGGCTAGGGGGGTTGGTTAAGATCGCAGGAACTCTTTGATAGAAAACATACCGTAATTTAAATACGTCAGTACGTACAGCCCTAAAACGATGTCATATTAGCTACTACAAGTATACTTTGATATTTAGTGTTCGATACATCGCATATCGAACGTTGGACAAGACAGTTTAAAAATAAATGAATCGTGACATCGTCAGATCGTTACAGAGTGAATCGATTGTCGTGGTAAATTATAGTAACTGTGTATTTAAGAGCAGTAGATTAAGACTTTTCGCTATTTTAGAGCCTTTAGAAAATAATGTTTTAAGAGTTTTAAAGTCTCTTTATCGATGAAAGGTACCTATTTATCCTAGTCGGGTAATGATTTACTTAAAGCTATAACGCCTTGAACTTCATACAGATAATGTATGTTCAATCATTTTGTAAATAGTATTTTACTTGAGGGAATAGAGGTATATACGAGTATATATATTTAATATATGAGTCTCCCAAAGCGATTCGACTCTGCCTGATAGAAAGTATAAGCAGAATCCAAGATAAGTGTTCACCATACTCATTGCGAATGCAGACGATGCAGCAATGCAGCCTGTTGACCCACACTATGGCGACCCCTATTCCGACTATAGATTGATACCTACGTAAAACGTTAAAAATATTTTAGTTTACAGTGTATAAAACATACTATGCAAAGTATTTCTTGTGTGGTCAATATACATTTAACAGCGCCATCTAGCAATATACGGATGTACTGCTTTGATAAAACAGATCCTGCATTGCGATATTAATGTTCATGAAACAATGTCGATGGCTTAACTCGTGTTGCATGTAGTACCAGATAGAGAATAAATCTTTATCGTATACCAATAAAGGACTAAAATAGCATAAAGCTGGTTAAAGTTACAAGAAAATTAGTCCTAGGATTCACAAAGCAAGAGCAAGATGGAACACTTTACGTCAACAAAAAGTTTCGCGCGATTATAACACGTGTTTACATACATCTAAAACCATTCGCGTTAAACGGAATTCCTTTGGCACAAGTCGAAATGAATGAAAATATTTGTGGGCAATAAAAAGTGGGTAGAGAAATAGTTTTTTTTTATTATGATGGTTTTATTTGAGTATTAGACGCTCAGTATGTTTTCGTAGTAATAACGTCAGTAAACTGTATAATTTATCGAGGCGATAAAATTATGATTCTCATTGGGGGTCACTCCTGAATGAATATATTTTAGTCTGAATCTCATTTATCATGTTTTTATGTGTTCTTAAAAAAATATCTCATGTTAAAGGGGTTAAATGTGTTGATAAAGATTATAGCATAACCATGTTATACTATTTATGTGTAAGTTGACTTGAGTTGCGATGTTTTAATTTCTCATTAAGTTTTTCTAATGATTGCGATTAGGTCGAACGAAACTCGACTTCTTTTTTATTCCCTTTTCTTTCATTTTTAAAGAGTTGACCTCCACACTAGGTTTCGGGGGCGATAAATCAATCTAGCTAAGATTAATTTTTAGAAACTTACCCAAAAAAAACGTGAGTAAAGCTCGGTCATCCAGGTACTCTAATTTAAACATGCTTACCTTAACATATTCTCAGCAAAAATAGGTAACCAGAGGTACAAAACCAAATCACATCCAAATATATCTACAAGGTAGTAGAGCCACGCTGATTTCAGCACGAACGGGCCGGCTCGACCAGGGCGGTACTACCCTCGCACAGAAAATCAACGTAAAGTGATAGCGATTATGCTGTCGTGTTTCGTTGGTGAGTGCGAGTCCGGAGGCCCAATGATGCGAAAGCATCACTAGCCCGCCATGGTGTGGGTCACCATGCTGCATTGTTGCATTGTCTGCGTTCGCAGTATGGTGACCATCACTCTTGGATTCTGCTTATGCTTTCCATCAGGCAGAGTAGAGTCATTATGGCTGGGTCAAACATAAAAAAAAAAATAAAAAAAAAAAAAAAAAAAAATTGGTTTAAGATCTACGGTATTAGAGACAAACATATAACTTCTTCCGTAACGATGATTTGGAAATAAAAAGTATATAAATGCTCATAATGGCCCTACATCATTAAAAGGCGATAATAGTCAATCGCGCTTTTCGACCACCACGGTAATATACCAAGTAACGTAGGTTCAATTCTCATATAAAACAAAAAACCTAAGCTATTATTTCAAAATGTTTAGAATTCTCGACACACCTTTTCGGAAACAAAACACATATTCCTTCAATAACTACATTAAAGACATACATCAAACAAACTCGCTACATAATATAAACAGTATACTTCAATCGAAAAAAGCTTTACAAAGTGACCGATAATCCAACACCGGTCATTTTCTCCACAAACAACCCCTTAAGACCGGCAGGTACATAAAAGAGAGGGGGGATGATCCTACACAAGAAAAAGCCATCAGAAAACAAAAGGGTCATTTTAATACCTTTGTCGCGACCCCAGGTCAAAGAAAAAAAAGTATCGGCTAAAGGTACCGCAAAGGTATCCCGCATTTAAAAAGCACTGGTCGAATAAAGACCTTCAAAGATGCCCTTTTAGGCTTATTATACGGTTGGAGGGATTTTGCTGAGTAAAAAATGTACATAGGCCAGTTGTGACGACTTTTCCTGTTCCTTGTTGGAAAATGAAATGATTTGTTTACTTGCTCCTTATTGTCGTTGAGAGCAAATTAAATACAGTTTAATTAATTAAAGCATTTTTCTTAATAATTGTATCGTTATAAAAAAAAAAGCCAGTGTTATAGGTGGACATTGCTGAATATTCTATATTAATTTTGGAAATTGTTGTTTACGTTTGATGTCTTAAATCAAATTCTGAATGAATGCTGAAATAAGAGAAAGACATGTATGTAAACTTTACTTATAGTATTGAAATACAAATTATATCAACATTATATTCCACGGAGAGGTCTATGTTTATCAGTGGGTTGTTAAAAGTTACAAAGAACTTTTTATTAGGTACATACCTGATGCAGTTATGATATCATGTCTATTTATTGAGAGCTAAAAACCCATTAAAAACTTTCTTATTTTAAAACAGAGTTTCGACTAGACTACTTCGCAACCGAACGGCCAAACGAGATCAACAATGAAAATAATATGGTGATTAAAACTTGTAAGTATACATAAAATACATAGACATGGATTCATGAAATCCTCATTAATCCCGAATAAAAAGATCTTAAAAAATATAGCATCTGTTTTCGTAGGTACTCTCATGTTACGATGGCAATTACTAAGAGTGCAGCTTTGTCTCTCCACGTCCCGATTGCGAACGCTTGAGATTTCTTTTTGTTTAGCCGTCTCGTTACCGGGCCCTCACAGGCCCCTCACAATGGCCTATGGAGATATTGTGCCAAAATAATCGTCGGTTGAAGAGGGAATTAAGGGAAAGTACTCGTTAAGTGAAGACTTGTGAAGGTTTTAGACGATTTCCATTTTTTTTTAATGATTGTTGAACTTCAGGTTGTGATCGAGGTAAAAATTCAGATTTTTTTATGGATGGTCCTGTCAATATAAATCTACTCTGCCTGATAGAAAGCATAAGCAGAATCCAAGATTAGTGGTCACCATACTCATTGCGAATGAAGGCAATGCAACAATGCAGCATGGTGACCCACATTACGGCGGCTTAGTGATGCTTCTACTTCATTGGGCCTCTGGTCTCACACTCGCCAACGAATCACGACAGTACGAACGCTGTCATTTTACGTTGATTTTCTGTGTGAGGGTAGTACCGCCTCGGTCGAGCCGTCCCGTTCGTGCTGATATCAGCATCGCTCTACTGCCTACTATAATAAGCATTATTATTCTTTGTTTTTCAAACAATCTGTCTTTACTTGTCTTACATCTGATCTAATACTTTTAAACGAGAAAATCTTTTTATATTTTAAAATGGATTTCGGGGGCGATAAATTCATCTAGGCAGGATTCATATTCAGAAAATTTTTCCAAAAAACATGGCAATTATAGTTCATCAAAGTTCCTTTCAACTGTGTATCATGTTTTCAAATTTAACACTAATATACTTGCGAGTACATGGAAAGATCAAGTACTATATCTAAAGCTAAACTAAAAACTCTAAAACAGTGATCGAAACTAACAGCTATTATAAATTCCTATTCCAATAAACGTTCCACTGGATACTCCCAAACTTTACGATTATAGTACAAGTTTTGGGGCAGTCACGCCCCGTAGCCCTAGTGGTTGGAAGGTGACTATGGCGAATTTTACTACTTCAACTGAAGTTTAATCTATTGGGATTTAGGATCTCGAAGGTATTCGATTCTGTAACGTACACATGAAAATCTATTTAATGTTGAAAGAGATATGGGTGATTATTGTCGTTTAGCAGGACATCAATTTTTGATATGTCAAAACAGTTTTATATGGACATATAATTAAACATTAAATTTAAGTTGATATGCTTCAGCAGTCAAGAACACATACATCCTTGTACGCCATTTACTTAGGATTGGGACGCGCCTAATACGTCCTCAAAATGTTTTGCTGTCTTCTAACATGGTTACGTATTACCCATCACACGTCATGGACGCTTATTAGGGCCTCAACGAATGAAGGCCAGTTAGTGGCAGTTCAGAAAAGTATAAAGTTGGCCCGCAAAGTAAGCTAAATAAAATCTATACAAATAAATAAAATTGGAGTGTCTGTTTGTAATATTAAAATAACCGCTTTTTACTTAATGCATATATGTATGTATACACGATACATATACCAAAAATGTAGTTAAAAAAATTTTTGTCTGTCTGTCTGACTGTTTGTTCCGGGTAATCTCTGGAACGGCTAGACGGATTTTGACGGGATTTTCACTGGCAGGTAGCTCCTGATCCGGGGAGTAACTTAGGCTACTTTTTTTAGACTAACTTTGTCCCGCGGCGTTACTCGCGGTACAACAATAACTGCGGGTAACACCGCGGGGTTCAGCTAGTATAACATATAATATTAGTTTCGCCACCCCTATTCATCGCGCTGGTGTACAAAGAGCCGAATCATAGAGTAAACTAAACATAACATCGGCACTGCAAGTAACAGTACGGTATAGAAGGAAAATTTCTCACAAACCCTATTCCAAACCGTCTTGCCAGCCTTATATAGTAATAAGCCGAAATTTATTGTTTGAGGAGACGCCTAGGTCCAGTTGTGGACTAATAAAGGTGATGAAGATGATTGATACATATTTATTTTCATGATTATAACAACCTTATTCTCACCTCAATAGCTAAAGAAATTCATACTACTTTCATTTTTATCTTGGCTGCCTTCAAACTTGTTTTTGTCAAGCAAAATTGTATCGCGACCCGTGTAAACCTACGATGAAAGTCGGGTGTTATGGACTTTAGTAATTTCCCTCGGCGAAAAGTTTTCATTTCTCGGTATTGTCCTGTTTGTTATTCTTACATCAGGTAAAAATGTATTGATGATATAAAAACTTTTTTGCTTCATCACTGCAAACACAGGCTTTAATGTGTTTTTATTTTTACATGTTTTTTATTAGCTTCTTCACCTGTATGTTTGTTTGTTTGTAACCTACTCCTTTGGACTTGATTTTGACCCACTTCTAACGGCCAGATTTCATTTAAATTAAGTAGACTTATCGAGGACTGATGACAATGCAATAATACGAGAAAAATAAATTGAAATAAATAATAGTTATTACTTTAGAAGAACCGGTTGAACCAGTAGCCGATCCCGAATTAATCTTGTGAATAATAAAGGCTAGGATTAAGATGATAAATAGTTATTATTTTAATGTAAAAATGCGGGGGATGCTTTCTGAAAAAAATTCAATAATGTCGCCCCACTATTTCGAATAACGATTCACCTTAAGGTTATCAAACATCATAGAGTTTTTATTCTATAGGAGACTATATTCTAATTAAAATATATTATACTTATTAAACATTTATTGCCGGGAAGGATGGCATAATGGTTTAAACGGTCCCCTTGTCACTTCCTACTGCACGCAGTGTTGCGGGTTCGATCCTTACACGCGACAGCACTTTGTGTGATCTATTCTTAGTGGGAAACTTTTTAATAAAGCTGTGCCCGCTACTTCGTACACGTGACATTTGGATTTTCAAATTATTTTTAATTTTTCACCGTTTAAACCTTCCCTGGACTAAAACAAACATTTCAAGACCAAAATTTACTTAAATCGGCACAGCCGTTTTTGAGTTTTCGCGAGACAAACGAACAGCAATTGATTTTAAATATAAGAAGAAGAAGGTTAATTGCAATACCAGAACGATTTGTTTTAACTTTAGTGATCACTAAATACTTAGGTAGCTCTTTCTAGTTATTGCAATATTTAATCAAATTCTCGTGCAGAATCATTGTAAGACAGTTGGTAGTTGGACTGTCTGGTATACCAATCTAAAACAATATAATTTCAAAACACATGAAAATAGAAAAATCTGATCCATTCCAAACAAAGGAGGTATACATTTAATACAACGGAAATCAGAAGTTCTATTTTACTTTCATACGAAGGATTTTATTAAACCAACCAATTGAAACATTTGATTTCATTTAGTTTTTTTTGAATGTCTGTTTTCATTTACGTCGACAAGCAGATAACCTCTCAAATAAATTCCAACCTTTAACTGCTATATACCAATTCTAACAAGTGCAGTTTTAACAAAAATTAAACCGACTTCAAGGTTCGACTCGATTTCTCTTGGATGCCATCTTCAGATATCAATGTCCTTATCATGGTACCACCGCTGGGACATCTCCCTTCTATTCAAAAAAGGATCATCAAAATCGGTCCATAAACGACGAAGTTATCCGGAAACATACATAAAAAACATATATATACGGTCGAAATGAGAAACCTCCTCCTTTGTTTGAAGTCGGTTAATAAAAACAAATACCTCTCCCATTACTTAAGCGATAGATTACAGGATTATACGATATATATGGATACAGTCATTAATTCGTTACACAGACACATTAATATCATAACTAATCCACCTGCCAAGGGTAGATAATAATTAAGGTGACATGCCAAGTACTTAACAAAATTGGATAATGATATTATTATATATCTCCTTTAGGAGTGAAGAAGAATAGTTGTCTGTTTATGCCACCACGGAATCTATGGTATGGAGGAGCAAACAATTCAAATTCAAATCATTTATTCAATTAAGACACTAAGTGACATTTATGAACGTTAAATTGAAGCTACAGTTAAAAATCATAGATCGACACAAACAGACGCCACAGCATATGCTGTATTGTCAAGGTAAATTAGGTGAAAACACCAAAATCTACTGCCTGCTTGTGTGGATCCATAACTTCCAGTTTATAAAATGCGTAGAGCCTTATGAGAAGAATATTGGCAAAGAAAAAAGGAGAAGATTGACAGTTTTATCATGTTTTTAACAGACTACGGACGGACAGAAGCTTGAAGGGTAAGTTTTGGTAGTTTATGTATGATTGTATGAAAGCCGATTTCAATGAATGACCTGTCAATAGATTCGTAATAATAGTGCGGGTAACATTTTTTTTTTTTTGCGTAGTCGGGTGTCGGGTTAGTTTTTGTTTTATTTTTTGCGTGCCCAACACCGGGTTGACGCTCTTTGAGGGAGGTTTTTCTCCAGCAGTGGACAAGACGGTAGGCTAATAACGATGATGATGATGATAGGACATTTAAAACTTGTATTTATTGGCACGAAGTGTATGAGAAAGCAATGTTACCAAGTAATCATAACTTTGTTTAAATTCGAAATCACGAATTAGTAACATTAACTGTCCTTTTACAACAACAACCAAGGGTAACGCCGCGGGTCGTAACTAGTCTATAAAAGTAGCCTAATTTACTTTTTATATCATCAACTATGTGCCAGTGAAACTCCGTCAAAATCTTTCCAGCAGTCCCAGAAACAAACAGACGGACTTAAACTTTAACGTAGTAAAAAGCTGTTAATTTGATATACGAAACAAACACTTCAACTTTATTTAATTTCTATAAATGTAAAGACAGCAATATAAAAGGTTTAAAGCTTCGAGAAAGCTCTACTTCAATAAAAAGGTCTACCTACGCACTTGTTACAAATTTATACCTCATCAGACTCTAGTTCCAGCCGTATCTAAGTCGAAATCGATAGGGCTTAATACTTTATAAGTAAAAGCTGCTGTGGGTTCAGATCCTCGACAAAAGATTAGGTATAAATATAATGGCTATCCTGTAGAACCAAGTAGTTATATATTTATGTAATAATATATTTTTCAAGAGCTTAATGCTCATTTGTAAAATGGCAGATTAAATATTCCAGTCAATTTATATCAATCATCATTCGGGATGATTATGAAATATTATAAGGTTATCGATATGGAACACATAACAAATTTGAATTCTGACGTATTTTGTCAATAATAATTAGGTAAATATAAATAAAACCTAAATTACTAAGTTATTTAAAAGTTACTATGTTTAAAAAATGACACAGCATGAATGAGGTAATAGTGCATTGTTTTTTATTATAATACACTGATTATAGACACCCTTGTAAAAGTTCTAGAATAGGACATTTAATAAAGTGTAGCTTGCAAGTCCACGAAACAGTATTTCAGCTCAAGTATATGTCTGTATGTCCCCTTAAATCTTGGTAATTTATTTTAACATACATTTTTAATAATTGTGTTAAATTAACATTTTAAGTCCGTAACTTTTCAGAGGTCAAAGTATACCTAACTACCCTGCACAAAAGACATTGTAAATTTAATATTTCAGCAAGAAATTACAGGTTTCATTGTATTTTTTATCATAAAGTTTTAAGTCAGGTCAAACATAATTTCTATAACGATAAAAGAACATCACTTTTTAACTGAAAATATAGTTTAAATTGTTATTTTTACTCGATATTCTGCCCGGAGCACGGGAGCCATGTTATAAAACGGGCCATTCAAGATTCTTTTTCATGCACTTTATGGACGACGAGTCTTAAAGTCGTGCTGTGGTGAAATTCTTATATACATTTACGAGTCAGGTCAATTACTGGACGGGATTGTGAACGTGATGTGTATATATATAGCTTTTTATACGTATTCAATTCATGGAAAGTTAGTCATTTTGAGAATGAATTTCGATTTGTTCTAAGATTAGGTAATATTCAGAGTAAAATATGAACATTTGCATAGCTTTGAGTTAGACGGAACGTGCAAACTCGTTAAATTTGTCGTATGACTTTTCTTAATAAAATCATAGTGATTATAGATTTCGTTCTCAAACCACACAAAATCAACTGAGTTGAACTAACTTGGGACTAAAATCTTACGAGTGATTCAATCATATTTGAAACAAACAGTGTGTAAACAGCCTAATTATAAGCACAATATTATATGGTAGTAGTGTTATTGTATGGTAGTGTGTCAATTATTTGTGTCCTTCAAGAAATTGTAATATCCTTTTTCTGCCTATGTGACACTAAAATATATACCAATGGCTAACCAGCAATCGAAACAAAAGACGCAAAATAAGCCACGTAACAAGAATAGTCGCCAATGAACAGGCAGCCTTCTCAAAAAAGCAACGTTGGCGAAATTTTTAAAGTTCATTCCCGTTGTACGCTCCATTAGTTTTGGGGGCCGATTTTTCCGACCCTTCAACTTTCGGGAGCGGCCTCCACGTCCCAAAGTTTGTGCTCTATCGAAAATAAACAGGGATCTGACGAGTTTTTCTCTTATTACTTCCACGTGAAATATCATACAGTGTGTACCGTGTACCTACATTAGGCACCGTGTCATATTTATGTTCTATTCACTGGTTCTAATGGTTTCTACACGTGTCAAAATACACACGCAAAATAAGTATCCTATCGGAAATTATATTTAACATCAGTTGTATACAGAATTAAATATATATTTGAGTTCAAGATAAACATACACACAGATGTAAAATTCTCAATTGTCATTCCTTCGATGACAACATAAGATGTAAAAATCTGTTAAAATAACTAAGAGTTTGAGTTGTTTTTTCTATCTATCTAATAACTTAAAATTAACAATTTCTATGCAAGAAATTTGGGTGTCAGGGGCGATAAATCGATCTAGCTAGGGTTTGTTTTAAGAAAATTTTCCAAAAAAAATACCGATTATTCATGTATAAAGTCGATCTATAAGATTAAAAAAAAATTGAGATTTAAAATCCAATTTACTTGTATACTCCGTTCGCTTAGATGAGAAATCCGCAGCCACAAAATCAAAGAGCCCACCTGCGGCTTACATCCACAAGCAGTTTGTTAGTTGTATGAATTAATATATTCGTGTTTCACAACAGTAACCACGATTGTGTGCGGGTGCACCGACATTATCTAAACGAATGGACTATAATTGAAATTTACAGTTTGAGACTCACTGTAATTTGCCAAAGACGGCTAACAAAAGGTCTACAGTCTTCATTTGAATCAATCTAATTCTGTTCTAATTTCTTTTGCACTATTCGTTTTCTATTTACTTAGAAATATACTAATCCAAACAGATGGTAAAAACTAATTCTATTAAGTTTTAGTTTTAGCTTTTCAAGGGTACTTCAAAAGTAATCACGTTTATGCAGGAAAGGAAAGGTTCAACCCTTAGTTTTACAGTATTTGAAAAGTTCATATATTTTTGTTATTCTTCAGATTCTGCCCGATTTGTGTATCATAAAATGTCTCAAATACATTTTTTGGATGGTTTATTAAGAATTTTTTCCTCTTCTCAATTTTTGAACTAACTAAACTAGACACAGTGAATTCTTCTCAGTAGGTATATCACAGGTCCGAAACCGCCACAACTCAAAATCAACATATCCGCTTGCTCCAAAACACATACTAATGCCGAGATATTTCATCAACTTTAACATCCAATAACAGCATAGTATGAACAAGTTCAATTTTGTTACAACGCACACATAAAGAGCATCTCATCGCTAGACTTGCAAGTTTCAAAATAATTAACTCGCCGAAGAAAATAGCTGACTACGAGTTTTATTGGAAACATCTCTATTGAACGGAATCGTTTGGATACTTTCACTGTCTAGGGCTTTGTAGCTCCAGTCTTTCTCTAATATCCATGTTCGAGAAGCTACTTCAAGTAGATATTGCTAGCTAGACGACAATACTGTTTGGCTTCCTGCAGTAAAGTCAGTTATTTACAGGGATACAGAAAAGTTGGGCAATTTTTATATAGGTATGGAAATAGTAGGTTCTGAACACATAACATATACCTACACACTTCGTTTCTACTCCTCTATCTTCGGTAAGAAGAAATTTAGAAATGTATTGTTAACGTTAAGAGCAGTCCTGGATTTATAAATAGGCCGTATAGGCCGCGGCCTAGGGGCGGCAGCGTCCTAGGGGCGGCAGATTTCAGAGGATAAACGTTAAACACATTCAATGGTATTTTCATGGTTTTTTATACTAAAAAATATATAGAAAGTCATTCCCATCGAAACCTATATTATCGCGTGAGTGATAGTCGATAGATGAGAGCAGCGAGGCGGGCGGGCGGCGGTGGCAACGTAACACCCCTGCTTCTTGCCAGCACTCTCCGAGCCGTCTGCGCCCAACGCGACGCCCAACGCCCGCGCCAATGTTTTGGTTTGCAACACTCTCATCGTCTTGTCTTTGAATACTTACATTACTTACCTAAACAAAATACGTAACGACTACTGAATAAAAAATCACAGTGATTCTCAATATACTTTGTTGATAAGCTTCAGTTTCATTGACATAGGTAAGTGCTACTACACAGTTGTGTGCTAACTCTAATATATTTTGTCATTAACACTCCTTA
The DNA here is from genome assembly GCA_905220595.1 of Spilosoma lubricipeda. Lineage (NCBI taxonomy): Eukaryota > Metazoa > Arthropoda > Insecta > Lepidoptera > Erebidae > Spilosoma > Spilosoma lubricipeda. Next base: position 18,479,301 of record HG992281.1, on the reverse strand, counting down.
AATTTAATGAAAATGAAATTTGTACCTCATTAAAATGAAATATATTTTCACATTGGTGGTTTATTTAGGTATGTATTTTTATATTATTTTGATTCCGACGTTTCGGTTGGTTTTGTGCTTTACAGCTTCCGTGGTTGCGGTAACTTCGCGAAAATGTAGAAATACTTATTATGTATTTCCGTATGTATTACACTTTATGTAAACCGCAATTTACACCGTTAAAGTATCTTTCACTTTAATGACTTTGGCCAGCCAAACCAAAGAAATAAGTAGCTCAGAAAATTGAAGACTGATTGACCTGGATGTTCTAGGCGCGGTAACTAAAATAGTTCGGCAAGCACAATAATATACCTACATCTAAGGTGTAGTAGGTGTAGGTTATTGTGGAGCCTTTTTTTAGTAGCCAGTATTATATTTTCTTATCTATACTAATATATAAAGCTGAAGAGTTTGTTTGTTTGTTTGAACGCGCTAATCTCAGGAACCGCTGGTCCGATTTGAAAAATTATTTTGGGTGTTGGATAGTCCATTTATCGAGGAAGGCTATAGGGTATATATCATCACGCTACTACTAATAGGAGCGGAGCAACAATGAAGAATGTTTCAAAAACGAAGGAAATTTTCACGCTACGGGCAATATAAGGCGCAAACGAGGTTGCGTGGATCAGCTAGCAATTTATATTGGAGGTTTCACATTACGTGATAGAGATTTTTCTCATATGGCAATAAAACCCCAACCAACTTATTATAAATGTAAATCTGAATTTGTTTGCTTGTTTATAACACTTTCACGACTAAACCGCTAAAACGATCGTGATGGCATTTATATAGACTACTAGCCGACCCACGCAACCTCGTTTGCGTCACCTATTGCCCGTAGCGTGATAATTTTCCCCCGTTTTTGTAATATTCTCCTTTGGTGCTCCGCTCCTGTCGGGATTAGCGTGATGATATATATCCAATAGCCTTCTACGATAAATGGGCTTCCTAACAGTGAATTTTTTTTTCAAATCAGACCAATAGTTCCTGAGATTAACGCGTTCAAACAAACAAACAAAAAAACTCTTCAGCTTTATATATATGTATTAGTATAGATTGTGTTATTTTTATAGATTTAAAACTATAACATATAGCTTTCTCAAACTGTCGAAAAATGAGTGATAGAAGGAAGAGACTTGTGAAAGAGAGTGGCGCTGAGTACAGGAAAAAGGCCAAAATAAAAAAAGATGAACAAGAACATGCACTTCAGAAGACCAGAAAATAGAAGCTTTTTTTAAAAGTGAAAACAGCAGCGACAGTTTACGAATTGCTCAAGCGAACTCGAGGACTGGTAGTAGTAAGGAAAATCTAGCTGTCGTAGGAAGAAAAAGGACTACAAATTGTTCTGTAGAAAGAAATTTTTCCTGCTTAAGGACGCGTTTGCAAAATTGATAGGTACAGAATCGAATTACTACGTTGACACAAGTTACACAAACAAGTGCAAATCGGATAGCGGCAGGTATAAATGTCAACTTGCCTAAATTGATATTTTGAAAGTTTTTTATATTTTCTCATTTCTATGTAATAGGTACTTACCTCCGGACTTGCTGGAGTGACCTGAAGGTGTACTTCGGTGACTGCTTATGGAACTCCTAGACGAGTTGACAGTCTCACCGAGTTTGGGCTCGTTTTGTTAGTTATGACTAGACCTTACCTCCGGACTACATGGAGTGACCTTCGGTGACTGCTAGTGGAACTCCTAGACGAGTTGACATAGTCTTACCGATTTTGAGCTTATTTTGTTAGTTATGATGAGACCTTACCTCCGGCTTAGATGGAGTGACCTGAAGGTGTACTTCGGTGACTGCTAGTGGAACTCCTAGACGAGTTGACATAGTCTTACCGAGTTTAGGCTCGTTTTGTTAGTTATGATGAGATCTTACCTTCGGACTACACGGAGTGACCTGAAGGTGTACTTCGGTGACTGCTAATGGAACTCCTCGACGAGTAGAACTAAGTGTGCCGAGTTTGAGCTCATTTTGTTAGTTATGATGAGACCTTACCTCCGGACTATATGGAGTGACCTAAAGGTGTACTTCGGTGACTGCTAGTGGAACTCCTAGACGAGTTGACATAGTCTTACCGATTTTGAGCTTATTTTGTTAGTTATGATGAGACCTTATCTCCGGCTTAGATGGAGTGACCTGAAGGTGTACTTCGGTGACTGCTAGTGGAACTCCTAGACGAGTTGACATAGTCTTACCGATTTTGAGCTTATTTTGTTAGTTATGATGAGACCTTACCTCCGGCTTAGGTGGAGTGACCTGAAGGTGTACTTCGGTGACTGCTAGTGGAACTCCTAGACGAGTTGACATAGTCTTACCGATTTTGAGCTTATTTTGTTAGTTATGATGAGACCTTACCTCCGGCTTAGGTGGAGTGACCTGAAGGTGTACTTCGGTGACTGCTTTTGGATCTCTTAGACGAGTTGACATAGTCTTACCGAGTTTGGGATCGTTTTGTTAGTTCTGATGAGACATTACCTCCAGACTAGATGGAGTGACCTGAAGGTGTACTTCGGTAACTGCTAATGGAACTGAAGTACACCTTCAGGTCACTCCATCTAGTCTGGAGGTAAGGTCTCATCATAACTAACAAAACAAGCCCAAACTCGGCACACCTAGTTCTACTCGTCGAGGAGTTCCATTAGCAGTTACCGAAGTACACCTTCAGGTCACTCCATCTAAGCCGGAGGTAGGGTCTCATCATAACTAACAAAAGAAGCTCAAAATCGGTAAGACTATGTCAACTCGTCTAGGAGTTCCACTAGCAGTCACCGAAGTACACCTTCAGGTCACTCCATCTAAGCCGGAGGTAGGGTCTCATCATAACTAACAAAATAAGCTCAAAATCGGTAAGACTATGTCAACTCGTCTAGGAGTTCCACTAGCAGTCACCGAAGTACACCTTCAGGTCACTCCATCTAAGCCGGAGGTAAGGTCTCATCATAACTAACAAAATAAGCTCAAAATCGGTAAGACTATGTCAACTCGTCTAGGAGTTCCACTAGCAGTCACCGAAGTACACCTTCAGGTCACTCCATCTAAGCCGGAGGTAAGGTCTCATCATAACTAACAAAATAAGCTCAAAATCGGTAAGACTATGTCAACTCGTCTAGGAGTTCCACAAGCAGTCACCGAAGTACACCTTCAAGTCACTCCATGTAGTCCGGAGGTAAGGTCTCATCATAACTAACAAAATGAACCCAAACTTGGTAAGACTATGTCAACTCGTCTAGGAGTTCCAGAAGCAGTCACCAAAGCACACCTTCAGGTCACTCCACCTAAGCCGCAGGTAAGGTCTCATCATAACTAACAAAATGAGCCCAAACTCGGTAAGACTGTGTCAACTCGTCTAGGAGTTCCAAAAGCAGTTACCGAAGTACACCTTCAGATCACTCCATGTAGTCCGGAGGTAAGGTCTCATCATAACTAACAAAATGAGCCCAAACTCGATTAGACTATGTCAACTCGTCTAGAAGTTAGAAAAGCAGTCACCGTAGTACACCTTCAGGTCACTCCACCTAAGTAGGAGGTAATGTCTCATCAATCGAGCCCGAACTCGCACAATACTACTTAGTTTTAGCAAACTAAAATATTGTTATAAAAATCTGTAAATAGAAGAAACCTCCTCCTTTTTTTGAAGTCGATTAAAAATAATCTAACGTTGTCAAGTGTCAACCTATTCTGGTTTATCGAATATATTGAATTCGAAGAGCGATCTTTTCAACAAGAGCTAATGCAAACAGGCGACACAGTGTCCACTCATGACGGCGGCTGAGCGCAGACTGAGATTACGAAATTTTTACGCGATAAATCAAAAGAGGTTCAAAAAAATAAAATAACCCTTATTGCAATCGACTACGATTCATCCGTAATAGCAAAATATGAGAAAATATAAGCTCCGGTTGTTATTTTTTCTGCGACTTTCTGTGACACTTTTATACTATTTTTTTCCTCGGATTTATAATTGACTATATATGCCTTCTTACATTATTTTTAGAAATTCTAAAATAGGTTGATTGTAGAACAAAAATGTACCAAAACTCAACCCGATATCGTAAATACTGTGGAAAATGGTTACGGAAGATCGTTTTTACAATATAAAAAAATACAATTTCCAAAAAAGTTGTCCCTCGGATTTGAAGATGAAGAACTAATCTATAAGTGTTAGTACTTTGTTATATTCAATTTGTTTAGTTTAGTTACAAATTGCACCGAAAAAAAGCATAATTTTGTACGAATCGTAAACGCGCCCTTAAAACGCGTGAAAAACTATCAAAGGTCTTCATTGTCTTAAGAAAAAATGAATTCTCTAGCTCTGCTCTAGATAGAAGCAGAATTAAAGGACTCCATAAACAATGATGATATTATAGATGATTTTGCTATTAAAAAATCCCGTAAAAATTGTATAAATTGTTTCCTTTATACGGTCTTTCATAATGACTAATTCATTCGTTTGTTTAATTTTAAGGCCTTCTATACTAAAATGGGAAAACTATTATTTTAGAAAAATATGAACAAGAGGCGGCGGCGGAAATAAAGTGGCCTACACTCATAAAAAATATAAATCCGGCACTGGTTAAGAGATTGTATGTGGACCTTCAGTAAATATGTTCAGTTTATTTATTATATAGAATTTATTGCAAGAAATATATATTATACAAACAAATACAATAAAGTAAATATTATATTATGAAGAGTTATCTAAAATAGACAGGCAAGATACATCAGTTTTTTTTATGTCATAACTTTAGTTAAATGTAGTAAAAATAAAGGAATTATTTGTATAACATGATTTAAAGTAAAAAACCATGAAAGTCCACCAAACTTGGATATTCCAGTGACTGAAAGTAACTTGTCTTGCAGACGGCCTTACAAATAAACCTTTTGGAAAACTCGTCTGTGGCCATCAGATCCGTGTACGGTCAGCACAAAAAGAGACGAGAAAAGCAGCATCGGCAATGTTTGTGTAAAGCTTCACGAGGAAGGATTCTAATATAGGAAAGCTGTATTGTGAACCCTAGCTTGTAAACATGCTTGTGTACCTTTTGGATTGAAGGTAGATATTGCTGGTTGCTGCGTTTTGGATGCATATTGAACATTTTCTTAAGAATACCAAATAAGTATGCATTATTACTTTCGTGATGCATATTTCTTTACTTTTCAGTAAAACATGCTGTTAGTAATAATGATAATAATGTTTTTTTTTATGGAAGTTTGAAATCTTTTAATTTTTGATGAAGAGTTTTTATTTTTCTATTAGCTCTGGACCGAGGCTCTAGCCGCGTGCATGTATGTTGGTTATCGCGACAAAATAATAGCATATGTCCTTTTTCAAGGTCCAATCTATCTCTATACCGGAATTCATCCAATCGGTTTAGTGGTTTAGTTTTCAAATTTATAATATAGTATATAATGCATAAAGCTGAAGAGTTTGTTTCTAGTCTAGTCTGTCTAATCTCATGAACTACTGGTCTGATTTGAAAAAATCTTTCAGTGTTAGATAGCCCATTTATCGAGAAAGGCTATAAGCTATATAGCTGTATATCATCACGCTAAGACCTACAGGAGCGGAGCACCAATGAAGAATGTTACAAAACGGGAGAAAGTTATCACGCTACGGGCAATAGGAGACGCAAACGAGGTTGCGTGGGTCAGCTAGTTTATAATATTAGCATGAACTGTTTTATGTAATAGAGGGTAAATGAGCAGGTTACTCGATGAAAAGACATTAGAGCAATACAACAGCATTGAAACCGTTTTTGTGATCAATCAAATTCTCCAGAATTACGAGAAACACCAGAATTACGAGAGTTACAAACATTACGGGAGAGAGAAGAATTGGTAAACTATAGTTCATAAAATACAGCTTGATCTCTGTGGCAGTTGTCACTTGGGTCATTTTAGAATTGAGGTATATTGTGTGAAATTTTATATCTATAATGTATTGCACTTGCACATGCACACATTTATGATACAACTGGCACGTAAATAATGAAACAATAGGTAACAAAATAAACTTATTTATGTTTCAGACATCTGATACACATCATATAGACTCAAACAAAGCAGAGCTTGTACGTACTATAAATAACTGAAAGAATACTTATATATTTCTTTTTTGTAAAAATATACATAAAATGCCCAAACTCCGTAACAAAAATTTACTCTGACCTGGGAATCGAACCGGAGACTTAAGCACAGCAGTCGCATATGGTACCATTGTGCAACCACGTGAGTCAAAGCCGAGGCAATGTGAGCTTAACGCGTTTTCGTCAGTGTCGTAAGCATGTGTAACAGAGATCAAGCTACAATTCTTAAAATATAGCATTCTCAAGCATTCCATTTGTGAAAAGCAACAAAAAATATTTTTCAACAGTAGTTTTCCAAGAGGTCATGACGTCACTGCGGCCGACCCATCACGGATCAAAGGATGGCTGATGTTTTTTTATGTTTGTTTGGTTAGGTTTTGACGTACAATTAATATACATAAACTCGAGTTGATATTTGACACGGCAATTTATAAAGAACGTTGCTGCTTCAATGATACAGAAGATGAGACATGAGAGACATTTAACAAAGCGCCTGATGGAAAGATTTTAGCAACAGTTGCAAACAATATACACACACATCCTAAAAGAAACTAATGCTACTGAAAACTATTGACTAGTCCATTTTATGTTATTTTCTTAATGTGATACAAAAAACAGATATTTAATTTTGTACGCGCTCTTCCGTACCAAACGATTTGTCATAGAACTACAAAGCCATAGTAATAAAACTGTAATTTTTCATTTTTCCTATCATTTATTTTACGTCTGCACGCATACAATATAAATAAGAACAGTGTATGAGTTAATGTTTGTATGGCAGTATTAAACTATTAGAATTACATAACCCACTAACATTACATACCTATTCTATTTAGTAATTTGTTTTAGAAACCTAAGTAAAGTACCTAAATATATTTAAAATTTACATTAAATAGGTATTTTAGTTTTATTGTGATAATTTGAAATAAAAACTTACAAACATATAATATACACTTCGTCGGGTTTTAACCGTTTTCATTTATAACATTTAATTATTTGGAAATCCCAAACCTTTATCCTATTACTTCAATTGTATGAAACATCGTAACATATTAATACAACACGATTTAAATCCACGGATACGCGAACAGAATGCAATAGGTAATAATCTTACATAGACACGGCTGTTATTTCCGTCTACCAAATTTCTAAGACCTACCTCGTCTCCCACGCTTTCATGTACCATATAAGAATCGAGGATGATTCTTATCTGGATGCATGGGTCTCTAGTGACTGGTGTATGCAGGCTGCCTAGCCTCCTGCCAGGATAATAATGGCTAGTAATTTCAGTGAAGTTCCTTTCTAATAGTTCTCAACATAATATCAACTAGTTGAGAAGACTTAACTCATTAGAATAGACGCTATGTCATGGAGTTTTGCGGATGAGTAAATAGTCGAGTCTGAGTGCGGCACAATTTTGAGTTTACATTGGAACTCCTTTGTTTCTAGCTTGAAAAGTGTGTGCGCTGTGTTAATAATGACAGTAAATAATCTGTATTAAATTATTCGTTATTTAAATTATTGTCTGTTTTTCTAAATTGTAATTGAAGTTGGTACAATGTGTAAGAGATTTTGTTTTTTTTTAATTGTCAGTCCAATGCTTTTTTTTTTTTTTTTTTTTTTTTTTTAACGTGTGGAAACCCCCTCGGGCCGTCACCCCGCCGGGGTTTGCGGCGGAGCGGTGTGTCGGAATCGAACCGACTAAAACCACACGGTGTGCCACTCTGCGCCTGAGACGGGAGGGATCCGGGAACTGCTGTTGTTAACACATCCGGACCCCTCCCAGCGCCTGCCCGCACTGAAGCGGGCACCGTCTGCTGTTAAAAACTCTCAATTTAGGCGACGTACGGCACACGCGTAACGTCGCCCCCTCGCGGGTGACCACTAAAGCGGATGGTGGGGAAAACCCATCCCGACCATCCGCGGCCACACTCAGGGCGGCATGAGGCGCTGACAGGCGCGCCTCCGCCGCCCGGTTCGCCGGCGGCGGATCGGGTCCGAGTGGATATCATCCTCCCGGGCCTTCTCCGCCGCCTCCTTCTGCGAAATTACGTCTTCGCAGAAGGCTGCGACCGCGGTAAAACTGCTGTCGCTACCGGCCATGGAGCGAACGACGGCCGGTAGCGAGAGATCTCCTCCGATGACTGCAGTGAGGGCCCGACGCTGCGACGTCCATGCGGGGCAGATCGCCAGCGTGTGCTGGGCCGAGTCCTCACTGCAGTCGCAGTGGTGGCAGGCGGGACTCAGTTCCCTCCTGGCGACCGAGTGCAGGTACTTTCCGAAGCATCCGTGCCCGGAAAGAACCTGCGTCAGTCGGAAGGAAAGGGTCCCGTGCTGCCGCCCTGCCCACTCGAGGATGACCGGCTGGAGAGCCTCCACGGCGGCAAAGCCAGCGCGTGGAGTCTCCAGCCGGAACGACCAGCGAGCCATCGTGGCTCGACGGGCGGCTTCACGCCACTCGCGTACCTCTTCGGGCGGAGGGCGAATGCCTCTCTCCGCCCGGAATTCAGCCACCCGTCGATAAACTTCGGCGAGCACTTCCGCCTCCAAATCCCACGGAGGTGTTCCGGCCAAGGCGCACGCCGCCTCGGTGGACACCGTGCGGTATCCGCGGATGGCTCTGACCGCCAATACCCTCTGAGGCCGCCAGAGGCGGGCCTTATTGAGGGCAGTCAGAGCCGCCACCCACACCGGTGCCCCATACAGCGCCATCGACCGGACCACCCCCGTGTAGAGGAGTCGCGTTGCGACGCTGGCTCCACCCAAGTTGGGCAAAAGTCGCCCAAGGGCAGAGGCAGCGTCGACCAGCTTCGGACCAAGCTGTCGGAAGTGCTCGTCGAAGAGCCACCTACCGTCGAGGATCAGGCCCAGATACCTCATCTGGGCCCGAACCGGTACGAGGACCGAGTTGACCACTATGGAGGCGCCGGGGGGCGGCCCACGACGGGGCCCATGAAATAACAGGGCCTCCGTCTTGTCCAGGGCCACCCGTAAGCCCAGCGCCTCGATGCGCCCGACCACCAGAGAGACACCAATGGTGGCCAGGCGCGCCGCCTCCTGGAAGTTCGCCCCCCGGGCCGTGACCAATGTGTCATCGGCGTAACAAATTACGCCCAGCCCGGGGGGGAGACGACCTCGTAGGACCCAGTCGTATCCCACGTTCCACAGGAGTGGTCCAAGGACAGACCCCTGCGGAACGCCGCACGACATGGGTCGCCGTCTCAAGGCGCCCTCTCGATCCTCGTACACGACGGTACGCTCCTCCAAATAGTCTGCCACTAGCCGCCTCAGGTACTCTGGCACCCCGTGGTATTGGAGTGCTTCCCTGATGCAGCTGAATGGCAGACTATTGAAGGCGTTGGCGATGTCCAGAGACACCGCCAACACCACGCCGCCACAGCTCACTGCCTCTTCGGTCACGGCCCTAAGGCGCATCACGGCATCGACCGTCGAACGCCCCTCTCGGAATCCGAATTGGGCGTCCGACAGGTCGGGCCCCACCTCGCAGAGATGCCGGACGATGCGGGCAGAGAGTATCCTCTCAAACAACTTGCCCGCCTCGTCCAGCAACACGATGGGCCTATAGGCCGCGACCGAATCGGCAGGCCGTCCCGGCTTCCTCAATAGGACCAGCTTCCCGCATTTCCAGCACTCAGGGAAGCGTCCGGACGCCAGGCTAGCGTCCAACACTTCCCTGAGGCGGTCCGACATATGGTCGAGGGCTCGGGCCAGAACTCGGGCTGGAACCCCGTCCGGCCCGGGGGCGGTGTTCTTGGAACGAATCCGCAGAACAGCCGCCCCAACCTCCGATTCCCTAACGGGCGGCACGTCGTCCTCTCGACCCCCGTCGTCGCTGACCACATAGGCCATCGACGGGGGTGTGTGCTCCGCCCGCTGCGGGAAAAGTCCCTCGACCACTTCCTGCAGGAAGCTGGGCTGGAGAGTCTCGGTAAGGGGGGGGCCCGCCGTGCGGAGCTTCTGTCGCACCGCACGATATGGGCGACCCCAGGGGTCACGGTCGAGACTCTCCAGCATCTCCTTTTTCTTCACCTCTTTGGCGCGGCAAATGGCCAGCTTCAGAGTTTTCCGCGCTTCGCGGTACTCCTCATGAAGCTGGTCCCCGCCACCGTCTCCGCAGTGACGTCGCCGGCTGCGGGTGTAAGACCTCCGGGCACGAGTACAAGCCGCACGGAGGTCCGCCAACTCCTGGGACCACCAGTAGACCTCCTTCCGAGGAGGCCGACGACCCTGGACGCGGGGCATGGCCGTATCCCAAATCTGCGTAATCGCGTCGCGAAAACGGCCAGCCCCCACGTCCACGCCGACCTCCTCAGTCGGGGCCTGCGGAGACAGCCAAGATTGGACAATGGCCGCCTCCTCTAGTAGGTCCCTGTCGAGCTTGGCGACAGCCCACCGCGGAAAGCGGGATGTATGCCGCGCCGTGTGACCCCTACTGGGGCCCTGGGACCGGGAGAGCTCAAATCGGATATAGAGATGATCCGAGAGCGTCTCGACCTCTTCCAGGACACACCAGTTCCTTACTCGTGCGGCGACAGCAGGGGTAGCGAACGAAAGGTCCACTATCGACCCCCCCTGCCGTCGCACGCACGTGTTGGTGGCGCCTCTATTCAGCAAACAGAGGCCCACCGACGCCGCCCACTCCTCTACGGCTTCGCCCTTGGCGTCCGTCCCGGGGGACCCCCACGCAATGGACTTTGCGTTGAAGTCCCCCAGCACGAGGACGTGCCCAGACGCTAAACGCCGCATCGAGGTCTCCAAGCTGTTAAGGAAGACCTCGAAGTCGCTCAAACTCCGGTTGGGGGAGAAGTAAACACCGTAAACGGTGATCCCCCCCCACTCGGCGGCAACATATCCAGAGCCCTTGTCCCTAAGCGACAAGGGCGGGGAATGAGCCGCCCCGGAGCCGACGACTGCCACGGAGCCGTCCCAGTCACCCATCCAGTTTGGACGGGGAGGAACGTAATAGGGCTCCGCGACTACGGCAACACCGATCGACCACTGCGCCATGGTTTGCAGGAAGAGATCCTGCGCCGCGGCGCAGTGGTTCAGGTTCGTCTGGACCAGGAGGCTGGAGACTTGATCCATTACTGGATCGTCGTCTCTACAGCCTCCTCCATGGGCGTCGACGCGGACGCAATTGCTACGCCGGAGGCAGCCTGGGTCGACTGGCTATCCCCCGACGTCTGCCGAGAAGCGCGGGAAGGCTTGCAGCCCCCCTGCCCCATCTGGTGATTGGCGGGCTTATTGCCCGCCGCACACACGGGGCAGTGAGGAGCAGCTGAGCATTCCGCCGCCTTGTGCCCCGGTCGACCACAGCGGAAACACAATCCGCTGCAGTCAAAGCAGCTTTGACACTTGGCACGTGTGTGGCCCGCCGACAGACATTTGAAACACCTCATCGGCCTCGCCGCCAGGACTGTTATCCTGGCGCTTACGAAGCCGATGAGCAGCCTGCCGGCATCACCCAGCACTTTGGCTGCCGTCACTGGGCAGCTGAGCCACACCGCACCAAGGCCCCCTGGACCGGGGCGGATGGTGCCGACCCTGATGCTTTCCGCGGTGCAGTTCGTCTTCTCCCGAACCGCAGCGCGGACATCCTCGGCCGTCACGGAATCGTCCAGGCCTGATATGCGCAGTTCTGCGCACTTCACAGGCCTGGCGATCCCGACACCATCCGTGGCTGCGAAAATGCCCCGCAGCTTCTCGGCAAATGCGTCCGCTGTCTTGGCGCCTTCAGCCCCGGGGAACTCGAGTACTCGAGCTCCCGTCTGGGCGAGGCGCAGCTTGACTCCTGCCGTCCCAAAATCAGCGGCGAAACTATCCCGGGCCTTTTTGAAGACGGCCGCATAGGATAGTCCACCACTTGCCGCCTCCGGCGACACGGTGACAACTACAGCCGCGGTTTTAGGCGGCTGCAACTTCCGCGGCTTTTTCTTTTGAACCGGTGTCACCGGTGCCGACGGCGGGGCAGAGGCCGCCTTTTGGGCAGCCTTCTTTGCCGTCTTTCGGGACTTCTTTGACCCCCCGACTACCTGCCAACCCTCATTGGAGGGGGCAGAAGTAGAGGGGCCAGGTGCAGTCGTTGGAGTGGGGAGCGGAGGAAACTCCGCTCCAGCCCTTGTATTTGGCCTCGGTTTTGAGGCAGCCGCCTTGGGCTTAGCCCCCTGTTGCGGCTTGTGGGCCGCTGCAGGAGCCGGGCCCGACGTCGCCGAGGCATAAGTCACCCGACCACCCATCACAGGGAGCGGGGTTGGCGCCGAGGCGACCTAAGGCCTCGGGGCCGCGAGCGGCGGCCGCAGGATGGGGGCCGGAGGCAGCCTCGCCTCTAGGCCGGCCAGTCTACCGTCCACTAAGTTCCCCACCGCCGTGAGGATCTGCTGCACGAGGGCGTCAGATACCCCAGGGACAGTGGGGACCGGCTGCACTGCAGACGGGGTCAACCGTGACGTGGACGGGGCCGGTCGCGACGCCGACGGGGCTGGCCGCGGTGCCGATGGGGCCGGCCGCGACGCAGACGGAGCCGGTGCCGCTCGCTCCGGGCGCTCCGCCCGAAATTCAGCAAACTGAGCACTAAGCTCAGCCACCTGCCCCGTCAATGCGTCGTTAGCCGCCTGGAGGCGAGCCACGTCCCCTATCAGTGACTCGACGACTCCACCCAGTGCGGAGGAAGAGTCCTTAAGGGCCCTTACAAAAGTGCCCTTAAGGTTCACAGACTTGGCGGCTACCTTATTAATTATGGCAACCGCCGCCTGTGCCCTCTCCTGCAGGGAAGTCGGTGTTTGGGGCACTGAAACCCCATCCCCCGGCTCCCCGATCTGCAGAAGGAGACCAGAGATCTCCTCCTCCGCAAGGATCTCGCCGTCCGCCCTTGCTCGCCTATACGATTCCGCCTTGCTAAAGGCGGAACCTGACGGGACCGACACCGGCGTGCGCAAGCGACCCCTATGGCTGCTCGCGATTTTGGGGGGCAACATTTCTCCAGTGTCGCTGTCCCCGTCTTTGGAGCGTACGCGTTTGCGATTTTCGCTCGCGTTCAGGTCCATGGGCTCCAATGCATCGGCATTGGAGCTACCACCCGCACCATCCGATGAGTGGCTGGACCTTGAACGCGTACGCTCCGAGGTTCTTCGGCTCCCAGCAGTCCGACTGACTACTGGGAGCCCCGCCAAAATAGGCGTCCCGGACGCGGACTCCTCCTCGGTAGACGAGTCGTCCGCCCTCCGGAACTGCCCCTTGGCGTTCCTCCTTCCCTTTCTTCTCCCTTCTTTTTCATTTCCGTTTTTCGTTGCCTTGGTCGTTGTTGGTAGATCGATCGTAATATTATTAATTTGAGAGAAATTATCAGTATCCATTATCAGTCCCACGAGTATGGGGGAAACAAAGGTCCATCCGGGCGGTGCCCCCTGCACCCGGATAAGCCTAGATACTGTGGAGGTCGGCCGGTATCCACAGGTTTTTACGACTTGGCTGTCGGGTGTTATAGACTATCCTTGTCATGGGCCGGCCAATTAAGGCAAGCCCTCCGGTCAACAGGTTCTCAACGTACCCTCCTGGAGCCACCAGTCAGGTCGCTGCTGAGCCCCTGTTGGTTACGGAACGCGACAGGGTGGCTAACCCTGTCTCACCGACGGTGGCACTAGTGCCTGCCAGCCCCTGCGCGAGCAGTGGGCCGACCCGTCCTTCGATCCCTGACACCGTCTCTTCCCATGTCTCCTCTGCAAAACAGAGGGGTACTGGGAGCGACGGCGAGCCCTGAAAAGGGCTGTTAGGGATCCCCTCGCCAGCCTGGAATTCGGCTGAGTTTCCCTTAGTCGCCTCTTACGACACCCACGGGATGAGATGGGGTGGGGCTATTCTATGCCGGCCCCACACGGCGATGTCAGTCCTATGCTATGCCAACCCTCCTTAGGATCGGGTTAGTTCTAAAAGTTATTAATTTTAAATGATGGAACGTTTAAGTTTAAAAGATGATATAGCACTGTAACAGCACCCTTTCAGAAATCTAAATCATTGTAACATTTGAAAGTTTAAAATTAAGAATTCTTTCATCTAAAAAAATGTAACTTTGAACACTACTAATGTATATAATAGGTATATAGTATCATATAGTCTCAGTAAAAGTCACTCGTCTTGCGTAATGAAGACTTTTTCATTGCTTATGTCATGTAATAAGGAAAACCCCACAAACTTATATATGATTTTACAGTTTCGTTATATACTAACTTAAAGATATACAAAGCCCTTTATTGAAGAAATCTTTGCCTACGAGAAAAAATAAAACCAAAAAGACGCAAACTGAACCTATATTAATATAGAAAAAGTGTTACTCAATTTTTATAAAGGATTTTGTACGTAAAACTTGGAGAGTTGTGAAGTGTGTGCCACGACGTCTGCCACCCCATAGTGAACTTCGGTAAGTGGCATTTGATTTAGGGAACGACTCCCAGTTATATGACGCTCCCAAAAACTTTCCCTCTATACTCCCCAAGTACAGCACCGGTTGGCATTTCAGAGGGCAAGAAATGTTAGGAGGGAACGTTAAGGTTGGTGTGAATATAAGAGTAGAAAGTTGTACTAAATCATTTTTTTTGTCGACTTCAAATCGGATTTAAGACCAGCTGGATCGGGAAGTTTTGCAATCAATAATCTACGTGAGCGGCAAAAACTTAATTAGAAAGATAAATAAACAAATGAGTTAAAATAATAATTATTAACTTTGAAAAGAAGAATAAATGAAGTCAAGATTAAAAACGAAAATAAATATGTATTAGAATGCTCAGCGTAAAATCAAGCTAGTGCTATTCTACTATGCTATTTTATTCAAAATATGCTTCACGTAGAGACATTGATTAATCAGTGTTCTCATGTTCAAATATAAAACAGTTATTCTAATTGAGCATCAAAACTAAGACATGCATTGCAAACAAACCTTAACAGTATATTAGAAATCCTTGTGCTAAAACTTTGATAGAAACGAAATATTGTAACTTCTGAACTAAACCACCAAAGACTGTTTCTACCTTTTTTAAATATCATAGCAAAACCAAGTTGAACACTTCAAATTCATTACTAAGAAACACTCCGCAACACGGACTAAACAGAAAGGGTATTTTATAAGAGTAATGAAATGACTTTTTCTGAAAACAAAAACGTTATATTCTAAATGTCTTGCACTAAAAGAAATATGGCGGACATAAAAGTACTGGATGATGCTTCCATATCTACATTTACAGATTTAACTCATCTTGGAATGGTTTTTAAGATGCGCTCTGCAGTTAGAATAAAGTAAAGGGAAATGTTGTTGCGTAACGTATTATGTTCAGAATATGAGAGTGACACTTCAACTTCAGTAAATGATTAATCGCTTTATATAGCTGTAACAATTTTGACAATGTCATGTGTAATTGATAGTTAGTTGTGTATTTGTTGTGACATATAAATAATAAGTACTAGTTCTCTGGTTTGTAATTAATATTTTGCTCATTATTGATTCGATTCAATATCACGATGACTAATGTCTATTATGAAAACAAAGTGAATCAATTCAGGAATAATTCTCGTGTAGTGTCTGCCGATCTATATGAAATATTTGTAGAAAAAAAATACTTATTACATTTAAAGTGGTTCGGATATGAAGACAACCAAATCCACACTGCCTATCCTACTAATACTATAAATGCGAAAATTTGTAAGGATGTGTGTTTGTTGCTCTTTCTTTCTTCTTTTT
The DNA here is from genome assembly GCA_905220595.1 of Spilosoma lubricipeda. NCBI lineage: Eukaryota > Metazoa > Arthropoda > Insecta > Lepidoptera > Erebidae > Spilosoma > Spilosoma lubricipeda. Next base: position 18,463,420 of record HG992281.1, on the reverse strand, counting down.
AAAAACTACTGAACGGATTTGGATGAAACTTTACAGTAATATAGCTTATACATCAGAATAACATTTAGGCTACTATTTACCGCAAAAACCAACATATATGTGGGAGAAGGCGAGGACAACAGCTAGTCTATTATAACTCTTTATGTACGTCTGTCTACTTTTACGGCTAAACTGCTGCACCAATTTCAATGAAATTTGGCAAAGAGACACTTCTATTCTTGAGGATGGACATAGGCTACTTTTTTCTGTGATAACCGACAACGCGGGCGGAGCCGCGATCGTAAGTTAGTATAGCATAAATATATGTATACATATTAAGGGCAAATTCTACACAGATAAAAAAACTCATAAATTGAAATCAACAGTCTCACAAGTAAATTATTTGTTCAAAAAAAGAATCGGTCCTAAAACTCTCTGTAAGCAGTCAGCGTCGCTGACTAGCCAAAATTATACACAAAAAAAGTCTCTTAAAGATTTTATTATCTATTCCGTGCCTGTACATACTTCATATCAGACGATAGCTTTAGAAGGTACGTATGTTAACTCGCCTACTGGGTTAGATAAACACCACGTTGAGTGATTTATGGGGCAAACCAAACAGCAATCGATTAAATTCTCTTCAACGATTTGGGAACTTGGTTTTCAAGAGAATAATCACGCGAGTAAAAAGTCCAATACTGTCCAGAAATACTTTTACTGGTTTCCTTATTTCCTTTGGTATAGGGTGACAAGCAAACTGACTTGGTGGGTAATTAACTACTGCTGTCCATGAACAACCAACCGCAAAACAGGTGTCACAAATGCATTTCTATCCGCTAAGACCCCTTGAAAGAAACCGCCATATTGTGATTACTGGAGTCAAAACCCTACTCGGATCTTGTCTCCCAGTAATGAAATTCATTCGGTGAAGAAAATGAAAGAATTACAAAGAGTCGCACAGAGTTTTCCGTGAGACCCTATAATGATCTATGTATAAGTATGTACTCTACGTATGGCTATGCCGCAAATGCATTCATACATTTATCTTGTAAAATAATCTAAACAATACTGAACACTTTCGAACCATCGGTTAAAGTTATAAAAACCTTGTTGGCCTCTATCTAATTCTTCATCTGATTAACAAGTAAGTACATTGCAGTAGATCTTATATAAATTGAAATTCACCTGCACAGTACACAAATAAAGCATCAAGACACTGTGTTGTGCTCCAGTCTTTAAGAAATGCCAGCCTTTAGTCTAGACAATCGTGGCGTGGTTTACGATATGACCTTTTTAGCTTTCATGCATCAGTTTTCATTTTTAACAAGACAGTAACGAGATACAAGAGGTCTCTTTGTATTTTTACCCGAGGTAACTCGAGTATATACAAGGAACGGCATAGGAGACATATTATATTATCTGTGCTTCTTAGACCTTTTGAGATAAGAGCTCATGTAAGCTTCAAGGGTTACAAAGAAAACGTACCCATCATGGTGTAGTAATTTAATCCGTATAATGAAGTCTTTTTGCATAAAACCGCAATATTTTGCCTTTAGAAATGGATGTAGTTTAATTTGGACCCTATGGTCATAAACATGGTCTCTGTGGTCATAACACTAAGGTCACAATCGGACATCTATAGAAAGATTTTTGAAGCGATACTTTCAGACCTAGTCGATAAGGTGGAATTGCACCTGACCCTGTAAATATCGACAAGAGCTAACGCTTAACACAAGCAATTCAAGTAATGCCTCATTTAGAAGTTCATTAATGCAAGTGCTAAATAGAGTAATCTCAAGTTGTTAAACTATTTATGTCTATCAATTCAGTACAGGACAGGCAAAGTGCATCGCGAACTTTGAACAGGCTTCTAATTAACCGTTGTTAGAAACTGTTGCATTATGTCGTAATTATTTTTCTTTTTTTTTTGACGTTAAGTTACATTATCCAGGCGCGACAGTTAGTTACATTCTCTATATAATAAAATACCATTTTGGTAGATTTTAATCTACCACTGACTTCGGACTTAAAGAATATACGAACTTAAATATATAGAAATATACAATACGAATATAGGAAAAACTTATTTATAGCGCCTACTGTATAAGTAACTGGCTGTTATCTCCTTTTTAGGGTTCTGTACCTCAAAAGGAAAAAAACAGAACCCTTATAGGATCTCTTTGTTGGCCGTCTGTCTGTCTGTCAAGATCCTTTTTCTCAGGAACGCGTGGAGGTATCAAGCCGAAATCTTCGTCAAATACTCAGGTCTACTGTCCCTTGAAGCTGTGAGAAAATCAAACTTCTAAGCCAACACAATCAAGAGATACAGCCGTTTCTGCTGCAAATTTTTGACACCCGCAACTTAGTCAAATCCTATACTTGCCGTGAAGTCAGAATCTTGAATTTTTGAACGAAGCAAAGTCTAGCACAGATAAAGGAAAAATTGCGAAAAGCATACATTTTTAGATACATCACATAACTTACTCACAGGTTTGTACGGACCCCTCGGTGCGCGAGTCCGACTCGCACTTGGCCGATTTTTTCATATTTATTTTACTTGTGTCAAGTTTTTGCTATTGCATATACTCGTATGTAACAAGCGTTATATCGGTATACCTAAACGTTTGCGAAATACTACTCGACTTTCTTCCAAAAGCAACCTCATTAAATAAGCTGTGTATCTACTTTAATGAGGCGTTATTATATAGTGTTGGAGCACGGTAGTGCTTTACTGGTCGGCCCGGTCATTTCTCACGGCATATTGTCTTATCCGGACCACTAGGCCGGTCATCAATCATACCCGGACCGAGAATGTGACGGCACACGCTTCTACCGTCGATATTTTCGAGTGTTGGAAAACATTTGCAAGTTTATAATATCAATTTAGCACTCTATCTTTCATGAAATAGAGTTTTATTTACTTTAGCATGGTGTATTGATATTATTCTGCTAAACTGACTTAATGCTACCGGTAAATTTGTAGGTAATTTTGGGTTATATTTTGTTTCGATATTATTATGGTTTATCTATACACATAAATAAAATTGGAGTGTCTGTTTGTAATATTAAAATAACCGCTTTTTACTAAATGCATATGTATGTATACACGGTACATATACGAAAACTGTAGTTAAAAAAATTTTTGTCTGTCTGTCTGTTTGGTCCGGGTAATCTCTGGAACCGCTGGACGGATTTTGACGGGACTTTCACGGGCAGGTAGCTGATGATCCGGGGAGTAACTTAGGCTCCTTTTTTTTGACTAACATTGTCGCGCGGCGTTACTCGCGGTACAACTATAACCGCGGGTAACACCGCGGGGCTCAGCTAGTTGATCTATATGTACGTAATAAATATGGCACATTGATAATAGTATATTTTGAAGATTTAGGAATGTATGTAACTTCAAGTTAATGCTTACAGTACTTCGTAATAGTAACATTAAAAATATTTTCATTATTTAACTCAATACCTGCTTGAACTAAAGTTAGGTTCTAAAGTATTTTTAAAAATTATCAAATCTATACAAATAAATAAAATTGGAGTGTCTGTTTGTAATATTAAAATAACCGCTTTTTACTAAATGCATATGTATGTATACACGGTACATATACCAAAAATGTAGCTAAAAAACTTTTTGTCTGTCTGTCTGTCTGTTTGTTCCGGGTAATCTCTGGAACGGCTGGACGGATTTTGACGGGACTTTCACTGGAAGGTAGCTGATGATCCGGGGAGTAACTTAGGCTACTTTTTTTAGACTAACTTTGTCCCGCGGCTTTGCTCGCGGTAAAACAATAACCGCGGGTAACACCGCGGGGTTCAGCTAGTTAAAATTAAAAGTTAACAAGTATTTTTGGTTTGTGTGCATATATAACTTTTAAATTCAAAGATGGTTTAAGCGGTCACCTTGTCGCTTTTTACTGCGTTGTTGTGGGTTCAAATCCACAAAGGACAACACTTTGTATTTCTGTTGTCCTTTGTGTCTATTTCTTTTATGCGTGAAAAATTCCTTATACGAGAGTTACCTCGTTAGAAAAAGAAAAATGTTAAATTTAGTAGCTTATTTAACGTATTTATACGTTTAAAACAGCATTTAAACTTGAAACGTAACGTTCAACTTCAGTTCTGATAAACTACAGACATTATTTATGTACTACATTTGATAGGCAATGAGAACTTTTAATGAGGTAATAATACTCTACGTCATTAAAAGTAAAGTCTACAATACTCCGGTATAGTTACATAACATAGCTGACGGCACAGTAGACAACTTACTCATAATAATAACTATAGGTGGTTGCGCTTTTTGATTTTGATTTGGCTATTTCTGACAGATAAACGAATGATCCTTTCCCTCTTATCTCCCGAATGCCTCTATTTACTATTGAAAGAGCGAGAAAGAGATAATCGACGTATAAAAAACGTCAATTGTGATTGATTAGTCTACTACTGCCCGGAACTCTATGAGGAACGATTGCGCCCGCGCGAAGACTGATTTCGCGTGCCGCATGTATAAATTTGGACTATTAAAGCTTTTCGTGTGTGCTGAAGTGTTGTGATAATTTCGCGTTGCGGACAGTTACAAGCTTCATGGATTGAGGAGCAGGAGGATCTGCGCTGCGTGAAAATATCTTGACTGCACGAGAGGCTAGTTCCTATATGCTACGAACAGTGTTTATTCCTTTATACTTATTTTTATAACAGGCAGTTCATCTTCTTTTATCTCACGTGTTCATCAGTCATATTTTTTAAACTCGTAAAATACAGTCCACTCTCTTTTCATCTCTATCGCGCCCCTATTAACAGATCTAAACGATACGCACAGCCAATAGGATAAAAAAAAGTCCATGTGGTTGATGTGCCGAATTATTTCAGTGAAATTGTATTATATTGATGACTAGCTGAACCCCGCGGTGTTACCCGCGGTTATTTTTGTACCGCGAGTAACGCCGCGGGACAAAGTTAGTCTAAAAAAGTAGCCTAAGTTACTCCCTGGATCATCAGCTACCTGCCAGTGAAAGTCCCGTCAAAATCCGTCTAGCCGTTCCAGAGATTACCCGGAACAAACAGACAGACAGACAGACAGACAGACAGACAGACAGACGGACGGACAGACAGACAGACAAAAAAAATTTTAACTACATCTATACTAATATATAAAGCTGAAGAGTTTGTTTGTTTGTTTGTTTGTTAACCGCTGGTCCGATTTGAAAAATTATTTCGGTGTTGGATAGTCCATTTATCGAGGAAGGCTATAGGGTATATATCATCACGCTACTACTAATAGGAGCGGAGCAACAATGAAGAATGTTTCAAAAACGGGGGAAATTTTCACGCTACGGGCAATATAAGGCGCAAACGACGTTGCGTGGGTCAGCTAGTTTTTGGTATATGTATCGTGTATACATACATATGCATTGATTAAAAAGCTGTTATTTTAATATTACAAACAGACACTCCAATTTTATTTATTTGTATAGATTGCACTAATATGTATAAAGGCGTAAGCTTGTGTGTATGTTCGTTACTTCTTAGCGCAAAAACTACTGAACGGATTTGGATGAAACTTTACAGTAATATAGCTTATTAAATACATCAGAATAACACATAGGCTATTATTTTCTGCGATAGCCAATAATTACAATAAATCGTTCAATGATTTCTACCGAACAAAAAAGGCAATGATAGTCTATTAACAAACCGTTATGGAAAATGTTTTATTTCTGCCTCTATAAAAAGAAATGAATATTAGTCCATAATATTACTATTCTACTAGACAGTGTGGCTGGACTATGACACCCATACTGTTGGATAACATGCAAACATGTTTCTAAATAAAATAGATAATAATAGATAATATTATTGACTAACTGGTCCACTCAAATTCTTCTGCGTCTCTTTTCAATCATGCTCGGCTCCTATTGCTCTAAGCGTGATGGTAACTATCCTATCTTAGGCACGCCAGCAAAACATACATTATAAAAAAACCTGAAAATCTGTTAGGTTGTTTCAGAGTTTATCTTGAGCAAAAACATGACATAATATAATATTCTTGAGAGCTCTTAAGCACCCACATCGTATTTTAGAATTTCGAAAGAAGCTTATCAACAATTTAATAAACAAGTTTTTTCAAAAGTCTACTTTCTACGGTGGCATTTTGATCAAACAAAACACCAAACAAACAAAACTAAGTATACAAAAGAAACTCCATACTTATACTATTAGTATATATGCATACATTTTATTGATGGCAACACTCTAATGTCGTGACAATGGCCCCAAATGTACATAGTATGATTGATGTGAAGAACCCATATAGTTAGGGAAATGGAGTTGATATAAATGGGCCAGATATAAAAGTGTTTCGATAAAACAGGTGATGTTATGATAAATGTAATGTGGAACCCATGTTTATTGTAATTTATGTTAGTGAAGTAGTTTTATGTGTAGACAAGTAAATAGTTTAAACCTAAAATCAATCAAGGACGAGAAGAGATATTTTACTTAAATATTTATTTACATTATTCACACGTGTATTTGCCTACGACAATAACTACTGTGCCTGATGGAAAGCATGATTAGAATTCAAGAATGGTGACCACTATTATCATTGTGGATGCTGACAATTCAGCATGTTGATCCACATTATGCCGTTGTAGTGACACGATCAAATTTTTTTTTAACGCCCCGCTTATAGGATCCGGGATCGTAATTATAGTTGGTAGACAATTTCAGGACTTGATTAATTGGCACAGGTAAGAGGAGCCGTAAAATAAATAAAAAAGGTAAAATGAGAAAAATATTTATTTTAAATAGAAAAGAAGTTCAAATCAGTTCGTATATGATGGAGTATTGAGTTAATAAACGAAATAAAAAGAACCAAATTGAAAACCTTCACCAGTTTCTGAAGTCAATTACAAAAATCTGTCATTCTCTACAAAATCGTTACGTAGATATCGTGATCTATACTAAAGTAAAAAACAAAAACGCGGTAAGCCAAAGCTTAGTCTATCCAAATCCCATAATAGGAATTCGGTCACATAAACCACTGCGTACAACCCTTATTGGTCGCGTACGCCATGCGCCATAAGAAATCATCACAGATAAAGATATAAAGACGATACCGCTACCCGGACAATCAAGGAAATTGAAAGGTCGACCCGGGTAAGGACCGGGTGTGCCTTTCCGCTACATTGTCTTATCCGGCCATGGATCATTTTACCCCATCTCACCCAGATAACCAATACGTAGGTAGTCTGCTGTTATTTTAATAAATCCAAGATTTCATGTCGCTAGGGTGTTGTAGCATTTATGCATAAACTGTATACAGGATGCCCTTAAATGAGTTGTTCAGGTACATAGTCTAATATTTAATTCTATCAAATGTTTTTAGGAGTTTGTTTAAGCAGTGCATGATATTTTTACCTTTGAAAAATTGTCCATTTGATATAAATGTATGTCATTGTATTCAATAACTAGATGAACATTCTTTTTATACTTGTAATTATAAACATTTCTATGAGCTATTAACGTTGAACTAATTTAGGAGGTCCTCAAACTCATAATTCCAACTTATATTGACTAAAACTAAATGGTTGTAATCTTTAAGATTTATATAGCTTGGTTCGCTGTTATATATGTTTTAAAACCTACACTAAAAAAAAGCAAGCACTAAAAACCAATTTTACTGCAAAAGTGAAAAACTGCATTATTCAGATTACGCAATTTTCTGAATATTAAGTCATGTGAACATTACGATTATTTGTAAGTAATTGTCCAAATATTACATTTCTTTAAATCTATGAGTCCTTTTAATTTAATATTCTAAATATCAAAGTTTGTGAGTATAAGTTTTACGGTTGTTTACTACTCAATTACGACACAATGGTGGAAACGTATTTGTTAAATTACATGCATTTAATTTCATTTAATTTAATTTAAGTATTGAATTATTGAGAAAACTGGCATAAAAGCTTTAGTACAATTTTACCATAATATTTGCACTCATTTGATATAATATAAAATAATAATACATATTTTTGTAACAATCTGTATATAGGAGTCCATACAGCATGGGGGTGAAAATTGCTTCACATTCTTTATATGTATGACTTGAAGATGGAAATGAGAGGTTTTTGTGAGTCAAAACGGAACTTTTTGAGGGATTCAAAGCGTTTTGAGGACTCGTTTCAATGGTATTCGACAAGTGGGGACGGGGAAGGCGTGTGCGTTTGAGAGCTTTTGAGTTGTGTTACCAATATACTATATTTTATTACTTCTTTTAATGCATTTTGATATTTATTATATATATAGTAATATGCGGTGTCTTGGTATATCTTATTTTTAACCGACTTCATAAAAGGTTTCAGGTTCTCAATTCGACTGTTTTTTTTTATGTTTGTTACTTCAACTATAACTTTCAACTGGGTGAACCGATTTTGATGATTCTTGTTTTATTTGAAAGCTGGTGCTTCCCGTGTGATCCATTTCAATTAATCCAGTTCTAGAAGTCGTTATTTCATTTTTTTTATGTGTGGCCTGACAAAATGACTCTACTCTGCCTGATCGAAAGCATAAGCAGAGTCCAAGAGTGGTGGTCACCATACTCATTCGTTTTTAATACGTACTTTTTTGAAAAAAAATTGTTTCAGTTTAAAGAAAAAAATGTATTAAAGGTTTCCTGGTCATTTATCTGCTGGACCTACAGCATTATCATTCAATTTAATAACATATATATAATGAAGTCAAGTTGTTACTAATACTACGGTATGTTACTTAATAAATTACGTTATTATTTATAAATGATCAAATGTGTGATTCATTTTTTTGGATATTAATTATAATTACATTTTTGGAAAATTCTATAAAGTAAAAATTTTTAATTATAAATTACCAATCCATACTTAGCAAATAATATATAAAAAAAGGCTATATGAAACAGAATATTTTGCTAGACTGGCCATACAATGTCATCTGGCCTATCTCCTAAAGTTTCAAGATACTAGACGAGGGAAATGTACGATCCTTCTTTATGGCATGGTATCTTATAATCGACAATTTGGCCAAAATGGCAGTGAGCCAGCCGTGATTTAATTCTACAAAATATTATAATGAACTTATTACTTGTAAGGTTGAAAAAATAAAGACAAACTTTTTACAGATTATTAACTGAAGGAAATCCTCGTAGAAACCTGTAGTAATACTTAGAAGTGGAAAACCTTATAAAAGAACAATAGTGTAGAAATAATCATAAAGGTATACGCACACCTAGGTTTAGAGCCTAAGATTAGAGGGGTTTTTGACTCAGTGATAATCTTGTAGACTAATATGCTATCAGTCATCCTACTAATATTATAAACGCGAAAGTTTGTAAGTATGGATGTATGGATGAACGGATGTTTGTTACTCTTTCACGCAAAAACCTCTGAACGGATTTGGATGAAACTTTACAGTAATATAGCTTATACATCAGAATAACACATAGACTACTATTTGTCGCGATAACCGACATATACGCGGGCGGAGGCGCGGGCAACAACTAGTAGGTAGTACTAGCAAGATCCGTCAATGGATAAGTGATTTATTCAAATATTAAGATTATTTATAATAATATTAGTATAATTTGAAAAAAAAAACAAGATCTTAGATTATATTAGGTATATTAAAGAGCGTAAAAAAGTTTTAATTGTTTTTTGGTAGTACTCTCAGAAAGTCTGTTTATGTTTATTCACAAGCAAATTATTCGAACTGTTGAATAATTTAATTTATTGTTATCGGATTTTATTCTCGAGATTTTACGCATCTTTTATTACTTATTTAAAAGCGAAGTTGTGCTAAATTAGTAATGGAATTCGCCTCTTTGTTCACTTCTAAATTATAAATCACTTTTTGTTTAGCGATTGAGAATATATTTATGGACAGTGGAAAAGTTTCATTTAATTAATTCAAAAGCATTATCAAGCGTTCATCATTAAAAGTTTGAATAAAATAATTACTTTAAGAAAGTTCTAAACTTCTTGGTTTTTACCGAAACCAATCAATATTCTAAGACATCACACAATATAAATAAAAAAGCTAATCGATTGAGATTTACGACGACCCTATTTTTTTATATTCAGATATATCTTCTTTGGGGTACGCATCTTTGCCATCATCTATGGTTCTTTGCCCGGCGCAGTACATGAGAAAGAAAACTTTCACAAATCCTACATAAAAAAATCCTCAGGAGAAGTTTATATTTAGCAGTTGATGTGATCCTCTTTCGTGCCCAGTGGAATAAAAAGTTGGGCACGCCATTATGGTGGCGGTAGGACCCGTTATGGAGGATTGGCTTGAGAGGCATCACGGGAGCCTCTCATACCGGCTGATACAGGTGATCACTGGGAAATTACGTTGCCTCCGGTAACTTTACTCACTCAATGTAAAGTCATGGAGATGGAAAAAAGAAAAGAAAATGTAGTTTAACACATACACAAGATATGACAGAAAACTTATCCTTTAAGTATGGACGTCAGTTTTTTAACATTACTGTGGACGTGACTACCACAGGCTTTTATTTGCATGCACATTTTTTTTTGGGGAATTTGATATAGGATCGCTATTAAAATCGATTAGATATTAAAGTTATGGGATTTTGCTTTAAAATACCGTGCTTAAACTTTTATATAAAAAAAATCTTCAATATTCTCTTCATTGTCAGACTGATTCGAAAGCTAACAACAACTCACTCACTTCTTGTTCGAAAGACGGATCTTCTGCACGAAAAGTTTTAGCTCGTAGGTGGTCCTTTTGATTTAGAACTACCAGATTTATTGTTCTTTGTCATATTGTACCACAAAACAATTGAGGTGTAGCCTGACAGGCTCCGGTCAATAGTTTTGGTGGTCATTACTCGTGATATTCACCGGAAGATGCAACCTACTCTCTCGTTGGTAGTTTTACACCTAAGCAAAAGCTCGCGGGGAGTGAGGGGAATTAGGTGAAAGTAAGAAAACGAAAACATCGAGTAGCCTGTGAGACTCCACGTTCATACTTAAAGGTTAAGACAGTATTTTTGTGAGACCATGATTTCGCTCTAGACGAGTTGGGTATTTTAAGCGTATACATTAGCACCAGCTGCCCGCTTTTAACCTGAATACAAACTTGATTTTAAAAAAACAAATCCACCGAAACATTACAAAGCAAATCTAAAATAATTCCGGGAACTTTTTCATAATGAGTAACATAATATTGTTCGTAATGTTTGTTCTGACCAACAACATAATTGTACGTGTAATCCGATAATAACAATTATACCTTAAGAAATATAACTGAGTACAAAACCTGAGGGGGTGATAAAAATATAATGAGTGAATTTGATTTTATATTCCGAGAAGCATAACTGTTATTGTTGAACATAATAGTTAATTTAAACATATTGTTAACTGTAAAAGTTTTGTCTTTAGTCTTCAAATTAACATTGATTGTACATTCAAAATTTTGATAATTTTTTGGGATGTATGAGGTTTTTTAAATATTAATTTATTTTAAAGTAGATTGAACTAACATATGTGTTTAAGATTGTAATGTAAGTTCATTCGATTTTCTGTTTATCTACATTCTAGGGAAAACATTAAATACTAAATAAATAATGCAACTTACATTAATAACGAAAATATAATTTGTTTCCATCGTTCTAATAAAATAATCTAAAATTTGATTGAGCACTGCGATCATAGAACCAAATATACATATTAATACAACAATAAAACGCTTAAATTAGGTTAATTTTGTTGTACGTAGTTTGTTTCGGGTCGTTGTATATTAAACAACCTTAGACACTGAAAATTAGAGCTGAAAAACTACCTCTAGGAAGAACAAAACAGTCGAAAATAATGGATAAAAGAATGGTAAGGTAATTGTGGTAGGACTAAGATGAATTCTTATGTACCAACAACACAAATATAAACTCTTTAAAAAACATCAAAATGGATGATTTACCAAGTCTAATATGGCGAATAAACGAAATAACATTCTAATCCTATTTTCTTCTAATAGATTTGAACCCAACCGAAAATAAAGAAAACCTTTTTCATTATTTCTTAGATTCCCGACATAAATCCCGGATTGGCAATGCGCAAGTCTATACCGCAGCGACTTTTTCAATGGAAATTCGGCAGACCTGTATTTTATATCATAAACATAATCAAGTAGGGAACCTTAATAAACATATCAAGAATCGGACGAGCACACAAGACCCTTTCGTGGGGTCACCCAGTCCACCCTCGGAGATATTATCGTGAGAGACAGTCGGATGAAGGAGGTACTTAAGCTGCGGACACACTGGCTATGAGTTAGGGTGATAAAAGTGTGAATGCATGCAAATCATTAGTGAGTTTCTTTTAAGTTCATTAGTCTTTTTGGATGTCATAATCCATAGCAATATTATGAAATCGAAAGTTTGTTTGTTCCGCTTTCACGTCTAAGCTTTTGCACCAATTTCAATGAAATTTGACATTTAGATGCTTTGATTCGAGGAAGGACAAAGAAGGATAGTCTACTCCATTTCGCGATATAATAATTTCGTTGTACAATATTTGCTCTAATGTTACCATGCAGTTTCAATCAACTTTTGTAATTTTAGTTTTCTTTGGCAATTTTTATCTAGCTGTGTTTTGTTTTCTATTTCTTGCATTTCATGTAAACATTGTTTTGTATTGATGTTTTTTAATTTTGATATATTAATTGACATATTTTGATAATTTTCAGTGTTTGAATAATTTGACTTATGACCTTTCTGTATTTTACAATATTTGCACACCGCATAATGTGGTAGGACTTAGTGTATCTCTACAATAAGCATAAGATCTGTAATTAACCTATGTTTCCGCAAATAAAATATTTGATTTGATTTGATTTGATAGCTGAAATATACGCGGTCGGAACTGAAATTTTTATATCTTCTCATGTTTTTTTGTCTCATCAAGTGCGTACAGTGGTAAATGGCGTAACATTACAAGTTTTAAGTTACGGAATCAAGTTTGCTCAAACATTGATATAGATTTTTATTTTAAATCTGTAACTTTGTAACTTAAATGTAAGTTCAATCACAAACAAAGTTATCAGAGTTAAGTTAAGTTAAGTCAAAGAGTGCAAATACTTAATCAATAAATAAAAGTTAATGCCACCCAGATCTAGGATTCGGTATGTTTTATGTGAAGAATTTTTTTTAAACCTCTTTTGACGCAATAGTTTCAGGCTCGAAGGAAAACAAACAAACAAATAACCTCTCAAGGCAAGTATAATACATATCAGAATGTTGTTCAAATAACAGCTATAGATAATCAGTCAAAATATCGCTCCTGAGTATTGAGTTTATAAAAATAAATCCCATACTACCCATAATCCCGTACAGGAATTAAGTAATCGAGAGTCGGTGAATAGCCTTGAAATAATCCGCTAGGCCAACTTTCTACATCGACACATTACATAGGGGTCTTCAGTTTTATTATCCTCTCGGCCCATATAATAATAGCTCTCATATTCCATATCAAAATAATTCCGCTTCTCGCAACAATGAGCTCGAACCCTTATCGAGGGGGTATTATGAAATATAGCGGGCCACATCGGCCCGATACTCGGATTAAGGGGTCCTGTGCTAATCTCTCGCTGACTCCGACAAAATTGCTCATATCGTCCGACAATGGACCTAGTATTTCGCAAGCACCTGTATTCGCTACTAAATTAAAAAAGTTTTAATGCCATCGCCATCAATTCCGATTTGTGATAAGGAGTTTTTTTCAGGTAATTACTTTCAGTTTGGCGTGAAAACGATTTCGACTTTCATCTTGATGACTCTTCAGTCGATGTTTGAATTTACTGCGGTTTTATAGTTGAAAAAACTTTGGAATATAGAAAAGTTTTTTAAACAGCATCTCGTTTATTTAATGTCCAAAGTCGTAAATCAAAAGAATTTATTTCCATAAAATCAATTTTGATATTGAATGAACAGGAGTGACTACTTTAGTCGGTCGTTGTGAGTCGATCGTTCTTTATGTACCTTTTCACAGGTACGACACGATTTGCTATTATTAGCAAAGGAAGGTTAGCTTTTAGTAAATCAAAAGTAACGCCAGCGGTCTCATACACTTTGGTATGTTAGTATGTACTATCGTCTAGTAATCATGCTTTGAGTTTGGTTTTCATACACACAATGATTTTCGCAACTGCAAAGTTGTAAAACGTAGTATTTATTTATTTGTTATTGAATTAATCTAATTACATAATGTGTAATAGATAACTATAAATTGTAAAACATATTTTTGAAAGTATGTTATAATACTGTCTAAAATTTATTCACAAGTGCCGTATTCCTAAAATTCCAAGGCGTCGATTTTCATGGCATTTATTGATATCATTATCGTGAGCACGAAAACATCTGAATTTTCACCCCGGATCGAAGAATCGTAAAATTTTACACTGCCCTCGCCCTGAACGGCAAATAAGCGATTGGATATGGAGAAATTCTTTGAGTTTTTAGATTAGGATAATTTAATATTGGGATATTTGTATTAACAATAAAAACCTTTGGAGAAAAATCATAGCGTCGGTTTTCATGTTGTTATACTAAACACGATGATCTTCTAAAATACTATAATACTAGTTATCAGTAGAAAGCTTGTTAACTTTATGGTTGTTAAATTAAAAAATCTTCCTTTGAGTTGATAAAACCACTGAGTTGAACTAAAACAAAATCGTCATTCTAAAGATATTTAAGCTTTCACTTAAACATCTTTATAGTACTGTTTATAGTCATCGTTTATTAATTAAAACTTTCTTAACAATAGTTTAAATGAGTTGGGTTAGAGTTTAAAAAAAAAAACTTTAGTAGAAGCACTTTTAAACAGGCAAAAGATTGTATTCGTATTGTTTATTTATTTCATTTCATTCAATTCTAATTTTGTATTAATTTATGTAGAAATTCTAAAATTCTCCCATATTCTAAATGCGAAAAGTACTATGTCAATAGGAACAAAAATCTTTTTAAATTAGGAAACGAAGTTGCTAAGACATTTTCTTTGTCAATTCTGCTGGCGGTTTCAATACGATTGCCCTAATTTTTGCTATCTCGACAACATCTCAAGTCTTATCTTTGCATACTCGATTGAAACGATGTAACGATGTTAAATTTTGAGCGTATCCGACAACCCCAACGCGTTAGCATTCGCACAGTTACGATAACTGAATTTTCCATCGACACGAGAGAGTCAGAATCGTAAAATTTTACACCATTCCCATTTCTAGGTTTTATTCCCTTCTAGTATTACAATTATACCGAGACGTTCTGTGATAAATTAATTTAAGAAATTGGATATCAAAGACAATTTGGTTCAAGAATTATAAACCTATGCAATAAAACGGGCGCTCTGATTTCACGGAGAAAATTGGATATTGTGAGAAGCTGTTGTCTATTTATATACATAAATATTCCATAGCTCGACTTATTTTTCTCCTGATTAAATTGCCGCGTTACAATGAAGCTTACGCTTCGAGTAAATTACGCTTTTGTTTCTTCTTATCCATAATAATGTCTATTATAGGTAGAGTTTGGTTTGGAGAAATCCTGCCTTCTATCATTTTTGGTTTTGGCAATGTAAAAGGAATTTATACTTGATCCTACTTATTTGTGAAAGTTTTTTCCTTCAGTTTGTATAAAAACATAAATTACTGTTTTGCTTGGTAGCTACCCATTAGACTTTAGTTTTGAATTTTTTGGGCACGTTGGGGGGAAAAATGATTGTTTTTTTTCTTCGTCAGTCCGTCATTGTACACGTGACACTTACAGTTGTCCAAAGTATTATCTATAAATATAAAAGAAGAAGGTGACTGACTGACATACCCAGAGATCAATGCCAACCCAAACCACTGAACCTAGAATCCTGAAATTTTGCATGTAGGTTTTTTATATAACGTAAGTGAGCACTAAGAAAGGAATTTTGGAAACTCCACCCCTAAGGGGGTAAATCAGGGATGAAAGTCTGCGTGAGCGAAGCCACGTGCAAAAGCTAGTAAGACATAAATGTAATATTTGTACGTCAAAGTTCTATTTGTAACGACAGTGTTTTTAATACACAAAGTAAAGTAATCCAGGGAAAAGGCTTTTCACATTTAGATTAGTAGTGTATCGATACAAATTTTCATACTCTTCCCATTCTATAATAGTTTTAATCAGAATCAACATTGGCTTACCTACTTACCAAAATGTCTTTTTAACCAACTTAAAAAAAAGGAGGACCTTCTCAATACGACTGTATGTATATATCTATACTAATATATAAAGCTGAAGAGTTTGTTTGTTTGTTTGTTTGTTTGAACACGCTAATCTTAGGAACCACTGGTCCGATTTGAAAGATTCTTTCGGTGTTGGATAGTCCATGTATCGAGGAAGGCTATAGGGTATATATCATCACGCTACTACTAATAGAAGCGGAGCAACAATGAAGAATGTTTCAAAAACGGGGGAAAATTATAACGCGACGGGCAATAGAAGACGCAAACGAGGTTGCGTGAGTCTGCTAGTATATATATATAAGTGTGTGTTTGCGGATACTTCGTCGTTAATAAACCGATTTTGATGATTATTTTTTTAATGGGAAGGTAACATCCCAACGGTGGTACCATGATAAGGGCACTAAGATCTGATGACGGCATCCAAAAGAAATCGATCGATTTGGTCGTTCTTGAAGTCGGTTATTTAATTTGTTAAAATTTTACTTGTTATTAGCTTTACTTGTTAATCAACTGTTTTTCATCCCAATTTAATCCTTGCTAAACTTATTCTGTATGCTACATATCTATGTGTTTGTACGCAAAGGTATTTTAAACATCAACAAAGTCAAAATTAATAATAAAACACCGAACACACGATAAACCAAACATCAAAAGTCCGAACAATGTTTGTGGTGCGCGGAACTCTGAAGGGCACCTCTAATGGAGCCGGTCAATTACTTAAGACGGGGGAAACTGGATCATAAATCCGGGCTATCGATCAAAGTTTGGCTGTGTCCGGTCCGGTCAAACATGTCCGGACAAACGTATATGTAATGTAAGGCGCCTGTCTTACTGCGAGAAGCTATACATTTAAGGTGTACAAAATAATCAGTTAATTCACGTGGCTATGGAGAGCATTTGATTGTACTGAAATCATTTGAGATTATCGTATATTATATTGTACACTTAAAATAATATCTAAACCGTAATTTTATGAAGCTATAATTGTAAATATGTTTTAATTCTGACAAATCTGATTATAAAAATAGTGTTCAACGAAACAAAATTGTAAAAGTTCATTTCATTTCCATTGTATGGTATACCCTTAATTTAATGACAAGGTTTCCTAATCAACAACTTTATTGTATTGACTTTCACACAAAAAAATAGCCAGTAAATAAGGTACATATAAATAATAAAAAAATGCAATAACACCAAAGGACAACTAAAATCGCTTTCTAAGTCATAGTCGGACAAACGCTTAAGGCGGGGTGCTCGGTATAGGCGCGTGTTATAGTTGATTGATTTGTTCAGTAAAAGGTTATTTTCAGGTTAAATAATGTAGTTTGTCGGGCAGACAGGTCGGGTCAGTTTATATATAATACGATAACAAATTATACCTTACAGTTTCAGGTAGATCTTCCATTATAACCCGACTTCAAAAATGAGGCGATTAGTAATTCAGCTGTGCTATTTATTTGAAATCTTCGTTTTATTTGATAAAAAAAAAACAAATGTCTTTCACCATGCTGTAGACGCTTTGTTGACGAGTTTATCTTTACTGAATAAAAAGAGTATTTTGAGAAATAGTTTTAACTTCATTTAACACTTGCTGTTGCCCGCGGCTCCACCCGTGTTTATGTCGGTATTAAAATTTTAAAAATCTCAAAATTTTAAAAATTTTAACTTATTATATTATTCCGATGTCTAAGCTATACTACTGCAAAGTCTCATGAAAATCCGTTCATCCGTTCGTTGCGTGAAAGAGCAACAAACATACATTCTTACAAACTTTCACATTTATAATATTAGTAGGATAGTCATATTTTGTTTTGGTCACGTCACTTAACAATTAGTTTTCTTTACGTTCATAGAATGTCAAGTTGGCTTGGCGGGCAAGTTCTGCTTAGTTTGAAACCAGATGACCGCGTGTGCTTTATACACACATATAAAGTTATAACAATTATGTTTAATTATATAACACAAAATGTTGTCTGTACTATACAAATTATTGAGCTTTACCGCTTACGAATTTCTATATACACCCATAAAATATGAGGCGTAACTAATTGGAAAAATTCCAGAAATTCATCGTCCTCGGCCTCTTCGACCCACCGCCGCTTAAACCACATCAGGGGTTGAGGTCCAAATATGTCAAAAATTCAGCCCAAGACATTACTGCAACCCAATTTTGGGGTAGGTACAAAAGTTGATCGACACCGCATTATATAAACAATATACACATTATGTGACACTAATTTACTCCCTGAAATGAAACGAAAATGACTTATTCATAGCAACACAATGAAAACACACGACTATAAGAATAAATACAATTTTACAATACATTAAACACATCTCTGTATAAGAATATGGACCAGAACAGCTGACCATCTCGGCTAAATACTACACGGTGTCTCTACAGTGCTAGTTTTCAGAACTCGAAAATGGTCTATACCCCTTCATGGTATTTAGTTATGAATATAAACTGAAGGCTGCCTCGTTGGTCTAGTGGTTAGCGTCTCGGGTTCGATTCTCAGATCGGTCGATTACAGGAAATTCTTAATAACAGCCCGGAGTATGTAAGATGGCGGTGTCTTTCCGTGTGCTTCATAGAGTACGTTAAGCCGTTGGTCCCGTTTGTCTTGAACATCTATGATAATTGTTATTGAGAAGTCAGTCCCCTCAAATATACTGACAAAAGTTCAACCTTCGAATTCAGTTCACCCTCAGGGTTACAGAGGTTCGATGCCAGTCGCTCCGTGTAAAAACTGATATTCAGGTAAAACCGGTTGAACTAGTAGCCGACCTCAAATCTTGGGAATAATAAAGGCTAGGAAGACGAGTTAAGAATATAAATATTTTATTTACTTTATTTCATTTTCAATTATGTTTACCATATGTGTTTTACACTATCGAAGTGTCAAAAGCACAATGTCTATCAGATGGTTAATTATTATATTATTTGAGACTATAAATATAATTGAAACACCAAAAGTGTCGATTTCACATTACTAGCATTATTTAATGAAAATATAAATACAGTTTCAACCACTTGTGTGAAGGCTCAATAATAATTGTTTTTTAAAGAGAGTTTCTTTTAGCTACGGTTTTCTAATATTACTAACTTTTAACAGAATTCGTGCGACCTAACCGAGAGAGACATTAGTCTTACGGTACTAATACAGGTTGTCTTCTTTTTTTCTTCCTAAAACAGCACACCACTCATATTACGCTTAGGTTATCTAGACTTTCGTATAGGTAAGGTAATATTCGAGCAGGAAAATTCAACTCGGAACAGTAATCTATATTTCTTTCCTTCTTACTGTCTAAATTAATGGTAAAATATATTTGGGAAGGCATCTAATTCAATGTTTTCAATTTAAACAGTTTTTGAGGGACGAACCTAAACTATCCCTCAAAATCCGAACTCATCTCATTTGTTTTCATCTAAGTAATGCAATCATCAAACAGTTTAAATTCACGAATAATCGATTACGTAGAGTCGTACCTTCGGATTACTATAATTTACGATGTCATCCTTTAGCCCAATGGTCGTAGATAGTGGAGGACATAAATTATTCGTGGTTAAAGTTCGACCTGATATTACTTATTTAAAGCTACGTCTAGTCCTAGTCCCAAATTTTGGAGCCTGAAAGAAATACTGAAGGGAACAATGCCCATGAATATAAAGAAAAAAGTAATGGATACATGCCTGCTCCCCTCTATCACCTATGGTTGCCAAACGTGGAAATACACACTACGCATAAGAAACAAAATCAGATCCTGCCAACGAAGTATGGAGAGAAGCATTACGAATATAAGAAAAATACAAAAAATCCCACACAATACCATAAGAGAAAAGACTAAAGTTACAGATGCACTTCATTTCTCACAAAAGTTAAAGTGGCGCTGGGCGGGCCATGTAGCCAGGATGAAAGACGACCGCTGGACTTCACGACTTACGTTATGGCGGGGCCCTGCAGGCATTAGAAAGAGAGGAAGACCGGCAACTCGTTGGGAAAACGATATTATAAAAGTAGCTGGCAAAGACTGGAAGGAAATTGCCAAAGATAAAGAAATATGGAAAAGTCTGGAGGAGGCCTTCACCCTCACATAAGAGGGGTTCTTGCATGCCTGCATGATAAATTATATAAATCTTTATGATTATTTGAATTTTTAAATCTTATCTTATCTAATTTATAATTTATGAAAATGAAATTGTTATTAATATGTAATGTTATTATTATGCGAGAAATAAAAGGCTTTTTATTTTTTTTATTTATTTATTATTATTACGTCTAGTCCCGGCCAAGTTTTTAGACTTCATCGCAAGAGATACATTTGCAACTGGCAAATGTATCTCTTGTGGTTCTTTGAATATTATTATTTGGTTAATTGTTTTTGGACTTAAATTGAACTTCATTCAAACATAAATTTATATTACGATGCCGTAAGCAAATCCATTTAATGTTATTTTGGATAGATTATAAATCGAGGAGGAATCGGGATAAGACATCTTTTAAATGAATGCGTTAGGATGGCACTTATAAAGAAGAGCCCAATAAAGCAGTATTTTTAGCAAATTGTTATTTTACTAATGTAACTGAGCTATTAAGCAATAGTGTGCATCGTAGTTTGTCCCTATATAAAAAAAAAATAATCCAAATTATAAAATAACATCAACACATTTCTATACACAACAGAACGGTACTCCACAAATATATTCTTTGGCTTTATAAAGATGGCGGATCGCTCACCTGGCGTTTTCTATCAAAATGGGAGCGTTTCGAGAATCAATCGAGAGAGAAAAAACCCCTCCGATAATATAATGGAATCGAATTATCACCGAGATGAAGACGAGACTACGATAGGGCTGTCAAAACAAACACTCTCTTTCGGGAGTTATTTTAGCTTGTGTTATTTTTTCCGGACGGAGCGATGTGTTATTTCATGAGATAGGTTTCTTTGTTATAATACTATAAAGAAAAGAATGTGTTATTTCTTGTCGGCTTTACACGCCACATACATCTGATGTTACACAATACTATGAGGAGCGACTGAAAATACCATATACCAGGAAAATATTGTGACGTATCTATGACACTAACATTTCTTAAATTTTTGGTATAGCTAAATATTTATAGTTAAAAATGACGTATTCATTAGACATAGAAAAAAAAATTATCTATTTTTTGGCACCCCTATATATAGGGGGGCGGAAGGGTCCGTAGACAGAGCGAAAGTCTGTAATTCGATTGTGTTCGATAACAATAGCGAGTATCGAATTGTGTGTTTGTTCGCCCCCTCCTACCGTTCCAAACCATAAAGAAAATTGTTATAGAACTGTGTGACCATGCAACAGGTAGATAGTACCTAGAGATGTTATTAATTCGTATTGACTTTTATCTTGAACGTTCCATTCATATTCACTGCCTGTGAAATAGTGTTTTACTTGATAAAATTAAACAAATATTACGAAGCTAGACACACAATTGAAATTGATTACGTAAGCTGTTCAGTTAATTTAACTTAAGAATTGATTTCTTAAAAACATCGACTTAATATTAGCTCCTGTTTTTCGTTACTTCATTTTCATTATCGAGAACTAAGAAACACCTACTTAATTTTCCTCAAAAATTGAAGTTAAAGGCGCGCGTTTTTTTTATGCTTGGGAACAAAACCAGATTCCTAGAGTGGTTGTCGCCATACTCATTGCGAATGCAGACAATGCAGCTCACACTCACCAACGAAACACGATTACATAAATGCTATCATTTTAGGTTGATCTTCTGTGTGCATGTAGTATCGCCCCGGTCAAGTCGGCTCGTTTGTGATGAAATCAGCGTGGTTCTATTACCTTTTACGGTATTTATATATATATATACATACTTTATTCTTAGTAAATATGGTGATGACAAAAGAATGAGGAAATCATCATCATTTCAGTCAGCCCTCTAATATAATGTAATAAGGCTTTAATGCCTAATCTAGAAGTTAGCAGTGGCAACTTTGAAAATAACATACCGTAATAATATACGGCCTCTGCTTAATTTTACGAACCTGGTCACGGCAATCGACTAGTTGCATATTTTGCACAGGCAGTTTATACTAATACTAGGATATTTATGTTTATTTTTATGTTTGGCCCTCCGGTCTCGCACTCACCAACGAAACACGACAGCATGACATTTTACGTTGTTTTTCTGTGCAAGGGTAGTACCGCCACGGTCGAGCCGCCCGTTTGTGCTGAAATTAGCGTGGCTCTACTACTTTGCGGTTTGGTTTTCTTTATTTTATAATAATAATAATATAATAATATATCACTTTATTGTACACCAGATTAATTATATAACTAAACTAAACAAACTAGGACGTACAATTGGCGGCCTTATCGCCATTAGGCAATCTTTTACAGGCAACCATGGGATGGAAAGAGAAACGTGGAAAGTAAAGGGTTTTAATGATATTAAAGACCGCATTAATGGGAACAGATTTATTTAGTTACGGAAAAACGTATTTACTTACTTGTATAATTAAATTTATAAAGATTATTTCTTTTTATTTATTATTGTATAATTTTTGAACATTTATGATATAGGGTGCAAACAAGGAGACACATCGGCCAATAGTAAGTGACTGTCAACTCCAGAAGAGTGTTCACGGCTTACATGAGTGATGTTTTGTAATGATACCTAACAGAGGACTTCTTCAAAAGGATATAATTATGTCTATAGTGCAGTTTAATGTAATAGAAAACAAAACTAACTTTTTAGTAGAAGGGCACAACTCCGAAATGTTAACATATAAAAACATACATATACCTATACAGTTTACAGTGTAGACGCTGACGAAACTTTGCGTCAAATAACAATGGGAATACATACAAAAAAACAAAAACGCACTTACCCCAGTCAAAGTTTTGATATTGTGCAAAGCGTCTTGGGCTTTCAACGCCGCTTTGCGAGTGAAAAACGTCACAAAACAGCACCCTGTAACAGAAGCGCACACGTACATAACATGACATACACATCACATACAGAGGGTTGCCTACGAACACACCTTACCTCAGACGGGCCCGACACATTGAAACCTTGGCACACTGACAGTTGACAAAATTGCTCTCAGATTTTGAGTTGTACGGCACGGTACAAAAATTGATAAAATTTATTTTTATTTTCTATTTATATGTTATACTTAAAGTGATGTTTTTT
Source organism: Spilosoma lubricipeda (assembly GCA_905220595.1). Taxonomy (NCBI): domain Eukaryota; kingdom Metazoa; phylum Arthropoda; class Insecta; order Lepidoptera; family Erebidae; genus Spilosoma; species Spilosoma lubricipeda. The sequence continues at coordinate 18,439,982 of HG992281.1, read as the reverse complement.
AAGTTTTAGTAGTTGAGGTAAACAGCAACCGGGTCGGTAAGATGACACGACATGAGTATGAGTTGCATGAGATATAACATTTTAATTTACACTTGTTGAGTATTGCGTTAGACTTGGATTATATGAAACAAAAATAACCTTATTATTCTCAATTAACATAATAACTTTTGCATGGACTTTACAAATTTAATTCTTAAAATAAACTTAGCAACGTAATTATAGTTAACAAATATTAGTATTGAGTTAACATAGCAATGTCATTACCATTAAATAAATGCCAAAGAAACATATTTTTCAATTACAAAAGTCTAAATCGAGACAGTCTGACGTAAGGTGATAACACATACACATTTTTAAAATCATTAAAGCTATAAAACGGACAGTGTTCATTCATCGCAAGCTCGACAAACAATCTATGTTATTTTATTATACAATTACCACAAAAAATCACACCACAACATAAGTACCTAATGATCTCATATTAAAACCTTTTTCTTGTCCATGTAGGTCGTGGTTGACTTGTATTTGTGATGTCGGCTTCAATGTCTATAATTTTTTAATTTGAAGTTTTGAAATCCAAAGAAATGTATATTCAAGTATGATTTATTAAAAAAAATCGGTTTTACTCAAATGTATATTTCGAAAAGTCCGTCTAGATTCGTGCTCGATGATAAACCTTTTCTAGAAAGAACGTCTAACGCAATCATTTAGGCGTTAAATAACAAGATAAACCCTTATAACATTGATACATTTGAATACTGTCTACTCAACTCATAGTAATATATATATATATTACGAGTTTTGTAAAGATTTTTATATAATAACTAGTTGACCCACGCAACTTCATCGCGTCTCGTCCTAGTGGTCTAAACGTGATTGAAAAGAGTAAAAAAGTGGTGAAAAGCTAGTATATATATATATATATATATATATATATAGTTTTGTAGTGCATCTTGAGTAACAACGGTCAATTATAATAGATAGATATAAAAATACAGTACCTATAAAGTTAAACGAAGAACTTGATTACGTTTCTTTCGTACATTGAAATAAAACATAATAACTGTCAGTGAAATCGTGAAATTCGTTGAATCGCCATAAAAACAACTCGTGTTTGCTTCCAAATGAGGAATCCTTTTTTTATTTAAAAATGAAACTTATTTGTTTCTTGCCGTAACGTGATTAGCATAACTATCATCTATATTTATAAGTAGCATGTTTCACCGCAGAATACCACGCCGTCTTGTGGCATAAACTGGCATCGAAGTACCAAACACGCAAGCAGCGTGCCAGCCTAACGAGTTCGCGCTAAACCAACCAGTTACATATGACACGAACACTATTTACTTAAGTTTCGAGTATATTTCATTATGAAAGTAATAAAAAGAGTTTTAGCATAGTTGCTTTCTGATTTCGCTGTTCGTCGCAGTGTTTTTTTTTATAAGACAACTCTAAGTCACGGGGTACTTTTAAAAAATACATGGAAGAGACACAAAGAACACCCAGAGTCAGAACAACAATTTGTGGATCACACAAAGTGTTCCATGTGGGATTTGAAGCCACAACACTTGGCACAGTAGAAAGCGACATGGCGACCGCTTAAGCTATCCGTGCAGTCACATTGCGGTTCTATAAAACTAAATTTACTTGAGGAAGTAGAGAAAATGAGAGATGATAGTAGACGGTTGTCCACGAGATGGCCAATGTCTGTTGTCTAGCTCCCTTTTTAGTGGAACGCTATAGTAGCTATAGTATATAGTTACAAACCAAAAATTATAACTTAAAATAAATAACGAAAGAAAATTGGCAATTTCTTTAGAAACACAAATTTGAACAGTTCTTATTTCAACCAACCTTTTTCCTAACTACGGCAGGTATACACGATGCAATCATAAGGTAAAACAATAAAGAAAAAAAACATATTTTCACGGAAGCGCAATAAACGTTACAGCGGAGCCTCGTCCGTACTTCCCAACAAAACGAGACAACGTAAAAAAGGATGGTTTTCACAACAAAAGACTATAATAATGGCACAAACAAAAATGTCAACATGTATTATAAGTGTGCGAGAACCTGACCTATTGTTAACAGTCGAACAAAGACATATAAAACGGTACAACACGCGTAAAACACATATTCAGGTGGCAATTATTTTGGTCACTTTCAAACTCGATCCATTGCTTATTTGTCTGGAGGTCAGAGATTACCGCAACAAAAAAAAAACAACTGTAAATCTTGATATTTTGATCTGACCCGACTCTTCTATCGGCTAAAAAAAGTACTGACAAAGTTAGGTGCTACTAATTCAAACAAAAATCCACTTTGACTTTGAACTAGCATTACTAATAAACTTTATAATTTAAAAATAGAAAATTATAATAATCCTTAAATATTATAAATCGTAGCCAACAGGCCTCTCACCATAAAAGCTCTACACGTCTACGATTTATCGTAGCACGCTACGACATTTCGCTATGATGTATATCCACAATTTTCTCGTAACAGTTTCATCGGTGGTAAGAATTGGCAAAATTTACAACAATCTGTTAAATTCAATAAAATAAATTTACATTTGCATCAAAATGTGCTTCAGTCTTTCATTGAAACAACATTGAAGGCGTCCATAGTAATTTTAACATAAATTTAAACAGTCCTACAGATCTGTATTATTGTAATGGATGGAATATGTTTAACAAAAAATGTCGAAGCTCTAAAATAGTTGGGGATAATTTTTATGTATCCCAGAACTTAAACAAACACAATAAGATGTGACACAATCTATATCTGAAATCGAATTAGAATTAACCACTGGAACCGTGACATAAGTAGGTAATTTAATTTTGTACTAATTTATATAGTACAAATTTCTTATATAGTTATAATTCTATAATGGACTAAGAACCACCGGTGGGTATGACGTTAGTCATTTACATTCGAACTATTACACATGAATATAACCTTATATCTTTAAAACTAAAATGGGCATACCAAAAGCTCGTGATATATAAAAGTTTGTGAATTGTTCAAGCTATTGATCGCAAAGAATGAAGTCCTATAGTCTATTATCATACAAAACTTCAAATGAAAACCGATCTCAAATTATTTAATGAAGATTGACAGAACAAAGTTAGATAATTAAGAAAGTACAAAGAGAGAAACTTCTAAATTTAAAATAGACAGTTGGGGTCAAAACTCGGCAATTCCGAATAGTTCAAATTCAGAGACCCTCCTCAGTACGAACTCTTCATAAAGCTGAGAGATTTCGAAAGAAGTTAATTATTCAGATCAAGTTTAAAGTTGCTTTCATAGTAGATTTGTATTAACGTAAAAAAGCATCTCACTAGGCGACCATAATGTGTGGGTCACCATGCTGCAATGTCCTTATTCGCATTGAGGATGGTAACCACCACTCTTGGAATCTGCTCATGCTTTCCATCAGGCACAGCAGAGTCATTTTGGCATAGCTAAAATATATATAAAAAAAAAGAAAGACCGCGTAATGGCAAACGTAGTGTAGGGTACCCTCTGGCCAGATGGCTGAGTAACTGGATATAAGTAGCAGACCAGGTTCTGTGGTGTGTGCCTTGGGAGAGGCATAATAATGTTAAGCAGTGGACTCATCATATAGTGGTACCTTAGACAAACTTGGGAACTGTTCGAGTTATTTTTTATGAAACAAAGTCCTAACCAGCAGACGGTGAACGTGATGTTAAGTGCGGTAGTCACTTAACATCACGTTAACCGTCTGACTGATCTGTGCTATGATTAATACGATGCCGCGTATTTGGGTTCAACCCGAATACGCGGAATTAATATACAGTTATGAAATACTCCTGTGACGCGTAAATTAAGAGTACTGCTATGGTAATGCTGTGGCAATATTTTTCTTTTTTACAAATTCCTTTAAATGTTACTGAAATAAAAAATATATGTACAAAAACATAAAAATTTACAAGCACATTTTTCTAAACATGAATTGGTAAAAAACAAGTACCAAAACTTTCACAACTGACGTTGAAATTTGAAATAAAATAATTTAATTAGAAATATTTGATTTAAAACAGTTAACTTTATAATTAGTTCTGGATTTGTAAGTAATGGAATTAGATCTAAACCTTTCACATCGAAGTGGAGTTACATAATTGGATATTCCTGCTATCGCTGTCTCTCCTAGACAAATACGTTATAAGACTTCACGGTATATCAGAGTTATAATTAATTTATTAATTCAAGGTAGGATGTCTTCAAAACGACTTGATCAACTATTCTTCTTGTTACGAGCAAAGGGACCGTAAGTACACTAGAGAGAGTAATTTATCGTATAATTTATGTATTTGGATTGGAGTGAGCATTTTAAATCTATGATTTGGCAATATCGTATAAGCTTACTTGGCAGCCAATATCCATAGCTAGTGAGACGGCTTTTTGTGATGAAATTGGCAAGAGAGCAAATTGACCTTCGTGGACACCCGAGTCATTGCCGGCCTTGATAGTAGAATTAAGCTTTTTTTGTAAGATTTTTAATTTTGTGTCAGTCCAAAAATAAAGCAGGTGACAAATTATTCTACAGATCATCTATGCGAGGTCAAAATCTAATCAATCATGTCATTTGTCTAAGTGATTTACTGAAACTTTCGCAGCGTTAAGATCAATCGCTTCTTTCAAAGTCAAGGTGTTTATAAATGTGTAATATTTATTGATCGTATAATATTCCTAATTAATCATTAGATACCATGCAAGTGTTTAGTTAGTATTAACTTTATTATATGGTACTGTAAGCAACTGCCTACTATAAACTAGATTGATAAATTACTCAGGTAAAGTTCTAAAATTTACACATACAAGTTTCCGAATGTATCCAATATGCAAATCAGTGAATCGATTTGGATCTGCTTTGTTTTAATTAAATTATTTTTAAGACTTTCTCTTACTTATATTCGTCACACGAATTCAAGTGACATTACGTAGTACTACAAATAATGCGTTATCAAGGAACAGGGACGAACCTTTGCTGGCCCCGGTGATTTTGTCCCGTAGCACGTTGATCTGGTGCACCCTGCCGAACTCCTCGAACATCAGGCGCAGGTCGTTCTCGTCCATGCTGCGAGGGACTTGACCGACAAACATCTGGAATTTATATAATGTAACAACCTATTAATAATAATATACTACGTTTAACATTTTGAAACTATTAGGGTCAATGAATGAAAAGAAAAAAAACTGTTAAATGGTGAAAGCTATCATCTTTAAAGCCTTTAATAGACCACTCATGACCATGGGCCCATATTAGAAATAGGTATTGTCCTACTACCTACCATGCATTGCTTGTTGTTTAAATATTATAAAGACATAACACCTTTTAATGACAAAATAATTATGAAAATAATACAATTTTTTATCAGCCGGGTACAATTAATAAGTCACGGTTTGCAAACTCGGTGCATAAAGCAATTACTGGGACGTAATTGGGTGAGGAGGGGGGTTGCGACGCCATCTAGCGGAGAGTCCGCGAACCAACCGCGCAGAACATTTTTAATTACGTCGGCACATCACTTCATTTACGAATTTCAAACTCCATTTTCTTTGAAGCGAAATGAATTAAATGCGACTTGGTTGGAGTACGTTTTGTTCCGTTTTGTCTGTCGCATCCTGAACAGGGAATGGTACGTTTTGAAACTAAGCAGCGGACGTTTCTAGAATAAAATTGTTCAAAATTTTAATTTCTTCTTTTGTAACTTTAATTGTATTAATTTTATTTAAAGTAACTGCTTTGTAGCATACATTGCGAGGAATTATGTTCATTTCAGTCTTACTTAGAGTTCTTTTATATAAAGATTACGACCATATTACCATATTTCATTTATTTATATTTACATACATATTGATCAATGGGAGCCGAGCATGATTGAAAAGAGACGCAGATGACGTTGCGTATTAGTTTATTCTAAATTTAATTAGATGTAGTGCCTAAGTCAAAGGTACGGAATACAAAAAATAACTAGTACTATGTCTTGATCTTCCTGTGTATAAATCTTTACACAAACGTTTGCCTCATCATCTTAATTCAGTTATGTTTGCGGCCCCATGAGCTGAATCTTTATCAGAAAGGTACCTGCATTCACACGCACTTTTATGTAGGTCGCTAAAAACAAGTCGTTGACTTGTACAACCACGTGGAAATCTTTAGGACTATGATAGATATATTTGTACTGGAATATATATTATCTTATAACCAAAATAATTTCAATTATGTAAGTAAAGTGGTGACGAAACGCATATCGTTAATTTTAAAAAGTGGTCTTCACACTAGTCATTTCATACTGTCAACTAATACTTGGTAGGCTGTTCAGGCTACATATATTACATAAACATAGCCATAGAGCTATGTTCATTTAAAACTTAATCTTGCGGGGAAGTCCCATGTCAAGAGATGGGACTTCGTTCCTATTCACTATCTAATTATAACTAACAATCGAACGTTAACGTGAATTAGTGTTATCAAATCCATTTTGATTGCAACTTTTAGCTTTTGCCTAAATATCCTAATACTTTTTCCTTTTTTAATCTCATTTCTTTAAAATTATAATTTAAAAAAAAAACCTTGTATATAAGTAATGATTTTGGAGATATACCAGTACGTAGGGTTCTTACAGCATAAAATTGCACCTATACAAACCCAAAAAATATTTAAAATTCAATAAAATTCAAATACGAAAGTTTTAGTGATGGGAGTTTCTGTACTATATCTATGATTTAAAAGCAACTGAGTTACAAGAAATATTTGTGTAATGAACTAAGTATATATTACCTTGATGTAGTCAGGGTCCGGCATCTCCGGCTTCTCGTCATTGTTGTTATTGTTTATACTTGTGACGTTGTTGTTGTTGATGTTCATTGTCATCCCACTGAAACAACAAAAATCAATAGCTTAATAATTAAATAATAAAAAAAAACAGCGTGGTTTATTTTTGATTCGAGATATGACCTGGATAGGTGCACTGGTCGACTGGGGGAGGATGGGGGGGGGGGCAGATGTAGAAATGGCATAGGTCATATTCTCCTCAGAGTAGGATGTTTGAGGCCAACCGTCAGGATGACGTTTAGCGGAAACACTCCATAATTTTGGCATAATCATCTGGATGATGTCCATTGACTTATTTTAGGAGTTCTTATTATGAGTGAATGATCAATAAGTTTACCAGCATTGATTTTTAGCGTCTTTTACCTAAAATAATTATTAATTATTCAACATCGGTTGCTTGAAATACATGTTTGCACACTCTTTCACAAAAATACAAGACAAAGCATTACCCTCCTTCTGACTCAGTCGGTTAAAACGAAGTCATTTCTTGTTTATCTGCATTCGCCTGACTTGGTTGCATTTAATAGTGTTTTAATGTGACGAACAGACACACTAGGTTATCATTATATTAACAGTATTCCTAGCATATCCGACTACGAATGTGTAAAAAAGCCATAATAACTGTTTCCAAACCTACAAAAATATATGTATGTGTATTAAGGTATTGTCATATTGAAGGACTCACGAATCATTCTTAAATCACATAGCTACTAAGAAAAAAAATTAAAACATTTATTTAAGAATAATAGTTCTGGTTAGAATAATTCATCACTTAAAAATATGTATGTGCATAGTTCGGTTAGTGTTTGCGAGTGCCATCTATTGATGATTATAAGAACTATTTATGGTCAATAAGTAAGAATCGAAGATTTTGAATGAGATCCGACTAAATGGGATAGTTCTATACCTATATCTATTCCTGCTCAGGGCCACTGGACTAAACAGAGACAGCGAGCGTGACACTTAATTCGCTTATTTAGTACCTACTGGTGATTATTTGTCAATAAGGAAGGCATTACTTTATATCTTAAATTGTAATAAAAAACTCCATTTCAATTGGTTTCAAACCTCGAGATAGAAACTTGCTGTAGACGCATCTGTACCATCAGGGGGCATATAACACATTATTATTTATGTTCAGATGCTAAAGTAAGCGTAGTAGCAGTAACAAAGTTATCATTTGATGGACACTGTATGAATTTTTTCTGATCGAGATTTTTAAGTATCTTAAATAATTATTTAATATCAAAGTTTGATGAAAAGTAAAGGTATGAAATATATTAAGACCTACAAAGTAAGTATAGTCGCGATAAGAAAATAATATTGATAATCGCATTGAGTCATGTTGCTACTGCCACTTGAATGTTGTCTAATAAGTGTTGTAAGATACACAGTTATTATATTATCAAGGTATATGTACATGTAAAAGCATCAAGTGAACAATCTTTCGATGCTCCAGTTCTATAGATATAACTGAAATTTCTTCTTTTAGGAAAACACAGATTTAATTTTGTAAACATGTGTATTGTATGTATTTAAATTTAACCTAAAAACTAAAATATCAAATATTGAAACAAATAAAACGATATATCGTTTGTAACAGATATCAAGTATTGACTTGCAGTTTCAAATAAACATACAAATCAAAAAACCAATTAAATTTCGTACAAAATAGTTGTTTTGTTTTTGTTGTGAAACTTAAAAACTTGCACGTGATATAAGCGAGTTAGTTACAAACAATGTGTTAAAAACAATTTGGTAACACAAATTTCTAATGAATAGACTAGGAAGAAGCTGGTCTCCTAATAGTGGCTACAACTAGTAATTGAAAAAACATTAGTACATTACTTTGCTATGATCTTTTCCCTTCCCGATTAGAGAAAAAGAGGAAATTAGTCTCCATTAATCTCGCTCGCTCATTACAAAACGACAAAATAATTTTTTAACACGACTAAGAGTGCATGATAGCACTCCGATCAAACTAACATGTCAAAACATGGCTCCCACAACTAGATTGAAAATAATCATAGGTTAAAATTATGAGGTTAAATACCTAGTGATTCTAGAAAGTCCATACCACCATTCTTGTGTGTGTGCCACGCACTTGTTTGGTACGTTATCACTGATAAGGCCGTACATCGCTCGATTACAGCCCGTTATCTCTTATCACACTCGATCAAGCTAACAGCGGTCGGAGAGTAAAACTGACGCTAACAAATGAATGTATGTTATTTTTTAAACGTGGGTAGCTACAAATTAATGTGTGTGTACCCACTTTTTGTAGATATTTTGTGTGAGTGATGCACTATTAATAATGTAAGGGATTTTTTGTGTAACTATTCGATATGGTTTTGGAACGAAGAAAAGGAAATTTAGAATATTTATGTTGTATTAATCAGATAATATATTAAATGTATTCATTGTTTTGCAGTGAAACAAATTAGGATTTCTGTTTAGATATTTTCATTTAGAAATAATAAAATAAATAAACAAATATTTCGGACATCTTACACACAACGTCATCTAATCCCAAACTAAGCAGAGCTTGTATTATGGGTACTAGACAACTGATATAAATACTTATATACTTTTTTATTGTAAATACATACATATTATACATAGAAAACACCCAAACTCCGAAACAAACATTTGCAGATCATAGTCAAACATTTGGTTCGACCCGGGAATCGAACCCGAGACCTCAAGAACAGCAGTCGCGTACGCTACCACTGCGCCACCGAGGCAATTTTACACATATATATAAAAATACACATTCTTTCATACATTAGTAATTTCAAAACCACTGTCTTAGTATTTTCTTTTAAGTATTACTGTAAATAGCACAAGAGAGTGACGCAGTAGTACTGCCGACTTTAGTACGACAAAGAATAGACTTGAAAGACCTCAAACAGTTGAACAGGATTTCTTGAATGATTGATCAAAGTTACTTTAAATACTTGATCTGATCTTGTCTGTTGGTCTAGGGTTTAGTAATCCTGAATGTAAGGCAGGAGCCGCGAGACCTACTTAGAACAAACACAAAACAACGGTGACCTGGCCACAGAACGAATAAAACATTTGGTCTGTGTCTGCAATCCGGAGCTTCTGTGTGTATTTATAATAATACTGGTTGTTGCTCGCGGCTCCGCCCTCGTATATGTCGGTTATCGCGGCAAATAGTAGCCTATGTGTTATTCTGATATATAAGCTATATTACTGTAAAGTTTCATCCAAATCCATTAAGTAGTTTTTGCGTGAAAGAGTAACAAACATCCATCCATCTATTCATAGTTACACACTAAAAAAAAGGTATGTTCATAAGTAGTTAGCCTGGTAATGAAATCACACAGGATCTAATTTGAGACTAGACTGCGAGAGATGTGGTGAAGTTATTATATAATGGAACACAGTTTTATAGTTTCATTTTATACATTAATAAACAGAAGTTTATTACCAGACCACAATTTATTGCAGCGTATCCCAAAACCCTTTGTACGGTAACGATTTTATCTCTTTATCATACGATCGATATTCTAATGAAAACGGAATTACAATGTAACAAGAGTTATATTATCAGCCAATATATGTTATCAGCAACCCCTCCACTTATTGTTCACACAGTACAGTTATCAATATCATAGCAACTATTTGTACAAGGATAGAAAGATAATAATGTCAAAATTCTTTGTCGAGTTTTGCGACGCCCAAACGCGTCATGTAGGCCTCCTGATGTGAATTAAGGTTATGTTAGTGATTTTTTGTATTGCGTTTGCGTTCATTTACATTCGTCTCGTTTTAAGGGTTCCGTGCCAAAGGCAAATAACGGAACCCTTATAGATTCGTCATGTCTCTCTGTCTCTCTGTCCGTCCGTACGTCACAGCAACTTTTTTCTGAAACTATATAAACTATACTGTTGAAACTTGGTTAGTAGATGTATTCTGTAAGCCGCATTAAGATTTTCAAACAAAAAAATAAATTAAAAGAAATAAGGGGTCCTCATACTTGGAACTGAAAAACAAAAACTTTTTTTCAACAATCCTATATCTATGGATAGATTTTCAAAAAAGGTTTCAAACATAATTTTTTTCTAAACTTAGTTAGCGCGTGAGACACTTCCAAAGTTGTAAAATGTGTCCAACCCTCCTCTGTAACTTCTAAAATAAGAGAATGATAAAACTTAAAACAATATATGATGTACATTACCATGTTAACTTCCACTGAAAATTGGTTTGAACGAGATTTAGTGAGTAGTTTTTTTTTAATACGTCATAAATCGTAAATCGCACTTTATTGATCGAAGTTACAATGAACTACAAGAACTGTTATATTATGTTACTTGCTGCTACGGGCTCGCAGGGTTCTTCATCTGCGAGTCCGACTCGCACCTTGCCGTTTTTTTTATATTCTTTTTGAGAAATAAAAAAGAATCCAAACTGATTCCAAATTGGGAAACTAAAATGAATCAAGCACTGGAGAATAAATGGGGACAGAAGGATGGAGATTGCATGAGGAATAAAATACACTTCATTCACCTATATATTCAGTAATGATTACTTGCCTATACAAAAGCCATGAGTTTATTTTTTTGTCCTTAATACAACTCTATAAGGATCTATAGCTAAATTAAAAAAAAAACGCAAACACAAACCACGTGTAGCAATATTTTTTTTTAAAAAGTATAAAGGTACGTTAAAATCTATACAAATAAATGGAGTGTCTCTTTGTAATATTAAAATAAGCGCTTTTTACTAAATGCATATTGTACATATGATACATATACACGATACATTTACCAAAATAACATTTTTTACAATTTTTGTCTGGCTGTCCGTCTGTGTGTTTGTTCCGGCTATACTCTGTAACGGCTGAACAGATTTTGACGGGACTTTCACTGTAGATAGCTGATTATATATTGAGTAACTTAGGCCCTTTTTTAGACTAGCTTTGCCCCGCGGCTTCACAGGCAGCTCTTGTTGTTTCGCGGGTAACACTGCGGGGCTCAGCTAGTTTGTAATCAAATACTAACATCGTAGTAGTTCATACAAACATACATATAGACAGTCAAAACTATTAGTAATAGTTGTCGTAGTCGGGTAAAAAAGCTTTCGGATATTAATTGGCAACACGGACAATCCATGTCAGAATGAAAAACGCTCGCTTATTATTATTATGTTTGTACTTCTTCACGCAAAAACTACTGAACGGATTTGGATGAAACTTAACAATAATATAGCTTATCCATCAGAATAACACATAGGCTACTATTTGCTGCAAAAATCGACATACACGCGGGCGGAGCCGCGGGCAACAGTCAGTTGTATAATAAAGTAGTTCTTTGACTATTGTAACTTTTATCGAGGATATGTCTAGGTATCTAGTAGCATTGGTCCCTTGAAACCAAAGGAAGTTTAGTATCCAAGTTAAAGTAGTAATGGACATGGCTATATAATCACATGGCTATTTAATCCTGTGTTGTAACCGACTTTAGTGCAACATTTATAGGGTACTTAAAATTGATTTAGGCTCTTCAACTTTAGACAGAGCTCAGATGTTACGGAACATGCATGTAAAGGAAAAAACCCGATAAGGCATATCAACGTATGCTTCTTCTAAGCTAAGCTAGTTCTTCTAAACTTTCAAATTTAGTAGAAGTGATCACTAATGTTTGAGAATCCTGTGGCTTATTTGTTTAAGCGGTCACCACGTCGCTTTGTATTGCGCCAAGTATTGTGGGTTCAAATCCCAAATGGGACAAAACTATGTGAAATCAAAAATTGTTATTCCGATTGTGGGTGTTCTTTTTATCCGCTTCATGTATGTTTGTAAAGTGCTCGCGACACAGGATGGATATTCCTAATGCGAGAGTTGTGTTTTTCAAATCTGAGAAAAAAAAAACAATTGCCGTAAACGATATTTTATTGGCATACAAGTTTGTACAGAACCCATAATGCAGAAATCTGATTTACACTTGTACTTTTTATTATTTCTAAGAGCTATAGCCATTTGAGTACTTATAAAAAAAGACGTGATAATAACTTTCTAAACTATCGCGTTCCAAAATAAATGTTAAAATATAACAATTATTTTTACGGGAATTAACGCGATCACTTATTAAATTTATTTGCCTGACGTTTCGACCAGGTTGCACTGGCCGTGTTCACAGGCTGACTGACCAGGCCAACCAATCAGAGGTATGTAATACCTTTTAATAAGTGATTGCGTTAATTCCCGTAAAAATGATTGTTAATATAAAAGACGTGATAATGTCCCTTCATATTCGTTTAGTTACTGTACGTTCTACCCTAGCCACACACCCTGTGGACATCCAATATCAAGACATATATGTCACCCCTTATGACGTGATTTGACTGCTGCCATACAGTTAGGGGGTTGAAGGGTAAAAGGGGGTCCATGGAATCACGTCCACAGAATAACAATAACTTTATCAACATGTGATACACGTCCATCTGTGGGTAAGCAACAAATGTTCCTGTATTGGTATATTAGACACGTTTCGATTTCTGGTGCATCTAAGCAAGATTCGAAAGGACACATCAGAACTACTTAAAAACATATTAATTGGGACACATCTTTTAATTATATATGATGGCAATACTGTACATAGTAACAAATTCCAAAAAGGTTGACGATTTATTAAAAAATGATTTAAAATAATGTTTATGGGAAATAACAACAATAAACAATCTCACAAATTTTTTATTCGGCCGTCTGGTATCAAACTATGGCAACCAAACTGCTGATAAACATACTTATAAAGTTCTAAATGATAATGATATTCTTCTAGCCGACTTTGGACACGGCGGAGAGCAGCCAGCTACGCAGAAGACATTTAAGTGCACAAGTGTGTGCGCAAACCCAGGTGCACACCTGTGTTTGCGCTCAGGTTCTGTTTCCTCACTCTCATAATGCAATGCAATAATGCAGAAGTATCACTAGGCCGCCGCGGTGTGGGTCACCATGCTACATTGTTGCATTGTCTGTATTCGCAATGAGTATGGTGACCACCACTTTTGGATTCTGCTTATGCTTATCTGACATGATCTGGGAGAGATCATGCGCAGGACCGACATCTTTACGTACTCTCCCAGGCACGGCTCAATATTTCTAAATACATGCATATCATAGATAAATTTCACCCAGACACAACAAGCGATCGCACTCAGCACAAAACCATTTGTCCTGGATGAGAATCGAACCCGTGACCTCTGGCAGAGCAGTAAGGATCACTAAGCACCAGGCCATGATCACAGAATGAGCTTATGACCATGGCAAGGAGAAACGGTAACATAATTATTTTGTTATAAAGGCATGTAAGTATGTGGATTAAAACTTAAAAAAGTCGGTTTAAGATGCAAGTGAATAGAATAGTTCAACTAGAGAAGTATCAGAAGATTATGAAGTAAATCATCAAAAAAAAGTATCACTACAAGATCACTTCTGCAATATAAGTTAAGGAGGCTTGTTTGCATCAGCAATGTAAACAAGTTTTAACTTGACTCGTTGTGTACCTACTTGATACCAGTTTAAAGAGAGAACTATATACATGTGTAAAAATATGGAAAAACAGAACCTCGTTCATCGAAGAAGGGTGCAAATTTAATAACACTCATGAAACATGTTTAAAGTCTATGAATAGCGTTGTCTACAAGAGATTATCTGTCTAACATTAACATGACTATATTACTATGATCCTACTACGCTTACTTAAATAAGAATATTTCTGTAACTAATGTCTCCAGGAGCTGCGAATAATGAAGTTCAAAGACTCTAATTTCAAGACAAAAATATAAATCTCAACGTGGCCAGGCAATGTTGCTGCTCCCAATTACTATGTGGGACCAAACCAAATTATATTTGTCAAATGTGGGTTTTTAATCATCTCTCTCTATTGTTTTTATGATACACGCGTGGCTGAATATATGTAATACACAGAAATCAGAGACACAATTATATTCTCAGTTTCAAGGAGGTTTTGTTTACCGATTTATGAGTAAATAAATTTAGGCTGAATTTTGATCTCTAGACAAGCACTGATTTATGATGTCATAATAAAAAAAATGGTGAAATAGTGAATACATTTATGATTTATTATTTTTCAATTGTAAGTGTGATACAAAAAGCTAATGGATTAATCGACTTAGATGGTACGAGAGCATAATGCGTATGCGCGTATGTGCTTAACATTTTGCCAATGCCAAAATAAGTAAGGAAGATCCACGATAAACAGAGACATGAAATATCATATGTGAGATGACGCGAGACAGAGCAAAGAAAGACCAGGAAAGGTGACCCTAAATAATGAGACAAGGATAGACGGAGATAGAAAGATACCCGATGTACTAGGAACCAAAATATCTAAGCTTACTCGATTACCTACAAAAATCATTTAAATCAACTTGTGTGGAACAGAAGAAGCGTAATATATTTCCTTTGAGCTCACGTCATACAGTCAAATATTTGTTCAAATGATAGATTACAATATAAGGACGAACATTTTTGAGTGAGGTCACACTGCAAAGACACATACTCATAAATATGTGAACTCGAAGTTTACCAAGATCCCGTAAAAACAAAGCCCTTCAAAATAATAGAATAACAAGTTCCAACTTGCTGAGAAGACGTGACCCAAATTGCACACGCATAAATAAAAGGTAGGTGACACATCGTGTCAATGCGTCACTGGAACCACAACACGCACTCCCAATATCTCAGATCAAACACACCTGTTTCAGCTGTCTTGATATAGGTGTTATAATTTTAAATACTCTGACGAAATTACTAATTTACCAACAAAGTGTAATTCATTTTGCATTAGTTTTTGCAAAACAGTAAATATATTAAGATCAACAGAGAAAGACATAGAAAGAGGGGAACAGAGAGCGGAAATGAAATGAAAATTAGTTAGCTACATGAAATTAGTTCGTTCTTTATATAATTACGCTCAGTTAGAAAACACTATTTCCATTATCTGGTTATACGCTAATAATCTATCGTTAGAGGATGATCTACTGTATAAGACCCAGTTCATGAGGTAAATTGTTTCACGTTTTTCTGCTTGTTTCCCTTCTCAGCCATATTATTTTATAAGTAGTTCATATTTTGGTCTCTCACTCAATTTTAAAAAATAGATTGAAATTTTCGTAACATTTAAATTGGACATTCAATTTCAATGTTTCTGACTGATGACTGATGATTTTACACTGACAATTATGACTCGAAGAATTGGGTGATATCACACCTTTAAACAAATACCACCACATTTCAATTTATTTTCTATCTGTAGCATTTTACTTTCACACAAAGTTAATATATTAGAGCACAACTTTTCAATTCACTCAGAACAGTAACACATTATTCAATCATAATATTTTCAACTAGGCACTTTAAAAACTTCTTACTTAATAAGTTGGGTAATGTTTGTTCATCGGGTGTAAACTAAAAATTGTAATAAATCTTCACATGAATGTTCAGATGTTATGATTCATCAAAAGTGCCAAAACTCCTGGAAAGCTAAAACCGAGGGAGGAACTTTGGAAACTGCAATACACGGTACAGTATTTTCAACTTTATAGCTGCGTTGTGGTAGCCGATAAACTTTGTACTTTTATACTTAGTGCAATAGTTAAATTGATGTATGAATTAGATTTGATAAATAGGTGTAAAAGTTATCGAGATGCTTTCAGATCTAAGACAAAAGTTTTAGCTCTAACGGGAATGGTAGTGATTGATGATTTATTATTTATATCATTCATTTGTTATGATAGATATATTGATGAATGTTATCTATTCTAATTATATCACGATTAGATAGATGCTTGCGTTTTGGATCTTCGATAGGTTAATTTTGCTTTATAAAAAATGATTAGAGAATTATATCTTCTTCTCCAGCCGTCTTGTCCTCTAGTTATATATCATGTCCTTTGATTTGGGTATAACAAGAATACAATGGATTAATAAGTAGGCTCACTTGCAAATTTCATGTCAACGTCTCTCAGATTGTGAGGACATGCCCAGGCCCAATAGGGTCGGCTTTGATCAATGGTATTATCTTTATTTCTTATGTTATCAGGGCATGGTATAGAATAGATTTCTGTGAAACGTATTTCATATTTTTTATATTCTTGATGTTAGATTACAGTAGGTTTCGATAGCTGTAAGTTCTAGTTGATTTGGTAAATGCTTTAAGTTTTCTCCTAACATGAGATCTAGTTATGTGTTCATACGATGATGTAATAGGTAATACGTACGTTTGAATTATCTGAGTTCTCAAAAAAAAGTAAAAACTAAAACCCAACTACGACAAAAAACGACGATGAAAAAGTATGAAACAAGTTTCAAAAGCCGTAGTCACGCGTTGTTAAAGTGTTATATACTATGGTACATTACACTACATGGACTATTTTGGCTTTTGAAACTTAGGAATGTTCCATAGTCCATAACACTTTAACAACGCGTGACTACGGCTTTTGAAACTTGTTTCATACTTTTTCATCGTCGTTTTTTGTCGTAGTTGGGTTTTAGTTTTTACTTTTTTTTATTTAAAATGTTTTGGTGCCTCTATAATACTAATTTTTTTGCAAAGTATATTTTAAATAGATACTACAGAAATATCACAATTATCGAATAAATACGGACAAAGTCACGAGAAAATGCTATTAATATATATATATTTGAAATCTACAAGTAACGCCCTTTCCAATGATATCAAACACGGCATATTTATTTCAAATTTAGTTTTTAATACAGTACTTTATGTCGGCTAGAGGGCGCCACATTCAATTCAGTGACACGTCATATAACCTCTAGTCAGCGGACAATCAAGACACTTCTAACGGTACCTCATTTGTCTTGTTCTGACAAGTTTAGAAAGAATGAGGGTACAAAAAGGCATACCATTGAAATATTTATTTATTTTATTTATTTAAAACTTATTGCACATAACGTACAAAGGCGGACTTAATGCCATGAGGCATTCTCTTCCAGACAACCTTCGGGTGATGTAGAAGTATGATGTGGTAGGTGCAACGACAAAGAACGAAATTCGACAAAATCACAACAGTTACGTAAATAAAAAAATACTAACATCAAATACAACTAGTATATACCACTAAAACTACATTTACTCATACATATACAATCGCTTAAACATACACATACATATATTTAATAAGATATGAATATACACAGATAAGTACTAGCGTTGTGTTTGTACCGCCAATTCCTCCTGAAGGAGTTCTCGTACTTTTTTCTTAAATGTGAAATGTCGGCTAGAGGGCGCCACATTAGATTCAGTGACACGTCATATAGCCTATAACCAGAAGACGATCATGACGCTTCTAGAGACATCTCATTCGTCCAAATCTAATGAGTAGTTAAGGAGCTAGGAGGGAACAAATGAACATACATACATACATACATACATACATAGCCTGTCAAAATTATAACCCTCCTTTGGCTTTGCCGTAGTCGGGTAAAAAGGCCTTTTAGGTCATCGTGACTGATTTAATAAATGTTAAACGTTCACTCGGCTATTAGTTTTCACATTAATTTCAAAACATGGAAGAAGTAGACGACAGCAGTACTACATAGGAGTTTATATGTACCTATATTCGATATTATTTGTAATCTTTAAGTAAATTTTGTAATCATATTGGTCTACAGACAGATAGTCTCGATACAGCACGTGGTCCACACACAACACAACAGATAAATATAAGCATTATCACCAGACTGATCACTAATTATTTCAAATTTGTAAACAGTTTCTTAATTAGATTTCATAATTAGATCTAGAATATCATCATAAAAAAAATCATCAAAGTGTTCTTTGTATTGTGGGACTTAGGATACAATCTTTGTAAGCTAATGATGACGAGTGATGTATCATGTCTTATCATAATTATTGGAATAACAGAAATAGTTTCATGTCGTTTGGTCCCATGTCGCAATGAGATATAACATAATACCCAACATCGAAATGCCAAATGCAAATTTGATTGAAGATCGAGACCGGAATGGCCTACAATTACTTCCGATAAGAACCGAACCTCTATTATGGACTGAACGATCATTGTATAAAACAAAATAACCTTATCTTTCAAGTGTGCATTGTCTTAAAGAGTTTTATGATCAAGATTGATATGAAGAATATGCGATATTTAGCAATATAAGGTTTTAACAAACTTGAAAAGATATGGTGACCTACTACTCCAAAAAACCTTATAATGTGGAAGTACCCAATGAAACAGATGAAATTCAACCTTAGGTAAGACATGCGCTGTAATATAAAAACTTAGAGCTATCACTTACTTCGGTTTGCTGTACGGCGATGATGGCTGCTTATGATTCTTGTTGGGCAGCGTGTGTCTGTTCGCGTTTGTATCAAGGCCGCCGCCCGGCGAAATTTTGCCGGCGAGTGCGTTCAATGTATGCAACATGGCGGGCGGCGGCCGCTTAGTTCCAAGCGGCCTGGTCACGGTGATGACTCGACCACGTTTGTCGAGACGAAGGTGCTTGATGGCGGCCACGGTGCCTTATCTCCTGATAAGAGGCGCGGGGGCACACACGCCCCCCGCCTCATCGCCACCTGACACTGTCACACACACACTCTCACGCCCAACGTAATGTTTGCCCGTCTAAACACCGATACGGGTCAGCGTCCTGTCCGCTTTATACATGATTTCGGCATATTTTCATAACTTTTAAAGTCTATTTTTTGCACTGGTTATTTATTCGTATCACTTTTTAAACAGTCTTTGATTTCACTTATTTATCTGTTGGATTGAAAATTATTGTGATAGGTGTTGCGATGTTTTGTACTTCAGTAAAGGAATATAACAGTTTAACGGTGGGTAAATATATAAACAACATATAAATAAGAAACTTTAACCAAAAAAGAGCTATGAGTTAAACTAGTTTTCCAACTAGATAAAGTATAACGTAGACTCCACTCTAACTGACTTTGTGGTATTATTTTCCATAGAAATTTGGGCGTATTAGCCACTGCTTCATAAATCAGGTTTTCTGTCAACAATATCTGCAGTCTAGGTGGTTCGAGGATTACGGAAAAAATATGGTTGCTAAGGTGTCAGATTTACAAACGCCTGAACAAAAAAGTATAGCAAGAAAAAATATATCCCCGTGTCGCAATGAAATATGTGACCGCAGGCGGTTTGAGAAAAGTCCTATTCCATTATTTTATATGATAAATTCATACAATAAAATGTTGCAGCTTAAGCTCCTGGCTTGTGCCTGTTATATTCTTTTGTGCTTTTATACTGTTGTAAAGGTTTCAGAATTTATCATTACCCACAGTATATATAGCTATAATACTTATTTCGCACTGTTTTGACTACCTCGAGGGCGCAACGGTAGCCTATGCGACTGCAGTGTTGAGGCCTTGGGTTTGATTTCCGGGTTAGAAAAAATGTTTATATGAGCTGCAAAGATTAGTTTCAGAGGTTTAATTTTTATATGTATGAGATGTACGTATTTGCAAAAAGTACGGAAGTATTCTTACAGATAATAATAAAAGAGATTTTATAGTACAAGCTTGCTTAGTTTGAGGGTAGATGTCGCTGTGCGTTAAGTGTTCAAATCTATACAAATAAATAAAATTGGACTGTTTGTTTGTAATATTAAAATAACCGTTTTTTACGAAATGCATATGTATGTATACACGGTACATATACCAAAAAGGTATTTAAAAAAAAATTGCTGTCTATCTGTCTGTTTGTTCCGGGTAATCTCTGAAACGGCTGGACCGGTTTTGGTGGGACTTTCACGGGCAGGTAACTGATGATCCAGGGAGTAACTTAGGCTACTTTTTTTAGACTAACTTTGTCCCGTGCATTACTCACGGTACGGTGATAACAGCGGGGTTCAGCTAGTATTTTAATAAAACTGCATCACTCAGGTTGTTATAAAAATTCTGATGTACCCCTACATTCAAATCTGTTCAGGCATGTGTCATAAGCACTTAAAGCGAATTATGGAATTTAATATTACATAAGCGTTTAAAAATCTATTTGATGTTATATAGATAATGGTCTGTAATATGACAGCGTATAGTCTATATTTTATTGGGAAATAAAACAGTTTTTGAGTAGGATGAGCAAGGTAAAATATCAACCGCGGATTACACCGTGTGACACAGCCAGGTCATCTAATTACCTAAATACTTACATTATTAATTATAAACAAAAATAAATTATTATATTAATTATAAACATTGTAAACTTTGCCTTTCTTTCGCAAAAATAAACTAATATAGGTGATATCGTTAGATTCAGGATCAAAGCGAAAACCGATAGAAATATCTGCCTGTTTTGATTTGATACTAATTAAACTAGCAGTGGTCTGCTAGACTCTATTTTGATGAGGTTGTTAGTAGTTGAAACATTTTGAATTCTTTTAAAATACATTACTGTCCGCGCTATAGTTATTTTTTTCTAAATAAACCCCATGAGATATCATAAGCTCATTAATCTCTAATATACAAACGTGTTACAGAATGTTGTAACACGTCAATTCGAACGAGTCCCTTGGGATAGCTGCGCCGATTATCCGATAACGAATTGGGACATCGATATATCTACCGTGTTTCAACTAATTAACTGTTAGGATCGAGACATAAGACAACAATATCACAAGCACATTATCGATTTCGACATATTTGTCTTAGTGTCAGTTTATAAGGTCACAAAACAATAGTCAGTAGGGCCAGTGTCAGAAGATACATTGCAAAATGGAATAGATTTCTTTGTTTATTTGTGTCTGATTGTCAGGTTAAATCCATTACTGTTGTGATAGCTAGAAAATCTTTCATATTGGTTTCAATCATCTTCTTTGGTTGCCTGGTGAAATGCGGTATTCTGTAAGATGAACTAACTTATCTAAATAGCTAATTTAATTACACAACTATTCTGCTTTTGTTACTATTTGAAATGTGAATTGTAATAAAAAAAAAACGTAAGAATACGGCTGCCTTAAAACAAGTTACACCACTATTTGTAACCGACTTCAAAAAAAGGAGGAGGTTTCTCAATTCTACCGTATATATATATATTTTTTTTTATGTGTGTTCCCGGATAACTTCGTCGTTTATGAACCGATTTTGATGATTATTTTTTTAATGGAAAGAAGATGTCCCAACGGTGGTACCATGTTGGGGACATTAATATCTGATGATGGCATCCAAGAGAAATCGAGTCGAACCTTGAAGTCGGTTTTATTTTCGTTAAAATTGTACTTGTATACACTTCAAGTGTTGTCTGTTTTAAAATTGTCAAGAGTACATAGACGTTGAGAAAGACCTAGAAATTCACGAAGCACTTACTCTAATGCCTCATAATGTCCTAAACCTCAAATGAGTTTCCAGAAAGCTAAAGCTTGACCACTCCCAAAATACAATCAGTATAAACTACGTTGCCCTGTATAAATATATAATTACATCATTTATAAGCGTCGAGTGTAAGCACGGGCTGCCGTTTGCGGAAAAACTTCGGTATACGATCAACGGACGTGGGTAATAAAATTAACTGAAACACAAATTGGTACCATGGTACATCCAATTTGGGGAATGGTGCCAATCTGTCTAAATTAAACTTGATTACAATGTGTTGTGGGTATTATGATAGGATACTTTTTCAAACAAAAAATGTAATGTATATTGTGTGAAAATATCTGAACGTTTTCAACGTTCTATTGGATTAAGTTAAAGTTAGAAACTTTTAACCTATTTATTCTGCTAAACTTAACTGTGTATGCTTCAAGAAAACAATGAGGTTCTTCTAGACATTATTATTATTTTTTAAATTTAAAGTTTTATTAGAAGTAGGCTAACCGTACTAATACTAAGATTTTATAAAAATGAACGCAGTCAGCTCACACGTTGTGCTAATTGAATACCCATAGCTTCGTGTAAATTTCAAAACTGGTGTGGATATTTGAACCACTTTTATAGAGAATTGGTATTGTAAATTAATATTGTTAATCAAATTCCGGTGTTTGAATTAATAGTTAATCAAGGTCTTTCCTCCGAGAGCAAATGTCAATAGCTAAATATCGTGTAGTAGTAGTAGTCAGTTCTAAACTTGGCATTTTGAATTTATAAGAATGTTTAAAAGTACGCAAGAATATGAGACTGTATGTGAGTAATAAAAAGTACAGGTCAAGAATAGTTACTATTACATTGGTAGTAACTATTCCTGACCTGTACACACAAATTTTTAAAGTCATTTAATCAGTGTGAGTATTTTCTCTGAGCGATTTTTGATTAGGTTCAAAATTGGAAGCGATTCTACATAATGTCTTATTTAGGTTCTTCTTCTTCTTTGATGAAATGGCAACCAGCCGGATCTCTCGGATCAGTTATTTCTGCCAATGTCAAGTGTTTATAGTTTTCAAATCATAAGTCTTCAAGTCAATAAGTCTTCGTCGTGATGAAATTAATGATATAAAATATAAAAAATGTGGATGAGTGGGGACCGTCTTCCAAAAAAACAAAAAACGATCTCCTATTTTAGGTTCTCTGAACTTTTTATCAACTTCAGCTGATGCTTTGACTTATAAATGTCAAAGTTTAATACAAATCATATTGAAACCCCTATTCCTGGAATAAGATCGTGAAAAAAAGTCAAACGAGATATATTAGTATACGTGTGGGTCAACTTCATCCCACACTAAATCCGTGGAGTAAACACGATCCAAGCACGCTTTATGGACACTTACTGTACGAGACAATAACAGCTTATAAAAACACTCCTAAATCTGTTTTTACGGTTATAGGTATTTACGTTTACGGACTGACTACGTTCGTAAATTGCACTGTATTGGGGATACTATTGATGTTTACAATTGTCTCGAGAGCATAGGTACCTTACGGCCAATGCGTAAAAGTTAGAATAAGTCAGAATAAAATTTTAATATTATAATGTAATGCACACAGATATGTAAAAATCCATTGCTAGATATAGGTGTCTTCTTAGAAAGGAGATTTTGGCTTGCCACACCACGCTGCTCAAGTGGTTTTGTATAGGGTTTGTATCAAGTTTGCCTTCTTTTTGCTCTGCTTTTTTCCAGCGTAGCTTGGTTGTTAGTCAGCTCTTACAACACCAACGGGATGATTAAGGGTGATGACACTGCGTGTGGTGACCTTCATCATATAGTACAACAAGAAAAATAAACTACAGTGACATTTACAGGACATACACCAAACGAAGGAAAAAACTACCAATACTGCATCGTAATATAGAAGTTCTCACGCAAATTAGCATATATACAACATCCCAACATCAACTGTTGGACCGTAACCCGCCAGATCCTCCCTTTGTGTTGGTGGGAGATGACATCCTGTCCTCTACACTGTGTATTCCTAATCTGTCACCACATGGACCGCCAGGAATAAAATTACAGTAGATGAAGAAGACCATAAACTATAAGATTATAAAAAAAGAAACATTAAAAATAAATTACAAATCAAATTAAAAAACTACGGAACAGACTCCAAGCTCAAAGCCCGCTAATTACATTGTGAGAAAAGAATAATATTATGTACGTAATACTATGCCAATACGAAATAAAATATTCATTCTAGAATATGATATTCTATAGTGGCTAAAATTTCGACAACGCTTTCGCTCTTGATATTAATTCCATTATCATAATTTGACTCTTTAGCACTAACCGCTGTGTGAAGGAGCCAAAATTCTAGACGTTCTTGTTTCCCTGCCAAATATTTATCTGTTTTCTCGTATTCATTTACTAGTTTTACGTCTTGGAAGCACTTGAGCGTCTTGTCAAATAGTTTTTCTTGAAACAATTCCTGTTTGTGTGGTCTGTGCCAAATTGATAGTTTTAGGATTCATGGAGTTGTTTACATGATTTATTTTCATTTGTTACTTAGTCCTAGTACGTGAATTAAAGTTTATTCTATTTGGTGTACAATTTTAAATTCGATGTTAAATATTAAAAGGAAATCGTACATGAAATTTTTTATACTTAATTGAAATGTAAAATCTATCATATATGGGAGTAATACCCAAATATAGTTTAAAAACTAGCTAAACTAACTTTTACCGTGGGAGACCTACGCTTCAGCATGCAGAGGCCGGTTCGACCGGAGTGATACCACGGCATTACAGAAAACTGATGTGAAACAGCGCCTGCGCTGTGTTTCACTGAGTCAGTTTGATACTGGAAGCTCTTTTTTTATATATAACCGCAATAACGCACTTATGACACACCTGGTGTTGCAGGTGTCCATGGGTGGCGGTAATCGCTTACCATCATGCGATATGTCTGCTCGTTGGCCCCCTATTCTATAAAAAATCCAAAAAAACATGCAGGTGAAGCTATTAAAAGCGTCTTAAAATGATACGAAAATGTGTGATGCGAAGTGGAGGAAGTGCAACCTTTTGAATTGACCAATAAGCACTAACACATATTGCTAGAGTTGTGGTGAGCTCAAAAAGACCAGAAAGCACTGCAATTATCTGATGGTTCAGATAGTTGTTTTATAAATATTGTAAAGCCCACGATGTGACCAGCGCCCATTTAACCTTATTTATATTTTAGTACAAAATGGCTTTTGGTTCGGTTCGCTCGCGTTAAAGTAGTTTGTTCATATCTTCGGGATCTTTACTATATCTCAGGCAACTTATGAGTAAATTTGTTATGTATGTTGAAATTCAGATAAACACAAGTGACAAAATATGAACACACTAATATAGATTTTTTTATAATACAAAAATTTATAAATCTAAATAAGCAACTAGTACTATAATACCCTTCACCCAAGTATAAAGTTTACTTTAAAATCTTTTCTGCATACATACGTAAGCGGGGGAATATCAAGCTATTGAAATTGATCTGGGTAGAGTTTAATACTTTCTGAAAAGTCTGCGTCATTTTATTCAGAACACTTTGCAAACTTTATCTCTGTGGAATTTAATAGAAAATATTATTCCTGCAATTAAAATAAGCGGCACGGGACCCAGGGATTTAGACGGCAAGATTAGTTCAAGTCTATTTGGAAATTTCCACTGTAGGTAGCAAATTGTCGGTGGGCTTTTATTAAGTATCATTGGTAAATTAGCAAGACTACTGAAAAGAAGGGAAATTCCTATTTGTAATCCAAGACAAAACATGATCGCAGTAAGTATAATGTCAAATTCTATCTCTTAAATCCTCCTTTTAATAATACCCTGGTCACCAAATATAAAAGATGTAACTTTCTAGATAGTACATATTATAGCAAACTCAGGACTGGCCCCATTCTGGTCTGCTCTTAATATATGATAGAAAATAAAACACAAAAATAATAAACATGTGTGCATCAGACACATGTGCACGTTTTGAAATCCTTCTTTTTTCCACTGTCTTCTGAAGTAGAATTTTCATGCTTCCATTACTATTAGATAATTTAAAAAAAACAGTGCTCATAATAGTGGTAGTGTTCATAATAATTAATATAATTAGTATGGGCTTAGTGGATATGCGGTTACGCATAAACCGTTGGCTGACCCAGAACACTGTCAATAACGAATCAAATTAAAATCAACGCAGCATGTTTATATTGACAAACAGATCCAAAACCTATGTACTATTTACGAAACTAACAAATTACACTGTGTAATAAAGCGTGATGAGCTAATTATAATTTTAGTTGTTGGACAAACAATACATAATTAATTTTACGCTTTATAGTGATGCTTGTGTTACGTGTTATGTGCATTTGGTATTCTATTAGACCCCAAAATGCCGGTTAGGTTGAAGAAACAGGTCTTATCATATTCTAGTTTTATAACTATCATTAGACCTGTTCTTTAACTTGATTGTGAGTCGTGGCCGTTGCTGGAGCGACACAAGCAAGAGTGTGCGGAGTCACGCGAAGAGATCGTGTGAGAAACTCCCGCATTCGCGACTGCCTGCGTGTTCGTGACATCGCAGACAAATTGCAGGAGAGTCGCCTGCGCTGGTTCGGGCACGTTATGCGGCAACTGCCTTCCTAAGTGGAAAATAAATGTGTGGTCATGTCGCCTCCTCCAGATCCCGGTAGAAGAAGACACACCCAAGAAGTACTGGCTTGACGTCGCAAGGGATGTCATGCGCACTAATGTTTTGACTTCTAAGGATGCCGAAGACCGGGCAAAGTGGAGAAGAAAAAGTAGGAAAGCGGATCCCGGACTCCCAAGTGTTAGCTTTGGAAGCAACCGGGAGCAACGCTAAGACGATGATGATGATGGTGTTCTATTAGAAGATTTTCTGCCTCGTTGGTCTAGCGGTTGACGTATGCGACTGCTGATCATGAGGTCTCGGGTTCGAATCCCGGGTCGGGCCAAAGGTGTTATTGAGTTTTTCTAGTTCTATAAATACTTAATAACAGCTCGGAGTTTGGAAGTTGGGGTCTGAACCCCCGTGCCTCGGAGAGCACGTAAAGCTGTCGGTCCTGCGCCTGATCTCTCCCCGATCGTGTCGGTTAACCGTCCCATCGGATTATGAGAGTGAGGGAACAGAGAGTGCACCTGTGTTTGCGCACACACTTGTGCACTATAATATCTCCTGCGTAGTTGGTTGGTCTCTGTTGAGACTGGCCGCCGTGGCCGTAATCGGCTAGGAGAACATCATTAGAAGATTTAAAGCAGTAAATTATTTTTATTTGAGTTCTTTTCTTCATAGTTGACCTCTTAGATACTATGAAATAATTTAAAAAAACTAAAAGAGGGAGCGACAAGGGTTTAAAAGAGTATAAGGAAGTGACTTGAATATTCAAAAATATATACTTATATATTATAAGATAAGGTTACATTTTAATAACTATTTTATTACGACATCTATTAAAAGTTAACCTACTTGGGAGTAAGAAGTAAGAAAATATATCACTAAACCCCCTATTGAGTCTCTTTTTCAAACATAAATATTCTAATGGTCATTAGAAAATCGTTATAATGAGTACAATTATCGCGTCCGATTTTCTTTTCCCTCTTATCATTATTGGTACTGTTAGTTAGAACATTATTCGACAAAAAAAAATTGGAGAAGATAAATTTACATAACGCAAACCATTTGAACGTTAATTCATTTACAACCAACAATAACTTCAAACCGCAAGAAGCGTGTCGATCAATCTTCTACGTTAAAAAAAACACGAATTTTATTATTTGGTTGAAAGGCATCCACTGCGGGCCCGTAGCGAATTATCCGCAGTGCCTATTACGTGAACGTAAATTGGGCATTTTTTTATTGAGCACGCTAAATCGACGACATCACGAACAGGGTGCGGATAACCCCCTTGTCCTGTTTGTGGTGAACACTTTCCCGGTTTTTGACAAAAATCTTGATTTTTCGTCGTAAGGAAATGGGCGGGGAGCTTGGCACACTGTTGTCTGGATATGACTAAGTGTAGCCATAGATTGAAGCTACAGTACTCAACGTAGTAAAACGTGTGACAATGCTAAAAAATCAAGTGAAATAAATAATTAAAATTTAATTTAATTTTGCATTAAAATAATTTCAATTAAAATAACACTCAAACAAGCATCCGGCTCAAAGGACCATTAATGTAGGGGTAGTCTCCCTAACATTACTGATAGTTGATGAATGAGTGATAACTTTCCCGAATGATGGTTTTATTTCTCCTAAAAATTTATAAATTATGTGTTTAAAGTAAGTGCACAATATAACGTGATTTAGTTAATTAAATTCTTCATACTATACAAACGTTTCTTGCAATGTGAGAGTAAGAAAACAAAATTGACAGTAAAAACCACTGCAGTACTTCACTCAGCAATTTTTGCACAAGCACTTCCCTCACCGGTGCAAAACTAACTTAGAACTAAGCAAAGTACTTACGTCAGATCAACTTATATTTTGCAACTTCAGTAACTTACTGAAGCCGAGCATTGCAAAGTTTATCTTGGTCTTGTGAACTTTATTTTATGCCATATATTGTAGAAATGATAATTATGGAGTGTTTGAAATTTTTTTTTTTCCAAGAGAAACCACTATTAAGGTGACGTGTTAATGGAAAAAACGTAGTTATTAGTGAGGTTTACAATAAAAGGTTTAAATTAGAGCGAGAGGGCTCTAATGTAAACCTTTTTATTGCTAACCTCACCAAAAAAGTCAAATTCCTGGGAAAATAAAAAATAATCAAAACAACAGATCTTCAGATCAACATGCTTTTGGCTATCTCTAAAAGCGGCGGGATATTTTAGGCAAAGCCTTTATTGAATAGTGTAGTATACATTTGTGAGTGTTTAATTTGTTTTGAGTATCGCTTGTAAAATCACTTTTTATGGGGTAATATAAAAAAAAATAGTTTTTAGAAGTATTTTTATTTCGCAAGCTTACAACTTCTAAAAAACCTTTTATAAACATTGTGAAACAGTATCATACTCTAACAAACAATAAGCCACTAAAACTGTTAAGATGTAATTTTTACTGTTCAAAGTTTTTTATAAACTTCCAAATACGACTAGTAATTGTGGTACATATTTAATTGAAACTTTGCAAAAAAGTTGACTGTTGTGCCTCTTCAACTGGCAATGGTACTCAACTCCTCAAAAACCAGTCTCTAGTAATTATTTTGTTTATTAAAGCTATTTCCCCGCATCAGCACAGTAGGTCAGTTATACAAAGTTGTGTAGTGAACCAAGTTTTAGTGGAACGAAGCCAGATGACAACCAGTTATCCAGACATCACTTGGATAGATGTGGCATATTTTGGGTGAAAAAATACGAGCACTGTGACTTAACACTTAAAGGTGCTTCCACAGAGCAGTTATATAACGTTAGAGAATGTTGCTCAACATGTGTTGTCTAATTTTTTTAACAAATTGTAACAAAAGCTGTAAATTGTTATTGATATTATACAACTTCATGTAATAAAATGTTACAAATAATTACAACATTAAATAACAAATTATAACTTTTGTTGTATAACATTATCCGAGCCTCAGCAGGACGTCAGTGGTAGGGCGCGGGGAGGAGGTGCAATTCTCTTTCTGATTAGGTTCAGGAAATATTCAAATTATAAGCCATTCTTTCTTAAAACCAGTTGAAGCAGCCATCTATACCCAAATCTTCCAAATAAAAAGCAATTAAAACCTATTAGCACTTGCTCCATTGATATATCATGTTTGCAAAGTAACTCTTAGGCGGCTTAACTTTAATAATGTAATAAATCAAAACCAATTTATCGATAAACCTTCGGTATGAATCGGTATGTAATGGAATACCTTATTAAACTTCACTCAGCAGATTTTGATTTTAAAATAGACAGTCAGACGAGTACTTTGTTGTAGTTTATGTGTTAAATCATAAAATTATTCTAGGACCATGCAACATCCATCTAAACTAAGCTCTTGTTCGCAAACTCCTCTCACGGACACTGGGCTTTGTAAACGGACCGTCGAGTTGCTTGTAGTGAGGGAATTTCATTAATTTACATCCGCTCTTCAACTTTTCAACTCTTTCGCCTTTCACGAGTCACTGTTTCCTGATGCTGATGTTTATCAAAGTAACTAAGTACATAAATGGATATACTTTTCATTAAAATGTTTGTTTTGTGAACTTTTCATTTTAGTTTAAAAGTCCCAAGCGGAATTGAATAAGAACCAGGGTAATATTTATTCCGAACTTTATGTTAATTAATTAAATTAATAAAATTAATTAGCAATTGACTGCCTCGTTCACGCATTGGTAGAGTACGCGACTGCTGTGCATTAGATCTCGAGGTCGATTCCCGGTTCGGAAATGATTTTTATATATAACTAGCTGCCCCGGCAAACGTCGTTTTGCCATATTTTTTTTTTAAGGATGGGTGACCCTTACCCTTTAGGGGGATGAAAAATAGATGTTGGCCGATCCTTAGACCTACTCAATATGCTCACAAAATTTCATGAGAATCGGTCAAGCCGTTTCGGAGGAGTATGGCAACGAAAACTGTGACACGAGAATTTTATATATTAGATATGTAAGTTTTTATAGAACAAAGGTGTTATGTATTCTGTCAGTCAATCTAGCTTTCATACTACAAGGTCTGCTTAGTTTGAAGCTAGATGGCGTCTCGTGAGATAGATGTTGGAAATATATATATTAATTATAATTACCTAATAATAAAAAATAAACTACCTACTTTTACCCGAGTACCGTGAAGATGTATGTAAATTTAACAAGCCCTTGTTAGCTGCTTTTATTGAATGGTTTACGGTACGGTTAATGGAACGCAATACCGTTAAAATATAAATTTGAAACGAACATTATTAATACAAACTGAAAAAAAATTGGCACAAATAAAAATTGGAGCGACCCGCCTGCTGTGGTACGCAAAATTTATGGGAGAATCCACGACGCTAGCTATTTTGATTTCAATAATATCCACGACAAAAATGTTGAGGGGGCGACGGAACCGCCCCGGGCGGACGTTGCGACACCCGACGCGCCACAGCCGGAATATCACCGGAATAAAAATATGTGTACGAGAATTAATGACGTACTGAATATGGGCGAATAATATCACAGCGATGAAAACATTGTTCGCAGTGTGAAACTCTGTTTTGTTACACGGTTCACTAGGATTATGGAGTTAATTGAATACAGAGTAATTATGATGGTAGTCAATTGTGCCCTGGGCTGTATATTGTTGTGTAATGCGCTGTGCAATGCTGTTTAATAGGTAATTTTTAAACTACAGCCATCGGTTTTTAATCAGAGATAAATCATCTGCCGTTCTATTATCCCAAAAGATTATTTATACATCTTTATAGATGTTAACATATGCAGAACTAAACACCGCTGGAGTAAGCCTGTTCTGGAGTGAAGACCTTATCAGATAGCCGTACGACTTGTGTAAAAGGGTTGGAGGCGAATGGATGTAAAAAGTAGTAGATCGGGCTCTGTAGTAGCCTTGGAAAAGTCCTATGTCCAATAGTGAACTGCAACGGGCTGGTGATGACGATGATGATGAGATGTATCCACATCAATAGTTTTTGCTAATTTATTTTTCCACCACTTAACCTTGCACGCCTAGTCTCTCATCTCTACACCAACCGAAGATAGACTGGCAAATAATTACTTTAGCATAAAGTAAGTAAGTCATTTTACTATGAAATTTATGCATAAATTATTGAAATAATTAAAGAAACATTCTCTTTTAATGGAAAAAAAATATTTACGGAAGTAACAGAGTAAAAAAATCTTCTTATATATTTTTCTGTATGTGTGTTTGTCGCCTAACTCCTCCTAAAGGTGTGGACCGATGTAGATGAAATTTCATATGGGTTCCAGGATGGTTTGAAAACACAATTGCTGTGTAGTGGTAGTACTACAAACTAATTCTAGTTGATCCGGCGAACTCCGTCCGATATACCGACAGTAGAGTCGGTATATCGGACGGAGTCCGCCGGGTCAACTCGGATTGGTGTAATAAAAATAAATATTGGTGAAAAGCTATAATTGTAACTATATAGTCTATATAAACTGACATTTTAATTAAATTATAATGGTATGGATATAACAATGTCCATACTGAGAACCGCTATGTGCTAATGACTTTAGCTTTTGTTTTAAAACCATTCCATCATCACATCGTTTGTCAGGAATTGATCAATCAATCACTCTCGAGTTTTTAACGCGTGCTGCTTGTCCCTTACTATAGATTCGTTATATCTAGGTACAGCTAGTAATACTCATTTAGGGCTTTGTAAAAACATTTGAAGGCTTTCAATCAAGCTACTTAATTGAATAAAAAACAGAAAAAATAAATAAAACGATTTATAAAATATCGGATGAATTTAGAATTCCTGGATTTTAAGTCCGTTGCATGATTTACAACAGGAAACGATGTAACAAGATTTTCAAAACACTGAAAATTCGACCACTAGTTTGATATCAAGGGTCTCTAGTATATGGTAATAGATTGACCTCGATGAAAAAGGAGAAGGATAAAAAAATATCGTCAAAGTCCTTGCGAGTTTGCTTTATTATTAATATCCGATGTACAGGTCGACGGTGTCAGGAAAACATTGCGGCTAGGAAATTACATTTCTTAACCGCACTATACAATCTGTTATGTTGTATACCATTTACCTGTACAGCACCGCAAAAGGTCAAATGGGGGTTCCCCTAATTTCCTGAGTAATTGCAGAGGCGAGAGGTTAACTTATTTAAAGAAAACTGCAGGTGTGTTTTAGTATTCTGCCGATTGGAGTTCTTTTCAGTTGGAGCACTAACATTTTTTAATTCTTGATTGTAGTTTAATTAAAGTAACAGGATTATTTTTACACGTGACATCTGAATGCAGTGATTTGTTTACAAAGTGTGTTTTGTTTTTATTTATTTTCTCTTTTTTAGGGTTTTATGAATGAAACAAAACCATATTTGAATGATAAATACGAAACCATTATAGAATCTCTCATGTGTCAAGCTGTCACACCTAATTTAGGGCGAATCTACCAGGCTGAAATCTTAAATACATAAGAAGTCCTAAGCCCAGGCCCGTAATAATTACTTTTTAATAAAAAAATATATGTTTAAATAACACATCCACTAATTTAGGAGTATGCGTGTCCAAAAGTGGAGACAACGACTAGGCAAAGGGATCCCCTTTAGCTAGATAGCGGGGGAAGACTTGCATCAAAAGATTGATGGTGGCTAGATGCTAAAGAGCAGCAGAAAGGCTCTTTATCGTATCTTGGGAGAGGTCTATGTTCAGCAGTGAACTGCATCGCTCTAATGATGATGATAACATTCCATTTTAAAATAAATTGCTGAAAGTTCAAAAATCTTTGGTAACTTATTGATAATACGTGCATAATTTTCGCTGACACCGTAAACATATTAAAAGTTAATATCGAAACATCGCACATTTTACAATATTATTATCTGGTGGAATCATTCGACGGCGGCGTGCGTAACGTTCAATTTATTACATTGTAAATTGCGATCACGGTGAAAATTGTCGGCGATATTTTTTTGAACATTTTAATATTCTTATCTCCTGAAAAGGATTTAGAATATAATCTAATAATAATATTTTAAATATATACATAAGAAGAACTCTCTTAGTAATAGTTTACAGTAACCGCCATTTTATGTAATATGTAATATACACCCTTACACCTTATACGTGAGACTAAAATGTGGCCGTTTTAGACGTATCTATCTACCTCTTTGGATTGTATTTTTAAGGGTTTGGAATTTAAATTTAAATTTGTTAAAGTATCAACTCCTATAGAGTATATTTTAACAAACACACATTACAACATTTACCAGTCCACTGCTGATCTCGTTTTAGAAAGGAGATTTTGGCCTACTATATTATAACGAGGCCATAACCAAGACTTATAGTATATTAGCTGTTACCCGCGGCTCCACCCGCGTGTATGTCGGTTATCGCGGCGAATGGCGGCCTATGTGTTTTTTTGATGTATAAGCTATATTACTGTAAAGTTTCATCCAAATCCGTTCAGTAGTTTTTGCGTAAAGAAGTAACAAACATACACACTCACAAACTTTCGCCTTTATATTAGTGTGAAGTGTGATGTGATGATGTATTTGGTATGTGTATTTCAAGAAATACTAAATTACCATCATATATTATTATATTTAATGAATATACAAAATTACCCATCAAGATGTTATTACTATTATAATTACAGCCCAATCGTCGACTACGCATTGCCATTTCGCCCTTTTAGTTGAAATTATTTCACGCATTGATTACCAGACACCCAATTATAGAGCACAAATTGGCAAATCTCTTGAAATGTGCTGCGAGCGAGAGAAAATAATTGGTACCTACTCCGACTATTTATTTATATAAATCCTTGATACCTTGTTTATAATGTTTATATATACGTCTTTTATTAGTCTACGTGTGTCCTGAACTAATATACTTTCCTTTGAGATTTAACATGGCACGAAATACAACAGTTATATATATTAAAATTCCAAATTATTGCTTTTCGCCAACAGCTTGATAAGTCGCAACGATGAGTGTTTGAGATATACCTATATGTCTGATGTACCTACCAATGTTTGTAACGAGACAAGTAATTTTTTACGTCCCTTGTTTAAACTCTGTATGAAGACAGTCCGGGCATAGAAATCGTTTCTAGCACAGAACTAAACTTTTGAAGGTAATAGTAGTAAGTAGTAGTAATCATAATAGAAGACAATTACTCTGTAAAATTTAACATGAAATAAACATAAGGATCGTATTGATAAGTATATCCAAAACATTTATTTTAATACTAAGCTACCTCCAGTACCTGTATCCAGTATTCAACCCAAGTAATATAATGAGTGTTTCTCTCCTATTACAACAGTTGTATCAAAGTCAGATCGGATTTAGACTTCCTGGTAGTTTGATATCTGTACAAAACATGATACAGCTCAAGTTTTACAGGATTGAATTTACTTTTAGAAATTAATAGTCGTGCGGCATTCAAAACGAGTCCTTTGAAACAAAATAACTTTGTAGGTGCGATACTCCGTGTAGATAACTACTAGAAAATATGAATCTTAATGGAAACTATAGAATTTATTTTATTTTCACACAATTAGTATTTTATTGTATGCCTGGTCTTCTTATTCATAGAACTATATAAACAGCACCAATGCTTGCGTGTGCTCAATTATGTACGAAGCGTATAAGGAAGTTTGGGTGTATGTATTCTGTATGTATGTGTATATTGTATGAGTACATTTATATTCCTTGCCTTTATTATTCCTAAGATCATTTAAGGTCGGCTACTAATTCAACCAGTTTTACCTGAATGTCAGTTTTTCCACGGAGCGAGTGGCATCGGACCTCAGCAACCCTGAGGGTGAACTAATTTTTAAAATTGAACAAGTTGTTAGTATATTTGAGGACACTGACTTCTAAATTCCTGGCTACTATTAAGAATTTCTTGTAAGAAAAACCAAACGACAGTCCGAACCGGGAATCGAAGATGAGTTGATCATTTGTTGTTTTTTATCGAGTAAATGAGGTTACCCCTTCTCTTCTAGATTTGGGGTCGAAAGGTTCACATTTGTATATTAGTCACTAACAACAAAGTGATTAATTTACTCCAACTTCCTTTTGCTCCCTCCAAATGTTCAATTCAGACAAAAAGGCTGCAATCAAGCTCAAGATAAAGATCTTTCAAAGAATGAAAACTATTTTCAAAATAACTGCAACTTTATCGTATGCGCGGTGCCAACAAATTTAAATAAATGTACCTAGAAGTTGCTATTCTGGCAGTTATTCCTTCGAGGTTCAAAGAATTTCTCCTAGTTGGAACAAATTATAAATATTTTGGCTGCAAACTTATGTACCTACTTTCAAAGCAGCTTCCTTTCTGGTTTTGATTAGGTGTCTGCGCAAAAAAACTTTAAGTTACTAGATAATTTTTGGTACAGAAGACATTTGCGGGTGATATAAATGAAGTCGCCAAAAGTTATAATGAGAAAACAGAAATATGAAGCGATATTTTTTTATATCAAAATACGAAATCATTGGCAGGTCTGGACAGTTATTAAAAATCCGTGTTTTTAATTGTGTAGGACTCTTATTACACTAAATTATTAGAAGAAAAAACAGCTTTGAATTTATCGTTCCCTATAAGACTTAAGTCAAAGGGCCTGTGTTGGCATAGAAATTAGAGATCATGATTGCTAACTCAGAGGTCTTCAGTTCGATTCAGACCCAGGACACATTGTTCTGTATTAAGCATGATCCTTTGTTCAATTTTTTAGTGTAAATTATGTGTCATTTGTGGTATATATTTTGAAAAACTATTTTTATCAGCAAAATCAAATAAATAGGTTCTATCGATAGGTTACAAAACGTCATTCTTAAGAGAAAAAACCGGCAAGAAACTACATAAGCAGCGATCGCGAACGGTAACCCGACTAGTTCACATTCTGCTTAGTTTAGTGTCATCCAACCAACTGCCTCGTTAGTCTAGCAGTGGACGTATGCGACTGCCGATCAAGAGCTCTCGGGTTCGATTCCGAAGTAGGTAGGTCGAGTCAAAAGTGGTATTGAGTTTTTCTGATTGTTGAAATACTTAATAATAGCTCGGAGTTTGGAATATGGGGTCTGAACCCCTGTGCCTTGGAGAGCACACAAATCTGTAGGTCTCATCTCCTGATCTCTCCCCGATCTTGTCGGTTGAACGGATTACGAGAGACAGGAAATAGAGAGTACACCTGTGTTTGCGCACAAATTTGTGTACTATCATCATCATCATCATCATCATCAACAACCCATAACGTCCCTCTGCTGGGTTCGGGTCTCCTCTCAGAAGAGGGTTAAGGCTATACGTCCCCATTTAAGTATACTATAATATTATGCCTCGTTGGTCTCGCGGTTGGCGTGAGCGACTGCTGATCATGAGGTCTAGGGTTCGATTCCCGGGTCGGACCAAATGTTTGTATGATCTACAAATATTTGTTTCGGAGTTTGGGTGTGTTCTATCTATAATATGTATGTATTTACAAAAAAAAAAGTATATATGTATTTGTATCAGTTGTCTAGTACCCCATAACACAAGCTCCGCTTATCTTGGGACTGGATGGCGTTGTATGTTTAGATGTCCGAAATATTTATTATTATTTATTAATGTCTTCTGCGTAGTTGGCTGGTCTTCGTCAAGACTGGCCGCCACGGCCGTGATCGGCTAGGAGAACATTATTATTGTTTAGTTTAGTGTCAGACTGCTGAGTGTGGTATGAAAACATACAATCCCCAGAACTTTCATATGAAAAACTTCGACACATTACATTCACATTTATCACGTTCCTTCAAAAGATCATCTTATATATATATATATATATATATATATATATATCTATATATAATATCTCATCCATTCATCCATCCATCCATACTTACAAACTTTCGCGTTTATAATTTTATCTTATATATAAAAATCATTTGCTGTTCGTTTGTCTCGCTAAAACTCAAGAACGCCTGAGTCGAGTAGCTGATTTTGGTTTCGAAACGTTTGTCGTAGTCCAGAGAAAGGTTAAATGGAGAAAAATTTAAATTTAATTAAAAATCCAAATGTCACGTTTACGAATTAGCGGTCACAGCCAGTTTATAATAAAATCTGAGACTTCGAATAATATAAAACGCTATGAGAAACTTCGCTGTTGAAGCAAATTATGAAAACGTTTTTAAGATCACAAGTTAAACACTGGACGGCGTGGAGCCAAACCCGCTCGGTTTACAGTTAATTAACTAATATTTACATTGGACAAGAGAAACAATTTCAACGGGAGCACCTGCAAGCCTAGCTGTGGCTTGGAAAGTTGCCCCTTGAAATATAAGGGAGAAAAATGTGTCTGCATGCAGGACTCGCCGTGTAAACAGTTTGAGAGAGAATTAGTGCGTTTATTATAAAAATGAACTTAGTTTTTAATGTGATAGAACTCGTGTTAATAGGTTTTCGAATAATGAGATTGTCATCACGCAGAAGAATTATTGGACGAAAATTAACTTCCGTCGAGTGACAAAGTGTATGTTAGAGCAGATGCATTATCGCCTCTTGAGTCCTTTCCTCCAAAAATCCTCCTTGGACTGTATGCATATTTAAGTCAAGTCAACCTATTTACTGCTGAACAAAGATCTCTACCAAGGAGTGCCAAACATCAAAATAAGAATCCTCACCAAACATATCTTATAATTGTTGTGCCCGCTACGCGTACGCGTGAAATAATTAGGGGGGCTAACTGTAATTATCATCTCCTTTTTTACATATTCAATTGAAATTCTTTAAACATTCCTTGAACTTCTACAAATATTTCGAGATATAAATTAGCCAAATCGGTTCAGCTATTCCCGAGTTTTAACGAGACTAACGAACAGCAATTCATACATGTATATATTTAATATAGATAAATAACAACCCGAATTCGTCAGATGATGTACATCAAGCACTTTTTGAAAAGACGTTAAGAAATAATAAAAAATTTCTTCTTTTCCAGTTTTCACACGGTTCTGCTTTAACGTTACAATATTACTTCAAAACTATGACTATTTACTAGGTGAATTTTCTTTTATGCCCGTATGACCTGGAAAACCCACAGTAATATCTGCAAAATTATATCAAAACTTACTCCTATCGCTGCAGCGCCGCCCGCAAACTATGCTCGTATATTTCCACTAACATTACGTTTAGGTACAAAAGGTGCATTCCAGACGATTTAGTAATACAATATTGGTTTAAAGTGTCTCCATAACAGAATTTAAACTAAGGCTATATTTACTAAAACGCCAAAATAGGTTAGGTCACCTTACTTTATTACTTGTTTACTTTATTTGATTGTTTTTAATCTATGAGGCTTAAACTGATTTTAATGAAACTAAAATGTATGTAAGTTCAATTTGTACCTGTTTTGTAACTTGTGTCAAAAAGTTCAAGTAATTAAAAAAAATGTATTTTTAATCGTAAAGCTAGCAGTTAATTATGATTTGATAAAATTGTACAGTGTTTTTACTTTTTTTAAATATAAGTTTGTAGTAAACTAATTGTTGACCTACGCAACTTCACCTTCGTCTCTTTTAAACCGTGCTCGACTTCTATTCGTCTAAGTATGGCGTTAACTTTTTAACAAAATACACCATTAAAAAACGTGAAGATCGGTTAGATGGCTTTGGAGTTCATCTGGAGCAACAACGTGACACGAGAAATAAA
Organism: Spilosoma lubricipeda; assembly: GCA_905220595.1. NCBI lineage: Eukaryota > Metazoa > Arthropoda > Insecta > Lepidoptera > Erebidae > Spilosoma > Spilosoma lubricipeda. The sequence goes on along the minus strand of HG992281.1, from coordinate 18,400,409 downwards.
CTTCTCTCAGTATACAAAGCCAAAACTTTTTAGCTCTCCTTCAAAATTTTTACTTACGAAATTTCGTATTTACCACTTTGAATTAAATTCTTTTCTCATAAAACCTTATTAATCGACCCTTTACTCAAACCTAATGCTCAACTTTTTTTTATTATGTTGTTTCACGAGTTTTAGTTTGTTGCTCGAAGTTTTTTACGAGTAATTAAAACAAATGAATATTATTTTGAGTCTGAGAGGCCATAAAACATTTAGTGGACGTTAAATTACTTTAATAGGTTAAGTTTTATATTAATAGAGAGAAATGAAATATACCTAGTCAAATTTTAAAAAATCTAAAGTATACACATCAATTTTACCCTTTTTTTTTATTTACCTTGCAGAAATCCCCTCGTATACCATGTCGAACTCGAACTCGGGTACTACGGGGAACCAGGTGCACACTAGAAAGGAAATCCCTGGAACCCCGACGAACCTCGGGCCACCTACGGTTTGGCCCCCTCCTGTGTGGGAACCCCAATGTTCCCCTGTCCCCCCTCGGCGCGCACGCTCCGCAGCGTCCGCGCCGCCATCCGAGCCTACTTCTACTAGGGTGACAGATGACCTCTGTCATTTGTCACCCCCAGGCTTGCGCTTATGGAGGACGGAGATCGTTCTCCGATCTAATATAACTTATATACACAACGATAACTACTAAATCTGCCTGCCTGAAAAATTATATTTAAAAAAAGTAAAAGCATATAGTAATGGCTTGTAACTTTTGCATAGTAGCCATTATTTTTAAAGCTTTTTGTTTTTTAAAGTCTTCTCCAGTCCCAGACAATGTGAAATGTAACTAAAAGAAATAAAAGAACACAAAATAGATTTTTCTTAGCAAAGTAATAACGTAGTTTATTAACTGCCTCATGTCTTTATTAATTCTATGGTTTTACTTTAAGCAGAGGAAGGTCGAAAGGGGATTTAAAGGGTCTTGTCTGCTAACCTGTGCGAAGAGTGTAGTAGAGGATTATTCTTTTACGTAAATCTATACGAGGTGTCATGTGGTACGAATAGGTATGTATAGATTCATTTAAGTATATGTGTATTATATTTATAGGTGTACACGTGTGACGTGATCAACCGATCGCCGCCCACTACTGAACGATGGTCTAAAGATATAAGCAGAGCAAACTATCCCGGTCTTGGGCAGTCAGCATCCATCCGCTATCAGCCAATTTCTTCTTATCGTTAGTAAGTATCACATATATAAGTATGTGTAGCAAATAAACACGAGGATCTGCTCTTAATAGCTATAGCAATGAAAAATTCTTAAAACATTTTTTAGCCTCCTATAAAATAACATAAATTAAAAAAAAAATCTTTGTTTTCATCAGACGACGAACTGACACAATTGTCAGAAAGAGTACTTAAATAAAAGTGAAATTATAATTCGAAACTCATAACATCTCGACACAATCAGAAGGAAATTGTCAGAAGAAATAAAAGTAAGATATCCGGAGGGATCTTATAAAAAAGTCACCTCATTGAACATTGTTCACAGGTCGCGTAGTGGGTATGTCTAGTACTAAAAAAATTCGGGACAATTTTCTTTGTTTTTTTTTAACGTAACTTATTTAGTACTAGCTGAGCCCCGCGGTGTTACCCGCGGTTGTTGTTGTACTGCGAGCAAAACCGCGGGACAAAGTTAGTCTAAAAAAAGGAGCCAAAGTTACTACCTGGATCATCTACCTGCCAGCGAAAGGTTCGTCAAAATCCGTCAAGCCGGTCCAGAGATTACCCGGTACAAACAGACAGACAGACAAACAAACATTTTTTAACTACAGTTTGGTATATGTACCATGTATACATACATATGAATTTAGTAAAAAGCGGTTATTTTAATATTACATCTCGTATTTTATTTATTTGTATAAATTATGATTTTAGATCCTATGTGTAAAAAGGTTAACATTATTATGTTTGAGGTGTCAAAATGATCTACATATCTAACTAGATGCAGAAAACAGAAAGATCGAAATTAAAATAACCGAGCTAAGTAAAACATTTCATAGTAATGGTCAAAATAAATAACTTATAAACATAAATGAACCTTAAAATTATTAAATACTTATATACTCAATTGTATGAAATAAACCACTACACAATTTATTGGTTCAAAGTTTAGAAGCATATAACACATACCTAACCCTGAAACCAATACATGACGCAAATTTATTGTAATGTAACTAGCCGACCCACGCAACCTCGTTTGCGTCTCGTTTTTGTAACATTCTTCATTGGTGCTCCGTTCCTGTAGGTCTTAGCGTAATGATATGTAACCTATAGCGTTTCTCGATAAATGGGCTATCTAACACTGAAATAATTTTTCAAATCGGACCAGCGGTTTCTGAGATTGGCGTGTTCAAACAAACAAACAAACTCTTCAGCTTTATATATTAGTATAGATAAAATTTTGTCTATCAGTTTAAAGAGTAATATAATCACTAGAGATTCACTAAACTCAAGCGTCTATAAAATATACTCCTCCCACACTATAAATGTAAAAGGTTACACAAAATGGGATAGTCCGTTAAAATTGGAACACCTTGCAACACTAATCGGGCCACAAAGTGGCAGGAAAAGTTTCTTAGTTCATTCCGCCCTGCCTCACCCTCGTGTCCCGGCTCGGGATTAAGTGAGTGGTATCCTGAAGGATTTGCTGACGCGATCGGGGTCACAAAAAGTCGCCAATGGTTTGCGAACGATACTTTTGCCCGTTTGTGTTAGTAATTAAACCTTATAAATCAGTGGGACAACTCTATCTTAAATTGAAAACTGTTTAAAGGTGAAGTTTGACATTCAAGGAACGTTGGAATACTAAATATAGTACTGCTAAATTTAACTTAAACGATTTCCGAAATATGGAGGTGAAAAAAGCTTTACATTTACCTTGGATGGCTTTATCTTCATATCTGCAAAGAAACTACAACTTACTGTATTAAGATAATCTAGATCTCCTTAATTTTATAGAAAATACATAAACAAAATAAAGTTATTAACACTTTAAAATACGTAACCCATTTTCTGCACTTAAAAGCTCTTTGTACGAACGATGACCCAAAAATTCCCGCATTTTTATTACACCAACATTATTGCGAAACTTTAGAACGCGTTATTAAAAGCCATGAAAGAGAAAAATATATAATAAAAGAAGAAAAACGCATCACAATTCAAGGCAAAGCCAACACACGACGTCCGCTGAGCAGTTTCCGTACTAAACCTCGCAAGAATCTTATTAAAACTTGCCGGTACGACGTCCATTTGTTTAACTTTTATTCCCATAGCTGGGCCAGTCGAAAATGTCCGGGGCAAAGTCCAAGTCTAATAGTGTTGGGACTAATCGATATAGTTCGCGGGAACGGGATTATTGTGTGCGAAACTTGAATAATTTCATTGGTTTCTGAATTCACATGTAACTAGCTTTTGCCCGCATCTCCCGCCCGCGTGTATGTCATACATCATGGTAATAAATTTTCGTGGTAATGGTATATAATATGGTATAAAAACTTTACCTTTTTATTAAATTAGTATTGATCAAGAAACGATAAGGGTCTAAGTTCTTTTTTGTTTTGTTTTTAAACACGTGTTTTGATGAATGCTTCTGTAAGCAGTTATAAAATGTTGAGTCAAAAAGAAACAATTAAAGATATAATAATACTTTATTGTAAAGGAATACAAAAAATTGTAAAAAGTAAAATATCTTTAATGGTTTAATAGTTTAATAGTGTATTTTTCATTAGAATAGCTGCTAAGCCGAATTATAATCTCGTTTTTACATACTTAATTTTCCAAAACTCTTAGTCCAAAATAGGTAAAAATCTAAAACTTCAAAGAATCCATTTTCTTCTTTTCCCTCACTAATGCATTAAGTAATTTCGCCTTTCTTCAATCTAACTAAGGACAGAGGACTTATTCAGATTGACGTGGAGAATGTAATTAAAGCTTCACTATTTAATTACTGTTGAATCCATTATAATCATATGAGTGCACCGGGATGTCTCATATCTGGTATATTTTCCCCTCACTATTTTTCCTTACTTTAGGAACTAATAACGTTGTTTTAAGCTGTTAATTTAGTTCTTGGTATCGAGTTTGGAAGGTATTTAATTGCATGATTTAAATTAACTGTTTTTGAGTTAGGTAATTAGATTTACTCTCGTGAGATAAATTGTAATTAGCCTGATATTATTCGCTGTACACAAATTCGTATTCATAGGCTACGTTTTAGAACGTTCGTTTTACTAAGTTGCTCGCTAGGCTTTAGGCAGCCGCCTGCCTGTGCGGACGTAGCCATATAGTAATAAAATAGTCTACTATGAACCTAATTTTATTTGGAGTTGATACTATATGTGATTTTTGTTTGAAGTTTTACACATGTACACATAGTACATGTATTTACCTTTGTACATGTAACTTTCTTGTATTTTTGTTTTTCCTATTTATGTGTGTATTATGTACAATAAAGAATAAATACAAATACAAATACAAACTAAACTAACACAGAGTGTGAATTTTGATTAGATTTTTTTCTTTCTTTTATGGAATAGGGGGCAAACGAGCAGACATATCACCTGATGGTAAGCGAATACTGCCACCCATGGACACCCGCAACACCAGAGCAACCACCAAAATGCGTTGCCGGTCTTTGGTGGATCGGGAGGGAGATGGGGGGAGGGGTACGGGCCTCCCTTATCCTCACTCACTGTCATTTTACGTTGATTTTCTGTGCGAGGATAGTATCGCCCCGGTCGAGCCGGCCCGTTCGGGCTGAAATCAGCGTGGCTCCACTACCTACAGATGGTTAATGAGATACAGCCTGGTGACAGACAGACAAACAGACGGACGGACAGCGGAGTCTTAATAATAGGGTTTCGTTAAAACTACTGTAAAAACTAACTCAGTAGTATTAGAATATTACAAGCTAAAAACATTGCTATAATTTGTACACACTTGTATTATATCAAGACCATATCTCTAAATCATTGGTACATCAAGCATAATATATCACAACAATCAAGCAATGTGTAGATTGCAGTAATCCATTAATCAACTAGAACTCACTAAATTACAGTGGCACTTCTCACGTTCTATTGCCGTTATCAAACTGTCGAAACCGTGTAGGCGACACGTGAATACGTCATCTATACTAATATATAAAGCTGAAGAGTTTGTTTGTTTGTTTGTTTGAATACGCTAATCTCAGAAACCGTTGGCCCGATTTGAAAAATTCTTACATACATAGGTATACAATATAATATATAGAAGAGGCATTCTACCTATCTACGACATTATTTGTCAAGTTTTTTTTTACACAACAAGCAAACGGGTACCGTGATAGCTAACTATGAAACCTACGAGTTGCAACTGAAGAGTTCAAGTGCCCTCAGCGCTCCCAGAACTACGGAAGTGTGTGTCAAAATCTGTCAAAGGCAAAGGCAAAGTTTGTCAAGCTGTAGCCGCAGAAGACAAAGCGTATGAAAGCTAAAACGACTATTAGATTTTTTCAATGGAGTAGGAGGCAAGCGAGCGTACGTATCACCTGATGGTAAGCGATTACCGCCGCCTATGGAAACCCGCAACACCAAAGGCGTCACAAGTGCATCGCCGACTTTTGGGGATAGGGAGAGGGACGTGGGGAAGGATTGGGGGATGGGCCTCCGGTATCCTCACTCACTCGGTGAAACACAATGCGAGCGCTATTTCACACCGGTTTTCTGTGAGACCGTGGTATCACTCCGGTATTTTATGTTCTATTTTTTTTTGTAAATACATACATGTTATACATGGAAAACATCCAAACTTAGAAACAAATGCTAACAGCTTATAAAAAAATATCTGATTTGATCCTAGAATCAAACTTTCGACTATTTTTCTAATAAGTAGCTAAAAATTGGTATTACCTGGTTCACTTTTTTGTGCTCATAATACCCGCCCTTACACATGAACAGCTGAAGATCTGAAGTGTATAAATTATACAAATTTGTATTATGGCTCGAGGGCAGCACAAAGTTCAAACTCATAATCGCAACACACAGACAACTTTCAATGTACAATAAACATTACAATATTGACGCTCGTTAGTATAATGGCGATATTAATTACAAGTATTGTTCACGTCTGTTTGTGTAAGGGTTTAACTGTACGGCATTATCCCGGGGGAAAGCCCTTGTCAATATGTATGATATAATAATAAGGCGTGGAGTGCGGTTTACTATATTATGCATGTAATAATGTGAATCAACAATTTCACCTAAACAGAGGGCGTTAAGGATTTGGTTCATGAACCAAGAAAATAAAGTTATCGTGGTACTATTAGGTCTGTTTATAACAATAATAATAATAAATATTTCGGACATCTAACACACAACGCCATCCAGTCCCAAGCTAAGCAGAACTTGTGGTATGGGTACTAGAAAACGGATATAAATACATTTATATTTTTTTTGTAAATACATACTTATTATACATAGAAAATACCCAAACTTCGAAACAAATATTTGTAGATCATACAAACATTTGGTCCGACCCGGTAAACGAACCCGAGACCTCAAACACAAACGAGACCAACGAGGTAGTCTAATGATAATACACGATTGGTTTTAAATACCTCACGAGCTCTGACAAGAAAGTGGGGGTAAAGCACATATTCCTTTCGGTTTGCATATGTCCCTGAGAACAACAATAGTCGCTTACCAGGATGTTACTCACCTTCGTTTTTCCCTTATATCATAAATAAAAACTCATAAAGTAATTAAAATGGTTTTTAATTAAAGTTAAATAACTTTAAATTGAACCTGTTATCTCAAACCCGTAGTTCTATTTCGTACCTACAAGTATTTGCTTAAACTTGAACAGCAATATCGTCGGCACAAAAGCGTAGGGATTGTAAAAATCGTAAGTTCACCCTTTAAGGGACAATAAAAACAAATCGCTATTACAATAAAATAAAATGGCTATTACACATTTATTTTCAGGAGCGGCTTATTGATACGAGTTCCTTGTAATCAAATCGTTCCTTTGTTTTATAAATTTATTTGGTTTGTTCTGTATTCGTAATAGGTTGGTGACGTCACATAAATGTATGGGGCAATCTTTGAGATGATAGGTTGGTGACATCACATAAATGATGGGGTAATCATAAGGTGTCAAACGGAAATCATTGATTTATCATATCACGAGCTCTGCAATTAAAGGTAACGAAGACATATGATGAACAGTGTAATGAGTAACTACTGTAACATGAATTTTTATCATGAGAAATTTCCTTCAGTATCAAACGTACTATAATTGTATCGACTTGTACTTTCTAAAACAAGGTTTTAATTAGTAAAAAATTAGAGAGATAATAAAATACTACAAATGTGACAAAAATAAAACAATAGGCAGACGAGCACTATCTTATTTATCTTTATCTAGAAGAGTAATGACAAATAACGTAATTTTATGAAAATTATTCGTCAGAACGATTTTTAAACATTTGCTTACGCGCAAATTTCCGGCGGTAAACTTTATTGGCAGGGAAGAAGAAAAATCTCTGCAAAATTAAATTTTATTAAATCCCTTGATGTGGAATCATAGGCGTGCATATTGTGGGGGCACACGTTTATTAATAACGCTCACTTTTAGTAAGTAAAACAGTTTAACTTCGATTCTCACACTTTGATTATTATATTTTATTTTAATTTCTTAACACGAGGCATACAGAGGATGTCTTTGCGTGGGAGAGCCACGCTTCGGTATGAATGAGCCGGCTCGACCGGAGTGATACCACGGCCTCAAGGAAAACCGGTCTAAAATAGCGCTTGCACTGTGTTTCACCGAGTGAGTGAGGATACCGGAGGCCCATACTGGGGTATGGGCCTCTCCACATCCCTTTCCCCATTCCCCAAAGGTCGGCGCTCTTGTGACGCCCCTGGTGTTGCGTGTGTCCAAGGGTGGCGGTAGTAGCTTACCATCAGGTGATACATCTGCTCGTTTGACCCTATATAATAAAAAGAAATATAGGATGAAAATTAATTTTTTGTCAACAGTTTTGAGTAGTCCACTACTTGTATTTAAACCTTTCCTTAGAAAAGACGTCTTTAAGAAATAAAACACTATATACCACGCTGACTAGATGGTATGTATTGTCAAATCTATAAACCCCAATATAGTTACTGTAGGTATTTCAACGTAAATGAAGGGCAATAATAGCGATGAATTCAACTCACCAATTCCAAACGTTTTGAAATATTACTGGCCTAATGAACTAACTGTACAAACGCCGCAAATGTCGATGCGTATGTTTCCATATTTACCTACTATTAAGCACTTCCTTGATAAGTCTCTCGAACACAAAGTTAAGGGTGGTTTTTTTATGATCACTTCTTAGTGATCCCTAGAGAGATTCCCCTGCCTTTCACAGTTACGACCCTCTAATACGCAAGCGTGATTAAATGCGTTTCAAAGACGAGGAAAGCTTATTACAATTAATTGGCGTTTCCTTGATTTTTCGACGAATAAAGGTTGACACAGCAGGAATGTAGAGTCTTGAAATATTATTTATATTACACGAATAAATAAAAGACAGCGTCATGTCGTACCCCAGTCGTATATCAAAGGGCGGCGGGTAAATATCCACTCTGAGATTTTACTAATTTCTTACTTTCTTTATTTTTTTCTTTACTTTACCACTTTAGATAGCATTGTGTGTTAGATGTCCTCAATACGTATTATTATTTAATACATATGTAGTGTAACTACTATAACTAGGTAACTATACGCTACGCATAATTAGCAAGATCTGAGATAAATATTTCTACATCTAACCCACAACGCCATCTAGTCCCAAACTAAGCAGAGTTTGTATTATGGGTACAAAACAACTGATATGAATACTTATATACTTTTTTTTTGTAAATTCATACATATTATACATAGAAAACACCCAAACTCCGAAATAAATATTTGCAGATCATACAAACATTTGTTCCGACCAGGAAATCGAACCCGAGACCTCAAGAAAAGCAGTCGCGTACGCTACCACTGCGCCACCGAGGCAGTTTAAATACTGAGATGTTATTTTCTTTTGGTTTAAATACTGAAGAATGAAAACAAAATATTAAGTAAATATTTATTTTTGTTTCAAAACATTAACAAAACTATTTTTTTATTTATTTATATCCAGAAACATTTATATTATTTTTATTTATTACTTTTATTCTATTTTTCATCATCATCGAATTCGTATCGTAGCAATTCGCATCGCAATTTCCTACGATGCGGCGTCGCATCGCATTGTAGTTATGTGTGGGAGCCTAAAGGACTTAAAAGTTAGAAGCACTTGGTCGACCTAGCTTTGTTAGGCGTAGGTAATCAGTTCATAGATTTGATGAGATCATATCATTTGTTTTGATCAGCTCATAGTTAATTTGCAGGCGCGATTCTTTCCACTCAACGGGTGCAACTAGACCCAACCTTTATTGCTTTTTAGCACCTATACTACAACTACCGGCTCTACCTTCACACCACCTTAGACGATTGTGTGGTCATGTCTTAGTAATGGTAAATGCAGACCAAAATAATGATTCAAAATTAATAGTATTTATCACAGCTAAGATGAAAAAGTGCTCTGAGTTTTCAATAAAAAATGACGCGTCAACATTTAAGAAAGGAAATTCTTGTAGCCAGTTTTTTTTTATTCTATGATACTTTAAGGGTCGGCTATTACAGAAGGGATTTACAGCTTTTTTTAATATTCTAGGATACTTATTAGTAATTTGATATAAGCTAATGTTTCTGACTATTAAATTTTGATATGATTTTAAAGATTAGGATTTTATATTTCATGTAGATAATTGTAAAATAAACGTTAATAAAATACACTTATAATATACTTTGTATTCTATTTGGAATATCATGTTTAACACTTTGCTAGTCATAAAACTCAGTTATGAAGGAGCTATGCTTGGGGGTATTTAGGGGTGGCTCGAATGAAGTGATAGCGTTATTTTTGAAGTTAAAACTTCTATAGGCAGGTTTAGAAGGGGAGTGAATTGTAATGTAATACGTCATTGACATAGTCACGTGACATGTTAGAGCTTGAGCAGCTGGCTCAATGTCTAAATGTATACAAAAGTGAACACTTAAAAGTATAAACCAATAACTAAATCATTTCTTTTATCGCGATTTAAATTTTTTCTGTGTTGTATGTGTTTCAATATCCACAAAAATAACAGCTACTTGTTTATATATAAAAATCGGCTAAGTGCGAGTTGGTCTCGCGTAGGAAGGGTTCCGTACCATTATCTATACATTTAAAGCGTCTACCTGTTACCGTTATTAATATCGAGCAAAAACAAGCAAAAAATCACATTTATTGTATGGGTACCCCCTTAAATATTTGTTTCATCATGTTTTTTAGTATTTGCTGTTATAGCCTTAACTTAAATACATCATCTCTGAAAATTTTAACTGTGTAACTATCACAGTTCATGAAATAATGCTTGGTGACAAACGGACAGCAAAGTCTTAGTAATAGGGTCCAGTTTTACCCTTTGGGTACAGAATTCTAAAAATAGACTGTAAACTATTAAGTTCTGAAGATTTAACTTCAGACGGCAGTCTGTTTTTTTAAACACTGTTACAGAAATAATCCTAAAAATATACTTTCCGATAAAACATTAACATGTCGCTGAAAGCCAGGCTTGTACAGACATGTCGAGTCTGGATTTTTCATCGAGAACAAATGGTATTTTAATTATATAGCCTTAATTACGGAAAGACTTGCGAGAGCCAAGTCTTACAAAGATGTATAGTGCACTTTCAAAAGGCTAACGTCTTTCTAATTTTCCGTTAAAAATTTTAAATTTATACTAAAGTAGTGCGTGATTTATGTAATAAAAAAACGTAAAATCTCTTATTTCTCAAGTTACTCTTGCTTTTCTCGTTTAAAAGTTGATAAAAAATATAAGAACATTTTGATATGCTAGTTGCCTTATTGTGGTATAAAAATATCCGTATGTTAAGAAATATACTATTGTTAATCTATTTTTGTTTGATAAAATCACTCTACCCTGCTTGATGGAAGGCATGAGCAGAATCCAAGAATAGTGGTCATCATCCTCATTGCGAATAAGGACAATGCAGCATGGTGACCCACACTATGGCGGCCTGGTAAGATGCTTTTTCACGCTACACTTAAAGGACTCGGGATCATAGTGGAAAGGAAACACGCATGCTGGTGGTGAGTTCCAGATTTTGACAGGAAGTCAGTCAGGAAGGAAGAACCAAGTCGATGGTACAAGAGCTTCCGAGCGGTGACTTCCAAGGCCAGCACTTGTCCTGTAGAGGGAGGGAGAAAGTGGAACCAGTTGGAAGAGCTCTTCAGAACACTCTCCACGATAACAGCGATAGAGGATTTTATAAATTACCTATTTCTGCAACTCTAAGGCGGTGACTTCAAAGGCCAGTACGTGTTGTTCTGTGGAGGAAGGGAGATGTGGGATCAATTGGCAGAGCTCTTCAGAATATTTTCCATGATAAAAGCGATAGAAGACTGCCATGGAGGCGATATCTCTACGCAATTGCAGAGGCTCAAAGGACTCGGTGGCTTCGGGACTGTTGAAAATGCCGATTGCTTGCCGTTGCAAACGGTCGAGAGCGTCGAACAAGTACTGTGCGGCACCACGGTAAAGATGAGAACAGAAGAACAGTACTACCCGCACGAGCATACCTGGATCTTGTAAAGAAGACATAAATGCTCGGGCGAGAAGAACCATCTCACATTAATTAAAAACTTTATACTTTGTATAATATAATAATTACTATAATATTTTGGCAACATTCATTTTGTATCTCTTGAAAGAAGTATTCTTTACTTAACGTATGTTACAGCAAATTTATAAAATCGCAAATTAAAAAAATTGAGAATTTGTCACAATAAAGACTCTGCTTTTCATTTTCAATGATTATTCTATTTACGACTGGTTTATACAAATATACAAATACTGAGCCAGAGGTCCTCAGTTTAATTCCTACTAAGACAATGGTAAATGTATAGTCCATTCGTTCAGATAGTGTCGGTGCACTCAATTGTAGTAATTGCTGCAAACTACGAATCTATTAATTTATACAACAGCGAAAACTGACAAATCATACTTGCTTGTACGCCGCAGGCGGTCGCTTTGATTTTGTGCCTACGCGATCAAGGTGACGGTATCTAAACAAATGAACTGAAACTTCTTCGACTATATTATTAACAATTCAAATACTTAGAAATATGTGTGACTATAAGATATCTTTATTCCAACAACAACTGGGTACTAAATTCAAACAAACGTAAGGTATAACTGCTACGTTTCCTCGTCCTCTCGAGTTTTTCCCGTCGTCTAATCGTCCGATCCCGGATAGTGGGATGCTCGTTAGTATAATGGCAGTATTAATTGCCGGTCGTATTGTTTGCTGTCCGGGACTAGGGTGGGGCAACTGCAATGTTAGCAAATAATATGCAATCGAGTATCAATCGATTTGCATGGTTATATGATTAAACTAATACGAGTTGAATATGTAAGTATTAGAATTAAAGTATCTAATAAGTATAGTGAAATTAATGTCAAGGAAGCATTTTTTTGCTATAAGTATGTTTGATAGATTTTCAAAGGGGTATTTGATTAACTTTACACATTACAGAAGCTAAGATGAAATTAATATAATATAAAAAGGGACTGCTTTGCCAACATTGGCTAAAAATAGTCACAAAATAATATCTAGCAATAATAAATCATTATTATTTACCGAAGCAGAACAATGTTCCGTTTCGACAAAGCTAGAATCTCCAATATTTAATTATATCTCTTAGCCTCCGTAATGTGCAAATTAATCAAATTACTCCCTAATAAATCTACCAAAGAGCTTCTAATAAACTTAATCGACTCGGATACCGGGAATCGAGTTTTTGCTTTCTCATCACTAGTGGCCGGGAGTAAGGCCCGGGGATTAACGAGTCCCGGAGCTACCCCGGGCAAAGTTGAGAGATATCTACAAACGGTCCCGGGCTGATTTGTTTGTCTTGTTACGCGTCTATGAAGTTAACATCCGTTATTTCGATAGTTTATATTTGTTCTTAGATCTCATTACGTTTGTTGTACTTGTTACTTTATTAAGACAAGACACTGCCATGGTTCTAGTTTGTCTACGTAACTAAGAATATTCGTTTGTTCACTGTTGAGAAACCTCTATACATTGTGCGCCCTCCTAAGCATTGGATGGAAACTAGGACAGCGTGCTTAACCAGATTGATTGATCACACAAAGTGTTGTCCTGCGCGGGGATTGAGTCTACTACACTTAGGAAACGGTGCGGAGATCGCATAACCACTACGCTATTTGCGCTGTCTATTAGTGAATAAAAAGATGGAATTTGAGATTTGTGTAACCTGTTTGAGGTAATGTTTCCACTCCCCAATCGATTCATATAACATTATCAGCCATTAACATTTTTCTATGCTTGAACATTATCACTCTCTAATTTTTCGAAAGCGAGTTGAGGTCAACCCTAATTTACCTGCTGCTGCAGCGTTGCTAAAATGATAATTGTTAACCTGATAACCAAAGAATATACCACTGATTCGATTAAAGGCCGATCGAGTAACAATAACCGAGTTTTTGCAGCTTCTCAATTGAGATACGTCTGCAATTATATTAAGAGACGAGTGTATACTAGAGATTGAGTAGGAGAGATATTTTCATCTATAAGTTAAACTGTAAATTTAGACTTCAATGTTTATTAAAGTTCTAAAATAAAATAAACTTTTGAATTAAGTACGTTATTCCATTTGTAATAATAATAATTATTTCGGACATTAACACACACACACACACACGCCATCCAATCCCAAGCTAAGCAGAGTTTGGGTATTAGACAAGACATATTATACTTTTTTTTTGTAAATACATAGATATTGTACATAGAAAACACCCAAACTTCGAAACAAATATATGTAGATCATACAAACATTTGGTCCGACGGTAATCGAACCCGAGACCTCACGATCAGCAGTCGCACACGCCAACCCGCGAAACCAACGAGGCAGTTAAGGCAGATGATTTGCGATCATCATCATCAACAACCTTTAACAGTCCATGCTGGACATAAGCCTCTCCTTGGAAAGGAGGTTTTGGTTTATTATACCACTGCAGGTGACACTCTTTATTCTAAATCCGCTATTCTAATCCGCTAAATTCGCAAAATGATCATCTATCCGATTGGTTACCACTCGGATGGATGATCCATTTGCGAAACAAAGTAAAAATTCTCAACACTTCCCTTTTATTCTTCCATATACTGAAATGATAAAACATAAAAGCCTCACTATCAATTTTGTTTGAATAATATTTGGAACAACACTAACTCCTCATTTAGCTTACAGTTCCTTCGATATCCTATTCACTATCGAAAAAAGATTCGACAACAAACTCGTAAGAGATATTTATGATTTCATTTTACCTCATATACGAAACCAGTATCGTTTTAGAACGGCTTAGAGCACTTTATCCCGTTAGGGGAATCGAGACGATACATACGCATTATTCTTATTGCTTTTATTGGTACCGTTATAGGAACATAAATAAACACGTTTGTTGAGCCTTTCACATGTTTCCCCCCTCTAAGAATCGAGAAAGTCCCCTAACGATGTAATGTCACGATATAAATAGAGATATTTTCGAATTTCCATTTTGAGTCACTTAGTTTATTTTATGCCTAATATTATTGAGTTGATGAATTTATTGAAAAACCTTTCATTTTTATGTGTATTATTACAATATTCAGCTCTAATGTTGCTTACTTAAAGTAAGATATCAGCTGAAATATTAATATCACATTTTTTTCTTTTTATTTCCAGTCTAATGGCTGGAATTTTATATTCATGTAAAAGCCTACAGTGACTCGGATGAAATCACAGTCGTGACATAATTCCGACTAAAATTTATTTCAGAATAATTGTGTAGGTGCCAAATGATGGAAAGAAAAAAATCTTGCGCGAAAGGAAATGTCTTGACGTTCAAAAGGGCACAAATTAACGAAAAAATCAAACCGTTTCCATAAAAATAAGGGTCAAAGAAAGTGCGTGCCCAACAAGATTTTCATAATAAGGGCTTACTTTAAGGGCTTTGTTATAAATGTACGACCTCGACAGACAAATTAAAAAGTCTCCGAATGATTAGTGAAGTGCTTAGCTTTTCAATAAAACTGATTATTTGACAATTGAAAAGCTTTTCTTACCTGTTAGCGCTCAAGTGACTTTTATTTTTCATTTGAATAAGAAATATAATGAAACAATTTTAGTTCTGTATTATGATTGGATTTCTGTATTAGAAAACCTTGTTTAAAATAAAAATCTGATATTGTTCGTAAATGCGTTTGGTTGTATAACATGATAGCCAGGACATGAATTTCATTAGATGGGTTTTTTTTATAATTATTGAAATTTTTCACGACCGGTTTTCGAGAAAAACATTGTGAAAATTTGAGGAATAACGTTTTCCAGTGACGCGTTATATGCGTCATGATCTGTTTTTTCGCTCAGTGAGCATGTTTGTCAATTTGAGCGTTACAATTATTACAATGTTACAGTTTTCTACAGTATAAATATTTTTTTAGTCTATTTTTCTGACTGTAAGTTATGAAATTAATAATAATGTTTCTTACTTATTTATAATAATGAATTTTAAAATAAATGTTAATTTATATCACAGGAAATAACTTCATTATTTCACCAAAATCTATTTAAATAAAGCGACTTGAATTCTACGAGTAAATCGTCCATAAAATAGTGCTATAATCTTATCGACAATAACTTTTTACTCCATTCCTGATACGCGTCTATACATTTTAATTCTCAGGCCCATTTACATCACAAAGTACAAAGACAGAAAACAAGTTGTTTTTTCAACTCGACATTATGCAGATTCGTCCTACCAAATTACTTATTTAAGCAATAAACGGACTGGGACGTCGTATAAAAATCTACGCCAGTCTGAATGACTGTTCTAAACTTTGGTCCAAGTAATAAACCTCGGGCGGGAGTTGGCGGCCGGTTCGCTTAATGTGCCAACTTCTTTTTTATGATGTGACAATATGTTCGGGGCAGAAATGAGCTCAGTTTGTGTGTCGGGGGATTTCGTTGTAATGGTGGTAGCAAATGGAAAACAGGTGTTAAATATTGAAAGTTCTTGTTGAAAGATATGGTACAATGGGTTTATGATAAGTTTTACGTAAAAAGATTGGTCTATATTTAAACACTAACTTGCTTGTGTTAAGAATTATTGCTTTAATTCGTTAATCAATAATTTTTAACGTTTCTATTGAGTGCGAGTGAAGCCATTATGAAGTGTTGATATAATTGAACTATTAATTAAAAAAGTTACTTGAGTTTTTTATTGATAATTGTAATGTGGTGTCGTTTGTGAATTAAGCAGCAGTACAAAAAAATTAACAAAATTTATCATTCATAAAAATGTGTAAAATATTGTGTTTATTTTAAAGTCCTCAAGATAGGAAGTTATGTACAGAGCAGTGACATGAAGAAGTTGTATTATCTAACAAAATAATTTACGCCTCAACTGATGCGAAACAATAAATTTTCGCTTATCTCTACTAACTTGCACCACTAAATGCTGTAAGGGCGGGGCAGTGATAACGGTTATGGCTAAAGTTGGTCTTCTGCTGTACTAGGTCTTCTGTGGCGAAGACGATGGCTCAGTGCAATTTGTATCGGATAAATGTTAGTAAAGAGATACACAACAATAATCTTACAACAAAGAAAATCAGTTGGAGTGAGAATAGGGGGATGGTAAACTAAAAAACAGAAACCTAAATTCCATATATAATATGATAGAGATGGTATGGAATAAGACAAGAATTTGACAATTAATATCATAGTAAGGTATTTATAAACCATAAGTAAAAGTACCACAAAGTCAATCTGTCGATCAGAAATCGTATGTTATCGAATCGTATAAAAATGAAAGATGATTTTGAAAGCATATTATACTCGCATGTCTTTGTAATGCACAAATAATTACATAAATGCTCGTTCGTTAATTAAGTAATAGAAGAAAACTGCTCACTGTAGTAATTTGCCAATTTTTAGAGACAGTTCCACCACTTAGAGATCTAGTTCCTGGTTGACTATTTTGAACATGTTTTTTATGTGTCATATAGTGTTGTATTTCAAGTAACTACCTGACGCGTTATCAGGAACTGGTGATGAAACTTCTGTTTAAAATCCGAACAATATTCAAGTTGCCGAGGTTCGATGCTATCGACGTCCACAATTTGCAAGTTTTCACATCTTAAGAGACAATTCCAGTACCAGTTCCAGTACAATTTGTTACGCTTAGGGATTAGAAGCCAAAGGGACGGGTATTTCGAGAAAGTTTCACACCGAAACTGTGCTTACTATGATAATGTATTCAGTACTTCACTTTTTCCATTTGGAAATTATTCTAAAGTATAAAAATTATACCGCGTTATTTTTTTTTTTTATTTATACTGAAATACACTTTTATATACAAACAGTAATGTAAACATGTGCGTATATAGAGCACTAGCCGACCCACGCAACCTCGTTTGCGCCTTATATTGCCCGTAGCGTGAAAATTTCCCCCGTTTTTTAAACATTTTTCATTGTTGCTCCGCTCCTATTAGTAGTAGCGTGATGATATATACCCTATAGCCTTCCTCGATAAATAGACTATCCAACACCGAAAGATTTTTTCAAATCGGACCAGTGGTTCCTGAGATTAGCGTGTTCAAACAAACAAACAAACAAACAAACAAACAAACAAACAAACAAACTCTTCAGCTTTATATATTAGTATAGATTTTTTAACGTCTACAATTATTGGGTAAACATTTGTATTAATGAATATTAATTTCGTATTCATTATCAGACTATTACAGTCCATTGCTGAAAATAATCCTCTCTTCCATCGATTTTATAAAGTAAATTTGGAATTCAGAAGAATTTGTATCAATAACTTTACTTTTGTGTTGTGTGATAATTTATTAATAGAAGATAAATAAGACAAAGAACATTAGGGAAAACGTTGAATACAATTAAAAAATATATCGTTTAAAAACACAAATTAAGTCAAGATGTCTAATGACATATAAAGAGGGACTAAATCTAGTAAATAAATCAGTCAAACAAAAACTATCATTCATCATCAAAGAAATTGGGCAGTCACCAGGCAAACAATTTAAAAAAAATACAGGTAATATTATTTTGACTGCACAATTGGCGTAGTGGTACAAGCGATCGCCACACCGCTCTCTCTCTCGAGCTGAGTGTTGTGGATTCGAACCCTATATGGGACAACACTTTGTGTGATTCACAAATTGTTGTTCTGAGTCTGGGTGTTTTAAGTGTCCGTTTCTTGTATGTTTGAAAATCACGCGACACAGGATATATTTCTGATGCGGGCATTTGTCTTTTTTAATGATGTTATTATTGACATTTTGGCATTACCTACTATGAGTGAAAATTTTATGAATTATGCAAATATATTTTATTAAATAGCCATAAAAAGAACATTTTTATGTGTTACTTCAAGACTCGTACAACATTTTCTTGTAACACATACAACTTCAAATTCCAAAATTCTACTAACCCACAAGAGTATTTCACAGATTTCCCTGCCAAGGTACCTACACATTTAATCTCCACGTCGGAATAGGGCCGTGTCAGACTGCGCGTGATTTACGCGAGTCGCGACAAACACGACAGGTCGCACCCTCCGACGCGGACGAGTTCAAAGCAAACTGCGGCTGAGTGACACTATTGTTGTGCTCTCAAAATATACGTATACGACAACCGAAATTCTGTTTTTTGGACCACAGTATTCTATGTGAGAGAATCGTTCGAAAACACGTCATAGCAAACAGTTTTATCTAACTGAAACACATTTTTACGGAGTTATTCTTATCGAGGTTAAGTTGCAATTACATTTTAATTCAAAGAGACACTTTAATTTCTGTTTATACATGTAGTATAAATAGAAATACAATATATAGAGATAGCAGTCACTAACTACGAGTGTTCACATCACATCGCTTTTAATGGTCCACTACTTAAGACTAGGCGTCTTTTTAGTAATTAGGTTTCGACAAACTAGAAATTTTAAATACTACTTGAAGTATCCATTCAATGAGATACAGTATCCACTAGTTCAGAAGGTACGGAACATACATACTACTAATAACCTATGTAAATAAAATGTTTAATCGTCACAGTAGAGGTAATTTAAGTAATGTAAGTTACTTACGATAGTAGTTTCCAGATTGTAGGTAATGTAATGTATGTAATAAGCAACTTATCATTTAAACTATTAAGCAATTTGATAGATTTTTAAATTCAAATATGAAAACTAAAGTATTGAACCTTAGGCACATATACATGTATCAATGTTAACATGTATTTGTGCCTAAGTTGAGATTAGGTACATTTTATTCAATTCAAAAATTATGCTTTGTAATAGACAAAAAAGGGTTAATTAATTTTCAACTACCCACAATCGTAACTAAAAAAAGTGCCTCGACCATTTGTTTAACTTTCTCTGTAATCGTCTCTTACCTCAACTAAGAAACATGAAACAGGCAAAAGATTAAACAGAATAAATTAAAGAAAAAAAAAAGATACACTGTCTTAAATGCTAACCGAGCCAATTAACACAGGCAAAAGGCAATGAGCTCGCTCTAGTTAAAGCGACTTTTTATAGCCAACACACCGCTAAAGAAACGTAACGGAACGGGTTTCTTTTACAAAGCCACTTGAAAGTTCACAGAACAAACTTCTTGCTGCACCATTGCCCTGGTCAATTTATCTTATGGAACTATTATGCTTTTGTATTTATTTAATCTGTTGGAACTTTAGATAGAGAAATATGCTGGCATATTTTTCTCCACTAAAACACTTTTGAGGTAGTTTTTTTTATACTAGTAAAAGTTAAATAATTTTGAACCAGATCAGTCAATGGGAGAGCACATTAGGGCTTCGATCTAGGTTACCATAGGAGCACCTGTGGTAATCGTTACGGGAAATTGGAACCTTAAAACTTCGTGTACCTGTGGGACAGCCATGCTTCGGCACGAATGGACGGGCTCGACCAGAGTGATACCATGTCCTCACAGAAAAGCGATGTGCAAGAGCGCTTGCGCCGAGTTTCACCGAGTGAGTGAGAATACTGGAGGCTCATATCCCAACCCCTTCCCATATTGCCGCCGTCTATGTACACCCGCAACACCAAAGGCGTCACAAGTACGTTGCCGGCCTTTGGGGGATGGAGAGGATGGGGGGAGTGGTTGGGGTATAGGTCTCCGGTATCCTCACTCACTCGGTGAAACACAGCGCAAGAGCTGTTTCACACCTGTTATCTGTGAGGCCGTCGTATCACTCCAATCGAGCCGGCCCATGCATGCCGAAGCGTGGCTCTATTACTATCTCTGAATTATATTTACCATAAATGAAAAACGAGACGGTTTTTCTCAATCGTATTTCAAAATACATTTCAAATCCTCAGATATCTCATAATATAAATGGAAGATGAAACCTTCCAAGATATTGAAATCCTAAATAGCATTTAGATATTGCTTGGATCAAATGTCTGCAATTATTAAAATTATAATACCTAACTAAAATTCTTATTTCGGAGAATAACTGAAAAAGATATTTTATATTAGTACAATACTACATTTTTAAGCTGAGATTTCGAAGATAATCTATCTTTTGAAAGATAACGATTTCTAAAAATAATTCGCCAAGGGGCTATTGTGTATCAAATATTTTTCGAATATTCAATTATTTTCTAATAGTATGACATATAACCATGTTATGAATATAATGTCATGTTAGGTGCGGAAAGCGAAGGACTGAAGACTATAGAACCCGTGGGGAGAGGTCTTCGCTTACCAATGGCCTGCAGTTATAAATGGAGAGATGAAAAACCCTCATACAATTGCTAAAGGTAAATTTATTTATATTAGATAACTTTGTTAACAAACTGTAAATACCATCCAAAAGATAAATACATCACTATTAAAAAAATTAGGTGTCGGTACCAGTTGATCCCGCTCAGTTTTCGTTAATCCTTCTCTGTCTGTGAGTGCGGGATGAATGGTAGATGGTAGATAGCAGACTGTAACAAAACAACGATTAATATCGTCGTTAAACTAACGACAGGCCATTTGTTCCTACAATATTACGCGCAGTTTGTCGGTGCATAGTTAGTAAGACAAGTGTATATGAGAACTGAAGTGTTAAAATAAAGAATAAATTTAAAATTTTAACATCTTTCTTCTTGCTTTTTAAATTATGTTTTAGTACTATGTAAAGGGATGAAACTGTGTTCAGGAATTTGGGATTAAGGGCATACAATTTTCCGAAAACTTAGTGTTGCCGTGGAATATTAAATTCAATATTATATATCTCGCAATAACTAATGTTTGTCTTACCACTTACAATACTCGTACGCCATGGACAATAAAAATATAATACCACAAATATGGAAGAATATTCAATTCTTTAAAGCATCTCAATTGACCGCCGTGCTAGATTGTTGCATTGTCTGCATTCACATGGTGGTGAATGGTGAACACTACTCTTGGTTTCGGCTCATGCTGTCCATCAGGCAGAGTAGAGTAACTTTTGCAGACTCATTTTTAAATAAAATAAAATAAAATAGATAATGGTAATCAGAGATACATAAATTTGGCATAAAGATACTTGTTTTTTTTATGTTTATATGTGTGAGCTTGCCAAAATGATTCTACTCCGCCTGACGGAAAACATAAGCAGAATCCAAGAGTGATGGTCACCGTACTCATTGCAAATGCAACAATGCAGCATGGTGACCCACACTATGGCGGGCTAGTGATGCTTCTGCATCATTGGGCCTCCGGTCTCGCACTCACCAACGAAACACGACAACACGAATGCTGTCATTTTATGTTGATCGTCTGCGAATCTACTTAGATTCTTGGTGAGTTATATAAGCCAATATAACTGCGATAACCTATATAAATGTTCATTTATAAACCAGTCTTTAATGCATTCGAAAAACAGACCTACATTTTACATTCACAACAGTTCACAAGTTTATTTAAAAAAAAATGTTATATTTTTACTTAGTAACACACACTTTTATGTTGTGACATATATAATTATACGTATTTTAAGCATTCTGAACCTTATTATATTTTTTGAGTATCTGCAGTACCTACGTATTTAGCTTTTTAATTTTGCAAACTGCTTTCTGTTAAGTAATCATGCTAAGTATCGTTAGTATTATCTATACACTATACCTATAAGTAATCGTACATATTTCCTATACGACCGTTGTTGTCGACTGTATCGTTAACAAACGACGTAGCCACGTACGTCTTCGCGTCCGCAAATCATATCTTACAGTATTTACATGGGGTTTCTTCGACCGCGACCACCACCATGATTTATTACTCGGAATGAACTATAATTTACTATTTCCTATATATTACAGGATGCCTCGTCATGCAGAACTAGTTTTTGTGGTAATGGAAATTAATGGTTTTCTTCTGCAGTACATTGTACCTATGTTTTACTTCACAATTTTGTATGGGATAAAATAATCCCTGAAAGCCCTTTTTAATCGAGAAGGGAAGAAAAAAAAATCGGTTTATAAGTAACAATAATAATAATCATTCTGTATAAAATACATACACGAATACACATATTAATATTTAAATATGATAATAAATAAATAATTATTTACTTAATTATTATATATGATATATAAATATATAATAGTTTGGCTAGGACTTTTTAGCCAACCCACCCGGGATATATTATTATACTAGTTGTTGCCCGCGGCTCCACCCGCGCATATGTCGGTTATCGCGCTAAAAAGTAGCCTATGTGTTATTCTGATGTATAACATGTACTGCAACTCATGTCTACTATTACTACTGTCATGTTACTGTAAAGTTTCATCCATATCCGTTCAGTAGTTTTTGTCTGAAAGAGTAACAAACATCCATCCATCCATCCATATAAACTTTCGCGTTTATAATATAAGTAGGAAATATCAAATTTGATACAAAATAGTTTCATCTAATACACAGATGGGTAAAGGTTCCTAATCGTATCCTCTACTAATCTAGATAGGATTCATTTTTAGAAAATATACAAAAAAAAAATCCTCTCATCCAGGTGTTTATATACAATTGAGATCGTTCGGAAGTCGAATTTAAATTGGTTTCATCGGTTTATTTATATCATTAAGTAGTATGGTGCATTATATAAAAAAAAGATACACATATTTAGTGTAGTCACATTGCACAACTGCAGTTTTGTATACTTTTTTACCAGATTACGGCAAAGCCAAAGGAAGGTTATGATTTTGACCGGCTATGTATATTTATAAATCAATAATAAATATTCTAAATATATTATTCTTTTGTATGCCATATTTGTTTAAAAACATATTAATTTATAGATTTTTATAAACTTGCGTGTAGACGATGCGAGAGATGAACAGTAAGATAATGAAGAAAAAATACAAAAATTAATAATACAAGCAATAAGTTATACTACAATGTTGACAGCTGTATAATTACATATGAGATCGTAGCAAACTAACAAATATAAATACACAGAAGTGGCTTCAGAGAGCAAACAATCCCACTTAACGTTTGAAGAGTGGCTCAGCTATGTTTGATGTATATATTTATTTAAAAATCAAATATGAGAAACATTCACCATGGAACTCGTTTAAAATTTGTTATTTAAGTAATTGTAGATTTTCAATGAATAGCCTTGGCAATGAAACACTCCTTTGGGGATCGATCCTCGTCTGGCATTATCTCTTATTTTTTACCGGCGAAGTCAAAGGAGGGGTAAGATTTTCACAGGCTATGTATGTATGTATGTTCATTTGTTCCCTCATAGCTCCTCAACTATTTATTATACCTGGGCAAATGAGGTATCGTTAGAAGCGTATTGATTGTCTGTTGGTTATAGACTATATGCGCGGTCATAAAGTATTGTTTTAAAAATAAATTTGAGATAAATATGTCGTGTTTGGTATAATCGGAAAGGGCGTTACTTGCACATTTCAAATATATATATATTATTGCCCTTTGCTTGTGACTTTGTACGTATTAATTCGATACTTATGATATTTAAATTATAACGGCACCAAAACAGTTTAAATAAAAAAGTAATAACTAAAACCCAACTACGACAAAAACGACGCTGAAAAAGTATGAAACAAGTTGGGAAAGCCGTAGTCACACTTTACATAGAAACGAAACGTAACACTTAAAGCCTTTTTTGTCGTAGTTGGGTTTTAGTTATTCCTTTTTTATCTTTATATATATAATTCTTCTGTGAGTGTGTATGTCACTGAAGTACTCTCAAACGACTGGACCGATTTTGATGAAATTTTTTGTGTGTGTTCAAGGGGATCTGGGAATGGTTTAAATTCACAATTTTGTCCGCTGGACAATGTTTTTTTAATTAATTTTTAATTTATTAGTAGTTATGGCAAAACGACGTTTGCCGGGACAGCTAGTATATTATAAGGGTCTAGGCGACCGTTATTTACCAAGAAACTGGTTAAATCAAGAAAAAAACCGTGACCATAAAGCACGGATCTTCCGTGTAAATGAATCAGTACTTTCATTTTAGTTTTTAGTTTAAATTAAGTTTATGGTAGAAGCTAACAAAATAACTCTACTCTGCCTGGTGGAAAATATGAGCGAAATCCAAGAGTTGTGGTCAGGATCCTCTATGTAGATAATGCAGCATGATGACCCACACTATGGCGTCCTAGTGAGATGATTTTGAACGCCTCGCTTAAAGGACTTACTAATACTACTAAAATACGGCGGTACTAAAATAGAAAGCCAAGAAAGCTAGCTATAACAAATGTGTTCTCACTAATGTCATGAAAATGGCGAATAATATATATTTTATACTTCAACCTACTGCCGTCCTCCGGTTAACGAAGGCCTACTATTTTATAATATAAACATACTTTCGGACATCTTACACCATATTGAGCAGTACAGAGTCTACCATTCTTCTTATCTTATGAAATAGAAAAAAAAAGATAAATGACATTATATCATTAACGCCTATCGAGCTCTTTTCGTAGAAAAAGCAATAAATTTATTAAATTTTGCACATGTGACTCTTTATGTAGGTAGAATTGCATGTGTATGCGGATATAGTAGCCGAAATCCCTGTCTGTAGCAGAGCAGTAGGCTCAATGCTGTGAGTTTACTATCGCTGGCAATCCTCAAGGCTCTCTTTGCACCGAATCAAAAGGCTTTGTGCCTAACGTCTAGGTATTCCGGCCCAAAGGTGATGGCACTACTCAACGTCATGCATAGAGACTATCTAAGTGACATGTTTCGAAATGAAGACATCTCTTAAGGCGAACGTTGCTTGCTTGTGTTGCAGTATAATTATTAACATCACTATGATAGGAGCTAATACTTATTACTGAGATAAAGACGGAGTGCGAGAACGTTGCAATGTACTAATTAACTAATTATTCAGTAATTATAAGATGACACGCAACCTCATCGCATTATATTTCAACCTAGAACACCGTGCTTTGCCAGCCTATCTATCCTAACTTTTATATTACTAGTTAAACTTTAAAACAATCGGTTTAACAGACGGTATTAGTAAATGTATCTTCAAAAGTGAAAAATATATATTTTAGTGCATTATAAGTACTATTCACTACTTATTTAAAAAGCGAGTATTGATTTATGTGCACACAAAAGAACTGAAAAATTAATCCTAAGTTAACCTTCAACGGTTTCTTTAATGTATTAAATTACTCTTCAATAAAATCACAAGCTAAACTCGTAAGAACATGACGTTGTATGATTTTGACAGATATCACTTCCACGTATAAAAAATTGTGTATGAGCATTATATGGCTATGAGACCTTCAACATTGTTTTATTTTCAATTAACAATAATACAAAAATAAGTTTTTTTTTAAATTGAGCAAGTTTTTTAATAATAACTAGAAATATTAGGTTTTTACCTATGAAATTGCCGTTTTGTATGCAATAAGTAAAAGTACTTATTTTTTCAAACTTTTTTATTTGTTATTCGAAGTAATTACCCATGCAATCGACGCATCTTTGCCAACGCATTGGCAGTTTATTGATGCCCTTCTTGTAAAAATCAGCTGGACGGGAGGCAACAAACTCTTCAAAGGCATTTTGTACTGCCTCTCGGGAATTGAATTTTTTATCCACTAAAAAGTTGTCTAAATTTTGGAAAAAGTAATAGTCGGTACGTGCAAGGTCTGGTGAGTATGGCGTATGAGGGAGAGCTAACAACTCCAGCTCTTGCAGCTTGGAGACTGTCTGTTGCGCAGTATGGGGTCGCGCGTTGTCGTGAAGCTCCTTCAGTGGGGACGACCGATTGACCAAAGCTGGTTGCATATAAAACGGCAATTTCATAGGTAAAGACCTATTATGTTCAATTGCAACTTTTACCAGTATTAATCCTCAAATACAAGTAATAAATTATATTATTTTTCCAGTATACATTATACAGTATACAATCTTGGAATAGAGACGATTGCTTATATGACACACATACATACAGAAGGACAGACAAAAATGGTTTCTTTGTATATGTAACGTGTATACGTACATAAATGCATTTAGTAAAAAGTGGTTATTTTAATATTACAAACAGACATTCCAATTTTAGTTATTTGTATAAATGTATTAATTTTGGTATTTATTATTTTACTAGTTGTATCCGCGGCTGCCCCCGCGTATATTTTGGTTATCACGGCAAATAGTAGTCTATGTTATTCCGACTTATAAGCTATGATACTGTAAAGTTTCATCCAAATCTGTTGAGTAGTTTTTGCGTGAAAGAGCAACAAAACTTCCATACTTGCAAACTTTCGCGTTTATAATATTAGTATAGATATAATATAACATGTTATTAATGTTTATATACTGTGCTCTCCTATAATATATTCATTAACAATGGAGTACACAGAGAGGTTGCTGTATTCTTTTTATTTTATGAAATAGTCGTGCATAGCCTCTGTTGGAGATCTAGCAGTAGACTATAGACTGCTACTATTCATATGAATCTTAGGCATCATTCTGAGACTAACATAGTTACGAAAAAAGTATACTAACTACATACCCATACCTTCAAATAAAACAAAAGAACACCCAATTCAAACAATAATCGAATTTAACTCGAAACAAAACATATTTACAAAATCACCGGTAAAAAGTAACACATACGATACTAGGTACGTTAATTTACGCGTTTTTACGCCGTAACGCTGTTGTGTTACCGCCCTTACGCCCCTAGTGATATATGGCGACAGCTCCAACACGATTTTATGGTAAAGGTGCGTCCGGTGTATCAACTTAGTGTTATTTATTAACTTACCAAGATTTTGTATGTTTTAGATTTAATCTTTACGGCCTACGTTTGAGGGTATAAAAGTAAGTGGGTAATAATGGTGTTGTTGCTTGAAGGAAATGAATTACCCTTTTATTTACACTGTTGTATAAAAATTAGCATAGAAACGATATAGTTAGCGTTTATTATGAAAAAATAGCTAAGTTTCATATCAAAAAAGCCGATTACGAGACGGTAAGTGTATGCCGCTCAAAATGGACATCTTTAAAGTTATAAGTGAGTTGCCACTTTTTGCCTTTTGAGCGTTCTCTCCCTTAGAATCCGAAAGAAGGGCACGATTGGCTAAAATTACCTCACAAACTTGTTCAACAGTTACGAAAATAATGATTAGCACCGGTTTCCTGTAAGGCACTGCCCCCTTAACCAATACATTTTGCGTCGATGCTCATTTTATAATAGCGAATTCCTCTATTGTTTTATATTCTAGGCCAATATTTTGTTTAGGTCATGTGACTTTGCGTTGAGATAACGTCATACCCGTATATTTATTAATTTATCAATAAAGTTTATGTTCGTAGAATGTGAATTTGACTCGAGTAGTTGTCTGTCGAAGGATTGTTTTCGATCGCTATTGTATGCTGTTCTTGAAAGGTGTTACCGATATAAATTAACCATTATATTCACATTCTGAAGCCTGCAACATTCCCTAAAGAGTTCTAGTCAATGAGAAGTGACAACTCTTAAAAGCACATTAATAAACAAGAATATAAAGAGGACCAGTTTTACGAACCGATAACTCACTCTAAGACAAATAATACCCGTTACTTTTTTACAATACATAATGGATATAACAACGCTTTACAACTACTAACATAACTATTACTTTATTTAGCTCCCAATGAAACGTATTACAGCCGGTGGGTAATATACGTGACGTTTTAACGTGTCACTGTTATGTGTCGTCCTTTACAAACGATATACGACTATGAGTTCCAACATCACTATTATCCAATTCGCTTATGGTATTTTCATTGCTAACAAATACTAACCTAACACGTCATGATCTCTGGTCCTAAATAGTAAATAAATAAAATCTTTCTTTAGATAATTCTACAAAATTAAGTCAAGTTGAAATACAAGGAATTACTTGGGGCAAAGAGCGAGTCGCCTCTGACCCTCAAACTAGGTATAAACCTGTGTGATGAGTCTTAGTCCTAAATAACAAACTAACAAAGGAAACTTGCAGCGAGTTTAGTAGGTATTATTGTCTTTGTTTCATAAACTCGTGTAAAAAAATGTATGATGTGTTTTTAATGTTTGTTTTGTAGGGAAGTATACAGTGTTCTTTAATTAATTATGTTAACCCCTACATCTAATAAAAAAATATCTTGGGTTGGAATAGAACTCAAAGCCTTTGGCTTAGCACTCAGGGTCATTGACCACTAGAGTAATATTATAGGCCAGTCGATATTCTATAAACTTTTAATATTAACAAATTTATGATGAATAGTGTTACGTGATCTCTTTTGCTTTCCTCCTATTTTTTATATGAATGGCCCTGATAAAATGACTTTACTCTGCCTGATGGCAAGCACAAGAAGAATCCAAAAGTGGTGGTCACCTTGCTCACTGCGAATGCTAACAATGCAGTATGGTGACCCACACCATGGTGGCCTAGTGATGCTTCTGTAACATTGGGCCTCCAAAACACATGATACTAAATGTATGGCAAGTAACAGATTCATGAACCTCTTAAATGAACTTGCATTTAAAAGAAGTGCATGATACGAAAACTGACTATACGGCGACGGCTTAGGTGCATAACTTCAATGAATTGTGGATCTCTGTTGTCATAAACCAAGACGTGCACGTTATTCTTTGCAATATATATGGTAATGTACCCTTATTACATCAAAGAGCCTTGAAACGTAAGGCGTAAAATATAGGTTGGACTAAATGAAACCATAAAAATGAAATTAGTTTATTCGACTTAGTAATAGACTAAGAGTAACGGATGAAGTTGATACAGAGTTTTAATTTTGTATCAACGGCTATTTATCAAATTTTTATTGAGTGAGGAACGATGGGTAGAATGTGCACACACACTTGGTGAACTTAGTGGGTAAACTTCGATGATAGTCACACAAAAACTGAGTAAAAAGGAAATAAATAATTAATGAACACTAGTATAAAACCATGTAAATAGTCCGAACAATCCGGCCTAGACCATCCGTCAATGGATAGTTCTCAAGAGGATCGAAAAATCCTGACAATA
Organism: Spilosoma lubricipeda; assembly: GCA_905220595.1. NCBI lineage: Eukaryota > Metazoa > Arthropoda > Insecta > Lepidoptera > Erebidae > Spilosoma > Spilosoma lubricipeda. The sequence goes on along the minus strand of HG992281.1, from coordinate 18,370,656 downwards.
GATTTTCAAACGAAGAAAAAAATTTAACTTAAGCTTACTACGTGAGAACCATACTTATATGGTAATTTAAGAGATATAGGTTGAACTCAGTACAAAGCAGATTAAGAAATAATTTGTTTTGTGACAGTTACAAAAGTCTTATACTTAAATTTGATATCAAAGATAATCATTCATTTGTATCATTGAATACAAGCTACTCAACGGTGATTCTGCAAAATTCTTACCTCTCTAGCAGTAAATAAAATAGGGATACAGATAAATGAAATCCTAACTAAATCATACCTTAAAGATACGTCATACAATCGAAGTTACGAGTAAAAGGGAGTTTATTTTTAAATGATTGATTTTCTCTTCAAAGTTTATTCGAGAATAGAGAGGCGGCCTGTCAATATGATAGTTACAGTTTTGATTTGTGGGCACGCAACCGTCACTCAGAAAATAATGGCTCTTTGCAAAGAGGATTCGGTTTGTTCTGTAATAAAACGCGGATTTTTTGGTAACATTATGATATTTGTGATTGGTTATGACAGTGCGCCTTTTATGTAAGATGTTATGTAACTTTCTAGAACACACTAAACGGCACTTTGTTGACATGAAACTGTATTTAGATAGTACCATTTTTTGACTAAATATACATCTATATATGTATATATACTTTGTTTTTCATTTCTGAATGCAAACACATACATAAACGTACGTGTACATTTTATGTGTGAATTAATAAAGTTATATAATTGTATTAAATGAGTTACCGTGTATAGAATGTTCAAACCAAATGTAGATGGATTGCATGTAGGATAATATGACTGTAAAATATAATAACGAAGTACATAATTGAATTTCTTGCATTGGGTTTACTTCAAGCTTTCTCCTCTTTGTGGTGATATTGTCATGGACAGTTTGCTTCCTTCATCATCTTTTATGAAGCTCTGGGATATACAGGGGTGGTGCCATTCAGTATTTTTAATCCTTCACCACACATTCAGCCGAAGGAACAATTTAATTGATATTTTCAGAGGACTTTAACTTTATACAGAAAAAAATTTCAGCACCATGGATTGTAATGCAGGCCGAACAATAATAAAAGTTGAGAGTAGCGACTAGTGCGTTTCACACCAATAATCAGGATACTCGTATATCGACACGTATGACGTCACACGCGGGATATAAGAGCCAACTGAGCCGGTTCCGGCGTACGCACTCATCTGTAGCCGTTTGATAACGCCACGGATCGCTTGAAATTAAACGATGAGCGGTCCCATTAGTAACGCAAAATTACCGGTAACAGTAGATAGTGTCAGTTTTATATATGAAACATGTATTGCTTTCATCAACCTTTTAAATTTTAAAAGGGTTTCTGATTTAATTTTACTCCCTCGGAGGCGTCAAATCACATCACATTAACAGCTTTTAATAGACCACTACTGGATATAGGCCCCTCATTAACAATGTAGTTTTGGCCTACTACATCTACAACGCTTGCTAAATGATTTGGTAGAAGTTTTAGGTGAAGTTTTCCTCTCTCTCTTTGCAGTGATGTTGTCTTGGTGATCGTATCTTAGTAGCCTCCTACGATACCCACAAGACTAATAGAAGTGGAGACACAGCTAACCGACACGACCGGGGTGAGATCAGGCGCAGGACCGACAGCTTTACGTGCTGTCCGAGGCACGGGGTTCAGACCCCAACTTCCAAACTCCGAGCTGTTATTAAGTATTAAGTATTTTTATAATCAGAGAAACTCAATAACACTTTTGAATCGATCCGGGATTCGAACCCGAGACCTCTTGATCGGCAGTCGCGTACGTCAACCGTAAGACCAACGAGGCAGTTGTTTTATATGTGTAATATGCATGCATATAGACAGAATTGTATATAAGATTAAATCAGTCAATCTAGCTTTCGTGGTACGATCTCTGCTGAGTGTGAAACGATATGGCGTCGTTTGTTAAAATAATTGAACAGGACAAGATTATCTTTTTTATTCTAGTAACATTTATTTCCACCTCATAATCTTTATTGTTTAAGTTTGTGGTTGAGTGTACTAGACTAGTTGAGGGGCTAAATATCTAAACGACATTCATCGTTATGATTTCAAGGTGTTGTTCTTCTTTTACTGTGATGAAGTGGACAATGACCAATAAAACCAGTCAGAGCGAGTGTGGTAACAAATAAACGCTTTATAAGTAAAATATTCTACTAAGTCTAATATTTTTTAAATAAAGAATGACAAGATTAAATTTTGCGGTAATTACAGAGATGGTTTTTAAAAGTCGTGCTCTAGCAAAATATATTTTTAACTTTAATAATTTTAAGGAGGGTATTGTTGTCTGGTTACATGAGATAGTGTCGGAGTTCATTTCAAAGTTGTCTAGTCGGCATACTTTACATAAATATACATATTTACTATAATATTTCGTGTTACAGGGTTTTTTAACAGGTGAGAATCCTCAGGTGTCATATGCCCAAAAACTGGATATTGTAGTTGAGTAGATATGTCTTGTTTTAGATGGAGAGTAAAATTATTTTGGGATCATACTAAAATCTTTCTTGATAGTCGGGTGATGGTCAGGTGGGTGTCTATAGCAACTATATCTTCCAACATACTGGCTCTTCAATTACTTAAATGATTTAAAAATAACACGTTCGAAATTAAAAAGTCTAATTTAAAATAAAAGGTCTTATAATATAGAAAAAAATGTATACGAGGAATTAACCCAATCATATACTTGGCGTTCTTTGGAGGAGGCCTTAGTTCAGCAGTGAATGGCAGTAGGCTAGAGATAGATATAGTGGGACATACATTTAATTTGTTTGTAATATTCTGCCTAGTACTTTTAATGACTTTCATTTAATTCGTCATGAATAAGGTAGTAAATAAACGTTAATAAAATACACTTTCTACTTATATGTATATGTATTTGGTTTAGTCCAAATTATATAAATTTCAATACCTTCATTTTTACTTAGCCTAAAACCATAACAAAAGACTCAATAATTAATTGAATGTTAGCCAAAGTATAAAACTTTGATAATTTAATCCCAAAAGGTTAGATAACAAAAAATATTAATCTCAATTCAGTTTATTACAGTACTCAATACCAAAAGCGTAGCAGCTACGGCGTAGTGCTTCTACGGATGCTCGTAGAGGCAGCCAACCATTAAACGTCCTGTCGTAAATAACGGGTGCGCCACGATAAATGAATAATTATCGAACGGTTAGAATTTTACAGCGGTAGCTTTAGGAGTAAAGCTTACTCTCGGTGCGTAATCTTCGTGTATAAATAGCAACTTAATTAACGCAGAAAGTAAAAATATTAATTGGCGTGCGATTAGATTAGTTCAAGATCATGTCATCAGGGATTCGCAATATTTTAGTAGGGTAGAAAAAAAGTACGTTTGTGGCGACTTCCACATACAGCGGCAACAAAAACATATGACAGCGCCATCTACCCAAGATACACTGAACTACGAAATGACGCATGACACGGAGTAATTAACAATCCTAAATCGCGCAATAAGAGTTCGCGCCTATGCGTTCGCGGTTCTCGCGCCGATTAACATATATAGAAAAATCCCAAAGTCAACCGTTGGGCAGTGGCCCGCCAGGCATGAACACCTCGCCTGGTCGGTCTATCCTCCCTTCGTGTTGGAGTGACATGACACCGTGTCCTCCACACGTTTATATTACAGAACTCTTCATAAAATATGTTTATTTATTTTTACAAAAAGTTATATAACTACACTAGCGTGATCACTGACATAATTTAACATTATCGTCGCAGTTTATCGCAGTCCATTGCTGCATACAAGTCTCTCCAATTGCAAATAATTAAATAAATAATCTGTCATAATTTATATTTTAATAAAATTAAGTAATCAATTAATAATTCATAGTTTGCCTTTAGTATCGAATATGATTTTAAAGGAAATCACAGCATGCTTCTCTGTAGCTTTGATGATGTCAAAATTACTCAACGATTGTTAACGTCATTATGTAGAAAAGCAAATAATTGTTTTCAAATAATTTATAATGGTTCTAAAGAAATTAATGACTACCAAAATTAAAGCATCAAAGCTTATTGTTTCAAGCCTTAATTCAAGTCATTTATTAATCATTCAATTCACAAATTTAAACAACACCTACCAACGGCAATAATTCAACGGTACAGTATTAATTAGCGTAGCCATTAATTTTTGTCTCAAAAACAATCTAGATCCGCAACTAGCAGGGATTAATAGGTCAAGAGGGAACTACCATAAATCAGGTGAACGCTAAACGAATAATTGATGGTACAAATGGACGCTCGCCTTTCTCCCCTCTACACAACTAGACCCCTCCAGTTTCGCGATAAAGCTAAGCGAATTAATTATCCACGAATGCTATACCATACGAGTATACACGAGATAATCTACTTGTAAGGTGTGAAAGTGTGATAATAAGGTTATATGCCTTTTTGTGCGCGTTGACTCCCCTGTAAATTCAATAATTTTATTAATTTTGAACAGTGTGTTCGCCGAAACGTATAACTTATATCCACACTAATGTTATAAGTTTAAAAGTAACCCTATTTGCCTAAACCAAACCTATACTAGTTAAATCAATTTCAATGAAATTTGGCCTGGAAATATTGTGATTTTTATAAAAGCTCGTTGAAGTACAAAATTAAAAGTTGTCCTGGTGACAGTAAAATAAAAAAAAATGTCGTGGTTGGAATAAAATTAAAGCAACACAGTACAATAGAAGGACGTGTTCAATGTCCTCCTTGGTAGCCGTTGAATATTTTCAACATTTACCAAAAAGGACATTGTACACGTTTTGATGTCTAGCTGAAATCAAATACCATTTCAAAGATGGGTACTTCTTCCTAATGAGTTTTTTTCCTTTGGTACTCGCACACTAATTCCAAAGTAAGAAATTCAGTGAGCCATCAAAATTCTTGTCTCGTACGTAATTTAAGAGTAGGTTGGGAGAAAGTAACTTTTCATTTGGAATATTCTGTCCTCGACTATCACCAAAAGGAAATTAATTTGTACAAAATTAGATTAACTAAGAATTCGTTTTATAAATTAATAATTTTTAGGATTTTGTGACTCGAACAAGTGGATTGTGTGTCAGGTTGCTTGATCTGAATCAAAAGCATACACGTAGCGTTAAATCTGTATTTTTTATATGTTTTTATATTTTGGCTGCGCCAAAATGACTCTGCTCTGCCTGATGGAAAGCATGAGCAGATTCCAAGAGTGATGATCACCATCCTCAATGTGAATAAGAACATTGCAGCATGGTGACCATATAAATTTGTATAAGCCCTTAGTTGAAACTATGGTGTATACAATCGCCGAAACATAAAAAGAAAAAAAAAAAAACTTTTACTAAAGTACCAAACTTTAACCAATTTTTTTTCTTTGCTGATAGACGTAAATGACCGAACAACTTTGCTCGACCTTGTGTGGAATGGAGGTCATAGTTATTTTCACAGTTACTAACTGAAATAAACTTTACAAAAAGAAAAACCCCGTGCAAAATATTTTTGGTTACTAAACACATAGGTTACTATTTGCCGAGATAACTAGCATATACGCGGGCAGCAGAGTCACGAGCAATAACTAGTATTAGATATTTAAAATACCAAGAAAGTCCGTCTCGTCTACAGTGATTGACCGTAAAAAGCAATTCACCTATCAAAAGTGATTAGCCTGTAATAATCTTTGGGCTGACCTAAAGCATTAACCCAACAAAGTGCTTTTCTTGATTCAAGGCCAGACAGACGGTTTTGACTTTCTCAAACGTTTGTTCTGTCTAATATAATAATATTAAGTACCGACATTACTACTACACAATTCTGGATAATGGCAACCAACGTGGTAATTAAACACAGTTATACAATCAAGAAGTTATCTATTATATAAATTACATTTAAGTTAGCTATAACAATAGCCAAGTTAATGAAACCTATCCTTTCAAACAAAGGGGTTTAAACTCCGGGAAGGTCTCAATTAGACCCCATAATCTTGTCTGTTTGTTCTATTTTGTACAAGCCTAATATATATAAATGAGCAACTCTAATTCTCAATTCAAATGCAGACAATGGACAATGAGAGAAGAACTGTGTTAAAATATTTTTTAGGAACCAAAAACAATTATTTCACAACCACGAAATTTTTATTTGTGAGCCTGATGAGTCAATCAAAATTATATTATTTAGAATTAATGTATAATATATTGCTTATATTTATTCGAGTATTCATACGTATGGCAAAACTTTGGTGCTCCTATTTACGAATATTATGCGCACGAATTTTAGCACACTTAAAGTTTATATGCGGTAGAAGTGCCGAAATCTAAAAACACAATAAAGTTATCAAATGAATTATGGTCGATTTTCGACCTCTAAGTGACCACTAGTTTTTTCTAAGCAACCAAAGTTAGTACACTCTTTGACTTATGGCTATAATAATAAAAATAAAAAATAAAAAGCCTTTTTATTTCCTGTAAATTTACAATACTGCATATATAAGTATCGGTCTTATTCTATGTTATTAGATACAATAGATATAGAAACTTCGTTCTTACTTAACTTATACTAATACTCTTAAGGAAAAAAAAACTATAACCTAAAATCTATGTAACGTTAATATCTATGTATTTAAAAAAATATGTAAAAATCCTATTTATGACTATTTTGGCTACATATATTTACTTATACTAATCTAGTTTATTAAATTAATCTACAGGAACCCCAGAATGGGTAAAGGCCTCCTCCAGTGATGCCCATTTGACTTTGTCTTGTGCTGTTTGTCTCCAGTTTGGACCAGCTATTTTTTTAATATCATCCTCCCATCTTGTGAGAGGTCTATCCTCGTGCTCTTTTGCCTAGCGGGCCTTTCCAGACTTATGGCTATAGGAACCTATTATATCAATGTAGTTTTTGGTTCGTTGGTAAGTTCGAGATTGTAGGCCTTATGATGTAGAAGCATTTCAATAGGCCTCAAATGTGAGGGTCGCCACGCTTATTGGTCTGCATTATTAAATGAGTGTGGTGACTACTATACTTGAATTCTACTCATGCTTTCCATCAGGGAGAGTAGAATCACTTTTGTAGGTTCATAAATATATTTAAAACAACACAAACAGTTTTTATAAACATAAAATATGCAAATAGACCAGTAAATGTTTAACGGATCAGAAATAACGTCTTTAACAATATATTTTTACGTTCAATTAACAATACACACCAAAACTTTAAGTGGGCAAATATTTCAACACTAAACACCGGATAGCGGTTGTGCAAATATTCTCAAATTAAATGAAACTATTCAGAGCGTAGTCGGTGTAGTTTTGCTCACTGATTTGATGCCCGTAGGCACCCACACTAGTATTCGCAGCGGCAGTAACGTAAACTTAGTGTTGGATTTACTTAACAAAGTCAATATGGTTTAAGTTTTTGGAAATTATATCTTCATTACTTCCAGAAGTTGCTGATGTTACATGTTGAATTACTAAATGATATTTCAGTTGTGTGACGTTTCAGTGTTCACATATTATTAAATTATAAAATTGTATATCTACACTTCTATACTAATATCTATACTAATAAAGCTGAAGAGTTTGTTTGTTTGTTTGTTTGAACACGCTAATCTCAGGAACTAAAGGTCCGATTGGAAAAATTCTTTCAGTGTTAAATAGCCCATTTATTGTGGAAGACTATAGGCTATATATCATCACGCTAAGACCAATAGGAGAGGAGTACCAATGAAAAATGTTTCAAAAACGGGCGAAAATTATCACGCGACGGGCAATAGGAGACGCAAACGAGGTTGCGTGGGTCTGCTAGTAGTAGATACTACTACGACCAACGGTATTACGCGCGGGTTTTGTTGCTTTTGAATCAGACATTAATTCAGTTTGTTTTCCTGTAACTTTTTTTTTTTTAAGCAGCTTATATTACTCCGTTCCGGATAGCATAAACTACCTGCTTATGAAAGTTTCGTCAGAATTCGTTGAGTTGAGATGTTCCAAAGATTAGTTCGAACAATCAGTCAGATATAGACAGACATACAAATATAATTTAAATAAAATGTTTTTGTGATGTAAGTACCGTATGCATATACATTTGGTGAAAAACTGATAATTTGTTTGTATGTATGGATGTGTTTGCTTTGACATTCCCGAGCTGTTATTTGGATACCCTATCTGTCGTCTTTAGTAATACTTTTAATTATTATCTTTCAAATATCCTCATGAATGTAATTCACTGTTCTTTCAAATATCAAATTTTCAACTTTCTAAAATATATTTCATATGTTTTTATAAATATATCGAAATATAGTCTTCATATACATGATTTGTATACTTTCGCAATAAAACAATAAATTGTTCCTTGATTTAGGCATTTGTTACAACGTTATAATATTACTAGCTGACCTGGCGAACTTCGTGCCGCCATATTTACATATCTGTCTCAGTTTCCAAGAGGTAGGACAAAAAAAGGACATTTCCTGTTACCTTTAAATTTTTATTTCACACAAACATTGTCTTAACAATAATGAACACATAAAAAAATTATTATTTCATTTGATGCAGCCGATTGAAAGTTATACGCGTACATACATATCAAATATTCCTCTTTAATATTTTACGTAACATCATAACATAACCATTACACTCCGATTGTATGATACGAGTATATAGATGATAGCCGACCCACGCAACCTCGTTTGCGCCTTATATTACCCGTAGCGTGAAAATTTCCCCCGTTTTTGAAACATTATCCATTGTTGCTCCGCTCCTATTAGTAGTAGCGTGATAATATATACCTTATAGCCTTCCTCGATAAATGGACTATCTAACACCGAAAAAATTTTTCTAATCGGACCAGCGGTTCCCGAGATTAGCGTGTTCAAACAAACAAACAAACTCTTCAGCTTTATATATTAGTATAGATGTTTAAATACCTAAATCTAGAGAAACGAGTACAAAGAAAATAACATATCTTTCAACGTACTTAAATATACTTTTCATCACTTTAGTATTTATTCTATCCTACGCGTTGTGACGGTATGGAAGCTTCAGAAATCATTATGTCAAAGTCAAATGTATTAATATCAGACTAAATAAATTGTACACAGATATATAACAGTACGACAAACCCAAACAAAAATCATTTATTTCTAAGAAAATATAAATAACAGAGATCAAATTGTAGTAAAAGTATGTTGAGCGGAAAATTCGTTGTCATAACATTTACTAGTAGCGTATTTTTATAAGAGACTAGCTATTGGTCGTGGCATCACTTGCCTGATATTTTTTTTCGCGATTCTAACTTTGAGAAACTTCCATACAATCTTTTATCTCTTATTCAGTACTTACTGAGGAAGAATGTTTTGGAAATTTCACAGTTCATTGTTTACAAAAAGGCATTTGTTGGCACTACCAAAATTTGTTGCAAAAAGTTGTAGCCACAGCAACTTAGGCTCTGTATTCATGAAACAGTCAGTTAGGGCAAGTAATTTTATATTTTTTTATTAAAGACAACTCTCGCACTAGGAGCATAAATGTCTACATAAACATAATGTACGAAACGGGCACAAAGAACAGCCATATAGTATGTATAGCTGCCCAAAACCGTTATAAAACAAAAACAATAAAACGCACTCATGAAAAATTCAATAGAAAACATCTTTAACCAGACGCTTCGCTGGTAATAGAATAAATGAAGCACTTGCATCCTTAATGACGACCACAATGCACTGTGCTGCTGGAAACACAGGGCATAAAAGCGTACCGTGTAACAGTCCAAGTAACGCACGGTAATTGACAGATTGAGTGAGAAGCCACTCTACTGCCGACGAAGTGTAGGGTGGGTGTGGTGGTAGCCGGTGCTAGGACAAGCCAATGATATCTTTAAACGTTATTTAAGAAAGAGAATTAAAGGACCCCTCCGCAGACAGTGGATATTACTTTGTACAAAGTTTCATATAATATTTATCCAAAATGAATTGGCACAAAAGTTGAGCAGCAAAGTGATGGTTCATAAATATTTAGACGTAAAAATGATTTATTTATCATTTGAATTGACTTTCATTCGATCCCTAACTATTGTTTTAGTAGCATGTAGTTTGTAGAACATATTATTATTTCATTCCAAATTTAAATTTCCTCCTTTGCATTTTTTATATGATTTGGGAACGGTTACTATATAAAATTGCAAAAAAACATCTTACTACTTACTTTCTTTTCAAGATTTTAGTAGTTTGTCACGTCCCTAGTAATAAACCTGTTTAAGACGGGGTACACACTTTCTTTGGATTTTAGTGTGTTCAATACCGACCTAAACCTTCACCGTAAGCCTTGGTGAGGTTATGATCTATCGAGATTTTCATACATAGAGTTTTTGCTGTTTAAAATCAAAATAAACTTGAACATTATTAATACAAGTACAATTTTAACAAAAATAAAACCGACTTCAAGATTTGACTCGATTTCTCTTGGATGCACAGCCCAAAACGCTGAACCTAGAATCCTGAAATTTTGCATGTAGGTTCTTTATACAGCGTAAGTGAGCACTAAGAAAGGAATTTTGAAAATTCCACCCCTAAGGGGGTAAATCAGGTGATGAAAGTCTGTGGGAGCGAAGCCGCGTGCAAAAGCTAGTAATATATATATATATATATACATACGGTCGAATTGAGAAACCTCCTTTTTTTGAAGGCAGTGAATAAAAAAAATCCCATAATGGCACAATATCACGGTAACCCTTCTCCCTTGGCGTGGAGCGAGCGTCGAACGTAATGAGAGCGATTTCATTCCGTAGGTAAACAGTTGTGTTTTGAGTTGATTCGATTGTTATCGATCTACTTGATGGGTTTTGATTCACTTAAATTAATAAGAACGAGCCATTTTTTTATAGATTGGCATTCGTCTTCTTTTTATGACAGGGTGTTTCAAGAGTTTTATTAGACGGTACTTCTTATTGGTTATTGGAAATGAAATTCGTATTATTTTTTACAAGTATTAAGTATATACCTCTGCTTAAGTTAAATTTTTATGTAAAGTTTCTTGATAAATTTAATTTATATGTTAACGTTTATTTTGATCAAATTAATCCATAGACAACTAAAATAAAGAGATAATTATGAGTCATACATAATGACATTTTGGGAAATGAACTGAGAGACGTTAGAGAGTTAGAGAGCATATATGTTACTCAAGTAAGTTAGGATCGCATATCTTAAGAATATTAAACGAGTCACAGTGGTTATACTTTTGAGTTTTCTGATTCTCATTTAAATGTATGACGTTGGTCAATAAATTTAGAGAATCACTTTCATATTTAGACGCACAAAAAACTTTCAAACCAAATTAAGATATTTTATGATATAAATTTTGAAGTTGTAATACATAATGACAAGGAAAAAAGATAAAATACTCATAAACGAGAAAGAAAACTCGTTGAATTGTCTATTTTCATTATTCGCGTGATCCTGTCATCAGATTTCTCGTTTATTTTTGTACTGAAATAAAAAAGTCGATTCGAAAACAGATAAAACTTCAAACACTTACTGAAGGTTTCTTATATTCTCTACAAAATGAAATTAAAGAATATATTTCCTCAAAATTAGTTAATTTAATAAAGAGATCCTCTATATTTTATTTATACATTATTTATACAGACTTATCTGTTGTATGATAGAATATCAAGTTTGTATAATATCAACAACGTAAATATTTATATAAAGTAATAGATTTTTTGTATTTTTCAAAGACTGTGTTTTATATTTTGTGATGTATAAGTAGGTATAGTATAGAGCATTACACTCTTTTAGAAAAAAATACACTACAAATTGTAAAGTCTATATTGTTGCACCTACGTCATAATACGTGACAAATGAACTAACGGTCAATTAGATGTCTCTGCTAGAGAATCGAACTGTAGACCACTCGACAAGACTTAATCAAAAGATGGCGAACAAAACCATATTTGTTTACTCAACACGCATAATATAACGCAGAGAGCATCGAATAACGACAAATAATGAAAGAAATAATTGAGATATATGAGCAGGGCCTAAATATTGACGTCAATGGGAAACGTTGCCTCTGGCCCAATATTATACGAGGGTGGGCAATGTTTCCCAAAAGTGGCGCGAGTTTATTTTCAATTCCAACAACAATACGCTGTTTTTCTCACAACTACCCACTTAAATATAATACGGACGATACCGGGAACGGTGGAGCGTTTTTGTTTGTAAGTTTCGTGGTTTTAAGGTGTGAAAGTTAGCGTCAAATGGAACATGGCTATATTGCTATGAGAGTCACAGAAAATCATCACAAATCACAGACAGCATTTAGATTATAAAAATATAAACTTTTCACTAACTGTTATCGTGTTTTGCATAAATACTTCGTCTTTTAATAGTTGCGTGAGGATAATGATTTTGGAATTCTGTTAACCATACAAAACATAATATAAAATAAAAAACTTTGTTGAAAAAACCGACTTCTTAAACAAAAAGTATAAAATAATTACAACTCATATGCAAACCTTTAATAATGATGAAGCACTATTATTTGCATGTGCTATCTAAGAATCTCCCTTTGAAGTCGGTGCCAAGCGAAAAGTAATAGTAGGTACCGCACTCTCTTCCTCTCTCTCTTTCTCTCTCCATACTCTCTCTCGCTCTCTCTCTCTCTTCGGAGACGACGATCAACAACGACAGCCCGTGCGCGTTTCGTTTGTTTTGTTCTAGATGAAGAGCCGCTATCCCGCTCAAAGTCACGCGCGGCGAGTGTGGTCAAATATTACATTTTGGCTTGGCATCGGCTTCAAATCTAAGAATAGATAACGTTTTGAATACAAAAAGAATTTTCATACAAAAGGAGTAATCAGTGCACATACTTAAAAAAATACCGACCAACTTGAGATCCTCCTCCATTTGGAAGTCGGTTAAAAATAAGTTATATTGTTAAAACTTTTTTTTTTGTTTCTCTTTTATTTAGATAACTTTTATCGTAGGTTTTCTTTAAATTTAGCATAATGGTTTGCTTCTATACTAGAATATACCAACCAGCCTTTTCGAGCGGTTTTTCGCTATAAAATCGATTTCGATAATATTTAGACTGTAATCTAACTATATACTAAATCTCATCTAGATCTCTTCAGGCGTTCCAAAATATTTGAGTAACAAACATTCATTCAAATCCACAATAAAATAGTATCCAGACTCCTAGATTTAATTTCCCCCAAACCGCTACACTTATGATTTACACCACATGTCGTTTCAACTCCCTGAAGGAAGTATTTTATTTAGAAATATTGTTTCGGGACATACGCGACTCTCCGATAGGCGTGCAAAGATAGCGCAGGTATTGAGTTAAAGGGGACTGTCGGCGTCGGCAACAATTTAAATTTACCTACGCAAGATAAGTGTGTGGTTTTTGGGCTCTTTATAGTGTGAAAAGGCCGCTTTATGTACTAAGGTGATATATTGGTATTATTTAGAACTTTATTTTTAAAGCAAAAGGTGGTGGTATAAATCTTGTGTGGTTGAAAAGGTTTTCCTTTATTCAAGTCTACTATCTAGGTATATTATTACAAGACAAGAATTGTACTAACGGTGTATATACAGTTTAATTTTAATGTGCTTTGAAACTAGAGAATGTTCACAATTCTTTTTTTTATAATGATATTGGTGTACCCCTAAGGTTTTAATTTCAGTATCTGGTTATGAAAACCCAGAGAAATTGAGAAGAAACCAAGTTAATAATCAAGTCGGTTTCAAAACAGTGAAAGTTCGTTTTAGATAGATTTTTCAAAATTTTCGGTTATGTCGAGTATCGTAACTATGTAGTGGAACGACTCTTATGTGGAACTATGTGAATTAAAGATCTATTATAATTGAGTTTAAACGTTCCAGTCCATTCAACCAACGCACTTAGGCAGTTTCGCATTACGAAAAGTAAACGGACAGTGTGTACAATACCTTAACAAAAGGTAACAAAGAATTATGAGTTTGAATAACACTATTAACCTTAATCGATCCTTAATTGAAGCATTTTATAGCCTTGTCAGGTCAGGAGCGAGTAATTTGTGTAGAATCAGAATAATTAGTATAAAACGTTAACATAGTGTTTGTGTTAAACAAATAAATATAACGTTTTATGTAAATTGTTTAAGTGCCCTTAATAGCTGAGCTGGGTTTATACTGGAGTGACCTTGAGGAATAGTTTTATGTATAGCAAGTTAAATTGAAAAAGTTTTTAGGATTCGCAAAATAATCAAAACTTCGAACTATGAAATTAAGTTTTGCGTTTGCAAACTACGAGTCACCTACTTTACTTTTAGCGTATGACATGCGGTGTAGTGAGTGTTGACTTCCTTGTTTAAAACTTGTGTGTCAGCACAGTGCTAGCGTCATCTTGAGTAAGTCAAAGTGTTTGAAATTACAACTGCTTAGCTTATTTCGTATTGCCGGAAAAAAATATTCGGCGTCTACTTTTATAAGTGTCATGTATTTCATTCCAAATAGTAAACATTATAAAAATTTGTGAATCTTAAGTTAATCTTAGAATCTACTGAACCGATATTGAAATTTGTTATAACAGTAGTAAGCCTCATAATTTTTTTGTGTTATAAACAATATATATTAAACCGAAAAACTACCGCGATATCCGACATACACGCGGGCGAAGCCGCGGGCAAAAGTTAGTAAAGAATAACTTAATAACACAGGCGATTTCTGTTGTATATAACATCATCAAATCTTTCACCAGAGATTATACCTTTTCTTATTTTGATGAACACTCTTAACATTTTCAATCGAAAATTTAACAAAGGCTGTAGACAAATATATTTCAAGCTTTCTTTTGTATGCAGGTGTACGGCACCCTTAATATAACACAAAATATCTTCCCTTCTGTGAGTGACACAACACGACATCCCGTTGACTTAATGATGTAAGAAATATGAGATGGCAGTGACAACGTGCGAGTGTACTATACATATTATGTATGTGTGTGTAAGCGTGCGCTCTAGTTTGTTTCTTAATAATACTTGGCGACGACGCAAGATCAAATTTCACGGTGTAGGGCGGTTTCAGATTGTCAGTTTACCCACGCTGTGGTTACACCGAGGAAAATTTAAACAACAATTTTAACTCTATAACAATAACTATAAAGTATCAATTTAAACAAAAATAATACTGGTTATAGCTTCTTTACTCTCGAAAGTTTATAAACTTTGTCTCTATAAGCCATAGCACGTTAAAATACAACGCGTAAAATTCTTTGGATCTTAAATAATATCTTAACTTTTAACCGACTAAAGTTAAGTCAAAAGAAAGTAAAATATATTTAGCATTCCATGTATGTTTGTATTTATGAATTCATTTCAATAAGTGAGGTGTTAATGCATTTGTAATAATGGTTTGAGTGATAAAGAAATTATAAATTTATTAGATGGTTTTACCTAGTCGGGTTATAGTATTTTAACTTTTTCTTGTTGTTTCAAATCAAATCAATCAAATGCCTTTATTTGAGTTCAACTACTCACAACTGCAATCACGAATAGCTAAACATGCGACACTATTATTTTTGAGTCATATGGACGATTATATGAAATCACGTTGCCGAAATGTGGAAGAGTCTTTGTTCCATTATCGTATATTTTAAGATGTTAGCGTTGACGGAATGTTAAAAGGGTCTTTATACAATCACAACATGCATGTTATTTTTATGTAAAATCTGTAATAACAACGCATTCAACCATCAAAAATATCGTGAGTTGATTTTAATAAAAGCCTTTTTAAAGTGTGTGGAATAGTTTAAGGTGATTCACTTTCATACATTTTCTTGTTCAGATAACAATAAATAAATAAATATAATAATAATAAATATTTCGGACATCTAACACACAACGTCATCTAGTCCCACGCTAAGCAGAGCTTGTGTTATGGGTACAAGACAACTGATACAAATACATATTATACTTTTTTTTGTAAACACATACATATTATACATAGAAAACACCCAAACTCTGAAACGAATATTTGAAGATCATACAAACATTTGGTCCGACCCGGGAATCGAACCCGAGACCTCATGATCAGCAGTTACACACGCCAAGCGCGAGACCAACGAGGCAGTCAATAACAATTATACACATATATGTGTGTAGATTATTGCAAAGTATAATTCATGAATAAAGGCGATATAATCGCACATTTAACCTGTTAGTAGAAACTTTTTCGAAAACAATAAAGAACTTCTAATGTTATGTTTTCATTTTGAAAATTTAATGAGGTGTCAGGTCTGTACTGTGAAGTTCAATACCCTTGATCTTTGATCATACTTAAGATATTAATTACACAAAGGCATGATAGTTCTCCGCGCTACATAATTTAGAGGTTCCGGTAGCTAATTCTATTAACACTTTGCGGTTATTTTAACAAGAGATTAGTTTTGTTAAAACAAACATTTAAGATAGACCTGCTCCTCTGTGGAACGAAAAGATGAGAATATTTTTATGATGTAGTTGAAAAAGTAGAGTAAACAACCTTTTAAATTTATTACTTTCCTTCAATCGAGATCAAATCACTTTAACACATATTGAAAACTGTCCAGGATAGTATAAAAAAACAATGCAGGATAGACGGGGATTTATTATTTACGTCATATTTATTAAATAGCTAGCTGACCCTCGCAACTTCATCTGCGTATCTCTAAAAGAAAAAAATAAATTTCGCATTTCCCCAACATTTTCAGTCGATACCCGGCTCATGTTAATCATAGCGTGATGTTACGTAGTCTACAAAATTCCTCGAAAGACAAAAGAAATAATTAGTAAAATCGGTTCAGCCGTTCAAGCGTGATGTCTTGACCAAGGCAAATGAGGATTCACTTTATGTATATTAGTTATAATTATTTTTTACTTGGAACAGTCTATTTGTATATTTATACTTCTAACATTTGAGAGGTCAGAATTTTATCCATAATCGAAGACATAATAAGTACCTATAGTAAAAAAATATGTTCAATTATTTCTTGTACTTTGGAAACTGCTCTATCGATTTGGATTTTTGTTTCTATTTAGATAACGAAAGTACTTAAAGTTGGTATAGACAATATATAATCAACATACAAAAAATTCGGTTTAACAGAAACCAATTTAGAATTAAAAAAAAGTACAAGAGTAAATAATATAATGCATTATTATTGAATTGATCGAATATATAAACTCCATAACGCCGTCTTTGTTTAGACTTTAAACAACACAAATTCTCAATAGTTTGGAAAGTGAATCGTGTATATCTATATATAATCAACCCCATTTTGGAGTTAAAATGGGGGATGGTCACAATTATTTTTACGGGAATTCACGCGATCACTTATTAAAAGATATTACATACCTCTGATTGGCCTGACGCTTCGACCAGGTTACACTGGCCGTGGTCACAGGCAGACTCGGTCAGCCCGTGACCACGACCAGTGTAAAAATAATTATTAACGTATCATGGATCGTGAAAGTTTCAAAGATTGTAGTTTCTCCCTGTCTCAACATTCGAGCATTTAACACATTTACACGTATTCTTGTACGCACGCAAATAATGAATCGGCAAAATCGACTCAAACTAAGCACACACAGTTCTCCAGATGAAATCAAGGTAGCTAACCCTTCGGTTGCTAATCCCGCATACAGTAAACTGCGCGAACGAATTACAGTAATTACGTCGGCTGGGCCCGCAGGGAATAATTTGTTGGTTTTCGGACCCCAGCGTAATGTAACACCGTCAGTGGGGAACGTCTGTGGGGAGCGAAGGGTCGGTGCGCACGATGCGTGGTGTGAACTTGTAATTTTTAGGGTTCCACTGAGAAAAAAATATGTTTCCAAGTATTAGTGCCACTGACAATATCACCGTTTCTTGTGACAGTTTTTAATATGACAGCTTTGAAAATCAAATGCTTCCTTATTTGGATGAACTTGATATACCAACAATTAATAGTACCAACATAAAGTTCTTCGTCACAACCAGAATCATCAACTTAGTAAGCATTAGCCACTTATGAAAGACGGTCAGGCTACAGGATTTCATTTGTAAAATCCCGTAATTTTTATGTTGAATTAGTATTTCAAAAAACTTAAACCTGAATTAACCTTTTTTTTTTTTAACCTAACATAAAGGAGACAGTTAAAATCACATTGCGTGAGTGAAACTATACAGAGTTAAAGTGTCATCCTTCTCTAGATCTGTTTATTATAAAATATTAAAAATATTATAGAAAAAAAAACCAATGAAAGACTTTAAGGACATTTTGAATTAGAAGAATGTTATGAATCAAACTGCTCAGTCTACTCTCGACATAAACACCAATCGAAAATCTAATTAACTTTCTCATAATGTACACCCACCCTTTTATAATGAGGCCGGTGACTGCTGAGTTACGCTTGCGGTCATAATCGGAGGGTGCAATTCCTTCCTAAAAATGGAAATTTTATTACCGGAGCCAGCTTTGGCCATCCTCATGTCTGCTGGCAAATGAAGATTTAAGGCACAATGAAAAATATTGCTAATTAGAGAACCATGAAAAGGTATTGGATAGAATTTAATTGCAACGGGATAAAACGAGAAACGACAGAAATAAGATGTTTTTCTCCCACGATGAACCAGAGACCTTTAAGCGGGCAATGAAATCCTACTAGGCTACCATAGTGTGGGTCACCATGCTGCATTATCTACATAGAGGAACCTGACCACAACTCTTGGATTTCGCTCATATTTGACCACTGCTCTAGGATTCTACTCATGCTTTCATCAGGCAGGATTCACATAGCCAGAATTAATTTTAAAAAAACCTGTGCCTCAGAGTTATGTCAATCGAGATCTGCTTTGGTACCAGTCTTTAGGGTCACAAGTGGCTAACAGGATCAATTAAGATATAGGATCACCTCACCGCTCAACTTTATACCGGAGTACAAAAATATCACAAAATATCGGAATATCGTAATCTGACCAGGTATATGTAGTTGGAATCAAATTACCGATTGATATTAATAGAATTTATGTGAGCTACATTGTTTAACTATAAAGTATTTTGATTTTCTATTATTACGTAACTGCGAAAGAAGGAGGGTTGTGCTTTTTGAGTGTATGTATATATGTATATGTATGTATATACTCCACATATATAGTATACATGTATACTCCACATGTATAGGCCACAATAAGTAGTCTAAGTAACTCTTTATATCATCAGCTTTTCAAGGTAGTAGAGCCACACTGATTTCAGGACGAACAGGCCGGCTCGACCGGGGCGGTACTATCCTCGTACAGAAAATCAACGTAAAATGACAGCGAACATGCTGTCGTGTTTCGTTGGTGAGTATGAGACCGGAGGTCCATTGATGCAGAAGCATCACTAGCCCGCCATGCTGTGGGTCATGTTGCATTGTTGCATTATCTGCATTTGCAGTATAGTGACCACCACTCTTGGATTGTGCTTATGATTTCTATCAGGCAGAGTAGAGTCATTTTGGCAGGGCCAAACATCTTATATATAAAATTCTCGTGTCACAGTTTTCGTTCCCATACTCCTCCGAAACGGCTTGACCGATTCTCATGAGAATTTGTGAGCATATTGAGTAGGTCTAAGAATCGGCCAACATCTATTTTTCATCCCCCTAAATGGTAAGGGTGACCCATCCTTAAAAAAAAATTATGGCAAAACGACGTTTGCCGGGACAGCTAGTAATATATATATATATATATATATATTATTTGGCACGCCCTAGGGCCTAAACGGCCTGTCATATTTTTATTACAAGATAATCCAAAGAGATTTAAAATTGATCAAAATTGGTGGGTAGGCTTTAGTTGTTCTATAGTGTGATACTACCTCATCTAGACATTCAATCATTTCAGTCAAATCCAGTAAATTAATAGTTGCTTGATATGTGCTTATACGAGGTGTAATTTTACTTATTTATCTATATTAATATAATAATAAAATAGTGTATCATTAGGTACAACGTTTTAGCCATAAATTCAACATCACTGCATTTAGTCAGTACATGGCAATTTAAATGGCGTCAGTGTGGATTATGGCCGAGTTATCTCGATCGTGTTTACAGCGGTCATAAAACTAATTTGGCCATAATGAGCGCCCATTACTTCGTCCATTGTACGACAATTTTAATATACAGGTCGATGCACCATTATGGAAACTCAACCCTATGACCAAACGATAGAGTTAATATTTTAATGGACATGTTGTTGTCATTTTTTTAGTTGAAATGGCTTTTAGAGCTGACTGCTTTATTTCTGTGATATTGAGTGGAAAATGTGCACCGAGTATTTATAATTTAATCAATTATAAAATTATTGTGGCCATACTAAACTTAAATGTAGTTACAGGACTATGCTGTTTTCGGTATCTTTTTTAGAGAAAACCGAAAGGAAATTAAATATAATACATCAAGGTGAAGAAAAGTATGTACCTACTTATAAAAAATAAACATTTGCTGCTTTTAGAAGGGAAACATAAATATATATTTTTTTTTTTTTTTATTGGACTAATCCCGCCCACATTCCCACCACTGTAACTCCTGTACACCAGGATCAACAGCAGTGACCCACGAACACACCGAGTTATGACACTCGGAAAGTCCCAGGAAGAAAATTAACTGTCTTGGAACCCGCAACGAAGTTAATCAGAAGAAAAACAGGAGGAGTTGGAAATGATAAATCCACTACATACAGACATAAATATATTGTTATACATTTAGTTATATTCTTTTTACCTAACTATAACTGTTTAAACAATAAATAGAGAGTAAAACCCTCTCCTCAGGGAGACCCGAGCCCAGCCAGGTTGTTGATAAAAAAAAACATATCTTTTTTTCTTTTCATAAATTTCGTTTTCGACAAAAAAATATATTAAGAGCCAACAATTCACCCACTTAGACAAAAATATAACAGGTTGTTTTTAAATTTTTCAAGAAAACCTTTTTTTTTGCTTCTAGAAAATGTAAGAAAAATTATTGTTTTTTTTGTTCGAACAATAATATCTCGTTACGGTTTTCACATGCTTAAGTGCTAAGTTTAGCTTTCGACTGTTCTGATTTAACAGGAATGTATATTAAAATTAACATAGTAAAGTAAATAAAAACTAACTAAAAACAAATAAGTAAAATCTCGGTTCATACTTATCGGGTAAGTCGATTAATATTGCATGAGAAATCCACCTGAAACAGAAAGAAAACATTGTTAGCATACACTACCACAGGTTAGATATACACAATTTTATCCACTCGAGTAGTAATTAGCCACAAAGCCCTATAGTTACCCCTAATTGTTTTATGATGAATACACCTTGAGGGCAATCAATATATTATTTATTATTATAACGGCGATATAATGGGCACATAAATCAGAAACTCAACCAGATAGATGGTATAATGGTTAGATTAAGTATCAGTGTATTTTTTCTAGATTATGAGTAAGGTGTTTTAGTTTCAGTTTTTTTCACTTTAAAGCCATATTTATTTGGTATTTCAGAGGTCATGATTTTTTCTTATTTCATATATTTTTTTATTTGTTTATGTTATCACCTGGTTAGGTCTTAAATACAGTCGGAATGAATAGGTAACACTGTCATAAAGGTGATTGAAATATAAACAGTACATCTAGTCCAAGACATGACATGGCGACCAAAATACTGCACTGTACGTAAATACAATAGAATTAACTTAATGCAATGGTAATGTTTAAAATGCACTGTATAGCCACCTGATCCTATATTGTGATAATTAAAACCTACAATAATTTCATGAAACTGAGTTGAAAGATCACCATTTTTTTTTAAATTTCGCCTGATTTACTATGTTTTTCCTAAGTTAACATATAGGAATGACAAGATTAGAGGTGTAATGTTAATGTTATCAGCTATGCTTTGTCAGTATTACTTATATTACAATTGTAAAAATTGAAAAATAGTTTTGCGATGTAGTGTTTAAGTGTATAAAGGTTTTATATGAGATGTCTCCAATCGGGTGTTAATAATTTAATTCGTAGCTAAAATTGGTGTGCAACTAGCTGTTTTCTAACTGTTTTAGGCTACACACTATCATATCTTATGTGATAAACAACTATCCATCAATGCTAGACAACCGTCGCCCATGTTTTGCTATCATCAATTCTGTGCGGTGTCGGATTAATGAATAATTAATGTTAAGTCTTCGCGCTCGTACCGTACACGATTTAATTTTCATTTGATTTGATTGTTCTACGATGGGAAGCGCGTCATGTTGTGAAGTGTAACGTAAATATGTGCTGCGGATGGAATAGTCGGTACATACATTTATAATAAATTAAATGAATGTGAGGACGAAATTACGTTTTGGGTAGGTTATTTGTATTGACCGTATTCCTTTTTTGCGTCTTTCAGAATTTCAAGCCAGCATGTGGTCGGACTTTGGAAGCATTATAGCTAAGTAACTGACGAGAATTAGTTTGCTATGCATTTTTATTTCTATTTCAATGAGCCTCGAGTTTGTATTATCGATTAACTTATCCAAGTGTTCCCGCTATTTTTAAACAACTAGCTAAGAAAGTGGTTGATGCTTGTCGTGACCAGAAAGCCGCCATTTTTCTTGCTTAGAGAATTAGCATTGCCATTCAACGATGCAATGCGTTCAGTCTTTTGGAAATGCTACCAGTAGGCAATGATGCAGAGGAATTTTTTGACACTTGTGTATAATTTTTTAGTACCTTTTTTATTTTCTAGTATTTAAATTTAACTTTAATATAGGTATTATGAATGTGCAGTGTGCAGTGAACTGACGAGTTATAGAGGAGAATGGAGAAGGAAAACTCACTGCACCGACTCCAAATAAAGTTGGGAAAAGGGTTGGGAGATGATGATAGGTATTATGACATGTATAAGTTTAGAATAAGTTTTTAAAATGAATACATTATACTCATACATTATCTTATCAATGGCTCTAAATCATGTGTAATTTATCAGAGAATATGTGGTAATCGAAAACTAAGAGAAAGTCTCTACACAATATGCAAAGAAAATAAAGAGTCGTCTCACTAGCAACTTACGGAGTCCCTTACCACGGAACCGTTACTATTTTATATTTATTCTTTAAATTGTATATTTTTCGCACCACTAATGATAGCTCATTGTTTATCAATGCTTTTAGTCGACACCAAGAAAAAGAGAAGGTTTTCTATTCGCTTAAATTGAAGAAATATACATGTTATTCTTATATTATTTTCTCAAAACTAGGTTTCTTGTGAACCGATTGCGATGATATTTTTTATTTGGAAGGATATACACTTCGTTTTGTTCAAGGTCTAAAGCATAATTTTAATGAAAACAGAAAACAGTTAATTCTATTTTCTAAATGTATTCATGTCAATAAAATTCATTTGAAGATATTTGGTTGGCATGTGCGACTGCTGATCATGAGGTCGATTCCCGGGTCGGACCAAATGTTTGTATGATCTACAAATATTTGTTTCAGAGTTTGGGTGTTTTATATGTATAATATGTATTTATAAAAAAAGCATACATGTATTTGAATAAGTTGTCTAGTAACCACAACAGAAGCTCTGCTTGTCTTGAGACTAGATGGCGTTGTGCGTCGGATGTCCGAAAAATATTTATTTATATTTATTTAGTTAAAATATACTGTAAACATTCTATAGACCTAAAAGTTACTTTAAACAAAATATCCATTCCATCAGGACATACCAAAAAAACTACACTGAACTTCATAACGTTATCTCCCATAAATCACATCAATTTATTTTTGATTATAGAACCATGATATAAATTTAAATTCATCGAGCATGCGGTCTTAATGGTGTTACGTCTTTCTCATGGTGAGTTATGGTGCAGTCTAACTTTTACCATTTTCCCCCTTGCACCCATTTTAGGGTTTCAACTCACAGGTGTGGAGACAGCTATTTATTCAGAGTAAACAACGAATCAACACACATACATACACACTTTATATATATATGTTACATGTATACATAGTTGGATGACGGATTAAGAATACTGAGTGTAATCATCACTATTCATCATTCAATTCAATTTGATGAAAACTTTACAGTAATATATAACTTATACATCTGAATAACACATAGGCTACTATTTGCCGCGATAACCGACATATACGCGGGCGGAGCCGTGGGCAACAACTAGTACATTTATAAAAACTTACTGATTGTTTAACCGAAGTATACTCTATAACTCAGATTCAGTTAATTATTTCACGGAACCTCTCAGGATAGTTTTGGTTAACGCTTGTATTTTTATTTTTACCTCCTTGCGCCACTTCCGGGGGATAGTTCGCAGAGGGGTTGAAGTCGACAGAGGAGGGAGAGTAGTTAAACTCAGGTGGGGTGAACAGATATCGAGCAGTTGAATTATATTGTTTTTGCAACGATCGGGCATCGGTGCTAGTGTTGTGAGCAAGGTGGTTACGGCGTTCAGTGATTTTGTGTAATGTAAGCAATACAGTTATAAAATCGAATATTGAAGTTGAATGCTAGAAAAAATAAAAATAACTTAGATGTTTTCATATTTGCAATGTATTGTAAAGTGGTGGGAGTGATTTGAATAACATAATATGTACTTTAGGTTAAGAGTTTGCGGGTTGCTATTCAAACAATATAAAACTCATTCAATAGGTGTTCAAACATTTTCGCGATTGCGAAACTAAAGTAAGTTTGATCAAAACTAAAATAACTAACTAAAACATTAAAAGGAATCAATGAATACATTAACTGTAATTAACGTAACGAAAAAATGAAGTAGTGTCGGTTATTCTGCGTGGTTGTTGTATTATCAAGGATGGGTCGGCCCATAGCCTCTGTCAGCCAGAAGTTCTCTTTTTAAACAATATAGTGAGAGAAATATATTTTATTATGAAGTATCACATCGAGTTTCTAATGTATTTACAACTTATATGGCCATTTATTTTCTGGTACATGTACATATAAAATATAAGTGTCATATTCACTACAAAAACGTCCTAAAATATGTCATCCGCGTTATACAATATGAGAGTAAATAAATCCCCTGCCATGTGGGTTGTGAAGGACGGCACAGCCTTTTTTGATTAACGCTACAAGTACACCATCTCGCCTCCTCTAAAGGAAAGAGTTATGTAAGTTATTATATTTCAATGTCTATGGTTGTCACTTGTCCGTTTTTCTTTTTCAATATTGTCACCAGCAGAATTGAGTAGTCCACTGGTTGGATTATAAGGCTCTGAGAAAGGATGTATTTGTAAAAACAAATAAGTCCAAGTTTATGTAGATGTAAAATAGTTGCAAAATCAGACTGACTGTTTCATAAGAACAGAGCCTAAACGGCTGAGGTTACAAATTTAAAATTTGGTTTCTGATGCTTTTTGTTCGATGCACTGAACAGCACTAGGATTAAAAAAAATCACTTATGAGGAGGTAAGATAAAGCATCAACTGTTGCTTAGATATTCATCACCAGAAAATTTGAAACACAATAGAAATAGACACGCTAGTGAATTCACAGGCAATAGCTAGTTTCCCGTATAAAGTGACCCAAGCGACAGTGTGTATTTGTTATTCAAATGATTTTTTAAATTTAGAAACTAACCCATTGTTCACATCAAATAAACACTACGTCAACTCCTGTAAATAACATTAGTTGTTTTGAATTCTCAAAAATAAAAAAAAAGGGTAAAATAAGGGTGAAAACAGCTGCATGCCTATCTCAACAACGGTTACTTAACTTTCACTTCGGAATTAAGTGGGATCAGTGGTTTCGGGTTCAATTAACGTTCGGTGTGAATATTGACATCCAGACAAAATTCCTTTTTAAAGTCTATATACACATACACACTTTTTTTTTCTTTTTTAAAAATACTAAGTTATAATTAAGTATATTATTTAAAATACATAGACAACTAGCGTTGTATCTGTACTATCATTTCCCCTTAAAGGTATTCGCGCACTCTCTTAAATGTAAGGCGGTTTGTGGACATCCTGATTTTTCAAAGCATTATGACCAGTCAGAATCTTTTCTACATAATTCTACTGTGATCTAAGTAAGTTTACTTAAACGATAGGTAGGTACTTTAATAATTAATTTATCACAAATTTAGTTTAGCTTGGTAAATTCTCCGAATTTCTCGGACAACCCTAACGCACATCGGAGAAGAATACATCAGTAGAGAAATATCTAACACTTACCCGTCACAGTGTGTATTACCACTACTTATGTTTATGTCTAACCATAAAAGAATATGCGATTTTATGCCATGCCATTCAGGATGAATAACAGAAATAAACAGATGAAACTGAGAAAAGTGAAATAACATATATATAGTCACATAAACATATAAAAATATAATATAAACATTGGAATATATTAGACATATTATATAGGTCGCGTATAATGGATACGTCGATTTCGCCATCGTTATTCTGTTTGTAATTGCATGTTCGTCATACGCATGTTTTATTTTATAGATCACTCTTAAGAACACCTTCAACTATGTGTATGATTCACAAGTTTCCACATAAGTACACTAAAACTTCTAAGTGTACTGCAGATTGGGTGACCAAACTATTACGTTTTCTCATATAAACCAAATTAATACTGCCATTCTTACAAATGAGTTCAAATAACTAAATTAGGATGATTGAGTCACATGATGAGTTCTATCCGGCTGAGTTTATCACTCTGGTCGGATCAGAAAGTTGTCCAGAAGCCTTACTCTCTGATGATTACGGTTGCACTTGCAACAGTTAAATGTAAAGATCTTTAATATGCACGCTATATTATGAATAGCAAGCGTTTATGAGAGGTCTAATCAATGTGAGAGAGACTCGATCTGTCAAGATATATCATCTCTATCTACTCGGGATTGGAGTTCAGACGTAAACTTATATCTATTCAGCAAATCCTACTAATATAAATACGAAAGTTTGTAAGGATGGATGGATGTTTGGATGGATGTTTGTTACTCTTTCACGCAAAAACTACTGAACGGATTTGGATGAAACTTTACAGTAATATAGCTTATACATAAGAATAACACAGCTAGGCTACTATTTGCCACGATAACCGACATATACGCGGGCGGAGCCGCGGGCAACAACTAGTGAGGAATATATCAGCATTTACATAAACACATACGTGTACACGTTTTATTTTAGCGTGAAAGGTCCGGTGTATACACTTTTCAGGACTGTGAGAACCCATAAATAATGATAAATCTTTCAAATATAAAAAAAAACAGAATTGTATTCTAAACACGGGCAAAGCCGGACTTAAGACCCAAAACTTTGTACTTCCGAAATACGTCGCGGCAGCGCTCTCGAACTTGTCGAACAAAAAAACTTTGATCATTATTTATAATACTTTCTTTTTCAGGTGGATACAAAAAGCCTGTACTCTAAATGCCTTCAGTTTATCTCAAAATATATTATGATCTGTGTCCATTCAACATAATAAAATTGCCGTCCATTTTTGCCCGATTACGGTGAGGCCAAAAGGAGGAGTAATAATTTTGGCAGTCTATATGCGTTTATCTATACTAATATATAAAGCTGAATAGTTTGTTTGTTTGTTTGTTTGTTTGAACACGCTAATCTCAGTAACCGCTGGTCCGATTTGAAAAATTCTTTCAGTTTTAGATAGCCCATTTATAGTGGAAGGCTATAGGCTATATATCATCACGCTAAGACCAATAGGAGCGGAGCACCAATGAAAAATGTTTCAAAAACGGGGGAAAATTATCACGCTACGGGCAAAAAGAGACGTAAACGAAGTTGCGTGGGTCAGCTAGTAGTCTATATCCACCGAAGCGTCTAAAGTAATGAACCAATTTTCATAAATGTTTTGTTTCATGTGACAACGGCTATTTAATAGGTAATGTAATGTAAGGTAAGGTAAGGTAAGGTTTATAGTTTTTTAAACTTTTGTTTTTCTCCTAGTAAAATTAAGAGTCTTTGGTATGTGGAGAAATGTTGTTTAATTTAAGCGAAATTATACCACAACTTAGTGACCCTCCTTTCAAAGTAACTTTACTACTAAACTAAGATATTAAAGTAAGAAATGACGCAATGTAAGAACAAAAAATAAAGTTATTCCAATCGTAATAAACGTTTTATAGAATATTATGAAACATGGTCCAACTAACACTGTTTCTGTTTATTAGTTCGAGGCAAGTGTCGTGAATTTCACTTTGAAAAGTTTGTTTAAGATTACTTGAAATATGAAACAAAAACAAAATATGACAAAACTTCACGTCTAATACGTGAAGTCACGTATATTCTATTTAGTCATCATATATAAATAAGTGAATAGGTGGAGGTTGTCACTGAAACATCAGACAAAACGCAAATGTTTAACGTTAATCATCGAAATCGAATCTCTTTCTATGATCGCAAATTCCTGTTTTTAACCGACTTTAAAAAAGGAAGAGGTTATGAAATCGAATGTATGGTTTTTTTCTATGTTTTTTACCTCACAACATTCGATTTTAATGATTCTTTTTTTATTTAAGCTGAGGCTTCCCGTGCGATCCTATTTCAATTTGGTCCAGTTCTTAAAGTCGGTTCTTTTTTTGCTAAAATTTGTGATTATTTCTTATTTTATTGGTCAATATTTAGTTTTAACAACATAACTTCACGATGAGGTGACACATTCCCATACATTTATTAGTTTTCCAATGATTTTTGCGTTTGTAGAATGCTAACTTGGCAAGGAGGCAGATGATCCGTCTGTTTATTTCCCCATACAGCATGAAATAATAAATTTGATTGTATAAATTAGAGCAGTTCATTTAGTATACCATGTCTAAAGCATTTTAAATAACTTTCATTCTGTTGAGGTACGCTAACGTATAATAACAGTGTTTTTTTTTTACGTGAAATTAAAACAGCAGAATTTGTTTCTCAGTATGGGGTCGCGCGTTGTCGTGAAGAGCTGGGGTTGGAAACTCTCCCTCATCCGCCATACTCACCAGACCTTGCAGCCACCGCCTATTACTTTTTCCAAAATTTAGACAACTTTTTAGTGGGTAAAAAATTCAATTCCCGAGAGGCAGTACAAAATGCCTTTGAAGAGTTTGTTGCCTCCCGTCCAGCTGATTTTTACAAGAAGGGCATCAATAAACTGCCAATGCTAAAAAAAGCGTAAAAGAAAAAAATACAAAACGGCAATTTCATAAGTAAAGACCTATTATACAATTAAATCATCGTTCGGTGTCGTCATCAGCTCAACAATCTTTTAGTAATTTTAGATTAGATAAACTGCCTGTATATTAAATAAATTATTTAGTACTAATCATTTGTAGTAAAATAAAACATATATGCCTATTATATATTTTTCGACTTTTGTACTTTCAAAATTAATTTAAGCATATTATTATTTTCAAATATAAATACCATCCAATCGCTTTTGTTCTGAAATTCAACATTCGATTTTATAATTGAAATAACATTATTTTTTGCGCCCCGTGAATACATATTTATTTTACACAATCCAGTAACTCCGTTCCGACATGTTGAAATAATTAAATTCCATTCCTGTGGAATTCCTTATAATATTATTTATCGGTGCAAACTACCCCGGGGCAACCCCCTTATGCTATTTAATAAAAATTTTGCATAGAATATTTTAATAGCTGAAATAATGTTGGAAGCGTTGGCGAACTAAAAATTTTAATCATGTCGGTAGTGCACTACCCTTATTACCTTTTTACTGTTGCATGTTTTAACATGATGGTAAGTTAAGTCGGTGAAAACATGTGTTTTTTAAACGTAATTGTACTGGATGGATGTCATCAAACGGGCGGTTTCTTTTATGCGAAGTGTGACGTAGTAATTAAGTAGTAGCTTACAGAAATAAATGTAACGCCTATTTGCACTGATGAAGTATTAATTAACTGAACTTGTAACAATCAACCTCTCTTTTATTTTCCTAAGGCCCGTCTTTACCTTAGTTTACTGTGACTACTGTTGCCAATGGACAACTTAATTGTCACGGGTATAGACAGCTTTTTAAGTGGTAAAACCATTTTGCGTTAAAAATATAAAAAAAGTAAAATTTATCGTTATAAACCATTCAATAATATGTGAATTATTTATAGGCCCAGCAGTTGATAATGAATTATTAGAAGTTAATTATTAATTATTTTAATTAAACCTTCTGAATATGATAACAACCATCTTCCATTCCATCAAAGTACAGATTTCACCTTCTGTTGTTCCAAAAAATACTCATGAACAAAAAATTCGTAAATGGAATTGGTTAGATTTTCTTGGTTTATTATGGTACCTAACTATAAAACAAAACTGCATCGTCTCACTTATTAGTTGGTAAGACATAGATGAGCAGATTTCCCTGGAGTACAGTGACACTGGTCAATCTTGGTCTGGGTTCATTGATGAGCAAGCGTCTCAGATACTTTGTAATAACACTTTACATAGAACTGTAAAATCGTTTATGTACAGATTGCAAGTGAAGTGACAAGAAAGTTATTTGACTGTGAAAGAAAATTGTACCTTTCAAATTTAAATTTAAAGTTCTATATTCAAATTGCTCTTGTGTACAAATAGTATCGATTCTATTTTTGATGAGTCATCGTCGTACTATTTCTACGATTTACGTGTATGAGCAGTTTCAATACAGCATATGGGTAATAACGTAAGCTGTATAAAATTAAAAAAGAAACCATATTAAGAAAAATGGAGTTATACTGGTGAGATTGTTAATGAAATATAAAATTTGATTCATTACATTTTACGTCAGTTGAAATTATGTGAGAAAACAAATAGTTATTTGTTATACAAGACTGCAAAGTTGCTTTTTAACCGCGTGCTCAATTTTGATGACTGAGCAAACTAGGGATTCTTAAATTAGGGCACAAGGTGAAAAATCTATGTACTCGAGTGCAACATGTAACTTTCCATCCCACCTTAGCGACGGATCTCTACATGCAAAACAAGCATTTACAATCACAAGATATTGATTTTTTTTTAAAGTATACCAAGAAGGTTCCGAGTCTGAGTTTTTAACAAATTAGAATTAAAAAGGTTAAGTGATGTTTTGAATTCGCAAACGTTTATTTTCTAGTGGATAAAAATGGCTTTTGCACTCAGATGTCAAAGGGCAAAAAAAATCTTTCTGAGATGGGGGATGAAAATGACATTTACATAGAAGCACAAGATATACAAGAATAAAGTGACAACCAAAAACCTTCACCTTAATAGAGTCACGTCATAAATAAAAAAAAACAATATCGTAAAAACCTCATAAAAAGAATCGTTCCAATCCCTCATTGTAGGATCGTACCTATGTAACAGCTCGGTCGTCCACTATCCTGATTGAATATCGATGCTGTCCCCTTGGGGAGACCCATTGTTTCCCCATTCAACCTTACCACGGGACGATAGATTAATGGTAATAGTGGGTCACTACAATTTGTAATGGCATCATTAGCTGATAATATAGATTTAAACTGCTATTTAACTATCGATTTTTACCGAATAAGTACGTTTTACAACTTTAGTGTCAGGTATTGCAGAACAAAATAATATGTTGTCAAGTTTTTCGTGTTATGTAATAAAACCAATTACCGTTGAATACACGAATGGCTTAGTGGTTGAAACGGTCACTACGCCGCTTTCTACTGCGTTAAGTGTTGTGGGATCAAACCTCACATGAGAAAACACTTTCTATGATCCACAAGTTGTTGTTCTGAGACTAGATATTTTTTGTGTCAGTTTCACGCAAATTTTACTGTTTGTAAAATTTGATGCGACACAGGATAATACAGACAGTCCTATTAGGAACTACAATACAAAAAACTTACAAAAAGTAAGCACTGCGACAAACATTAAACCAAATATATAACTAGCACTACTATTCCATCTTTGTTTATCCTAGAAGAGATTAAAAGCATTCATGTACACAATGGCAAGCGCCCACAAAGAACGCAGCTAATCAAATCTCAGAGAACACAGCAAACCAGAATAAACTACAAGCATTTACAAAACCGTCGACGCTTTGACAAACAGAAAAAGAAATAAACACTTGCACAAGCGATTCAAAAAATTCAAGCGAAATTGAGATGGACACACTCGAGCTTTAAAAAAGCGGGACCATCGCAGAACTCGACACCTGCTCCTATTCCGGTAAAAAGGCATAAAAATGGCAGAACTGGGTGGAGAGGATAAAAAAAAGATCAGTGACATTAGCCAAACAAAAGGGAGCCGAGAGGGTCATAACTCGAAGCGCATTTTCCTTTGTCACTGTGACGTTGCTAAATCCGCAACTGACGGTATATACTGTTTAGGAGTAGCCGGACGGGTACGACTATATATGTTGCGACACGAACTTCGGGACATGCAAATATCGCATATGTTTTTGTTGAATCTTCATTACTATTAATAGTATTTTTTAATTCAATGTTTTGTAGCTATGTTTGAAATACAAACCTTTTTCCATTTTCATCGAACAAGTATCTTCTTTTGTTTCTTGTTCAATTTCAGGGACTAGTACTTCATGGGAGTCATCATCGTATATACTTTTGTACAATGACAGATAAAAATACATCCTACACCCCAATATCTTCATGTGCATTCTTTTTAGTTTGTTAAAATTTTCAGTTTCTGACCTTTTCTACATGTAAAAAGCAAGAATTCCATATCTGATATGCTTCAATGTGTCACGAAAAAAAAAACAAAATATTCTATCGTATTTCAAAGTTTAAGCCGTTCGTTGGTACATCGTACATCAAAATGATCAACTTTCTGATTTTTTCATGATATCATTAAAATTGTAAGAAAAAAAAATAAAACCTTCCGACTAAAAAGTATGTTAACTTTCAAATCATCCGACACAATCGCAAAACTCGTACAACCCAAACCCAGTCGTGAAATCGTCTACTGTACCTGGGGATCGCTTCCACTACTCATTTCATGCATACGATATGTAGGTCGACAGAATTACAGTACGAGTGTTGGGGACCATTAATCTTGAGTCCTCACGGCGGATTTGCGAGGACGCCCGTCATTGTTTATCGGCTTTCAAATGTCCTATATGAATAATTAACAGGTAGAATAAAGATACTTACAAAAAGTATGTAGAAATGACACAAATATTTATTTACGATGATTACTTTGACCAATGGACATATTATACATACTAATACTAGCTGAACCCCGCGGTGTAACCCGCGTTTTTGTTGTACTGCGGGTAACACCGCGGGATAAAGCTAGCAAACTTCACATAAAACTAAATAGTCCGAACAAAGCCTAAATATTTGGTTTGGATAGGTGAGCCCGTTCTTAAGTTATACAATTACAACGATAAGTGGCATTGGTTTTTATATGTATTGATGATAAATTAGAAAATTAACTCTATCTTTTACGCCTAAATCAATGTACTGATTTCAACAAATATGTCATGGAGATACTTTAATTCTTAAGGATAGCCTACGGCTTTATTGCATCAACCGAAGTACACACGGGTGGAGCCGTGGGTAAAAGCTAGTATATTATAAATAGGTACATGTAGCACAATTAAACTTTAAAACCATGAAATTTAATCTAATAATACCTTTAAACGCGCCATTTTTTGCATGCATATATGTATATAATCTGATAAACATATGCGAAAATATACATATACAAATATGTATGTTTACAGTATAAATATAAATTGTAACAACAAAAGAACCAACTTCTAGAACTGGACCAAATTTAAATGAGACCACACGGAAAACACCATCTTTCAAATAAAAAAAAGAGTCATCAAAATCGATTCACCCAGTCGAAAGTTATGAGGTAACCAACATTAAAAAAATACAGTCGAATTGATAACCTCCTTCTTTTTTGAAGCTGGTTTATTAAATCAATTTGTTTTAAATTTATGATTGGCATTTTCTGCGGTAAGAGACAAGACTACTTTGTAGTAAGTGCTTAGTTTGATTAAGTTGCTTTTGCATTCTTTGCTTAGACTGCCGATGAAATGCCCACGCAAGACAAATCATTGTACGATGAGAAAATCAATTTTGCTTAATTTTAAATGAAGCAAAAAAATATTGATCACAAAAAAGAACAAACATTTATAAACTAGATAACCTTTTTGTGGTATTTCTGTTCAAAGATAAATTACCGATAGTTTAATTGTATTGATTCTTTTGTTTTGATAAGAGATTTCTTCGCGAATCGAGACTTGTTGAGTTGCCTCCGGCCACAAGATGCAATAGAGTGGAAAGCAAACTAGTAAATGAATTTATACAATAGGGCAATGCTTTAAACGTGCTTAGTTTCTGCCTTGGTTTGTATGAAAGTGTATCTAAAGTAGTCATTTTTATATTCTCACGATTCCCAAAATATAAGCTATTTTCCTAATAAAAACTAATAATTTTGCCATATTTTTTTTTAATTGTTACGATTAATTCAGTATGATACTATTATTAAGACGATAAATAAAACTCGTTTAGTATTTTAATTATTTTAGGTAGGTTAAAATTGATTTAAAAAAAATATTTAATTCAGATTAACATTGTTTGTTGATTAGTTACTACTTCGTATAGTTATAATCGCGATAAGTCCCGATTTACAATCGAATAATATGTATAGTCACGAAAGTTTGAAATCAATAGCTACTACTCTCTCCTACCCTCTCCTCTCTTATTTGTAATTTTGCTGTGCCCGACAGGGTTCAATAGTGGAACAATTTGAATACAATACCTTGAAAGACCTTGTATACCTATGTGACGCAGTAAAGTATCGAGTACTTATTTAATACTTACTTACTAGATCATAAAAGTTTTACAACTATCATCATCAAGCCTATCGCAGTCCGCTCTTGGACATAGGCTTCTGCAATTTCACACCACTTGATTCAATCAGCTTGCGTAAAACATCACTCCACCTGGTCTATTTACGTTCTAAACCATCTAGAATAAAAGTAGACCATAATAATATTAAAAATTGAAAAGAATGGTCAGTAATAATAAACTCTTTTCACTCCCCTTTGTCTTTTCATAATTTATTATATCTTTCATATTTTGAAAATATGTTTCTAGAGCATTATTTTAAATAAAATTATTTTAAGAGCTTTGCAATTGATGAAATGCTAAATTAAACATACAATTGTCATAATCAAAGCAGCAAAGGCAAAACAAAGTAGTTTTGACATACCAGAAGAATAAAAGTGAAAACTGATGATTTTATTTCATTTTGCTATTGCTATTAAGTTCCTTTAAAGGTACGCCCTTAGGACCGAATTTGATAAGAATTTATATTTTCTTAAGCGCTTACACCATTAATGGTAGCGACAATCAGCCTTTTATACAAATTACGGCTATAGATAAAAACGTATCTATTTCTATTAAAGATTGAACATATTAAATAAAATACTCAACGAAATTAAATTTAGGGTTGTACCCTCACTAAGGACGAAAAACATACTCGATAACTGGGGACCGCACTATTCATCACGCACAATGAAAGCTTTGCAGATAAATCGCGGACATTCTCATAGTTAAGTAATAGGCTTGCCATCTCATAGTCTATTCTTCTCTGAGTAATACGAAAAGTAGGTTGTGTTTACTACGTACTTATGTGTCGGTTTCGTAACATTAAAATGATAAAAATATCTTAAGATATTTTCTTACCTAAAGGGATTCAGTATAATGTATTGCTCATCGGGGTCGAATCAAAAGCTCTTATGTAATTCGGACCATATTTTTAACCGACTTCCAAAAGGAGAAGGTACTGTTAATACATTTTACTTTAATATATTTTTTTTTTATTAAAATCTGATACTTTGGATATAGCTGATGGTATCAGATCTTGCTGATGAAATAAAGGTTTTCAAGTATATTGTGATAATTTATTCCAAGTTCTTTATACGCAAAGAATGATTCTCAAGTATAACGCTCACAAATTTTGTATGATGATTTGCAGTGACATAATTTCTGTTGTATTTTAACGTACAATGATTTTTGTCGTAAACGAAGTTATTTTGTGGTTGTAAGATATAAAAGAGAGGTTTTTTGGGGGTCATGAATTGAAATATAAATTGCAATTTATATTTCAATTTATGACCTTTTATTGGTAATGTTAAATATGAGGCCCCTGTGTCGAGCATGACGTATAAAGTATCGTAATCTCCTATAAGGCGTTGCGTGAGCTGCACTATTGACCAAAATCACGCGATCAAAATATTTTCAAGATAAATTTTACTATTAAAGCGAATAGAATGTCATCTTCAAGGTCTATGTAGGAACTGTCTTATCGTCTTGGTTTCATTTGATCAAAACTATGAACTTGATTAAATAAGGACTAATTCGAAAAACAAGAGGGAATAAAATCAACATCACCTAGAAAATTACTTGCAATATGTATGAAGTAGCGGGCACAGCTAGTCATCTATACTGATAAATAAAGCTGAAGAGTTGGTTTGTTTGAACGCGCTAATCTCAGGAACCGCTGGTCCGATTTGAAAAAAATCTTTCAGTGTTGGATAGTACATTTATTGAGGAAGGATATAGGTTATATATCATTACGCTTGAACCAATAGGAGCGGGCACCAATAAAAAAAAATCGAAAACGGGGGAAAATTATCACGCTACTAATAGGAGACGCAAACGAGGTTGCGTGGATCGGTCATTATGTACATATTTGTTTACAATTAGTATTTAAATAAAGCGAAAAACGGTTATCATTACAAATACTTGTGAATAAAAAAATAACAAACACATAGAAATGTCCCTCCCTCCGTTAACTGTTTTAAAACAAAACGTGTAATGAAACAAAGAAGTCAAACTTTTGGCGAGTTCAATTTAATTATAGAACTAAATTACTTTAGACTGCCTGTAACAGTTTAAGTAAGACATTAGAAACCGAGAAACTATTTTTGCTTCATCGGAAAATTCTTCAAAGTGTTTTTATTTTCGTTAAAACATTTAGAAGCTTTAATTTTGATTGGATACATAATTGTTTAAAATGCAGCTGTTGGTTCTTAAAGCTGTGTTCTTATTACACTAAATTATAAACTTAGCTATGTTTTTGAACCTGTGCTAAACATAAATATAAGGAACAGTAATTATGGCTAAAACTGATGAGATATTGATTTTATAACTCTAAAAATTCTTTTGTATGAACAAAAAATCAGTATGACAATATTCATCAATCAGTTGCCATCGGTTCAAAATGTTTCCATAATACATAATAATGCTAAAACTCTCCCCAAAATTTAACAACTATACCAACAATTAAATATTGCCAAAGTAATTCCAATGTTATGCAAATCGCCGTATCTAAGTTACGGCAAGATCTTGAAGGGTTGACTTATGCCCCCGGGCGAAGAGTGGGGACCGAAAATGAATATTGTATTGAAAGGAGGTATACCCTTTGGACAAGTTTTTCTTTGAAGCACCTGTTACAGCAATATTTTAAATATTCATTGATCGAATTTCAAAACAGTGTGTGAGTATCATTAGTCAACATCACCTAGAAAATGTATCACAATAATTCTTATTTTACAATGGAATTTCAAACTTTATCTGTTTACAAATAGAGAACATATTCGTATCCAAATAAGATGCTATAGATGGAGTAATTTAGTTAAAAGGTCGCAAGACCTAGTAGGCACTGAAATTCGTCGCAAAATGCAAACCGTAGCTATGAAGGCTTGTTAGGTTAACCAAACGGGTGACTATTAGGACGAGAATATTGCACTAAAGGTGAGGTAAATAATTGACGTAATGGTACTACCATGTAGTAAATGGTATTGCCTAGAAATGCGATAGCCAGTTAGTTTGGCCCTGGGCCAATACCAAACATAGGTATCGATAATTCTAAAGGTGAGAATTAACGCCTTGTTAAACACGAATTTTAGTTGCAGCATATTTTTTTTAAGAATTTTTGTCTTTATAAAAATAAAAGTTCGTTAAAATTTTCTACATATATTATCTCCTTACATTTTATTTTAAAATATCGCGAGTGGAGTATTAGCCAATTGATATATACCCAGTAATATTAGATAAATTATACATTTCCATCCTTCTGTCCACGGCTGGATATAGGCCTCTCCCAAGGAACACCACAACTAATAGTAAATGACAGTGTCGCAAACACATTAACCTAAGTGCATGTTTGAAAAATTTTTTTTAAAAATAATTGGTCGTAAATAATTAATATAAACATAAATCCTTAAATAACGAATATCCTTTCCAAATAAGAGCATCTATCCAACAACATTATAACAAATTATCGTCTAATAGATTAAATAACACCATTTTAGTGTTACGTGCTGCTACCGCTAGCTGACCTAAATCCTTGTGTAAAATAAGTAGCTACGCTAATGATATGTCTCTTCACTGTGCAGGAAATAAATTGCATGTGCATACGTGAGTAGTAAGAAATATGATATCCATGAAATTGAATCACATTAGAGCAACGATTTACGCGTTTAAACATTAATAAATTTTGTCCACCGTTGGGCGGTGCGGTTGTAGGGTGAACAGTTGCGGCGGGTTCACACTGGGGAAGTAGTTATATAGTTGGTGTATTTGTTGATAATGTTTTATAGAAAGCTGGTTTGTTTATTTTAAAATATGATAATGATGTGGAATGTACATACGATTGTAAAGTTTGATTAAAGGAAATAATAAATTACTGTTTCAGGATAATCAATGTGTATTATCATAATTTTATCCGAAAAACGTTTACGCTGAACATACGCCTTCTTTAAAGTTCGCTACATTTATCAGTCCTGTGCTGCTTGCATTTTACAGCATCTAGAGACCGTGACTAAAGTATTAGACCAATTTGCGTCATCTCATCAGCACTTATTGTGTTGCAATGACACGTAGCGAATCGTACTAAACTCTTCCATAGTTTCTG
This sequence comes from Spilosoma lubricipeda, assembly GCA_905220595.1. Classification (NCBI taxonomy): domain Eukaryota; kingdom Metazoa; phylum Arthropoda; class Insecta; order Lepidoptera; family Erebidae; genus Spilosoma; species Spilosoma lubricipeda. Next base: position 18,331,723 of record HG992281.1, on the reverse strand, counting down.
CCAAGAGTACTGTATTTGAAATTCATTCTTCGCTCATTATACCCAAGCCTACCTAGATCTTATGTACATATTTCAAACATAAATTTATTCTGTCCATTAATTTCGCATTAACTTAATGAATGAATATGTCAATAGAACATATAATTTAAATTCAACCCATGAAACACAATTGTGTTGGAAGTTAATATAATGCAACTGCAGTGGACTGCAGTTCTTAATTTCGTCCAATGAAGTGAAACCACAGAACGTCATCACCAATCTTGTTTGGTTAGTCACTCTCATATGTATAGTTTGCTTATTTATTGTGAAATTATTTATGATATATTTGCTATTCATAATTATTATGTCTCGTTGGTCTCGCGGTTAGCATGTGCGACTGCTGATCATGAGGTCTCGGGTTCGATTCCCGGGTCGGACTAAATGTTTGTATGATCTACAAGTATTTGTTTCGGAGTTTGGTTGTTTTCTATGTATAATATGTATGTATTTACAAAAAAAGTATACATGTATTTGTTTCAGTTGTCTAGTACCTAGACTCAGTTGACTAGATGGCGTTGTGTGTTAGATGTCCGAAATATTTATTATTATTATCTATATCTCCTTTTTGAGCTAAAATTGTTGATATTTTTATGTGTAATAAAATGCTATGGCTATTAACAACAGATGGAAGTGTTAATTCCAGCAGTGGACTGCGATAGGCTGATGATGATGATGATGATTAACAACAGATAGTTTAGACAAAAAAAAAAAAGATATATGACCTCAAACTTTTCTTCCTTAAAACTCGACATTAATCTACAACAGCATAAATTGTCTAATAAATAATCCCTCTTACACGACAGCACTTCTTAGGGGTGTATAAAAAATATTATCGAGTTAAATAAATCACTGGTGACATTAAATGTACCGGGGTTGCGCGTTTTAAGACCGCACCTATACGAGTACACATACGTAAAATACACGTGACATGTCCTGAGTTTTCAGAGTACTATTTACTTGGAGTCAATAAAATTGGATAGGGAAAACTATTTAATATACTCGTATATAAATACAAATATAGTACATTGTTAACAAGTATGTATAATGATACGTACTATAACAAAGTATGTACTAACATGAATGAATGACATTTGTGTTGACAATCGTATTAGATTTTCTATTTGACGATTTACCTTCGATTTCCATGATTTTTTTTCTTTGTTATTAAATAAAGAATAAAAAGAATTTAAATACATGCTCTCATAAGTGTTAGATACATTTAAATAATACTAATAATAATAAAAAACTTAATAAAGCTTAGCCAAAAAATCATTGATTTTGTCTCTAGACTAAACTCTACCATTTTCGTTGAAGTATGAGCATTGTTCAAGTTACGTAAAAAAGTAAAATAAAGAAAAAAACTATTACGTACAGACTTTATCCAAGGAGAAACAATACCGAAAAAATAAGGAAAGTAATTTATTTTTAAAGTTAAAAGCAATCAATATTCTGGACATCTAACACATAACGTCATCTAGTCCCAAGCTAAGCAGAGCTTGTGTTACAGGTACTAGACAACTGATATAAATACATATATACTTTACATATAATACATAAATAGTAGCATACATTTTAGGTATAATAAAAGCTAGGAAGATGAAAACGAAAATGCTAAAATTGCTTATGAGATATGTCTATATTTAAATTCACGCTATACAATTAACATAATATTTTAATAAGGAAGCCGACAATGAAATATAGAATGCTTTAGAACGTCGACATAAAAATGAAAATCAAGATCCAAACCTTACAATGCCCACAATAAGAGAGCAAAGAAATGCAGCCAGTAAATTGAATAAAGACAAAAATGTATACGCGTAGAAGCAAAAGGGGATAGCCTAGACTACAAAGAGAACAGAATAAAACTTGCAAACAGGAAAAGCCGGGGAACCTTGTTCGACATGACAACAAGAGTACATCGATAAACAGTCACTAATATGCACATACTAATAAGATTACTCTTCCTTAGTTCCACGATCTATGGGCTACCTCTCGACTGTATACAGGGCGCCCTACCATAAATCGTAGGACGGTTGTCGTTACGACAACGATAAATCTAACCATTCACTAATACACCACATTCAAATGTAGCTAGGTGGAGGTAAATCTCGTATGCGACTAGAGATTTCAACCACCCACCGCCGCCCGGTTCTTTGCACCTTGAAAGCGGTGCGTAAAGTATGACCACATTTATCTCAGCATTACTGACGTAGGGTGTAAAGGTTAGGCTATGATGTAAGCGATCGATTTAACTGTCAGTGTGTATGGACTGAGTAACTTACAACTTCTGCAGCGTAAAGTAGTTGACTGTATCATTATAAAGTATGCATTCTTTTGGGTTTGATTTACTTATTATCTTTAAATACATAACTCTATGAAATTTGGCACAGTTAAAGTTTATGTGGAGGATGAGTGCAGGAAGTTTAAATATAAGTATTACGGTGAAATATCAGCTACTAGGGGATTACAAATTCACGATATTATTACGTATTGATATATTTTTAACAACCGAGCAAATTATAATTACAAACGAACTGATGGAAAATGACTACAGTTGCGTTGCGGGGACACTTGCGACTCGAGAGTACAGGCGTATTATTGAATTTGGTTTTAGAATACAATGAATTTCGTTGGTTATTATCAACAAGAAATTGTGTTCTAAATTTTCATGGGTCTTACGACATGTATGTCGAAGTACATATAAAATGTCATTTGAAAGTTCGCTTGTTGAGGAAGTTGGGCCATTGCACGTCTTTTTTCCTCAAGTGTAACTGAAACTAAAGCTATTTTATATCAAACGAGGGCAAGTCAGTTAAGAATGTACGGAAACAACTCCCTTAAAGTAAGTCTCCAAGGGACGTGTGTACAGCAAACTTAAAGGCGAACCACGATGTAGGTATGAGGTTAAAATAATTTTCTATGTAGGTCGGTAGGAGTGAAGAAAAAACATGGGAAACAATTTCAATGTGAACTCATGTTACATAATAACGTTTGTGTAATATTGACACCATAAAAGTATATGTTCAGGAATATCTATGTGCCTATCTATATATGTATATCTATTCTAGAAATTATACATGTATATAAATGAGTCGCCGAAATTTATGGACACGCATAACTTCCAATCTACTGCACCAAATTTTTTTTTGTGTTCGTTATTGTTAGGACAAGGTGTGTGTACAATAAAAATTAAAAAATAACGGGAAAGTTACTATTTTTTTTGTTCGCGACGAGTAGGTGACGCATATAAGTAAAAATGGCGGTACCAAGTTTGCCGGGTCAGCTAGTTTTCAATCAGTTTATACAAAAAGGAAAGTTCACATCTAGATAGCCCTCTATCAGTTTTGTCTTTTAAGTGACCAAAAGCTAAAGTAAAAGAATTAAATCCAGTGAGCCTTTTTGAAACTTTTGGACTGCTGCAACCAACGGTTTAGAAAAATGTAGCTATAAAGCATACAAGAGGTAATCATATATGAGAATATTATAAGAAGAGCAAGCCAGGTTTGTTTCCGTTCATTAGGAATATGTTTTAAGCGACCGGAGAACTATAAATCAATTAGCGATCAATATTCGTAACATTTTTTTTTATTGCAAGTAATAAAAATATATATATTAAATTGAAACTAAATGATTAAAATTTGCTGACAGTATCTCCGCTAACGTTAAAACCTCGCCGATGCGTGACGGTATTTTATAAGCATCTAGTATTCTTTCGACACTCCCAATATTTCTCACGAGCAGAATATTGTGGAGGTATAAAACATCTCCCTTTCAACGTCTTGGTATTTCAATCGAGGTTCACTAAAATTTTGGTCGGGGAATCTGGAACAGCTATTTGTATGTAGATTAAGTTACAGTGTACATCCGCTGGTACTTGAATATACATAGTTATGGAAGGATGTCTTACATGATATTTTAAATTTATCGACTTCATTTGAGTTTCATTAACACATGAAGTTTATAGTTTATCGTAACTGGAAGACATATAGTTTTTTCTATTATCAGATAAAACGATAATCTTTTTGTACAAAAATATGACATGTCTGTTAGTTCACACTGAAATTCCATGGAAATACGTCCCGTAACCCATTAAACTAGTGAAGTTTATGACTAGGCCAGTAAATAAACTTTTTGAACCTTAAATATTCATTTTAAACATTTAGGATAAATTTATAGTAAGTAAAATAATAATCCAAAACTTAGCCATATCAAAAGCGTAAGTACCTACTACAAGACATAACGCAGTTTTCCTATCGAAAACGTTCTTATTTTTTTAAGTTACAACATTTTAGGTGTCCATATAAAAAATGGTTACATTAGATATACACTAATATAGGCATGTGTTAAACAGTTTATTATCTATAATATCAAATGAATCGCCGAAATGTATGTACGCGCATAACTTCCGATCGGCTGCGCCAAATTAAATAATTCTTTTTTTATGTGTTCGTTATTGCTTGGTTTCTATATAAGAAAAATAAAAAAATAACTGGAGAAGTTAATTTTTAGTCCAGGACTGTACACTGGCTGTGGGAAACTGAGATAGCGGAGATGTAAATATAGCGGTACGAAGTTCGCCGGGTCAGCTAGTTATCTATACAAATAAATAAAATTGGAGTGTCTGTTTGTAATTTTAAAATAACAGTTTTTTAATCAATGCATGTGTATGTATACACGATACATATACCAAAAATGTAGTTAAAAAAAAATTTGTCTGTCTGTCTGCCTGTCTGTTTGTTCCGGGTAATCTCTGGAACGGCTGGGCGGATTTTGACGGGACTTTCACTGGCAGGTAGCTGATGATCCGGGGAGTAATTTAGGCTACTTTTTTAGACTAACTTTGTCCCGTGGCGGTACTCGCGGTACAATAATAGCCGCGGTTAACACCGCGGGGTTCAGCTAGTCTATAATAATAGTTATCAATTTGTCCTAACGCTACCTGAACAGCGTAAGGCAGAATTTGACAAGCAAAATCCAAACTAAATATTTAGCCACACTCACTCAACTCGGTCGAAACTTGTATAACTTGTTCAAAATATTTAAGAGGCAAGTTTATGCCTAACGAATACAAAAAGGTTGTATTTCAACTTGTCAGCATTTTTTGGATACAAAACTTTGTTTTAGGGCATAAACAAGTGTTGTTTCAGAAGCTACCTCTAGTGGAAAGAAGTTTTAAGTTGATAAAATAAAAAAAGACCATCTCGGGGGATGTAAACTTTGCTAAAATAACTACAGTTTCGAAGAGGTCCGTTGGTATATTTTAGTTTTATACGTTTCTTTAGTCGCAGAAGCTTGCTTTGGAGTTGTGATATTAGACCAGGGAAGAATAAAGCGTGTAATGCTTGATGTGTATTAACATGTTTGATATATATTACATACTAGCTGACCCACGCAACTTCGTTTACGTCTCTTATTGCCCGTAGCGTGATAATTTTTCCCCGTTTTTGAAACATTTTTCGTTGGTGCTCCGCTCCTATTAATCTTAGCGTGATGATATATAGCCTATAGCCTTCCTCGATAAATGGGCTATCTAACACTGAAAGAATTTCAGTTTCAATTTTTCAAATCGGACCAGCGGTTCCTGAGATTAGCGTGTTCAAACAAACAAACAAACAAACAAACTCTTCAGCTTTATATATTAGTACTTTACTTAATACTAAGTATTATGATGTGGATTCCATTCCTTCAACGTAACCTTATTTTGAATTCAGTTCATCATTGGTTTTTGTATTAGGATTCATTTTTTCAAGAGCAACCGCAGGTATTATGTTAAAATTTAAAGAAAAATATGCTAATTTTTGCACGTCCTTAAAGTTTTCAATAAATAAATAAATATTGCAGACATCTAACACACAACGCCATCTAGTCCCGAGCTGAGCATAGCTTGTGTTATGGGTACTAGACAACAGATATAATTACATATATACTTTATTTTTGGAAATACATACTTTGTTACTCGTAGAAAACACCCAATTTCCGAATCAAATATTTGCAGATCATACAAACATTTGGTCCGACCCGGGAATCGAACCCGAGACCTCATGCACAGTAGTCGCGTACGCTACCACTGCGCCAACGAGGCAGACTTATATCAATATAATCAGGCAAAAGAAGTAAAAAAACAACATGAGATTCAAACACTGTATTTTATAATATCTTGAGTTAAAACGTTCAGGGTTCTTTCTACTAACTTACATTACCATAGCCTTAAAGATTCGGTAAAGAACATATTCATTTGGTGGTTTATTCCTTTTCTTAATACACTTAAAAATGTCACAGTTAAAATCTTATATTTTGAGCTTAGCTATTCAACATCAATTTGGCAACTTTAAGGTCTCGATTGAGAGAGAGACTTATGAAGAACGGATAAAAATCCAAGACGGGCGAAGAGTCCTAATACAATCAGACAAACTACGTTTCAATCTTGCCTCTCATCTATCAACATAGTATATAATTATAATACCGAACGTCAACCTAGAATGAGCTCAAGCATTTAGTTAATCATAGACAGCGACACACTGAGATACGGAATGCGGTTAGATCGCGGACATAAGGCGGTCACACAGGCATCAAATATTTCGGATACAATCAATTGGGATCAAACGTGTGCTGCATGCGCTCAACGGAATTCCGGATATAATTAACACAATTGTTGCCTTAATATTAATTGACACATAGCGTGTGTTTTAAAGGTCTTCTCATCCTCATCGTCATCTTCTATCCTGATAATATACTTATGTTCATTAGAAGGATTAAATGAAGTTTTTTAAAGTGATTTTCGCCAACAGATCTAGTCTATTTCAAGTCATGACCTTACCGATGAACAACAGTTTGTTTTTTTTTATTACTTCAATTAAACTAAATTTATTTTCTATCGCGTTGTAGGTAACCATGGACAGTAAAATTAACATTAAGAGACCTACAATATTTCCCTTATGTAACAATCAAAAAAAGAAAAGCGGATTAGTTTGGGCATCTATACTAATATATAAAGCTGAAGAGTTTGTTTGTTTGTTGGTTTGAACACGCTAATCTCAGGAACCGCTGGTCCGATTTGAAAAATTATTTCTGCGTTGGATTTATCGAGGAAGGCTATAGGCTATATATCATCACGCTCGGACCAATAGGAGCGGAGCAGCAATGAAAAACGTTGCAAAAACGGGGGCAAATTATCACGCTACGGGCAATAGAAGACGCAAACGAGGTTGCGTGGGTCGGCTAGTATAATTATAGAAATGATAAGTACGACTTCGAAAAAGTAATAATTGAACGGAAAATTTACGGGAAGTACAGTAGAGGTAGAAGGCGATCATTGCGGCCTAAAAATATAAGATAATGGTCGGATGTGGAAAGCACAGTTGCACTAATTCGCATGACTGTAAACAGGGAGACGTACAGATGATGTGGTCTCTGATCTCCGTAATGGAGATAGTACTTGAAGAAGAAGAAGTAACCAAAATATAAACTAATACGAAACAAACATTTTTACCTTTGTTAATTTACAAAGCTTGAATCGTCCTGAATTATTTTGCCTAGATGTAGTAGTGATAAAAAAAATAGAAACAGCGCTATTTAAAAGGGAATTGTTATGTGGACAAAAAACATACCTTTAAGCTGCAATCCTTCCACTAGATTTAAAGTGCACTACAGCAAGTTAAAAGTACACAAACGAATGCCGCTACCTGTCCATTGCGTGATTACTTTGCGAATTGCAAACCCACATACATAAAGGGAACGAGTGTGGTAATTTCTCTGACCTAGAATTTACGTTTGTGGTTGATTGGATGCCAGCATTGTCACACACCTTTACACACTATATTTCATAGAAATACGTAGCATATATAAACATTCCACCTTGACCACATTAGAAACTAAATATTGAAAACCTGTAGCCAGAACTAAATTACAACACGTTATTTTTTCGTAAAGCGCTCCATTTTTAATTAAATAAGTTTCTTAAAATAAACATATTATGTTACTCCTAAAAAAATTCAGAGTTGCCACATGCTCAAGGAAAAAACGACAATAATTTAAAAAAAATGCACTCCTGTTGAAACACCATATACTTAATAACTGAAATGTCAAGCTATACGTTCTAATTTAAATGAAGAAAAGCAAGTTTTGGTGAAATTCATGTTTTAAGATGAACAAAACAAAAATGACAAAATGTTTTCTATACAGTGTTATTCTACCTGCCAATACGCAATTTATTTGGCTATAGGTAGCGGTGTGACCTAATTCACATCAATAAATTTTATGAGAACATTAATAGCTCTAATAAAACTTTACCCTAATCTGTAAGGCGATAAAAATCGAAGACCGCTGTGAGCAAAAGTATTTATGTACCTGCAACAAGAAAAACAAGCTCGTTAAATTATGTACATATGTAGATACTTTATAGACATTCAGATGTAAAAAATCACATTGCATTATAAAATAAAAGTAGCCTGACTATTAATGTAAGCAATGATCCGCTTTAAATGTAAACTAGAAAAAAAACCGAACAAAACCCCCCTCCTTCCCATATTTAGTGAAAATATTCAAAGCTTTCGCAGCTTTAAGTATACCCAAAACCTTTTGTTAAAACTTTTAAATCATATTAAAAGGTTTCCTCCCATGTGAAACTGTTCACCTGTCACCTTTTTTGCGAAGATAAAAAAATATTCCAATTGGAATACTGTGAAACTTTTATGCTAAAGGTTTTAAGTTGCAAATCGCTAACTCTTGTCAACTTTTCAATATAGTTTTCAAAAGTGAACTATAATGAAATTTATACAGGCCATAATGTTTCATATTCAATTGTCTCGTAATACCAAAAAATGTGGAATCTTGTTCAAATCTGACACACTTTCCCAAATATTAACAGATACTTTTATCAAAACATGTACTGATAACTGTATTTCAAATAAAAAAATATCACAACAACTGTCAAATTTATTAAATTACTAGTTGTGCCCGCTACTTCGTACACGTGACATTTGAATTTTCAAGTTATTTTTAATTTTTCACTGTTTAAAACTTCCCTAAATTACAACAAACATTTCAAAACTAAAGTCAGCTAAATCGGCCTAGCCGTACTCGTGTTTTAGCGAGACAAACGAACAGCAATTGATTTTTATTTATAAGAGAAGATTAGTAACAAAATAAAACGAACGTGTTAAATTTTAACAAAAATAAAACCGAATTCAAGGTTCGACTCGATTTCTCTTGGATGCCATCATCAGATATTAGTGTCCTTATCATGGTACCACCCTCGGGATATCTCCTCCATTAAAAAAAAAAAACACTGTTTATAAGCGACGAAGTAGTATATATATATATTTAAATACAGTTAAATCGAGAACCTCTTCCTTTTTTTTGAAATTCGTTAAAAATAAAAGAAAAACAAACTGTGTAGTGACCCCTCGTGTGAGTTTAGAGACCTCTTCGAAAGTTTTCCATCGACTACCGTATCCATGTCTTCTTTGTAATTCAAATATGTTTGAATAACATAATATTATTTACGTTTTATATACTCAGTATATAAATGTAAACTACATGTACACATTGTAATGTATACCTACGTTCAAAAACCACAATTTACATAAACGTTTACCACCAAAATAATCTGGCAAAGCTATAAAACAAATCCAACAGATCCAGTATCACACAACGTTTCTCACCTCTAACCGCTTCATATCTAATTAAAGCACCGAATTCGCTGAGCTAATAAAATAAAGCCAGTATAAACTGGAATAAACCGGTATATACTATACTAAACGGGTTTAATATCAAGGAGTAGCTCAACTTTTCGACGTGGTAGAGAGCATTACAACTTACAACTGAAGTGGATTAACCAGCGTGTATCCAGCTTAGCGTTGGCTTCTTTGTTTGCAGTGGAGCTGTATCTTTGCGAGCTGATTACAGCTTTAATGCTAGACTTCAACTTCATTTAATTCTGGTTATTCGTTCATTATAGTCGTTTCTGTTTACAAATTAAATACAGAATTCGGTTACGAACGAAGTTAAATTACTGACGCTGAAAATTTGTCATGTTAAGTGGTGAATTTTGAACAAGACAAGAAATATTTGTTTATTTGCGAAGCGAGAGTAATTCGACGTAACATATTGTGAGTTTGTGACGTATAAATATAGGTTATTGGAGTAGTTCATTAAAAAAAATGTTTTATAATTACTGTAGCAGTCCAATATTTAAAAAGCCCTATAAAGCCTGCCTCGCCATATTTGAAATAAGCAGAAAGAGACCATGGCATAAAAGGAATTATGTATATTCAGGAGACACATCAAGTTCTAATCATCATAAGCATTTTACTTAACGGGCTTCAACTGTAAAAAGCCGAACAAAAAAACCATAGTGTAAAGTAGCATCTGCCAATGTGTGTAAAAAATCACTTTTGCCGTCATCAATCCGTACAAACATTACACTTAAATTCATCAGCAATGTCAATTCTCGACTTAAACTACATATCTTCCCCCTTCTTGCATTACATATCTCCCTTTTACAAAATAAATGTTTTAAATAATACATATAATTGCAAGGAATAACCTCGTCTCTTAGTAGCAATGTATTATATTAAGGGAGATCTGCAGATGTTGCAATTTTGCTTCTATTTTTCTCATAAACTCCAGTCTCCAAAAATCTGCCACGGAAAACTAATTTAATTGTGTCAATCGAATCGATAGAACCCTCAAGTCTCCAACATAAAGCGGTCCAACAAATTGAAACGAGAATCGAACCCGTGACCCTCGCCGTCGCTCAATAAACGGACACCGAATGTGTTTATCGCGATTTGATACCGGTCCCTTCTCCGGCCGTCCCTTCGTCAGGATGACATGAATCCTTGTGTGGCCATAGTATTTCTATTATTTAGGTGTCTAATGTATTATCCAATTTTGAGATGTAATGTGGGTTAGAATGGTCCGGAGGATTCTTTATTACATACTGCATTATTAGGATAAGTATTATTCGATTGAAAAACATGAAATAAATTTAGAAACAATTGACTGACATTTAGAGGTACACTGAATTTAATCATCTACAATTGTCATTGATCGGCCTTATCATAGCTTCTAGGGTATTTTTGTTTAAATATCTAGTTTGTACAGTTATTTCTAGTTTGTGTTGAAATTTGGATGGTAAATGTTCAAAATTATTTTGTTCTGTTTTTAGGCGGTGTGACGATTCGTGCAATATGGCTGTAAGAAATTGGATGCGAGTACCTAAAACCAACCGAAGTGGCGTTCATTAGGAGAGGTAATGTCAATGTTAACGTCATTGAACTGTACATTATTTTACCATATTATTTTATTTTATTTTTATTTCACCTTAAAGTAACTATTTCATTTATACGTGCAGTATTAACATAACTGTTACTATTTGGTGAATATTAGGATAAAATCAACGAAAGTTATTCATTTTAATTCAACATAATCTATATTCATCATCGACCTGCAAAGTTAGAGAAGTAGTGGTTTGATATCCACTTTGTATGATTTATTTCCACGATGTATATTTTCAATAATATGAATACTTCAATCAACAATAATTTTATGTGTATTATAGAGCTAAAACAATAGAACGAAAGCTACTATTTTAAGTTTGCCAATTATATTCGTAGTGCTATATAAATACAACAAGAAATACTTAAAGGCCATTTAGTCTTTTGGTCGTAATAGAGCACGAACCAGAAAATAATGAAGTCTTAATAAACATATGTATGAGCATAAAACAAACTTTTAAATAAGAGTGCTTACTATTTAACTCGTAAAGTGCAATCACAGAGAAATTCTCAATTAGTGAACAACTCCAATACTCGTTGATAGGCCCCGAGGTGAACCATGCTAAGGAGAAAATAGGTTATGGTTCTTAGTGTGAGCGGTAAGCGAGAACTATATTTATATTGAAGTGAATTTCCCTTGCATTAGATATTATATATAGTTATGATTAATAATTAACTTGAATGTTAAATGTTAATTAATATATCATCATTAAGAAACAGGCTGATGGCCAAACATTCTGTTTTCAGATGTAGTAGCGTAATAAAATATCAGATTTGAGCTATTCTGGTTGGAAATTTGCCCTGTTGTAATAGGTCTTATCAGTCTTCAAGCTGCAAGAGCTGGGGTTGGAAGCTCTCCCTCATCCACCATACTCACCAGACCTTGCACCTACCGACTATTACTTTTTCCAAAATTTAGACAACTTTTTAGTGGGTGAAAAATTCAATTCCCGAGAGGCAGTACAAAATGCCTTTGAAGAGTTTGTTGCCTCCCGTCCAGCTGATGTTTACAAGAAGGGCATCAATACGTTCGCAAAGATGCGTCGATTGCGTGGGTGATTACTTCGAATAACAGAAATAAAAAGTTTGAAAAAATAAGTACTTTCACTTATTGCATACAAAACGGCAATTTCATAGGTAAAGACCTAATATTATCTTCTTTGTTACTCTCTAACTAGCTTCTTATCTGTTGATAATTAAGGATAGTTGATAAACAATGATAAAAAATCTTGATTGCTTTTAGACATTCGTCTACAAAGTAAAATACTATTTTGTGCAGATTGACTGAATTGAACTGAACGGTATTTTATAGCAGTATATTAAAAGAATATCGTTAACGCTAATGTTTCTCAATCAAACCCGACCCTTTCATAACGTATGAAGAGAGTTACATTAGAAACATCTTGGGGATTGAAAAGTGTTTCAATGCGAACCACGTTGCTAAGTGCTCAGTTCATTTTCTCATAACCTATAAATACGAAGATCGGTTATGAGTTTGCAATAAATCAAGAAGCATATATGCGATCAGTGGGGTTTCTAAAGTAGATTGTAAACTGTAAGTAAGTGGCAAATTAAAATCTGTAATGTTTGTAGTTATTTGAAATGTTGTTTATTACATTTGGTATAGTTAAGGTTTATATGAAGGTGTAGTGCAGAAAGCTAATAAATACTATGGTTGAATTCCAACCTCTAGATTATTTAAATATTCCTCTATTTTATCGCTAAGAGGCAAATAAGATTATCGCTTATTTTCAATATTTTGTTAACATATATTTTAGTCCATATTACCTAATAGCATATAAGCTAATAAGCGAGAGGCACCTTTTTGAATTTTGTACGGAACCCTATGACCAGTAGTGGACTCCTAAAGGCTGTTAATTTCTCTTAAAATATGCTGTTTCATCTTACAAAAGAACATTGGATTAATTTAAACTAGAAGGTATACCTGTCATTATTTAATATCAACAGTTCACAAATTTGTACCGAACATTTTTATCCGAAACTATAATCAAACCAAACACGATTAACAGTGAGCGTACAACCGGTTTACACTAGTTGTGAACTGCAGCAGTAGCAAGCCAATCAACACGGTTGATCCGGCTACTGATATCGATCGGACAGCGGTAGTACCTATATAGTTCGATTTGTTGTTATCAAAGTCCCAAGTGATTTGAACGATCAAAGGGCCGACTCTATAATAAGTGTCAGTTTTGAATGTACACTACATATACCAGCCAGTATCTGAATCTAAAGGATGGCCAGAGAATGACCATTTAAAAATTTTTTTTTGAACAAAACTGTTTATTTTCATACATTGTTTTGTAACAGCTTGATATATAATCAAAAGACTACCTTCTTCTAAGTGGAGATGAATTTCGTAAATCTTCAGCAAACTTCTGTTATCTTAGTATTTCTACCTTTATATTAGAGGCCCGCGTTAGAATCATTAATATTTTTTTCTAGACTGATGTATTGTTTATATCGAAAATATTTTCATTAGAAATTTCGCCAGAGGAGAATTTATAACTGTTGACTTGATAAACTCATCAATAAGTTAGAAGTAATCGATTGGAAGTTAAATTGATGAAAAACATTCGAGTGAAAGTTTCAAATTGAGTCAGAAAATTTCACGTCCTCATTAATTCTTGAAATTTATATCTATGGATTTTAAAAAGTAGAATAATATTTTATAACTTTTGATATTTCACACACATACTGATGTTGATACAGCTGAATTAGTTTACTTCAGTTACTTTCTTCAGTAACTTACGGTATCCTACTCTGGGATAACTGTGCAGATATTAATGACATATTTCTTTTACAAAAACGCGCCGTACGAGTCATTTATAAATTAGGCCCTCGAGTTTATCTCCGTAACAAATTTAAAGAGATAAGCATACTGACTGTATTCTCACAATATATATATATATGTCAGCGCGAAAGCATCTACTTGTGTTTTTGAGCGTCTCGATAAAACTTTACTATCAATTATAAAGTCAGAAAGGAAATGTTATTGTCTAAAAATTAATATCTTGATATTTAGTAACCACAATTATTTCTATTTTCCTGTAAAAAGGGTTACTTGATTAAGTTGTTTGATTGTGACATTTCTAAACAGAATACTATTACTTTTAATTTCAATTGTGGGCTTGTCACTAACTAAACATTATTATTATAAAATAGAAGATTGAATTACGATTGTCTGTGAGTAAAGTAATATTTTAGTAATTGATTTTAAATAATTATTTAATTAAGGATTTATCATGTCATTAAAATAAGGCGTAACGCATTTAATTGTTTTGGAAAGTTAATACGAAACCAATAATATCCGGTATACACCGACTACCGTCATTATGATTTCATGTGCGTTGGTTTCGTATTGGCGAGAGTAAATGAAGAGATCAGTCTAGTTTGAGCATTGTACGAGGAAGGACGAGCTGTAAATAAGTTAAGTACTAAGACTTCTTAATTGATAATAATAATAAATATTTTCGGACATCTAACACACAACGCCATCTAGTCCCAAACTAAGTAGAGCTTGTATTATGGGTACTAGACAAGTGATATAAATACTTATATACTTTTTTTTTTTGTAAATACATACATGTTATAGATCGAAAACACCCAAACTCCGAAACAAATATTTGCAGATCATACAAACATTTGATCCGACCCGGGAATCGAACCCGAGACCTCAAGAACAGCAGTCGCGTACGCTACCACTGCGCCACCGAGGCAATTGTTGTAAAATAACTATTAAACGTTTGTAACTAATAAGTTAAGACGTAACTTTAAGAGAGTGGGCATGAGTTTCTTATCATATCCGCAAAGGGGTATTATGCCATAGTAGAATATATAAATGACAAAACCGCCGAGGATTGAGCTACCCATCATTCTGCACATGCTCTTCATAATGTGTTATTTTTTATTTTGTTATGACGATAATTTATAATTTGAAACAGATTAATTTTTTAATTTTATACCTGTTACATTTTTCTTTAAATTCCTATTTTTACCAATGTATGATTGATTTACTCGAATTATAACTATTGCTTTTTTTATTTTGTGATTTAAAGTTCAAGACATTTTTTTTCTGAATTTTGTGAAAATTGTCTAGATTTTAAAAGAGACGATGATTCCCGAGTTTCTTTCGTCATTCTTCTCAGGGTTAGTCCAGTTAGGAAAGGCCGCAATCTGCATTCTACTGCTTGAATAAAGTTTTAACTTGCAAAAGTATAATTGTTGCCTAACTGCAGAATAAATGATTTCATTTTTTTTAATATTACATACGTGGAATTAATTAAGCATGATTATTTTATTAATAAGTATATTCATCCGTAGTTTAGTTAGCATAGTACAAGTCCCGTCTATGTTTTTGCGACCAATCTGCCCAGTGTAAGATGTGTATAATAATTATATTTACAGTACGAATTGCAGGTCCTACGATCCTGATATGCTTGTCCCATTTACACTCCCAACTATTTAAACAATAAAGATTGTAAATTTTTTTTTACAGTTAGATACTTTTTGTTTTCATATCTTAAAAGGCTTATTTGACAGCAGTAAACTTCCCTCGTATTACGTAAGTAGGATTCGAATTTTAGTTAACTAAAGTAAATTCAACATTCGGAAATTTATACACAGCTTTGTTTCTATATATTTAGCTCATAAATATGTAATGAAAAATATGTATGTTTCGTATTTTGATCTTCACTTATATACCAATAAAACGGACTGAAGGCAAAAAAACTTCTTTTCTCTATAAAATAATGAGAAAATTTTCATAATTGCAATACATAACTCTCTTGAATAACCCAAAGGTTGTTATTCCAGATTGTTCAGGATCCAATGTGAAGAGGCAGATCCTCGAGAAAACTAGTCGTTCAAGAGGTAGCCCGGGTCGTTTGAGGACTGCGGTGGCGAAATGCGGTATGCAAGACAAGGACTTTTCTGGCAAGTCCTCTTCTTTTCAGTTTTGTTTGCATTTCATTTGAAAATAGGAAGGAAATAGTAGAAAGGAGTGTCATTATAAGTTGGTCTATTACTGTTTTTGATAGACAAAATAACGTCCTTAGCTTATATTCGTTACAAGTATCTCAGACATGTAATCTAGATGACGTTTCTAATAGTAAATAAACATAATTATCATCTCAGCCGAAGGATATCCACTGTTAGATAAATGATAAAAGCAAATGTTCTTATAGATTACTAGCTGAGATAGGAGACGTAAACGTAGCGTAACAATTTCCCCCGTTTTCGTAACATTTTTGATTGTTGCTCTGCTCCTATTGGTCTAAGCGTAATGATATATTATAGGCCTATAGCCTTTCTCGATAAATGGGCTATATAACATTGAAAGAACTTTTCAAATCGGACTAGTAGTTCCTGAGATTAGCGAGTTCAAACAAACAAACAAACTCTTCAGTTTTATATATTAGTACAGATAATATTTTAAGCTATCATCTGATACAAAAATTGAAATTGTTCTATATACAATCACAAAACCCATATCCCTGTGTCAATAACGTCGGTAATCGCAGTGAGATTGAATCAATCGATTATTTTATTATAAAATAATTTCTTTATTATAAAATAATTGTAACTACTTTTTCCTTAGTGTCGTATTGGGATAACAATTCTGTAAAGATACTGTAAATGTTTTTCAATTAAATAAAAAAAATAAATAAAAACAACTTATTGTTTTTCCAAGGAAACTTGTTTTTGCACAACTTGATAGGTTTCATTAACCAAGATTTATAAAAACCTATCAAATTGTGCAAAAACTATCTGCATAACAACATTTTTTTTTTCTATTTTTCAAGATAGAAGTCAGGCAGGTTTCCGCTAGATATACCTATATTGATTATACATATACTTAAAATATATATTTTGATCATAATAACATGTGTAGATTACCAAAATAAGTAAAATATGACCAACTTTAATACAAAGTCATTTAAATCACTTGGCATTCTCACTGCTAGATTGTTCGTATCATTGAAATTTAGTTTGTCTCGACAAGATTTACGCCACGTATGTACTCTATCTACCTCGGCATCTCAAAATCAAATCACAATCAGCAATCCAACACGATGATCAAACTACCCTCTGTTCGGCCCGAACTCGTTTGTTCTACAATTACAACAGAGTAGGCCCCGCCAGAGGCGTCACTTGGCTGTTATTAACTCGGTGTGCACGTGACAGATTCGTATACGATTATGAAACTTGGCTCTTTGCTACAGTCGCAACTTGTGCCACCTAACGCTTACTATATTAAAGTTTGATGTAATTATATATGTTTCAAGATGTGTGACGTATTGAAGTTATTGTTTTGCGATTTCCTATTAGGTTTATAGAGCATAGTAATAAACCTTATTAGTTTCTGGTTATGGTGAACTTGAGATATTAAACTTTTAGTTTATTTTTATTGATATTGGTTTTTTATCATGCCTTGATAGTTTTGCATATAAAAATCACTTATCATTCTATTTATATTCTCGTATATCCTACTATATGTAATATATATAACTACTGAAACTGTTTAAATGAACGAGTTGTCAATAGATTTGCCATAATAGCCCGGGTGACAGTCTATATAAATTTTATCCAAAGTTTTTTATGAGGTTGGGTTTACTTCTTTTCTTTCTTCTTGTTCTTGGTTCTTGTTTATCGTGTAAACATCCTAACAGGGTTGAATTGGGAATTCATTATTATTGAATATTTTTAGTTAAACGATGTAACGTGCTCAATATACAGCAATATATAGGCAATTGACTGTTTTGTGGATTTACATTACACCTAATCAGTACGCTACCGATAGAAACCCACACTTAGTGTAAGATTCCCTCTAAGGTAAAAGAGAAAAATGAATGATTTTGATTTAATTTATGATGTGTTTCTCAGTGTCATGTGTCTCACTTTCAAAGATTTTTTTTTGTTTCAGAAAAATGTCTTTATAATTTTCTATTTATAATTCAATTTTAGTATATCTATCTATATATTAACACTAGAAGCAAAAACTTTGTACCCTTTTTACGAAGGTTGCGCAGGCAGTTTATATAGAGAAGGAGTGCAGAATGCCAATATTTTTTTTAATTAGCATAAAAATACACTAAATTAATAAAAATAACATTTCACACTCTATCATGCGTATGGCACTTACATTCAAAAATATGCATATTACACAAATGTAAAAAGATGATTATTTTTACTGTCATACTCAATATCAAAAAAAGCAATGATAAAATCTTTGATAAGTGTTGTAAACCTTAGACAAAAGAAACCCTAAATAGATGTAACTAAAAAATAAAAGAATTATGGTCGAATTTAGACCTCTGGACGACCACTAGTATATTTACGTCTTACTCTACTTGAAAGTTTAACTCATCTTTCTTTGTCTAACAATAATATAGAAGATGCCCAAATCCATCTATGGGTTATAGTAGCAAGTAATATTCCGTATATTACAAAGATGGCACCCCATGTTATATATAGAATATGTCATCTTTTTCCCCTCTTTGAGACCCAAATTAATCCTGAGTAGCAATATGTCCGAGTCTATTTTTAGCAGACTGCAGCGAAGCCAAACGGATGGGTAATAGTTTTGCAATATATGTATGTTTATATTTTCCACCGTAGCGTATAAACTACTGAACTAATAATAGTCTGGGTGACATAAATTTATCAAAAATTTTAACGAAGAGTAACAGTTTTCAATTTTTTTTTTCTTTTACTATTATTATATCTATGAAGATAAGTTACCATCATAATTATAATATATTATTATGTTCTTTGGACAACGTTATTATTTTCTTTTTATAGGCTAACCATTAGAAATATAATCTAAAAGTTCAAAACTATTCATATCATGATCACTTTACTAGGAAATCTAATAAAAACTTCTACATAATCAGATCAAAAGTTAGATTAACAAGAAAATTGCCAACCCTAAATCTAAGGGTCACAACTTATTACGTGTATAATTCTCGGGCCATAAAACCGGCGGAACTAAAACCTTATCTAATTAGTATCGACGGACTTCATGTCACGTGGTGCGAAAACGAGACGTAAATCCGTGCCGCAAACTGTACGTGACATAATGATAGTGTGGGGCCATAAAAAGAGCGAGCATGTGGTATTTTGTATACTCACAGAATTGATCCGGAATTTCGTATATACAAAATGTAATTTATCGACGGTTCGGTCGTTTTGTACATATTCAGAAATTTAGTTGAATGAATAATAATAGTAATATGTTTATTTTACACCAAAGTTCTAATATTTGAAATAATACAATGCAATATAACACTTGACAGTTTGTTTGTGTACAAATAGGTTCTGATTTCCAAGCTAGGCGTAGCCTGTATTATGAGAAACAAAATTCAGTCGCATATTTTGTTCCAATGTATTTGAAGGTGAATCGGGCATTGAATGTAATTTAAGTAAACCTTGCGGTACTTTGTGGTTATCTATATTAAATACTTATTCATTCATTATTTTTATTTATTTATTATATTCATTAATATTTTTCATTTCGTTAAATGATTTCTAGATCTTGATATCATCACGTTTACTCTATATTTGAAAACTTTGCCAGGTAACTTCGCTGCTGAAAACGTACGTGTAATAAAATAACGTCCCACTAAACCAATGAAGTCGTAAATCGGTTAATTGTAGCCAGAGAGGCTACCTATCGAGAATAGACCCGCATGTTAGCATATAAAACTTAACTAACCCATACACCTTGCTAGTGTATTTCCAACTATCGAATTTGCTTCACCATTTCCCAGTGCAGCTAAAACAAATATCGATGTACCAAAGTAAATATCTAGCCTGAAAGACGATCTCACTAGAAAGTGCCTCTTTAGTGCTTATTTCCTCCGGTGTAAGGAAGAAAGGAATTTATCAAGTTTTCTAGGTGAGGTGAGGTGGAACTAATTAATGTTTTGTGTTTTCATTGTTCAGAGTAAGGTAGAATGCTAATTTTTAATGTATAATGTAAACCAAGAATTGCTGTAAATTATGTACTGCTCGTGTTTAACTTTCCTTGGCATTATTATCCAAAATATGTTTTTTCTTTACTATTAAAACTATATATCACTGAAATTAATAAATATGAATTTATAAATACGATAAGAATATACTAGATTAATAAAAATAATAAAAAAAAAAATCGTATATTTGTCTGCCTCGGTGGTGCAGTGGTAGCGTATGCGACTGCTGTGCTTGAGGTCTCAGGTTCGATACCCAGTTGTATGATCTGAAGATATTTGTTTTGGAGTTTGGGTGTTTTCCATATATACTTAATATGTACGTATTTAAAAAAAAGTATGGATGTATTTATATCAGTTGTCTAGTACCCATAACACAAGCTCTGCTTAGCTTGGGACAAGATGGCATTGTGTGTGTTAGATGTCCGAAATATTTATGATTATTTCTTACAATCGTCTGTAAGATTTACTGCTCACTATTTTATCTACAGATACTTATAAAAAGGTTATGTTTGTGAAGTTATCTCTAGATCTACAGGACCGATTTTGAAAATTATTTTACCAATGGAAATTCACATTACTGATATTTGATTGATTTATATTATCATAGCCCCCGAAAAAGTAAAAAAATATTATTTTTTAAGTTAGAAATATGAAAAAACAATCACGCAAGCGAACCTGTAGGTTTATGGTTATAGATCTTTATTTCTCACTAAGAATTAAAATAAAATAGGTAATAGCACTAATAGGTAATATTTAATTAAATAGTTTAGATGTTAATGTGTAGTGCTTACTCCACATATATACTAACTACATATATTATAAGCCGCAATCAGTCCTCGCAAGGGCGCACAGGCATACGTTAAACCCTTTTGAGGTATTATGCTCATTAAAAATGAAAATGCCATGAAATTTAACGGTTTTGTAACCAAAAAACAGGTAAAACTCATAGTTGGTTGTTCGGAATGCCCTCTCATTAGAGGGCTGGACCTCAGAACCCAAACAAAACCGAAACAATTTTACAATTTGTCATCTCCAGCGGGATTACAAAGCACTGCTCCATTCTCGTTAGACCTTCAGTAATTAACCAAAATGCTTTGTTATAGAAATTTATGCGGAGGTGAAATTACAGTCGTTTCTTCATAGATATAGGAAGGAAGAGATTTTTTACTTATCATTTATAAGGAGTGTAGGGTCTTATCTTGTGGCAACAGTGCAGTGTGACATTTCTTAGATAGAACTAGCTTAACCCGCGGTTATTGCCGTACCCCGCGGTAACGCCGTGGGACAAAGTAGGTCTAAAAAAAAGTAGCCAAAGTTATTCCTTAGATCATCAGCTATATGTCAGTGAAAGTCCCGTCAAAATCGGTCCAGCCATTCCAGAGATTACCCGAGCAAACAGACAGACAGACCAACAGATAGACAGACTGACAGACAAAAATTGAAAACAAAATATTTGGTACATGTGTCGTATATCCATATAAATGCATTTATTAAAACGCGGTTATTTTAATATTACAAACAGAAACTCCAATTTTATTTATTTGTTTAGATATTATAATGTTAGGTTTTAAGCAAAAAGTGGAAATTTCAAGGTAGTAGAGCCACGCTGATTTCAGCACGAACGGGTCGGCTCGACCGGGGCGGTACTACCCTCGCACAGAAAATCAATGTAAAATGACAGCGATCATGCTGTCGTGTTTCGTTGGTGAGTGCGAGACCGGAGGCCCAATGATGCGAAAGCATCACTAGCCCGCTATGGTGTGGGTCACCATGCTGCATTGTTGCATTGTCTGCGTTCGCAGTATGTTGACCATCACTCTTGGATAAAAAAAAAAAAAAAAATGCATCTATTGATTTGATGATTTAGATAGAACATAATGAGACACATTGTTTAGTTCATCTAGTATAAAATAGTAACTCATCAAGGTGATTATTTCATATAAAATATCTTGGGAACCGGATTAATCAGGGTGTTCAGCGTCAACTGCGTCACTATTTTCTTAATGCGAATGGACTTTAGTTTTAAATATACTTATATTAGCTTTTAATTATAGGAGACCAAATAACACAATAAACATAAGAGACAACAACACAAGCTTCTTATTTCACTTTACGATATAAATATGAATTCTCAACACGAAATTCCCCGAGTGAATATAAATGAAATATCTTGCATTTAAATTTCTGAAGTAATTTATAACGGCATTCCAAGTATTTCAAAGTAATTAATAGAATTCAGAAAGTTCCGAGTGTTTAATAAGCTTGTGATGTGAAAACAGGCTTGAGATTTAAGAATGGGAACATAAATCCAGCGTGATGGTCATAAATAATTGGAAAAGTCATTGAAATATACAATACAATATCTTATGGCTGCTCACGCTAGAATGTTTTTTTAAGTGTTTGCCGATAATGTTATATGCGGCATACGGATGATAAAAATGCAGTTACTTTCCCATTAGCAAGGACTGTAATTAAGGATGAATCGCTCAAACGTAACTAACAAAATGTGTTATTGGTATGGTGTATGGATTAAGCGACAAGACTTAGTAACGTTATTAGTTTTATCACTAAACCACTCATGTCTATAATGTAGCTTATCATTAATATATGATATTTATAGTACTTAGCATAAGTGTGTGTCTTCGATGGTTGATTTTCACCGTTAAATAGGAGCATCAATCTTCCACTTGGGGACAGATTTCAATATTGATGATGTGTGTTTTGATAAGCTCCTATGAATTATCACAATCAGTCGGATTTACATGAAAGTATCCACATCATTGACTTTTGTTACAAATGCGAAAATAACTATGTCTGTTTGTCAAGCTTTCACAGCTAAATCGCTGCACCGATTTCAATGAAATTTGAGACGGAGATACTTTGATTCTTGGAGAAGGACATAGGCTACTCTTTACTGTGATAATGTACGAATACACGGGCGGAGCCACGGAAAAAAGTTAATAGTTTATATTTAGAAAAAAAATATTATATTATGATATAGTCCATTCTTCTCTACCGATAATCTGTCCATATTCTTATAGGTTCTGAATAACACAATACTTGATATTCTAAAATCTATTATATATAACTATCACGTCACGTTGTTGCTCACAATGAACTCTGAAACTATTTAATTTTTTAAATGTGTTTTACTGGCGTGCCTAAAGTAGGTTAGTTAACATTACCTTAGACCAATAGATGGTGTGTGCTTAACAAGAGACGCAGATAAAGTTGTATGGGTCAGTTAAAAGTTCTAAACTCATTAAAGTATATCTATTATAATTTTTTTGAGATTACCTGAGATTTGATATTAAGAGTATTGATATATTCTGGGACCGAAATCGCACCCAATCTATATACACAATCAGAACACTGTGTTGTAGTCAATTTCACGATACGTTTCTATTTCCATATTCAAAAATAAAAGAAAATTTTGTTCTGCAGAAAACACATTCTGCTTGCATTTCTCACCTCAATTTCCATCTTTTACATAAATTCGATAACGTTTGGCGTCGGTCCAGGAGTAGATCCAACGAACACCGCGGCCTAAAATACTTATTGAGCCCTTTTGTTTCCACATCATTGATTTTTTAAACTAAAAAGCAAAGATGTACGAGGTAGATGTAAGTAATATAACGCCGGAAATAATTCCTGTAAATGCATAATGCAAATGTTGTTAATAATTGTTTAAAAATGATTATGAAATTAAGTAAGTGCGATAGTAGACATCATGCTACAAATCCTTAAAAAAAAATTAAGTAACATAATGGGGGCGATTCTCTTGTTGTTAGCACTAAACTAAAATTCACTAAAATTATGCATACCGACTAAATTCCTACATAATTATTTCTTATAATCTTTACATTTAGTTTAGATTTTTTACTAATAAACAAGCGTGTACCTCTGATCAAGTTTTAGTCAGTACTGAACTACATACAGTGAAAGCTGAGATATTGAAAAATGGACTGTAAGCAGACAAGATTAATAGTGATGACAACAAGAGAATCACCACCAATATACACCTATATTATTACGCTACCTAGACGATCCAGACCTTTATCCTGTCTACATGACACACATATTCACAACGATAAAACCTTCGACGTATCAAAATTTGTCTTAAAAAAAATCTAAATCCCGTTATTTTGGAATTTAGTGAAATAAGTAGCAATGAGTGTTAAAAGGTCTAAATTTTCGTTTCAAGTTCATTTGACTAACTATAATAAATTATCAATTAGGAAGCCGATAAATCTCCCCAGACTCTTACTCAGCAATTGTACGTTCTTTGACCTCCGATTTAATGGCCATCGACTTAATAACTTGAACTTTTTATAGAGCTGAGAACACTTTAAATGAATCCATATTCATGAAGGCAGTCTTGATGCCTCGTAAGGTATTCGCTTCCATCTAACACTGCGTTTTATTCAATTAATGGCCGATATCGACGCAGATCTTAACTGAACCACTCAATGCTCCCTTTTAAAAGGATATCCTGGTCTTTGAATATTCTAAAAAGTACTTGAGCTAACAAGTCTTAGTAGGGGGTTGTTAAATCGAAAGTATGACCCCGCGATCGCATTAGAACGGCGTCGAGTGAAGTATAGCGATACATTGGAATATGTAAATTACATTGTTATCGTACATTTTCCTCTGTAAGACTTTTAATAAATTTATTTTTATTTTACCCAGAGGCTTTTATTGTTACTTACACAAGTCTCTCGAGGTTTCAATTCCAATTCCGATGAAAATTTTAAGTATCTACTTAGAGATTAATTTAAGGAAAACATTTAATTAAAAAAACATTTTCTGTTTGACGTTTAGGAAATAATTGTAATATTTGAATTGAATTGTAAATATTTTCAGGAAGGTAGAACTAACATCATCATCATCAGCCTGTCACAGACCAGTACTGGACATAGGCCTCTCCAATTGCACGCCACTTACTTTGATCTTGGGCTTCTCGCATCCACCTCCTGCCAGCCGCCTTGCGCAGATCATCACTCAACCTGGCCTTTAGACGTCTTTTAGAACTAACACCCATTTCTATTTTAATAATAGGGCTTGACCATCATGCTCGACCTCTTAGGTTTCTAAATTCACTGGTATGGAAAATTTGATAGAATTTCGAATGAAAAACAAAAATTCGACATACTTGTGTATGTGTATTATTATGTGTATACACATAATAAAGAACAGATTAGACCAGTATAGTCACTGGGACTATACTACATAGTACTACAACACATGATCCACAACACATGCACTACTTTAAAAAAAAGAAATGTAAATTGCTCTTTAAGATTTCAGGTTAAAAGTACCAGTTTTAATAAAGTCATGGATATAAATTCAAACAAAAGATAACTATTTATTTAGCGAAACAGTGTTACCCAGTGTTTTGGTTGTAATTGAAATCAAACCCATTAAAAATTACTTTTATTTAACTGTTGTTACACGTATCATTATACTTTCTTTCCTTTAAAAATGCATTCATGCAGTAAAATGATACACCACCTGTTGACACCAAAAATGTTTGTCGACTATTCTAGAATAATAAACAACTAACATAAAATTTGTTGTGAACGCAACGACACGACGAGTATAACCCCTTGTTAGAGCAACTGTTCTGCTATTATCTTTCAAGCAATTTTTAAACGCTAACTTTATGGACACACCAACTCACAACTTCTACAAATTCAGTGTCATATGAGAAACTTTATAACCGCCTATGGATTTGATCTGTAGTGTTAAAGTGCGAACAATTGGGGAGCGTGTCGAGTAATAAAACAGATCATTTGCATAATTTATAGTATTTGGTGTGGTGAGAGCCTCCTGATAAATATGTCATTGTCATATTTATGACCATGTTTGTTTATACATACGTACTTGTTTGTGATATATTACTCCAATACTACTAATTTGTAGGGTTGTATAATTTCTTTGTGTCTGTGTGGCAATGTGATTGTTGTTTTCCTATAAAGTAGCGGAGCTGCCACGTCTTAAACATTAAGTAATAATATACGAATTTCTATTTGTGTATATAATGATCTGCACTCTGATTTATAATAGACACGATATATTTTATGTGACTGTTGTGTGACTGTTAGATGTCTATGAAGCCCTAGTTTGTAGTAATTTATATTATTTGCTATTTTATTTTGATGGTTTTTTTTCCAAGAATGCATTTTCTGGTTTTGCTACCACATGAAAGTTCTAAATACCCATTAGAAAGTAAACTTTTAAAGGACTAAATATTTTTTGGATAATTTGCATATTATCTTGTAAAGATTGCAAATTAAAGTAAATGAAAGTAAAACTGAATAATTTCAATTGACAACTCGCTTATTTCGTGGCCACAGGAAAACGCATTAAGCGAACAGAATAAGCGCAAGTGCACACGATATGTTTAATTTGAGTGTTGAATGTGTAGTGGGTACAGTGTGCCATGTGTATTAAATAAGTGATTTTCTTAATTTATTGCTTGACTGTACTTAGTGTAGATTGTATCTATGTAAACATTGCAATAACGACTTACAGAATTATACTTACTAATAACAAATTGTCATAACTAAAGTTTGTATTAACTGTGTTACATGTTTTAGGTTTTAAAGGTTGGATTTCAAATCGGATACCTTAAAAAGAGCAATTCTCCTCTATAATCTGAATCTTAGAAACGGCTTTAAGGATTTCCATGAAATTTAGTATACAGGAGATTTCGGGAGCGATAAATCGATCTAACTAGGATTCATAAATCGTTCCTCTGCCTGTGACTTCTAGTATAAGTCGTAAATACGTGTTTTTATAAGTGTTAAGTTAGTTTATTTATGAAATCATCAACTTAACACTAATAAATACATGTACTTTTACTCGTCTTAATAAAATAAAGATACCTATGCATTTTATGAACAGCTACTTAAAAACAAAACGCTTTTTTATACACTCATCTGGCGACGAGTATTTATTTATTTATTTAATGCAAGGTCCTTCACAACTGACAATATATTTAATTTATAATGATATTTGAACAATATGCCAATTATTAAGGACACATTAATTAAAAATTACACAGAAAAAGCACAAGAGTAGACTGTTTATACAAAACAAATAAACACCTTAAAGAATTTCTAGACCACAGTTAAGTATATATAATAGGAAACCAATTTATTTGAGTGAGTAGTGTGTGTGAGGGACGTTCATAACATAATAGCACTTAATTATTACAATTTCAGTTCTTAAAACAAATATGACTGATAATATTTTTGTATGAATTTCATGGCGTGTTAAAGGGGTCCAGTGATGAGAAGCTGTTATTGTATGTGTGCGACTAAATGGTGACTTCTTGATGTAGTTGGTTGTTGCAGTTGGGGTTGCGAGTAATGATGTATGTCGCGTACGGCGTGTTGGCACATTAAAGTAGATTTGATTTAAAAAAGTGTTACAGTCGAATTTACTGTTGAGAACGTCATACATGAACATCATGTCAGCGATTTGACGCCTGTCCTCTAGTGTGTTTATCTTCTGATATTGACACGATTCTTCATATGTTAAGTTTTTTATTTGTGCTTTGTAGTTCAAGTGTTTAATAAACTTATGTTGAATTGAGTCAATTAAATCCATTTGATTTTTAAGGAATGGTCTCCGGATGACACTTGAAAATTCTAAGTATATAAGATGTGTGTGAGATGTGTATATAAATTTCATACATTAAATGAAATAAAATAGTGAAAAAACCTACATAACTGTTATGTAACACTAGCGTGTGTTTTTTCATGTTGGGATGTCACATTCCTATCTTACTAACTGTAATTAGTATGTTGTAGAACGTCACTACAATTGTCATGGAAGACTACTTTTTTTTTTAACGAGGTCTAGCCGACCTCGCTGCTTTTCCCCGTCCATAGAAACGACAGGACCTTGTCATTCTAGAATTTTTTATTTGTGTCGTGTATTGATGCAGGTCTATGTGCCTCGTGCCGAATTATATGCTTTTATATAATTCTTAATTCTAACTGTTATTTTTGGTTTATTATTGTTATTTTACAATTTCTATTTTCTATTTGTTTAATTTATATAGTTGTCTTAAACTTTAGTTACAATTTTGTTTATAATATATATTTTTTTTATAATATATATTTTTTTTATTCAAATATATTTACATTTTCTCATAATTTTAAACATAATTTTACAATTAAAAAAATAAAATATAATATTTGACATAACATAATGGTGTCTAGGTCTGGTTCGCCCTCGTCTACGAGACAAACCGCCGTCGGTTGCGTGCGAAGTAGTCGTTTGCACTACGCACCCTTGCAAACGCTCCCCGCTTTGAATGGAACAGCACGATCTCCAGGGATCTGCGCATGGAGAGCCTGGATGACTTTGTGGGACGCCTGAGCACCAATCTATTCGTGCATGCTGACGGATCGCAAGCCCGCCACCTGTGGGAGCTCACGCCCTATCATCAGCAACCGCCGGACGGCTATGATCTGCCACGAGATCTCGTCTCCGTGGCAACCCCCCGGACCATCCTCAACACCCACCGGACCATTCTCTACATCCGACCTAGTGCTGGCTCATGGGCGCTTCTTTGCACAGTTCACCAAATTATATAAACGCCTTTATTAGCGGATCCTCTGTCTAGTTACGCCCAAACCGGAACTAACATCCTTGAACTACCAAAAGGCCCATCGGACCTAACCCAATGACCCGCCTGTAGTGGCAGGCGGCGTGGAATGCTACTTAAACAGGCCATAACCTGGAAAAGTTACCCCGAGACCCGGACCACGGCCTACGAGAAGAACCATGTTTGTGTGTGTGTGTTTCATATGACTATAACTGTTTATAAATGTTGAAATAAGTTTAAATGTAGATTTAACCATGTTTTTATCGTATTTTTTTTTACCGATAGGTTAAATAACGGGATATAAACCTAATACTAAGAAAAGCTGACCGTCACATATATAATGGGCTCATACCTTAACAGTGATTCGTGTAGGTGTGTATCCAGGGCTACACAAATTAATTTATTGTCCGAAAGGTTCTCTCACGAGGCTCGTTCAAATACAGGCAAGTTTTCTAAGAACCCACAGGGGGGACAAAGAAAAAATTATAATTTAACAACTTTTCACCGTTTACGTCTCGACTTTAGATGGCTTTTTATTTTGAAAATATCCTCTTTTGTTGAACTTCTAAATATACGAGTTAATGTTCTTTTTTAAGGACAGTTTAAAAGGCGGAAGAATTACGCTTTAGATTTACTTTGTAAAAGCAATTTTCAGGACAATATTTTTCGGAAATTAGGTTATGCTATTGTAGAAGAAAAAAATGTACGTACTTGATATTGCTACCGATTTTTCAATAATAAATTTGCATAAAATTTGAGGATAAAGAAAATTATTTGTCAAAATGCTACTTTATGGTACGGAGAGTTCTCAAGACCCAACTAGGATTGTTTAACTTTTAATGTATTAAAAGACATGATTACCACTTAATCTCGAACCCATACGTACTGAGTTTTAATATAGTCATGAATTATTACTAAGCCTATTGTAATGTTGAAGAAGTTAATATTGCTATTATCTATGAATTGAAAGTCATTTAACAGTTACAATATTTTGTCTTTGATGATCACTTAACGCCGTAAAATCATTTAAACATCAAAACCTCGGCTAATGAGTCTAGTGCGATCCTAAACACTTAAATATTATCAATGCGGTACGCCCGCTGCGTACTCCCACCAACTTTTAATTGGAACAAAATCCCAGTACCGAAGACGTTTTAATTAGGAAAATTTCCTATGAACAAGCGGACGCGATATAATTTCTATGCAAATGGAGCGTTTAACTCTGCATAACACAGTAGTACGAACCTTTACTTCTCGAAGAAAGCCTTTCACTAGATTCAGAATTAATAAAGAGCCAATTGATCAAGTTTTGCTGATGGATTATTATTTAAGTTTTGTGTGTACAGTGGTGAAAATACCGAGATCAACAGTATTTCGGCAAACACCCGTGGTCATTTAGTAAGGAGTTAATTTGTATTTGCTTACAGTTTAATGAAGAGACCTTGAAGATATAAACCTACTAAGAAAGCTTGAAGTCCTTATCTAACTACTGAGGTAGCTTAAGAAAACATTTTAGGTATAACTGCATCTAGATGATCATAAGGTGATGAGAACAAATCACTTTAGACTAGTCATACAATGGTTGTTTTTTTTAATCTGAATGAGGGTTTAGGTTTAGTCGTGAAAACGTAACAGACACTTACTTCCAAATCTATACAAATAAATAAAATTGGAGTGTCTGTTTGTAATATTAAAATAACAGCTTTTTAATTAATGCATATGTATGTAAACACGATACACATACCAAAAATGTAGTTAAAAATTTTTTTGTCTGTCTGTCTGTCTGTTTGTGCCGGGTAATCTCTGGAACGGCTGGACGGATTTTGACGGGACTTTCACTGGCAGGTAGCTGATGATCCAGGGAGTAACTTAGGCTACTTTTTTTAGACTAACTTTGTCCCGCGGCGTTACTCGCGGTACAATAATAACCGCGGGTAACACCGTGGGATTCAGCTAGTTTATAATATTTAATAAGTATGGATACTAAAATTGAATTATAAAACTTTGTAAGTACAAGATATAGAAATAGAGTTTTTAAATTGTCTTTTAATACTTGCTGCCTATGAGCCCCACAAATTACGTTGGGGTTGCTTTTTTATGTCCAATATGAAATTAATGCTACCAGATATCAACAACCCAAGTACTAGGTGATATGGAAGTTCAGTAGATAGCCTGTTCTTGGACCAGATTGTACAGTAGTTTGAACTACGCCATATTAAACAATTAACTAAAATATTCCCAAATTACAAATATTCTACCTCCAAAATTAAATACCGTTGTTACTAATAACTATTACTGAACTCTTTGTATTTACTTTACGTTGATATTTAATTACCAAACTCAACAGACGTTGTTGGCATTTGGTAAATAATCAAACTCTTTGAAGGCATATATATTTAGGTGGTGATCCTGGTAAATAAACGATTTCACAACATGAGTGGCGTGTCTCACTTTATTAAAGCTCAAATTTACGCCAGACAATGTAGTCTTCACAAGAATATCAGTTTTCACAGAAAATATCCCATGTATTGTTAATTATTTAGTACATGACACCCTTACAACCAATGGATACTTCAAAACATTCTATTTCCATCTAAACACAGTGTTAAGGGACTTGAAGTGTACCTAAACTTAAACACTTTGTATTAATTTTAATGTGTTTCCTGTAATTTTTTACAAAGAAATCTTAAATAAAACATAAAATAAATGTTTTTTTTATGGAATAGGGGCAAACATGCAGACGCATCACCTGATGGCAAGCGATTACCGCCGCACATGGATACCCGCAACACCAGAGGCGTCACAAGTGCGTTATTGGCCTTTGGGGGATAGGGAGAATCATGTAATGGCCTCCGGTAACCTCACTCACTCGGTAGAACACAGCACAAGCGCTATTTCACACCGGTTTTCTGTGTTTCCTAGAAATATTAAAAAACCGTCTGCCGCTCGAATTTCAATGCTTTTTTTTTACCAGTGGAGTTATTTTTGAGCAGACAATTGTTCTAAAACTGTCTAGTGGTATTCAAATTCAAAGTTTAATATGGTTAATTTGAGATATTTGTTTTATTTACATTATTTAAAATGAGAACTGTCTGTTTCAATTGGTAACAGTAAATCTTGTGAAGAAGAAGAAAGAGATACAGTTTAAAAAAACATTGTGAGTGATTTGAAAAGTCTTTAGACCAAAAGATGATACATGACATTTTTTTTTAAATATTTTTTATTTTTCCACAGTCTCCTTAAGCTGTAAATATTTCGCCCAGGGCTGCACGATGTAAATGCAAATATGCACATCTACATTAACTACTTTTTATTAACGAGTGCTGCTATCTTGACGATGATGTCGAAAACTTATCAGCCTACCTAAGTATACTAATTATAACACAAACATAATTTAAAATAATTTCTCTTTTATAAACTTATCTGTTCGTTATACCTACCTTACTTAATTTAAATGAATGGTCCAAAGCCTATGCAAATGTAGATAGAAGATAACTCCTAGACTTAATTTTCAATATTAACTTTCTTAGCGTCATCGCATATTCATTAGGAGCGGTTCTTCGTCTTATCAATTTACTTGGCAGTGTCGATTACAATCGGTATTCAATCGAATACAGAGTTTTAATCGACTCGCGAATCGCTTCGATTTAATTGAGCGTTCAGTGAAAAATTTTTAAGTCATTTATCACTGGCCTTGTAGAGTCATTTACTATTTTATATTTTTTATAGAGAAAAACTATTGAGATTTTGAAGATCATTTTCAATAAATACAACCACTAAAAAATAGGTATCTGAGAACACATTGCCTCAAAAAATTTCCTGCCTTCCAGAAAGTCGAAGGAGAATCAAAAAAACTTTACATGGGGGTCTTATCAAAATTTAAGTTGCAGTTTATATTTCAATTAAAATGAAATAGGGGAACAATCAAGTAAGAAAATTTAGTAGTACTAAATCTTTTAAAAAACCTAAATTTTATCAACTTAATATATATCAATAAAAACGTTAAAAGATATGCCTGTCTTCCTTTTTGAGTGATTCACAAAAACGTCCTCTAAAAATATAGTGCACAAAGTATTATATTCTAACATATGATAGGAGCTTATAATAAAGAAACAAATGATTAGATTTATGTGTGTAGGGAGCAGCTTAAATCCTCGTCTGACAAAGCGCCGCTCGTGAGCTCAACAAGCTACCGCGAGCGTATAATTAGCTACCTAAAACGTTGCAACTCATCGAAGTAACAAATACGCATTGGCAGATGTTCAAACGTTTAATTAATCTATTATTGGCGGCGCAATCGAACACGGTTAATTAATGACAACGCACAGATTTAATTAGATACGTTACGTATAAGAGCGTTGCTTTATTAAACAATGAAAATGCGAAGTAATGGCTTTGTGAAGATTTTGACTTTATTGAGGGTAACATATTTGGTATACTTGATTTACTTTCAGTTGGGTATAAAATAAGTAAAAAATTCAAAGAACAGTGAGTAGAAAAACTTTTCTTTCATAAAAAAAACTTAAAGACGTCTCATAATTCTAGTGTTTGAAATAGAAATGCAAATTATTTTTATTAAATTAAATGTATGCTACATACCTTTATCCTTTAACAGTATCTTAAGGACTTCAATTAGTAAAAAGAAACGCACGCGTATAACCAATTCATTTAAAATACTAAAAGCTTGGTTTTCTAGTTCTCTATAATAATAAAAACAACTAAATATAGATGTTCCTTTATGGATGTCACTAATTTTCTTTTTATTAATATTCACAATATTTTTTTAAATAAATATCAAACAAAGAACTTGACAAAATATAATTTGATTTACATGCTACTATAAGACTAATACTGCCACGTTTCAGAATAAAGAAGCAATAATAAACATTAACTTCAAACACGCAAACGTAATAACAACATTTGCAGTGACTTGAGTATGCAGTTGTGGCTTAATATATATTGTAAAATTATGGTGATGAAAGTTCAATATACAACAACAAAACTACTTGCATCATTACAACAACACCGAAAGAACCATCAACAACCACGAACCTACTAAAATATCGCATATTCACGCGAACACAATGCGTGTTTTGACATACAAAAGATATTATCGTCCGGGAAGTTCGGTGCACTATAATTGATATTCATGCGTTATTCACTTCTTCACTATCGGGGGGTAGAAAGGGTGTCAGCCCGGAAGTAATAAGTCGTCTTTTGTTTGTTAGCCGTACTGATAGCATCTCGAGTTTTAATAATGGCCGATGCAGGTGGCGATTAATTGTCGTGCTAAAGTTTGTTCTCGAACGAGGTGCATTAAAGGGTTTTATATTGCTTTAATACTACTGTTGTTTATAGTATTAGCCAGGTAAGAATTAAGTTACTTACAGACTAAATAACATTAAGTTTTTTAGTAGGTAAATACCAGAGTAGAAATTGGGTGTTGATCTTAGCTGCAATTTGTTCTTAATAGTTGTTTAAGGTGGCTGAATTCCAAACCTTTATCAGCTGTTAATAAAACTATATTATTTTTATTTTAAATACGCTTGTTTCTCTGATTTTAACCATTTTTTTTCTAATTTGTAGATGTCAGAAATAATAGAATAGGGATCGAATTTGAACAATGAACGTACCAAGCTACTACGCCACTGCTACGAGATACTACGCAGCTACGACTACATGGAACAATGTTATATTCGTACTTTTTAAGAAAATGCGTTGCAAAAATATCCTTCCTAAAACTTCTTAGAGAGTCGTTACTGTGATACATCCATACTATTATTATAAATTCAAAAGTAACTTTGTCTATCTATATTTCGGTAACGTTTTCACGGCTAAGCCGCTGAAATTATTTGTATGATGATTGATGGTGAAATTATAATGGAGATCTTTTGATTCTAAAGTAAGGATATAGGCTATTATTTACTGCAATAACCGATATAAACTACTTTACCTAGCTTTACCCGGGATGCCGCCTGCATCCCGGGTAAAGCTAGTAGTCCTATATATTACAAGTATTTGATGAATAAACTGAAAACATATTGAAGTACAGAGCTCTCTTTACGAAACTCGTAATGTAATATACACATATTTTAATTAAAGTTCATATTATATGATGCTCCAGTAAGCTTTATTGGATATAAATATTTCTACCAAGTAATATCATAGATATAGAGGTTAGTGCCTACATAGACAAATAATACTCTTATGAGTTATAATGATACTCTTATACTCTTATTGGCTTTTGTCTGCGGCTCCGCCCGCGTATATGTCGATTATCGCGGTTAACAGTAGCCAATATCCTTCTTCAAGGATCAAAGTATCTCCGAGCCAAAATTCATTATAATCGGTGCATTGGTTTAGTTGTTTTTTTTTCTTTTATGGTATAGGTGGCAAACGAGCAGACGTATCACCTGATGGTAAGCGATTACCGGCGCCTATAGACACCCGCAACACCAGAGGCGTCACAAGTGCTTTGCCGACCTTTAGGGGATTGGGAAAGGAATGTGGGGAGGGATTGGGGTATGGGCCTACGGTATCCTCACTCACTCGGTGAAACACAGCGCAAGCGCTATTTCACACCGGTTTTCTGTGAGGCCGTGGTATCACTCCGGTCGAGCCGGCCTATTCATGCCGAAGCGTGGCTCTCCCACGATATATAAGTTGTGAAAGCGTAACAAACAAACAGAGTTAGGTAGTTTGTTTTTATTATAGATCAATTTTATTTATAAGTACTTGCCATTAAGTAAACCTAGTTTGCAAATATCTAGTCAAACTAGTAATAAAGTTGAAATACAAAGCTAAAATAGAACTTTTGACACGGGGTCTAATTTCCCGAAGCCACTGCAGAGAGCAATCAACTACTCGGTATAATGGCTGAAAAGATTGTATGGAGTGGTCACAGGCCGAGCATGACTATTTGAAAACACACTAACGAGACACTTTGAGGCTTTGAGCTAAGGAAACACACTTGCAATAGTAAAGAAGTACGGTTGCTCGAGTTTTCTAGCTAGTTTTTAAAGAGTGTATATAAACTTTTTATACACATTATATCTGTCAACGAAGCGATATAGTTTTTTTAGTGTGTGCGTTTAAATTGGTTTCGATTTATAAGTAAACCTAGTAGGTGTTGATTCAATAGAATTTGAAAATTCTCATTCCCTTCTCATACTAATGATCAAATGAAATCAAAATAATTATAATAATACTAACCATCACATCTTTTGTAACTGTCTACCAGTTTAATTTGGGATAGAGTCAATGTGTAAGATTGTTATTTTCCGTTAAATTTAAATAAATGTATCAAAATTTCAGTGAAATTTAATTTTATTTAAGTCATTCTAAAGGTAAGACTTATATAACTCGTAGATTATTTGCAAGAATTTCTGAATTTTCATTCCCGAGAACAATGTTTTTTACGTTGATATTTCACTGACCACAAATACGGGAGCTGAACAAAATTAGAACACAACGAAAATCTCATAGAAAATTTATAAGAGGCGAGAGGGAACAAAGGACAGACATTACGAACACTGATGAGAGGATCAGAGTGCATCAGTTGTGTGGTGTTTCGCAAAAGTAATAAAAATCCCATTCGGAGAATAGGATTTTATATTCTATTTGCATGCGGGCAAAATATCGGCAAATTTAAAAACGGAAGAAATTATCCAACGACTTTGTTTACTAACGTTTCTATATAATGGTATAAATTATTTTATCTTTATTGTATTATGAGGATAATATTTAAACATAGCGTTTTTCAGAACGTGTAATTTTTATAAAATAACTGGTCTGGAAGAAATCGCCGTGAGCGATAAGACCGCCAATTGTTGCATACACCTTTGTTAATCATCTTTTGTTATGTATTTTTTTTCTGTCATTTTATGTATACAATAAAGATATATAAATAAATAAATAAATAAATATAACATACTAAGATTAACCCGCGGCTTCGCTCATATTTAACAAAAAGTTCATCCTATGTTACTTCTAATATCTCCACGAATATGTGCACAAAGTGTCATGATGATCGGTTAAGTAGTTTTTGCGTGAAAGCGTAACAAACAAACTTACTCTCACCTTTATAATATTAGTGTGATTTCGAACATTTGACACACAACAGTCGTATATGTAACCACTGTGCCACTGCGGCAGTGATTGTCATTTAAATTAAAAGTCAAATAATTTTATTTACTTTGAGATGATGTCTCTTTTTAATATCTAAGTGGGGTAGTTAGATATGTTTAATCACATGTACCTACTGTGAGTATATTTGTAAAGATGTATTTAATTGGCAACTAACATTAAACCCTAAAACTAGTAAAAGTCAAGGTCGCTCTAACCAATAGCAGATCCCAACAAACATTTACCACAAAAAAGACAAAACTCAGTTCCATTATAACCGCTGCTTAATCCGGGGAAATCCCGAAGCTTGAACTCCACATAAATATTTCATCGTGCCTTAAACGCGTCCGGTACACCCTAAACCCAACTAGGTCAACCAACTAGCATCGCGTATTTTGTATGTATGAGACGAATGTCTGTGGAGGACGTATTTAAAAGTAGACATTTGACTGGACGAAGCACCGACTGAATACCAAAATGTTTACGAGCTCTACTCCAACTCCTTGGAAACTATTACATTTTTAAATAGCTTGGGCGCATCGATCGTGGCTCGCATACACAACACTGGCCACAAACCAAGAGTAATAATTTAGGCAGTGTTGAAAATATAATGTCTCGTGATAATACAGATACAAATAAATCATTTTTAGGCTTGCAGAATACGCTGGAAGTATTTGTAAATAAAGTGATTATTACTTTTATTTGTTTTTTTCTTATGGTAAAGGCGGGCAAATAAGCAGACGTATCGCCTGATGGTAAGCTATTACCACCGCCCATGGACACCTGCAACACCAGAAGCGTCACAAGTGCATTGCCGGCCTTTGGGGGAGATAGGGATAGGGGGGTTGGGATATGGGTTTCTGGTATCCTCACTCACTTTCTGAAACACAGCGCAAGCACTATTTCACACCGGTTTGCTGTGAGGCCGCGGTATTACTACGGTCGAGCTGGCCCATTCATGCCAAAGCATGGCTCTCCCACGGTGCATATTTTGTTGATGTTATTATTAGTATAGTTAGATATTATGTATGTTACGGATTTGCTCAGTTATAGAACTGTATTGGGTAGATGCAGTGTATAGCAGAATGCATATTTATCCTAAGTAATATGTAAAAATATTAAACCAATCAATTGAAATTTGTCCAGTCTGTTACGCTGTCATGGCTAAGTTGCTGCACCGATTTTAATGAAATTTGACATGAAGATACTATGATCTTTGGGTAAGAACATAAGCTAAACTTTACTGTTATAATCATTCGAATTTTACTTTTCGAAAACGTAATGTTACATACAACCGTTATCGCGTTTGAATAAATATGCTGCGCAATCCCAAGTACATAAGAAATATTAGATAGCACACGAAACATACATTCCTGAGAATGAATTTACACGTTCATACTTGCTTAAGTATGTACGTGATTTGAGAAAAATAATAGTAGTGTAGTATTATTATTATTACAAGAACTAGCAACATTAATACTAAAATATAAACAGTGTTAGTAGGTTGTGCAATATTCTTATTTTCTTTATATATTTTACTAGCAGCCCGTCCCGGCTTCGCACGGGGTAGACAATTATTTATTTTTAGAAATTTGGATATAAAAACAGTTTTTCACAAATATTTTTATTTATTAAAAAATTATTATTTATTAATTATATATTAAAAAAAACCCCACAGTTATATTTGTATGTAAGTCTATTTGTTCCATTTCTTTGATGGTTTAATTGGCGGGCACTTAAATAAGTAATATTTACATAGGATATTATATACATTTTTACTATGTTTTTTTAAGTAATTAGAATAAAAGCAGAGTCGAATAAAATATATACAGTCTAAATTAAACGTTGACAACTTTCAACTAAAAATGTATCTACCTATACATCTAGGTATTTCAAAGACATTTTTGTTCGTGTCGATAGAAACTTGCCTATCATTATTTAGTTTTTCCTTACAAAATTATTTTTTTTTTTGTTTGGTTTTGTTGTTTTGTGCTTTTTATTTTGGTTTTATATATTTTTGTGTTTTTTTTTGTTTTTTATTTTTTATTAAAAAAGGGTTTGTCATTAATCATTTTCATTCTTATTATTACTTAATAATTTACATTTTTAATATTTTTTATTTTACAGGTTTACTTTTACATTATTTACAGATATAATATTAAGGTAGATTTACGTTTTTTACTTTTATATTTGTCAGTTTTTATCTTAAAGCTTCACTGTAAACTACGTTGGCAGTGGTATTTGTAGATGGCAACAAAATATATTGATTTTCAGGAGATCCCACTCGAGAAAGGGCAACATATAGTTGTCCATGAGAAAAGCATTCTTTTCTTAGGTCGATGCCAACCATCGAAAATGTTTGACCCTGGGACTTATTTATTGTGAGGGCAAATGATGTTTTTAGAGGAAACTGTAACCTCTTAAAAGATATAGGCAAGTCCGTAGGAATCATGGGGATCCGCGGTATGTGGGCGAGCTGTCCGGCCGCGGCCCCGGTGATTATAGTGGCTACTATGACGTTCTCCCGCAATTCCTTCACCAGAAGTCTCGTGCCATTGCACATGCTGGGAGGGCATAGGTTCCTCAGCAGCATTACGGGAGTGCCTACCTTTAATTGTAGTTCGTGGGGCGGCAAGCCGGAAGGATTCAGGGAATTTAAAAATTCTTGTGGATAGTGCACTGTATCTTCGATGTTGCATACTGTGTCAATAGATTTGTAAGATTTAAATTCACCGGGTACTTTTTCCATAATAATTTTGTTAATCTCATTAACCGATTCATTTCGCGGGGACACTATCGCTCTCGAACAGAGCCAATTGAAATTTCTCTCCGTAAGATTTTGTATGTCCGGATATATTGTGTCCACAAGAATTTCTAGACTCTGAACGATTTGACCCAATTCGTTATCCAACAATACCTGGGGACTGTTTGCAACCGGAGACGGTAATTTTCCGTCTCCAAGTTTTAGAAGTTTTTGTGAGAAATTATTATCGTCATTGTCACTTAAATGTGCTCTCATATTTGTGCGCAGATTAAGAGTTTCAATCGATTGCCATAAAGTTGATGATTTAAGGCAAGCTCGAATAACGTCAGCTCGAGTACCTTTTGTTATAACTGGTAATGTTTGACGAAAGTCTCCAGCTAAAACAAACGTCACGCCCCCCATTATACGGTCTGAGCTTCGGATGTGTCTCAGCGTGCGCTCCACGGCTTCCACGTGCGCCCTGTGGCTCATGGTGCACTCGTCCCAGATGACCAGCGAAGTGTCTTGTAAGAGCTGCCCCAGCGGACCGTTTTTGCGGATCGAGCACACAGATTGTTGTTCCAAAGACACAGCCAATGGTAATTTAAATGTAGAGTGAGCAGTCTTTCCATCATTTAATAGGGTTGCAGCAATTCCGGACGATGCCACTGCGACAGCTTTTTTTCCAGATTGACGTACTTTTGCCAACACTAAATTGGCAAGGAAGGTTTTGCCTGTTCCACCGTCCAAAACAAACAGTTTACCGCTGTGATTTTCAACACTGTACTATAGCATCGAATGCTATTTTTTGATCTGCCACCGGCGCTATGGCGGTTTTGTTTACTGTTTGAATTTTTTAATTCGTAATATCTTTTGAATGGAAAGTCCAATTTAAATAATTTAAAAACTATTTTATAGGTAGTTAAATGGTCTTGACCATAAAATAATTTATTTGGATAAGGATTAATATAAACACATAAATAGCATGGTTTGGATTTGATTAGCATTTTCATTAATGTTTAAAATGAAAAAAGTTGTTGTAGTGACATAACTACAATAGTTGGACATATGCTACCGCGGAGTTTTTTGTAGACATTATGATGTTCTTCAATATTGTTGTACATTATTTTGTTCTATCGCTAATAGTTTCAGCAGCGCATTCGACGAAAGACATTTTAAGACTCATTTTTCTACACCTTCGGTTACATTGTTCAAATTTTACCAAGGATCCCTAATTTTTTTCAAAATGAAATGTAGCCTATGTCAAATTGGAAGAATGTAGCATTCTATTGGTGAAAAATTTTTTTAAATCGGCCCAGTACTTTTTGAGCCTATTCATTACAAACATACAAACATACAAAAATAGGTACAAATCTTTCCTCTTTATAATATTAGTGTAGATTACAAAAACCAACAATGGTTTATTTATTTCCAATTCAAATTACCGTGGGCAGGCCACGCCTTACCGTGGGAAAGCAACGCCTCAGCATTAATGGGCTGGCTCGACCGGAGTGATACCACGGCCTCACAAAAACCCTTGCGCTGTGTTTCACTGAGTGTTTGAGGATACCGGAGGCCCATACCCCAACCTCTCCCTACATCCCTTTCTCCAACCCCCAAAGGCCGGCAACGTACTTGTAATGCCTCTGGTGTTGCGGGTGTCCATGGGCGGCGGTAATCGCTTACTATCAGGTGATACGTCTGCGCGTTTGCCCCCTTATAACATACAAAAAAATTGAAATTAAAAGGTCGCATAGTTTTGCATAAAGACAGAATGTATGTAGATTGCAATTTTTAATAATAAATCACTTAATCATACACAATATAATGTTATGTATATAGGTATAAATTGGAACTTATACAGGTGAAGTTAGAAGCACACATCTGGTACATTACCGTTGATAAATAGCGGCATTCTTGAACATTTTCATTATATGAATACTCATCTTCAAACTATAAAACTAATTCACAACTAAGTATCAATTCTATAAATACAAAACTTTGTAATAATTCTAATAGATCAAAAATCGCTGGTATTTACTAGCAGTTTCATATTCCAAAAACGTAGAACAAAATATATTTTAGTTTGGCAGAAGTAATATTAGACATGTTACTCAACTTAGTCTATATTTACTCATTTCTAACTTTGTGTGTTCCGAAAATTAGAAACTGATTAGAATTAGGAACATCATATTGATTTAAGATGATGTATTAATATGTGTCAACAAATTTTCACCATTATTTTTTTTAACTTGAATAAATGTGAAATCCGGCTCGAAGGACCAAAATGTTTGATGATGGTAGACAAAAAAGGGACTGTATTTTGCGCTGGTCTGTAATATCTAGAAGGATACAGAGTCGTACAGAGCAGTGATCCCGAAGTTGTTGTGTGTAAAGGTTCTTAAACCTAATAATTATTTCATTTCTAATTATTAATTTGTTCTTCGACAGACAAGTAATGAAACCGACATCGCACGGAGAATATCCACATTGGATTGGAAGTGGACCGGTCATATCTCTTAGTGGCATGTTTGACGCTTGAGCTGACTTGTGCTAGAGTATTATTACGTTTGTCACATAGTAGAAAGTAACCAGAGGTACGATGTAGAGACGCCATATTTGTCTATTAATACAGTTACTGTATTGTATATTCGAAATGTTTTGAATTAATAAATTGTAGGACGAAGTTAATAATTATATATACAATAGTTTAATTACTACGAAAACTAAACTTTAGACTAAGAGATACAAATAGCGGCCTCATCACTCAAAGGCAATCTCTTACAGGCAATCATGACTGATAAGCCTTTAAGTAAATTGATTAACAGCATGGGTGTCTATGTCAATTAGAGCTTATTATTTACGCACACAGTACTTCTGTATAGTAAGTGGCTTTTTTCCTTGAAAAAGTTAAGTACAAAATAATACTAACTATATATAATCTTCGCCCACGTAAATAAGCTAATACTCGTACTGGGTATTGTATATTTGATCTGATAATATCATTTCAAATTTAGCACTAATCTGCTTAGCCTACCTATTGTCCAACGGTCGTGGTCAAACTATCGGGTGATAGTTCAGTCACTTTAGCGATAAGAGTTAATTATCTCACGGGTAGGCTAGTGGCAGAGAGAAAATGGTTTCTAAAACCTATACAGAAAGCATAAAATGCCTCTCGTACTAAAAATCGATTTCATTTTTTAGTTTACAAACCGTATGAATTCGTATCAGCATTTTACCATTTATAATTAGAGACTGTATCTACGGAAAATACCAGATCACTATTGTACTGTATTTTGAGATGTATTTATGTTTCCAAGGCTAGGCCAGTACAGACTGCCTTAGTTTTATTTTAAATTTTTCATCGTGTTACGCGAGTTGATACACTCAAAAGTCGTACAAAACACACGAATTATTAAAGTTTTCATAGATTTAATTATATTTTAAATTCAGATAAAAAACGATAATCACACTAAATAACGTGAGTTTGTCAAGCAAAATCTTTGTAAAGAGAAGTAAAGCTTTAAAGTTCGTTTGGAGAAGGAGCGCAGAAACCTAAAAAATGAATTATGGTAGAATTTTGCGCACACTACCAGTTACTACGTAGTCTTTGGTGACTACTAGTTACTATAAATATTCAATTGACTGTCATTTGCCATAAAATAAAATAATTTAATAAAATTATTGTATACATACCACACTCCCTAGTTATAATGCAAGAACCCGATAGTGCAAAGGAGACAAAGACAACATTGTCATATTAAGCCCCCACAAGATCAGACAAGCAGACTTTGGACGTAATCTCTGAAGCCACGCTAAGATAACGCAAAGCCTAGACCAGATTACGTTGGTACTTTGGCACGCTAGGGAATATTTCACTATGTAACATAGTTTTGATGTTGAAAATGTGTTCGCGAGTGTATGAAAAGAAAATGTGATGCACAGCGTTCGAAATGAAAATTATCTTTGGAGCAGAATATGTTACAAATCCTTTGTTTAACATTTAGAGTACTATTTACAAAGACCACCAGCTGTAAACCAATTGTAATCATAGCTTGTTGATAAAAGAGAACCTTAACAGATATAAAAAATGAAGCAATTTATAAATAATCCGATATTGATAGAACTGTTTTTGTACATTGTTCCTACTTTTTAAAGGTTCACATTTAATGTTAAAGATTGATAGCCGCTAATAACTTGATTTATACGTTGTACGTTTTGATAAGTCATGATCGTTAGGGTCGTTGCTATGTAAGATTTAATCTAACGAGCAAATTTTCTTATTTCTGTAATTATTTTTACATCAGACCTATAACATGTTTACTACAGAGAGAATCAATTGAGCTTATAACCTGATTTAAATTTACGAACTGAACAGCTCTCTGACATTACATATTCATTCATTTGTACACTGAAACTGATTTGAACAAAAACAACATTTAGGTATTAACTGAAAAATAAATCCCAACAGTAAGTGGGCTTTTCATGTAACTGTCAGAGAAGGTAAAGACGGGCTCCCTAGAGAAATGTAAATAATTTAGAACGGACCTTGAGCTTCAAGGGACCTATTAAATTCCTCCTGTTTGCTACCCTAATTAGGTAAATTACTCCTGGGAATATGCTGTCGTGTGTAAAAAACTGTCACGCTAAATTAAAATCAAAGCCGTGAGTGTCAAATCGCTTCAAACACGCATGCCTGCCACCGAAAGGGGTATTAAATTGTCTAGTGAGGATTAAGAAGGCTTTTGTTTTTAACGAATCGAATTTTTACACGCTATCTATTAAATTCGGCTATCAATTAATTAGTCTATCGCAGAACATATTATGCCTCTTCAAACGTGAGCCATAGCCCTTGGTCCTAAGAATATTGTATAAGATTGTGTACAAGACAATATAGATAAGATATAGATAAGATTGTGTATAACTTATGACCTAAGTTTGATATGTGTCTATTTGCATCTTTATCACGGCATTTTTGAACGCAGACTTCATCAGATACAAGACATTTGAATAACTTGGATTCGGAATTGTCAAGGAACCTGTTCAAGTCAATGAACTAACAATTTTCACAATGATTTATACGATCAATTGACTTCATGTGATATTAAAAGAAATATAGTTAATA
Organism: Spilosoma lubricipeda; assembly: GCA_905220595.1. Taxonomy (NCBI): domain Eukaryota; kingdom Metazoa; phylum Arthropoda; class Insecta; order Lepidoptera; family Erebidae; genus Spilosoma; species Spilosoma lubricipeda. The sequence goes on along the minus strand of HG992281.1, from coordinate 18,286,800 downwards.
GTAAATGACCGTAACAAATAACTATGTTTATCAATTTGTTTAAATTTCCTATTAATATCGTCTGCTTATAACTACTTTTTAATAAGTTACGGGAGACCCAATTCACTCAGAACTAAGAGGGGCCGAGAGGAGAGGGTGGCAACGCACTTGCGTCTTTTGAGATGTCTATGAGCGGCGGTAGTCAATTGCCACCTGCTTGTTTGTCCTCTGTACTATAAGAAATAATTTATGGAATGTTAAATCTATATCCATTCATTAGATCATGAAGAAGAGCTAACCCACGCAACCTTGTTTGCGTCTCCTGTTGCCCGTATCGTGATAATTACCCCCGCTTTTGAAACATTTTCCATTGGTGCTCCGCTCCTATTGATCTTAGCGTAATGATAGCCTTTAGTTTTCCTCGATAAATGTACTATCCAACACTGAAAGAATTTTTCAAATCCGACCAGCGGTTGCTAAGATTGGAGCGTTCAAACAATAAACTCTTCAGTTTTTATATTAGTATAGATAACAATAATATTTTCGTACATCTGACACATAACGCCATCTAGTTTCAAATAAACTGTCACATATGCTGCCACGGAATCATTGAAACAGTTGTATACAATATAATACTACTACTTTCTACTTCCCTGTTACGTGACGAAAGCAATGTATGTCTGTACGGGTCTTGATTGAAACGTTTACATATGGCACAGTGATTTCACACCGGCTATTCTATGGCAAATGTTAAGAAACCGCATGATATTAGGAGGTAATATTTTTAGCCATTCCGAGGAGTTTATAAGGGTTGTAACGAGTTAAGGGGGTATGTTGGCAATGGCTCCCTGTGGCACTTGTTAGCTATAGTACAACTTAAGTATAGTACTTAAGGTTCAGTATCATCACAGAATATGTGCGTACATATTTTGGAAGTTTTGTGATAAAGAACTTAAACTTAAAGACTTTCTTACATGACTTATATAGCTGGTTGATTTCTAAGAAGCGATTTACACAAATCTATCTACTCAGTATTTATCCCGTGGATGTTGTCGGAAACTATTAAAGGAGTAAACTTAACAGGACAAGGGCATTGCATACAGAAGAAGAAAAACCTTCAAATAAATTATATACCAACCCTTCTGAACAACACGGCAAAAAGATCTTTTTCAACAGGAAGCCCATGCTTTTGCCTTCTGGTAAGCTTAGAGCCGTTCGCACGACGTTCTGCTCTGGTCTTCTCATAACATGTCCGTACCACCTCAATCTCCTTTCCGTTAACTTGCTCTGTATTGGAGTCACCTTAAAAGTACCACAGATATACTCGTTGCGGACGCTGTCCATTTTAGTTACTCCCCCGGACCACCTCACCATTTCCGTGCTGTGCAGTTTTTGAACGTGGCATTATTTGACGGGCCAATATTCAGCACCATATATTATTGTCGGTCTGATCGACATTTTGTACACTTTGCCTTTTGTGCGTATTTCGAGTATCGCGCGGTCATCCTGTTTTCATCAAAAAAAAAAAAATATTTTATTGAAGTAGATAATGCTTTATGATATTGTAATTATAAGTTATAAAAACCATTAATTGAACTAGAACTTAGTATTTTATTTTGAAAATCTTCATTTGCTTTAAGAGCGGAAAATTCGTGACTTTTTCAACAAAACATACATAAAAACAGAGCATTCTTGGAGTCGTTGGGGTTCATATCTTTTCAGAGTCTGTTGAGTGCGAGACAAATTAAAGAGAAGTCCTATTGTAGGGTGACCATATTTTGGTAGTATTTTTATAAACATGCCGATCAATTACTTGTAAAACCCTACACATTTATTATAAGCGTTAGGATACATACATATTCTACATATTACAGTATATACAGCAAAATAAAAACGGGAAAAAACGTTTTCACCATTGGTTAGACTGAAAATTGCTACCAATGATAGGCTGATAAGAAAGCTAGATGTCCTCATAAGGTTCAATATAGTTCAAGGGAGTGAAACGCTGAACGATGTTTGAATAACATGAAATCTAGCAACAGTGTAGGTGTCGATAATAAATCACGTGGTTACCGAATCTGTACTTTTGTTTCTCAGTTCAGAAATAAGTTTTAACTTTAACCTCAATTTTTGTAGATATTAATACTATATTATTATACACTGTAATGCATTAACTCTCAAATACCCAACGTGCATGAGTTTTGATAGAATCGAGTCACGCTATATTTCATGTTTTTCCCTTAAACAACTCGTGGCGACTCGCGTTTTCTAATCGGGTAGTTACTTACTTGTAATTGTTTTTTTAGGGATCCGTAGCCAAATGGCAAAAAAAGCGAACCCTTATGGATTCGTCATGTCTGTCCGTCCGTATGTCATATCCACTTTTCACGAAACTATAAGCACTATAAGGTTGAAACTTGGTAATTAGATGTATTCTGTCAACCGCATTTTTTTTCAAGATTTTTACATAAAAATAGAAAAAAAAAAACAAAACTTAAGAGGTGTCAAATGACACCCGGATGGAACGAAGTTAGCATATCAAATATATATACTACTACTAATAAAAGTGCGCATAAAATACTCAAATTATTTTGGAATAATTAGACTGTACAAAATATACTATAAAACAATATATTTTCTGTAAATAAATGCAAAAAGCCAACATCACGTGGTATTCCCAGGCGGTCAACCATCCAAGTACCAACCACGCCCGATGCTGCTTAACTTCGGTGATCGGGCGAGAACCGGTGTATTCAACATGGTGTGGATGTTGGCAATCAGTTTATTATATTTAACGTTGAGTATCCAGCACTATGACGTCAACTCAATATTAATATAGCAAAAAGTGTTAGATGTCCGAAAATGTTTTTTTTTTTTTAGAAACGTCTGAAAAGAAAAGAAGCTCAATATAAAGCAATGTAATTTATTTAGTGTACTTACAGAAGGTTTAATATAAAAAGTAGTGAAATGTGCAAATATTACCATAATAAATGCTAAACTATATGAATAACATGTGTTTTACTGTGCAAAACAAGTCCAATACCATGGTAATGATAGAAACCTACAACAGTCTATTAAATGTATACTAGGGGTCGACCAGTGGTCGAAGTTTGATCATATTTTATTTTAGCTTTATGCACTTCTCCTCCATATAAACTTAAACTATTCATAATTTAATACTCCTTCGCGTATATAAAGTTCTTAAAAAGGGGAATAAAGGTTTTCCTTCACGTATTCATATATGTCATAGTACCCGAAATAAACTCACCATGGTGAATAAGAAATAAAAAATTCTTTTACAAAAATGTGCTGGAAAATATTTCTTGTACCGTAAATGTCTCATGTTCTTACTAAAAGATGGTTCCAAAGCGAACCGTCGAGGCGGCGAAGGAGCTGGCATTCAGACTGTGAAGTCCTCGTCTCGCTCCCCCATTCATTGTGATGATTGCTCCGCACTCATTATACCTATACAAGCCGACTTGTGACTGTCCCGTCAGGATGTTTGAGCCAACCATCGCTGCTATACTAATGACGATGTTTTTATACGATTCTATTTTTGTGTTTGTACATGTATAGATTTATATATATTTTATTGTGACAAATACAATACATGAAAAAAAAAGATTTTCATCACACTAATATATTAAGGTGAGAGTTTGTGAGTGTGTGTGTTTGTTACTTCTTCATGCAAAAACTACTCGACGGATAAAACTTTACAGTAATATAGCTTGTACAACAGAAGAACACATGTAATAGGGTACTATTAGCCGCGATACCCGACATAAAAGCGGGCGGAGCTGTAGGCAACAGCTAGTTAGATTATAATTTTGAGCAGATAAAGACCACAGAAAAGGAGTTGGTTTAGAATTACTTGTTTTTACACGGTTTGTTTGTCAAAACGTTATTTATGGAATAAATAATAAATAAATATTTCGGACATCTAACACACAACGCCATATAGTTCATGGTTAAGCAGAGCTTGTATTATGGGTACTAGACAACTGATGTAAATACATAATAATATATACTTTTTTTGTAAATACATACATATAAATATAAATATACATAAATATATAAATACATAGTAGATATACATAGAAAACACCCAAACTCCAAAACGAATATTTGCAGATCATACAAACATTTGGTCCGACCCGGAAATCGAACCCGAGACCTCAAACACAGCAGTCGCATACGCTACCACTATGCCACCGAGGCAATTCAAATGTTTCATTTGTAAATATATTTCTAAAATACTGTGGTTCGTTCTCATTCAAATTTAATGGAAAAGTATTAAACTTAAATAATGAAATTAAAAAAATATCTAAGTTTATTAAATCAGTGATACTTTATTAACATTGATCTATTTCATGTTTAAAATAGCAATGAAGTATTTTTTTTATATTTCGAAAGCATCCAAAAAGACAAATTTGAAAAACATTTCAGATATAAAAAGCCTAGCCAAATTGCATTCTACAAATGTAAACGTTAATAGACAACTAAGCAATGTGTAAGAATGACGTCTCTCAAAGCTAAGTCACGGGGTCAAACAAGTAATTAGCCAATAATTTAAGAATATAGGCGTTAACGATTATATAGAAAGTATAACAATTATCTACGCGTAACACTTTCAACTTGGCAAGGGAAAGGTCAGTGAATTCTTCTCATAACTTTAGCTCTGTACATTACCAAATAGGACTACGTTTCCTTACCTAAATATACATGCTGGTACGTTTAATACTTCACTACTTATTCTCAACACTTTCATTTTTCTAAAATGACGAAGGTTGGCGGCTCATATACCTTTATTGAGAAAATGTAGATTATGTGTGAATGTGGATTTAGTGATCATAAGTACGCATCGTATTAGATACTTTCTTACTTTTCAAGAATTCTTAGAAAGATTATTACGTTAATTCTATTAGTATGTTTATCAATGATATTATCACCAGTCTGTAACAGTCCACCTTTGGAAATGGATCTCTCTTTAGAAAAGAGCTTTTAGGCCTATTTTATCATCTTAGCGAGATGTGTTGATATGTTGATATAGGATTTGCATTTAGGTTTTTTTTTGTTTGTATGTTAGGGTGGAATCTTACAACTCAATTTTGAAGCAGATATCTTAAATCAATTTTGCTGAAATTTCGCAAGCAATGACATGGAGCTGTACTGATGCTAGAGCTAGTAGGTGGCCAAAGGTAAAGAAACGTAGCAAAACCTTCGAGTTCGATCTCGTTTGATTTGTTTTGACGAGTACTTTATGTTTTCCTGTATCAAGGATCTGATCATGGAGCCAGGGTATTCCAATAAAAGTTTGTTTTTAAAATTTATTTATTAATTAGGTGTCCTTATCTTACGTCGAAATATAACGGTGTTCTAAATTTATCTTTTTTTTACAGTCCTAGGTGGATTGCTAACTTAGTCGGTTCTTATGATACCCATGGGGTGAATAGGAATATTGACACTCCGTGTTCATAATGCGTCACTACAAGGCGTTATTAACGAATTTAATAAATATTATCGTGAGTTATTTCTTTAAGAGTTGGTTATGACTTGAAGTCATAAGCAACTCATCATAAATCATAAATTTGCATCAATCGGGATTACAGAAGAGCACATAGATATAGAAAACTGACACAAAAGAGTAAGTAGAGATGAATTAAACACCACATGTGGCTAACTATAACAAAATAAATGAAAAGTTTTTTAATATCATTTGTTTCTAATTAAGTTGTTTAATCAACTAGTTTTTGGCCAACGGCTCTGTTGTCTGCTGTATCAGTTTTCGCGGTAAAAAGTAGCCTGTATCCTTCCACAGCAATTAAAGTAAGAAACAGACAGATAGATAGACAGAGCTACTTTCGAATTTATAATAACAATTACGCAGAATGGATGATTGAACCATCATATTTAAAATATTGCAAGATACTTCGACAAAAATAAACATCTTAAGTATACTTGAGAAAAAAAAAGGCCCAGTCACACTTGAAGGTTTTTTAAACGAGGCAAAATAGGATGTACGCAAATAAAGTTGGAGACGTCAAAAGGGACGCACGAAGACTCCTCCGGTATTCAACGATTCACAAGCACCTTGAAGAGAAAATAAATAGTATATAAATAGCTTAGAATCATTTTGAATATATTATTTTCAACAGAAAATCTACTTTGTTAGCTAAAGTTGCCTGGTTTTCCTACAAAAATCAATTGTGAAATACAATGAGTGGCATATAGTGTAATTTAGAAGGATGGTCAATTTATAGAGAGATAGCTTTTGCCCGCGGCTCCACCCACGTTTTACTTGAAACCGCAGCAAATAGTAGCTTATGTCCTTCCTCAAGAATCAAATTATCTCTATGCCCAATTTCTTTGAAAACAGTGCAGCGGTTTAGTTGTGAAAGTATAACAGACAGACAGACGAGAGTTACTTTCTAATTTAGGATTTTAGTATGGATTAAACAACTTGAATAAGAAATACAAAATATTATAGAAATTTAACTGATGTTTTCATAATGCACGCAAAAATATTCAAACCAGAAAAAATCTATCTAATGATACTTCGTAAACTGTAATTTTTTTCAGAAGTACACCAAATACTTATATATGCATAAATAATATTAAATAAAAGAAACCAACACAAGTAAATATATAAAGCAAAATTTTCTCTTAACTGTAGCTAAAGAGGAAAAAGGAACAACAAGACAAGAAGCACTACAATTAAAAACTAAACTTAAGTCATTTGCTCGCCGACAACATTTAGTAGTATAATTGTAAGTTGCGCCACCTTGAAGACAGAAATTGGCATAATTGGTGAGCCAACACGGCCAGGAGCTTAATCGTGTTATCTTCAAAAGAACACCATTACGTCATTAGTGTTGAATAGATTAATCTGATTAAATGTGCAGAAGAAGGTTCAGGGGGCGACTTTCGCAATGCTGTTTGTTTTGGTAAATAACAGACGGAAAATCATTTTTCACTCAGTTTTTCTTTAAAATTTATCCGCGTCCAACTCGCATGAAACTAATTTTCTAATAAATAATGTGACATCGATTGATGTAATATTAACGTAGCTACAGATCGTTCGAGTTAAGAAAGTAGTGACGTACTTATAACCCATTTGGTTTCAAGAAATTATTAATTTTTACGAAAGTTTAGAAACAGATTACTCGTCACTATCTTGTAGGTTGGTACATGTACCAACCGTGTGAATTAAATAAACTGTATTAATATGGAAAGGAGGCAAGTATTGACTTCCATTTGTCGTTTTGATACTCTAATGGTTAGAATTACTTTTTTAAATGGTAGCTATAATAGTTACGACATGTCTCATGGGGTTTCAGTCAGTATTTGTAAAGCTATCAAGCAATTTAATTATATCGTACACGCAAGCTTTGTAATTTTGATATGTAAACACTAAATATTTATATTATATGCAGAAGAAACGTACAAAATCTCATTTTTTAAACAATGTGCAACTTTAAAATAATACTTAACTAGCTGGCCTACGCAACAACGTCTGTGTCTCTTTTCAATTATGCTGGCCTCCTATAGTCTATACGTGATGTTAACTATCCTGTCCTTAGCACAACAGTAAAACAAACATTAAAAAGAAAAAAAACAATAACGTGATATGAGAATTACATATAAAATATGATCTCAACAAGCTTAGAAGTTTTAAGTAATTAAATCAAATCTGTCATGTTATAAAAAACTTTAAAAAGGTTCAAGTTATACTGGTCATCAAAAGAATAAAATCTCTATTAAAGAAATATGTACGAAATAGTTAATTTCAATGTCAGGCGATATCTTGAATACAAATAAATCGGTGGCCCGCCTTATGGTAAATGATTAGTGTTGCCTGAAAACACGTTTAACTCTAGTTGAGATTAAAAAGAAAAATTGTATAGGCAGTAAGTAGTAAGATGACTGAGCAATTGCCATTATGTTACAGCCAAAGCCTAATATATAAAGGCCTGGTTCGTGATATGAGGAGGCGTCATGGTTGGGTAAATACACAGTATATAACACTGCTGAAATATTATTAAATTAATCAAGGCAATGAAAATTTTCCTATAATAATGATTAACAACATTTCAATTGATATTTGCTTATCATTTGAACCGCCTATTGCGAAGAGTCAGATCGACTGCTTGCACGTAATGTGATAATATGACGTAACCTGGAGTAAAAACGTTTCGCCGTGCGAAAGTGACCGTCTACAAAATAATATACGTCTATAAAATACAAAATTAAAGCATTTTAGTCGATAATACATTACTGCCTCGTTGGTCTAGTGGTTAGCGTAAGCGACTGCAGATCAAGAGGTCTCGGGTTTGATTCTTGGGTCGGACTGCTGTTGGGGTTTTCTAACAAGAAATTTTTAATAGTAGCCCGGAGTATGGTGTATACACGGAATATACTGACAACTAGTTCAACCTTCGAATTCAGTTCAGGATCCTCAGGATTAGGGAGGTCCGATGCCAGTCGCCGTGTAAAAACTGATATTCAGTTAAAACCGGTGGAACTAGTAGCCGACCCCAAATCTCGGGAATAATAAAGGCTAGGAAGTTGATAATGACTCGATAATACATTACAGTGTGATAAAACGTGTGACTTACATTTTATTAACGATACTACTTATTGAATGAAACGTCACACTAAATTCTTATCTATATATAGATAGTACCCTAAACATTGACAATCTAAAGTTTTATTTAAATTGCCACCAACTCTAACAAACTTGCCCAATAATCTAAAACTTGAAATTGCACCCGAAACTCTCTCTCAATTATATCCATTGATTTACATATCCAAGGCACGGGAATAACCTCTGTACTACAGAGTACCCTTGGGGCCGAGCGATTCACTAGGGCCGCGTCCATTGCTTGTAAAGTAAGAATATTCCTAGTAAATAGTTTGAATAATTAATGTATTTCAACCATTGTGATAATATAATATTTTCGTATTGGCGTTAGAGTTGGCAATTTGAAAATGGTACGCTGGTAGATTCTTTTGTAAATTAGTAATGTATTATTAGCTTTCTCCAAGTAAGTGGAGTAAATCATTCATTTTAGTTTTTTTTTCTTGTTCTTTGTGGTTGTATGGACTGTTATAGTAATTGTAAAATTGATTTTTTGAATAATATAATTTCTTTGTGGTTTTTATGTCTGGTCTTAACTATATTTCTTTAAGAAAATCAATAATATTACTTATTTTGTTTTTTTTTTTAACAATGTGTGGCTATAAAAAAATTAATAGGTATAAATAATTTATTAGATGTCAAGTATCAAACCTTCTATCAAAGCTTTGGTTTCCTCCCAAATAAGCTGAGAAGAGATTGCCTTGTGACGTAACCGTCATTTAATCTTTATTTATTTAAATTATACTTTTTAGTATACCTATCTATTTGTATTATTATAGCTGTAATCAATCAATAGAGATAAAGAAGTTGAAGATCTAGTAAAGAAAAAAGGATTCTAATTTATTATTAACTAAGAGGTTAGAAATGTAAACCAAAAAAACGGTTAACTGAAAGATTTCAAGGAATGCTAGCGCCCAATATTATGTCGAAACAAAACTGTAGATGATCAATGATCAGCTCCTTACATGAACCCGAATCACATCCGCGGTATGTGTACGGCATAAGAAGCCTCGGTCACGTACATCGTTGCGTCAGCTGTTCGCAAGATGCTCCATCAAATATCGTTCTCATACAGATTTTTGTACAATACATAAGGAAATATTCTACGTACATAAATATCTAAATATTCACACTGTATTGTTTCCTAAGTCCTACGAGATGGAGGATTTCAAGAAACAAAGTTTAGTCATTCGATCACTGACGAACCGATATCCAATTGTTCTATACACTTCTATGCTCTCTTTGAAAATTTGACTGACATGTCGGTCTGGTGGTTTATGAGATTCTGACTTCGAAGCTAGAGATCATGAGTTCGATTTCATCTAGGTAAATTTCCAAAATGTCATTCCTATGGAGAATAACCAGCAAAAAACTCCAGTATATCTTGAAACTTCATAATTCTGTTAATACAAGTGACTATATAAAATGTGATGCATATAAAAAAGAAATAAATGAAGTAGAACCATGCTGATTTTAGCACAAACGGCTCGACCTGGTCGGTACTATCTTAGTGAGTGCGAGACCGGAGGCCCAATTATTCAAAAGCACCAGTAGGCCTTCAAGGTGTCTGTAACCATATTGAATTGTCTGTATTCTCAATGAGTACGGTCACCACCATTCTTGGATTCTGCTTATGCTTTCCATCAGGCAGAGTAGAGTCATTTTGGTAGAGCCATACCCACCATCTATCTGCATTTGTCCCATTAAACTTAATATAATCATTTGTCGAAGTACAGAATATTTTATTTCACTAGTAGCCATGTGAGGCGTATTGTGAATATTCATATTAAATACATTTTACCTGCATACGTATAATCCACTATATTATACTCATTATCCTCTGCCACCCTCGGAGGGTGGGATGTAACAAACCAGATGATGCATTGATGCGACTACGCTTTCTATTCACTGACATCAAAGGAAGGAAACATGTTTATTATCAAACATATTACTCATTAATGGAAGGTAAAGTTTGGTTTGAGTAAAAACGGCAAAAGTACCTAAATGACAAATGATATTTATTTTTGGAAGTAAGTCTTTCACAGGTATTTTTCAAAACGGATTTTACAGTTCGAAATCTTCGGTATTTCCTAAGATTTAATCTGGGAAGAATTGTTGAAAGAAAACAACAGTTTTTTAAATTCGTGAGCATGGAGCAAAGTTCTGTCATCCAGGTTCTTCTTTTTTAAATGACAAAACTGATTGGTTGTTTAAAAACTTAAATAGCTTTGTCCTCGTTAACAAGTGACGTGTCCTACATAATATTAATTATTATGAAAAAAATAATTAAATATGTAATTATTTTGAATTATTGTCTTGTTTCTAAAGGCTTCTTCTCAATTAGTTGCCCGTTGAACGTCTAAGTCGAAGCACAAAAGAAGACAGAAGACTTTCTTTAAAGATAAAGTTTATTTTACGCTTTTGAAAAAGAAAATTAAAATTGTGAATTCGAATTTTTTCATGAAGGATTTTGTCTCACTAATTATTTTTCGTATTTTTTATTAATGACTCGTCCTAAATGAAGTACACTTTTGTAACTACCTAATTTATTTCACGAAATCAAACATTATAATAAACCTCTTTTTTCGAAATCTCTACTTCAAGATTTTCAGTACTTACTATAGATATTTAAGAAATACGATCTGAACATACGTGTATAATGTTTGAGAAAAACTGTTCGTCTTAATAGTTCACATTGTATCGATTTTAGTTAGAATTAGCTAAACAACAGTTATTGTCGTACTGAGGGTAACGTCTTGGAACAAAACAAGTCTAAAAAAGTAGGTAAAGATGCTCCTCAGATCATCAGCTATCAATCTGACAGTGAAAGTTCCAGAAATTGTAAAACTTGTTATTTTAGGACATGTGTCGTGTATACATACAAATGTTTTTTATTAAGAAGCGGTTATTTTAATATTATAAACGGACACTCCAATTTTATTTATTTGTATAGATAATTTTGAGAATGACAGTAGCATCCTGTCAGACAAAAATGACGAGGAATGACAACAAAGTTATGTAAACAATGACCATAAACAAAAAAAAACTGGAAAAGTAGTAAAACTATAACCGGACTACGTTAAATTTTAATTAAAATGTATATAGTTTGTCACTAAGGCTCTTATGACAAATCTATTGACACCTCATTTGTTAAATTTGGTTCAGTAGTTTTGGCGCTATAGTAGATCCAAAAAATACCCCTTCTCGTTTCATCGTTGTCGGATAAAAATATACACACTCTCAAAAATATTTTAAAAATCTTATGTCATAGTTTTCGTTGTGTTTCTACATTTCGATTAGTAGTGCAGGAGTCAAGTCTTATCTATTCTGTAATATGTTGTATACCTTTTCTTTACAAAATCGATGATAGTCCATTGTTATTGCTTTTAAATAAACTATCGCATGTATAAATTAATAAGTAAGGAACTAGTTACTCAGTAGAACAAGTCGCTAAACATCTTATAATACGCATCAGAACGAAAGCGGAGTACTTGTCAATTTTTGCACGAAAACAATTACTGGTACAAACGGGCCAAGCATTAACATACAGGGCCAAGGAGCCCGGGGCGCGGGACCGCCCGATTAAAATCCCTAAAATACACGTCAACGTGTTGACGTTTTGATGAGGCGAAATAAATTGTGGGGTTCCACCTCACGCCGGGGGTATATGCGTGCCCCAAGATAATGAAGGTAATCAGCGGGCTGTGTCCCGTTTTTGCTTTGAAAACTGTGCCGTGCGCGAATTTTATCAGCTTACTCGAGGAAGTCTGAAAACTCGACGCGGCGTTTTTTTCTCTTTTACCTTTCATTTTTTATTTTGTTCTTATTTAATCATTCGTCTTGGATTTTGCGTATTTCGTGTTTTTTTGATGTTGAAATGTAATTTGTGATGGCTGTTTTTTATTTATTGCAGATTTTTATTAAGCTTAAAACCGATTTGGAAAACTCCGAAATGTTTAATTTAATGTGTATTTTGTGTTAGTATTTTTTATTTTATTTAAGGAGGTATATACGGTTGAGATAAAAAAGTGAGTCTCGTTATGTTTAGTACAAAAATAGATCTTCATAATCAAAAAAATTTAATAGTTATCTCAACCAAAAAAACTTACTGCTGTACATAGGTGTCGCCCAAGTTTAATATCATTTGTAACATTTACATATCGTTTTTTGCAACATATCTAGTACAAGTTTTATTATTTCAGCCTAAAATTTTTGCTTTAATAGTAGATTTTGGATATAAATTTTTCAGTCTCGATTATTTTAATATTCCTTAAAAAAACGTTACTCACGATTCCACCATTCGATTGAAAATATTTCAGGGCTCAAATTTTCCGGCTCAAGGTATATTATGCGACCTTGGCCTATCTGTGATATTTTCTATCTAACGGCAAAGGCAATATACATTGATTTAACTTTTTTATACTTCCACATTTGATTTCTACTTTCATATAAATTCTGATGGACCGGTCAGTATTAAAGTGAATAAAAATAGTGAAATAAGTACAAGTGACTTTAATTCTAGAAATAACTATATTTAACTTCGTCATGTCAATAGCTTTACTCCCGTCAGTTAAGAAAATAAATTATAATGAACCATGTTATTCTGTTTTTGCCTTCTTTATTTGATATAAAAACGTGACTATAATCTCTTCTTTTCATTCCTTATGGGCCATTTGCATAAACTTCAATTTGATAAAGTTTCGGATATTTATCCACTACGCAAAGATTGGAGATATATCTGTTGATCTGGATATGTCTATCCAAGACTTGAGAAACTGAAATTTGTAATTAATTTGTGGTAAGGTAAGTATATAATAGTCTTTCATCAGGTACAGCGGTGAAACTGGCTCAAATATTCTATACTTACGATTCTTGTGATTAACAACATGTTTCAAATTATACCATAAGCCATTATCTATATCTATACCGTAATACTTTAGCTATTGTTTGGAAAATATACACATGCTAAGGTTGCCTGGAAGAGATTGCTTATGGCAATAAGGCCGCCCTTTGTACACTACACTTCGGATATTTTATGCATTATGTACTTATTTAGCTCTGTAATAAGGTGTGCAAATAAAGAGTTTTCTATTCTATTCTATTCTATTCTATTCTATGCTTTTTTTAAATTCTTTCAAATTCACTGCACATATACGAACAAAACACTTCGCCTCTTTACACTAGGTACGTATGCAGCTACATCAAACTGTACCAATGTAATAACAGAACTGTCACCGACGCCGACGCCTCGTCACCATCACAATGAAAGCCATTCAAAATTTTCCTAGCCACCTGAAATGTTTCAATTTTAGACTCTATTGTACTATAAATAGAGATGCTGTAATTTCCTAAATTAGAAGCATGGTAGTTTGATATTTTGAACTTTATGATTTCTAAATTAAGGTCTAATTTGAAAGGCCTCAATTATGTTAACGGTATGAGGAACAGTAGAATGTTAAATTAGTGCATGAATATGAATAATTTTATGTTAAAACAACATGAAATACTAAAAATTATTGTTTTCTTTAAACACAACTCTCACTATAGAAATATTCCTGACTTACAGCTACATTTTACGAACATACTGCTTCAAAGCACAGATACACAGACTTAAAGGAATAATTTGTGGATCACTTGGTCTTATGTGGGGTTGGAACCCGCTATACTCAGCGCAGTAGAAAGCGACGAATGACCGCTTAAACTATTATACCGACCGTGCAGTCAACTTATATACAGGTAACCAATAAGACAGCTGATCATCGGCAGTAATTGTCAGATTAATGTTCTTCTAGCCGATCACGGCCAAGGCGACCAGTCTCAACGGAGCCAACTACACAGGAGATATTATAGAGCACAAGTGTGTGCTCAACACAGATGCGCTCTTTGTTCCCTCTCTCTCATAATTAGATGGGACAGTTAACCAGCACGATCGGGGAGAAATCAGGTGCAGGATCGACAGCTTTACGTGCTCTCCGAGGCACCCATTCAGACCTCTTTGATCATCAGTCACATACGTCAAATGCTAGACAAACGAGAAAGTCAGATAACGATCATTTTATGTGTTCTTTATATTAAATTGAGAATGTATACATATATCTGTTGTAGTTTCTAAACTATATATTACGCAAAGAGAAGTGCTTGCAAATGTGAAGATACCTTTATTTTCAAAATTAATCAGATTGTGATTATTATTTTTTATTTTCTTTAACTACGAAAAATTTATTAGCCCTTCGACACCGAATATCGTGCATTACAGGGGTGGAAAAGTGAACATTATTATTATAAATAAAGCGAAATGTCAAAAATGTCGCCTCTAGGGGACTTGGAGACGTGGTGACGCATAAAGAGATTCGTCCCTTCGTAAATGATTACAATAAAACTACCACCATGAAGGGGGCTGCAACGTAGGAGGGGGCGATTTGCATGATTTTACTTTTATTACGGCCACACGCCTTTGTACGAAATTGGTGAGAATTATGGCTGGTCTTTCGTTCATTCTTTAGAATTTTTGGTGTTAATTGTAAGACGGTAGAAGAAAAGTTAGCGAAATAAAATTACAGGCTTACAATCCACACATTATTTCATAAGTAAGTCTGTCTTTATGTTACACTTTCAAGGGTAAAACGCTACACAGATTTTAATGAAATTTGCCATGGAGACAATTTTATTCTTGAGAACGTATATTGGCTACTTTTTAACTTTAATCCGCGGACAAAAGCTACTTCGTAACAAAACCATTTCAGATACATTGTGTTTCCATAGATTTGGTAAATTTACTGAGTGATTGTATGTGCATAGTAAAATATCAAACAAAACCAGCGAATAACACCGTATAATAAACAACAATAATCTGCTCCACCACATAATATAATGCGTAAAATATTCATTCGGCATGCATAATTGCATAAAATGCGAACACGGATTCCGGTTTTAATTATATTTATTAAACAATTGTGCCGTACTGTTACCACTGACAACGTAATATAATAACTATATTAGCTAGTTCGTTCAATTAAACTTTTTGTGTTCTACTGATACTTAATCTCTTAATTTTTATTTCTCCTTTGTATAAAAAAGTTGACTATACAAACTCAAAACTCAACAAGTTCTGTATCAATTGAGGTTCAATTTTGTCCCGAAATTGCTAAAACTTTAGCGAACAACACAACTATAACTGTGAACATATTTTTAAGTATATAAACCTAAAATTTAAAATCACCAAGCTAGCATAACGTTAGTAGTTTACTTGTATGTAATAAATGACCCTTGCATAGACAACTTTGAAGAAAATAGTGTCTTCATGTCACAAAGCGCACACATTGAGAGTCTTACATAACAATAATTGAATAAAATATATGACTTATGAGGGTGAAGTAGTAATCAAACTAATTTGAAGCGTGTTAACAGCGGGTAGTCCGACGCGGCAAACGTCACGCAAAAAATGTTTTTGTGTTAGATATATTAAAATAGTAGTATAATATACATTGGAATTGAACGTACAGTACTATGTTTTAAAGTACGAAATCGACTGTACTATACCATAAAGAAGTATGAACCATACTGTATACTACCTTTTTAAATTTTTATGACAAACTTTGACACAAGCACGAGTACTTGTGGATGTATGTAACAATTAGTGAAATAATAAAATAGATACCCAAAAACTTATTCCTTTTTTGCGTTATACGAAAAATCAGTAAAGCATATACATTATTCAATAAACTTTATTGAAAAATATATTTAACCTTATATGATCCTATCAAAATAAAGATGGAAGAACGGCCCCATTCTCTTCAGTAATATCGGAAACAATTATATTTTTCACCCCCATATTGTCGAGAGATGAAACATTATACCCCGTGTAGATTTCATATGGCAACGTATTGCCATTTTTGTTTTAAATGACTTGTGAAATTCATATTTATTGTATTTTGGGGCAGGTGTTATGTTATTGAGGAAAATTGTACAAAAATGGAAAGGGATTTCCAATTTCTAGGATTATTTGGTGACTTTGCACTTTTGGTATCGGCTAGGAATATTAATAGCAATAATATAATTAATATAAATAAATACTTCAATGAACAACATTTTATATTTAACTTACAGTACCTTATTGAAGAAGTATTATTTAAAATCGCAAAAAAATCTTATTACTTTAAACACAAATGCTTGAAACGGCTATGATGTTTAAATCTGTAAATTACCCTTTTTGTTATTCTAATAGTAGCGTTCAGTGTATTTCAATGGAATGTTTCTTTTTTCAAGTAACACGTACAATGATTTAATTAAAACCAAGTGCAGCATAACCCAGACACATCTTACGAGCGCAATTCATCAACTTAAACATGTCACACTGAAAACATACGCGCTAACATATTTAATTAAAGTAGATGGAAAACAAAATCTCACAGAGATCTCCTACAGGTGGCGTCCCTCACCCGAAGAAACCGCATCTCATGCCGTCTCAGCTAATGTGTTTACACCATTACACGCCAGACTCTTATGACCATTTAGTTAGACCTGCCGATCCTTAAACAAAATGTTATAAACAGTTGGCAACGAGATGAGAATTCGTCAAATGACAGCTCTTATTATATGGTCGTGTTTCCGGCTTTTGACAAACACCGCCGACAGAGACGCGTTAAGTTTTATTACTTTCCTCTCTTCTAAATTATAGGTGTTATATACGATGCTACTCACTGGTTAAGACTGAGATGTTTCCTTGTAAAACGATAAAAATGTGAAATTCTCGAAGGGTTTGTGTCGTGGTGATAGCGTCATGTATAATTTATGACCTTCT
This sequence comes from Spilosoma lubricipeda, assembly GCA_905220595.1. Taxonomy (NCBI): domain Eukaryota; kingdom Metazoa; phylum Arthropoda; class Insecta; order Lepidoptera; family Erebidae; genus Spilosoma; species Spilosoma lubricipeda. Next base: position 18,269,383 of record HG992281.1, on the reverse strand, counting down.
CTTACATAACAGAAAATATGTGTGTGTGGATTATATAAAATTTTATTACTAACTTTGATGTTAGTTATGATGGATATGTGTATAGATAAGGACACATTTAAATCTATATTAAATAATGTAAATCCAGTAGCTGTTATCAAAAAATAAAGTATCCGATGTTTTATTAAAAATGCACTGAAATTGAAGAATGAATTTCTACGGTTTATTTTAAAAGAAAATATATATTATACAAGTTCCAATTAAATATATAAATAACAAAATAAGCCCATGTTCAGATGTCGAGCGCTCAACGCGGGTTTTGCTAACGCGAGTTTTTTCATGTAGTTGTAAACGTGCTTTAGCAAAACGCGCGTTGAGCGCTCGTCATCTGAACATAGCCTTAGAGTGCAACGAAAACTTCATGAATATTTTTACGTACTGGCACCGATGGCGGTTTTGTTTCTCTATTTACAAATTGAAAACAAAAAACTCAGTACAGGCCGTGGAACACACAAATTCGTTGCAGATGCGTATCACGAAACGAATTGACTGGCCCCGGTTGCTGGTCGATGCGATTGATGCGAAAAAAAGAAAGTTGTGCGATAGAATCAAAAATGTTGGATGCCGAACATTTGGGAACACGTGGAAGTGTTGCGTCATAGATTGGAAGTCGCCAATGAATATGTTTATGCAAAGAAAATGAAAAGAGCTCTTTACGTAAGCCATTTTAACTAGATTTAACCAATATTACCAGTAGTGCAGGATTTTTGTAAGACATCAGTGCTTTTCTTCAAATTAAGATGAGTATGACTTTGTTATATGCTGCTTCAATATTACATTCATTCTAGATGGCATAGTCAATTAACTATATATGTACTAGTTTTTGCCCGCGGCTCCGCCCGCCTATATGTCGGTAATCGCGGTAGATAGTAGCTTAGATATAGCTATATTACTGTAAAGTTTCATCCAACTCTGTAGAGTAGTTTTTGCGTGAAAGAGAAACAAACATCCATCTATCCGTACTTACAAATTTTCGCGTTTATAATATTAGTATAGATATTATAGATGTACTGCATTTTGTGTGTACGGTATGTACACAATACATACAATTATGATACCACCAATGATAATACGCAAGTTTAATGTTATTAAATGACACAGTATTTTTTTTATCCACAATACGGAATAAAACTAATGGAGTATAATAATAATATTTTTTAAGGGAATTAACGCGATCAGTTATTTAAGAGATATGTAATACCCTTAATCGTGGGACGCGAAAGTTTAAAAGTTAGTATAACGGAATATAACTTTTGAATTAAAAATATTACATCTGCAAATAATGCATCCAACGATTTTTTTTTAAAGTTTGAAGACGTTTTCCGTCAGTATTTTAGTACGTAGAAAAAAAGCAGCTAAAGATCGAGAAGGAATATTGAACATTCAATGATCTTGAGATAGGTCGACTTCCGTTGTAGCGTACATCTGAACAAGAGATAAAAATTTTAATACTAAAAATAAGAGAAAAGGAATGGTACAACATGAATTTTAGAGCGCTTATTTTTGATGTAAAACATGATTGTGATGCGGTGGCTCCGACCCGGAGACGCCACGACTTGCATCGCCAAGGTTTGTGATAATATTTATAACATGTAATGTGGTGTGGTTATTATTATCATTATTATTTTATGTACTAGGTTATTATGTACCATTTTATTTCTTTTATGATCTTTTTTTATTTATACATTATTTCTACAAAGTAGTTTTGATATAAATCAATTAAAAAAACAATTATTTTTAGATATTACAATTATTTGGTTGGTAGCCCGGGAATCGAGCCCGAGACCTCAAGCAGTCGCCTACACCACCACTGTGGCACCGTGTCATTCAAAGCATATCTGCCAGAGGTCCCATGATTAAATGTTATTTTCTTTATAATTTACAAAAAAAAACGTAATACATAGATATGCAGAGTTAAAACCATTCTATACATGTAAGTCCTACTAACCCAGATAAGAGAACCATCCGCTATTCAAATCTAACATTTCTGTTCTAGAATTCTCGCTAAACACTGAATAAATCAAACCTAACTGTAATATCGTTTCACAAAAGCTAGTTGATGTGACGTTGTCGTGGCATAGCGTGTGTCACACAAAGCGGGCATAACGAGGACGGGCCGGAAGCGGCTCGCTGCCGCTCATGCAGCATCCGCCGCGAGAGGGCGCTACCGGCTATATTTCCGTTTCGAGTCTAACGTGTGACGTGGGCTACATTACAGAAGGTTGCTGCCTTGAAATGTAAGTATTTATTGACAGCATGTGGTGTGTTGTTATAGTTAGCTAGGTTTTGACTTGTTAGGTGCAAACTAACTTAATTCTAAAGCTATTATGAAGTACGGAAAGCTTTATTTCTTTGTATCTGAAATTTAACAAATTAATTGAAGCGATCGTACTTTTGGGCCTTTACTGGAAAAAGAAAACACGCTCTTATTATTATTTTTTACGAAATATATTTTTATTTTCAGATTTGCTAAGTCCGCATTCTGAAAGAAAGAAAAAAAGAACAAAGTGAAATAGTACTGCATCGTTTAAGTGGGACATTGTCGCGAGAAATTCTCTAGCCAAAAAAGTTTAGGCGGTACGTTCTTTTATCGCTTCCTTGACTGTCGGGTTATTATTCAGTGTCAAGATTTATGTAAGGAGAGTTACTTTATATATGTAAGCCTTGCTCTGATATAATGCTTATTTATGTGATAGATGGATAAAATAAAAATCAAATCGAATCAAATCTGACAAACATAAAAGTACAAAGTACAAAGAAAACTAGGTTACATTTGATTTGACTTGGTTTGCTAGAAAACTCTTTGCAGTTCCTTTTGAAAGTGAACATTGGGTGAGATTACTCAGTCTGTATGTTTTTCAACTGAGTCAGAGAGATATATCTAATTTGAAAGCGGGAGAAACCGGTACTAAATTAAAGTTTAAAAAAAACTGACTAATAAAGTTACTGTCCTTGTATTTATTCAAAGATAGTCAATGGACGAAAACAGTAATAATGAATATACATAATCGAATATTGAATCGCTTACAAATGACATCTGGGGCCATATACTATAAGGATCTTGTATCAACTGCGCCGTGCATATAGGCGATTCTGCCATACATACTTTAGTAATCAGATATAGCTCATTTAGAACTCATAATATTTTTATACGTGGTGCTTCCCGGCTTAGAAAAAGTGTCTGCCTATTTTGACTTCATTTTGTCTTCCGCTTTGGTAAGAATGGGAAGTGGACTTATTATATTTCCAACTCTTCCAGTTTTCTTCTGAATAATTTCGTTGCGGGTTCCAAGACAGTTTAATTTTTCCTGGGACTTCGCGAGTGTTTTAACTCAGTGTGTTAGTGGGTTACTGCTGTTGATCTAGGTGTACAGGAGTTACAGTGGTGGGCGTGTGTGTGGGATTAGTCATAACGGGCACCAGAATCGAAACTAGGACGAGAGTCTAGATGGAGAAGAAATCTTCTAAATGGAATATTAGTGATGACGTAACTCGTCACCTGATTGTGAAAATGGCGAAGTCGTCTCCTTACCGGTGGGTGATCTCATCAACTCGCTCTTGACAGCGATTGTTTTTAGAGTTGTGATTGGTGAAGATTTCAGAATGGACCAAGGAGGAACTCCGCCTTTACGACATATGTATATAATATGTGATTTTAACTCACACTGAGCCCTCGAATCACTCATTTCGTTTCTTTTTTTTTACTTTAAAAAAGACAAATTCCACATCTATACAAATAAATAAAATTGAAGTGTCTGTTTATAATACTCAAATAACGGCTTTTTAATCAATGCATACGTATGTATACACGATACATATACCAAAAATGTAGTTAAAAAAATTTTGTCTGTCTGTCTGTCTGTTTGTTTCAGCTAATCTCTGGAACGGCTGGACGGATTTTGACGGGACTTTCACTGGCAGTTAGCTGATGATCCGGGGAGTAACTTAGGCTACTTTTTTTTAGACTAGCTTTGTCCCGCGGCGTTACTCGCGGTACAACAATAACCGCGGGCAACACCGCGGGGTTCAGCTAGTTAAGAATATACTTCCTCTGTCTCGAGGGACTTTACAATCATACATGAAACAGACACAAAAACACACATAATTTACCTCTACTGTAGAAGATAATATTTAAAACAAAACTAGTAATAGTAAGCCTTACCTCAACTATTTATGTTTTCTTCAAACCTAAAATTGAAATAAATTTATCAAAATAGTTTCAATTTAACAGAACTATCATCATAAACTGTCACTAAAATGCGTATCATTTTATTTTTTCAACCGTTCAATCTAGTTTAAGAGCTAAAATGTAATATTTGAGTCACACTGTTTATTACTTCCAGAGTTACTTTAATATTCCACTCTATAATCTTGATTTATTAGATAACGTAATAAACTTACGAGTTTATTAGCTTTAAAAGCATATTATTAAGATATATGTATAATATTTTGTGTGTGTACGTGATATTTTCCTGTTTTTTTTTATGTATGGGCCTGCCAAAATGACTCTACTCTGCCTGATGGAAAGCAAAAGCAGAATTCAGGAGTGGTGGTGGATATTAACTTTTTACTATGTATATTATTATAAATCAAAATACACTTTTATATAATAACTAGTGGTCACATAATCGTCGAAATTTGACCATTATATGTTTCTTTTTTATGTGACTTTTGTTAAATTAATAATGAAGGTAATTGTAAAATAAGTTTTAGTTCAGTACCTTTAACTAGATGGCGCTAGTAGCAAAATTAAAAGTCTTGGTCTTGGTCTTGTAATCGCCATCCATTTATAAAGGTTAGGAGAACCTTTGCCTGTTTGTCATGTCAAGTGTTCTTATATGAGAATATTAAAGTGTTACAACAGTGTCAGTGTTTATGTGACCAACTTTTTTAACCTTCTGCACTTTTTCTCCATTATATGAAATTTATCTGTGCCAAATTTCATATTTCTCCGTCAGAATATTTAAAAAAAAAGGGAGGTAATGTTTTTGCTTTATGTATTAAAATATAGAATGATATATACATAAGCCAGTCTAACCTAATCCTACGAAATTCTACATCCCTGAGTAGTTTCATCACATTTAAATAAAATTACAAACTCAATTTGCAAGCATAATATCGTGTAATAATTTATATAAACTATGTTGGTGACTTTCAAATAGTTTCATAATTCAAAATTATCTAGCGCGAATACATGTATGTCAATGTCTGGCGAACGGAAATAGAAATACGGTCGGACATCTAGAAATAAACCGTTCCTACAGTTACATAGAGTTCTTATTCGCAGATCTAAAGACATCAACAAGTAGACCTGAATGAAATGTTTTTGTGAAAACATTGATTTGCATTAGTAAAAATCTTATTAGCTTTAACACTAAGTACTGTCGACAAATTTGAAACATGACCTAGCATAAGCTACTTTCTTACAGACATTCAAATACAATTAGGTCGTCATTCGCGTAAATTTGCATTTTCATTGTAACGACCTTGTTAACTGTTATTTAATTAGTGAATTATCTGTTTCAGATGCACGATGCAGCTAGTTCCAAATTTTATTACAAACTAGCCAAACATCGCGGTGTTATCCGCGCTTATGCGCATGTCGTACCGCGGGTGAAGCCGCGGGGCGAAGCTAGTTTAAAAAAAGTAGCCTAGGTTACTCCCTATATCATCAGCTACCTATCAGTGAAAGTCTCGTCGAAAACCGAATTCAAGTACTGGACCAGATGAAGAAATGTGACCGCACGGGAAGCACCAGCTTTCAAATAAAAAAAGAATCATCCAAATCGGTTCACCTAGTCGAAAGTTATAAGGTTACAAGAATAAAAAAAGATGTCGGTTAATAATAATTTAACCTTGTGATAAAAATATACTGTTATCCAATACATTTTCAACGACTATTTTGAATTTAAATGTCTATCTTACCGGGATTCAGTACTAGAAACCGTTTTTACCTGCAACAAAAATAATACAATTAGAATCATTCCACCCTATATTAATAAACCGGAGCGTGTTTGTTGTACAACTGTGTACAATTGCAAACTGTATACAACTACCTACAGTAGTAGAGCCACGCTGATTCCAGCACGAACGGACCGGCTCGACCGGGGCGGTACTACCCTCGCACAGAAAATCGACGTAAAATGACAGCGTTCGTGCTGTCGTGTTTCGTTGGTGAGTGCGATACCGAAGTGGTATGGGTCACCATGCCGCAATGTCTGCATTCGCAATGAGTATGGTGACCAACACTCTTGGACTCTGCTTTTGCTTTCCATTAGGCCGAGTAGAGTCATTTTGACAGGCTCAAACATAAAAAAAGATATGTCCTCAACTCAGATCAAGCTTACCTCTGTATCCCTCATCTATACCCTATCGTGTATGGCTAGCTTTATAAAAAACTGCGCAAATAAACAAGAGATCGTTTTGCATGAAGAGGTTTCATTCAAACGAAAAGAGATATTCGTTGACGCATTGAACACAATAAAACCACTTGTTGCGCGAAAATTCAGTACTGTATTGCCATAAAATAAAACGGCAATTCCGTTAAATTTCCAAAAATCGTGCATTTTCATGGCTTTAGTGAATATCGTCAAAGACATCTCGAGAACGTTGCCGCAGAGCCAATGTCGTATTTATTTCATCTCAGCTAGGATTAGGCTTTGCCACATCGAAACTCGGGGCAACAGGTGCCCCTCCCCCCGCTTCCATCTCATCTCTCCTTAACGCTCTCTTACTATGCTACAAAACAAGCACAACGAGATAAAATACATCCTTCAGTAGTTTGTGCACACGAGGACGAGAAAAAGTACACAGTCAAGACTGTGTATTCAAAGTGTGGGTATCCAGACAACCTAATATAATATACAAACTTTATTAGAAATCCGGTACTGCTAGGGCCAATTTTATGTTTTATAGAACTGGTAATGGAAATAGACGTTTCTCAGTAAAATGCATTAAAGGAGTTGCAAAAGTACCCAAATGTACACTTTTTTATTGTTTGTATTTATACATGTAAAATAGTTGATTCAAGTAACCAGTTACTTTTGGTCGACATTGTTTTAACTGAAAAGATTTAGAGCCCCGTAAACTGCAAACTTTTTATCAGCCGATATTAGTGTGAAGATGTATGAAAGTACGCACATAACAACGATTCGGTATCGGCTGACAAATAAGCTGGATGGGCTTCACGACTGTTTTCAAACTAAACTATCGGCAAACTGCTTAATAAGTTTGGTGCAAAAGCTGCCCACACACTAGCGACATTTATTGGACATTTGGGCTCAATTGAATCGCAACGGGTCTTGGTACAGTGTAGGTGGTACGTATTTTTTCAAGATGGCTGCGCGATGCAATTTCGCATCGCATCGAGTAAAATTGTCAATGTAATAATTATAATATTTCTATGCAATGTTGTATTAATCTTCATTACTACGAACTTATATGACCGCTCCCTTCAAAAATTGAAAAGTAACTAGAACATTATTTCTGAGCAGTCGGCGGTTGTTTGTCTGATGAGCCCACAACCAACCCGTCAGTGTAGTTGAACCAATGTGCACGCTTAAAGATAAACCGGATCACACTGTCACATCGGCATATAAAAAAGATTGAAGTTTGCGGGGGCTCTTAACCTAACTTAAATACACACAGCATAGTGTTTTAAGATTTTCACTGTAAATTGCGTAAAAGCGTGTAAAATATAATTTTCTGCATCAACAACAAGTGTGCATACGTTGTAAATAGTGTGTACACAAAGCTGGCCGTAAGTTCATCCATGTAGAAAATGTGATGATTCTAAACGACTAGTCGTCACCTCTAGAGCAGTGTTCAATATACCGTTTTATTTATGCTCTATTTGACACCTACACACTTATATGCTCTCGGCTTTATATATTCGTTCAACTATACGGAGCCTCGCTTGAGAGGTGTATGCTCAAATATTAGGGATGAAGTTACCTTTTGTGTTATTTATATCTCGTCAAGACCTAAATTCGTGAAAGGAACATGAGTTGGTACTAAATTCTTTTGAAATTCTAAGCCTTTGACTATTTATTCTAGAGAGATTTATAGAAAATTTTAAAGTCCTAAAGGATGGATGAAAAAAAGACAACTCCTTTATTAGTTTTATCCTGAGTCTCGCGGGGCTGGGGGCTGTATTTCGAGGGAGTGGATTGCTCAATATGTTATAAAAAACAATGTAAAAGTTACAATATACGAGTATGTATTCGAGAAATATAATGTCATGTTATTTCTGTTTTGATCATCATGCACAGTTTTGTTTATATTAAGAGTGGGACACACACACAACATAATTTATTGCTTATTTAATTCCATAATATATATATACGCCGCTGTGTTATTTAAAAACATACTGTGCTAGCTGCATAAGAGAAGACGGCAAGAGGAACGAGCAGACGTATCGCCTGATTGGAAGCGATTACCGCCGCCCATGGACACCCCCGCAACACCAGAGGCGTCACAAGTGCGTTGCTGACCTTTGGGGGATGGGGGAAGGGGTTGGGGTATGGGCCTCCGGTATCCTCACTCACTCGGTGAAACACAGTATATCACACTTATTTATAAAGGCGAAAGTTTGTGAGTGTGTATGTTTGTTATTCTTCACGCAAAAACTACTGAACGGATTTGGATAAAACTTTACAGTTATATAGCTCATGATACAGGACAACACATAGGCTACTGTATGCCGCGATAACCAACATATACCAACCGGGGGGAGCCGCGGGCAACAACTAGTAATATATATGTATGTGCATATGAATGTCCATTTCTTTGCAACGACCTACAGACCAAATGCGGTCTGAATTTTTTTTAAATATACTTATATATAGTTAACTAAAACATATTGTTTTTTTCTAGTTAGCTTATAAAATAATACATCAGTAATTCGGAATTTAATGTGAATAATGTAACGCCTGTTTCCCTCTTTTTGTTTCTGAGCAGTCATTTTTCGTTTTTTCACTTTTGTGTAAACTTGCGATCAATTATAAAGTGTATAAAACAAACTACTTACATATTTGAAACTCAAATACGGGGTATTATTACATACTCAAAATAATTACAACATACTGAAACAATATTCAAAAAAAGAAAAAATGTTCTCATTTTCCATTACCCAAGATAAATTATACTAAAAAGAAATCGCACAAAAGAATTTTCGCAATGTCGCAATTTATTTGCATATTACGCTAATTAGGAATCAATTTGAAAGGGACCAGACAACATATTGTGTTCTTTGAAAAGGTTTCTGTAACATCCATTACAAGGTGAGCTCCGTCGTGCGAGTGATATGGACTTTTGTTGGCTCGGTTTTATTTAGCAAGGGATAACGGGGTGGGTCGATTTAGGGTGGCCGGTCCCATCCTGCGGGCATGCCATTTCGTTATAATTGATTTCGCTTTTTTACGGTTCGGTGAGAGTGCCACGTCACGCGCGCCGTTTTGGCTCCGACGGGGTGCCGGTTAAACGGCAACCAGCACATATTATGTGTATAGCGGAAAATTGGATTTTTTAAAATAAATCATTATGAGTATGCTGAGCAAGGGAATATTTGAAAATAAATCTGTTACCATTATTAATTTTCTTTTTATTGCAAAGTAATGAATGGTAAAATTAAATATTCTTTGTTATTTCTTAGATAATCATAATATTTCAGTTACACCGATTGAGATAATCTGTCTTAAAATTAACAGAGGTATCACAAAAATAATAAAAACCAGGATGACAAAAGAGTTTTTGCTTATACTTGGGATGACAGAAGAGGAGCTACGGATGCAATCATCTTCTTTGATTTTCCATGAAATTTGGTATGCAAGAGGATTTTGAGGGTGATAAATCGATCGAGGTAGTAGAGCCACGTTAATTTCAGCACGAACGGGCCCACTCGATCGGGGTGGTACTACCTTTGCACAGAAGATCATCGTAAAATGACAGCGTTCGTGTTGTCGTATTTCATTGGCGAGTGCGAGACCGGAGGCCCAATGATGCAGAAGCATCACTAGCCCGCCATGGTGTGGGTCACAATGCTGCATTGTTGCATTGTCTGCATACGCAATGAGTTTTGTGACCACCACTCTTGGATTCTGCTTATGTTTTCCATAAAGCAATGTAGAGTCATTTGGGCAGGGCGTTACATAAAGAAGAAAATAGAATTCGTTTCTATAAAATTTACAAAAAAAAATATCGAGCAAAGCTTGGTCAACCAGGTATATGTTTAACATTATAGTTGATAATTAAATAATTATTATTTACTGGCTTATGTCTCCGGTACCGTCCTCGTATATTTAATAGCCTATGTTACTCGCTGATGATGTAGCTTTTCATTGGTAAAAGAGTATTACAAGAAAAAGATAAAAGCTACAACCCGACTATGTAAAAACTTTTGATAAAATTTATATAACCAATGTCACCCGAACCATTACTACAATCAATTGATACTACATTAATTCAGGAGCTACTCTGGATACATTATGGAGTTTCTTACTGCTTCTTCTTTATAGGGATGATATTTTGGAACCGAACAACTGGAGTCATTAACGTAACGTTTGGAAGTGCCTTAAAAAGTCGACTTGAAATAATAGCTATTTGATTTTGATACCTAAACTGCCAACACTATTAATCTTCCTTTTGACTACACTATAGTCGGGTAAGAAAACATTTTAGTGGCCTAATACAGCGCAGTAAACAGACTCAACTTATATATACGTTTAAAATAATAGTTGGGATGTTGATAAGTTAGAACTAGACACGTTACTTGAGACTACCTTGGTAGTATTTATTACTGAAATTAATATTTCGATACTCACCGACTTAGTATTTACTGTGGGTAATTTCACAATGATGAGCTCAATAATACCTCGTTTATCGAGACAAGATATTGTAGGGTTGTTGCTATGATTCGAATTTCATAGAATCTTAGATGCTTATACATTACAGCTTCTCTTGAAAGCGGTAGGCTATACTATTGTTAGGTTTAATTGGTATTGTTGTTTTGGTAAAATGAGAGTTAATCTATACTAATAATTATTATTAATTCGAAAGTAGATCTTCCTGTTTGTCTGTTATTATTTTCAAGGCTAAAATAATTTCAATTAAATTTGGCAAACAGATACTTTCATTCTTAAGGAAAGAGTCTACTCTTTACCGCGATGACCAATATACAGGCGAGCGTAGTCGGGGGTAAACACTAGTAAGTAATATAAATTAAAATATCTCATTTCAGAAATCCATACCAGTAAGGGAACATTTCAATGATAAATCCAACAAGAACTATGAAGGTGTAAACATAAGAAAAGAAGCTGTAATAGACACATGTCAATATCTAAAAAGTTTTTTGAAGTTTTATTTTATTACTTTATTATAAATATTTTAACGCTTGACAATACTCATATAGCTTAGGCATCATTTAAAAAAATCTAATCTACAAATGTCTCGTACATTTGTTAGCGTTTAAGAAAATTTAAAAATCATGGCGTAATTTTGAAACTGATTTTGAAGTAATTTTTGAGTTGCGTGTGAGTCGAAGTCAGTCACAAGAAAAACACAGTTCTAAAACGTAGTTATAGTACTCTTAAATAATTGGATACAACTTTATTATGTACATACTCTACCTTTAAAATATATCAACAACAGAATGACGATCTATTGAATTTAATACAGCTTAACCAATTTGGCAGCTAGCAATGCCACGATATCTAATAGCACAGTGATTATACTAATCACCTATGAATAACCAGTCGAGTGTATGCAATTAAGAGTCTAGGATTAAATGCATTGGAGCGTTTACACTTGATTGTAATAAATCATAACGGCAATCAAGTCTCTTAATATGAACTAGGGGTTAAGAGAGCGCCTCTTTTGATCAGTTTAACTTATTTCATTTTCTTCTCAAACTGAGATTGTTACTGTCTGAGGTTACATTGCAAAACGATCATTCTTTTTCTTATATTTCACAAATAAAATGGCTTAAATGAATGGGTTTATAAGTGATTTATGAAAAATCGTCCAACAGTTTAAATCAAAGTGTCGTGGTGTGTTTTGATAATGGGGCTAGTTTTTTGTTCACAATAATTTTGCCGGTGATAGGAATTGCCATAGTGCTTGAGACGGTTACCTTGAGATTTCCTACTACTAGCCCGGGATCCCTGGTAAAAAATTTACAAGTTATACTATCAAGCAAATTTTTCGTGAATGGCTTCATTTGATGAAACCACCACCAACCATTCATTCGACTTACAAAAAAAATTGACTGTGGTGGCTAACAGTTATCACTATCTTGATAGTAATAACTTTTAAAATTTGTACCGAAGATCCCGGACTACATGATGAATGTTGTGACTTTGATTCTCATATAGAAAAACACTTTATATGATCCACAAACTCTTGCTCTGAGTCTGTGGACAGTATTACCATTTATTAATAAAGCTCCTGATAGAGTATATTGAACCTTTGTTTTTTTTTTTTTATGTTTGACCCTGCCATAATGACTCTACTCTGCCTGATGGAAAGCATAAGCAGAATCCAAGAGTGATGGTCACCATACTGCGAACGCAGACAATGCAACAATGCAGCATGGTGACCCACACCATGACGGGCTAGTGATGCTTTCGCATCATTGGGCCTCCGGTCTCGCACTCACCAACGAAACACGACAGCATGATCGCTGTCATTTTACGTTGATTTTCTGTGCCAGGGTAGTACCGTCCCGGTCGAGCCGGCCCGTTCGTGCTGAAATCAGCGTGGCTCTACTACCTTGTATCATATGGGATCAGTTTCATTTAGGACTAAGTTTTCGTTTTAGGTATTATTTACAAAACCCCACGTGATATAAAATATATTACTCACTGGCTGAACCCCGCGGTGTTACCCGCGGTCATTGTTGTACCGCAGGTAACCCCGCGGGATAAATAGAGTTAAAAAAAAGTAGCCTAAGTTACTCCCTGGATCATCAGCTACCTGCCTGTGAAAGTCCCGTCAAAATCCGTCCAGCCGTTACGGAGATTACTCGGAACAAACAGACAGACAGACGGACAAAAATTTTTTTAACTACATTTTTGGTATATGTATCGTGTATACATACATATGCATTAATTAAAAAGCTTTTAATTTAATATTATAAAACAGACACTCTGGGTGTTGTCGTAAGAAACAGAATAATCAACGAATTACAAGATGGTTGTGAGTTGTTGATGAGTACTTTAAAAAAAAAAAGTTTTCGAAATTTAGTTATATATATTTTAAGTTACTGGTGATTAATGATATTTTCAAATACTCTTCTTTATCCGTACAAGTTAAATTTAGATAACATGTACTCTTTTCTTATTCAAATAATATTATAAAAAACCCTTCGATCAAACGGTGCATCAACATTGTGTGTAAGGTAAACAGACACTCCCTTTGTGTGAAATCATCTTAATTACCTCTTTAGAAATCGGCCGTAAGCAGATTACTTAGAAACAAAGGAACCAAGTATTTAGAACATTTCTCCTCTTTTGACAAATCTGTATAATTAAATTAAAAATAATTCCGCCTCTCGTGGAATTTAGTTTAATTTATATTTGATACGATTGTATTTCGAGGCTCGGTGAATAATCTTGATTTTGTTTAGCATTAAATTATATTATATGGTTTTAAGATAGGATTGTAGATCTTAACGTAATTGTAATAAGGATCGTTTGATGAGTATTACTTTATAATAATGAACTTCAAGTAGACCAATATTCATTTTTTATTTTTGTTAACTTGTACTAATATTATCACTTACGAATTTTGACCTACTAATTTGTAAACACAATCAATCACTGAATAAACAAATCTATGAATTTATAGCTAAAGCAAAAGTATGACGACCACTGGTAAATATTTAATACTTCAACAATTGCATTGGTTAAAATATGTTGTACCAAAGTTGTTTTAAATAAAATTCATTTTTTCAATTAGTCACGAAGATTGGTCAATAATATTAGCTTCTTGCTCTTGCTTATGGTCCAGAAATCGAAAAGCCATCCTCATAAAGCCTATTCAGTTAGGTAGATACTTAAACAACGTAAAATACTTAAACAATATATAAAGCTGAACAGATTGTTTGTTTGAACACGCTAATCTCAGGAACCGCTGGTCCGATTTGAAAAATTCATTCGGTGTTAGATAGCCCATTTACCGAGGAAGGCTATAGGCTACATATCATCACCCTTTGACCTACAGGAGCGGAGCAACAGGAGCGGCAATAGGAGACGAAAACGAGGTTGCGTGGGTCGGAGTATGTAATAAAACTCTTCCATTTCGCTATCTTGCTACAGTTGTTTTAAAAGTTCCATCATATTTACTTTAGCAATTAAATAATACAGTTTGTCAGAATCAGCTGTTACATGCACTCGCCAACCGGTTCAGAATGCAGATGTTATGAAAAGATAATTTGTAGCAGAGCAACGAGGAGGGCGGGCGGTTGCCAGTATACCAGATTGTTTCGCTTTATTTCTATTTGAAGATTGGTAAGCCGCTCGTAATAGGCTATTGTGGGTTCAATATGATACTAATAATATCATGAATGTCGTCTGTTAAATTTTAAAGTTATTATCGTGGGGAAAATAATAAGAGATTTCTTGCGTACAGATATTGTTAGGTTTACATTATGAGTTTTATTAATCAATATTCAGGTAATATACCGAGTACAAATTTACATATCTTCACAACTTTTTGAAGAGTACCAGATTTTGACGTACAGTATGACTTGATAACTCACTTAAATCCAGTATCCTAAAGCCCTGAATTGTTGTGGAATTTTCTTCATGTGGTGTAACGCCATATATTGATTGTCATAGACTCAATACTATTAATATATAATTGTTTTTTCATGCCTCTTATTTTTATTATTTAATAATTTTTTTTATTTTATTCTATTTTCATTCTATGTTTTATGTGTTTTACCTATTAGTTGAAATGTTATGTAATAATTTGGCGAATGTTGGTTAGCCCACAATTGGCAAGTGTGTAAGGGCTTATTACATTTTATAACTTTAATATGATAATATATTTATTCAAGAGCTGTGGGAAAATCTTTATTAAAAATAAATAAATAAAAGAGTCATAGCTAGTTGAGATTGGGTTCACTTTCATACTTTTAGTTTCTTGTACACGTTTAAAGTTTGGCAACACCGCATAAACACCACACGCACCTCAAAAGTGTCAAATTAATAAATGGTAGACAAACGAGCGGTTCTGTAAGGGTACAGATTAAAAAATCACCATTTTATATCTAATTTATAAACGAAAGAGGGGCGGTTGCGAGTGTTGGGTGCGTTTTATGACCGACAGAGGGCGCTAATGACCTCAAATAATTGGTGCTTTAAATGTTAATGACTACACGCCAGCCTCTCCTGACTTTATTAAATTTCGCGATTGCTTAGCAAGTTTATGATATGTCACCGCTGTATGACAGGTATTTAAGAATTTAGGAGATAGGGTTCCACAGATTCCGCCTAACTAGAGTAGTATCTTTTCCCGACAGGTCATGGCACCAATTCAGAAGTTATTTTCTCAATTAAGAGGGTAAAGACGTGTGTTTGTATTAATTAATAGTTATGGCATCTTAAAACAACAAGTATAGATTGATTCCAAAGGATTAAGATACAGCAAATATTTTGTTTCCATAATGATTTACGGCTTTCTAAGTCTGCTAAAGTAATAATAATAAATAATATTCTATTTATTATTATGGTATGGTTCTAATCTGTGTGATGGAAAGCATGAGTAAAATACAAGAGTAGAGGCCACCATATTTATTGCGAATGCAGATAATGCAACGTAGTGACCCACACTATGGCGGCCTAGTGAGATGCTTTTCCCGGCTCCACTTAAAGGACCCAGGATCATGGAGGAAGGGAAACACGTGGAACTTGCTGGTAGCAAGTTCCAGTTTTTGATAGCTAGGCATAGGAGGGAAGAGCCGAACCGTTCATGATCAGTGAGGCTTAAAGATAAGCTAGTATTTTATAAATTAATATAACTTACTATATTAATTTATAAAATACTTGCTGACCCGGCGATCCTTCATATTTACATGTCTGTCTCAGCTTCCCACAGGCAGTGTAGAGTAGCGGACAAAAAAAGCTTTTTCCGTTATCTTTTAACTTTTCTTGTACATAAACCTTGTCCTAACAAAAACAAACACATGATAAAAAATTGGTGCAGCCGATCGAAAGTTATGCGCGTACATACATTTCGGAGATTCATTTTTAGATAAATGTAGATAAAAAATACTATAATAGATATTATAGTCTTCTCATTGATCAGCATAAATAACATTCTATATTATCAGTTAGGTGCTAGCATCTTACCCCTGCACCTGCTCCGGTCGATGCATCTTGTCTAACTAATTTCGTAAACTACGAGTATTTTAGGATTGATGTATGAGTTAGCTCATTAACGCAGTTAGCCGCTAGTTGCACTGAAATAGATAATGGTATTTTCATTTGCAACAAGCAAGTATAAGCATTTTGTTTGGAGTTTGGACTTCCTCGTATTAGCAGAATCACATTGTAAGTTCATAATACTTGGAACAAATTTTAAACTAAATCATCATAGCAATTAAAACTTTAAATCAGTAAACACAAAATCAGAATTTGCTTAAGCATTGCGCTAGATTATGAATTCACTTGGTCCCCTGTTCCAAGCTCATTCTGAAATCAGTAAGCAAGCGCTGTTGCTTTAAATAAGGACTTACTTGTTTCTCGCTCCGTTACTTATACATACAAATATATATTTGACTGTTTTATTCACAAATCTAAACTAAACCAGATGCTGTGTAAAGAAACAATACACCACCCGTTCCGAAGTTAATGCAAATTTCAAGTAGCATTTGTACGAAACGCAAACTTGGTACTGCCATTTAACCTCCTCCACCCCTATTCTATCATCCGTACAATTCTAACAAGTACGAATTTAAATCACATTCAAATTTCGCACTTCGATTAAAAGCTCTAAGAGCAACGCGTAAGTGTTAAACAAACATTGGTATAGGCTAACTTAAATCTACACTGGTCAGTCCAAATTATTGAGACCCCTGATTTGGTAAAACGATTGCCCCTTGTTATCCTAACGATCAGAGGTAACAAGGAGGGGACAAGTATCTATCTAAATTGGCCACGTTCATGTGATCCCAATTACTATGTGCAGAGAGCCAAGCCGCTTATGCAAATGACGATTTCCCGCGGACGCATCTAATGGGCCATGAAGGGTAGAGAGAGACCAATGCACTTTTAGTATCATCTTTGTTAGGGCTGTCCATTTTGAAAAATGTCAATAACAAAACACTTCCTCTGTTCAACACTAAATAGTAAACTCTGACTAAAATCACTCACACAATTATAAAATACTACACATTTACATATGCTATTGTTCCTCGTAATCATAGCATTGAATTCCACTTCGGTATCGGATACACTTTTACCTGAAAATAGGCAACCCTATCTGTTCTCCATTTACCCCCTTGTGCTACTGGATTGTAGTAGGCGATAGAGTGACCCGCATTTATACATGAGGCAAGTTGTGTAAGGTAACACGTCGAACGTTGAAAATGCACAGTTATGATTTTATGTTCCATTGAAAATATGCAGGTTTAATGAATTAATTTACTTGTACTGTTGAAATTACGAGTAATTTTGGTGCTGTTTTTGTGTTTACTTTAATTATTAAAAACATTTATTTCTTTAATAGTATACAAATATTTTTTAGTTAGTCATTATTTTCGGCGCACATTAAACACTTAAAAGGATCACTCTCTAAATATGTAGTATTTGAATACATACAGATTTAACATTTATATTTGGTAACCGATGCTGTAGAGCAATAACAAAACGAATTCATTGGCTCTGGGCCCACAAAATGCTCAAGCTATAACTCAAACCACCCTCTATTGGTACTTATTCCCTTTAATTGTCACAGCTAGGCTAGTATTTCCGTTTTTTCTTCACACAGTATATCCCTTGTGTGAGTTAAACAAATATTAATTTTTAAAATAAAAACTAACAATAATTACAAAGATTGTGGTGATTTATTAATGAAGTTTGTCAGTTATGTTTCACCAATTTAATGTAATTTTACTTAAGATATCTATTAATATATAATTTTCGAGTCACGTTATTGTTCATAATGAACTCCAAAACGATAGAAACGATCTACACATTTTGTTTTGCTGGCGTGCCTAAAACAGGATAGTTTATATCATACTTTGACATGCAGGAACCGAACATGACTGAAAAAGATGAATAAGTTGCGTGGGTCCGTTAATAATTATATAAAGTTATTGTTACTTTTATTGACTTTTTCACAAATAACCGGCAGTCACATACAAACTACGGGGGAGGGACAGTGGTGAATTCTAGAAGCTTTTTATTACATAAGAGATACTTTCGTTGAATATAATAATAATAATAATAATTATCTTTGTATATTGTAATATAATAATATAATATTGTAATATTGTAATTGTGATACATGATTTTAGTGGTGTGAGTCTAGTTATGGAGAGCACAGCTTAATAATGAAGTGTCTTCAATTCTATTACATGAAGTATTTTTCTTCCTTTTTCCTTTACTTTTATATTTTCAGTGCTAATGCGTATAATTTACTAATTACTTCCTTGGATAGTAATCCAGCTCTCTGGTTTAATAGTCAAACAATTAAAAATTAAGTCAAAAACCTAATTTACATACGTTTATAATGCATAAACTATAAATTAATAATACTTTAAAGTGTAATTGTTGGTAACAATTAATAGCGTTTATAGAACATATGTTTTCATGTTTCATATCGCGCACAATCATCGTTTTATCGCCTGAAAACTATGATTGGAATATAATTTACAGAGTTTAGCATAAATTTCGAATAAACCAAGTGCTACGATTGCCTGGTTTGGATACTTATAACAATTGCTGTTATTTCAGGCCGGTTTTCATTACAAGAGTCATTTTATAAAGTTATTCAACATATATGTAAATATATTTTTTAATTCTGATAAAAAATGGCCTACTCAAATCTAACCTACTGTAAGATCTCACATTTTTAAAGAACAGCGATTGTTATAGGTATCCAATAAAGCAAAGAAATAGAGTTTAATACTTGTTTATAATGTTTTGCATAGACCTTGGCACTCATTTAGATCTCCAATCTTTTTGCGGCGAAGGCCACAACCAAGCATAATTTTTGAATTGAACTTGACTCTCCTTTTTTACATTTATGATTTTGGTGGGATAACGTTACTTTTTCAAAAGAAAACTAGGCAGGTATTGAGATTTACTATTTTTTCTTACGTTTCCCCTGCGTGGTTTTCTTTTTTATGCTATTGTCTACATTCTCCTGAATGTTAAAGATAATAGTGCGCATTACCCGTTTATGCTTAAATTAAATATAAATATAAATATAATATAAATATTTCAGACATCTAACACACAACGCCATCCAGTCCCAAGCTAAGCAGATCTTGTGTTATGGGTACTAGACAACTGATATGAATACATATATACTTTTTTTTTTGTAAATACATACATATTATATATAGAAAACACCCAAACTCCGAAACAAATATTTGTAGATCGTACAAACATTTGGTTCGACCCGGGAATCGAACCCGAGACCTTATGATCAGCAGTCGCACACGCCAACCGCTAGACCAACGAGGCAGTCAAGTCTGGGCGATGTAACGATCTCAGGCGGTTATATTCTACTATAGATATAAAGTATTTATTTATTCATTGAATCTCATATATATACTTCACTTTTATACTGTTTTAGGCACGAAGAACGTTTGTGGTTATAGTTTGACAATCGTGTAATTCATCGTTGAGAAAGACGCAGGATGAACATAAATGTAATAAAACAATAAATAACTAAATCGGTATTCGTAATTGGTGTCTATGTTTATGTGTTGCTCGGGAGCGCTTTTATGTAGATTTACTTCTGTTCTGTGTATAATTATGTATTGCCGCGCACCGTCGACGACACTCCTTTGCCGGTTGTTTAGCGCGTATTACAAGTTTTTTTGTATTGGGACACCACTTATTTTTTGACTTAACTTTATTTTATATTTCTGTTAATAGCAAATATAACAATACATGTAATGGAATAATATTTTTTTTTCGTATAGAGACTCTCCCCATTTTTTAAATTTCTTTATCTTTAGATTTTTCCCTACGCTTACACACAATTATCGAGCTAGACTCCAAATTTCATCCTTCTGGGTCATCTGGAAGTAGATTAGATTTAGGTACTATAATTCAGTCAGTCAGTGCTAAAATTTACAACTTTATGACCTTCATATCTTTATAACCGTTTGAGTTAACCTCATGAAATATATAATTAAACACACGTAGTTTCATCTGTTTACGTTAAATATAGTTATGGAAGGGTCAAGGTGGCACCAAGTGGTACACTCGGCGCTGGCTAGCCAGTTCTTTTGCTTGAACTTGGCTTGACACGCTGCATCCCACGTTTATAACTTAACAAAACAAACGAAATAAAAAACCGCTCAAAACTGTCAATCAACACTTGATAAGATTAGCCAATAATATATCTTCATTGTTTGTACATGACAAGCCAAGAATGGTGGTACGCGTCGACGGAAACGGCATTCTAGCACAACGTAGGCGCGCGTACAGACACATTGCGATCTTGTGTGTAAATAAGTGGATTGATAGACATTAAACGATTTGTAACCATCAAGATTGTTGGTAGGGACATCACTACAATACAATGTAAGAAAATTGTGTCTTAACAGTACTAACTTTTATAAAATATGCAAATATTCTCCACTCTTAAACGGGAGAAGGAGTCTAGTGGATTCTTACAAATATTCTTCTTTTAATGTGGTGTAATGCATTTTTTTATGGTGCCTATACTATTTGGAGATATTCTGCGATTAAGAGCTCGCCACCTGTTTCTATCTTGGGCAGTGTAGGGTAGCATGAATCGTAGTGCCAAGAGTAGAGCAAATTTGGTCTACCCAGCGCAACAAGTTACGGCCCCTGGGTCTTTTTCCCTCTATTTTACGTGTCACCATCAGTCTCTCGAGGTTCTAGCCTTCTCTGTTCGTGAAAAGCATCACCTAGTTAATAGAACCCAACTCTGCCCCATATCCCTGGTTCTAATGGGAGGTACTGATATAGATGCAACTCACTTGTGACTGAATGTAAGTAGCATGTATCCACGGACGGTGATAGTTACTTACTATCAGATAATCTATGGGTTCATTTGAACGTTTATACCATAAAAATTCATTTGGTTGCATAATAATAACAAAAAATAAACCTTGTCCTAAAAGGAAAATGTAATTCAAACACCACACATGAGTAGTAAGCGGTAATGAAATTAAATTAATTTGAAGCTGTAGAAAATCATTTTTCTACAAAGATTTTTAAGAAATAAATGCAATTGCGAGTAATAATAGTAGTGATAGGGCAAGCAAAATTAGGCCTTATCGTTTATAAACATCATGAAGTCAAGGCGAGGTGGCAATAGAACTCGCTTATTAGCTAATAAACGGTTGTTTATTACCTGTTGAGCAAATTCTATTAATTTGCCTGTATTTGCTATAGGAAATAAATATAGGGAAGTTCTTTGAGGAGGAGGAAGAAATATAGGAAAGATGAGAACTTTAGGAATAAAGAATGATATTATAAAACAAACAATAATTGAGAATATTCAGGTGCATAAACTGTGGATGTATTCACACACACAGTGTACACATATCTATACCTTGAAGATAATCAGAAGCATATAAGGCACCCACACCTTCAACTATAATTTCAGTTATACTTATATAATCGGTGACAGGCCTATTGTCTTAAACCAGATACTAAAGGAATCAAATGGATAAATTTAGAAGAAAAGAAAGATAAAGGAGAAAAGAAGAATGATGTAGAAGCATCTCAATAGGCCGCCATAGTGTGGGTCAGCATGCTGTTTTATTGCATTGTCTGTCATATCTTTCCATTACGCAGAGTACGGACGCTTTGGAAGGCTCATGTATTAGAAGAAAAAACACAATGGTAGGTGATACCGTTAATGCATTCGTTACGAATATAAATTCTAAGAATGTACATATACAAATGAACAATATAATCTCCAAGTATATAGAAATCAACCATATGAAAAGTTTTCAAACCTAATGAAGCTCGCAAATATATTGAAAGCAGTTGTTTTTTCAATTTACATACAAGTTAGTACGTATCAGACGGCTTAAACTTTTTTAATTTGGCCTCTACATCGCACTGTGAGGCAAATATTCTACACCGTAGAGGGCTGTAGCTCGAGCGCAGAGCCTCGACAGGTATCGGCATTTTTTTTTGTAAATGGACAATTGGAGATTTGAATTTGCGAATGTTAATACAGCTTTCGCACAACTTAGGCACTTAATATTTGAATTGAAATTTTCGAAATTATACGTTATTCGTTCTAATTATCCGTTTATATTAACTATATTATTGTTCTAATCACAAATTTTAAGATAAAAACCGACTTCAATTCAAGACCAAATTGAAATAACGGGAATAACTGAAAACGAATATCTGTTTTTATTTTTTTAGTAATTTGAAGCATCATAGTTTAGATTTTCTACAGTATTCATTAAATCCTGTAAGGTAATTAACAACAATTAGTAAGTGAGTAACTTACATGTTGAATTCGCTAAGGTGCTGCCGATACCTGACAATCATTACTTAATTATGTTCGTGTTTTTACAAACGATTACTTAGTTTCATTAAGTTATGAAAGACTAGGCCGTATAGCTAATAGTAAGTACCTGGATGACCGAGTTTGGCTCGAATTTTTTTTTTGTCAAATAATCTAAAACTGAATCCTAGATATATAGAAATATATGTAATACAAGAATTCTAGTTTAAAGGTATTAGACAATTATGTTTTTTATGTACGGCTCTGCGAAAATTACTCTACTTCGCCTGATGGAAGCATGGGCAGAATCCAAGAGTGGTGGTCACCATACTCACTGCGAATGCAGGCAAAGCAATAATTCAGCATGGTGACCAACACCATGGCGGCCTTGTGATGCTTCTGCAGCATTGGGCCTCCGATCTCGCACTCACCAACGAAACACGATAGTACTTAAAGTATTTCTTTTTCTTGTTTAATTTTAAGTAAATAAAATAGAAATGATATGGTTTCGATTATAATGAGAATCTTATTTTCGAATTGGAGTTGTTTGCCTTCTTTTTTTTTTAAATAACAGCGTATAGATATTCCAACACAAGTTGGTCGTAGGGAAGGTTTAAACGGTGAAAAATTAAAAATAACTTGAAAATTCAAATGTCACTAGTATATTATAAAAAAAATATTTACGTTAACCGAGCATTAGCATAAACACAGTTTATTATTAGCATAAACAAAATAATTATCCAAAGTAAACTATTAGCAGAGATCGCAGTAACCCGGACCGCGGGTAGTCCTAAATTATTCATAGCGCTCGACTTGTCCCGAGGCTTGTTGTGATTCTATTGTGATCAATAATAATGAGTAACTGAGGTAAAATATACAAATTTGAACATATTTTATAACTTAAATAATCTTTACTAATATTATAAATGTGAGAGTAACTCTGTCAGTCAGACAGAATTACTTGCTTTCACGGCTTAATCGCAGCACTGACATCAATGAAAATTAGCGTGAAGCTACTTTGATTGTTAAGAAAGGACATAGGCTACTGTGTACTTCGAAAACCAACAGGCACGTAAGCGGAGCCGCGAGAAAAGGTTAGTAATATAAATAAATATTTACCCTATACTTATTTTTATTTATGTGTTTTATTATAATATCCTACTAATTCCTACTAATATTATAAATGCGAAAGTTTGTTAGGATGGATGGATGGATGGATGTTTGTTACTCTTTCACGCAAAAACTACTGAACGGATTTGGATGAAACTTTACAGTAATATAGCTTATACATCAGAATAACACATAGGCTACTATTTGTCGCGATAACCGACATATACGCGGACGGAGCCGCGGGCAACAACCGTAGTAGTTTATAATAAAACATGTAAATATACTTACATACATATATATATTTAATATATTATTACTACCCATCAAGAGGTATTGGGTTCGATTCCCGGTCGGATTGTTGTTGGGTTTTTCTTACAAGAAATTCTTTATAGTAACCCGGAGTATGGAAGATGGTGGCGTTTATTGTCAAGTCAGAACCCTCAAATGTACTGACAACTTTTTTTTTTTTTTTTTTTAACGTGTGGAAACCCCCTCGGGCCGTCACCCCGCCGGGGTTTGCGGCGGGGCGGTGTGTCGGAATCGAACCGACTAAAACCACACGGTGTGCCACTCTGCGCCTGAGACGGGAGGGATCCGGGAACTGCTGTTATTAACACATCCGGACCCCTCCCAGCGCCTGCCCGCACTGAAGCGGGCACCGTCTGCTGGTAACCTCTCTAATTAGGCGACGTACGGCACACGCGTAACGTCGCCCCCTCGCGGGCGGCCACTAAAGCGGATGGTGGGGAAAACCCATCCCGACCATCCGCGGCCACACTCAGGGCGGCATGAGGCGCTGATAGGCGCGCCTCCGCCGCCCGGTTCGCCGGCGACGGATCGGGTCCGAGTGGATATCATCCTCCCGGGCCTTCTCCGCCGCCTCCTTCTGCGAAATTACGTCTTCGCAGAAGGCTGCGACCGCGGTAAAACTGCTGTCGCTACCGGCCATGGAGCATATGACCGCCGGTAGCGACAGATCTCCTCCGATTACTGCAGTGAGGGCCCGACGCTGCGACGCCCATGCGGGGCAAATCGCCAGCGTATGCTGGGCCGAGTCCTCACTGCAGTCGCAGTGGTGGCAGGCGGGACTCAATTCCCTCCTGGCGACCGAGTGCAGGTACTTTCCGAAGCATCCGTGCCCGGAAAGAACCTGCGTCAGTCGGAAGGAAAGGGTCCCGTGCTGCCGCCCTGCCCACTCGCGGATGACCGGCTGGAGAGCCTCCACGGCGGCAAAGCCAGCGCGTGGAGTCTCCAGCCGGAACGACCAGCGAGCCATCGTGGCTCGACGGGCGGCTTCACGCCACTCGCGTACCTCTTCGGGCGGAGGGCGAATGCCTCTCTCCGCCCGGAATTCAGCCACCCGTCGATAAACTTCGGCGAGCACTTCCGCCTCCAAATCCCACGGAGGTGTTCCGGCCAAGGCGCACGCCGCCTCGGTGGACACCGTGCGGTATCCGCGTATGGCTCTGACCGCCAATACCCTCTGAGGCCGCCAGAGGCGGGCCTTATTGAGGGCGGTCAGAGCCGCTACCCACACCGGTGCCCCATACAGCGCCATCGAGGATCGAGGATCAGGCCCAGATACCTCATCTGGCCCCGAACCGGTACGAGGACCGAGTTGACGACTATGGAGGCGCCGGGGGGCGGCCCACGACGGGGCCCGTGGAACAATAGGGCCTCCGTCTTGTCCAGGGCCACCCGTAAGCCCAGCGCCTCGATGCGCCCGACCACCAGAGAAACACCAATGGTGGCCAGGCGCGCCGCCTCCTGGAAGTTCGCCCCCCGGGCTGTGACCAATGTGTCATCGGCGTAACAAATTACGCCCAGCCCGGAGGGGAGACGACCTCGTAGGACCCAGTCGTATCCCACGTTCCACAGGAGTGGTCCTAGGACAGACCCCTGCGGAACGCCGCACGACATGGGTCGCCGTCTCAAGGCGCCCTCTCGGTCCTCGTACACGACGGTACGCTCCTGCAAATAGTCTGCCACCAGCCGCCTCAGGTACTCTGGCACCCCATGGTATTGGAGTGCTTCCCTGATGCAGCTGAATGGCAGACTATTAAAGGCGTTGGCGATGTCCAGGGACACCGCCAACACCACGCCGCCACAGGTCACTGCCTCTTCGGTCACGGCCCTAAGGCGCATCACGGCATCGACCGTCGAACGCCCTTCTCGGAACCCGAATTGGGCGTCCGACAGGCCGGGGCCCACCTCGCTGAGGTGCCGGACGATGCGGGCAGAGAGTATCCTCTCAAACAACTTGCCCGCCTCGTCCAGCAAAACGATGGGCCTATAGGCCGCGACCAAATCGGCAGGCCGTCCCGGCTTCTTTAGAAGGACCAGCTTCCCGCATTTCCAGCACTCAGGGAAGCGTCCGGACGCCAGGCTAGCGTCCAACACTTCCCTGAGGCGGTCCGACATATGGTCGAGGGCTCGGGCCATCACTCGGGCTGGAACCCCGTCCGGCCCGGGGGCGGTGTTCTTGGAACGGATCCGCAGAACAGCCGCCCCAACCTCCGATTCCCTAACGGGCGGAATATCCCCCCGTCGTCTCTGACCAGATAGGCCATCGACGGGGGAGCGTGCTCCGTCCGCTGCGGGAAAAGGCCCTCGACCACTTCCTGCAGGAAGCTGGGCTGGAGAGTCTCGGTAAGAGGGGGGGCCCGCCGTGCGGAGCTTCTGCCGCACCGCACGATATGGGCGACCCCAGGGGTCACGGTCGAGACTCTCCAGCATCTCCTTTCTCTTTACGTCTTTGGCGCGGCCAATGGCCAGCTTCAGAGTTTTCCGCGTCTCGCGGTACTCCTCATGAAGCTGGTCCCCGCCACCGTCTCCGCGGTGACGTCGCCGGCTACGGGTGTAAGACCTCCGGGCACGAGTACAAGCCGCACGGAGGTCCGCCAACTCCTGGGACCACCAGTAGACCTCCTTCCGAGGAGGCCGACGACCTTGGATGCGGGGCATGGCCGTATCACAAACCTGCGTAATCGCATCGCGAAAACGGCCAGCCCCAACGTCCACGCCGACCTCCGCGGTCGGGGCCTGCGGAGACAGCCAAGAGTGAATAATGGCCGCCTCCTCTAGTAGGTCCCTATCGAGCTTGGCGACAGCCCACCGCGGAAAACGGGAAGAGCGCCGCGCCGTGTGACCCCTACTGGGGCCCTGGGACCGGGAGAGCTCGAATCGGATATAGAGATGATCCGAGAGCGTCTCGACCTCTTCCAGGACACACCAGTTCCTTACTCGTGCGGCAACAGCAGGGGTAGCGAACGAAAGGTCCACTATCGACCCCCCCTGCTGTCGCACGCACGTGTTGGTGGAGCCTCTGTTTAATAAACAGAGGCCCACCGAAGCCGCCCACTCCTCGACGGCCTCGCCCTTGGCGTCCGTCCCGGGGGACCCCCACGCAATGGATTTTGCGTTGAAGTCCCCCAGCACGAGGACGTGCCCAGACGCTAATCGCCGCATCGAGGTCTCCAAGCTGTTAAGGAAGACCTCGAAGTCGCTCAGACTCCGGTTGGGGGAGAAGTAGACACCGTAAACGGTGATCCCCCCCCACTCGGCGGCAACATATCCAGAGCCCTTGTCTCTAAGCGACAAGGGCGGGGAATGAGCCGCCGCGGAACCGACGACTGCCACGGAGCCGTCCCGGTCACCCATCCAGTTTGGACGGGGAGGAATGTAGTAGGGCTCCGCGACTACGGCAACACCGATCGACCACTGCGCCATGGTTTGCAGGAAGAGATCCTGCGCCGCGGCGCAGTGGTTGAGGTTCGTCTGGACAAGAAGGTTGGAGACGTGGTCCATTACTGGACCGTCTCTACAACCTCCTCCATGGGCGTCGACGTGGACGCACGATTTACGTCGGAGGCAGCCTGGGTCGTTTGGCTAGCCCCCGACGTTTGCCGAGAAGCGCGGGGAGGCCTGCAGCCCCCCTGCCCCATCTGGTGATTGGCGGGCTTATTGCCCGCCGCACACACAGGGCAGTGAGGGGCGGCAGAGCAGTCTGCCACCTTGTGCCCCGGTCGACCGCAGCGGAAACACAGTCCGCTGCAGTCAAAGCAGCTGTCACACTTGACGCGTGTGTGCCCCGACGCCAGGCATTTATAACACCTCATCGGTCTCGCCGCCAGGACTGTTATCCTGGCACTCACGAAACCGATGAGCAGTCTGCCGGCGTCGCCCAGCAGTTTGGCTGCCACTACTGGACAGCTGACCCACACAGCGCCAACCCCTCCTGGACCGGGGCGGATGGTGCCGACCCTGATGCTGTCCGCATTGCATCCCGTCCTCTCTCCGATAGCAATGCGGACATCATCCACAGTGACGGAGTCATCCAGGCCTGATATGCGCAGCTCTGCGCACTTGGTAGGCCTGGAGATCTTTACACCATCCGTGGCTGCGAAGACTCCCCTCAACTTCTCGGCGAAGGTGTCCGCCGTCTTTGCGCCATCGGCCCCAGGGAACTCGAGAACCCGAGCTCCCGTCTGGGCGAGGCGCAAGCGGACCCCTGACGCTCCAAAATCTGGGGCGAGACTGTCCCGGGCCGTCTTAAAGACGGTTGCGTAGGACAGTCCGCCCCTTGCCGCCTCCGGTGACACCGTGACCACCACAGCCGCGGTCTTCGGCGGCTGCAGTTTCCGCTGCTTCTTCGGAGTGGCCCCTGCCACCGGTGACGACTGCGGGCCAGAGGCCGCCTTTTGGGCAGCCTTCTTGGCCCGCTTCTTGGCCTTCTTAGACCTCTTGGCCCCCCCGACTACCTGCCAGAAATGTACTGAAAACTACTTCAACCTTCGAATTCAGTTCACACTCAGGGTTACGGAGGTCTGATGCCAGTCGTTTCATGGAAAAACTGATATTCAGGTAAAACCGGTTGAACTATTAGTCGACCCCAATTAATCTTGGGAATAATAAAGGCCTTGTAGATAAGACATCTTATCGCGACGATATTAAAAATGTCAAGCAATAATCTGTTTATTCTTTGTCATTATATCAATCAATAAATTGTAGTTCTTTCATTATGACCTTGCCCTAATTTATACCTCTTTCGATATAAAATTATACACCTTCTAACCAAGTGTCTGGTTCTCACAGAATAAACAAAGAATTTTCTAAGGGCATTAAATATTAGTGTGGGAATATAAACCATCAGTTCAAAGTTATTAAGTACATTTTTAATAGATGTCCCTGGCTCTCGTAGGCTATTCTTTACTATATCATTTTTAATAGCTACATAAAATATGTGGCTCTTTAATACATGTACAATGAGTAATTGTCTGTCTGCAATGCTAGGCTTTGTCTAGCGACTATAATTTTTACAACTACTATCGCTAGACCTAGAATTTTCTACAAAATATACTGATTAAGTTTAACGAAGAATAAAACAGAACAGTTCTGTATATTTTCATATTTTTCTCCTTTAGCTTGTAAGAAAGTAACAGTCTCATTGCTCTAATGGTTAACGATCATGACTGTTAAGCCAGTAGCAAGGAGTTTCGTTATCCCCAAGACAAATGCAATCTATACTAATATATAAAGCTGAAGAGTTTGTTTGTTTGTTTGTTTGTTTGTTTGTTTGTTTGTTTGAACACGCTAATCTCAGGAACCACTGGTCCGATTTGAAAAATTCTTTCGGTGTTGGATAGTCCATTTATCGAGGAAGGCTATAGGGTATATATCATCACGCTACTACTAATAGGAGCGGAGCAACAATGAAGAATGTTTCAAAAACGGGGAAAATTTTCACGCTACGGGCAATATAAGGTGCAAACGAAGTTGCGTGGGTCAGCTAGTGTTATATATGTATGAGCCTGCCAAAGCGACTCCACTCCGCCTGATAGACAGCTTGAGCAGAATCCAATCTTGAGCCAATGATGCATCAGCATTTCAAAAGTTGTTTTATTGCATTTCTGCATTCGCATTGAGTATGGTCACTTACTTACTTGGGCACACTACTCTTGGATTATATTCAGAAATGTTATGTAATAAGAACGTTATTTGTCCTATATCTGGGTGTGATGGATGTCGTGTCAATAATATTTATGTCGCAATCGCCGTAAGTCAACTTACCATAGTTCAGACAGCCTATTTGTAAATTGTAAAACATGAGACGAAAAATATTAATAAAATCTAGTAAAAAATAAATTACTTACTTGTTAATTAATGAACAAGACGTACAGTAGATAACGCTCTGTGATATAAATATATACACATACTAGCTGAACCCCGCGGTGTTACCCGCGGTTATTGTTGTACCGTGAGTAACGCCGCGGGACAAAGTTAGTCTAAAAAAAGTAGCCTAAGTTACTCCCCGGGTCATCAGCTACCTGCCAGTGAAAGTCCCGTCAAAATCCGTCCAGCCGTTCCAAAGATTACCCGGAACAAACAGACAGACAGACCAACAGACAGACAGACAGACAGAAAGACAAAATTTTTTTTAAAAACATTTTTGGTATATGTATCGTGTATATATAATGCATTGATTAAAAAGCTGTTATTTTAATATTACAAACAGACACTCCAATTTTATTTATTTGTATAGATAAACAGGTAAACTATAATATCCCATTTTCTATTCTTCAAAAGCTAAATTTTACGTATTCTCATCATTTGGTTGTGGAACGTAAGAAAACCGCAACATGAATACTAGAGGGAAACAAATATAAAATACATTTTAAACAACCGCCCATGTGAGTGCAACAAAAATTGTTGAACAAACTACTACATCATTATGTAAAGGCGTGGAGTGGTTCATTATGTAGGTTGCGAGTGGTACATCAAATTTCCTTATTATTTTTAAGTGGTCACGTGGATTGTCGTTATTAGGATATTATTGTGAAATTATCTGCATCTTACTGTTCGACATATTGTTGGCTTTTAGGTTAGGGTTGACAAATTAAATTATAAATTAAATTTAATATTTTTTACATAGTATTTATTGAAGTCTGTGTGTTTGCTTAGATATTTTAACTATTCAAGATATTCTAATGCAATAGATACAGTGATTCAAAAGGAACGTGTATATGTGTAATACGCATTTCATAGTCGAGTAAAATTCTGTAACAAAAAAACAATGTCTAATTAGGTATTTATGTATAAAACATGAGACAGTGTCTGATTGCCTATGCTAGCTACAAATTAATATCAATTCTGACATACATCAAACAGACAGCGTACAAAGGAAACCAATACTGTTAGATGCAATCTCTCCCATGTAATCTCAGGAGATAGATCAAATTGATCTGATTGTAGATAAAATTACGACCATGCTTATGTAACTTCTCATAACCAAAACAAGGAAGAAAAAGATCCTAAAGAGCCGATAATAAGCGAGCAAATGAGCAGACTCAGACACGCAGACGCCTGATGGTAAGCGATTAAAGCCGCCCATGGACACAAGTGCGTTGCCGGCCTTTTAAGAAGGAATACGATCTTTTCTTGAAGGTTTGAAGGTCGCATTGGCCGGGAATATCGCAGACTACAGTTCATTCCACAGTTTTGTTGTGTCAGGCAGAAAGTTTCTAGAAAAGCGCACAGTTGTGGACTGCCAACCATCTAGATGATGGAAATGAAACTTTTGTCAAGTAGGACGATGGCGGAAAGAGGCGGCAGGGATGAGCTTGAGCATGATACTCATTGCGAATGCAGACAATGCAACAATGCAGCATGGTGACACCATAACGGCCTTGTGATGCTTTCGCATCCTTGGGCCTCCGGTCTCTTACTCACCGACGAAACACGACAGCACGAACGCTGTCATATTACGTTGATTTTTTGTGCGAGGGTAGTAACCCCGGTCGAGCCGGCCCGACGTCCTGAAATCTGCGTGGCCTTGAAAACTTTTCTAATTTTCATAAAATATTTTAGTTATCAACTCAATTTAAAAAAATACACTAATTACTTTATAATATATACAGGGTGTAAAAAGACTGCTCCCGAAAACTTGGGGGTTGCATTCAGACCATGATACTGAATAGGTTTAGCGAAAAAAAAACGCAAAAAATATGTTAACTTGTCTAAGTTCTTTTTTGTTTTTTTCTGGTTACATACACATAGTACAACATAATAGGACCTTAACTACATAATTATCTCATTTAGAAAACCAAAAAACAAATTAAACTAATAAAACAGTAATGTATTTTAATATCACTCAGCTGGCTGGGAGGTCAACGTACCGTGCGCTAGCGCGGTGCATTGACCGCGGGCGGACGTGCGCGCGCGTGTCCCGACCCACTTCATTTGCGCTGTACCTACTGATAATACAAATAAGACTAATACTGCCTAGTTAATAATGCTGCAACCACCAGGTGGTAACCTAGTACCTAGACAGCACAGCCCGCCTTCATTTTACAAACAGAACTTCTTAGAAACCTAAGTTCTAAAAAAATGTAAAAGATTAAAGTAGGTGGCCATTAACAATGAATACAATTTAAGGCCCTAACTTTATGAAGCGTGCATCTGCGTAAACAATTGTCTATGTAGATGCGTATAATATTGTATTAGGTAGGTACATAACTTTATTTTATACACGACTACAAGTGTTGATTTCGCCACCGCGAGCGCACCGGCGCGGCGGCGCGGCGCATCAAAGCTACGGCCGCGGGGCGCGGTGCGGGAGGGGTCATGACCAGTCAGTCGGTCAGTTTCAATTATGACTTCGTTAAGTGCATGTCTGTGATACTGACAGTTTACAAGAATAGGACTGTTCAACCATCGCAACGAACGTATGTGCTCAATGAGGAATACTAAATTGACAGTGTAAACAGTCTCCCGATCAACTCCTGTGGATTTATGAAGTGAAGGTTAAAAAGTTTAAAAGTGAATTTAATAAATAGTGTGTTCGTTTATGCAACATTAAGCATTATGTATGTATGAAATACGTAAATTAAGTTATGTAGTAGTTACCAGTTGATTACTTAAACTTAAAAGTAACTAATAATAAAACAGTAGGTATCAGTATCGGAAAACATTAGTAGGTACGTATTTTGTGTTTGATCAATTTGAATCGGGTGTATCGTATTTGAAAATAAAAAATCGCAATTTGATCACAACGAGAAGGCCTTAAAAAACAGATTCGTAAAATAAAATTGAATGTGTAATTGAAAAACTTTGTTAAGTAGGTAGGTATCACTCTGCTACTCAGTTTACCCAAAACTTTGCCGAAATACTATGATTTTACTATAATTACAATCAAGTATAATAAGGCATTTTAACCATAAACCTAAATGTGTTTGAAGTCGTTGCAATAATAATATTTAATCAATCGTCGCCAGCGCGGCGCGCTGTGACTGCGATGAGCGAGACACAACGCGATACGTGCGTAACTGCGTAATTATTACAATATGAACGTATTTTGTGATTTTAAAAACGTAAATAACTTTATTGTTTTGCTTGGTTGACATTTCTATTATTGTGTTTTATGTAAGTACACACGTTCTGTATCCGCCCCTAGTTTTCTCTGGTAATTAAAAACTAACAGTTGATGCCATTTCTGGTTCGACCGAGGCTACCGCAGAATTAGGTACGTAGAGTATAAAGTCACTACCTACTTTCGTTAGTAAGCATAAGCAACTGTACCGACGCGTAGGTACTTAAATTGTAATAAATAATCATTCACTTAGATACACGGTGCGCGCAATACATTGCTGGCTTCTGAAATGAATAAAAATCTTGACACATTGTTTTTTCCGGCTACAATTGTTTTTAAGGGCAACTGTTTGTTTTTTTTAATAGGTTTTGGGGTGCTGAAGCTACCTCTTTCGTTTTCGGTAGACGTCTGGTTACACCCTGTATAATTATGTACTTTATGACATAGATAATAATCTCACATTAGCTTTAAATATTTAACCAACAAAATTAGTACTTTCATAATATGATGGGATATTAGTACAAATAAAAGGCGAACCCTTTGTAAAATGTTTTATACAAAATCTACCCAAAACAATCTAAATAAAACCCAAAACTCATTACAATCTGAACACTCACGCACCCAACATTAAATATTGAAAAGAAAAAGAAGTATCTGAGTGTACGCCATTCGGATATTATCCGCAGTGGCAGCCCTAATTGGACTGTGTATATACATTATTAAAACTGTCGGCTTTCAGTCTAGATGTAATATTATCGAAAATGACTGCCAAATGAATGAATACATGTGGAGTATTTTATCTACTTTTGTTATATTAACAATAATAATTAAAATTAAGTTCTAGTTCTCTTTTGAAGTATGGCATAGTTTGAAAACATAAACTATTGAGAACCTTTGAAGATCAGAAACACTATAAATACTAACCACTGTAGTTAGTAATTATAGTGTTAAATTACAAATAAATAAATAAATATTTAGGACATCTAACACACAACGCCATCTAGTCCCAAACTAAGCAGAGCTTGTATTATGGGTACTAGACAACTGATATGAATACTTATATACTTTTTTTTTGTAAATACATACATATTATACATAGAAACACCCAAACTCCGAAACAAATATTTGCAGATCATACAAACATTTGGTCCGATCCGGGAATCGAACCCGAGACCTCAGGAACAGCAGTCGCGTACGCTGCCACTGCGCCATCGAGGCAGTTATGACGCTTAAATATTAAAGAGTTTTATTTATTTAAATATTTTAGCACATATATATTCATCAACGGATTTAATGCCCAAGGTATTTGGAGAAACACAAAGCTAAGCTGAAGATTACCTAAGTGTAAATGGTCTATGGCAAGGTTTCTTGGGGTGGGAGAGCCACGCTTCGGCATGAATGATATCACAGAAAACAGATGTGAAACAGGACTTGCGCTCTGTTTCACCGAGTGAGTGAGGATACCGGAGGCCCATATCCCAACGCCTCCCCTCATCCTCCTCCTCATTCCCAAAAGGCCGGCAACGCACTTGTTATGCCTCTGGTATTGCAGATATCCATGGGCGGCGGTAATCACTTACCATTAGGTGATACGTCTGCTCGTCTACTCCATAATGCATAAAAAAAATACAGTCTTACGGCTGAGATGGTTAAAAAGTCTATGGGTTATATGGAATGTTCGTAAAAACATAACCTAATAAATTATATTTTAATTTTCACTATAAAATGATCTCTGGCTGTAAGTACCTACCATTTTTAACTTTACATACCTAGTTACTTTCTTAATTTAAAATATTTATTATTTTGAACAAAGAATAAAAAAAAATAAAAAATATATTATAAATTTAAAGGTGATCCTGTCTCTCTGTCCGTTACGCTCTCACAGCTTAACCGCTGCAGCGATTTCAATGAAGTTTGGCATGGATATACTTTGATTTTTAAGGAAATACATAGGCTACTCTTTAATGCGTTGACTGACATATGCGCGGATACTGGCGGAGTCGCCTGCGAAAGCAAATATATTGATGAAAACATTCACAGTATGTTATCTACAGTCTAAGTAGTTCACTGCAATTCGAAGTTTTTCATTTTATTCGAGTAGCATTTGCCGTGACGCGTCGCAATAATTGTATTATACAAAGCAGTGCTGAACTAAAACGTCTCGAACGCGACCCGATATCGCACTAACTGTTATCTAAATAATGCAAACTTTACTGATTAAAATACTTTGTATGCTTATTAAAACTGGGTTTGCTATTGTGAGGGTTGGGTTATGAAAATTTATTGGGTTTTGTTTACACAACACGGTTTTATTGTTAAAGTAAAAAGTAAATTAAGAATACTTTTGTAATTAAATAAGTTCGAGCATGCTTTCAGTAATTCAGCTATAAAGTGACGGCATTGTTATGCTTACTGACTTACTTTGTGGAATCATAGGATCATAAAAATAAGAATATTTTTTGTTGTATTAAGAATTTACAATCGTTAAATTAGAAAATTGATGACTAGCGACTGCTTTATTTACAGTTTGTTCATGTTCCTGAATTTCGAATTTTGAAATAGATTTACATAATTTATGAGAGACATTTTATGATTTCCTATTCCCAATTACTTGACCATCAAATCTTTCCCTTTTCAAGGCATTAGGAAAAATTAATTCATTTTAATTTAGCAAAATTACTTCGTTTTTATCGATAGATGACTTTGGCACCGCGTACACAAATTAAATTCCTGAAAAAAAAATGTACAAAGAAAATAAAAGATTAGGCATTGGATTTCAATTAAAGGCGGCAAAACGTAGATTTTGACGAACAATTTGATCGCTTTGATGTTGCCGAAATGTTTCGCGGTCTCTCAATGTTTCGGATTACTGGATTAAGTGAAAAAAAAAAGTCTGTTGGAACCACAATTCCGGGATAAAATATATGGAGTGTAAAATGAGACGTTTAAAACGATTTGTTAAATGTTAGAATTCGTGCTTGTATTTTTTATTTTGCAAACTCTTTTATATTCATAGAAATCTGTTTATAGGGTTTTAGAAATAGCATTTTGAGTTTAAGTCTTAATAGAGTGAATTTATATAAGCTAGTTATTAATTGTGGCTAAACCCGCATGTATGTCACGATAAGTAATCATATTAATAAAGGTTCATCTCTGTGCCAAAAAGGTTTCTTAACATTAATACTTATAAATATGTGTTTGTTAAGTCCTTTGTGGGAAACTGGTATCCGTACGAGGTGTCTCTGTTACACAGATTACCAGTAGCAAATATAAATATGCTATTCTCAAAGCTATATTTTTCTAAAGTTTCATCTTAATACATCTATGGTTTTGGCGACAAAGTGTTACAAAACATCCATACTTTCACTTGTCCATTCTTACAAAGTTTTGCATTTATAATAATATGAGGATGTAATAGATATCAGTATGATAAGATTTTATCATTAGCTATCTTCTGTCCCTTTCAAGATTTCTGCTATTATACCTAATTTGATTAGACCAAATAAGATGTTATCTGACCGTCTGCTGACATACATGTACGAGTCTGGTAGTCAATTTCATGTTAATCTTTCTACTCTGCCAGTTTACATTTAGCTTAAACCTGCTTTATCTATGTATTTTGAATAATTACCGACCAATTTTCAGTACCATTGACGTGATCACCAGGGCAAATTGAATGAAAATATCGAACGCAGTTTTTTGGAGAAACTGCTTTTCTAAGCGAGAACAAATGTTGTTTAACTTATAGTAAATTAGGTCGTATGTAAATATATATTAACTAGCTGTCCCGGCAAACGTCGTTTTGCCATAACTACTAATAAATTAAAAATTAATTAAAAAAACATTGTCCAGCGGACAAAATTGTGAATCTAAACCATTCCCAGATCCCCTTGAACACACACAAAAAATTTCATCAAAATCGGTCCAGTCGTTTGAGAGTAGTTCAGTGACATACATACTCACAGAAGAATTATATATATAAAGACTAGCTGTCCCGGCAAACGTCGTTTTGCCATAACTACTAATTAATTAAAAATTAATTAAAAAAACATTGTCCAGCGGACAAAATTGTGAATCTAAACCATTCCCAGATCCCCTTGAACACACACAAAAAATTTCATCAAAATCGGTAAAGACGTTTAAGAGTAGTTCAGTGACATACACACTCAAAGAAGAATTATATATATAAAGATAAGACAAAACTTTTTTAAAGCCGCAATATTGTTATCAAACACAAATACTCTCAGGAATATATAAATTTAAAAATTTTAAAAATCACATACGTTATATTTGTAAAAAAAAGTATTTAAAAAGGTACACCAATCAATGTCGATCAACGTTTTGACTACATTAAAACACAAATTGTATCACTCTGCATTAATACAAAGGGTGCCTTGACCGCAGCGGGAGCCTCATCAAAGAACAATTAATGAGGGTAGAACAAAAAACCACATAGCTACCCAACCCTGTCCTAATGAACGTAGTCATGCGTTTCACAGAGGCCGTTTGTTATCATGTTTGCATTTTTTGGCCTAATAAGAAAAAACATTTAATTTTTTTTTAAACGAACCATGTACTTTTTGATTTGGCGTATTAATTTTCATTTGAAGCTTATTCAATTTAAAATTGTCGTGGGATTGAATTTGACGGTGTTTAAATGACGAGAGCAGTTGAATTAATTTATTTTCTTCATTCATTACGGGGGAGGCATCGACGCTTGTTTTTAGTATGATATTGAGTTCAGTGTGATCAACATTCGAACAAACTTTACATTGCAAAATAACAAATTGAGCAATTAGATGCAAGAATTACCCTAGATTAAATGGCGCTGAACATAGTTTAATGGGAATTTTAATGATAAATTGAAAACGAAACACTATCTCGGAAATGTTTACTTTTTTGGCAACCGTTAAATTATCAAATTCAAGAATAATAGTCCGTTGTAAAATTTTACGTCCTTTTTTCATTATATTGGTAATTTCGATTGTTGATTCAATCTTTAGACAATAGCTTCACTAGGTCTTATCATATATGCGCGACCATTTCGGAGTGAACTTAATTTCAAAGGGCCAAGATGAGAACATCTGAAATTTCAATATTTGCGTCGAGTTTGGAGAATATCGTACCTACATACTTGTTTTGAGTTCGGGTACCTACGCAGAGTTTTGGGTTGCGAAAAGTTTGACGCAGATGAAAGTGTGTAATGAGGACGAATAATTACTAACTTACTTTCTTAACAAAAGTGGCAAATTCTTTTACAGTTAATTGAAAAGTGTATTTTCATTTTAAACAAGTTATGAAATTGTTAAACCTTATTGATGTTTATATTTAGTTCATGTTTTTTTATGTATGAGCCTGCCAAAGTGATTCTACTCTACCACTAGTCACCATACTTATTGCGAATGCACTCAATGCAATAATGCAGCATGGTGACCCATGACATGGCGGCCTAGTAATGCTTCTGCATCATTGGGCCTCCGGTCTCGCACTCATCAAAACACAACAGCACGAATGCTGTCATTTTAGATAGATCTTGTGTGCGAAGGTAGCACCGCCTCGGTCAAGCCGGCCCGTTCATACTGATGATGTATCATGAGTTGTTTAAATACTTCTGCAAATTGTAAACTTTCTAACTAACAGAAAGCAGATATAAAATATTTATTCTGTTAACAATAGGAATGTTTTTTTGAGTAATAAAGAATTTCGATTTGTGGTAATCAATCATAGTAGTAGAATTACGTATAACGTCAAAGATAAGGTTTTTTGTTAATCTTTATAGTACATATACCAGAACCTCGAATCGAAGTGAAACAAAAATACACCTGTTTTAAAGACCTAGTTTTGCTTTTGGTGTATATAACAATTAAGTGGTACATCTTTTGTACAATATTAAAGACACATGTAATAACTTGGTACTGAATGTTAAATCGACGTGTAAAGCTTTGATGGTAGTAATAAATACTATCGGACATTTAACACACAACGAAATCTAGTACCAAACTAAGCAGAGCTTGTATAATTGACAGATATAAATACATACTTTTTTTTGTAAATCCTGCTAATATTATAAACGCGAAATTTTGAATGGCGATCGGAATACTGAACGGATGACAGTACAATAATATAGCTTATATAACAGTCATATATCAATACGCAAACTCCGAAACAAATGTTTGAAGATCATACAAAGATTTGGTCCGACCCGGGAATCGAACACTAGACCTCAAGTATAGCAGTCACTTACACTATCACTTGCGCCACCGAGGCTGTCAAAATAAAATATATGTTACAACCGTGTAGTCTGGACAACAATATATTTGAACTGAAAATAAGCATAATATGTTTGTTACTTGTATGTAAACTGCCGGTACTGGTATCGATTGTTACATTTGCATATTTTGAAACTCATCTTTTGTTTTTTTTTCTTTTTTTATGTAAACACAATAAAAATATAAATACAATAAGTATAAAAATGGTGATCTAAGATGATTTTACAGTCATATCATGCAAGCGGAGATATTATTTTGAAGAAAATGCATTATGTAAAGACACTAACGTAGTTTTATTATGAATACCTTAAAAATGAGTTAATAATATACAGATAAGGAAACTACAGTAATTTACTTTACGTTTATCAGAAATAAACAAAAAGGAAAATGTAAGGTTTCAAGAACTTAAATATATTACGTTCACAGCAAAGTAACTCACTAAAAGACCATCTATTTCATATTTTTTTTTGCATGAATTATAAAATAACAAAACCGTGTTTCCTAATATCAACTATTTATAAAATTTATAACAAAACGAAACATCCACTTTGTAGTTTATATATCAAAGTTTAAAGGCGCTCTTATGCCGTTCCGTGCTATCTCATGTTTTGATTGGATGCATTTACCTCGGCCTGAACTAAGTTATGTATGGCGCAGACTGAATCTCTAGACTAGACGATTGTTACATGAATATTTCCTACTGTCTGAGCGTACGTACTATTTTTTTTGGATACTGTTTGAAAAAGGTTTCTGACTTTAGAGGAGTAGGGGTTAGCCTAAGTGACTGTCGGTTCGATTCCGACACACCGCCCCGCCGCAAACCCCGGCGGGGTGACGGCCCGAGGGGGTATCCACAGGTTAAAAAAAAAAGTGACTGCAAATCCAGAGGTCTTGAGTTCGATTGGCCTTTGGAGGATAGGGGAAGGCATTAGGTTATGGGACTCCTGTATCCTCACTCACTCGGTAAAATACGGCGCAAGCGCTGTTTCACACTGGTTTTCTGTGAGGCCGTGGTATCACTCCGGTCGAGCCGGCCCATGCATGCCGAAGCATGGCTCTCCCACGGTAATTTATTTATTAGAAGAGGTAAATTTTACTTCGTATCTTAGACCATTAGCGTTAAAATACAGGCGTATAGAACTTTCTTAATGCGCGAAAAACATTCTTTATTACAGATTAATATCTAGATAATTTTGACATATTCATGTTAATTTGCCATTAGAAATAACGCTTAAATAAACAATTAATGAGCGTGACCATTACACAATTTGTTCTGGGCTGCGATTTGAAGCCATGACCTCTAGGATAGCGGTCACAGACCACTCAGAACTCTTGTTAAATAAAATTCATCTATTTCGAAACTACTATCGCATCCATTAAGAGATTTATAAGAGATTACATACCGAGAACGAAACGCTACCATTTACTCGCTTACATGCTTGTTACTATGGTAACAAATCTGCCTGTCGTTGTACCTGTAAATGTACTGTTCCCTTATTATTTATTAAAAGGTCGATAGAGCCATTTTCAGCTATAAGCATCACTCACGAAAAGGTATAATTTATAGATATGTAAATTACAAATTGTATGTTAAAATTATTTTATAATTTGAATACTATTTGTTTTGATTAATTTAAGTTAAAACGTTTTTGGAATAAAGAATAATGTAAAAAAGAGTATTTTTAAATTAATAATTATACCGTTTTTTCTTGTAGTAGGTACACATCTTGGTTCGCAGAGGACTTTAGAAATATAAATGAAACGTACACCAAGAAAACCCAAATAATAATATTTTTCCATACGTGGTTTAAACTTACTAAATAATAAGGTAAAGAAGTAAACAAATTCATTTTAAGTAGGAGCTTATTTACTTGCAAAAAAAAAAAACATTAAAATGTGTCTATTGTAATATATTTTAATATTAAATATTTAAAATACTTAATTGTTACCCTAGTCCCATTATTCTTGGCTAGGTTAACAGAACAGAGATACCTGTACCATACCTGTGAGAATAAGGTTCCACAGTGAGATAATATTTTGGATTGACTCATCTTTTGACTATGTCCAGGCAGACATTACTTCGTAGATACGTAAGACTCTTCGCTAATTTTAATTTACAGAAAATTAATTCGTCATCCGTATAAGGGCTTGTTTTAATTTTGTGTTTACATTACATTTAACTACTTATACAGTAGGTATTTATGATATAATCAAAAACTTATGTTGATGAAAGAAGTTACATTTTGAAATAATAGGAATTATTTTATTGCCTGTAGTGTATTATTATTTTATATCTATATATAGTAGTTAGTATATATATAAGATCTTGTTGAATAAACACTATAAAAAATTATTACAATGTAATTCCAACGATTGTGGAAACGAGGTGGTGAATGGGAACTGATATTGGTTGGTCTATATATGATAGCTAAAGTATCTGATAAGAGGACGTCTTACAGTGAATTCTTTTTATAGAAATTTTCATTAACTATCTCATTCTCGTATTCTTTTTCTTTTCGAATTTTTCTATTCGAATATATACTTTATGCAAAGTTATGATAAGCTACATTTAATGTAAACATCACGTAGTTTGATTAATATAAAAGCATTACACATACAAACAGTACAGATATTGTGTAGCTTTGTCACCTTATGTGTTTAATTCTGCTCACAATGCTTGTATACCGGCAATGTAACATCCACGCGATCGTTACAAATGTTAACTTCCATTGCTGTTTTTTTAGCGATTAATGAATGACAATGATTGTAACACATACAAAACTATTTGTATTTAAAGATTAAAACTCACCGTTTAATAAATCTATCAGGCGAACCGTTTTGCATGCACCACAACAACCAACTCAATACTTGTACAAAACATCGCAACGCTTACTTCACTATATTCCAATAGTTGAATATTATAAATAATTTATTTGAATTTAGATTTTTTTGTACACAAACACTTGTTTTCGCGAGCGTATGTCGAAAGGCGACAGGATTTTGCGAAACAACCGTCTCTGCCGGTTGCTCGGCAAGCACTGCTGTCGGCCGCCCAACACGCCCCCGCCCGCCCTACACAGGCCTTTCTTTGTTTCCATCACCCCCCGCGTCGTGTTAAACAAATCTCCGTGTGCCGTGATCTTCTTCGTCAATTGATTTGTGACGAAATAATTTTCTCGCGATAATTGTTTTTGCGAATGCTGTACAGGATGTTGTATTAGAGATGATTATTGATGTGGATTTATCTGTAGAGCTATCGTAAAATATCTGTATTGTTATTGTAATGTAAAGTTTTAATTTGTGACAGATATGATACATTTCATATGTTTTTAATAAATCGTTATTGTAAAGTTTCGTTTTGTTTTGTGTGAGTACCTCCTATTCGTTAGACACATATTTTAAATCGATCTAGCTAGGATTTATTTTACCACAAAATCGTTATTGGTGATTTACCAATTTTGATTTAAACTAACAACAATAGTTCATTTTGTTACTATATATCCGTCTCTTATTATTAGGTAAGTAATATAGTCGTTTGACCTATTACCATAAACATTTAGAACTAAGCACAGTTTGACTATATTGACACTCCAATAAAAGCCTGTAACTCATCTGATGATAAGCGCGTGCCGGTTTCTATAACTACTTGTAACGTCAGTTCCACCTTCGCTTGTTGCCAACACAAGATTACTCGACCCCAATAATAGTGTTGGCCTATCCCATTGAGCAAGATCTTAATATGCAACATTACAATGTAACTTCTACACCACTACAGACAGACTATGATAGACTATGGACTACTTGGCGTATTGCCATTGACTAGGTGTTTTCTCAATGATGATTGGTCTCACGAGATGCTTCAGACAGACAGTTAGAGCACTCCATTATTAAAGTTTATATGGCACTAATTTAGGGGATTTCCCGAATTGCACTCCGTTTTAACTAATATTATGAGAAAGTTTAAAAGAGAGATATTTGTTTGCAAACAAGGTTTAAGTAGTTTTCAATCATAATTTTAACCACTTGTTTTATGTTTGTACGAAAAACAGGCACAGGGTGGCAGAAATAAAATTAGTATGCTATAGATCTACAAATACATATTGATAGTACATTCTAGAATTTAATTCACTTGTACTTATTTCACTATTTTAATTACATTTACACCTGATCGGTTCCGTCTTATAGCATCCTCAAAGGTTGCGTTGTGAGGAGTCCGTAAGGTGAGTTTCGTTCTAGAATGTATTACAATAAGTTCCATCAAGTGCCGAGAATCGAGAGTACATTAACCTATTGGTAGATTTGATTATTTTAAGCCCCGACACAAAGAGAGGGGTATTATAAGTTTGACGTCTATGTCTGTCTGTATGTTTGTGTCTGTCTATGCCATCGTAGCTCTCCAACGGATGGATCGATTTCGATGTGTTTTTTTTACATTTGAAAGCCAGTTTTTAGCTAGCTAGGTCGTTTGATAGCGGTTTGGTTAATATCGGTCGAACTACTACAGATTTCAGTTTTTCAAATCATGTTTCGACAGAAACATAAATGTTCGATATATACATATTCATTAAAATCTCTAATCTGGTAAAAAACAATTATAGTAATATGGCAGATAAATATCCATAACTTTATAAGGAACCTTCATCGAGAAAAAAATAAAGAATCTGGTCCTAAGAATCGCAATTTTGGTGACAGCACTAAAATTACCAGCCACCTATATAAAACGTGGTATGTTTGTCATCCCCTTATTTACTGAAAAATATTTATTAGAGATTTATTCTTTGAAACGAGATACAATTTGAGATTATTCAAATTACATTCAACGAATAAAAAAAGGACGAGAATTGCCAGCTTAATATTTATAGATCCTTTAATTTATTAATCCTTTAAATCTAAATATTTATGCATTACGTTGCTAACAATATCAAATTGTATGACTTTTATTAAGTTTTTGAAGGTAAAATATGGAGTTTTCATAATAATAATTACCTTACACGTCTCACACATCTCACACATTTGACTGCACGGTTCCCCTAGTGGTTTCAGTGGTCGCCACGCCGCTTGCTACTGCGCCAAGTGTCAAGGGTTCAAATCCCACGCGGTGCAACAATTTGTGTAATCCACAAATTGTTGTCCTGAGTCTGGCTGTACTTTGTGTCCGTTTCATGTATGTTTGTTAAG
Source organism: Spilosoma lubricipeda (assembly GCA_905220595.1). NCBI lineage: Eukaryota > Metazoa > Arthropoda > Insecta > Lepidoptera > Erebidae > Spilosoma > Spilosoma lubricipeda. The sequence goes on along the minus strand of HG992281.1, from coordinate 18,224,743 downwards.
TCCCCGCGACACAGGATGTTTAATGCGGGAGTTATCTTTTAAAAAAAGAACAAGAAAAAAAACATAATCATCTCATTCCCAACCCCGCAGGGCCTGTACTATAGTGACTTCGATCTATATTTAAGGGCTCCCACACATAACTGCGAATTCGCAACGCATCATCGCGCACTTCAGGCCGCATGGCATCGCATCGCAGTTACGTGTGGAAACCCTAAACTCATATTATAACAAGGAAAATTTTGTTTTTTTGTTTACTTGTAACGATTTAACTCAAAAACTACTTGACCGATTTAAAAAATTATTTCATCATTATTATCTTCACTAAATATATATACTCGAGTAACATTGTTATATTACATTACAAAAAAGTTAGCGATCCGTATGAAAACTGTGACAAAGTAGCCAAAGGTATTAAAAATACCAAAAAAAGGCAAGTAATGACAATGGAGCAAAGTAATGTTTCACAGTTTTATAGAAAACATCAATTTCCAAAAAAAGACTGGTGCCATATGCCTAATCGTTGGGCTGTGGCCTGCCAGGTATGATCACCTAGCCTAATTGGAGAGTCCTCCCTTTGTGATGGAGGGACATAGATTCCCCACAAGTATATATTTTACCTCATACTGTGTTGCACAACAACTAATTATCTAGTTGGAATATTTGTTTCAGAGTTCTTGAAAATATTAAACTAGCTGAGCCCTGGAATATTACCAGCGGTTGTTGTTGTACCTTTAAAACAACCCACGGACAACGAACAGTGGCGTGAGGCTAGTACTTATATATTTCTACATTCATACTAATATATTAATTTGAAAATAGCTCTGTCAGCCTTTCTATCAGTCTGTAAGTCTGATTGTTATACTTTCAAGGCTAAACCGCTGAACCAATTTTGATGAATTTCGGCATAGAGATAAAAATGTACTGTATGTAATCGTGTTTAGTATACATTTTTTTCTCTTGGAGATTCCCACAATCGAACCTACAACCTTTAGCTTACCACTTGATTAAAAAGCCAGGCAAGTAATAACGGTACAATTAAAAAACATCACAAGGGGTCATAAAAATCCACACCCTGTACCCCCTACCTACAGGAACACCACGTGCGGTAATTGACTAATATGATTAACACAGGAACGCCACCATATCGACATTATTTATTAAATTTACCGCAGTTAATAGAATAACGATGTCACCCGTATATTTGTATCGATTTTAATCAATTTACTTGCTGCGACATCAATAGGTAGAATGTCTTTTGCTTTCAATGCAACTTTTTAAGTCTTTTCACAAGATATCACTTAAATTCAATGATAAAAAGTTTGAAGTGTTTAATTTTTACATTTCTGTTAAAGGGCCTTAGCTCAAAAAATATATCCAATGCCTACATGAAAGAAAATTACTTTCATGTAGGCACTACAACATAAGGCAGCCCACATTAGCAGATTTGCTCTCTATTCTTTTTGTGTATCCAAGAGTGGTGGTCACCATACTCATTGCGAATCCAGACAATGCAACAATTCAACATGGCGGCCTAGTGATGCTTCTGCATCATTGGGCCTCCAGTCTCGCACTCACCAACGAAACACGATAAGAACGAATGCTGTCATTTTACGGTGATATTCTGTGCAAGGGTAGTACAGCCCTGGTACAGCGGCCCGTTCTTGCTGAAATCAGCGTGGCTCTGAATATTGCACTGTTAATATATTTTGTAAAAATATATTTACAGTGCGATTCTGACACGCTTCACTAAAACCATATTTCTTTGGCTCAACGAGTATCCCAACCATAAAGCTGTCAACTCGACTAGCAATCGGCACATCAAACAAAATTAACTCTTTATTAATATTTAACAGCCAACTTTATAATTAAAATGAAACGTATGACAGCAGAAGGCTAAAGTCAATAGGAAATTAAATCTACTGTAATTTCACTGTTTGCGAAATATCAGTCCTGTGATATCAGATAATTAATTACTGTACTGTTACGAAAAAGCTACAGAAGAAGTCCCTCCTATGTTCTCAAATCCAAATAGATTTTGACTTACTTTCAAAGTAATTTAATAAAATATTGCTGATCTAATATACTATTTAAGTTAGCTCTGTAAGGACCGACTTAGGCTTACGTAATGTGAACCTTTTGTTAGAAATCTATATTTAATTTATAATTTTCAATCGGTAGATGTATTCTATCAAAACGTGGAATTTTATTTATCATGTTATTTAACAAAAATTGACAAATCAAACAAATACAAAAAAAATTTAAGGAAAACAGCTACAACACAACAAAAAAAAAAGAAAAAAAGAAACAAATAAAAGTAGATTTAAATACTAAGTACCAAGTAGACTGAACTTTGCTTGGCTCTTTTTTTGTTTTTTTTTTTAAGTAAATCCTAGCTAGGTCCCGATTGTCATGAACATGTAAAGCAATCGTTATTGGGAAGTCAGTGCCCTCAAATATATTGCCAATTAGTTCAACTTTCAAATTCAGTTCACCCTCAGGATTGCGGAGGTCCGATGCCAGTCGCTCAGTGTAAAAACTGATATTCAGGTAAAATCGGTTGAACTAGTAGCCGACCCCAAATCTTGGGAATAATAATAAAGGCTAGGAAGAAGAAGAAATCCTAGCTAGATCGATTTATTGTACTCGAAACCCTGCATACTAAATTTCATGAAAATCGTTGAAGCCGTTTCCGAGATACTGATTATATAAAAGAATTGCTCGTTTAAAGGTATGAGATACTAGTTAGTAGTAGTAGTAGTAGTTTATTATTCAAAGTATTTTACGATTTTCTTAAATTCATTGAAAATAGAATAAAATTACTAGAGAGATTGGTTCCGTCATCAACCTGAACAAAGCTTACAATATAGTGTTCCATTCATCATTGTATTTATTGTGTGGACATTGGCTTTGTTTTGACAGATGCCTATTCATTAATTTGTGATTTGAGTTTATAAGTCGGTACAATGTCCCTAATAATAGTGTTTCCTTTTAATTTAATGAATTATCTTTAATATCGAACTTATCTATCATATCATATTGCCGACAATACACTGAACTAGAACCCGCAAGGAAAATTTAAGCGTGCCAATGTAACCCACCCAAAGCAAACCTGGCAACGCACTGTCACAAAAGAGGTCAATAAAATTGGTAAGTAGTAGAATGAGCTCAATAGCGAATCTCATGATCGAATACTCTAAGGGAATACTGTGACATCTTCTGTTTCATCAAGAGGACATAAGAGGATATGTTCTACATGTGTTCTATTTGTAAATAATCACCAACATCACTCATAACATAACATTAAGTTAGTGGTTCTAGAATTTTTGGCAATAGCTAGTAAAACTGTTAAACCCGAAGCTGTTAAAGTGAAAAAATGCCCAATTCATCTTTAAATTATTATGTACACTTTACTTTTTGCTCCTTCAAAAATATCATCATCATCAATACCCTTTGATAACCCACTGCTCGACATGGGCATCTCCATTGATGCGCCCATTGTATCCCACAGTGGTCAGACGGGTTGGTATAAGATTTGTGTCAACTTTTCCAGCGCCATCGTCTTATATAGTTTTCGCCCTTCCATTCTTACGACACTCGTGGAATAAAATATGTAGTGACAAACTGACGGTGATTCTCTTGGTGTCATCACTAAATTAAAAATCACAAAAATTTGTTATTGAATTTTTAATATCTTACATCTCAGCTTTCACTATCTTTAGTTCAATACCGACTAAAAAATGATCAGAGGTACACGCTTTTTTATTAGTAAAAAAACTTAACTAATCACTAAATGTAATAATTTTAAAAAATAACTGCGTAATTAATTTAGTCGGCATGCATTTAGACGACGTCTAAGTTTAGTGCGAGTTGTCAAGTTTATGTCACACGTTACATGTTTTAAACGTTCAATGCAATAAAAATTAAGGTCTAAGTTGCTTCATTTAAATTATTTTGGTTTTGCCAAAATAAATTTTACTTTTTTGAAGTAATAGACTAGCGTATTTTTCTGATTAACGGATCTAAACACAGTGACAGCTGGGATGTGTGATAGGTATTGAAAAATGGACTGTAAACAGATGAGATTAGAGTATATAATCCAATAACGAATTTAAGTGAATTTTAGTTTAGTGATGACACCAAGAGAATCACCACCACTGTTGCTAATTTTGTTGTTGAATCATCGAACTTCAATATCTCTAAAATAATCTAATTTTCTTTAAATTTAGTAAAGCGATTTTCAAAATGCTATTTAAGTACGTATTTATTTAAGTAACGTCTATTTTCAGTGTGACATACCTAATTTCACTCAATATCTGACATTTAGAACGTAGTTTGATAGGGCAAAACTTACTTTTAGTGACTTTTAGTTAAGGTAAGAGAGTTTTTGGACAACGGAATTAGGACCATTTTAATCTTCATCTCTCACCACACGTCCAAATTCCAAAAAACATTTACAATACAGCTTGAAAAAATATTATTTATTTCATTCTCGTAGTTTTAGCTTCGTACTTCAAATAAGGATGACACAATTCATTGCTATGGTGGGTGTTAAATTATTGGTCTGGGAGCGGTATACACTTTTATTGATGGCGATTGCACTAAAACAAACTTATTCTTTTAACAACGTGAATCGTGTCGTGATATTATATTTACACTATTTTAGACATGTATAAGTACTTGTTACAGACAAGTTTTTAATAAATAGAGAAAAACTTGGGAACTATTCAATAAAATAATCACAAATTTTATCAAAAAAATAACTGACTTCAAGAACAGGATCAAATTGAAATGGAACAAAATGGGAAGCATCAGCTTTCAAATAAAAAAAGTAACAAACAAAAAAAAGTCGGTTATTTGGACTATTGAAGCAAAATTTTGTATTATATTATATGAGAACTTGATTATATTTTAAATAGACGAGAGATTATCTAGATTATTAGAATATTACATCGATTTGCATATTTAGAACTTTGGTATCATTTAAGCACAATTCCTAAATATGGCTCAGGATTTAAACTTTGCACAAAAATGTTAAAGAGTCTCGAAAAAAAAAAAATTAAATTATTCTCTAAAGCTCACAAAAATGATAAAACATGAGGCGTTAATACTTAGTTAGAAGGTTAGAAATAGGACAGTACAAAATAGAACACGACGCATCGAATAAAGGAACCTCTTTCAATGCACTGATACTTTTGATTAAATCGTACCTACAACTATACTTTATCCGTTTGAGGCCACTTCACAGATGTCATAGGTCCCACCTGTCGTGGAAATGCCATCAACTAGTCAATGAATAATGCACGAACGGCAATTGACGCATGGATACGATGTGTTTTGTTAAGAAACTAACCGGGATTCGATTTAATTAAAGTTAGATCTTTGTATATACGGCAATAATTAGATGTTAACTATGATGCCAGTATTCCATCATTAAATTATTACGCAAAGCAAAACCTTTGTACCCCTTTTTACAAACATTATGCAAGCGGAGGAGTAACGAAAAAAAGGAAAGAAAAAAAAGTACATTTCAAATATACAACTATTCGACTTCATCACCTTTTTAGCAATGATAAAAAGCGAGTCTGTGAGAACCGGGCTCTGTGATGTGGGACGTGGGAGAAGCGTGAAGTGAAGTGATAGTAGTGGGCTACAACGGACTGATAATGACGATGAAAATGTCTAAATAAATGTTACTAGTCTTATGCTCTAGTGCTTAGTATAGTTGGGCCATTACGAACGTGCGAACCGAGTCATAAATCATTTTTATCAGACCTCTCATTCACACTTATACGCATATCGGAACTCTCACTCGCACTCCTAGTGTTGTGTGTAACAGTCAAAAAGGATTTTGTTGATACAATATAGCCGGAAATAAGGAAAAGGCTTAGGAAATAATGAAAAATATTGTTTAGCATGATTTTTATATATGCTTCTAAAACATACCATATTTATATTAAATGTTACAAAACTTAAATTAATATTTTATTTATATTTTTATTTAGATTTATTATTTATATATTTTTTACATAATTAAAAAACTAATTAACATAAAATTTATATTTAAACTAAAAATATCTCATTAAATCGATTGAAAGTTCTTCTTAACAAACGAATGGACAGAGTATAACACATTTTTTAGAAATTCTAATTATTATTAATACATCTTCATTCGTCATACATACGTCCGAATGTCATCACTTTACTGGTAACAAATAACGCGGTATTGTCACATTCCTATGAAGGAACTCAATTCGCACATTTGTAATGGCCCAACTACAGTCATCACTATTGGTATATTATAACAAAATTATGAGTTACTAGTTGTTGCCCGCGGCTCCGCCCGCGTATATGTTGGTTATCGCGGTAAATAGTAGCCTATGTGTTATTCTGATGTATAAGCTATATTACTGTAAAGTTTCATCCAAATCCGTTCAGTAGTTTTTGCGTGAAAGAGTAACAAACATCCATCCAAACATCCATCCATCCTCACAAACTTTCGCATTTATAATATTAGTAGGATTACGATGCAGCAAGTAATTAATGATTGCCATTCTATACAATATCTTTTTTTGTTTAATATGTGAGATAATATGACCATGACATATAATAGGTAAATTTATTAAGATTATTGTTAAAAGAATCAATTACAGGTGGGGTACAACACAAACAAAAGAAAGACGGCTATTAATAAGTAGTAATAGGTTAATGATATTCCAATACTGCACATTCTAGCTGTCAAAAAACTGTCACCAATAATTCCCTTCGTGAAATGATAATATCATTTTACTCGAAATATTTCACCCCAATCGATCGAGTTCCCACCTGTAATACTGCTATATTCTATACGCGACGAACAGTGTGAACTTCAAAGCGATCGGTTGCCAGGCGACACACTTGCGACATTCCCTGTCGGGGGTCTACCGTACGATACGAGTGTCAAATTAACTAGATACACCCCACTTATTGAAGCGTCAAATAGTACATAAATTAATAAAACCAGACACTTTTGTTTTAGATTAACGGCCCTTAAGAGAACAAAAAAAAAATTCTAAGACAATTCCCACATTAGGAGTAGCTTATGTGCTGCGGGGGATTTTACAAAGACTTACACCAACAATTTGTAGATCACACAAAGTTTTGTCCCGTATGGGGTTGGAATCCACAACCCTCAGTGCAGTAGAAAGCGGCGTGGTGACTGCTTAAACCACTAGACCAAGTGTGCAGTCCAAATAATAAAAAAGTTTGCAATAGACATTATCATAGGCATAAATCCAAATTACGACAGTGAGATTTTAAAATTGAATTGATTAAATAAACACAACTTTTATTACCTATATCATCACAATGAAATTAATTGTCTCAGCATAAGGAAAAACTTAAAAGTAAACTAACGAATCACGTTCTGAAATGTCACAAGAGAGCAAACTGTTGCAAACTGAATAAAATTATAAATTAATACCGTGGATTTTGAATCAATGTCATATAATAAGAGAGAGACAAGACAATACTATAGAATTAAAAAAAAGGAAGTAAAAACTTTAGTTGAAAAACCATTATCCGATAAGTAGTCTAAGTATAACATAATAAGTTTCAAAAATAATAACCAGACCACGTAAAACGTCACCTGGGATGTTATTACAAATCTATTGATAGCTCATTTATAAAAATAGGTAGTTAGTAGTTTAGGCGCTACGGTGGAACATACAAACATTTTAAATACAACACCATTTCCACTTCTTATGGCTTTGCCGTATTCGGGGAGGCATGATATCTAAAAAAAACGAAACAAGAAAATAATTCAAATATGCATATATACACAAACGGGCAACGCAGGCCCACGTATACCAACTTAGTGTATGGCAGAAACACTTCCATTAAAGAGACTCATACTTTACAATGGGTTCACCTACTCGGTTACCACTTGGCCATGACTTCCTCCAATAAAAATACAACTCCATAGAATAAACAAAACAAAACCAACAAATAATCCACTCACCCCTTCACACGCAATGACTAATATTCATATTCGATGGACAGCCGCTAATAAAACGCATAAAACCATCGTCTGGCAACAGTGCGATATGACAAGCGTGATTGATGACCCACGATCGATTACCGTCGGGCCGCGGACTCGACGCATCGGAATAGATACGCAAACGTTGAGACGGCCTTATGTCATCGCATGAATATGTCGGTGTACGGCTTAATGGACTGTGTGTTAGTTGTTGGCATATTGTTAAATTTTAACAAAAAGTGTATTTAAAAAAGACCATTTCATCGAAATTAGAACAAATTTACAACAACGGTAGGTTTGAATTCGATTTGTCTTATCCTAGTTAGATCTAAATAGAATAAAGTGCTTATTGTCGTAAGCACTTTCGCACGTTGTCGTGTGTCGTGATTTTTTTTGTAATAATAAACAAAAAGAAAACATATGGAATAAGTAACAAAATTAAAATAATTACACATTTCATATTTAAACAACCCAATGTAATGTGACTTTAGGCGTTAAACAATGTAAGTCTGGTTAAAAATTGAGAGCACTGCAAGACACAAAGGACACAAAATACAAATATTTTGCTAAAACAAAATTAAAAGCAAAATTGTGATTAAAAATGAACTCTCATAATAAAACTAAATCGCAACACTTTTGATACAATATCTCATCACTAATTAAACTAAGTAGATTATTAATTCAGTTTTTCTAGATTTTAAATTAGTTAATTGAATTAAATTAATAATTAATTGTTTTACTGTTGTCCTGTTTACTGATTAATAAATCAAATGTTTCATTAAGACGAGCAGCCTAAGCAAGAATTAATATTCTTTTCGAAATTCCTATGTGTAGCCGAGTGAATAATGTGACCAGTATGCTTATGATTTGGTCAAATTGCGGTACAGTCAGTTTTAAATTATTCAAGACACACCAACACGTGGGTTGAAACTCTTATTCGGTAATTTGAACTGTGCACGTATTTTTTACAAAAATTACAAAATCTATATATATTGTAATATTGTATCAAAACTGGTGACGAAATAATTGACATTAGGGATACGAAAAACATGTGTTTATAATTAGCTAGTGCACGCAGCTTCGCTCCCGTGATTATTTCTTCGTTTTTCTAACTTAAAAATGACGAATTTCCATACTTTTCCGGGTTAAAATATGGTCTATAACACTCACAAATAACGTAACTTTGGTTTCAATTGGAGATTACACCTACAAATTCACAAACTTATTTCTTTAATAATATGAGTAACAGCTTAAATACAAAATTCTATAATTTTTATTTTAGTAAAAGTATAATTAGTTTAAAAAATTATGTTTGTTCTATTTGCATTTCTTTTTTGCTTAATAACAAGAATTCTGTTTAAAAAATAACAAATGTCCTTTAATTTGTCAAACACTTAATTTTTATTAAAATTAGTGCCTTCTCTAGGAATCTTTACAACTTAACCAGACCTTTTTATAACATACTGTATATTTGCACAGGTTGACAAGGTAAAGAGACTCAAAAAATATCTACACATACAATTAACTGCATGAAACAAAACCAAAACACAATTAGGAACGCGCCGACTTCATTTCCGCGGCTTTGTTGTTCCGGACGGAACAGACAGAGCTCACGGGGCAATTATTCAAATTTGGAACCAACTATATCTTGAGGGGCGCGACTGTGGATGAAATTACACTAGCTGTGGGGTTAAAATAATAATCTAATTATTATTATTTTAAACGGATAAAACGAGATAATTAGCGCCAAAAACTCCGCAAGTTGTTGAAATGGCACTGAGACTGCAAGAACTCGAAGGACCGGTGTTGCAAATTTATATGCCCGTCTTGAGTACTGACAGTGTGATAGGAGGGCTCTTTTGTTCACAAAAGGTTTCGGGCTAATATTACATTAGGCTGGCCAGACGGGTTAGGGTTTATTTCATGTTTTCCTGCTCTTTGCAGAGATGTTATCCTGCGTAATTTTACATTAGTCGGCTCTTACGATACGCATAGGTTGAACAGAGGTGAAAATACTCGGTGTTTTTAATTCGTGACCACACGGACACATAGCTACTGTGACGACCAAGGCCTTCACGGTGAAGAGGCATACAACCTCATGTTAAAGATATACAACTGGCAGATGAAATCTCCTGTTTGAAGCATTTATTCTTAAATTTGATTTATATAATTTGAAAACTTGAATTGGAAATGCTGAAGAGGAGATTCGCTGCAGGAATCGCGGAGACAAGCCTACTAGCAGTGAATTATAATTATCTGTATTATTATATTGTAAAATTCTGATATTATAGTAAAAGCGTATAGATACGTTTAGTCTTGTTATTTCCTAAAATTTGGTACACCAATCCCATGCTGACTATGCAGACCCCTAGGCGTCGTACTTGCAAGAGTACGGTTGCCGCACTACGTAACATTAAACATACTATGTCCAGTCTAAATCGACCTTATAGTGTTATTTTTTCGGCTTGAAATATTATATAGTTATGATTGTGCTGAAGCAGTTTAAATAAAACGGCCAGTGCGGTGTCAAAAAGGGGAAAAATTTAATGTTGCTATCATAAATAAAACTAACTGCAACAAGGTAGTGCCGATGCAGACATAACATGCCCGTGACTTGTAAGCAATTTGTCTAAAGTAAAACACCATGTATATTTTCAAAACCGACTGTAGGTATTTTTGGAAAATTTAAAAATGGAAACACTTGATTTCAGCGTTCAGTAAAAATAACTGCTTTTAAACTTTCGAATGAACGAGTTTACTTGGAAACGTGTGACCGTTTTGAATTATCTGCAGAAATTGACCAAAGCTTTTTTTTTTTAGATTTTAAGATCATATGTTATTTAATACCTAATATTGTTTATAATATTTTTCCCTATAATCACATACTAGCTACTTCATTCATTGAATTATTTCTTTTCTTATTAGACGAACAGGTGATAGCCTAGAGATTTAAAATAATGTTAGGTTTACACCCTAACGTAATAAGTAGAATATCTTTCATTGTCAAAAATGTCTCCATTACTCGTAGATATTAATAACAAATTAACGTTGTTTCTTCATAAAGCAATACACAAAAGCCAGTGAATAACTTTCATTTACCGCCCGAGTCATATAAGATAACTTGCATATTTACGTTTAAACATTATACTAAATGAAAATTCAAGTACACCATCATACGACAGAACAGATGTGAATAGTAAACCTGGTTCAAATTAATTCTCACTGCTATCAATGATCTGTACAGATTCCAACGCTTTGAAACAGGTCGCATCGTCTCTCCGCTTTACATGAAGCGCGAATTGTACCCTTTCGTCGCAGCTTCAAACCATGCCTACTTTAGTTAAACGATCAAAGCTTTGGTGCGATAATACCAACGAACAATATTATGTGCTTTGGGTCACATTCAATTATAAAAACAGTCCAGTTAAAAATGTACCTAAAAACAAAAGATTAAATGCAGTCCCTTTAGGAGAAGTAAGTGTTATGTTTTTTATGAAATTATTTTAAGCTAGTATGCTTAAAATAATATTAATTCAATTAACATTGTTTTGAAATAAAGAATGACCTCTGCCAGTCTAGATGATATATTTAATGCTTTGCTAAATTTTGTTCAAATTCCATAAGTCATTCTAGTGTGATGGTGATAAAACATACGAGTAATATGTCTTATCACAATCACACTAGAATTATTGTTTTTGAAATTCTCACAGGATTGCTACAACAAAAATTCGATAAGGGTAAGTAAGTTATATTAAAATGCATATATAAAAAAAAATCGGACATCTAACACACCACACCATCTAGTCCTAAGCCAAGTAGGGCTTGTATTATGTATATTAGACAACTGATATAAATACAAATACACTTTTTTTTTGTAAATATTACATATTATACATAGAAAACTCCAAACCAAACATTTACAGATCATACAAACTCCTCAAGCACAGCAGTTGTATATACAACCACGGCGCCACCGAGGTGAGAAGTAATTCATTCTGATTATTTAGTATATTGAATAAAATTGTTAGGAAAAAAACCCTAATGATATGTAACAGTTTTTTTTTTTAATATATAATCATTAAAAACCTTTATAAGATCTTTTAAGACGCTTGTTTTATTTTTTTATTTATTTTATACTCCAGTACCAAAAAATTAATTAATTTCATTAACTACTGCAATTTTGGCAGTATTTTCGTCTGGCAGTTTCACAAAACTGTACCATATACTCACATCAAACCCTTTACATGCAATAGAATCGTGACTTTGAAGAAAGTTTTTAAGCTCATAGTATTTTACACTTGACGTCGAAAATAAGCGCTCTTACCAGTTGTAGTCCCTTAGTGCAATAGTGAATACGTTAGCTCAGATATGATGAGAATGTGTAGTTACATGTTTTACTGAAGAAAATATTGTAGGTAAATTATATTTATATATGTATACTAGCTGTCCCGGCAAACGTCGTTTTGCCATAACTTTAGTAGTTATGGCAAAACGACGTTTGTCCAGCGGACAAAATTGTGAATCTAAACCATTCCCAGATCCCCTTGAACACACACAAAAAAATTTCATCAAAATCGGTCCAGTCGTTTGAGAGTAGTTCAGTGACATACATACTCACAGAAGAATTATATATATAAAGATATGCAAAAAAATTTTTTGGCCGTCTTACACAACGCCAACTAGCTTCAAACTAAGCAGAGCTTGTACTATGAAAGCTATGTTGACTGATAGAATACCTACTTAAAAACTTTTTACATATTATGCATAGTTTTGTATATCATACAAACATCTGGTCCAACCCGGCATTAGAACCAAGATTCAAGCACAGCAATTGCATACATTATCACTACGCCACCTAGGCTGACATACAGTATACGCACGTAGGTACGAAATCAATGAGAGCAGAAGACTTCGTTTAGTCTTTCGAGGCAATTTTGGGGATAGTAATAATATTACTATGTAAAATATGCCTCTAAAAAATATAATGATTTAAAATAGATTTGCTTTGGAACACTAAGGACAATTGCAGACTTGTCTGGGACTTTTGTAACGCCTCGCGTGTCTCATGGTATGGATTGTTTTTGTATTTATTTGGCTGCTAATATCATCAACCACAGAAGAGGAGAATTAAGTAGTAGAAATGCGATGTAGGCGGTGCAGGCGCGCCGCAGTTAAGCACCGATGTCACTAATCTCACTGCTGGCATCAACTGAACGCTTTAATACACGTATTACTTTCGTCGGGAACGTAGCTGCGTAAAAAGTTATTGCTATGCCGAACTGTGCGATAATTACGTGCTGAAAACGAAGCAAGGACTACAATTTACTCAAAGGAAACATATTGTATCATCAATGAGTCTAAAAACGTTTGTTTTTAAGTGATATTAACAAAAATCTAAAAAGTATTATGTAATACACATACAAACCGTTATACTCTAATCTATTAAAATAATCATACATTACGGATTAAATTTAAGTATGATTTGCATAGTTGCCAATAGAGCAAGCAATGAACTGCATTTTCTGCGGGAATGTTTTAAAACATTTGGCGTGAAAACATTTAGTAAAAGTAATGTTTACAATTTTTTGCCATACGGACGTAGACAAATTTAATCGATATCGTAATAAACGTTAAACTTTTCGATGATATTGATTTTTACAGTAATTTTACTTTTATTATCCGATTTATATTGTACTATGGTTTTAAAACAATATAAGATTTTGTTTATTCGCAAAAAAAATATTAAACTTATTTTGGAGGTATATTAGAAAATAAATGTTATATAAAATGTTAAATAAAATGTTTATAAATATTTCATACACCAAAATTTTACAGCCACCAGACCAATAAACAGATTTGATTAAACAAAAGATATAAGTACTTTTGATTAAATAACAGTATACGGTAAAGTACACCAACAATTTGTGAATTAAAGTATTGTTCTACCGCAGTAAAATGCATAGTCGTTTTTTAGGGTTCCGTGCCAAAGGCAAAAGACGGAATCCTTATATATTTGTCATGTCTGTCTGTCTGTCTATCCGTCCGTATGTCACAGCCACTTTTTTCCGAAACTATAAGAACTACAATGTTGAAACTTGGTAAGAAGATGTATTCTGTATACCACATTAAGATTTTCACACAAAAATAGAAAAAAAAACAATACATTTTTGGGGTCTCCATACTTAGACTCAAAGGAATCTGAAATTAAAAAAAAAATTTTCGTCAAACCCATACGTTTATCTATGGATAGGTCTTCAAAAGTGATATTGAGGTTTCTAATACCATTTTTTTCTGAACTGAGTAGTTTACGAGAGAGACACTTCCAAAGTGGTAAAATTGTAACTTGTAAAATAAGAGAATGATAAAACTAAAAAAATATATGATGTACACACACACACACAGACTTCCACCGAAAATTGGTTTGAAAGTTTGAATGAAATCTAGTAAGTACTTTTTTTTTAATACGGATTAAATTGTAAACTGCAATTTACCCTTTATTCAATCAAACAAACCTATGCTAATATACAGAGCTGGAGAGTTTGTTTGTTTGTTTGAACGCGCTAATCTCAGGAACCGCTGGTCCGATTTGAAAAATTCTTTCAATGTTGGATAGTACATTTATCGAGGAAGGCTATACGCTATATATCATTACGCCAAGACCAAAAGGAGCAGAGCAGCAATGAAGAAAGTTACAAAAATGGGGGGAAAATTATTACGCTACGGGCAATAGGAGAGGTAAACGACGTTGCGTGGATCTACTAGTATAAAAATAAAATTAAAATTAAATTATGTTACTAGCTGCTTTGGAACCCTTCATGGTCGAGTCCGACTCGCACTTGGCCACTTTTATTTTTTAAAGTTTCTGAAATTTAGGTATATTTCAGAAACTTTAATAATAATAATTTAAATACACAAGTGTATAATTTATTTTAGGTAGATAAAGGAGTTGCAACAAAATAATTATAAAGTAGAATAAAAGGATATCCGAGTATGAGCCAAATAAATGTAATAAAAAAAATATTGTAATATAATTATATTCGACAAATGTCAATCCCTAAGGTCTTCGACGAAACCTCCCACGAACAGAAATGCATATTTCTGTTCGTGGTGAAACCCTACCTTAGTAGAAAGCCATAAGGTTAGTATTTAGTAACATTGTAAGTGGCTGTTAGAACTTATATATTTGAACATCATTTGGACGAATTAGGATATTGTTCTTTATGTGTGTATAATATTATTGATCGTTCATGTGTGCGTTTAGGCGACACGGTGTACCTTGCACTTGCAGCTCGACACCATTTCTAACTATTAATTTGTTTGTTCTGTGTCATCAACAATAACGTTTTGGATTCCTAGACTTTTATAAAATTACTTAAAAAAAAAATACTTTAACGGATCGACGATTGCGTTGTCATTGTTGTCTATAAGATGAATAATTTTGTAATGAAAATCAATCGTTTATAATTTTATTAGATAAAGCAAAATAGTTTTCAAACTTAGTAGACTTCAAGCATCGTGTATCTAGAATATGTAGGAATACGTTTTGTTAAAACAGTTGAAACAACTATATGAACAGAATTAAAATTATTTTAGTGCAGTTCTATAAATATGGTAAGCACATGAAAATAATTCGGCAGATTCACTAAATATGCGGTATAAATTTCATAACAATTCATTACATATGGCCAGCGGTACTTGTTGCTTAAACATGTCTGTCTTTTATTGAATCAATTCAGTTGCATTTACCGGTACAGTGTTCTTTTTGCGGCTAGCCGACACTAATTAAGACCTATAGAAAACCATAGGTAGGGTTTTCTATGTATAATATAATATGTATGTATTTACAGAAAAAAAGTACATATATGTATTTATAACAGCTGTCTAGTACCCATAACACAAGCTCTGCTTAGCTTGGGACTAGATGGCGTTGTGTGTTAGATGTTCGAAATATTTATTTATTTATTTATTATTACTTCAGTATAAATTGTGTGTTCCTTTAAACTGAACTTTCAGATATATCGTCTGTTAGTAGTTATATTTTTAACAGGTATTAGGTATACTTCCATCATTAATCTGTTGATAATCGTAGAAGACATAGTACGAAAGAAAACCGTATGTTAGAAACATAACATAAATAATTAAAGCCACAGACAAAATTATCACAGGTGCTACACATATTAGCTCTAAAAGCATATCTATAATCACACATAGAGCGTGTGCTGCCAACACAAGCTCCTGTAAAGGGGTGCCATGTTAGAGGCAATCGTAAATAATGGCGCTTGACAGTAGGTAATATACGTTCAGCTGTGTCCCAATAGTTTTCTATACACAACTATTATTAGTACGTAGGTGACGTTTTGTTTTAGTTTTCATTAGTTCAGTTTTAATATAGTGAGTTATGAAGGAAATTCTTAATCTGTCGGTAATGAATAGGGAAGAATCTAACACATGCTCATACGACTTTTTACAATACCCTATAGTGACTATAACGTGTCTACACGGATGTCGTAAGCGGTCACCACGCCGCCGTCACACGAGAATAGCATCTTAGAAATCTCTTTATTTAAATAACAGTAATATTTTTTTTACATTTGTATACTTAAGTGACGCAACAACAGAATCAACACCCATGTCTTTACACACTTCAAATACTGTCTGTCTGAGCTCAAACAAGGTAGATTCTGTACTATAATAACCAGTCTGGTTACAAACATGTAACCCTTATTTATGTCGAATTGATTAATTTTGTAATCGTTCAAAACAAATTAACTAGTACCATTTGTAAACCTATTCTTAATCCTTTTACAACTAAATTTAAAGGCAGTGAAGTATTTTCTCTAGTGGACCGGTCCTCCAATAATTAGTTTGGGCATAGCTTGTTACCTCATCGTCACTATCAACACTGGCTCGGTTCAAGCCTTTTTATTTCACACTCTTCAGTAAATTGGCTATGCTCTGTACGAACAGGTCTGCATCAATACAGAGTTGTTTGTTTTTTTAAAAAGTTTGATTACGTGTGCGATATGCAACATAAATAAGAAAAAAAATTGGTTTAAATTTTGGTGTAGATTAAAACGAAATCAGAATTAAAATACAAGGTTACCTGGAAGAGTTTACCTTCGAGCAATAAGGCCGCCACTTGTACTGACCTAGAATATAATTGATTTAATATACTTATTTATCAGATGTACAACGAAGCGATTCCTTATTATTGTATTATAATGTAGAACGTCAGCAGGTATGGGTGTCATATCCCTTTCATAAAAAAGGAAGATTCTTCTACCCAAGTTGTACGATTAGGTGTCCAAGGTGTGACCAAGGACGCAACGCTCAATATTGGAAAGCAGCAGGTATAGGTATAGGTATATAGGTAAGGAAAAATATTGGTGTACCAATTCTTTCAATTTTTCAAAAATACAACTCCCACCTTAGAAATATACATCCTGTGTCACGGGGGACTTAACAAACATACATGAAACAGTCACAAAGAACACCCAGACGCAGAACGAAAATTTGCAGATCACATAAAGTTTTATCCCATGTGGGATTTGAATAAACAGCACTTGGCGCAGTAGAAGCCGTAACAACCGCTTAAATTACTAGGCCAACGTGTAGTCAAAATTAAAACGAAAACTTTTAATAGGCGATGTAGTTACTGTGTCCTCACTTCTGCTCCAGATGACGTTGAAGTATGTTTTTACAACAACGCCTCTAATTTATATCATTTCACCAGGTGATCGGCCTGCGATTGTCTGGCTATACTATGGGTCCTATATACTAATACAATGGTTCCAAACAGGGAGCGCAGCGCCTAGTGATTAGACTAAACAGTGAGATTATAGTAAAAAGAAGAAGGTTTGCTGCAGAGTAAAAAAATACAAGCAAAAGTATTAAATTAAAAAGAATGTAAGGTATTAAAAGAGAACACCATTTGCACACATGAATCAACAACAACTCAAAAGTTACTGTTTTACGCCAATAGTTCCTACACACAAGAAATAAAAAAAAAAACTTAAAAAATTAAATTATTACCTTCTTAAAAAATCATTAAATTGTGTTTGAAAATAAAAATAGTCAGCCTATCTATAACCCTTCAGACCTCATCCTGAATTAATCAATCAACGGCTTTTAACTTTTCTGGCTTCTCTTGAATAAATATTACAGTTTGAATTCGTACGATAGAGGGTTGGTCTGTAATCAATCAGTTGATGTTCACCATTTTTTGTTGATTGTTTTCCATGCAAACAGCATACCAATCTTTCTTCCCTGTTGGTTTTACATATACGAGTACGTATACATTTTCAATCTTTTTTTTTATATTCAATCTTATACATGTAAATATTCATTTGGTACGTATAAGCTTAAAAAACTAAAAATTGATCCTCAGTTTAAATTTGGATCTAATACAAACCCATTCAAAGATTGTTTTTGTCTATTTTTAACCGACTTCCAAAACACTTTTCGATTTGATTGGTCTTTTTTTCATGGGGTTAATTTTATTACTCATTTCTATCAATCCAACTACAAATTGGCAGCGTAGGCAATAGTTTATCATCATCAACTGCTCTTAATAGTCCACTGCTGGACATAGGCCACTTGCAATGAACAAATCTCAAGTCAAGTTTGTCTAAAGGTGAGTAATCACTAATATCCATCGATACCTGCGATTTAAGATTCTGAAGTAGGATAGTCATATACTGATCATTATTTTGTTAAAGTGATTAATATATTCTACTACTACTTAACCCACGCAACTGTCTGTCTATCAAAAGTCAAAATATTCAGATTTTCTTTGTAAAAATCTTTATTAATACTTGATTTTCAACTAACTTTAAAAGTATCATTAGTTATAGTTTGATGGTAGATACCCCGTAACCTTCCTCGATAAATGGGTTATACTAAAAAAACGAAACAGTAGTGCCTAAAATTAACGCTTTCAAGCAATCAAAACAGCTCTCCGGCTTAATATAGATTTTATATGTACTAATTCAATATTCTTATATTAGTAGAATTACATTAGGCATCCATCTATCTTCTCCAATTAAAACTATAACAGCAATATAATAAATTTAACAGGAGCTAATCAGTTATCAACGCTAATCACTAAAATACAACTTTAACGTTATTAATAATAATTCCGTCTTGATTAATGTCCACAAGTTTGGAGTAGCTATTATCGGACTTGTTTATCCAACTTTCTGTTTATACTCATTATTTAGAAAGATACGGCATTAATATAGCTTTGAGTTATTCTTGGATACGAATGTCAGTGGGACGATGAATTGGACAACATCGTATAAATAGATTGCCATATTGAAGCTTTGTCTACAAAGAAAACCTACGTTAAAATTTAAGGTGCGTAACTTTTATAACAAAATATATATATGAATAATAAATGATTTATTATTTTATGGACGTTCAAAAACATTTTTAATTAAATTCATTTAGATTTCAGTCGATCGTTTTCTTGCAATACTTTAAATCAAACTTCAACATTCATAAGCGTAGTTAAAATATTGAAAATATTTTGGGTAAAGTTTAACGTTTCAAAATTTCAATTCACCGCTTTGTGCAAATAGTGTGCTTGTTTTGCTTACTTATATAGGTAAGCTCTGATACCACAGTAAACATGAATACCTGTAAAGGTAAGGCCACGCGGCAATACTACATACCTAATAACTGAAGGTGTCAGTAGAAGTTCTTAGAATGTTTAATACCCTTGTGAATGTGAAACAACATAACTTTTACCTAAAATGAAAACAAATGTACCCATAGTCACCAAAAGAGCCTAATGTAGTCTGTGTATAACATGTTTATATTGCTAGTACTTTGTGCAATAATATATTAAAATTCCTAGCACAATACACAACGATTAAGAGACTCACAAGTCACATAAACCGAAGAAAACGAAACGTTTTTCAACATCATTTGACCTAACATAAGAAAGGCTAGGTAAATTCTGCGTTCGCTCACAATACCGAATGTTTTGTACCGTCCCCAAGGGTTGCCTAAATTACGGAGCCCTTTAGTCTTGGAAGGCAATACATAAATATAAAACAATAGGCCCTTTGTCCATTAAACTTCATGCGAAACCAAAATTTATTTCGCAAAAGTTTCTGATTGGATATGTTCCCTGGTTTTTGTTTATCGGATTTGCTTCACTCATAGGAGGATGGACGACCAAATAAGAATTTGGGTCTGCTTTGGACATTGAAGTAGGTTCTAATTTAGGTTTTTAGGTGACAGGATTAGTATGTGCGTAGTTTGAAACATTCAAATTAGATTTTGGTAAAGTAATTATAAAAGTAAATTACGTTCTGATTAGAAATCTGCTGAAATGTTGTTCTTAAATGTTAAAATACTAATTTATATGTAATCAAATAAAATGTTGTTTGATTTGTTTTAATTCTACTATATTATGCAAAATGATTATTACTTTGTATAGAAATTGTTTGCCGTTATAAAACAAAACTTAATTTTTATAGGCAAGTAAATATACAGGTAGCAATACATAATAACATAATTGTAGTGCAGAAACCCTAGTAATATTATATTATGATTTATGACACATTGCTCGAATAAGGAATGATTCTCTATGGACAAAGAAAACTACCTTGCATTAAGTAAGAAAAATCCCTTAAAGAAACGATTTCCTTTTACACGTTTTAAGATAGTATTTAACAATAACTCCTAGAATAAACCTACAAATACTCGATAATTCAACATTTTACATCGTGCTATAAATAAAAAAATCGTCAGGCCAGTGGGACTAAATGAAAAATCCGTTTAGGTAAAAGGTCAACTCATTCAGGAGGCAACGCATTGAGCTTTATGTATAACTCAGGTCCCAGAGCTGGGCGACATTACTGGCAACAAGTCTTGGCGTTGAATATACCGTATTTAGCAAAACTGACATAAATTTCACGACAACTTTTTAGCAAGAGAATATGTGTTGGTAAGAAACTGGTAAAAGTTATTTTATAGAGATGCTTCTAAACACAAGTCTGCATTGAATAGCATTATAATGAATGAAGATTGCATAATGTTTGTTCATAATATCTGCTATGTATATGTAATTCTCGGGTCACATTGTGGCTCACAATAAGCTCTGAAACTATCCAACCAATTGTGACGTTTTTTAATGTGTATTTATTTGCGTTTCTGAGATTCTGATAGAATAGTGAGTATCACGCTTGGATCAAAAGGAGCTGAACATGATTAAAAAGAGAGGCAGACGAAGTTACATGGGTCAGCTAGAATATCAATAATTCAATATCAATGTCAAATATAAACTTAAAATTAAAAGTATTATATTTAAGATTTATTTAGTAAATTGATGACATTTTTAATCAAGTCTGTTGCATCATATAACTAAATAAATAAATATTTTTGGGACATCTTACACACAACGCCATCTAGTCCCAAACTAAGCAGAGCTTGTATTATGGGTACTAAGATAACTGATACAAATACGTATTTACTTTTTTTTGTAAATACATACATATTATACATAGAAAACACCCAAACTCCAAAACAAATATTTGTACATCATACAAACACTTGGTCCGACCCGGGAATCGAACCCGAGACATACGAGGCAGTTTTACTACTATTATATTATTAATATTATATATATTTTTATTAATATATTTAATACTATTAATAGCTGCAAGTAAGTGTGTATGAGACTGTTAATCTTGTAGATATTTTCAAAATTCTTGCCACAGAACGTCAACCAAATATGCTGAAGTATTGAACATTAGCAGTATCTTTGATAAATATAGTGATTATAATAGCGTATATTGTCAAAATTTACATACAACAATAAAAAATCCACAAACAGTTACACTCAGATGGCTTCAAATAAATACAAACAAAGTTTTTTGTGAGAGAGTTTATACAAATTATGAATGCAGTACTCAAGTCATCTGCTTCTGACAACTTTCCTGTCTCCTTTGTCGGTAAACGTAAGGAAAATGTACTTCTTGAATCACCTACAATACATGGCAGAATGGGACAAAAGATAAGATGTGGAATAATAAATACATAGTATAGTAAAAAATTAAAACAACACACAACTCACGCAAGGTCAGGTGGTAATTTGATAACGGTTCCTTTTAAGAATGAGTTTTTATTCACAGTTCTTATTCACTTAGGTTTTGGCCACAGGACTATCAAAAGAATCTACTTCTATTAGAAAGAAAACAGTTACAGCAATATATAAATATGTTTATAGTTTGGTTTTACTTTTAAATTACTTGCGATGAATTTGGATGTTGAGATTTTTAATTTAGGATTAGGAATCTTAACATCTAAATTGTAATAAAACCAAAGCTAACATTATTTTTACCGGAATTAAATTTAGAGTCAGCCTGTGACCACGGCCCGTGCAATCTGGTCGAAACGTTAGCCAAATCAGAGGTTTGTAATAACTTTAAATAAGTGATCGCGTCAATTCACGTAAAAATAATCATTATTATAAAACCAAAGCTTGTGATCTAAATTATGGCTGACCAAAGCAACGCCTTTGCGTCTGTTTTCCATCATACTTATTTTGTGTTGGTCTAAGCGTGACCGTAACTATACTATCTTAGGCAGACCAGCAAAACACACTTTAAAAAACTATTAGAAAACTTAAAACCTATATAAATTCGATGTTCATCGTTAGCAACAATGTGACACGAGAATTACATATAATAGATATCCAAATAAATTCTGGCGCATCTGCTGTCTAAATCGCAGTCCGCATTCAGGATTCCTTCAGGAGCAACTGACTCAATTTGATCAGTATAACTGCGTTCCAACTGTCGCCCAGTAACCACGGTCCTCTCGCCAACCAAGTCACGGACTAAGGTGCGGTGACAGTGATAGCGGAGATGATAATAAAGCGCTTTATTATTCTAAATGAAACGATATTGTGTAGCTATGACGATAAAAATTTACCTTAACACGCATTTAACGATTCGTTTAAGATGGTATATTAAATTTTATCTAGTCGAGAACACATTATTTCTTCCAAAAAATGAAAATTTATATCTGGAAAATGAATTAGTAGCATCAAGGAATATTCCATCTGAAAATGGAATATATAACCTAACCGCGGTGTTACCCGCGGTTATTGTAGTACCGCGAGTAACGCCACGGGACAAAGTTAGTCTAAAAAAAGTAGCCTAAGTTACTCCCTGGATCATCAGCTACCTGCCAGTGAAAGTTTCGTCAAAATTGGTCCAGCCGTTCCAGAGATTACCCGGAACAAACAGACAGACAGACAATTCGTTTTTAACTGCATTTTTGGTATATTACCGTGTATATACATTTTTACCATACATATACATTCATTAAAAAGTGGTTATTTTAATATTACAAACAGACACTCCAATTTTATTTTATTTGTATAGACGCATGGCATCTTTTCCAATGAAGCATTATAACATTGAGTGCTGTGTACGGTTATAATTGGATTTCAGACCTACATATTGTAAACTGCAATGTATTCTGTACCTAATAAATAAATACAATTTAACATATAACAGGGAAAAATTGTAGAAATTTATTTTCACTCTTTTATATTCTTTTAGGTACAGATGTTCATGGGTAGTAGTAGGTACCTACATACATATTTAATGCAAAACGTTTTTTTCTAGGAATCAATTTTCACAGTGTCATTTCTCTTGTACCATTTTATTAGTGCATGTATACACTAAGACCCCAAATTTATGAAGACCACGGACGGAGTTCACTAAGAGGTGTTTGTATTGAAATTGATTTATGGAAATTTCGCGGTGAAGACGCGTCTACCCCGACAGACAACGTGCTGATCGTTAAACCTAACAGATTCTGTTTTTAGTTTTATGCGAGATTTTGTTGGGGTCATATTCAAGTGTTGTTTGTTGTTGAATAATTCCGATTTATATTTCAAATATTCTTATAAAGATACTTACTATTGGAGAGGACTTTGTACATTGGTGGATTGCGATAGGTTGATGATAATTATAGCAATGGACAGATTCGATTCTTTATATTTATTATTTGTAGAGAATGTGTGAGAATGAGAGAGTTTCGTATAATCTTTATAACAGCGCTTCAAACTTGAGCTTTTTCAATAGTATATCTAAGATCACTGAACTTGTATAAGAGTTTAGAATAGGGTCAAATTGCGTAAGACTTTATGCTCATATAATTTCATTAAACTCCAGAAATGGCTAACGCACAGCACTGACTTCTACCCGATTGAGCACGTTCGGCTAGGGTTGGATGATACATAAGATAGAAGAAATCTCCCCAAATTATGTTTAAATATTTCTCTTAAATTAAATTCTCTTCATATAATAATGGAGATCATTCCATAACATCTTACAAGACTTTTCGTAAACATACTGGTAAACCAGCACTGTATTGATGTACTAAATATTAAGACAAAGTACTTTGAAGCTAACGAAAAAACAGTATTGCTATTTTCATTAATTTTTAATTAGTCATTAAAGTATCATTTCAAACGTGTGAGATATACATTTTATCAATTTCATCTATCAGTATTGAACAGGCTTTGGGATGCGTTCTCCCTTCCTTCATCCCTTTCCTTTTGAATCTCTCGCCACTGGCAAGTGACAGTGCCATCTGACGGCGGAAGAATAAAACACAGTTCGAACGAAAACTCAATGGCCGCTAGCAGCATAAATATACACGCGTGTGAAACAAATTCAAAAATATGGTGAAATCCGAATGCAGTGATGCTGTGTGGTGATCCCTGGTTTCCCACCATCCAGTGAGTATCCTTGACCACCCATTTTAATACATTCCAAAGCTTCATACTTTAAATTTCAACTTACATTCAAATCTTGTTAACTATACATTAACCCGGTCATTCAAATCGGTAACATATTTGGTCCATTTCGAGCGCGAATACCTGTAGATTACAGTTTTTTCAGGCATTCTCAGGTTCAATATAAATAAAAAACTCTGAGATTTGCTAAAATTTCGCATTTTAGAAACATTATCCTACAAAAAGTGTTGGTCATACTCGCAGTATAACTTAAGCGGATTCAGAGGTCATCTTAATTAGTGGGGTTATAGTATCACAATAATTCACGTAAAAAATATAAGTGATTTATTGTTTGTAATCTTATTATTATAAACTATTCACGATATTTATACACTAACAAACGTTATTCAATAACTATTTCACCTAACGGTAGTGATTTACACCGAATAAATCTCAACTTAGGTTCATACTTTCATACATCTTATCATTATTTTAACAATGGAAGAAGGCAAACTTAAAATTCTTCAATCTCGACGCGAATATGTTTATCGGGATATTCAAATCCTTTACGACTTATCAACATCTATGATTCAAGATCGCTCAAAGGTGGCGCCGTTCAAGGCGAGATATTCCCGAATACATTCAAATAAATATACATACAAGAAATTGTTGAACGTGCGGCTACCGAAACTTGAGTTACCTAAATTCGATAGTAATATAGAAAACTGGCAAACATTTTATGATATTTATAAAACTTTAATTCACGATAATAATACGATCTCGCAAATAGAAAAATTTCACTATTTAGCGTCTTGTTTACAAGGCCCAGCTTTATCTATTGTGAAAGGGGTTCCGATGACCACCGATAATTACGAAATAGTTTTTAATAGTTTAATCGAGCGTTATCAAAACAAGCGCGTATCATAGCTTTAACATATCTAGAAAAAATCTTTAACCCGCCAGTTTTAAAATCGAGTAACTTCCAAGATTTACAAGCTTTAACAAACGTAACTTATGAGGCTTACCATGCACTCCAAGCTTTACAAATTGATAATTTGGGTGATTTTATCTTATTTTGTTTAACTTCACGCGCGCTGGACGCGGACACGCGTAATCGTTTCGAGTCTCAAAAGAAAAGTTCACAAATACCTACTTTTTGTGAATTTGTTAAAGTTTCTTCAAGATTATGTTAAAATATTAGAAACTAGTAACTTATCTTCACATTCTTATATCAATAACAATCCTTATCCTCGTAACCTTAAAGAAAAAAAATCTTCGCCCGCGACTAGTGGGGAAAATAGCAGCGTATTCAAACGCTCATCTTATCACGTAAAATCTAGCCCACTTGCAAATGTGGCTTGTGCTCATTGCAGTGAGGCGCATTTGATTTATCGATGCCCTAGCTTTCAATCCTTAGATTCTCGTACTAGACTCGCGTTAGTACAGGGTAAAGACCAGATGTGTACAAATTGTTTACATACAAATCACGTCATAGAAAAATGCATATCTAAAATGTCTTGTACGGTGTGTGGGTTACGTCATCATACCCTGTTGCATATTAACCCAGCGCCATCCAGCGCCGGCGCGACCGCTGGAGCGAATGTTACTGCTCATTCACACGCCACCGTTCCCAACCGCGATATGGTTTTATTAGGGACATGTCAGGTGCGCGCGTTCAACACCGCCGCTGGAACTCAATGTACCGTGCGGGCACTCGTTGACAGTGGGGCGCAGGATTGTTTTATCACCGCTGCGTGCGCGCGAACACTCGGGTTAAAAATCCGCCGGTGTAATCTTAACATAGCCGGACTAGGACAAAACTCAGTTACTCAAGTAAGGGGGATGACGGAGTGCACTATACGGCCGGTACATGGTAAAGCTCCACACTATAATATCAAGCCAGTCGTCTTAGATAACATTACTGCTCTAATACCTAGCGTTAAAGTACCATCAGTCGTTCGAGAATGTTGCAACCATCTAGTGTTGGCCGATCGCTACTACGATGTTCCCGCCAAAATCGATTCATTAATTGGGGCGGAGCTATTCCACGAAATCTATGACGGTCAGCGTATTAATCTGGGGCCCGGTTTACCTACCGCTCTGCATAGCGTTTTCGGGTGGATTCTGTCAGGGACAGTCAACATTAATACTACACCTTTAAACACCGCGTGCTCGTTAGTGGCTCCCACCTTTAACCTAGATGAGCAAATTCAAAAATTTTGGGAAGTGGAGGAGCCCCCGCGCGCTGTTATCACAGTACCCGAGAATGACACCTGTGAACGCATGTACACTGGTTTAACCTATCGCGAGCCTAACGGGCGATGCGTCGTACCGATCCTCCTAAAGGATGGCGATCGTTCTCTGGGTGAATCTTACAACAGCACCTTGTCGCGTTTGACTCATCTCGAAAATAAACTTAATCGTCAGACTGACCTTAACTCCGATTATGTTAATTTTATGCGCGAGTACGAGAATTTAAATCATATGTATCCCGTAACTGACCCTGCGGTACAGACTCTCAATCGTTATCTTATCCCTCACAGTTGCGTCGTTTGCCCAGAGAGCACGACCACTAAATTGAGAGTTGTTTTTGATGCCAGTGCTAAAACTACTAACGGTCTATCTTTAAATAATATTGTATTCACTGGCCCTAAGCTTCAGGTGGATATTGTAGATATCATAACCGTTTTCAGATTACACACAGTGGTTTTCACTTGTGACATCTCAAAGATGTATAGAGGAATCTTAGTTAGACCGGAGGATCGGAACTTTCAACACATATTGTGGCGAGAATCTCCTAGTGATCCAGTCAAAGAGTACGAGCTCGCGACTGTCACCTACGGAGTTAGTAGTTCACCTTATCTGGCAATCCGCACCCTCCACCAGTTGGCATCCGATCATGGCGTCGCGTATCCACGCGCAGCGGAAGCTCTTCTTCACGAGACATATATTGATGATATTACGACCGGCGCGCCCTCTGTACGCGAAGCCATAGAACTAAAAGATCATCTTATCAAATTATTAGGTTGCGCTCAATTTGAGCTACGAAAATGGAGTAGCAACTCACAATCCTTTCTTAAAACTTTACCTGTAGACCATTGCCAAACCCCTAAACTTTTCTCTGAAGAAAGTGATAAATCAATATTAAAAATCTTAGGAGTCCAATATGATCCTGTGAGTGACACTTTCAGTTACTCACAGTCCCCAATCGAGGACAATGAATGTACTAAGCGTTGCATCTTATCTAGCATCGCACGTATTTTCGATCCTCTTGGG
This sequence comes from Spilosoma lubricipeda, assembly GCA_905220595.1. Taxonomy (NCBI): domain Eukaryota; kingdom Metazoa; phylum Arthropoda; class Insecta; order Lepidoptera; family Erebidae; genus Spilosoma; species Spilosoma lubricipeda. The sequence goes on along the minus strand of HG992281.1, from coordinate 18,196,691 downwards.
TGGCTAACACCTTGTATCTTAAAAGCCAAATTGCTCCTTCAAGATTTGTGGCGTCTTAATCTTTCATGGGACGAACCTGTGCCCAGAGATATAGCGCTAGAATGGCAGGGTTTTGCAGCTGATCTTAATAACTTAAAACTAATCGAAATCCCTCGTAGGATTATCCCTTCTCGATCTAGGGAGTTTCAACTCATCGGCTTTTGTGATGGATCCACTAAAACATTTGGGTGCTGTGTATATCTTCGTGTCGTCACCTCTCACGACATCCAAGTTTATCTTTTAATTGCTAAGTCCAAAGTGGCACCTCTAAAAGTGTTGACGGTCAACCGCCTGGAACTTTGCAGTGCTGTCTTACTGTCCAAGGTGATAAATCACATTCACTCCTTGCTTAGTTCAAAAATCATTTTGAATCATTCTATCTTGTTCACAGATAGCTCGACTGTACTGTCATGGTTGAATACTGAGCCACACAAGCTTAAGACCTTCGTTGCCCACAGAGTGGTTCTAATTAACGACAGTCCTTTTTTTTTTTTTTTTTTTAACGGGGGGAAATCCTCATGGATGTCCTTCGCCCTGGGGAAAGGGCGAAGGGGTCTGTCAGACTCCTACTGACTAAAACCCCCCGGTGTTCCTTCTCTCACCTACGCCGGGGATCGCGGGAACTGGAGAGACAACCGCAATCCCCGACTGGTGCCGGCCCGCCTACGCGGGCCACTTCTCGTCAACGAGGGAAGAACTTCCCTCGCGACTTCTAAGAGGGGCGCACGGGAACACTACGCGCCGCCACCTCGGGTCCAGTTAGTTAGGGGGGCGACGAACATCCCCAAGTCCGCCGCCCCTGGACCCAGTTACGGAGGCCGGTGGAGGGCAGCATATGCCCTCCCCCGACGCCCGGTGCGCCTGCTGCGGGCCGAGAGAGAGGTCAGGATCTCCCTTTCCCTTTCCGCAGCCTCCTTCTGCGAAATGACTGCTTCGCAGAAGGACACCACCGCGTCCCAGGACTCCTCGCTGTCGACCATAGAACGAACTACGGCCGACAACGAGAGGTCACTGCCTACTACAGAGACGAGGGCACGGCGCGGCCCCTCCCAAGCGGCACACTCTGCCAGCGTATGCCGCGCCGTGTCCTCCTGACAGTCGACGCAGTGGTGACACCGAGCGTCCGGCTCCCTGCCTATGCGACACAGGAACCTCCCGAAACAGCCATGCCCCGAGAGGATCTGCGTCACACGAAACGAAAGGGAGCCGTGCCTTCTCCCGAGCCACAGGTCGAGCACTGGCCGGATGGCCTCGATAGTGACGAGGCCGGCGGAAGGACTTAAAAGTCTGTCCCGCCATTCCGCCACCAGGACCTCTCGCAGCTGTGACCGACGCAGCTCGACACTTCGATGCGTCAGTCCCTCGCCGCGAGTCCGCGCGTCCTCACGCCACCAATGTAGTGACGCGAGGACTTTTGCCTCCAGGTCCCAGGGCGGAGATCCGGCCAGTACGCAAGCTGCCTCGTAGGAGATCGTGCGATAACCCCTAACGACTCTGACGGCCATCACTCTCTGCGGCCTCCGCAGGACGGTGATTGAGCCGGCCGTCAGGTCCGCCGCCCAAATCGGGGCCCCATATAGGGCCATCGATCGCACGACCCCCTCGTACAACCGCCTACAGGCGGCGCTCGGGTCCGTCCCGTTGGGAAGCAACGTTGACAGCGCTCCCGCCGCGCCCATCAACGTGGGCGCCAGCCGCCGGAAGTGGGGGCCAAAATCCCACCGGCTGTCGAGCACCAGTCCAAGATATTTTAAGGTGGGCTCGACAGCGATACGAGCCCCCCCAACCACCATGTGCAAACCCGGCGGCGGCGCCCGTCGGGGGCCATGAAAAGCTATGGCCTCCGACTTGTTGAGGGCCACCTCCAGGCCAAGGCGCCGTATGCGGCTCACCACCTGTGAGACCGCCGCCGTCGCTAACAACGTTGCTTCCCTGTATGAGCTCCCCCGGGCAGTGACCAGCGTGTCGTCAGCGTAACACGTCAGGTCCACCCCCGGCTGGAGCTCACCCCGCAGCACCCAGTCGTAACCGATGTTCCACAGCAGTGGGCCCAAGACCGAACCCTGTGGAACACCGCACGACATAAGGCGCTGGTATCTGCCATCACGTCCCAGATAGGTGACACACCTCTGCGTCAGGTAAGCCCCAATGATACGGCGGAGGTAGGGAGGCACCCGATGGTAACGCAGTGCCTCCCGGATACAACTCCAGGGCAGAGTGTTGAAGGCGTTGGAGATGTCTAAGGACACCGCCAACATCACCCCGCCCTGGGACACCGCTTCCTCCGCCAGGTCTCTCACTCGCGAGATCGCCGAAATAGTGGAGCGCCCATGCCGAAACCCAAACTGGCACTCGGCCAGGTTCGGCCCCTCCTCGCACAAGTGGCGGACGAGGCGGGCTGCGACTATCCGCTCGAATAGCTTTCCCACCTCGTCCAGCAGCACTATGGGCCGGTACGCGGACGGCGAGTCCGCAGGGCGCCCCACCTTCCTGAGCAGGACCAGACGGCCAGCTTTCCACTGAGCGGGCAGCTGGCCCTGCACCAGGCACGCTGAGTAGAGACCTATCAGTTGGGGCTCCAGCTCCTTTAGAGCCAGGGCCAACACGCAGCCGTGAATTCCATCGGGCCCCGGGGCCGTATTCTTCGCCCGGAGCCGCAACACGGCCGCTCCCAACTCTGCCTGTGTCACCCCTGGGACGTTGGCATCCTCCTCCTCAGACCCCGCAGCTGTGGGCAGTGCCATCGGCGGCGGAGTGTGCTCCGCTTGTGTCGGGAAGAGGGCTGCGACCACGTCCTCCAGCAGCTCGGGTTGGAGACTCTCCGTGATTGGAGGCGCCCAAGGTCCGATTTTCCCTCGGACCGAGCGATACGGACGCCCCCACGGATCCCGGTTTAGAGTCTCCAACATCTCTTCCCTGGCTCGCGTTTTTGCCTCGCCGATGGCCACCTGCAGAGCCTGCTTAGCCGCGCGGTACACCTCATACAGCGCGGCTTCCTCCTCAGGGACCCGACGACGTCTTCTTCGGTATCGGGTGTACTGGCGCCTGACCCGAACGCACGAGACGCGCAATTGTGCGATCTCGGCGGACCACCAGTACACCTGGCGCCTCCTGGGTTGTGTGTGGATCCGGGGCATGGACGCGTCGCTGATTTGCGTCATCGCCCCGTGAAACCACTGCGCCTCCTCTTCGACGTCGACGGGTCCGGTCGTTGCCGACTCCCGTATCCAAGCCTGCACAAAAGCAGCCTCCTCGAGTAGCTCCCTGTCAAGGTGCTTACGCGCCCAGCGCGGACCGTCCGTCCGCGGGGCCGATGGCCTGCGACCGCCCGCGGCGTGGGCGGAGACGCTGAAACGGATGTAACGATGATCCGACAACGTCTCCACCCCCACGGCGACACGCCAGTCGCGGACACGGCCAGCGACAGCGGGGCTTGCGAACGAGACGTCCACTATGGAACCGCCCCGCTGCCGCACGCACGTGTAGACCGAGCCCCGATTCAGGACGGTCAAGCCGGTCGTGACGGCCCACTCCTCCAGTGCCTCGCCTTTGGCATCGGTGCACGGGGATCCCCACGCCGCAGACTTGGCATTGAGATCCCCGAGCAGCAGCACCGGGCGAGGGTGGTACCTATTCACGACGGCACCCAACTCGACAAGGAAGCTCTCGAAGTCGGCGAGGCTCCTGTTGGGCGAGAAATACGCCCCAACAGTGCCAATTCCGTCCACGAGGGCGGCCACCCAGCCGTGACCTCGGGACGGGTCGGCAAGAGCCCCGCCAATGATGGCCACCGAGCCGCCCAGGTCCCCCACCCAGTTATCTCGGGGGGGGACGTAGTACGGCTCGGCGACCACGGCTACATGAATCGACCACTCTGCCATGCTCTGGAGTAAAAGATCCTGAGCCCTGGCACAGTGGTTGATATTGCACTGGAGGAAATGGAATTGCGCCATTAAACACAATCCATTCCCTCCACAACCTTGGGCCGGGAGTCGGCCAAAGAGCCACCAGGCTGAGGGGCAGCTCTGGCTGGCTCCCTCCTCTCATTCCCCCTCTTCTTTTGTGCGGGGGCACCACAGGCCTTTCCGCCCATGCTGTGCTCCGCGGGTCTCCCTGCAGCTGTGCAGAGGCTGCAGTTTGGCTTCGCGGAGCACTGGGCCGCTCTGTGGCCGGGCTTACCGCAGCGGTAGCACTGGCCGCTACGGTCAATCGTGGCGGTGCACCGCGCCGAGACGTGCCCAATCTCAAGGCAACGGTAGCACCGCATAGCCCTGGGCTGCAGCATCTTCACCCGTGCTGCAACCCACCCCACCAGAAGCCGACCGCTGTCGACCACCTTTTTCGCTGCCGCAGCCGGGCACTTTAACCAAATGGTGCCCAGCCCAGCAGCGTTGGCACGAACTTCACCAGCCCGCACATCACCCGGCAAACATCCACCGCTTCGAGCGACGGCCGCCACGACGTCCTCCGGGGTCGTCGAGTCGTCCAGCCCATCGACACGCAATTCTGCGGTCTTGACGGGCCTGGACACCCGAACGTCCTCCTCATTGAGGACCTCCCTCAGCTTGGCGGCCAGGATGTCCGCCTTCTCCTTTCCGTCCGGACCCGCCACCTCGAAAAGCCGCGCCCCCGTAACCGCCGACTTCATCCTGAAGCCAGTCGGTGTGCCAAGGTCGGGGAATGCGACTTTGGCCTTCGCTTGCGAGAGGACCTCCTTGTAGGTCAGGCCCCTCTCAATGGCTCCGGGCTGCAGTGTGATTACCACAGCCGCGGAACGAGAGGCCCTACTCTTCCGGGTCCTCCGCTTCTTGGTCTTCTTCTTGGGCGTAGGTGGCGGCGGCGACACCTTCTTTTTTCCGCCCTTCTTTTTAACAACCGTCGTCCAGGCCTCTGTGGTGGGGCCGGTCGCGGTCGCCGGGCCGGTCGCCGGGCCGGTCGCCGGGGCGGTCGCCCGGGTGGTTGCTGGGGCGGTCGCTGGGGAGGTCGCCGTGGCCGCATATGAGCTGGCAGGTGGGGCCGACACACCCTTCACGGGCTTCTTGGGCGCCACGGTCGAAGGTCCCGACTTTGCAGCCTCCTCCTTCCTCCTTCTGTCGGCCGCTAACGGAGGCCGCAGGCTTTGGGCCGGAAGGAGTCTTGTTTCCAAGGCCTCCAGGCGGGCATTCATCATGCCCCACACTGCTGCATACAGATGCGGATGATTTTTTCGATCTCCGCATCCTGCGCTGGTGCAGGGGCAGGAGCCGACGGCGGGGCCGCAGCAACCACCAGGGAGCCAGAGGCTGCAGGGGCCGCACATTTCTGTGCGGCAATCTCCCTTTTGAGGTCTTCCAGCTCAGTTCGGAGACGGCCGTTCTCCTCCCACAGCTTGGCCGTCTCCTCAGAGCTAGTTCTCTTAAGGAGGACCTCAACCGCCTCCTTAATGCCCTCAGCCGCCTCCTTTAGAGCACGGGTGAACGTGCCCTTTAAGTTGCCGGATTTGGTGGCAACTTTTAGGACAACGTCAACGCCGTCCAGGACTTGGCGGCTGAGTGCCGCCGCTGTGGCCTCCTCCCTAGCAGCAGACTGAGCGGTCCGCCGCTCTCGAGCCTGACGAGCCATCTCGCCCACCTCGTCCGACGCAATGGCCTTCCGCTGCGCCCGCCTTGCAGCGTTTATCTCCGCTTTGTTACTACTCAGCAATAGCGGGGACGCAGTGGAATCTACGCCGAGGTCGGCGATCGACGACTCGTCGCTCTCCACAACCTCGGCCCGATCAGGGCACACTGCCGAATTCGAAGTAGACGGCCGCAGAAAGCGACCCCTTTGATCGCGCTGCGGCCGACGGCCTTTCCCAACTGTCGGTATTTTTGGAGCCGACATCTCCTCTTCGCCTGAGGAGAGATTAACTCTGTCCCCATGCGAGCGCTTCCTCCATAATTTGGAGGAGGTGCGCGAGCCTCCTTGGCTCTTGCTGCCGCTTCCGGCAGACAGCTCTACCGTCTCCATTCTCTCCGCCAAAACTGGCCCATCATCATTTTTGGTTTTATTTTTAAAAGTTTCAACATCCATAACTTATCCCACGAGTATGGGGGAAAAAAGGGTCCATCCGGGCGGTGCCCCCTGCACCCGGATAAGCCTAGATACTGTGGAGGTCGGCCGGTATCCACAGGTTTTTACGACTTGGCTGTCGGGTATTATAGACTGTCCTTGTCATGGGCCGGCCAATTAAGGCAAGCCCTCCGGCCAACAGGTTCTCAGCGTACCCTCCTGGAGCCACCAGTCAGGTCGCTGCTGAGCCCCTGTTGGTTACGGAACGCGACAGGGTGGCTAACCCTGTCTCACCGACGGTGGCACTAGTGCCTGCCAGCCCCTGCGCGAGCAGTGGGCCGACCCGTCCCTCGATCCCTGGCACCGTCTCTTCCCATGTCCCCTCTGCAAAACAGAGGGGTACTGGGAGCGACGGCGAGCCCTGAAAAGGGCTGTTAGGGATCCCCTCGCGAGCCTGGTGTTCGGCTGCGTGTTTCCCTTAGTCGCCTCTTACGACACCCACGGGATGAGATGGGGTGGGGCTATTCTATGCCGGCCCCACACGGCCCAATTAACGACAGTCCTGTGTCAACTGAATGGCGACATGTGTCCACCCATGACAACCCAGCCGACATCTGTAGCCGTGGCGTATCATGCTTATCTTTATCTTCTTCTCACATCTGGTGGTCTGGTCCTAGGTGGTTGTCCAAAGAACCATGCGACTGGCCTGTGTCAGCAGTCGAAGCGTCCGATAATGTGCCGGAGCTTAAGCCCGCCTCACGCGCGTGTCATACTACTGTGACACGTGAAGCTGATTTGCTTAATTCCATCATGGAACGCCACTCCTCTCCTTCCCGAGTGGAACGAGTGGTTGCGTGGATCTACCGATTCATCAACAACGCGAAAGCTAAACGTACTGAGCGTAACATATTACCTTACCTGACAGCCGATGAGTTACTCCAGTCTTTGGATCGATTAACGGGATATGTTCAACAACAAGGTTTGAATGATGTCATATCTTTAATAGCATCTGGGAAACCTTTACCTAAACACTTATCTAAACTCTCTCCTTTTCTTGACTCTCGCGGAATCTTGCGAGTGGGGGGATGACTCAAGCACCAGTCATTACCAGGTCGCGTCAAACATCCATACCTCTTACCTAAGAGTTCTCATTTGAGTACTCTTCTTATTGACCACTATCATAAAACTTATCTTCATTGTGGGCCTCGCCTACTTCAATCTTTAATTCTGCGCCGATTTTGGATACTCGGCCTTAGAAATCTTATCAGATCGCGGTTATCAAAATGCGTGACCTGCTTTAAAGTCAAACCTATTCCACTTCAACCTTTACAGGGTGATCTCCCTTCTTCCCGACTACAACCGGGTCATTGTTTTCAAACAGTCGGCATCGACTTCGGAGGTCCTTTTATGATAAAAGAAAGTAGCCGTCGTAACGCTAAAACTTACAAGGCGTATCATTGCCTCATAGTTTGCCATGCGATCAAGGCCGTTCATCTCGAGCTGGTTACTGAGCTCACATCTGAGGCATTCATTGGGGCCTTAGATTGTTTTGTATCGCGGAGAGGCCTTTGTCACTCCATTATCACAGATGGTGGTACTAACTTCGTGGGTGCCAGACGTTACTTGTCGAAAGTTAGCGAAATGCTTAGCCGCGAAAGCGATAGTATTTCTAGTCACCTCGCTTCTCGAGGAATCACGTGGAAGCTCAATCCTCCTTCCGGTCCTCATTTCGGAGGCATTTTCGAGAGCGGGATAAAATCGACAAAATACCATCTCAAACGTATTATCGGATCCCAAATTCTTACCTTTGAGGAATTTTATACTATTTTAACGAAGGTGGAAGCCATGTTAAACTCTAGACCCTTAGTCGAACTATCTTCGGATCCCGGCGAGGTGGACGCTCTTACAGCTGGTCATTTTCTCGTCGGTCGACCTTTAGTATCTCTGCCTGAACCGGTGTATGCCGGAAACGAGACCTTACGTACTCGTTGGAAGCTATTACAGCGCCTGTCTCAGAGCTTCTGGCACACCTGGCACAGGGACTATTTGCATACTTTGCAACAGCGAATGAAGTGGTTAAAACCTGGCAACCGTCAGCCAAAACTGAACGATCTTGTAATCCTTTATGAACCCAACCTACCTGCTAACGAATGGAGGTTGGGTCGCGTTCTACAGCTCCATCCGGGTAAAGACGACATTACTCGGGTGGTGACAGTCAAAACAGCTAAAGGCTTATTTGTAAGACCTGCTGTCAAAATTTGTCCTCTTCCTATTGAACAAAATGATTAATTTATCTCCATATCTTACCGTATCTATAACTCATAACACTTAAGCATTTTCAACTATTTACTAATATTTAACTGTAATTGTATGCATTTAATCTTGTTTTGTTCTTGTTATCTCAGCTTTAAACTTAATCTTATTTTAATCTATTAAACATTTAAACTCACGATGACCACTGAATCTGCATAGGCCGTAACTCACGAACTTCATCGATCTTATCTTATGAAATCCCTGGTTGATTTCAAGTGGGGGGATATGAACAGGCTTTGGGATGCGTTCTCCCTTCCTTCATCCCTTTCCTTTTGAATCTCTCGCCACTGGCAAGTGACAGTGCCATCTGACGGCGGAAGAATAAAACAAACAGTTCGAACGAAAACTCAATGGCCGCTAGCAGCAAAAATATACACGCGTGTGAAACAAATTCAAAAATATGGTGAAATCCGAATGCAGTGATGCTGTGTGGTGATCCCTGGTTTCCCACCATCCAGTGAGTATCCTTGACCACCCATTTTAATACATTCCAAAGCTTCATACTTTAAATTTCAACTTACATTCAAATCTTGTTAACTATACATTAACCCGGTCATTCGAATCGGTAACAAATATCTAAATTTAAATTGCCTAAGACCATGTTTGACCAGTTCTTGATAAAGTCTTAGACGTTTAGTGTTAGATGGTAGATAAGTTCAAAATTGTATGTAAGTGACAATAATGTACATATTTTTGTTTGACTGTAGTTGGTAAAACTGGTCCTAAATATTCTTGGTTTTCGATTTTTTTTGGAAAGAATTATTGATGCAAAGTGTATGTAAAGCCAAGAGGCTTTCGAAATTTTTAGAAATGTTGATGTAAAGTATATGTCAATAGCAATATTATTTTTAAGTTAGTTCAATAAACTTCATACCGCTATCTACTGGAACAGATTACAAAAGAAAGCACAGATCAAAATTTTTTTTTTTAATTTGATTACCTACAACTAAAAAAGAAAGCAATATTTTATTTTTAAGAGCCACATACAACGTTTAAGATTCTTAGCACATGCGAGCAAAATGTCAGTTCAATTCTCTTAAGAATTATCTGTACATTATAACCAAGATTCGGTGTCTGAAGCCATGTCTATTGGGATTAGTTTTATTTATTATAACAGTAGTTCCTTATTTTGAAATTAGCCCAAATTCCAGATCATATAATAAATATATAAATACAGTACGAAAGCATCAAGATAAAAAAAAATTAAGAACATGCCAATTAGATTTCATTCTATTCATGACTGCCTCGTTGGTTTCGCAGTTGGCGTGTTCGACTGATGATCGTGAGGTCTCGGGTTCGACTCCCGGGTCGGACTAAATGTTTGTATGATCTACAGATATTTTTTTCGGAGTTTGAGTGTTTTCTATGTGTAATGTGTATGTATTTACAAAAAAAAAGTATAACATGGCTTTGTATCACTTGTCTGGTACCCACAACACAAGCTCTGCTAAGCTTGAGACTGGATGGCGTTGTGTGTTAAATGTCCTTAATATTTATTATAATGATTATATTCAAATTATTATAAAATAAACCTTACACTATATTAATGTAGTGTAAGATAACATCGTCTATAGGCCAGGTGGAGTGATGATTTGCGTAAGATGGCTGGATGAGAGAAGCCGAGGAGCGAATCATGTGGCGTGCGATGGAAAAGGCCTATGTCTAGAATTGGACTACGTAGGGCCGACGATAATGAGAAAAAATAACAGTACTTAAATATAGATATTTATTTACCAATGATATTTAAAAGATGAATTAAGGTACGGTTTATAATGTGCTAGCTATTTGGAATAGGGAAAATAAGAGGCTGCTAAGACTTCTACCTAACAAAAACCATCATTAGTAAAATAAACCGCTTTTTACAAGCTTTTTATTAATTTGCAATTTATGTATGCTTGTATGTTCGGGTGGAATGTTGCAACTCAATTTTGAAGCAGATATATTCCCGATATGCTGAAGTTTTGCAAGCATATGTATACAGCGTGACAATACAATATTATAATGACAAGGAGCTGATCTGATGCTAGAGCTGGAAGGTGGCCATAGGAACTGGAAGAAACGTTGCAACATCATCGAGTTCGGACTCGTTTGATGCGTCTCGAGGCATTCCAGTAAAAGCTTGTTTTTAAATCGCTTTTTAATTTAATTTATTTAGAAACCTATTTTATACTACAAGTGTATAACTTCTTGCAAAAATTTCTTTGATGAAACTTATCAATATAGAACTTCGGGAAATATTTACAATGTACACACCTTTTTCGTTAAAAAAAATAAATTGAAACTCTTTGATCCCGCGTTTCAGTAATTTCGTATTCTACAAGCGTCGAGTGTAATCAAAATTTATACGATCAAGCCTTGATTGAGGTCTGTTTTGACAGCGATCCTCTATTAGACTCTGTGGAATCAGAGTTTGTTACGTGTCTTATGAATTTTGCAACAGATATAGCCTTATTATGCTTATTTTGATATAAAATTAGGCAGTTTATTGAAAAAAAGGCCTCTTACACTGTTTTATGGAAAGTTATGTTGTGAAACTTTGTTACTGATTGAGCGACCTAAACGTCACGGATATACGTACCATAATGTGTACGTCTAAGCAGACTAAGAGAAATTAACACCTCCAGTTTTCTTTTTTTTTATATACTAACCTTGTCCTGAGAATAATAAACACATAAGAAAAGAATTATCCAATTTGGTGTAGTCGATCAAAATTTTTGTAATTCATTTTTATGGAAATAGAATATTAATAATATTTTTAAATAAAAGTGTCGTGACAAAAATATAAGTAAAATTACTTTTTGAAACAGAACCATTTCCAAATGAAGTATTAAGACACGATTAACTTATATCAAATATAATAAATATAAATACTAAATATCAAATATTAGCACTTCACTTTGGGACACAAAATGCTAGGCTCAGTGCCTAGCATTTTGCATGGTCAGAACCACTTTGCATTACTGTATTACCACTATCACAATATCTACAAGGCAGGCCTAAAATATGACCAAGCATGGTGTTTATTAGGTGGTGGCATGCAAGAAGGAGATGGTGTGAAAACTTCTGGATAAAATTTTACGTCTGCTGCTATTAATTAGACTAGATAATATAAATAATATTTTATAAAATCTAAGTTCAATTAATTTTGGTAATCTATACCAATAAATAAATTGAAGTGACTATAATTTCAAGTTAACAGTTTTTCAATCAATGCATTTATATATACATTATGAAAAGAAAATTTCAAATTTAATATTTTTTGTCGGTCCGCCTGTTTATCTGTATATTTGTTCCGGCTAATCTTTGGAATGAATTGATAGATTTTGACGGCACCTTCATTGTCAGATAGCTGATGATATAAGGAGTAACTAAGGCTACTTTTTAGACTAGTTTCGCCTTTCTCCTAGTAAACAAATAAATCTCCTATGACGTTCAAAGTAATATGCCTAAAGTATATAAAAATCCACCCAATTTTACCAGTGTATACCAACTTAGATGTGCACAAATGGAAATGAGCCGTACCTGTGAATTTCAAGAACCTCAATTTTGTAGTTTCAGGTACAGAGTTTAATCTATTGGTAATTTCAACTAACGAGATTGTATTTAACGGGTGCAATTCAAACAGAAATAGAGACGAACCGACAAAGCCTATGTGCGAATTTGCCTGTCTCAATGGCTATGTGAATTACAACGTATCTCCAAGGTTGCATTGCATTGCATAGGTATAATAAACCTTCCATATTCTATTTATTGAGTGGAATTTAATAGTTACAATGCATGTGATTATGTGCTTATAACATTATTAATTATATTATTCATATTTAATTTAATCGAACATAGGGTTAATCTCTTTTTAAGTCCTAATCGAGCGGGGTTATAGCTAATATCTGTATTTTTTTATTGTTTTGTTTTGTGTTGGTGACATAAAAATATGGGTAATATACTCGTGCTTCCCCATCAACAAGTTTAAGCACGTATTACCCAATAAAATGGATATTTGTTCTACTCTAATAATCTAATCATTTTTGCAAATGTTCTCGAAGCCAAATTTATTGTTAATTTCTTTTGAGAAATTAAGTTCTTAACCACATAAAAAGAATTAATACTATTAAATCCCAAGAATTTATTATATTCACTACAGTATATGATATGGTAGAGTATTGATAAAAGTATTTACTTAAGAGAACAGGTAGAACAATGCAAGTTGATTTCTTACTTTTAAAATTCATAACATTTGTTTATTGGCATTTATGCTGCCTCTTTTGACATCATTGCATTTAAACAGACTTACAATAGGTACGATTTTAATCTACAAGTAGTTAATAAGACTTTATACAATTACCTTAAAATTAAAAATAATTCTAAGGTTCTGATATGTCTACCCCCTAACTATTTCTCCCCGTGATAGGGGACATATCACATTGTCCAAGTTCGCCTAGAGTGGACTACCAAACGACGGCCCATCAACTTCTGCCGACTTCTGAAATAGTATGGAGATTTGCAGGAGATAAGAAGAGATTTTTCACCCCGCCTACAAGTATATCCATATTACCTCTGCATAGCATGCAGAGGTAAAACACACGTTGAGAATGGAGTAAACAACCTTATTCAAATCTTTGCTACGAACAAAATTAGATGTGAGATAAAACATAATATAAATATAAAATACTAGCTGAACCCCGCGGTTATTGTTGTATCGCGAGTAACGCCGCGCGACAAAGTTAGTCTAAAAAAAGTAGCCTAAGTTACTCCCCGGATCATCAGCTACCTGCCCGTGAAAGTCCAGTCAAAATCCGTCCAGCTGTTCCAGAGATTACCCGGAACAAACAGACAGACAGACAGAAATTTTTTTAACTACATTTTTCGTATATGTTCCGTGTATACATACATATGCATTTAGTAAAAAGCGGTTATTTTACTATTACAAACAGACACTCCAATTTTATTTATTTGTATAGATAAATGTAACCAAAATATTAATAAAATATTTTACAATCAGTGCGTCTAGCCCCTCGAGAGTCCAGTCACCGGTCGATTAAATGCTTAAATTAGTACAGGGGAGGGAGCGACTTGCAGCTGGGACCCTATCATATTTCAATATAGAAGCCCCCGAGTAATGAGACATTACGTTGATTACGCAAGGTTGATGTACATTGCCTCTTGAGTACCAGCGTTCGTGAGGAGAATTGAGATTTAGCTATCGAGTAATGCGTACCGGTATATATTTTTAAGTAATATTAAAGCATTATACCGCCTTGTGGGTGAATATCGATCAAGTACTTTAAATATATAATTTATGTTAAGGACAATTCACGTGTTCACGATGAGTAAAATGTTTTTCAATGCATTTCGACAAAGTTCTAATAATCGTGTTTACAGGTTGACTGGTTGTGTATATAAACTGGATTCCTATAGAGTTATGGAATCGTATTTATATTATCTAAACTGTTTAGAACTTATTGTTAAAATCTATAAGTTTTATCTACCGATTTCTTCTACGTGAACATTAAGTATTCCAGAATATGAAATGTTTCTGTGCGTCTATTTATTTAAAAAGGGGTACAAAGATTTATTCAAAACGCTTATGTACCCATGATAATCTCAATAGGAATTTGAGAAGTTATCATGGATACATTGTCAGGTATTTTCAAGATTTAATAAAGACTGTATTCCCGAATTACGTTTCAGATATTTTACTACCAAATTACCACATCATTTCTGAATTTTATCAGGATATGATTTAAGCACAGTACTGGATGTGTAAGAAAATATATGGTTACGTGGCGCTAGACAAAATTAATTCAAATAACACATGTCTAAAATGATTCTATTCTATTTTGATTCTATTATTAATAAATGTTCTTTTAGCTCTCATAGTAATATCATCATTATATTCTCAACCAAAAGACATCCACAACTAGATAGACCTCTTCCAAAGTTCGTCACAATAACCAGATCTATTCAGCCTGCATTGAATTGCTTTTCGCGACCTTCATCATTTTGTCGAATTACGTTATACTTATAGGTACTCCATTTGACAGAATTGCTTTTCGCGACCTCCGGTGTTTTTTGTTAACATTTTATGGTTGTTATTGTTTTGTTTTTAAATTTTGAAAGTTACACTTGAAAGTGTCGTCCCACACGGGACATTTTTGTCTTAAGTCTGGATGTGCTTTGTGTCTGTTACTTGTTGCTTGTAAAGTCCCCTAAGACACAAGCTGTATTGTATATATTAGGAATAAGGCAAAAGTCTTAAAAAAAACAGTTCCATCAAAAGTTAAAAACATCCAGTCATTAACAAATTACAACGATATAAATCAATGCTTCTCCATAAAACCGACAATGTTTACAAAACAAAACAATAGACTAACTAATCATAATAGCCGCAGGTGTATCACGACAGCTTAATGTACCTATTAGTGATATTGAAAACTCAATATCTTCACGACATTAACTAATGACATAACAACAGCGGTGATTTGTCTTCAGCATTGGTTATTATCTTCATTAATTTTACTACGGGGAAGTATAAGTACAGACCTGTCCCACACTGGCTGAAACAGGTTAATAAAAGGTTGTTTTTTACGTTATTTGATGTTATAGAGCTCCCATGCATAACTGTGATGCGATGCGATGCGACGTTAAGTTCTTGCGGTGCATTCGTGGCGAGCTCACAGATATTTACGATGCGTTGCGAATTCGCAGCTATCTGTGGGAGCCCACAATCAGGATTCAAGAAGCTTTTTTAGTTTTAATTCCTATTCTGATATTATCTTGTAGGTACATTAAAATAATGTAGTGTGTAAAATATTATTCAATGTCTTCATTTGAATGCTAAACGTCTAGATTTTATAACCAATAACTTACGTCCAGCAGTGGACGGTAGCGGGCTGATGATGATGATAAACCAAAACAGTTGACATCATCATCTAAATGAATAAAAATGAATGTTTATCTGTATGTCAGTCACCTAGTCAGCTTGTGATTTGTCTGACGTTTCGACCAGGTTGCACTGGCAAACTTCAGACAAATCAGAGGTATGTAATACCTTTAAATAAGTGATGCGTTAATTCCCGTAAAAATAATAATTATTATTATATCATGGAACGCGAAAGTTTAAAAGTTAGTATCTTTATATTTGTTTGTCAAGTTTGATTGAAGCATTCATATAACTATAAAATGAATTTAGATTAATCAAGAAATAGTAGGAAATTATAGCCAAGTTCATTCTCAAGTTAACAAAGTGGTAAACGAGATAGTAGCCCACCTGATAGTGTGTGGTAACCGCTATAGTCCGGGCTTGAAGATTTGGCATTCTTCCAAATTCATAGAAGCAGTTTCCGAAAAAATTTGCAACATAACTATTTTCAAATGTTAGTATACTCGTCCTAAAGCTAGTAGAACCAACTTTAAATGCTCAAAATATACTATTCGTATGAACATTCATTCATAAAAGTACCTACTTGTATATGTAGTCTAAAATATAAATTCATGCAAATATTATAAATTCGAAAGTAACTTTAGTGTCTATTTGTCTGCTAGATAGCCTTTACGGCTAAACCGCTTAACCGATTTCTATGAAATTTGGCCTAAAGACTCTTTGATTCTTGAGAAAGTATATAAGACTACTTTTTACCGCAATGACTGACATACAAAGTGGGTGGAGGTACGGGCAAAAGCTAGTCTAAATATAAAATAAAACAAAATAAATAATCCTCAGTATACATACTGTCGTTATTCCTAATATTCTTTTAATATTAATATTAATTATTGTTACAAATAGGTTTTATTAAAAACATAAGTATACGAGTCAACTTTATGTATCCTAGTAAATTTGTAATATATTTACACTAGATCCAATTCCCATCCATATACAAATAGGTACTCTTAGGTAGTTTATTCCGAATTTCTTGGTATAATCTCATTGCATTATTGGTTCATGATTTAATTGTTTGGATAGTTCACGATTCGGTTGTTCGGATTTCATATTTGGATGAATTATTATTAAATTACAAAAGCTCGTCCTTGGCTCCTTCTTGCTTATTTAATAAAACAGTAAATGGCTTATTTAAATACTAATAGAGAAGGAGCAACTAAAATAATTTATTATTGAATCTCCTTCTACAGTGCTATGCTTAAATTACTGTTGTTTCATCTAAATATGGTTTTCAAATACACAGAATTATACTAAAACTAGCTGCAACGTTGTTTTGCCGTAAAAAAAAACATTTAGGGGTATAAAAAATAGATGTTAGCCGATTCTCAGACCTACTGAATATGCATAAAAATTTTCATAAAAATCGATCAAGCCGTTTCGGAGGAGTATGGTAACTAACACTGTGACACGAGAATTATAAATTATAAGATTATTATTAAAATAAAATCTTTAAATACTTTAAAAGGAAAAATAGTTAGAACAAAACTTAGACTGCCAAATTCAATGCTCTCTATCAAATACAATTTCCTTCATTGAACTTTAGACTTGAATTTTAAAACCAAATCTTACTTCCACTCTTTTTATCACTATCATCAATCATTATTACAAAATTTCCATCAAAGTGACTTGATCGTAAAAGCCAACGCTTCAATATTGGCATATTTTTTTCCCAATTCTCATCGTGTAGAATATCTTATTCAACAATTTTAGCGATGTGCTCAAAAAGCTAGCCAACTCCAGCCGGAGGATACGTTAATCAAAACGTGTATGAAATTCAAACAAAACGCATTTAATTTGCTTAAAATATCTATTGATTCAGCTCGCAGAGACCGCCATATACGATGAAGTTCTGATTAAAACTCTTTCCGATAGCTGGAAACTGGACGTTTTCCAACAGAAGCTGATTAAAAAACACCGAGTTAAAACAAAAACTGTAAGAGGGACTTCAGACAGACTGTGTAAAGTGTGAATTGAATTAAATTTTCCGTCCAGTGCTTGACGGATCCTAAAATAATGAAAATCATTAAAGAATCTAATGGTAGTAAGTTTTTCAGAAATATGAACAGGAAAATCATTTTTACAACTCAGAAACATTGTCTTTGCGATTGCAAGAAAAAATCAAACGAATGTTTAAAAATCCATTGCTGAGTGCAATAAGGACGAATCAAGTTGACGAATATTAGTATAATAATAATATAATATTAAAAGTCAAACTTATATAATTGAAAAGTAATGACAGTATTTAAATTATTTTAAGTTACTGTCGTAAAATTAATTTTGTCACAATTATTTTGTATGTCTCTATCTTACTCATTTATATTGTATGGAACAATTATTATTTAAATTAAAAAAAACATAGTACAAAATTATGACTATATATATTAGAGAGTCCTCCTATTAGTAATTTCTCAAAGGATGCAATTTTATTTTTTAGTTATAAAGGACATGTTAGTGTTAAGTTAAATTCAAGTTTGTGTGGTTGCAACCCATGTTCCTCGGCTGCCATCTTGGAAAAAAGGGGTGGAAATGGTTTTTATGGTTTATCTGCCAAAGTAAAGGTCTCACAAAAAAAATAACACACTTTTTGTTGCCAGTCGAGTTATCTACAACTTCTTCTAACACATTTTAGTCGTAGAACCAAAAATACCAACTTGTAACCGAAAATATTTGAAAAATTTTGGAAAAAAAATCTATTGGTTGCTATAACTTTTTTCTTATCATTTTACCAAAAAATGATATCACTTTTATTTTACAATTCACATATTTCGCATATATTCCTAGATTTTTGCTTATAACGTTAATATTTTTGATTCCACGACTAAAATGTGTAAGAACATAATGTGTTGTGGAGAATTCGATTGGCAACAAAAATATTGAAAAGTTTTTTTTGTTAGACCTATACTTTGGCAGATAAACCATAAAAACAATTTGCACTCCTTTATTAAAGATGGCAGCTGGGAGTTGGAAGCCCACAAACTTGTATTTAACTTTACACTAACATCATATCTAAAAAATAAAATTGCGTCCTTTAAGAAAGGCAATCCCAAATGTGACTTTTTAATGGGCTATATGAACTTTTGAAAAATTGGTGTGCAAATACTTAAAAATAAATAATAAAGCGAATTAATGCTTTACAAGATTATTCTCCAACAACAATCAAGTCTACCCATTAGTGTTACTTCTGCAATAAGATACAATTACTGGCTTATCGAGAACATCGTTTGCTCCTATTGGAATGTGATAAACCAGAAAGCTCCTTTATTTGAAAAAATAGATAGGTTGAAAAACCGGGTTGAATGAGGAAACTTTTGTCTGATGTTAAGCTTAACGTCGGGCTTTTCATCAATAATATATTATTATAGATAGGCTGCAAAAGGTTTTCATCGCGATAAACGAATCTTGACAGGAATTTCATTACTTGCAAATTTCAAGCTGAGCTTTTAATATCCGTTATAAGTTGTAGTGTAACAGTTTTTAACTATAGTTGATACAGAAAATGATTAGGTACGTAGTCAATTAGATACTGAAGAATGAGAGTCTACACACGAATGAGAAACAACAATTTATTAACAAGACGACACTGAAATTCTATCAGAACATAACCTAATTTTGGCTAACCTGTAAGGGGCTATCTAAAATTATAAACTTAAAAGTAAAACGACAAATACAATGATTTATTAAAAACCTGCAGGTATACATACAAGAAATTGCTAGAATAAGAAATCACTTACTAAATAATAGTTAAGAGATGCTTTCTAATGAAAGAAAGAAGGCCAAAAAAGATGTCGTTGGAGTAACTTATCAAAATCATAACCCTCCTTTGGCTTTGCCGTAGTCGGGTAAAAACAAAGCGTTAAATAAATTACATTTAGATCAAGTAAAAATATCTGTAGTAAATTTAACCTCTAATGTAGTAAAAAAAAAGTCATTTTTAAGCCGTCTTCCAAGCAAATGATAAGGTAATCTAAATAGTAGAAGCAGTTACAGGTGGATTAAATAAACTCTAACGCGATATTGACTTTCAATTTACACGGACAGACGACTAACATAGGGGTTCTGTTTTTTTCAATTTCAGCGTTTTAAAGAATTGTTTACATTTAAAATTCAACTGCACATTTGTATTGACTATATGCGGAAATGGATAAATCAAAAAACTAAGCAAAACAATTTTAAATTAAAGTAAATAAGCCTTCGCTGCTTAAGTAATTATTCAGAAAGTTATTTAATAAATTGTGAAAAAGTACCACTATACTTATACAGTATAATGGTACTTTTTATATTGTACCATACATTTCAAGCATTTACCTGTTGCCGTTATAAATATTGAGCAAAAAAGTTACCTTTGTTGTATGGGAGCCCCCTAAAATATTTATTTATTTATATTTAATTTTAATATTTATTTACAGAAATACATCATCCCAGAAAATTTCAACTGTCTAACTATCGCGTTTCTGACATGCAGCCTGGTGACAGACGGACAGTGAAGTCTTAGTAATGGGGCCCCGTTTTATCCTTTGGGTATGGAACCCTAAAAAGTATAATTTCTTTTTCTAGGTTTTTCGACGTTTAATTAAATAAATAAATAAATAAATTGCTACCTTAAAACTTTTATTGTCTTATTTTTTACAAATATTTTACCTACTTAAAAAGGTTAAAATATTGTTGCCGGCTCACCACAATATCATAAGGGAAACAAGCCAGCTGGAGCAGAGAGGAACCTCAGCCTTACAGAAAAGCTGTGTTAATCAACTTTTTATTTCATATATAAGATGGTAATGGCAACGAATGACCTCAAAACCACCTTTGCTCGTCTTATCAACGAATTAGCAATTATTTTATTTTAATGTAGATATTTATTTCATCCATACAATAAGCGTGATTTTTGTCCTTTTTGTTTCTCGATATTAATAACGAATAAATGCCAGGACAGATGAAACTATGGATAAAAGTTATAATAAAATGTCAAATGATAATGAATGTACGGGACCCTACATGCTGGAGCCCGACTAGCACTTGCCTGGTTTTTCTTTTCACATTGCTCTTAAAAACGTGGTTAATATTATAAAAAAGTACAAGAGCAAGTACTCATTTATTGTCAAACAAAAGACTTACAAGCATTTAACCCCAAATCTTGTCGGTAACTTTGTAACAAGCTAAAACAAAAAAGGGTTTGTAATATTTCAAACCGAGGTTTTCTTACCCTATCACACATCGCTTGGGCGCTTAACCACGGTCGATAAGGTCGGGTACCCACTGTATTATCTTGCGTCCTTCGCACGGCTCAGTCTAATGCTCTTTATGTTTTTATTCCATTACTTTAGGCCGCACCGCGAATGTGCCTGCCGGTTTATACTCCCACCGGCTGTCGTTAAGGTAACTTATTGCCATAGGTAATGCTTTTTGCCAGTGTTGCTCGTTTTAACATGACAATGTTTTTTATGTAAGCAAGACGTTGGAAAGTCGATACAGTTCAATTTTGTCGGTGATATATATGTACATACTTCTATTCATCGAAAGACTTTTCGTAGTCGTATCACTGCAAAGTCATATATTACGAAGCGTAACTGAATGTATCTTAGACAATAAATATAATATATCGTTTCGTCATTCGTAAATTGGACTTCAAATATCTTAACCAGTTCATCAGAAATTCCTGAAACATGTCACCCAATAATTATATTACACTTAGAACAAGACACTCTTCTTGTGCACTCAAACAAGTCGACAACGTGACACACATAAGAAGCAATATAGTATCTTGTAATAATGTTTGTTTGTCTTAATAGATACTCTTAAAACTAAGTTATAAAAGTCAGGCGTCACGGAGACGCGTCCAGTCGTATCAATCTCTGAAAAGCTAGACGCAATAAAGATTTCGGTGGGAATTATTGCTATTGACGCCTTTGCAATACTAATATCAGACAACCCTAGTATTCCAATATCCTAAGTTCTATATAGGTAAATAATAAATATATTGTGCTGGTTTCATTTGTTCCTGATAAAGTTTCATGTAGTTATCTGCCAAATAACTACTAAACTAACTAACTACTAACTGATAAAGTAAGATATGCTGTATACTTTATTTGAAGCTGCCAAAATGACTCTACTCTGCCTTATAGAAAGCATAAGTAGAATTCAAGAGTGGCGGTCATCATCTTCATTGCGAATGTAGACAATGCAGCAATGTAACCCACACAATAGAGGCCTAGGGAGATACTTTTTCAAGCTCCGCTTCAATAAACCGGGATCATAGTGACAGGGAAACACACACGCTGGCAGTGAGTTCAGTTTTTATATAAGTAAAAACTAACATAAGTGTAATATAAGTAAAAACTAATATAAGTGTTTTCTTCTGAGCATTTTCCTAAACAATGATTGATGGTCCCCACTATCATTGCGACTGTAGACAATGCAGTAATGTGATCCACACTATGGAGGCCTAGTGAGATGCTTATTCACGCCCCGCAAGACCCGGGATAATAGTCGGAGGGAAGGGGGGGAAGGAGTGTGCTGGTAGTGAGTTCCAGCATTAATATAAGTTATAACTAATAAAAGTTCTTTTCTCTTAGGCTTTTTCTAAACTATGGTTGGGACGGCTGAACTTATATTTTTATGCAGAACGACTGTCATTAGTTTTTAGGGCTCCGACTATCAGTAACGATGGCCATAGAAGATCGTATCGTATTTCAACCCGGATTATCTTAATGTGCTCATTGAGGCACAGAGGAGTCACGTGATAGGGTTGCTTAACTTTTAATGTGTTAACCTTATAACATATTACAGTACAGTAGACAGCCTCAGTAGCGCAGAGGTAGCGTATGTGACTGCTATTAGATTCGATTCACTGGTCGGATCAAATGTTTGTATGATATGGAAATATTTGTTTCGGAGTTTAGGTGTTTTCTATGTATGTATTCACGAAAAAAAGTATAATATTTTATCAATTAATCTAGCTATCAAAACACAAGCTTTGCTTAGTTTGAAGCTAGATGGCATTGTGTGTGAAATGTCTAAAATATATATTAATAATTAACCTCAAGGTTACCACTCATCCACGAACTCCTGTTTAACTTTTATTAACATGAGTATTAACATAATATGTAACTAATTAATCGAAAGGACATCAACCTCAGTACATTTGCGTCACCACTTACATCGTGAATAGCTCATCGTTTAGGGTCTATAATAAACCATATATAACCCAATTAGTCGTTACATATGCTTAATCAAAGTTATCGTGTTTAATTAATTTTCAACTCCAATATAAACAACATAATTTTATTATCGTTAAATTAGTTAATTGTTTTGTAGAAATTAGTGAAAATGTGACACACTTTGATTTAAATATATGACATGGCCAGTTTCAGCCTAGTTACTCAGTGGCATGTAAATTAATGTACGCCTAATTATAAATAAATACAATAGAAATCAAAATATTTATATTTTCGTATAACTTTGGAAAAATACTTAAACTTAAATAGCTGAGATAACGCGCTATTTTGGATAAAACTTTTTTTCCCTGTAAAGCTAAAATATTAATGTTCCATCAGAGTGATATTAAAAATTATTCTGACTGTTATATGATTATTCGTTATCGTAATCATAATAATATTTATATTTTGTTGAAAGAATATTTAGTTTTACAAAACTTTTTTCTTGTATAAACAACAAAACGAAACGAAATGTCAGTTTAAACATTTGCCTTTTTTTCGTTTGACATTTTGTACTCATTGCGTTGTTTCTTATTTATAAATATGTTTAATAATAATATTTTCGGACATTCTACACGGACTGATTCCATTGCCCAACGATTATCTAGTGCTTATCAATACGTACTTGATTGTGCGTACGTTTTGTGCATTGTGAACTGTTTACAATGAAGTGTAATAATTGCGGTATAGCAACGGGATGGCTAAGAAAACATGTTATGTCTTCGTTAGTCACGCCTTTTCATAAAAAAAATCTCTTGTATTATCTAAACAGCGCAGCGAATGGTTTGTCAAAACAATTATTATTTTCATTTAACCTTTAACTGGTGACAAGCAGCGTCACAGGCCGGTGTCAGTGAAACATCAATTCACCGACTTCCCGGCGGTTACTACAAACATTGTAATAGCAAGTTCTTTATTAAAAATTACCCTTAGAATTAATTGATTAGTTATGTTTTATCATTTTATATATTTTCAAACTGTTGTTGTTGTTGTTGTATGTAACTGTGTTTAAACACTACAATAAGTTAATAAAATAAGAATTTAATTCAAATACGTAACAAAGTCCCGTTTAGATTTGTATGTTGTAAGTAAGGGTATTTTAATCAGCCCTTGTAAAAAGGTACTTATTCATAAAGTCCCAACTTATGAATAGAAAAAGCATACAAGTCTGTAAAATTGAATACAAATTGAATCAAGACTACATTTACAAAACAACAGCCTATTTGGGCTCGGACAAGGAACGTTGATTATACAAATTAGTTAGTTTGAATCTAGCGACAAAATTTCAAATTTTGAAAAGTACAGAGAGACTTTACGAACGTGAGTAATTTACTAATGCACCGACGTGGCAGCTTCATTATGCAATGGGATATGAAAAGTCTGGAGGAATGATTGTGTTGTAGGGAACGGGTAAACTAAAAACTATTAAGTACAAGTATCATAAAATATATAACCATATAATGTGCGTTATAAGTATTAGATCTTAACATATTTATTATGAGGCAATTTAGTAATTGTTTGACAAACAGGTTAGTTTATTTGTATCGTCATAGCAATAAACTATCACAACGAGTGTAGAAGTATCTAAAACCATTTTGCCAATAATTGTGATTGTTATCTACGTAAACTACAATAATTATATGTAAGATTTAGTGTTTTTTTTTTGACCCTGTTCCGCATCACTAGCCCTTGCCTCCCACTGCTGAGCCGTTGTCCCACCACTGCTCGAAACAATATGAAAGATCGTACGCTCTGAACGCTAATCCTCCTTTCTGTTTACCGACTGCGCTAGCAACTTTTTCGGGACTCGGCTACTAACGCCGCGTCAAGCGCCTCTACAAGGCGCCTCTACAGCCGTGGCCCTTGGTTGCTTTCACAATCTCACAACAATTCCGGGTTACAAGTCCACCATGTGATATCCGTTCCTCACGAGGAAGCCTGTGCTATTCTCGTTTAGCGCTCCACACGGCCATAAAATACCTCGAGCACTTATGTGCTCGTTTTTATTACCAAAACGGTCACAAAACCTCGTTTTAACAATTAATTCTGTATTTCTAATAACCCACGCGGTATTAAGAACTTTCCTCGCGCGCCATTTTTTCTCAAGTCTTATATCTGAGTCTTTGACATTTCTCAAAGCATCTGACAAGAACCTAGTGTTGCCATTACAAACTACTTATTGCTAAGATCCGTGTCGAACAAATAATTTATTAGTGTTTACGTAAATCTGGCAAGGGTTATTAAGTGTCCGGTAATGGATAATATGATTTCTAAAGTTTCCCTAAAGAACATATAAGTAAATTAAGCTTTATACTTTAACGAATTTAAGGTACTATTTTTTTATTTTTTTTTTATTTATTCATACTTCCTGCAAACATATTCCACAAGGCGGACTTAATGCCACAGGCATTGTCTTCCAGTCAAACCTTTGGGTGTTGTAACACTGTGTGTGGCAGGCGTATTTTAAAGATAATACGAAAAATTAGATTAAATATATTACAAAACTAAGGATTCTACGGATCGATATATACACAATACACGTATACAATTTATACATACATACATACATATATATAAATGGATAAATATACATACATACACATACGAGTATATACACATTCAAAAGACACATATAGAGTACTATTCCGATGACTCCGACAACAAGTCTCTATAGAACTTCTGTATTCTAAGCTTAAAATTTTATACACCTTTACTATCTGTTACTTGCCCAAGTAACCACAATTCAGACTCTATAGTTGCTGGTCGTTCTTAACTGTGTTGGAGACATATTCAGAGAAACTGGTCGTAGGCTCTTGCTCTTATAAAATCCATAACTTTTACTGAATTTTAGTTTAGTGAGGCCAACAACAGAAATAGCACCAATGAATATCAATAATAGTAAGCGTGACGGTTTTTTTAGTAACCCTTTTCCAAGTCTTGATTCGTGTACAAAAGTACAAATCAAAAGATTATAGTAAGTTATAACTGCTCTGCAAGTTTTCTTCCACTATACTGTCTCTGCAAATCTTTAGTGCCACAGTGAACGCCTTCACTTAACCACCATATTTACAGTTTTTATTACAGATATTAAAAACTATGGAGCTTTTAACGATTCATTAATACGAAAGATGTCTAGTTAGAGAAGTTTATTTGTTTATATAAAATGTATTATTTTCAAGAGGACAAAGGATGAATGTATTAATTTTGTTCGAGATAAAGCCTGTTTGTGTAGTTGTGTAGGTTTTTTATAGTATTAAAAAAACGTTTTGCAACCGCATTTTGGAACAAAAAAGGTTGATTTCATCGGTGTATACTTGCTAGTAGGCAAATATTTGGGCCTCCGATCTCATTAGATCTGAGTGCCGCCAATACTCACTCTATTCGTATAGATGTTATTATTTAATAATATTTTTGCATTCAATCTTAGTTTTAGTGATACACGCAAGAAAATTAATATCTATTTGATGTAGTATTAATCTAAGCAACTTTATTTAATTTGATTGACGTATGGCCGTCCACCATAAATAATTCCTATAGTGTACAAATTTCACTAGTCAAGTCACATAATTCTGTTACATAAGTATACAAATATACATATTAAATAAGTATTTAAAACTAAAAAACTTTTAAAAGTTCAACAATATTCTTTAATCGTTATTTTCCGTTGTTATAATAACAGAGTATTGCAACGCTGACGCTAAATGAATACCAATCAAACGCAGCGACCACATTAAAAGGAAACTATTAAATATTGATGTTAGCATACAATATTGAAAACTATAAAATCGAAGCTCAACCGACAACATTTTAATTAATGTATTACAAGCTGTCAACGTCAAACGCGCGTAGGGTTGCTACTGTCAACACAAGCAATTTTATGATTGAATTACATTAACTGTATGGCCTAATAAGATGCTTGTGCATCATTGGGCAATAGTGAGGCTTTTTTGAGTTAAAATTTTGTTTTGCTAATTCCATTTATTGTTTTTTTTTCGTAAAATTTTGCTACCAAAACTTTTAGTGTTTTTACAATGTTAAATTAATATCACAAAAGTCGTGTGGTGTCGTGGGACACTAGATAGGCATGAAGATCCTTATAAAAAAAACAAGTTCTATTCAAGGTATAAAGAAAGTAACTATTCAGGTATATAGTTTTTGTTATGAATTTTATCGATAAAAAAAAATAATTAAAAAGGTCACTTGTGCTGCCACCTAGTAATCTCTACTGAAACAAATTCTGTTCAGAGTTCCGTACTTGTTACATACAACTTTAAGATAGCGCTATACAAAATTTTTCGCTCACGCACTTTAACAACCACAAAATTGTCTTAACACCTTTATTTTGTTTAAAATTATTTATAAATATATATTTATCGATAAAAATAAAACTAAACTGGTCACTTGTGCTGCCACCTAGTAATCTCTACGAAAACAAGTTCTGTCTAGAGTTACTCCATACTTGTTATACAACTTACAGAAGGCACTATATGAAATTTTCCGTTCACAAAATGATATTAATTAAATTAAATAGGGCGAAATAAAGTAATTTATTATTAAATAAAAAAACATTTAACTTGAATAGGTAAACTTTAAACTTCTTTTACATAGTACAAGCAGTATTTTAATATAAACGTCTAAACTATCAAAAAATCTCGTAACACCCATCAAGTGTACAATAGACACATCAATGTTATCTAATATTAAAATCAACGTAGGTAACACCGGTGCCCAAAACGTAATTCAAGTCAATTTTCAATTATATCCGTACTCTAAATATTATTTAATATAATTTTTTTGAAAATACATATTTATTATACATAGAAAACATCCAAACTCAGAAAAAAACAAATATTTGCAGATCATACAAACATTTTATCTGACCCGGGATTCGAACCCAAGATTTCAAACACAGCATTCGCATACGCTCCTATTGCGACACCGAGGCAGTCAATCTTACGCTACGGACGCTTTTTGCCGGCTAGAGTACCCCTCCGCAACGGCCCATAAGGAACTTTGTTCCAAAATTCTTATGTTCAAATTTATAAAAGAATGTAGAACATTCTAGGTAAGAAATGTTGATAAAATAAAAAAATTGTTTTGCAATTGCACTTGCAGGAATCGACACCGTGCCACAAATATAGTGGTGTCTTGTACTATAAGAGTGCAGACATATTTGTGGGTCATTTTTTAAACAATTCACAATTTCAAATAAGATTTAAGTCAAAACTTTATGATATATATAGATATAAGACAAGAAAAGTAAAATAATTTTAAATATAAAAATTTAACATACTAAGGTTCAATTTAAAATGTTTTTCTTTTAATTAAGTGATAACCCTATTCGCAATGTGCGTAGTGAACAGACAGGGCCATGATTTGCGCTTTAATTAAAATTTTGCTTTAATGTTACCTTATAAATAACCACCTTGTAGTTTGGTTGGCAACAGTGATTGTAAATGATATATTATGTACGTGAGTTTAACATGTTATCTATATATTAATACGTGTAGTAAAAACTTTGTACCCTTTTCAACGAAATATGAAATCTAACTTTTAGATTCTGCTCATGCTTTTCATCTAGCAGAGCAGAGGCAATTTGGTAGCTAATATAATTAAAAACAAAAGGTGACAAGAGGCGTATAAAATTTGGTACAGTTAGTTTACGTAGTGAAGGAGTTTCGAAATGTACAAAAAAACTAATGGATTAAGGTCGATCACTCGGTCGGTCGGTTACGACCACTGGTTATTAAAAAAACCTAAACATAACCATAACAATAAAATGCGTATCACAAACCGGAATTTTATTTCTGTACTAAATGAAATACCGAATATTGCACATAAAACATGTTGCAGTTTGTACCTGGTGGATACTTCAGACAATTTTTCACGTAGATGTATATCGTTAAATTCAGTCTGCAATAAGTTTAATTAAACATCATACTTTAAGTTCAAGGACGTTATTTTATCACGTTATTTTCAATATGGATAGAGAGGATGAGTATTAGATATAATACTCAGACAAATATAACACGAGAATGTCAAAATTAAAACACTCTAGACTATACTGTACTATGCAGAGTACGGACATAATTGAAAATTGACTTGAATCGCGTTTTGGGCACCGGTGTTACCTACGTTGATTTTAATATTAGATAACATTGATGTCTACTGTACACTTAATGGGTTTTACGAGATTACTTGATAGTTTAGACCTTTATATTAGAATACTGCTTGTACTATGTAAGAGGAGTTTAAAGTTTACCTATTCAAGTTCAATGGTTTGTAAATAAATGAAGATTATCAATATAGTTAACGTTTGAGTACCTTACCTTTGCTATGTATAGACACGGTAGAAGGAAGACTACGATTATAAAATCACAGTCATTTATAGCTAGACTGGTTAACTTCTTTTATAGCTTCTTAAACTTTTGTTGTTTGTGACCATGGAATAATCGACAGAGAAAGAAAGGAAAGAAAAGGGTAAAATAAATTTTAAAGGCGATGTGTGGAATTATTTTCAAGCAAGTGTAAAATAGGTACTGTGCTGGTTTGGGCAGCCCGCATCCTTTAGATGTGAGCCACTTTCTTCTAATCATTGGTCCAACGTGTCGCAAGACTGCCAAGGGCCAGGATAGTTTTCACTCCCTGCGGCGAACCTTCGTTAAACAGTGGACGGCAATAGGTTGATTTGATATGAAAAGTACACCACAGTTTTAAAAAGTTTATTAAAATCACAAAGGATTCTTAAGATGTAGGGGACAATAACACTTAAGGTGAAACATGGTACATCCTGCTTAACAGGTAAAAATATTATCTCCCAATAAGTACTTCTTCATCAATTTCGATCACACACATCAATATCAACAAAAAAAAATACGATTATAGTCAAAACTTCATCTATACAAATAAATAAAATTGGAGTGTCTGTTTGTAATATTATAGTAGTAGTATATAGTAGTATATAACCGCTTTTTACTAAATGCATATGTATGTATACACGGGACATATACCAATAATGAAGCTAAAAAAATTTTTGTCTGTCTATCTGTCTGTCTGTCTGTTTGTTCCGGGTAATCTCTGGAATGGCTGGATTGATTTTGACGGGACTTTCACTGGCAGGTAGCTGATGATCCGGGGAGTAACTTAGGCTACTTTTTTTAGACTAACTTTGTCCCGCGGCGTTACTCGGGGTACAACAATAACCGCGGGTAACACCGCGGGGTTCAGCTAGTATCTAGAATAAATGTACAGCATCTTAACAGGCCCCTATAGTGTTTAGTAGCCATCACTCTTAGATTCTGCTCATACTTTCCATCAGGCAGAGTAGAGTTACTTAGGCAGGCTAAAACATAAAAAAGCAAAAAAAGATGGGATTGGTAACATATTTCTGTTAGCTATATCAACATTAATTTGAGATTTCCCGGTTTCAAAACACAAGTTACAATATACATTAAGGCACAAAAAGTTCATCGCAACTCAGTTCCGGTTCCGGATACAAAAGCTAAGGCTCTACAACCAGACTATTGTTATTCGTTATCTGTGACGTTTCAATCAAAACTTTGCTCTCTCTGTTATCATGGGAACACTTGATTCAAAAGTCACTGTTTATATATATATAAAAAATAATTGACTTTAAATAAATAATTAAAAAAATAATTATAAAAAATATATGATATATTTTTCTTTCAAGAAACAAAGCAAAGAAAACATATCCATATATAAGTATTCTGTAAAACCTAGTAAAATATTGGCACTGTCTAGATTTTACAAGCATTTATTAACATGCAATGTATGTATGCCTTGTATGTTTGGGTGGAATCTTTTAACTCAATTTTGAGGTAGATATCATGAACTGATTTTGGTGAAATCTTGCAAGCATGTGCAAACAGCGTGACAATACAATATTAATAAAATGGAGCCTATCTGATGCTGGAAGGTGGCCACAGGGACTCTGTAAAGAAACATCGCAACATCATCGAGTTTGGACTCGTTTGATTCGTCTCGAAGCATTCCACTAAAAGTTTGTTTTTAAAAAGCTTTTTAATTTTATTTAATTTAACTTAGTATACAATTTCATTGCACACCACTGCATTATAAATTTTTATATAAATGGATATTTATTTATTGGCATTACGAGTATATTCTTATTGCTCACGGCCATCTCCTCCAGATCTGTACCTTTGTATGCATAATGCATATAGTAAAATCTGATTTTGGGTACCCCAAAGTGTGACTAATAATTAAAACAGTCTAAAAATTATCATATTTTTTGAGTGTGAAAGGATTTAATTATATCTAACGGTAGCCTCTTTAGATTACTGTTGTAGTTTTGCAGTGGTAAGTTGTCCTGTTGCACAGGGCTATTAATAAAATATGAGTTGGAGGATCATTAGTAAGGGAATCGTTATGTAAATTTATTTCAAGTGGCTTAAGTGTAAAAAGTTGCCTGTTAATATTCCATTGTGTCATCGTTTTTTAGTCCTTGTTATGTGCTGCATATATATATTCAGTAGGGAATTTGACCGTCGTTTAGTGTAAAGCTTTAAAGTGATTGCATTTTTGTTTAAAAAAAGACAACTCCTGCATTAGGAATATATATCTTGTATCTCGGAGGACTCAACAAACATACATAAAACGTAAACAAAGAACACCCAGACTCAGGTCTGGGTGTTCTTTGTGTACGTTTCATTTGTGAATCACCCAAAGAGTGACCCTCATGTGAAATTTGAACCCATAACCCTTGATGCAATAGAAAGCGGCGCAGTGATCGCTTAAACCTCTGGGTTTATCCTGCAGTCCTAAAATTTGATGCTATGAAACCTATTAAACTTGATATTTAATTACTTATATGGGTATGAAACATATATTTTCACAGAAGTATCGTATGTAATATCTATTCCCGTATTCTAAAACAAGTCAAGCGATGAAGTATTAATGTATCTCGATGATATGATTATTATAATCAACGGATCATTGAATATAAGTGGCTTACAGTGGCTATAAATACAAATTTAAGAGCTATGAGTATCAGTTGGTGGTTAGCTTCGTTTACATTGCTTACTCGGTGAGTCACCTAGCACCAGTTTCATCTCAGGCCGTGTTATCACTCCGGCCAAACCACATCATATATGTCAAAGCATATCCCTTCTGCCTTCCTATAGAAAAAATATAATATCTGTCAAATAACACTATTTAACTGATAAAAATGCCGATTAATATATGTCTCTATCCAAGACTTGTGAAACCAAAATCTGTAGTTGTTTGACAGATAAGTTGACATAAATCGCTCAGAGAGTTTATTGAAAGTGATGAAACTTGCCCTAAGAATCTTATTAAATTCATACACAGAATAAATTATTGTACTAACACACAATTATTTGTTGTGAATATAAATAAAAATGACTACCTTCAGTTAAGTAACCTTCATCACTAGACAAAACCAATAGGTCAGTAAAAATAATTAAAGAAAAAAAAGTTTGAAATCTAACACCTCCCTACTGAACGACCATACTGAACGAGATCCAAACGTTCATCAGTATAATAAATGCACCGTTAAATACCATCTAGTTTCTATCAAAAAAATAATAAGCCATCCTAAATAACTAAGAACCAATAGTCATTGGGGGGAAAATATCAAGAAAATCTGTCTCAAGTGTATTGACCGTCTAGGTTGTAGTTACAGAGATCGCGAGTTCCTAATCAAGACACAGGTAATTCCGAGCCGAGCTTCAAGCTGATTGGTTATCGATCCGGTTGCAGTCTTGGCACCTTTGCTAAAGATAGTTTATGTTATTGATGAGCGAATAGTCCAAGACTTTAGCGTCGTCTTTCTATTAATTGTGTAGGTGTTTCTGAACTCAACCAAGAACAAAACTCGTACAAAAATAAAAAAAAAAACATTGAATACTCGACCATATTTTGCATTTGATACGTTAGTGTGGGCGCACACCGGCCTCTACAGACAGTCTCTGACGAGCCAGTTTCTCGAGGCTCGACTAGGTTGCCGGAAAAAGCGTTGTGTTAGTTGGGACCGTCGCTCACCAAGGCCGTTTCAGACAGACAGTCTTCGACAAGACAGTTTGTCGAGGCTCGACTAGGTTATCGTAAAAAGTGTATACTAATACTATTACATAATGGCAACTTAAGCCCTGTTAGCTGCCACAATTCAAAATTTTTGTAAGGTGAAAAGTAGGACTCTCATCAAAATGAAAATGTCACAAAAAAAATTCTTGATAATAATAATTTGTTAAATTTGTTGCAGGGATCCTGAATTACTTATAAAAAGAAACCATGATTAAACCACACACACCACATTACATACAAGAACAAAAACCGATTTTCGCTTAAGAACACGTTTTTTCCTGTGTTTTAATTTTTATATTAACTTGTGGCGACTTCCACATACAGCGCATCAAGAAAACATATGACAGCGCCATCTACCGATGATACACTGAACTACGGAGTAACATACAATACGAAGAAATTACCAATCCTGCATCGCGCAATAGAAGTATATACAACATCCCAACATTAACCGTTGGGCAGTGGCCCGCCAGGCATGATCACCTCGCCTGGTCGGAGGATCCTCCCTTTGTGTTGGTGGGACATGACACACCGTTCCCCCACAGTGGTGACCCCGACGTGATTGGAAGCAGCCTTCGAAGGAGCAGATTCTCAGCAGCAGCATTACTACGCCACCATCATGTTCACTCCCACAGCAAGTCTCAGCCAGCCAGCAACCTCGGCCTCAACAGAGATTCACCATAAGCAGGAAGCGACCGCTCCAGCCTGGTTACCCCTATGGCCTCATCAGCGTCTAGGCACAGCACACTGCAGCTACGGTTCTTGTAAGCAGAGCATTTCTCTCCCGTCTATGCAGCAGCCAGCCACTACGCAGCAACCGCCCCGACTCACTGGGGACCTCACCGCAGCACTGCGCACCGCACGCCATCCCGACTCACTGGGATCAGCGGACTACAGTCCCGACTCACTGGGACTAGCGGCATTCAGTTCCGACTCACTGGAACTTGCGGCACTCAGTTCCGACTCACTGGAACTACACCTGGCACTGGCAAGCTCCGCAACAGAGCACAGACAGCTGACTCGGCACATATCGACCTTCGGTCTTGGAGGGGAGTGATGTGGCGACTTCCACATACAGCGCATCAAGAAAACATATGACAGCGCCATCTACCGATGATACACTGAACTACGGAGTAACATACAATACGAAGAAATTACCAATCCTGCATCGCGCAATAGAAGTTCTCGCGCCGATTAACATATATACAACATCCCAACATTAACCGTTGGGCAGTGGCCCGCCAGGCATGATCACCTCGCCTGGTCGGAGGATCCTCCCTTTGTGTTGGTGGGACATGACACACCGTTCCCCCACAAACTTTCTTATTCGTTTTTTTATTATTCCTTTAAATATATTATTGACAATTTAGGATAAGTTCTATTAAAGGTTCGTTAATGCGGGAGGGCTTTGGTACCAGTAACTACACTTTTTACACTTGTTTTACACCTATTTCAGGCACCAGACTATCACGAAGTTGATCGAATATGTGGCATTTTTTACTTACCTTAAGAAGTTTTGTGAGAGAAAATGAAGAGATTTATTATTATAATGATTTAACAGCTCTTTGACAGTAAAATTAAGCATCAGTTAACTGGTAAACTGTCAGATAGCTGTGTATTTCTTTAAAGGATAATTGGTAACTTGAAAATTTGAGTGTGGCTTTCACACATCAATTTTTTTTCATGCATCAATATACAGATTTTCTATTTATACATAAATACACACAAAGTATTTATATAAAGTTGTTGGAGCGTTGTTTCTAATCAATAGGCCAACGAACAATGATCTTACGCATGAATTTGCCTACACTGAAGCGTAGTATTAACAGCAACGTCATTTATAAGCGCAAGCGATTTTATGATGAATATTTTTTGGAATAGATTATCTAACTGAACATAAAATGAAAATTTATAGCTGATTATCTTAGATATTAATTCCAGACTTTCATAAAATAAAGGTTCATTGGTATCTCAGGTCAGGTTATAACGTATCTGTTGTTTTATCTTGCAAGTTCCAGTACAATTTAAAATGGAAAAGTGATCAATATGGTATGACAACTTCAGCATTAAGAATAAATCCTGTGACACGCGAGATTTAACAAACATACATGAAATGGATACAAATGAAACTCAGACTCGTAACAACAGTTTATGGATAACGCAAAGTGTTGTCCCATGTATTACCATATCACATAATATTAATTTTTATAACCACCGAAACGCAAAAGTGTCTAGCTTGGACTCTTCCCAATTGATCAAAATAGACTAGTTAGTATAGGGCAGATGTGCAGTAGGGCATCCCGCCGTGAAGTCTATGCGCTTACGTTACACCGCGTCGGTACTGCGTCTGCGCATTTAACCTAACCACTTTGACTAAGTAACGAAGATTTTATATTGAAACAAGCTAATCAACGATGAAACTCTTTTTACACCTCAATGTTCGATAATCATAATAACCTTCCTAGATTTACAGAACCTCAAAGAAACTTATACAATATTTATTACTAGAACGTTAAACTTTCAGCGTATTTGATGTGTGAGAGTTGAGCTACGTGTTACGACGTAGACCTAATAGCTATGAGCTGCTACGAATGGCTATGTACACTAAAAGTTTTATGTCTTGAGATGTCTCTTAATGTTACTACGAGAAACATTATGAGTGTAACTGAATTAACGTATCAATAAAGCAATGTACTATTAGTTTCATAGAGCATATTCATACATATGTAAATTTATACTTATTTGTATGTATGTATATGTATGTTATATGTGTGTGAGTGACTGTATTAATTTTATTTAAATTAAAACGTAAATAGTTAGCATTTCAATTAAATGTTCATTGTTTGAATTAGTTTTACCGCGGATCCACGGTAATAATGTTAAGTTTTGAAATATTATTTCACAATCAGTTATTAACAAAAATATCGATATTTATAGCTTGTAATGCAATGCGTGTAAAAATCGTTGTAATTCGCTTTCAAACTCGATATAACTATGTTATTAAAGTAAACCTATAAAGTCTCATTCGTTCAAATTTATTCTCCTTAGTTCACCCATTGCATCTGTCCGAAGAGCATATTTAACACTGGACATTTATAACCTTTAAAAATGGTGGTAGCTATAAATTCCGAAGTCCATTCCAAGAACCGAACTGACATCCCCAAAGGTTGGAGTATATAATACATTTGTTACGTTCACGAATCATATTCTCGACAATATCATTTCTTGAGTCGACGTAGCATGAAATACGTCCTGAGTGACTCGACACAACGACGCCGACACTAAACGCGATGTGCTTGTGCTATGGTGTTAAGCTATTCGCTATAAAATATAGTTTCTCGACTGTGTATACAAATTGTCTACTGTTTTAAATCTCAAGAACTTCGATATTTAATTTTTTTGGAGTTTTATAAACAATGCTTTTTAATCACGAAGCAAATACAAAGAGGAGATGGCATAAGCGCATCACCCCCGTGACAAAATACCGACCCCGACGTCATCGCAGTTGACGCAACTTGCAAATTATACTATTAACGTCAATGTTCTAGAACTGCATCGAAAAATCGTAATACTTGCATGTTCTCGGTACAATCAAGTAAAAAGATGAATTGTTGTGTTTTATCTTGTACAAATAACTCAGATAGACGTTCTGGTACCATGAGCGGCATCATATTTCTTTTATAAGTAATTTTATAGCTATTTTTTTAAAAAGTTCTAGAAAAATCTCTTAGTGTTTTATTGAAATGTTATTATATTTACTCGCCACTAGATGGCAAAACTTTGTGTTACTGGAAATAAAAATACAATGGTACGTTGACCTGAATATTAATAAAACATACCATAAGAAGATACGGAAATGAGTTCTACATTCTTACCTAATGAATTTTTATACATCGTGGTATTTTTTTTGTATTTTTCTTAATTATATTGTGAACAGACTGACATCTATCGACATCTATTCTAAAATAAAAAGACAGGGTCGTATTTAGAATCCAAATATTTTATCAAGTTACGACTATATTAATCTTGTATTGAAAGTTGTTATTTCAAATATTGAAAAAAAAGAAATTTTACTTATGCTGATGATTTGACGGGTTTTTTTTAATTCATTATAATAATACAATGTACCAGTATACAGGTAATGTTCTAAATTTTCATCTAAAGATAGTATTGAAGAGCAATGGATCAAAAACATAATAGGCAAAACTGGACTCCTACAAAATACACCAATATTTGTTCTTCCCGTTGTGATTCGAAACGATAGTGATTCATTTCAAGGAAAAATCATAAAAAACGAAAAAGTAACTTATTATCTAAACCCAAATTAGGCAAGATTAAAAGTGATTAGATGTGGATATTAGAGACAACATTGGTATGACCATTCAATTCAAATTTAGATTAGTTGATTTTCTAAGATTGGCGTTATTTAAGCATTCCAATTCCGAAGTGAAATCTAAAATATAAAATTCTCGTGTCACAGTTTTCGTTGCCATACTCCTCCGAAACGGCTTGACCGATTCTCATGAAACTTTGTGAGCATATTGACTAGGTCTGAGAATCGGCCAACATCTATTTTTCATCCCCCTAAATGGTAAGAGTCACCCATCCTTAAAATTTTTTTATGGCAAAACGACGTTTGCCGGGGCAGCTAGTAAAATATACATTGATTTATTTTTTAAATAAAATGATTTGCACTACATATATTAATTTTTGTTTTACATAATCCACGTGTAAACCAAACATATTGAACAATATTTTATTTAGGGTTATTTATTAGAAAAAAAAAAGTTCACTTTTGCAAAATTATTTACGTTATTAATGATGTTTTTTGTTCAAGATGCTTACAAAATTGACCTTGAAAAAACTACTCCTTGAAATTCTGAGTACGTCCACACTAGTGTCAGCTAGCTAAACTACATAGCAATATACTCGTACAACGATGCAAGTAGTTTTGCTATTGTCTGGTAGATGGAAAAGTGTAAACTAACACCCCCTCACCCCCGCAAATTGTCACGCATTGCTTCATACAAAAATCTCATTAGGGCATCTCCTCTTTGTATTTGCTCCGTGTTTTTAATAGATGTTAGATCAACAGTGTAAATTGAAAGTTGCTGA
Source organism: Spilosoma lubricipeda (assembly GCA_905220595.1). Taxonomy (NCBI): domain Eukaryota; kingdom Metazoa; phylum Arthropoda; class Insecta; order Lepidoptera; family Erebidae; genus Spilosoma; species Spilosoma lubricipeda. The sequence continues at coordinate 18,158,963 of HG992281.1, read as the reverse complement.
TTAATTATAATTATTAAGTAAGAAAGATGAAAAGCTGACAACAATAAGTCACTGGTAAACGTAAGATAGATGTATATAAATATTAAGTTAAGTGGTAAAGTCGAAGAAAAATATAATAAATGCAAATGTAACTTAGTTTGCAGAACTTTTTTTGCTTTAATACAATTTGTGTCTATAATCTTGGTAAAATCTACCACAACCGTTGATAATAATCTAATGATAAAACATAAGTCTCTTTGTGAAAATAAAGGTACAGTAGTAATAATAATACTGAAAAAAACTATTAGAAGGTTAAAATTTAATTACAAACTATGCCTACATTTTTTAATATATAGCCACATATCGCTCAATACTTATATAGCTTTTTATACACCACACTACCACCAACTCGTCCTTTCGGAAACGAACCTCTCTCGTTGTAATATTTCACCCCCTGCACCCCCTCAAATCATGAAACTTCTTTTACAGTGATTTGATGATATTGCACTTTGACGAATACCCGACTCTAGGGATAAGCGAGCAAAAAAAAAAGAAAAACAAGATGGATGACTCCGCGTGAATGAATGGAGGCAGATTGGAGGGTCCTTGTGACCTTACTAACATATGTTGTAAAGGTTTTTGATATATTCTTCAAAGGCTTTCATGTTGATTAAAATGACATTGTTGTTTTTATGTTTGGTATTATTTTAAAAACTATTTTTTTGTTATGCGTTTGTTATTTTATACCTTAAAGTTTTTACAATTAATAGGGAGTTTGCAAAAAGAAATAAGATTAACTAACTGATAAGAATAATATTTTTATTTACTAAAAGTAGTCAACCTTAAAAAATATCATTTTGAATGTAAGTTTATTTATATTGATGGCTTTTTAAATAATATTTAATTATTTCCCAATTTTTTGTTATTTTATAGAGTTTAATTAAAGATAATTAACAGTTTGATAAACATTTCATTAGTAAAAAACGTCTATGATAACTGACTTTTTGTAAAGACGTTTACTCAAAATAAAAAAGAGCTCAGAAAGATGGTTTCAATAATGCTCTACAACACGAATGCATAAAGTATATTTAATTACAGTTGAAAGAAAAATATTAGCAACATTGTTTTTTGATCCAAATGCATACTAATATGATAAGCTCGAAGTTAACTTAGTATATCTGTTTATCTTATCTATCTCCTAGTGAAATCGCTGCACAGATTTTAATCAAATCTCGCATGGTGATACTTTGATTCTTGACAAAATCAAAGGCTTCTCGTTACTGCGGGAGCACGCGGGTGGAGCCTCTCGCAAAAACCTTGTTTATTAAGATTTTTTTACGACGAGTAAAAAAAATATTAAAGTGGCAGTCAAGCATAAATATCTGTTAGTAAATATATTTTTCGAGATGTGAGTGTGTGTATGGGGTAAAGTACGTATATATAATCATGTAAATGTGGTTATCTAAGTTCTTCTTCTTAAATACCAAATAGATTCAACGAGGCTTAAACCGAAACAAATGCTATATTCACATAATCACAATGATAAAAGTTTTACAGTTTTTCGTTGGCACTTATAATATACGACTTACCTTTCAGTTCCACCGGCCATCGCCTTGTAGTCTTGTATATCCATGTCGCCCATGTATTGAGAAAAATCTGCAAACAAGTACAAAACAAATTAACAGAATAATAATAGAAACGTTCATTTTACAAATACGTATAGGTTCTCAAATTATAGATTTGCTGAAATTAATTTTATTATTATTATTCTAGACCACTGCCAGTTCTCTCCTGTTGCACACCACTCTAAACGATTATGGGCTTCTCGTAGAATTAATAGTTCATTTTTTTTTTTTATAGACACTTTATATATGTTACATTTTTTGCTATCTATATTTTTTTATAACTTTCATCTGAAATAAATTATACTCTCCATTGTCGGCACTTAGTAAAACTTGTTAAAATACATTCTTGAAATGAAACTCATTTCCTATTACGGCATAAGGCGAAACTGGTTAAGTTAATTCCATAGTGGAATAAAAGAATAAGTGAGTTTAATTTCAAGAATGTAATACAGGAATTTAATTATTATTTTTTGATCTAAATTTAAATAAACGGTCAATTATATAAAAATAGTATTGTCTGTCGAGTGTTTATGTAATTCAAACATGTTAGTAACAAGACGTGAAGCTTTTAAGTAAACATAATCATAATTCGGAATGCAGAACTTAGTAAAAACTTGAAACATAAGTCTAGTATGACTATTTTTAACCTGCCCAGCAAACTCCCTCGGGGGGCACATAGTGAATTAAGGAAACAGTTAATTCAGATTTATACAGATTTATGCTAATAATAATTTACGTAACGTATCCATACGAATCTTTAGAGTCCTTGCAGACTACAAGCTTTTTAATCAGTCGTTAGTTTGATAGGGCTAGCTTAAATAAAGACTAAATCAAAATAGTTAGAAAGAGAAAGCTAGGCATTGCTACACATTGCTTAGTGTTGAAATGATAGTTGATGTGTATATGTGGGCTTGCGCATTCTCATACATCTTCATACTGATTAAAAAACCCACCAAACTATGGGACGGTCAAACAATTTGTAGTCTGCGGGGACTGTTAATTATTTAAATTTAACAACTTTGCCACATTCGAAAAGAAAATCATACAGAAATAGGATTTAAATAAATGCATGTAGGTTTTTAAAAATTAAGTTTTTGAAGAATTATGTAAGTCATGTCATATAGTTTTACAATAGTCAACCTTATCAAAACCTATCTCGAATACTAAAGTTAGTGTAAAGTTAAATTATTAAAGTATCGATCGGATTATGGTGCGCAACTACAAGGCAACTTTAAGGATACTTTGTGGTTTACTAATTACATTATTTATTAACTCGAGTTTACAAAAAGAAAACATTTTCAGTCTTATTAATAAAGGTTGTCACAGCGGGAACACCACACACTCAATGTGGCACCTGCTTTCAAGAGAAGCTGGAGAATTGAAAGAAACGACATAATACTACTGATTAGTTATACCAATGTTGTAATGTTGGTTAACGTTATCCATGGATTTAGGACTTTTTCTTAACGGGAAGTAGTCAATATAAAATAAAACTCGAGTGAAAAATATATTGGAATCAACAAGTGGTTAATTTTCTTTTGTTGTACTGATTTGTGTTTCCCTTTATCTCTTTGTATAACTCATGCAATGGTTTTCAAATAAAAGGCTTAGTTAGTAACTTTGTTAAATTGAGGGAAGTTTTTTCTGTTCCATCTTTGAATGAATTAAGAAAATCTAAAAAGTCTTTATTCTTAAAACATGTTTATTCACTTTTACTTTAAATTGTTCACTTATTTGGCAGTTTTTCTTTCAAAGTCGTAATGAATAACAACACTTCGACTGTCATTTCAACATTAAGCAATGCGCAGCAATGCCTAGCTTTCTCTTTGTAACTGTTTTGATTTAGTCTTTATTTAAGCTGATACTTAAGTTTCGTCTTATGAAAAATAATAAAAAAGTAAATTGTGACGTATACAAATATTTTACTGCATTCTTTGTTAACAGACTTCAAAAAAGGGGGGTGTTCTCAACCCCCCTTTTTTGAAGTCTGTTAACAAAGAATGCAGTAAAATATTTGTATACTTTTTTTGATGAAAAAATATTTAAATAATTATAGTGTTCTTATAATGTTAGATTTTGCTATCGACAAATAAATTTTAAGCAATGCTTTAGCAAGTGAGGTGAGTCCGTAATATTTAATTAAGTACACAAGAAATAACAAGCTCACCATGATTGTGAGTCTTATTCCCCGTAACCGTGTTTGTAAAAAGTTGATCCAAATAAAAAACACTGGAAAGATACCAAAAATACTCTAGTGAATCACAGAAGCAAAGTTAAATCAAAAAAAGTTTTGCAAAGAAATCATTATTCCTCCATAAGATATAGAAATCAAACGACATAACCCATCAACATATAAATCAAAGCGAAATCTACGAGACGGATTCCGAATTATTAATAACAAAAACGATTTTCGACATCAATTGGTGGGGCCTGCGTGAAATTCGTCGCGATTTCGTATTCGGACCACGACTCCGGCTCCCTTTGGTGCTGAGAGGGGTGCAGGGTGGAGCGACAAATCACGCGCACACCGTGGCCAAGCCACTAAATGAATATTGACATCCAACTAGCTAACGGCTTGAATTGATAATCGAGATTTGTGACGATAAGAGTTGTATGGTTTTAAAACTACGTTTAATATTTCAACGTTTAGTTAAGGTAAATGTTAATGTGTGTGCTTTTGATTCAATAAATACTGTGAACATTTCTTAAACTGTTAAAAGATTTTCGATATATATTTAAGGGGTGAGTATTTTGCCATATCCAAATTAATATTATAAAATTTGATAGTAGCTCTGTCTGTCTGTCTGTTACGCTTTCACAGCTAAACTGCTACACCAATTTCAATTAAATATGGCATTCAGATACTTTGATTCTTAAAAAATGATATAGGCTACTTTTTACTGCGACATACATACATATTGGTTGCTAGAATTATCGAATTATGCTTTTCGCAATTTTTTTGTGTTGTTCGTACCAAAATTCAAGATTCTGAGTTCACGGGAAGTACCCTGTAGGTTTTGATTCCTTTGTGAGTGTCGAAAATTTGCAGCATAAACGGCTGTATCTTTTGATTGCGTTAGCTTGGAAGTTTGATTTTTTCGCAGCTCTAAGGGACGACAGTGACCTTGGGTATTTGATATAAATTTTAGCTAGATACTTACAGGCATTCCTGAAAAAAGGGTCTTGACAGACAGACTGACGGACAAATAAGGGTTCCTTTTTTTTCTTTTTGAGGTACGGAATAGTAAAAATAAAAAAAAATTGAAGAAATTTTCTCCTTAGTTGCAACTATTTGTCCTATCAAAACTGTCTTTAGTTATGTGTCGCATTTTATAGTACAGTTCTTCCCAAAAAAAAACACAAAATGACTTATTTAAAACACTACCTTCAAGTTATTTCGTACCATTAAAAAAGTTATTTCAAATATTTAAATACAGTCACAGTATTTTATGATTATAAATCAGTTTTGTTTTATATTTATACCTGTAAAAGGGACTCTACTCATCCTGATAAATAATAAGAGTAGAATTCATGAGTGGTGCCCAGCATTGGCACCTATTCTATGGCGGTTTAGGGAGATGCTTTTTCACGCCCCTCTTAAAGGACCCAGGATAATAGAAGGAGGGAAACACGTCCACTGGTAGTAGTAGAGTTCCAGTTTTAACTGCTCAGCGTAAAAAGGCAGAGCCAAATCATTTAGTTTGAGAGAGCATGTCCGCTACACTAAAAAGGGACTCCCCAAGCCAGCACGTGTTGTTATGTAGACGAAGGGAGAAGGTGGAACCGGCTAGCATTATTCGTCAGAACACTTTCCATAGAAGAGGCGACATCTTTTTGCAAACGTAGAGGATCAATGTGAATGACTAGTCATTACTATTAATTATAATTCATACCCATCAAATTAACATCGAATAAATAAATAAAAAACCAAAAACGTTTTGCCACTCGCACAAAATTGAAACGAATTGCGTCATCCATCTTATATATTTTTCATAATTTTCAAGTAAATAATTTTGTCCATTCCTCAGAGATAATGGAGGGGAAGCGGTGGAAGGGAGGGGAAGGGAGGGGTTAATGAATGGCACAGATTTTGCATAATTAAAAAGGGGTGCTCCGGATGATTGCTTATTTCTATGAGTAATGGCTGTGTTGACAAGCGACAATTTTGACTCTGTATCGCCGTATCTTGATGTCTTTAAGAATTTCGTGAATGGAGTATAATGTTTTTGATAAATACGAAATGAAAAGACAAAAGCGATGAGGTTTAAAGACGCTCGAGTTTAAAAGGTACGTGGAGGCCATTTTTTGTTGTTCGAGATTTCTGCTTTCTCCCTTATCTTAAAAGTATCATTAAACATACTAAATAAATTATTTACTCTATTTTTGTTTTAGGTACTTTTAAAGCACAATTTAACCCCTATTATTAACCAATACAGAAAATCATATCATTCCGTCTGCAAATTATGTAATTACACATATCGTTTATGGCATTTATGTATTTTAGATGTTATTTTATTAAAGACTAGTTGTTGCCTGTGGCTTCGCCCGCGTATATATCGGTTATCGCGGTAAATAGTAGCATATGTGCTATTCTGGTGTATAAGCTATATTACTGTAAGGTTTCATCCAAATCCGTTTGGTAGTTTTTGCGTAAAAGAGTAACAAACATACACCCATCCATACTTACAAACCTTCGCGCTTATAATATTAGTATAGATTTAATATATTATCGTTTTGCAGGTCGTTTTTAAAATAAGACTATAGGCATATCTGACACTATTAACTACAGCAGTGAATTACATTGGAGACTAATGTATATTTCCAAAACTGTATTAAAAGTTTTCTTATTTATACAATAAGAAAACTTTTAATACATCAAAATAAAACAGTGTACGAAAGTATACTTTTAAATTATAACCCTGCAACAATCACTTTATCTATACAACTAAATAAAATTGGAGGGTCTGTTTGTAATATTAAAATAACCACTTTTTACTAAATGCATATGTATGTATACACGGTACATATACCAAAACTGTAGTTAACATTTTTTTTGTCTGTCTGTCTGTCTGTCTGTTTGTTCCGGGTAATCTCTGGAACGGCTGGACGGATTTTGACGGGACTTTCACTGGCAGGTAGCTGGTGATCCAGGGAGTAACTAAGGCTACTTTTTTAGACTAACTTTGGCCCGCGGTGTTACTTGCGGTACAACAATAACCGCGGGTAACACCGCGGGGTTCAGCTAGTTATATAATATATTAGATGGTTCCATTCAATTCATTCCATGCAATAATAATAAATTGCTTTATTACTATCAATAAAGCACGCACCAGATCACTAAGTATAGGTATAACTTAATGCGAGGTTAGTACTAGTAACGCCCTTATCGCTCAAAGGCAATATCCTCCTGGCGACCGTGATCGTGAATTGAATTCAACTTACTATTGGACTAATTTAACGAATTCATCTTCCTCTCAATATAAAATATATAATTTGATTCAAAGCTTTGCCTCATAATTTTTGACAACCCGTACTAATTTGGTCTCCTAGGGGGACTTGCTTTTCGTGACATACTTTAGTTGTACTAAACATGGCAGACATTTCTCTCTTTCGAGTTAACACCCCATGGGGCCAACCCTACTGAAAGTTGTGCTCGAGAAATTGGTTTATTTGTGGCATAAAGGGTTTCTATGAACACATCCAATATTATAACGTTCTTAAGTTACTTTGATTTATGTAGCTTAAGATAGTTTTGCTATCTTATACCTTATTATACAACTATAACTTCAGCGGTATACCTAAATAAGTACCTAGAAAAATACAGGTTGTTTATTTCATAGATTCGGGATATCATTAGTTAGGTTCTACCCATACATCCTAATCAAACCCGCGTATCATCGTTGGTTGCATGTTTTTTAATAATTATTTAAAAATCTTAAAATTATTTTTAATGCAAAATCACTTTTCTTGGTGGGTGTCGTGCCATGTTCAGTTGTGGCATGTCGAAATGCGCCAACACTCTGTATAATTATAAATGTTTTTAATTTTTTTTTTTTAAGTTTGCCCCTGTCAAAATGTCTTTCCTCTGCCTGATGGAAAGCATAAGCAGAATCCAAGAGTGGTGGTCACCATACTCCTTGCGAATGCATAAAATGCAACAATGCAGCATGGTGATCCACACCATGGCGGGCTAGTGATGCTTCTGCATCATTGGGCCTCCGGTCTCGCACGCACCAACGAAACACGACAGTGCAGTCGCTAATCGAAGGTACACCCCGGTCGAGCCAGCCCTTTGGAATCAGCGTGACTCTACTACCTTGATTATCATTGGAAAATAGAAAGTATCGTAACCTTTTAATAATTTTATCGTGAATAAGTCCCACTATACAACAAAAAACGTATTAGTATATATCTTTAAAGACTTAATTTATGTTTGTATGTAAATCATTGGAAATTTAGTACGCGGGTTTTGATGGCGATAAATCGATCTAGCTAGACTTCTTTTTTTAGAAAATTTACTGAAAAAAAAAATCCAGTCATCCAGGTACGATATACGTAAGAGGAGCACTATTTTGCAAACCCTGACCCTGGCTTATGTATATAAAATTTTGTGTATTTAAGGTCAATAATTTTTCTCATTTGTTCCTTAAACTATTTATTTTTTGTAACTGAAAATACCTTTCACGTTACAAATAGATTATTAATACTTTTACATTAATTATTTTACTAACCAGTATCTTTTTAATCGTAGATAAGTCTCAAAGCTGATATAATTATTAATCCTGTAATTATAATTATTAAAGTCACATTACGTTATATAAAGGTAATCCAATATTCTTGTTAATGAAATAAAGAGCTAACGTCTAGTACATCTCGTAATAAATTATAATGAGATAATCTAACTTATCTTTAATTAAAGAAGGCCCTTGAGGCGTACATGCTTAAGTATGACTTAAAAAGATACTTCAGTGGCTGTGAATGTTCACATAATATTCAGATACAAATTAAATGAATATATATAAGCGTCATACAAAAGAAGTAAATTATAGTTTATTGAATATTTATTTTTATCTTTATTAATCTTCCCAGTTTTTATTATCATCTTACCGCCGCCATTCGCTGCTGGGCAAAGAGAAAGAGAATCAACTAACCCATTTTTGAACATTTTTATTCTTTAAGTATCCGATTTAAACACGAAAATAATATGTAATTGCATTGAACGACGATTACACTTTTTAACCGACTTCAAAAAAGGAGGAGGTACTCAATTCGAATGTATTTTTTTTATGTTTGCTACCTTTGTGGGGGGGGGGGGAGGGTATGGGTTATGCTCTTTTTTTTTAACGTATTAGTTCGAATATATAACAGATTTTTTTTTACCACATTTACATAACGCTATTACGGTCATAACTGAGCAGAACTTGTACTACCTTTTTCGTAGATACCTTTTTCGTAAATAAACACATTTTACTCATAGAAAACTCGCAAACTCTGGATAAATATTTGACAAATATTTGTTTTGACCCGGGATTCGAACCCGAGACCTCAAGCACAACAACCACTGCAACACCGAGGCAGTCAAATGAGAATGGTTGTGCGAGCCAAAAATAAATAAGCCTTGTCCAAAAGTTATTGAATACAATCCTATTATTCTTATAGCTCTTCATAGTTTCAGATTCTCATATAATAGTGCTCATTTATCACCAAAAACATATACCTTAAGAAAAATGACGTTCACAAAATTTATTTTCGGCACTCAATAATTCCGGCGTGAAGTTACTACTTAAGCGTTCGAGAAAATAAATGCTTGTATAATAAATCTTATTTACTATTTGTCTCAGTATTTAACTACGATAAATAAGCAACAGTTAAGTTGTTTTAAGTGCGTTTATCTGTATTCTGTTGCTACTTTAATTTTACGTTTGTTTACTTTTTTTTGTATGATTTGGTACCGACTCGGGACGAAACATACAATGGTCTCGGATTGCTTGATCTAGTTGGTCAGTCGGTAAGTGTCACTAACTGCTACTTCAGAAATTCAATCCACCAAGATAAAAATAAATATTTTATTTACCTGTCGCAATACCTACATATATTAAAATACAAAGAAATAAAAAAATAATGAAAATATTTACATACAGGAACTTTTTGTTCCTGTTCCCAAAAGACTTGCAACTTTGCTACGTTGAATTGCAATTTTATATGTGTGGTAAATAAAGCCGGTTTAAATGTTAAAGTGAGGAGCAAGATAAATTATTCTGTCTGAAATCCAATTTTGAAATATGTCGATTTTTTTCCTTAAAGTTTAAAAATAATAAGAAATATATATTTCGGACATCTATCACACAACTCCATCTAGTCCCAAGCTAAGCTGAACTTCTGTTATGGGTACTAAGACAACTGATATAAATACACATATACTTTTTTTTGTAAATACATGCATATTATACATAAAAAATACCCAAACTCCGAAACAAATATTTGTAGACCATACAAATATATGGTCCGACCCGGGAATCGAACCTGAGACCTCACGATCAGCAGTCGCACACGCCAACCGCGAGACCAACGAGGCAGTCAAAGTGTAGTAACTAGAAGTTACTAACTGGTAGTAGTAGAACTAGTAGAACTAGAGTTAACCCTTTGTAAAACCTAGTACGGCTTCATTGTAAAAATCGCCGCAATTTCAGCAAACACATATACGAATAAAGCCATATACCAATGTCGCGAAAAACTTTTCAAATTTCATAACGTTTCTTACAAAATATTTTTTTCACACATCTAACAAGAAAAAAATTGGGTAAAATGCGCCCCTTTTATAAATTGCAAAACGTAGGCAGGGATAACTTTGGTAACGATGTTCGTGTCAACTCGAGAAATTGCCAATTCACAGTTTAAAAAAATTACTTTGTAATGAAAACAATTTGCATATGCAATTTGTAACTTTTTTGATACTTCCGAAGTGGGAAAGAAGCAGACAGAATGTGCGTTGAGTTGATCCTCTCTTGTAATACAATACTTTGTTATAAAGTTACGTATGTACAAATTTAGTTTTACATGTAACTAAAACCAATGCATAGTTCCCTTAGTCAAGTCAAGTCGAAGACTGAGAATTACAGTGTAAAAGTTAAAAATTAAAATTCAATTCAATGATCAGGTGAGTACCCGATCATTTAAATCAAAGGCAAGTCCCTTTGATTTAAATATTTAAATAAAACCAACTAGCTACCTAAAAATTATAACAGCACTAGTACAATTGTAAATATGGTCGACCGCTTGTCTAGGTCCTAAGTCCCTAACCAAACGGCTCGTTTCTTTCTTCCTCTGCCAAGCAGTCAAAATGTGGAATTCACTACTGGCACACGTGTTTTCCTCCGACTATGATTCCGGATCTTTTAAAAGGGAAAAATCATCTCGATAGGCCGCAATAGTGTGGGTCACCATGCTCCATGGTTCATTTTCGCCACGAGGATGGTGTTATATGGGCAAAAATAATTTTCCACGGTCCAAGTAGGTGGACTAGTCGGGTGGACCCATGGTCCGACTAGTCTAGTCTGTGTTGTGATGGTGTGTGTGTGTGTGTGTTTAATTACTTACAAAAATCATACCATCAATTCTTGTTAGTTTTGAATCAAATATTTTACTTGTACATTCATTCATACATATTTTATATATAAAATTGTTTTTATATTAGATTCATCAATTAAAAGATTTAAAAAATATTTTTTAACCCTCAATTTACTTCACAATCTATGTAAGTAAACTCTTTTAACTAACAGCTAACATGTCCACAAAATATCCGAATCAATCCTATTCATTAAGAGTTTTAAAAATCTCTAGGTGACACAACTCATCACAGAGGCATATTTAAGTTTTTGAAGTTAATTGTCTTCTTACATTAGTCAGCTGTACTTGAAAGTATCCAGAGTTAGATATATAGGTGTATGTAACACACTATGAACATAAATTTGTTTATCTGGGGATAGAAAAAGGGATAATATTACACTTGTTATGATGAAAGTCGAATAAAAAAAATCAGTCTTCGTAATCCACCTTCATCCACACAAATCAATCAAATATAAACATACGTATTCAAGCTTGAAATAGCCTATACCATACAATTAAGCTTACGGGTAAGATTTCGTGACGGATCACGCTACAAATCAAAGGAATGAAAGCAGCCACTTTTTATAGTCCAATGACTTACATAAACCGGTGGCTTAGTATTTGGTTTTATCTCTAACCTTTAACTAAAATTAATAAAGATTGGTATACGAGTACACCCACAATATGTTGCAAATTCCTATTAACTGCTTAATTTTTAAAGGTTGTCAAATAGATAATATCTTGATCATCTCAATTAATTGTAGTAGTAAATAAAATTAGGTATTAAATAATGCTTTTCATAAGGCCCTGTTTCACCCGTTACAGATATGTATCGAATAGCTTATCATACATATAACATAATACATTTATATAGATAATATACAATATAAATTTAATCTGAATCTCGGAAACGGCTTTTTTATTACTATAAAGCCAGAAAATTCACTACTAAAAAAATAACCGAGCAAAGCTAAGTCATTCAAGTGCTAATACGATAAAATGTTTATACTGATAAAGTTAACATTTTTATTTCCATAGATTTCTCAATTAAAATAAAATTCAAAACTGACGAAGACCTAAAAGGTTCTTAAACAAAAACCACCTATGGAAAAATGGAGAACCTACTCATATTTTAAATTAAGCTAGTGGTAAGTTATATTGATTACTTCTTACCGCAACTAAAATATTGTTTTTCCAACTTTTATTTTGGGAGTAGATCGTCATTAACAAATTGAGTATTTAAAACGGCAGTGTTCAATGATGAATATAGGGATCTCCCCTAATTACTTCGACAGCAAATACTGACATCTTTTAAATTGGGGGACTGCGGTGGAACAAATATTCCTGATGTTTTACTACTACTGTTTTATCAATTTCTTCTTATCTGATAATAAACTTATTAACTGTTACTGCATAATGTAAAGGCAGTAAAATTTCACGTTTCCAAATTACATTTAAAAAAAGACAGTGTTCTCAAGATGAAAAAGACTCGCAAGGCAAACAGGAATGATAAAATAATTAATAATGCTTATATTTAAAAGATGAGATTCATTTGTCGAGAACTTTGGTGTAGGCCTATAGTACGACACACGGCCCGCCGCAAACCCCAGTGAAGACGGCCCAAGGGGGTTTTCACTCGTAAAAAAGGCCTATGTCCAGTCCGTCATGCGTTCCATGGCCGGTACCGACAGCTGTTTTACCATGGTAGCAACCTTCTGCGAAAACGTAATTTCGTAGTAGGAGGCAGCGGAGAAGGCTTACGGCTGCGCGTAAGACTTTTTAATCGCACTTATTTACAAACTTTATTAACGTCTGGGAACTGTTTATAGCCGGCAAAATCGTCTGGTGATTTACAGGTATTATTGAAATTACATAATAAATACGTGGTATAAATTTCAATTTGCCTAAAGAAAACTTTTTTTGGGAATTTAAAAAAAAGTACGATTGAACTCGTCTGACTATACTTAATAACAGACAAAAAAATATGGATTTTTTTAATTCTAGAAGTAATAAATTTACGGATTAAAAAAGATTCAAGTTGCCTAAAACATATTTTTGCAAATCTTATATGCTGCGTAGTACCGAAATAACCACTATCTCGCTAAAAGACTGGATTCGCCAATTCACAAATTGTAATTTTTCACAAAAGAACCTCAAATTTCCTTGTCAGCTCTTGGACCATAGACAAACTTATATTTTGCTCAAAACGAACAGAAGATTTATTTTATTGATAACATGTCAAGGTCAAAGTACTTATATAGAAAACCTTTTAAGGTCATTTCAAGACGTAGGAAAAACTCGCTCATGTGTACTGGACACAAGGACTGTTTATTAAGGCACGAAATGGGTTACCCCACAATGTATTATACTGATATTACGACATATGAAGATTATTTGTTCGGTCACGGAGTTGCGGCCACAGCTATCAGAAAATCATTTTTATTTATATGGGTGAGTAGAATCCTGTTTCGTTACAGTATTGCTATATTTAGTGACCTATATCACTTTTGACTGTTGAGCAATTGAAAATCACTAAAGTGATAAATAGTAGGATGAAATGAGATGATCATCTAATTGCAAATTATCTCACAGCTGAAAGAATTTTGCCTAATCTGCCTAGAATGGAAGGAAAAGGTAGGTAAGCCTCTGATATCTTCACTCATTTGTTGAAATGCAATTTACGAATTGCTTGGCACTGGTTTTTTAAGTGCTAAAAATGTCAATGATTTTTAATACGATCCAAATATGCTGAATAAATGCTTGTATTGAATAAATACTTTTGAATTACAAAGAGATGAATAGGAAAACCGAAATGCATCATGAAAATTAATCTTCCATGTTGAGATTCAAATTAAAAAAGACTGTCAAAAATAGTTATCATTGATTTAGTTAATACATTTTTTATATATTAATCAATAAAAGTATCTAGTCTATTTATGAAAATGCATTAAGTGCCCATGAAGCATGTAATGATATCTACCCAACATGCTCATCAGTAAAATTTCTTTGCACTCCTTTACCACACTATCTTTTTAACTCACAAATATTCGGTACAATGTGACTATACCCTATCGTACCTTACCCGTCTTACCCGGGCTATATTTCTTGATCCCCTGTCTCTAGCACAAAAGTGGGAGCGCTGTTAATCTTTTTATGTCGACTGCATTATTTTAGGGTCGATTCAGGATGTTATTTAAGGTTTAGGTGGAAAATGTTGAGGGCTTTTTTGTAGGTAAGTTTTAAGCTTGTAAGTGGAAGTTAAGTCTTAGTTATTTTTGTAATAATATGATGAAAAGAAACTTGTTGAGTAAATTGTTTCTGAGTCTTAAAAGAAATGGTTTGGAGATACTTATCATAATTACCTTTTGCATTAAAATACTGAGATAATTTTGTGTTTTACCTTTAGTTAACCCAGTTTTGTTTTGTAGACTTATAATTAAAACTGCTCTGGACTACAATACATATTACCGATATAATAATATTTTCGTGCATCTGATACTTAATGCCATCTAGTTTAAAACCAAGCAGAGGCTGTTCTGTGACAGCTAGACTCATTGATAGATTATTTATAGATTTTTTTTATAACGACTTGAATATCATTCATAGAAAACTAAACGCCGATACTTGCAGATTATACAAACAATCAGTGACCCACAATATATTATTGTGGATCACCATGCTGTATTATTGCATTGTCTGCATTCGTAATTAATCACTCTTGGATTCTGCTAATGCTTTCCATCAGGCAGAGTATAGTCATTTTGGCAGGGCCATAAATAAAAAAAAACCATTAGTCCAACACAGGGAAACGCACATACAGCACAGAAGCTGCTTGATAGGAAAGGAAAATAAAAAGATTTGTTTACAAAAGTGTTCGTACTATGAAAATTAGTATTCATATTTTATATATCTATCATTAGCAATAACAAAATTAAATATTATTCGAGATTCGAGTGTGTTTCATGTTTTAATTTTATATAGTAGTCAGGTTATTAAATTGCACGAAAGGCACACAATTTTTAAGCTCAAAATGAACAAAAAACAAAGCATCAGGAAAATGTACAATATGAAACTTTTAAAGTGGGAGAGATATTCAAGGAATTCTTTCAAACAGGTATTTCAGTAGAGTGACAATTCAATTGGCTGGTCACGAGGGAAACAGAGGTGTATTAAGGTATGATCAGATGACGATGGGCATTGAACGCGTTTTTTAATAACGTTAATAAATTTGAATTTTGTTCAAATTGCCGATTATGCTAACTCGCACTTTTAGTCAATCATATTGTTGTTGGCGCTGTGTTTAGATCATTGGAACTTCCGTTTTCAACTCTATGTATTGTAATATTTTCATAAAGGTTTCAAGCCTAAATAATAGATTTTTTGATTTAACTCATACGTATCATAATATAGTCTTATTATCCATAATCACATTTACATTAGAAATTCGAGAGTAGCTCCGTCTATCTCTCTGTCTTGGTTTCACACTCAAACTGCTGCACCAATTACAATGAAATTAAGCACAGAGGAGAAAAAATTTGGATACTTTGTTTCTTGAGAAAGGATTGCATAAGTGTGCAATTGATTTTGACAGGAATATTATTGTGTGGCATAAATTTAAAGAATTCTATTTCATATTTTTTTAACCAGTACGGTCACACTCGCTATTAAGTGGTGTAGTCACAAAAAAATTCATACGATATTAATGATATTTTTCGCGTTGTAATATTACTATCTTTATTCAATCATTCTGACAGCGGCATAGGTTAACAGATACTCTATCTTGCAACTAAGATCTAATAGTAACATTATCATAATAATTTAATTAACCATTGTTAATCATCTTTTGATATTTCCTAGTTAAAATTTCATTACAAACTAGCTCCCTGCACAGCTATTTTTACAAGATACGATACTTATTTTAATTAACTTTATACTGTAATACTTCTCAGAAACCGTGGTGACTAAGATATAACAGTAGATATTACAAATATAATTAAATTAATTTGCACTTATTCGACTATTTTAATTAACTTTAATCCAGATCGATTTCGCCCTATAGCATTTTCAAAAGCTAATTTATATTAGGTGAGTTAAATTCTAGAATATATTTCAACAAGTTCCATTAAGTGCTGACAATCGATACTATACATTTTAATATAGTATATATGCTTGGAAACAATTATTGAGACAGCATAGTAAACTATACAAAAAAATATTTGTTTAAAATACCTTGTTATTCAATGTTGTAGTAAAAAAAAAAATTTACACACATCGACTATCCCGCTAACACTCAAAATTAGAAACTGTGTTTTGCACACCTTCAAATCTTGAACGAAAGTGCAAGTTGTCCCATTTGTATTCAATACACAGTAGGAGTACGTGGCACAAAATTTTAAATTCTACCGCTCCACAATCATGGACCCTCGACAATTTACCGCATCAAGCGAATCTCGACAGGTTTCTATAGAAAAAAGAGTAAAATTACCAAATCCTTGAAACGTGCTTCGCAAGTTGACAGTTTTCCAGCTAGAACGAACGAGGACAATATTTAAAAAAGGTTACTCTTTTCAAAGATGTATTTGAATAATAATATTCTCAACTAGTAAGAACACGTCAGACTATGCAAAAATATCAAAAAAAAAATTTTAACCTTTTTAACCAACTTAAAAAAAAGGAAGAGGTTTCTCAACTCGACCGTATATATTTTTCTTTTACTTTTTTTTTATTTGTGTTCGCGGATAACTTCGTCGTTTATGAACCGATTTTGATGATTCTTTTTTTAATGAAAAAGAGATGTTCCGACGGTACCACCGTGATAAGAACATTAATATCTGATGATGGCATCCAAGAGAAATCGAGTCGAATCTTGAAGTCGGTTTTATTTTTGTTAAAATTGTACTTGTTGGTGACTGATGACTAAGTGTTTTTTATTGCGCTTTGTAATATAGGTTCAAACCACACATGGGATAACACTTTGTGTGATTCACAAATTATTGTTCTGAGTTTGGATGTTCTTTGTATCCATTTCATAAATGTTTGTAAGGTCGCCCACGACAGAAAAAAAATGTCTTTGGCAAAAGCTTGATATAAAAATTATCTCTTGAAACTACAAATACGGTGATCACTGTACTAATCAGTATACAGGCGTATGTACAATATTTTCTTAAAAAAAAACGAAACAATCTTTCTTGTTATTTCACACAACGCAAACTAATTCGTAACGATTTCCAAGAGACATTTTCATGTTCAGCATTCACGTCCTTTCTCAATCACCCCAAAAGTCAAGCAGTTGAAGCTTTAAGTAAAAAAGAATCAACGCGAGTGAATTTCCAACAGTTACATTAACATAAAGACGGGCGCGAACTGTAATCATTGCCTGGGCGCACCGTGGACTGAATACAAGATTGGAAAGGACTTTACATTGTCTGTTTTCGATATTTGTGATATTTTAAGACGGCCTGTATTATTTTGTAAGTAATGCACGAGATAACTTAGTATTTTCATACTTTTTAAAAACGACAAATCTATACAAATAAATAAAATTGGAATGTCTGTTTGTAATATTAAATATTAAAATAACCGCTTTTTACTAAATGCATATGAACGTATATAAGGTACGTCTACCAAAAATGTAGTTAAAAACATTTTTGTCTGTCTGTCTGTTTGTTCCAGGTAATCTGTGGAACATCTGGTCCAATTTTGATAGGACTTTCCCTGGCAGGTAGCTGATGATCCAAGGAGTAACTTAGGCTATTTTTTTAGACTAACTTTGTCCCAGGGCGTTACTCGCGGTACGACAATGACCGCGAGTAACACCGCGGGATCGAGCTAGTAGTTCAATATAATTCTGTAGCGTGAAGATATAATTTATAGGTATTAAACTGTATGTTGTATATTAGTAGAAATGTGATTATTAAATAAAAGTTCACTCCAAACTAAACGAAAAATAAAAATATTTTTTATTTGACTTTAACACAGTTTTATTTTAGTTAACAGTTTTATTAGACTTTTACAATTACTTTAGTTTAATCATTTTACAGTAATACTATTAATTATATACGATATAATTTAAGAAACTTATACGCATCCGCCATGAATTTATAACAACAACAATCTAGCACTCGCACCTAAGTTCGCATCGGCGACCAGTCGGCCGGCCGCTGCATTCATTCGCTACGTCACGAATCACGATTTATTGTAAAGAACGCTCTCAACCAGGGTTTGCTTGTTTGTTTATTTTAATTAATTTAATTTTAATTTTAAAGATTTAATATGGTTGCTACAATTCAAAAGTTGACTGCTTATCGTTCTATTTATTAATATCGTGTTTTATTTTAGAACTTTTAACACTAAGGAACGATCCTTGGACCAGACGAACTGATCATACTTGGTAGACCTCGGCAGATCCGCTTGATGTTAGAAAGCTATGTTATTCGTATTTTATTCGTATTCATATTCGTATTAATATAATCTATCTAATCCTCGTATAATATTTCTAATAATCTAATGGTAATCGGTAGACTGTACAGCAGTCTAACTAGGGGCAATCTTTCCTTTCCACGTTTATGTTCCCGTAATATTGTCAAGAAGTAACTGAATTGAAAGGGCCAATCTTTCTGAAATGAAAAAAAGGAAAAAAAAAGAAAAAGAGGGAGACAGATGCATAGCAAACTTCAGAAGAGCAATATATTTCAGCGAGTTTAAACCAAAAACTGTACAAAATCAAATGCTCGCAAAGAAACGATTTATTGCGACTTAAGTGACGATTTCATCGTGAGATATTAAATGATTTCAAAACGAAACTCATCCTTGAGTAATTACTATTCGACGTGCAGTAAGCCGTAATAAATATCTTCTAATTGGATGTGTCGTACGGTAAGCCTTGCGATCCCGGTGACGCGCCCTACATACGGACTGACAGGTATTATCTTCTTGTATAAGAGAAATGGAAGATTTATCGTGAGAGGAATATTCAGTATTTACTAGATACGAGATAAGTAACTGGCTCGCTGTTATTACAAATAAATTATTCGGAAGAAATATGAAGAGACCTCTTTACACGGCCAAAAAGTTTATAGGTATCTATCTATTATTAGAAATTCTCATGTCACATTGTTGCTCGCTATTAACTTCAAAAATTCCTAACTGATTTTCATTTCTTTTAAATGTGTGTCTCACTAGCGTGCCTAAGATGGGATAGTCAACATCATGCTTAGACTAATAGGAGCCGAGAATGCTCGTAAAGAGACGTAGATGAGGTTGCATGGGTAAGCCAGTTTATGTATACACCTGTTGCATAGCTTGTTGCTGGAAATTATTTTTCTTGCCCGCGGCTCCGCCCGCGTATGTACCAGTTATAGCCGCAAATGCTCGTAGTAGCCTATGTGTTATTCTGATGGATAAGCTATATCACTGTAAAATTTCATCCAAATTCGTTCAGTGGTTTTTGCGTAAAAGAGTAACAAACATCCATTCAACCATACTTAATAACTTTCGCGCTTAGGATATTAGTAAGAAATAAAATGTTTGTACGTAGACTGTACCTACGCATATAAACAACATTGGTCGACATTACACCATAGGAGCTATTACTGATTAGAGAGCTATTTTGGTAGGTAAAAATGATTCTATTCTCTCTTATCTCTTATGATCTCACAAAATTCTAATAAAAGAACATAACAGAATAAAAGAAGAAGCGTACAGCGTTGTATATTAGGCAAAACCTCTCTTCCAAAGATAAGCCTATCTCCAGAAGTGGATTATTACAAATTGTTTATTGTACACGTTTTACAATAGTAAATAAAAATAGGAAGACATTTTGTGTCCAGAAGTATGTTACGTAAAAATTCTCTATAGAAATACAAAAAAAGGAAAAAAAATGTAAATGTCCGGGGCCCATCAATTTTTAAAATCATAATACTAAATCTAGTGGACCCTTAACGTGGCACACAATAGTTTTATAGAAACGCAGTCAGATATTAGAGGGTTGATGCCCCTAAAAGTTGACCAATCCTTTGTCGTTGAATTCCAATATCAGGCGAATGTACAGAATTCGGTTCTATTGGGGATGGTCTATTCATGTCCCAAATATAGTTAGTACGGTTTGCAGAGAAACCTACTTAAGTATGATAAAAAAATACTATTTTTTGTTCAGTATTTATCATAAACTAAAAATAGGAAATGTAATTGATCGTCTTAAATAAGAAGATAATAAGTTGTACTCTAATATATAAATTATGTATTTAATGCATGGTATACCCATTAACGAAAGATTAAATAGTTTTCATTTGAATATCTTCTTAAGTAAATGGGTACTCTTACAACACGGAAATAAAGTTTATATTGCTTTACTTATCTTGCATCCTAAACGAAAATCAGATCGATAACTTTGCTTGTAATATAATTATTTGTAATATAACACACGTTTATTTTTATTTACTTTTTTTCATTTTAAATGAATTAAGTAAAGTTCTTTATTTGCATCATACTTAAGAATGGTCTACTGCTACAAAGTCAGATGATAGGCATTTTTTATCGCTGTGGCCAACATAAGTATATTGAAAAACAACTAAAGTGTTTTGTTATTTCAGATAAGTAGGGTGTAAGTTTATATTTTTACGTGTCTTATAACACAGAATTCATTGCTGACATAATTTGGCAGATACATAAAATTCAATATTAACCTTAATATTAACTTTAATGTAATACACAACGAAATGCTAAGAAAAGCTGGCTCTGTTCTCCAATCGATGTCTGTAGTTTTTGTTAAAACAACAAAACAACACCTACTGAAATTTTTTTTTGTAAATTGTTAATCAATTTGAACATATATTATCAATCTGTTTCCTCTACTAAGTTACTTCAAAATAAAACAAATCTTTTGATTTAAAAACACTACGCTCTTTGCAAGCACTGAGAACCATAAATATTCAATAGATCACACAAAATACCCCATTTCTCCCAATGTTCAGCTGCGTCTCCAAACAGTTGTCATAACGGTCAAGTTTGTAACAGATGAGAATTCGACAAGTGTCGTAAAAAGCGGCATAATTTATCGAAATTCATCTTAACTGCGCACAAATTCTCCAAACTTTAGCAGTATATACAGAGATTGTAATAATTTTGAATCAATTGGTGCAGTTGTAAATTTATTTGCCATGCATGCTTTTGCTGCTGCTTCATGCATCATTGCATAACTCACACTTTTAAATATAATAATAATTAAATGTTTTTTTTTTTTTTAATTTGTATATTTAAAAATGTAATCAATATGTTATATATAAAAAATAAAGAGAATAATAATAATAATAAAGCCTTTTATTCGGACAGATAATACAACTATCTTACATTACTGCACTGTTATATATACGTATAGGTACCAATGTTATACATAATTTAAATTAATTTTAATTTTTAACTCACACTTTTACTTATCGTTAAAAACATAATTTTATTAAAATCATGACATGTGTAATTCGGGCTTTAATGGACTAAATTTTTGTAGTCACCGCTATTTCGATCGTACTGCACCGACTGTTAGAGACTGTAAAAGATGTTTGATAAGTTGAGAAACTTACCAAACTTCTCCTGTTTAAATTAACTATTGTAATTAGGTTCCTATAAGCTCATCTCAAATGTGTAATTACAATCGTCCATTGCAATGTTATTTAAATTACATATCTCTTTTTTTCTACTATTAGCTGACCCACGCAACCTCGTTTGCGTCTCCTATTGGCCCGTAGCGTGACAATTTTACCCCGTTTTTGAAACATGCTCTGCTGGTGCTCCGCTCCTATTAGTTTTAGCGTGATGATATATAACCCATGGCCTTCTTCGGTAAATGTACTATCCAACTCTGAAAGAATTTTTCAAATCGAACTAACGTTTCCTCAGATTAGCGCGTCCAAACAAACAAACTCTTCAGCTTTAGATATTAGTATCGATAAGATATCTTGCTCGCTATTTAAATAAAATCAGTTGCAAAATGCATTATTATTATAAGGAAAAATAAGTAAGTTCGCAAATTTTCTGTTTAGTCAGTCACTAACGGAATGTCTTAGGTGGGTTACGAAGCCCCTACTTGTGACCTGTTTCAGTTTGCGATACGTCACAACTTAACGCATGCTTGTTTTAAAGACAACGTGACGCGACACCATGATATATTTAAATGCGGTTATTGTCGCAGCCGTTGGCTTTGAAAATTATTTATTTGTAATTACATGAAATTGAGACTTATTTGCTTCAACAATGTGATCGAAAGTAGGCAATAATACTCCACAGCATTGTTTTAACATTTTAAAATCGAAATTTCAAGCAAAATTTTGACCTCGCGTAGGAAATTACGTAAAGGCCATGCGAAAATATAAAATGACGAAACCGACTGGATTTTCAAAATAAATTGATTGAATATTTTTCTGCTAACGTTACACACAGCGAAAGAATCTGACCCTATTGTGAAGCTTTATAAAGGCTGATTATTAATTTGTCGACCATAATACATTATAGAACATTAATAGGTATTCTGCTGCTTCAGATACATTAGTTGATTGGAAATTTCATGAACTTTGAGGCTTATTTTGTACTGTTGTTATATGTATATTATGTCTAGATATAATTCCTTGCAGTAGGCTGTTAAAATTAAACATGATTAAGAAGATGGTATTGATATTAATTAACTATAAATAATTCTCTTATCACGTTGTTACGATGAACCCATTGACTACTAGCAATTTTCACATTTATTTTAATGTGTGTCTAAAATAGGATAGTTATCATCAAGCTTAAACCAATAGGAGCGGAGCATGATTGAAGAGAGGCACAGAAAAAGTTGCATGGGTCAGCTAGTTTAACTATAAAAAATATGGACGCTTTTAAGATGATGTGCGTAATATTGAACAGTAAGAGCAACCTTTTAGATTGATTTATTTCATACAACGTTAAATTTATACGATGATTTATAGTATAGCATGAAATAAAAAAGTATTTTTCTTCATCGCAACATTTATATTTTAACTAGCTGACCCACGCAACCTCGTTAGCGTCTCATATTGCCCGTAGCGTGATAACTTTCCCTCGTTTTTGTAACATTCTTCATTGGTGCTCCGCTCCAATTGGTATTAGCGTGATGATATGTAGCTTATAGCCTTTCTCGCTAAATGTACTATACAACACTGAAAGATTTTTCAAATCAGACCAATGGGTCCTGAGATTAGCGCGTTTAATAAAACAAACAAACTCTTCAGCTTAATAATGTTAGTATAGATTGGTAAAGGAAAGTTAAGCTACCCACGGAATCGTAAAATTGTTGTACTTCCTAGAATTAAGCTTCCGTTGTTAGTAATCTGGTGTACAATATAGCGATATTTTATTATTATTATTACTAATACTTTTACAAAAGAAACGTACAACAAGAGAAAGCTCTTTAACTTTGATATGTTAATTGTGGTTTTATACATGCGCTTAATTTGGATATTACCATCAAAGCCTGAAGTCTAACTAACTACAAGTAAATAATGGATTTATCTCTAAAGAGATCAAAGAGATCAATCTTCAAAAACCCTTTCATAAACCGCCTTCATCCTGACTTATCGATACAAACGAGCGAGTCAAAACATCAAAATGTCCGCTTTAATCAAGTTTAAACCAGTGCCGACCGGTTAATACCGGTTATACACCCTATCTATTATGTTGAACTACCCTTCAAAAATTCTTAGTAACGTGCGTTTAAAATTTCCAAAGGAGTATTGATTTCTTGCAACCCTATAAGGGGAAGGAGCGAGGGTGCATTGTCTATCTATATATATAAAAATGAATGTTTGTCTGTATGTCCATTATATAATCGTAAACTACATTTGATCATATCATGATCTTCAGCAAAAGTGTTGTGCATGAGTCCACAAAGGTTTCTCAGTTGGTACGACTAATCTTTGACAGATGGCCGACATAGACGCGGGTGGAGCCGCGGGCAACAGCTAGTAGTCAATATGATGTTGAGCACGGGAGATATGATAGTTTTTATGTTAGAATTAAATATGGCGTTTTATAGATCGATTAGAAACATAGATAACTTCTATCGCTTTATTGTCTTGTAATAGAATTGAAGCTATTCGTAATTCTATTTATTAGCGCCCATCTTTTTAAGCAAGAGACTCCTTGGTGGTTTAATTTATATAATTTTACTAATTACATACATAGACATAGAACACAATATTGTACTACTCATTACGTTATATTACTCCGGTGGGAATCAAAACAGTAACACCTTCAGTATAAGCAGTCAGAACATCCAAAATATCACCATCGGTAAATAGTATACAATGTACAGTAAATCAGTTTCCAGTCTTTTAGCTTTTCATGATTGCGAACATTATTAGCGTTTATAACTAATTGTAGCTAATGCGTACTTGATTATATGAGTGTACACTTAAAAATTAACTTGTTTGCTTTGTATAATTAAGTTTAGTTAGCTTTTCGCATGTTTTCATTACATTTTCGTGAGGGTATTACCATTATGCTTTATTAATTAAGCACCCAACTCCCAATATTTATACTTTAAATTGTTCTAAAACTGTTTTTATTAGTAAGGATATATCAAGGAGTAACAGGGGTTGAAGTTTATTCAGAAACCACTCTCTTTACAAAACTTTTGGGAGGGTATCGACTACCATAAAGTAATAAAATAATATGAATTAGCGTAAACGTGGTTGTTTGAGGTTTATATTTTATTTTCTAAACTCAGCAATTATAACTGCCTCAGTGGCGCAGTGGTAGCGTACGCGACTGCTGTTCTTGAGGTCTCGGGTTCGGTACATATATAATATGTATGTATTTACAAAAAAAAAAATATAAGTATTTGTATCAGTTGTCTAGTACCCATAATACAAGCTCTGCTTAGTTTGGGACTAGATGGCGTTGTGTGTTAGACGTTCGAAATATTTATTATTTATTATTATTTATTTATTATATTATTTAATGCAAGTAATGTTAATAATGAGGACAATAATTTTATGCATACATGGTTAATAAACACTATAGGGTCAGTAGCATTCCCTGTCTTTTCAGTGGTACCTGAAAAGATAGGGAGTATTAATTACTATTAGTGGTCGCCCAGTGGTCAAAAAGGACCATAATTCTTTTTTATATATTTTTTTTAGCTTTTTACACTCCTCCTCTTTGTAAACTTTAACTGTGTCAAATTTTACATTCATGCATTCTCATAACTTTCGTAGAAAGGGATACAAGTTTTTGCTTCACGTGTTAATATATAGAATAGATATATGATACATTTTATAGACTATATCAAGTATGGTTTCATTTAAATTGAAAATAAATTTTCTAAGCGAGAAATATGAAGGACTTACAATAATCAACAATTGAAACCAATTGAGAAATAAATAATTTAAGGTGGGGGCAAACAAGTGCTGGAGTGGAGACGCGTCGCTTGGTAAACGTAATGTAGGACGTGTACAATCCAGGTGGAGCAACGATTTGCGCAAGATGGCTGACTGGCAGGACCTGGAAACGACAAGCCCAAAATCGTGGCCTGTTATATTAAAGTGGCCTCGAATTGAAGACGCTTATGTCCAGCAGTGAGCTGCGATAGATTCACGACGACGATTATAATTTCTGATGATTTAAATACATTGCTGTCAGTGATAATTTTTTTAAGTTTGTAATCATAATTAAGTTAACCTATATTGGTCTAAACCATAAACATGCAACTCTCAATCATAAAGCCGACTGATGTTTTATCACAGAGTGCAATTTCATAACTAAATTAATGGCGCATACCAATTTAATTAGTGATTTTACGAGCGGAAAATAACAACCTCTTTATTTTAAAAACTGTCATGTATTTTAGTAAATGCCTAGCTAAATTTAGATTTTTTATATGAAATACATATTTTACTAAGTTTATAGATATTTCAGTAAGCTTTTACTATTTAACAGTAATATAATCTTATCTTCTTACATATAAAAATCAATTACTGTTTGTTTGTCTCGCTAAAAGTCGAGAACAGCGAGGCCTATTGAGCTGATTTTGGTTTTTAAATATTTATCGTAGTCCAGGGAAGGTTTAAACGGTGAAATATTTAAATTCAAATGTCACGTGTACGAAGTAGCGGGCACAGCTAATTAATTTATTTCAAAATGAAAAGAAATATTTGCGCAACTGAGGCAGTCGATTAATAAATAATTAGTACACTTCATTAAATGATACATTTCGTACGACAAATATTGTTTTTCAATATAATAATAATAATGTTAGTTAATATTTATATTATTTAATAGGTACATTGCCCTATTAAATTGCGTAGTAGGTACGTTATATATTATCTATCTATTTATATGAAAGAGGAAGGTGACTGACTGACTGACATACCAAGAGATCAACGCACAGCCCAAACCGCTGGACCTAGAATCCTGAAATTTTGCATGTAGGTTCTTTATATAACGTAAGTAAGCACTAAGAAAGGAATTTCAGAAATTCCGCCCTTAAGGGGGTAAATCCGGAGGTGAAAATCTGCGTGAGCGAAGCTGCGTGTAAAAGCTAGTATATTATAATTATATATTAATCATCATATATTATAAGGAAAAATATTTCCTGTGGTCCACCCAGGTGGACGAGTCAGGTGAACAACTGTGAAATAACCGTGAAATATACGATTGTTTTCCATTGGACTGCTACAGACTAATAACTTTCGACAGAACGAAGTCTATCGGAGCCGCTAGTATGATAATTCAAATGCTTCCAACTTAGGCCTGTCTGTAAAAAACTGAGTAGGACGGGCTCTTCATTAGTTTCTTATCAATACCACACAACATTCTTGAGAAGCACTTAATAGAAACAGTTTTAATAAAACGCGTCTTTTGTCGTACTTCAAGATATCATTAGCTTTCTACGTTATAAAAACAATACAACGGTCTGTACTCAGTAGAATCAAGGAAAACCGGGGGGACTATATTTTATTTACTGTTTTAATTAGTGCGTATTTACCTAACTAATTAGCGAGCTCTTAGCTCGTTACGTTTTGTTGACAAAAAAAGTTTTGTTTAGATCGTGGCTTCGTGTTGAATTCGAAATAAGATTCTTTTAAAAAACGTGTTTCGTTATATCTGTTTATTTTTAACCGACTTCCAAAAGGAGGAGGCTCTCAAGTTGCTTGGTATTTTTTTAGAATGATGTCCTGCACGTATACTGAGCTTACACGTTTTGATAATAATTTAACCAAGTCACATACCTACACATTTTAGGCGAATAATTGAAAAGACAGGGAAATGTAAGCATAAGCATCTAGCGTATGTGGACTACGAGGAAGCCTTCGATACCGATGATACCTGGGTTGTCCTGGAACATAGGCCGAGATGCCTGGTGGGAAACTGTCGATATGTCCAAGTCAATATAATTATATAGTAATAATAACTCCCTTCCGTCGAATATGTGAACTTTTACATACTATTCTCCATCGGTATATCGTTATTTACAAATACCTACTACAATCACAGAAGCAAACATAATTGAATACGTAACGAACTCCTTTTGTACCATAAAGTTTTCACTAATGATAATTAAAAAAGAAAAAGAAAAATCATTAATAACACTCAAATTTGGAACGATTACTGAACGACTATCTATGGTCCGTCCAATGTGAGCAAGCCATCAATTTCAATAAAGCGGGAGAGTGAGACAAAAAATGATGTAATCAATCATACGGGCCGTCATTTTGACGTCACGGTTGGGGGGAACCATCGGTTCTCATATTATTTAGACAGGGTGTTGTTTTCATTTTTCATATAGAGATGATACTCAGATGGATAGATTATGTAAATTGCTTAGATAAGCTTAAGCGAATACAAATATTAAGTATTAACTGGTTTTTGAAGTGTGTAATTAATTACATGTGTATAGAGGAGAGTAGCTTAGTGAAATAGGATGGAAATGTATTTATTTTATTTAAAACATTATGCACTTATGGTGCATTGGCGAATTTAATGCCTAAGGCATTTTCTATCCGAAATGTGTTATACGAAGTCGGGAAAAAGGGATGCGGAGGCATGGGGTAGGAGCGTGGCGGTGCAGTTTTTCTAGAACGGAATCTAAGCCTACTTGAGGACTACCGCAAAATATCACTCTGAAGCCATGTCTGCAAGGTGTTTTTAAGGGTTATTACAAATCGACTGGCCCAAAAATTTTATGACTTTTAGCCCCTGCAGCAGGCTGCGTTTAAAAAAAATTTCAGTATCGATGACCACTTACATAGATACTTTAAAAAAATGAGAAGATAGGAATATAACCACCCTCTCTGCCTGTGGACTACGAGAAAGCCTTTAATATTTTTGAGACATGGGCTGTAATCCAACACAGACAGAGATGCCTGGTCGACTGCCGATATGTCCAAGTCAATATATATATATTAGTAAATTCTTTAGTAAACAATAAAGGGACTCGCTATTATACTAACCATTATTCTAAATATTGCAGGTAAGCCGTACCTACAAATATAGGCCATTGGAATGTTCCATCGTATCGAAATGGATATCTACACGATATACCATTTATACTATCATAGAATTAATACTAAGTAAGTTCTAAGTTCGAATTAAACCTCGATTTATTATGATTGCAAATTTCGTAGCAAATAACTACGGCGTAGGTTAATGTTGCTGTGCTACGAAGGCGGTAATATTGTTATGATAAGTTTCGTAGCAAATGTTAAAAATATGCTTCTGCCTCGTTGCTATACATCATTACATATGCACTTGGTTCGAGTCGGAAATCGGGAGAATAATTGATTGCATTTTACACAAGCTTGTAGCAACGTTTGGTTTTGAACTGCCTGCATTTTTCTTAATTGCATTATGAGGTAGCTGCAATGAGTAAAATTGCAAAAGTATAATGGTATATTAAATGTATTAGAATATCGTTCAAAAATATTTCAGCTTCATATAAAATCACTGCAAAATAAAACTGTTGCGAAAACATTTCACCGCAATTACTGGCCATTACCGTAGCCAACTATATGGCTTCACCCCGTCCCGTCTGTTTTCTAAGGCTTCGATGTAAGTAATGAAACGGGCGCTTGTTTATTATACAGACGGGCGGGAAAGGCGAGGCTTACTTTATATTTGCTTTTCGAAGTAAAAGTTTATTGTTAAAAATCTTTACATCTTACAAATAAAAATGAATCACCGAAATGTTTATACGCGCATAACTTCCAATCGACTGCACGAAGTTGAATAATTCTTATTTCTGTGTATTCATTATTGTTAGGACAAGGTTTGTAAAGAAGAAAATCTAAAGATTTTTTCAGAAATTTTGAAAATATTTACAAAAAAAAATGTGGCAGTACAAAGTTTGCCTAATTCGTAATGTCAATTTGTGGGTGTCTCAGAAACTAAAACAAGTCTCGATTTCTACTTCCTTTGCGTATATATCGGTTATCGCGGTAAATAGTAGCCTATGAAACTTTTCAGTAATATAGCCTGTGAGTAAACTATATTACTGTAAAGTTTCATCCAAATCCGTTTAGTAATTTTTGTGTGAAAGAGTAACAAACATCCATCCATCCATACTTACAAACTTTCGCGTTTATGATATTAGTATAGATTTACAAAAAAGTGTATTAAATAATATTATATCAGTTGTCTAGCTCCAATAGTACAAGATGCGCTTAGTTTGAGACTAGATGGCGTTCATGCGTTTGATGTGCGAAAAAAAATGTAGTAAAAGACAAGACCTATACATGTATAAACAGATTAGATAAGAGTAATACTCTCGATTGTTGGCACTTGGTTGAACTTGTTACAATTCATTTTAAAATTATACTTACTTGTTTATTGTTTAATGATTGATAATGAATTGAATGATTAGATATTGAAAGTGCTAAGATCGACAATGTCTTGATGTAAACGGAGATATACTAACAAAGGGTTATTGATTAAACTAATACATTCAGTACTTGTGTCGCATTATGTGATTAATGTATGAATAGACAAAACATCTACCCCTTTATTGCGATGCTAATCTACCTGTCAGCATTTGTAATTACAGTAACATCCCTCTACGCTCACAATTACAGTAAAATTGTGAAAAAGAACTGGTATCCTGTAAATAATATATATACAACCAGATAATGGATGAAATCCATTATATTCTGATGGAAAATTGGTTAATTTATATATTAAATGGGTTTGGGAACTCACTTTTATATTGAAGCAACTGACCTTATTCATCCACAAACAAAGCTTTTTTTATGGAATAGGGGGCAAACAAGCAGACGTATCACCTGATGGTAAGTGATTACCGCAGCCAATGGACACCCGTAGCACCAGAGGCCACCCCGTATAAATTTTCAAATGACAAGCAATATTGTTCAAAAATAACAGGAAGCTTTACAAAAAAGTTGTACCGGCAACTGTTTTGTAAACTTTATTCTCAAGTTAAAAGATTTACCGCCACAACAAACTGTAAGTTACAGGTGAATTTGGTGAAAACTCGTATATACTTTCCCTTTCATTATAACAAACATTTTTCTTGTATTGAATAAAGATTGGAAGAAAAAACAAAACAACAAGTGAGCTTTCAGTTTTCCTATCCTCTACACATTCTAAACTTAAAATTTATTTTTTACAACCGTTCATTTCGCTCCAGCCAGCCCCAAGGCTCTAAGCTTAAATGCGTCCTCCATGTTGATTCTTATTTACAAGGCGGCAAAAGTAAATTACGCTCCAGCTTCGATTGATTGTTCTCAGCAATCCCTTGAGATTGCGACTGCAAGCTGCAATTTTATTGCGACCTCTATTGGCATCAACAGGAGATTCTATCGATTTAAGTCTTCAGTTTTTATTTTGTTGTAAAGAGTTCCCTATTTCATGTTACACATAACATTGTTAGGACTTCCTAAATAATTCAATTTAATAATATGCCCAAAATAAATTTACTGTTGAGACTTCATGTACATTCACTAATCGTTTTGTCTTATTTATCAAAGGCAACTCCTGTTCTAAGCAACCTGTTCTAAGAATGTATCATGTATCGCGGGGAATTGTACAAATATACACGAAATAGAGAAAAAGAACACCCAGACTCGGAACAACAATTTGTGGATTACAAAAAGTGTTGTGCCGAGTGGGTTTGAACCCACAACATTTGGCGAAGTAGGAAGAGGCGAGGCGACCACTTAAACCACTAGGCCATTGGTGTACATATATCTGCTTTGTATAGATTATAGTAACTGTCTATTTTTTGTCGTAAGATATTTACAACACAAGTGCCCGTTTGATATATTTAAAGTACTGTCTCGTTGGTCTTGCGGTTGGCGTATGCGACTGCTGATCGTGAGGTCTCAGGTTCGATTCTCGGGTCGGACCAAATGTTTGTATGATCTACAAATATTTGTTTCGGAGTATGGGTGTTTTCTATGTATAATATGTATGTATTTACAAAAAAAAAAAACATATATGTATTTGTATCAGTTGTCCAGTATCCATAACACAAGCTCTGCTTAGCTTGGGACTAGATGGCGTTGTGTGATAGATGTCGGAAATATTTATTTATTTATTTACTGTTGATAAATATAGTTAAAGACTAATATTTAATAATAAGTAGTCTTAAATTTTATAGTTCAAGGCTAATCAACTGGCGAAGTCCGCTGCATCGAAGCTTAAGAGGCTATAATATATTCAAATAAAAAATACTAAGCAAATCTTACAAGCAAACGGTCTTGTATGTCCAAGATCTATTATCTTCTTCTTATATGTAAAAATCAATTGCTGTTTGTTTGTTTCGCTAAAACTCGAGTAAACCTGGCCCGATTTAGCTGATTTTGATTTTGGAATGTTTGTCGTAGTCCAGGAAAGGTTTAAACGGTTAAAAATTAAAAATAACTTGAAAATCCAAATGTCACGTGAACGAAATAGCGGGCACAGCTAGTTATTAATAAAATTCCTCATACACATTCGTTTAATAAACATATTTAGCCAAAATACAACCCAAAGCGGTAGGTACATTCAAAAGCAATTAATTATCTTGATTCTAAAATCATCTCGCGTAATCTCATAAACTGAAATGGCAATAAAATAAAACCACCAAAGTACTGAGCTTAATACAATTTTAAGGATAATACTCAAGCACTCGTGGTAAGCTCGCAAAGTCTGGCAAATGTTACTCGCAAATAAATAAAGGTGCAGAATTTCATCTGACGTTTATAGACGTGGCTCTAACTTTACGACTTTTTGCTGACTAAATGCGTGAAGTCTAAAAAATACTTCATTTCTTGAGGTTGCGTTTTATACCTATTTTGCCATTTGATTTTTTGTTTACTCCTAAATACAAAAAAAAAAATATAAAAAAATAAGGTTATTTTTGTATTAACCTTATTTGTTAATAAGCAAGTTAGTAGGTCACTCTATACGTCATAACTTTATAAGTAACATCAAAGAGGGGAAAATAGAAGGCAAGAGAGGGAGAGGAAGAACGAGATACAGCTATATAGACCGAATTAAGGAAAAATTGGCTGTTGAAACGTATAAAGAGGTCAAGGATTCGGCTCTAGGGTTAGTTGAATAAAGCTGCATCGACAAGTTTGTAGCTCTTAGGTAAATGATGATAAACATTATTAACCTTACACATTTCACAACTAAAATAATTTTACTTTGCAAAATTTAGGCGTTTAAATATGCCTCTGTTTATTATACCTTCTAGTATAAAGATAAGAGTTTATGTATCATGTATGTGTGTGTTTTTATCGAATGTATTTTGGCGTTTACAGTAAATATTTTTAAAATATCAGCATCATCTTCAGAAAGAAAGTTTTGACTTCAAACTGCCTAATTCATTTAGTGGAAGCAAGACTGCAGATCGAGGTCTCGGGTTCGATCCCCGGGTCGGACTGCTGCTGCGGAATCCAGAAATTATCAACAGCAACCCGGAGTATGAAAGATGGCGGTGTTTCCCGCCCGTACCTCGGAGAGCACGTTGAGCCGTCGGTCACGGTTTTCATAGTCAAGTTTGTCTACTTAGACAGGAAGGTATAGGGTTTTTTTTAGGTTTTCCTTCTCTCTTTATTGTTTTCTGTGTAGTTTTTTTCTTTTAGTCAGTTTATCTTTAAAATATATACATCTTACATTTAATCGTAACTTAACATTTAAATAAAACTAAGCTGGAAACCAATGGAATTTAATTGTAACCTAGGGCTGTTTAAACGGCGAGATATCACCACAGTCTCCATGCACAAAATGCTATTATAATAATTTCATCTTCTTAATAATTAAATGTGTAGATTTTTGCGCAAAGGAAATTTAATTATGAATTCCTCAAAACCATGTCTGCCCTTCCGCTCAAGTTCCGTGCAGTCGTCTAATGGTTTCTTTTTGGTAAGCTCAACTGGCGAAATAGTTATTTGAACCGGTGCGATGTAAGAATGTTAATGAAATTCTTTTAAAGTTTACTATTAACATAAAATAATATTCTTCTTCTGTTTCTGAAACTAATACTGCGATCTTCAAGTTTTGAAGACTATAGAGACACTGTATTAGTAATTGCCAGCTGTTTGCAGACCTATGGAAACTGTGTCGTAAAATCTTTTTTAAAGAGAAATACTCCCACAATTTTAATAATGCCTGGAGGAATAGTATGTTTTAAATAATAATAAATAAATATTTCTGACATCTAAACACACAACGCCATCTAGTCCCAAGATAAGCAGAGCTTGTGTTATGGGGTACTAGACAACTGATACAAATACATATATACTTTTTTTTTTTGTAAATACATACATACGCTTCGGTTCAATGATTCAAAAGGCTTAAATTTTAATGCAACAATTCGTAAAGCGCTGGAATTACTTGAAAATAACACAGTAGTGTGCATTTTTATAAAATACCGACCAAAGCCGGCCATACACTGAGGTTTATTTGGAAGTATTCCAAAAAAGTTTTGAAAACAACCTGAACTTACATTCCCATCTGCCGAGTTCGCCACCTAAGTGAAAAGTTACAAGCTAAATTACATTTTGTCGCACAGTAAAAAAGGTATATTTCAGAATTTTCGCAACACGTCCGTGTTAAGAATATAAGAGGCTTAAAATAACGAAATTCGACTGTTTTTTTTTGCGTATCGCGAGAATTTCGTAGAGGGGTTCGTCTTAAACTTTTTTCATTCTCGGTAAGACGGGCCATCTTGAAATCCCGTTTTGATATCTTCGGAGCCCACAAACACCGCTTACACACAGGTGGTTCGCCCTTTTTCACAACTTTATGCAAAATAGTATTTAAGTTTAATATCACCCCGGTCGGTTGGTATTACGTTTTATAAATTACTTCGCGGCGTTATTCTGAACAAAGTTTTCGGTTCAATCTGACGTTATTTATTCAAATGAATTGAGACCTTAAAAGCGTTTAATGAATATAACTCCTTGCTTTAAGTTGTGTAGAATGGGTATAATTGTTTTGTTTCTGTTATAATATTAATAGTTTGAAATAAAATGCAAACAATATTTTCTAAAGTTGTATAGTTTGATAGTTCTTTTCAGGGATTTCTATGTTCATAGTTAAATATTCTTGTAGACGCCTACAGGTGAATTACTCCAATAATAAGATCATCGATAGTCACATATGTGCGCCGAAAACAGTCAGAAAATTTATCATTTAACGAGTTTCGTTTACTACCAACATTTTACATGCTAGAATAATTTATCGATTACTACAGTTATCAAGCGTGCGTATTCCACTGTACTGATACTGCAAACGTTCCATCCTAGGTAATAGATTACTAGATATTAGGACAATAGCTGTTAGTTGAATGCAATGTCCCTAGCAAATATTGTTAGATATGTGATAGATAGATCAAAATACAAATTGGATTGTAGTTTTAAATAGTTTGAGCGACTATTTATACCATTATATTGATTGCATGACGATAAAACTATTGGTTGATTAAAATCATGAGACTACAGTAATAAGTATGCTCCTAGTGTGATGCGCATCATTTTTAATCGACTTCAAAAAAATGAGGAGGCTCTCAATTCGACCGTATATATATTATATTTTGTTTATGTGTGTTCGCAGATAGCTTCGCCGTTTATGAACCGATTTTGATGGTTATTTTTTTAATGAAAAGGAGATATTTCAATAGCGGTACGATGATAAGGACACTAAGATCTGATGATTGCATCCCAGAGAAATCAAGTTGAACTACGCTAAATCAAAGTCTCCTAAAAGTGTACGCTAGCTATACACTTCTAAAGGTATATATTATATAGTCATTTAGATTATAGCATCGTTGGCAGTAGATCTACACTTAGAATTTAAATCGGTTAAACTGCAATATCCTGAAGATTATAATAAAAAATATAAAAAATTATTTAATTTACAGTATGGACTAAATTATGAGGGTAATAACCTAGGTGCATGTTCCGTAGCAGACCGTAGTGTGACAACGCAGCCGCTCTTCACTTTATAGAGCAGATGCTGGATAATAAGTTGTCTATACAAATACCATATTCAATAAAGCTTCGAGTAAACAATTGTTTTGTTGACAAAGTAATAAAGCGATGTACAAGCTTAGATAGACGATCTTTGAATATTATTTTCCTATTCTTAAATTATTGTTATATAATGATGATATAGTACTTTCAAGCAAAATGTCACGCATATTTCACTATATTCTTAAATGCTACTATTAAAGAGTATGTGCATTTTTTTATTTTACCCTCTACGGTACATTTTAATCAACGTAATTTTAACACTGACCTTACTTTAATTTATACACAAATTTTAAATGTATATATTATGATAGCTATAATATATAATAGTTAAGGATGAGAAAATGAGACCGAGTAAATTAAACCTCAATATAAAGTAAAACATAAAAAGTTCATGCATCATTAGCGCTTTAAGTTAAGAATAAATAGAAACGCAAAAAAATACTTAAAAATAAATTCACTCACTTATATGCGCCAGCTTGCCGATTTAGTAGACCTGTAACAAAAAAAAAAATGATAAAAACTACTGAAACGAAAACATTATTCGTTTATCTCTTCATAATTCTCCCCAACTTATTCCGAAATTATTATCTGACACTGCAGAATAACTTTTATTAATAAAAGCATAAATGAATTTAACTTCAGTTATCTTTTGACGTATGCCAACCCGTCACTCATTCCTGTAAGCATTTTACAATTATCACCCCTCAGTATCGTGAGACAGAAAACCGATGACAGATGCTCAGATATCAAATAATGAATAAAACGCAAGACTAAGGCGGTTTTACCCGCTGTTAACGAGAAAAGTTGAGTTCAGCTGATACGCTCCGAAACCGCATACTTTACTCTTTTAGTGGTTGTGTATATTGTAGAACGCGATTTTCGTCTTATCTATTGAAATCCTTTGTTCTTAATATAATTTCCTTATTATCTTTCCTCATGGTCCTTGTTTCCTAATTTCCTTTTTTTTGTTAGTTGAAATAAATTATACATTTTAAGTCTACACCGCTCAACATAACATATTATTAATTTAAAAGTTATATATAATACTAGCTGTCCCGGCAAACGTCGTTTTGCTACTAATAAATTAAAAATTAATTAAAAAAACATTGTCCAGCGGACAAAATTGTGAATCTAAACCATTCCCAGATCCCCTTGAACACACACAAAAAATTTCATCAAAATCGGTCCAGTCGTTTGAGAGTAGTTCAGTGACATACACATTCACAGAAGAATTATATATATAAAGATAATTACATAAAGAATTTTATTGGTGAATTTTTAAAATTAATTAGTTGAAAAGAGTTTTTAAACAACTTGTATTGAATTGAATTAAATTTTAATCGCGATAAAAAACACTAACATACCTTTGCCTTTTAAAATGAGTCCCTTTTTACTTTGGAGAAATTATAACAATAAATAACGTTAAAATAGGCAAAAGCTAAGAACGGAAAACGCGTAGCTCCTCACTATGCCTCTAGCCTCTCATACAGGATTGGTGTTCGCGACTGTCAGCGTTTCTAGTTCATCTGCCTCGTTAGAGCACAATTGCCGATGTGAAATTAAAACCACCGCCCATCCAAATGTGACGTCATTGTGCAGCGTCCGACTAGTCATTGTCCGTTGTAATGGACAGGTTTTGTTCGTACGTTCGGTTGTTGGGGTTTAGGATATTAAGTTGCCTTAGTTGTTAGAAACTAATAGATAATATGAGATTCGGTTACTACAACTATTGTATTCGGTTATTTGCTCAACTTTCTGTCAATCATGAACGCATTCATTATTTTACTAACTTAGGTTAGTTTAAGGGCACAGCAAAGATACGACGTTAAAGTCAATCATAAGTTTGTGAGATTTAGGTCCAGTTTCATTAGTTCTTGGTATAGTGTCAGATAGTTATCTGCCGTATAACATCATGTAACAGATGAAGGTTGCTGAGATACGTATATATACGATATTTGTGTCGGAGTTTGGGTGTTTTCTATCTATAATATGTATGTATTTACAAAAAAAAAAAAGTATTTAAGTATTTATATCAGTTGTCCCATAAGCTTGTAGCTCTGCTTGGTTTGGGACTAGATGGCGTTGTGTGTTAGATGTCCGAAAATATTTATTTATTTATTATTTATATTTGTCTCTATTCATGATTCATCATTTAAAAGGTAGTAGAGCCACGCTGATTTCAGCACGAACGGGCCGGCTCGACCGGGGCGATTCTACTCATGCTTTCCATCAGGCAGAGTAGAGTCATTTTGGCAGGGTCAAACATAAAAAAAAAAAAAAAAAAAAAAAGACTTGTAAAACCGAGATCTGTAGTTGTCTGGCAGATAAGTTCAAAATTATCTATCAACGACTTTAACAGCAAGTGGTGACATTGGCCTTGAGAATTTAAATTTTCAAATTAAATCGTTTTAAATTTTGTAATTATACGAATCAAATTTATTTATCCCAAGAGATTTACCGACGATCGATTTGTCTGAACGTCTAATGGTCATGACCTTACTATACTAAGGCGAAAGTATAGCCTCTACCCTATGAAAAACAAATTAATTACTTGAATAATGACATTAATTAGTCTTTACTCTAACAAGACAATTTAATTAATAGCAATGTTCGTAACAAATAAATAAAACAATCGTGATCTCTACCCAAAAGTTGTGTTTATAAACCAGTCGCAAGTGCAATCAAATATGAACTGAGTAATCATTGCAGAAAGTGCTTTATACAATTGTATCACAATAAGTCATTTTTTCCTGAGTGCCACTAATTAAAAATTATGTGTTCGTAATACTTAAGATTGCAAAGTGATCACAACTTGGTGTTATTTAAACATAAGGTAGCCAGCATACTTTCGCTTAATAACCGATGGCAAGTCTTATAAATAACGATCGAGCATGCTTTTAAAATGCTCATAATTAGATTAAATTTTAAAATGTGAATGAAAAATGAATTTAAAAGCACCAGTATCAGCAAAATGTAGTCAACTATTTATGAATATAAAACTTGAGAATTGTTTACCAAAAATTTACAAGTAAATAAAATGTTTTTGATTTAATATCTATTGTTCGCGGTTCCGCTCGCGTCTATGTCCGTTATCGCGATAAAAAGTAGCCAATGTCCTTCCTCAGGAATCTTCATGCAAAATTTTATTGAAATCTGTGGAGTGGTTTAGCCATGAAAGCAAGACAGACGGACAGACCTACTTCCGCATTCATAATAGACTACGGGCCCGTGTACAAAATTGATGGGTCAGGTGGTGGTTACAAGGAGATCTTTTTAGGAAGATGCAGAAGCATAAACAAAAACATTCAGCATTATGCCGTCGCTTGTAAGCTGTCCAACTGAGCACAGATAAAGGAGATCGGTTTCATACCAATTCAATGCCTATTCTAATCCGTTATTCCGTAACGCCGTACAAAAATCATGTGACAAGGGAGAAAAATCGAGAGTTGCTACCTCCTCCCCTTTCCCAGTACTCAATTAGATAGCTTATAAGTGATGGCATAGTGACAAATGTTATTTTTTTATGCTCCTGTATCTTTCTAAACAGGTCTCCTGGTGGTTCACATGACCTATCAATTTTCGACATGGGCCCATAATCTATAATATGAGTATGGATATCTGAAACTCATCTAATTTCTTTTTAGTTTTAGAATACAATTAACAAATATAAGATCGCAAGAATCCATGAATTGTTTTCTTATATTTGGCTAGGAAACTATTGTCAGAACACCATAGGTTTGAGAAAATTAGACTGGATGAGAGACTCAAGACAACACTGCGACAAATACATTAATTAGACAGTTAACTGTATCATTGCTTATAAATTATTAGAAATTCAAACTTAATGATATGAATTAAAATATGCAAAATAACATGTTGGAGGAAGTAAAACGACTTTATTCGAAAATCTTTTTTGACGGGAGTTAATAATAATACTTATGTAGGGAGCTTTTTCGAGTGGATGCTGCTACGCCGAAACGGTAAGCCGATTAAAAGCCCCAATGAGACTTATATGGGATCACACACCGTGCTCTAGTTCGACGAACAAGCACAACTTAAATCGCTTTGCGTTGTTCAAAAAAATTGAAACAGTTAAGTTTCATATATTTGACTGCCTCGTTGATCTAGCGGTTGGCGTGTGCGACTGCTGATCATGAGGTCTCGGGTTCGATTCCCGGGTCGAACCAAATGTTTACACGATTTACAAATATTTGTTTCGGAGTTTGGTTGTTTTCTATGTATAATATGTATATATTTACAAAAAAAAGTATATATGTATTCATATCAGTTGTCTAGTACCCATAACACAAGCTCTGCTTAGCTTGGGACTAGATCGCGTTGTGGTTAGATGTCTGAAATATTTATTTATTTATTATTTATTAGAAAATCAATTTTGTAAAGACGGAATTTTGTAAAATGGAGTACGTAGTAGAGTAAGTTTCAATTCTTCCCCCTACTGGTTTGGTCACGAATAAAATAGTAGCAACTCATGAATCTAGAATAATATATATTTACCAGTACAACATGCAACAATTTAACACATTTCGAACTACAAAACACCTAACACAAACACGATAAACTTTACTAATTAGGTATTACTTAAAAGTTTATCTACATTGGAGTGATCTAATGACCAAAACGTTAGTTGATGTAGTGGTTAGTGGGCCTGACTGTTAAGCTAAAGGCTATAGGTTCAATTCATGATCATCGTTATCGTCTTCGAATAGTCCAGTGTTGGATATAGATCTCTCCTTAGAAAGGGGTTTAAGCCCGATGGAATATAACCCACGATGGTCACACAGTATGGGTTTGATTCAAATCGAAGACAATTGTGTAATAAGTGTTATCATTTGTTCTGTGAACATTATTTAGAGCTTAAATATTCATTGCAGTAAGATACAGTAGGTATATGTCTTATTGCAATAACTTTAGATACTTTCGAAGTAAACTTGGTAAGAATACTTAATTGCAGGTACACCCTGCCCCTTTTGATATCTTCAAGACTAAATTATGGAAAATAACTCAACCACTCCCCATCCTCGAAAGGCCGGCAACGTACTTGTGACGCCTCTGGTGTTGCGGGTGTCCATGGGCGGCGGTAATCGCTTACCATCAGGCGATACGTCTGCTCGTTTGCCACGTTTTTCCAAAAAAAAAATTACCCGTTTTATCTCTATTAGTTTACTTATTATTTAAAATATTAATTTCAAATTAGAACTAAAAGACTTAGTGAGATTACAAAACGTATTGATGTGGAATAATTCTAAGAATTTCACTTAAAGGTCTCAGATTTGTTTAGAACCTTTACATTAAGTAAACTAAACAGCCTTAATTAGCTATTTAGTCTTCAATGTTTTTAAAATCGTATTATAAAAGAAACGTTTTAATTTATAAACTTGAGAATATTACAGTGTATAGATTTTCTTTTTGTAGTATTTTTAGATAGGGATTCTCAGAAACGGTATAAGGTTATATTGCGTCGTCTGAATAGATTTTAATTTTGAGTAATTATTTTACTATAGTTTATGACAAGTAGCA
Source organism: Spilosoma lubricipeda (assembly GCA_905220595.1). Taxonomy (NCBI): domain Eukaryota; kingdom Metazoa; phylum Arthropoda; class Insecta; order Lepidoptera; family Erebidae; genus Spilosoma; species Spilosoma lubricipeda. The sequence continues at coordinate 18,117,730 of HG992281.1, read as the reverse complement.
TATCAGTTAACATAGTTTCATCGTTCGTCAGTCAGTCATCAGAACCAATTCAACTTAGTCGAATCGAAATATTATTAGTACAAATATGTAATAATGATGTTTCAGCAATGACGTCTTAATTCTTCTGATCTTTTTTTTATGGAATAGGCGGGCAAACGAGTAGACGTATCGCCTGATGGTAAGCGATTACCGCCGCCCATAGACCCCTGCAAACACCAGAGGCGTCACAAGTGCGTTGCCAGCCTTTGGGGGATAGGGAGGGGAGATAGTGGGAGGATCTTTTTACGATACGTCATGCCACTATCTCTGACATGTTGTTTGTGATGGCGTGCAGATGTTAGCATACCAATGTCAAAGGATTTTTTTTAAATGATCCTGCCAAAATAGAATTTTCAGTAAAAGTTCAAACTTACCCGCATTGCAGTCTATACTGTTTGTTCGTATACCACACATAAGTTGACGTATGATGGTTCTGCTTTCATAGTTATATGAAACTCTATTTTATAAAGCACACGCTAAGAAATTATGGAGAAATGTTATTTCTTTTTTTACCTTTTGCTATTTTTACTTTATCTGAATGAAACGAATTCCTTTATTCATTTATTTGTCTTTTTACACGAAAACTAGCTAAAAATTCGACTTTCTACAGTCGATTTTTTTCATCCAATTGAAGCCTATAAGAAATAACTTTTTAACGTTAAGTCCGTTATTTATATATGGTTATTAAATTATTATGCCTTAATGTAAAGTGTACAATAAAGCCCATTCTATTATTCTACAGTTGAGATGTTGAATACGAAATGACGAATATGTTTTAAGGAATTGAGTTGTTATATTAAGTTTTGATAAGCAGTAATAATGTCTTTTACTGAGTTATACATTTGTTTATGTGATTATCAAAAAGTTTGTGGGTACAATTTACAAATTAATATTTTACCAAACTTTTTAAAACAAAAGTTAATAAGTATTATATCAATCAATCTGATTTTCATGGTACATTAGTACAAGCTCTGTTAAGTTTGAAACTAGATCGCATTGTGTGTCAGTTGTCCGAATTATTATATTATCAATAGCAAAACACATTTAATAAAAAAAATTAAATCGGTTAAACAGTTTCGGATTTCATAGTAAGCAACAATGTGATACGAGAATTATATTTATAATACTAGCTGCCCCGGCAAACGTCGTTTTGCCATAAATTTTTTTTAAGGATGGGTGACCCTTACCATTTCGGGGGATAAAAAATAGATGTTGGCCGATTCTCAGACCTACTCAATATGCTCACAAAGTTTCATGAGAATCGGTCAAGCCGTTTCGGAGGAGTATGGCAACGAAAACTGTGACACGAGAATTTTATATATTAGACTAGCTGCTCCGGCAAACGTCGTTTTGCCATAATTTTTTTTTAAGGATGTGTGACCCTTACCATTTAGGGGGATGAAAAATAGATGTTGTTCGATTCTCAGACGTACTCAATATGCTCACAAAGTTTCATGAGAATCAAGCCGTTTCGGAGGAGTTTGGCAACTAAAACTGTGCCACGAGAATTTTATATATTAGAAAATATTTTTTCATGCTAGATCTAAAATTTAACAAATACATTACATAATCTAAGTAATGATATAAAACGTTAAACAATAATAGCCAAAAAGTTATAATTAACATGTGAAGTACATAATAAACCAATGTACCAAATGCTTTGCGAATGATTTATAATGACCTCTTAACTCAACTTATTCCTACATTTTACCGTTAATGCAGTAGAACTTCGAAGAAAATAATAAATTATTGCTTGGCCGTTTGCAAGAGTCGTAGTGATAGTGACAGAATGATCAATGGCTCAGCTACAACAGTAAACAGTTTAATTTACAATTAATGACCCTTGCAGGTATTGCTCTACGATGTATAAAACTTAAAAAATACTTTTAAAGGTTTTATTACAAGAAGGGTTAGGGAGCAAACGAGCGCATGGGTGATCAAATAAGTTGTAAGTGAGAGTCCCATTTTAAATAGCAGCCTTACTCTCCATCCCCACTTCTAAAGACACCGTGTTATCACTCTAAGAATGACACTCCAAATTTTCCAAGGCATAGTTCAACCACTTTTTTGGGGGTTCTTGATAGTTAGACCAAAATAAAAAGTGGCATAAAATATGTTTGGTAGATGGTACTGTTACTTATTGATATATTCTTACTGGTAGAAATATATGGAATCTCCGACTATATATTGTATGATCCGGTACAAATATTATCTTAAAAATGCCATCACCGTAAAAATGAACTCCCACTTTATCCCTATGGGTAACGATAACCGGAAAAAAATGCAACTATTCCTTTGAATGCGATCAGTAGGTATACATAGAGTATTGTATATCAATATTAGATGAAACATATCAGCAGGGATATATGGCACCGGGGCTAATTATAATAAAGAAAATAGAGATCCTCCACAATCAAAATTTGTCTAACTTGTAATTATTAAAGAACATATAAAATCCGAAACTCTAGAATCAGCTTTACAAATTTTAACCGAGTTTAAGTAGAAGTATTGACGTCTAAAATTTGTCTGGATACTTGCAAATAGTTTTAAAATGGTTTCCTAGATATTATGTATAAAAATCAAGATTCAGACTGTAAATTAACTTAAGTTATTCGTTGTGAAATTCCAACCGACTGACGCAAATAACCGCCAACGGAATGGAATTGGTCTGGCAATATTAATGGCTACTTTTTAACATTTGTTTCAAATTTCAAGACCAACCTAAGAATACGAAAAAGAACAAAGAACATATTAATTTTTTATACCTTTTAGTATCTGATACCTGAAAATTACTCGCTCTTATATAGGCTTACAAGCTGTTTGCATATTTGTCACCATGAGTTCATGAAAAATACTTTTAAAGATGGATTTGAAATTTTACTAATTGTCTTAAGAGAGTACATTATTTTTATTGTATTTCATATATCCTTTTTATGGCAGAGTGATGAATGATGACACCTGATATAAAATGACTGCCACCTCACATGGACACCTGCAAATCAGGAGTCACAGCTGGTTGACGACCTTTCAGGAAAGATTTTTCTTCTTACAATATCACATCATAACAACAGCTTCCAATAGCCCACTGCTAAGCACAGACTTTTTTTTTTAAATGTCTAGTTTCAGTATAATCAGTATACAACACTGGCAAAATGGGTTGGTATTGAGTTTTAACAATGAATTCAGAATTTAGTCAATTTAAAACAAAACTTGGGCTTAAAATCTGAATGTAGCGTAGTCCTAGAAATCTGCTCGGCGTATTTGACATGTCAGAATGTACACAAACCACACATGCACTGTGTAACTATATACATATATATACATAGATTCTTACCTTTATTACAAAGATATTAGTAGTTCTAACGATACACTCCAAAGCAGTCACAGTTTACAGAGTCACGGTAAACCTTTTGATGTAATAAAGAAATTACGAATTCAACACAAAAAATTTCGTACAAATTCAAAGATAAAGTTCGAAATCAAAAAGACTACATAAAAATATATATATAAAAAAACACACAACACAAATATGTAAAAACTAAAATTTTAGTCACATTGCTCGGCCATTTGTCTCTCAACAAAACGAAAAATGACAGTTTGTAAAAGTGTTTTGGTTTTTAAATTTTTGTCACGTTGTTTATAGGCTGGCTTATATTATCGTAATAAGGTTTTATTACAATAAAAAGTTTCACATAAATTTTCGTTTGATTTCACAAATTTGGAAGTATATTGCGCATATTGTATATTACAAATAGCAAAGTCAGTGTGTGCACAATTTAAAAACTCAGAAATATCTGCAAAGTTTAAACCATTAGTGTATGAATATCAATTTAACAAGTAGTGTATTTAATAATTTTAATTTATTTAAATACAACACCATGAGTTAAACCATGATCAACCATTTTTTTTCATGTATGTATGTATGGGCCTGCCAAAATGACTACTCTGCCCGATGGAAAGCATAAGCACTTACTTAATGCGAATCCAGACAATGCAACAGTGCAGCATAGTGACCCACACCATAACAGCCTAGAGAGATGCTTCTGCATCATTTTCTTTAGGATTGTAATCGTTCTTTATCCACAGTAGGAAGTGTAATACTTCTAATCACATGCGCAGATCAAACAAATAACCATGACCTCGTGATAACATCATCAGTTTATTGCAGTCCACTATTGGATATAGGCATCTGACATATATACCATAGAACCTTGCATGCTATTTTGTGCAATCACTCGCCGCCAGCCCTATTACGCAAGTCGTTCCACCATCTGGCCTGAGGACTTCACATACTGCGTTTGCCAAGACGTGATATTCACTCCAGAATACACTTACTCTAGCTATTATAGGTTCTGTGAAATATGTGATTAGAGCATTTCTACTTCAACCTACAAACCTTAAGACCTATGTTAGTCACCTTGGTTTTCTGACGGATCATTTCGTTCCGAACTTTGTAGCACGTCGAGTGACTTTAACATAATGGTTTAGTCTTAAAATTTGTGTTCACCTCATCACAGTAATACGTCATTACAAGAACCCCGTGTTGATACGGAGGGACGCCAAGACTTGTGACTCGTGAGTGCCATCATGTAGGACCTATTTACTCATTTGACCTCTTATACCAGCTCTTATTAAAGCATTAGCTAAGCAGTTTAAAATATTATAAAAGTAAATCAAAATGTTTTTAAATTGCTTTTCGTTTTAGTGGTGTACATTTAAAATTTATTGATGATGTCATACCAAAAGCCTACTTAATAGAACTGATAAAAGCAGAAATAAGTTAGCAGAACAAATGAGAAACCTGTAAATAAAGAATGCAAATAGTAGTCGAAAATATTGTTTGCATCCATTGCTTTCGGTATTTGTAGGGGACCTGCATATATTGAAAAATATTCCCTTTGATTAATTTGAAAATACCACTGGTGAAATAAAAGCCTTAAACGCTAATGAAAAAAACGAACAAATAGAGTAGTAACAAACAGTATTTTTGTATGCAATCAATAAAATATGAAACGGAATCTGTTTTTCAGTGAAAAGATAGCGGGTATCATTTTTTAACTCCTTTACAGTTTAAATATTATATACTTTTGCAAAACAGAATTTGACTTTAATATAAAAGAAAATTTTTTTCCAGAACAAAATGCAAATTGGTCCGTACCTACGTTGCTATCTTTATAAAAATGCAAAAACGAACCATGAAGTTTATAATCGTGTTTTTTCAAAGTCAAATCGTGTTTCGACATTGTATAAACTTGTGGTCTCAGTGAAATATAAACGTAGCGATAAATGTATATTAATTTAACGTAAATACTTATCACACAACTTCTACTAGCTAATAGACAGCTTAGCTCATTGCTTTCAAGCAGGTACTTTCGGCATAAGTAAGAAGAGTTGGGAGTGTTATTAAACAAAAGCTAGATAATTAGGCAAGACAATATTCGGTAAGGGATAGGAATTATACGTATAGATTGGCAGTGTATGCTTGAGCAGGTTCAATTAAAACTTACTTAAAGTAGCATTTGATGAAATGTTTGAATTCCTCTCATAAATTTCAAGTAACATAACAATAGTAGTACCATTTCGGGATTAATCATGAGCAAGAAATCAAACAAATTAATTGTGGTGGTGGGAAATTTGTTTCCCTGAAGAAGAATATCCAAACATGCTAAAAGGAAATAAACGTAAAGAAGGATAGTAAACGTATGACAGAAAAAAAAGTTGTATTTATTTGTGTTTTATTGTGACCAACACTATGTATGAAAGACTTTATTGAACTCAAGTCTACACTTTTAGGGTTTTAACCGAATACAAAGGGTAGAAGTAATGTATGTATGTACAGGTACTATGTAAGTGCTGATATTGCCAAATTTGAAACCAGATAATTTACGTATTTCATACTTTTCTTAGCTTTTACCCATCCCAAGATTATGTTTAAACAGGTTTCACAACACAAGTGCTATCGGACCTTCCTAACTCTGAGTGCGAACTGAATTCAAAGGTTGAACTCTTTGACAATATATGTAAGGGCACTGACTTTCTAACAAAGATTGCCATAGATGTTCATGACAACTGGAATCGATGGGTTAATGTGCTCTCCGACTTCTTACCTCCATTGTCCAGGCTGTTAGTAAGAAAAACCCATCAAAGTTTTTGGAACGAGCCGAGAATCGAATTGAAGCGATTAGCATATCTGACTTCTGTTAAAGAGGCCTCTTCTTTATTGTCTGTTGCATACGTAACTGCTACACCAACGAGGTAGCATAAGATTTGTGTATACTGATATTTTAGTTCAGATTTTATTAAGGCGATTGTTTAGTTATAACTTGTACTTATTGCTGTCACTGTAACCCCACCCTTATCGTTGACCTGATTGCATCGCAAATTGTTCATGAATAAATAATATTGAGACAGCACACTTAGGGCGAATCACTCTTTCTAAATTGATTGTAATCTATTTACTTTGAGATGCCTTAATGTGTTTACTTATAAGTAGAAAATTCTTATTGATGAAAATGTAAGCTTTTATATCAAAATTTATAAACTCAAACATGTTGCTAAATTCGTGTTTTCATATTTTTTATGTTTAAATGGAATTGTCTTGGAAACTTAAAAAAAACATCTGCTTATGTTTTCAAGATGGGATGAATGCATGTTTGAAACTCAATCACATCAAAACACCCCGACCAATTTAAATGAAATTTAAAAGAAGTCGGTTAATGAAGATAATAGACAAAATCGAAATTTATCTGAGTAAAGCCCTGTATAAAAACTAGCTAACTAATACTAACAAAAAAAATATTTGGCTGTCACCACCATGTTTAAAATGAGACCCAATATTTTTTTTCATTTAGAAAATGAAACTCATTCGCTGCGCAGACAGATTTCTTTAAATCTATCTTAAATCAAGTTCTCATTTAAATTATGCCAAGAGAAGAAGACGTTGGATTTTCATTTACTTTTTAAATAAACATTGAAATAAATATAATTGATTGCCCAATATTCTTCCTAAGAGTAATTCATACTGTTTCAAGAAAAGGATGGTACGGCCGTGCCGCTTTTTTACTAGACTTAGCGAGGGCACTGCCGTGCCTCCTGTGAACGTTTTGTTAAGAATTGTTGTTAGAAAAAGTTTGAATACCCTTCGATAGATGGCGGAATGTTTATTAAGGCAATTTAAATATCCTTTGGTGTATCGTACTTATGACTTAATAGCTTTTGATTTTACATGCATGTAACTAATTTAATTATTAACCGATAAAAAATGTAGAAGTAGACATTGTTTTGTATATAAACAAAAATGAAAAAAAAAATTTGAAGAAGAAACTCAAACATTTTATCTTTTGCTGAAAAATTACTTTAGGTAAATAACTTTAACTAAGGCGTGGTATATTATTTGTTGAACACATATGACGTGGCAACGTTGAGTGCCACCTCTCGAGCTTACTTCCCTCCCTCCCCCCACATCTGCGAGGACCAGCCCACGCGTCGGTCTCCCCGCACCTCAAGCCTCACTCCAGCGGGCTATATAACGGCGCCCACATCGAGTCTCATCCTTTCTCTGCCAGCTTTCATCAGTTGAGTCCCTTTTACTTGGAGGACCGCTGCTGATCGAACCTCTCAGATCGAACCTCGCTGAGGATCCTCACCCTGGGATCAATATCTGTGTCAATTCTTCATAAAATAATTCAATTAAGTTGTAATTGCTCGCTTTAAATAAATAGTGTGTAAATCTTCGTGCTAAGGTGTATAATATATCTTCAATTCAACCTTGTGCCCTCACCACCATCACCTCGTGGCTTCCTAAAAGTCTACGATTTCAATGAAATTTGGCACTTAGATCCTTAGGGTTTCGAGGAAAGACATAGACTACTATTTACGTTGTGACTATGTCATTATTAAATTTTTTAAACAAATCATTAAATTTAAAATTTATTTCTTCACTGTAAAACCAACTATCATTAAACTTCACAAAAATACAATTCACACATAAATACTTTCATAAAATTAAACTCCGATAGGTATAAATTTCAACACTTTAATTATTCTCGCATTGGTTTCAAACCATAAGTAATACAATAACAACAACAAATAATAAAACAATGATTCGATGAAAATTTTAATTATTTATTAAATATTTGTTGTTTGCATGAATTCCTACATGTCCAACTATTGCATTATTCATGCATTTGTCATGTACGGCCAATGCTATTATGCCATAGCTTATGCACAGGTCATGAACTTATGTCCAAACCATTGTTCTGTCAGTTTTCGAGTTTTTTTCTGTGTTTCATTTTAAATTTAGTCAGTGGGGTACTAAACTGTGATTATTATCATTATTACTTCGATGGCCTAGTGGTAGCGTATGCGACTGCTGTTCTTGAAGTCTCGGGTTCGATTCCAAAGTCGGACCAAATGTTTGTATGACCTGCAAATATTTATTTCGGAGTTTGGGTGTTTTCTATGTATAATTTATATGTATTTGCAAAAACAAAAGTATATATGTATTTATATCAATTGTCTAGTACCCATAATACAAGCTCTGCTTAGCTTGGGACTAGATGACGTTGTGTGTTAGATGTCCGGAATATTATTTTTATTATATGGCTTAACAATCCTACTAGTGAATAAGAAATTTTAATAACAAGTGTAGCTTTTTTGTTTTTGCAGTGAATTTTTATACAAATCTAACTTCTAACTTTATTGTCATACTTCAAGCAGTTAAAATAAAACAAACACTAAGTGTTAAGTGAAGTTTAACACAGAGTTTTAAGAGAAAACCGTATTCAATTCGGTTTAATGGCCGTTTTCAATATACCTTTATCTAGTTAAAACAGGAGATATTTTGTAGTAAATACTGTTACTTTACATAATGTATTAGTTTTACTTAAATTTCCTTTTTTAATATAGCAGACACCACCCTATATTTTTCATCCGTGCTTTTTTCCCATGATTGTTAATTAATGGTGCCTGAAAGAAAATGCCTCCGGGTGATAAAGCCGCCGATTGTACTTCCCTAGTTTTAAGTTAGCCTTTTATTTAATCTTGTGTACAATAAAGAGATTTTTTTTTTATCATTTATTTCAATATGATTGATTCAATTATTTCATTTTTCCGCAGGATCATATTTTTTCTTTGTTTGACAAGTTTAAGTCGACAAAAAAGAAGCAAGTACTCTTTTTAAGTTAAATTCAGACCATTTTCAATATCTAGTGAAAAATGGAAATAAGTGATTAAAAACAGTCGTAAGATACTATTATATTAATACTAGTTGTTGCCCGTGGCTTCCCCCGCGTATATGTTGCTTATCGCGGCAAATAGTAGCCTATGTGCTATTCTGATGCTATATAACTATAAAGTTTCATCTAAATCCGTTCAGTAGTTTTTGCGTGAAAAAGTAACAAACATTAACCAATCCATCCATCCATCCGTCTATACTCACAAACTTTCGCGTTTATAATATTAGCATAGATATATATTTCACACAAATAGATAATAATTCTAAAACTTGTTGTTTTGAGTTCAGTTTAAAGTACAGACATCTACCTATTACAATTTTAATATATGTGTGGATTTTTCAATAAACAAAATAGTATCGGAAATGATCAAACATTCTTGTTTCATAATATTTTATCACATACACACAACAATAAAAGTCTGAAATCGAAGAAAATTTGTTTTATACTATACGATTTAAAAAGCTACACACTGATCACGAAAATACTACTTTTACTATTTTGTACAGCTGTTTTTTTATGCGATAGGGATCAAACGAGCAGGCGTATCGTATGAAGGTGAGCGATTGACGCCGCCCATGGACACCCGCCACACCAGATACGTCACAAGTGCGTTGCCAGTCTTTGGGGTGATGGAGAGGGGAGGAGGGGAGGAGGGGTTATGGTGAATGTGCCTCCGGTATCCTCACTCACTCGGTGAAACACAACGCAAGTGAAATGAAATGAAATCATTTATTCTGCAAATAGGTTACGTAAACACTTTTGCAAGTTAAACTTTTTTTTGAGCAGATGGGTTCGGTTGTGTGCTGTTTCACACCGGTTTTCGGTGAGGCGGTGTTATCATATGTTTCAAGATTTAATGAAGATTAATATTTAGTTCATTCTTTAAAATATATATGTATTCTTAACTATTTTCTTGATATATAAGACGTCATTTTCAAACGAAATTATACATTACTAGCTGCCCCGGCTAACGTCGTTTTGCCATATTTTTTTTTTATGGATGGGTGACCGTTACCATTTAGGGGGATGAAAAATAGATGTTGGCCGATTCTCAGACCTACTCAATATGCTCACAAAGTTTCATGAAAATCGGTCAAGTCGTTTCGGAGGAGTACGGCAACGAAAACTGTGACACGAGAATTGTATATATTAGATAAAGTCACTGTTGCCGTTATAGAAAAATAACGGCAACTTTGAATTTAGTTCAATGGACTTATGTAGTTGTTATAAGGAAATAACCGTAGTTTCTTTAAGTTTTCGAAGTATTTCAATTTCCTAGTTAGCTTTTGTTTTCAAAGATCAGCTTTCAATATTTGGTGTAGTCAGATGTTGAATTTAAGTATGGTCTCATTGTACAATACTTTCTGTGAACAACAAATTGTTGTGCCGAGTCAATGTGTTATTTATTTAAGTTGTACATAGTAACTCATATACAAATAAATGTATAGATTGTACGATGTATACACATCTATACAATTAAATACAATTGGAGTGTCTGTTTGTAATATTAAAATAACTGCTTTTTACTATATGTATGTATATACGCTACATATACCAAAAATGTAGTTACAAAATTTTTTGTCTGTCTGTCTGTTTGTTCCGGGTAATCTCTGGAACGGCTGAACGGATTTTGACGGCACTTTCCACTGGCAGATAGCTGATGATCCAAGGAGTAACTTAGGTTACTTTTTTTAAACTAGCTTTATCCCGCGGCGTTACACGCGATACAACAATAACCGCGGGTAACACCGCGGGGTTCAGCTAGTTTAAAATAAAAAAGGATCATGGAATTTAACTTTAATAGACATTGCACTTTCGTCGGTCTTAACGAGTTCTTAATAACCCAATCGTACGACAATCGTGTCGTACCCAATAAAGTACCCAAAACAGGTAATAGTGCCAGTCAATATGCGTATTGTGTCCGTATCCAAGTAACTGGCGACCTCATCAACTATTGACCGGTCTGTATCGACCGGCACACTTGCCTTATGTCTATGGTAATGTGTGTTATTGGTTATGGTATTATTCTATCACTGATATTGAAAAGGAGGTATATATTTTCAATTACTTTCAACTTAATGTTTTTGAAGGGAAAACTTCTGTAGCCGTGAGCGTAGCGTTGAGCACTTTTTGATAGGGGAAGATCTTATGAGTACGCGTCACCGACATGCTGACGTCACAAAACTTCATTGGCCGCTTTGAGCACTTATTGGTAGGGTAAAATGTTATGAGTTCTTGTGATGACAAGTGATGACAGATGACACCAAACATTAGCATGTCGATGGACATGCTAATGTTTGGTGTTGATAATTTTAATTTAAACATTATGAAATTAATAATTTTACACATAAATTTTACAAATAACATTTTAGTTACAAGTTTGTACTTCTATTGGTAGTCCTTATGACAGATATTTTTTTAATTTTTTTTTTGCTACAGTCGCGAGAATTGTGTATACTGCTATTCTATTTTTAGGCTGTCTGGTTTTTCAACAGAATTGTATTGATTGTATTTACAGGTATGCTTTTTAAGTTGTGGACAGAGTTTCATAGACCTCCACCGCCTCTCTTCTATTCTTCTATTACTCACTACTTTAACTTTACTTTACTTTAATTATTATTTATCATTCTTGCCTCATCAGGGGGGTTCAGATTTACAATAATTTTGAAGTGATTGTCATCATAATCTCAAACCTTCTTCAGCCAATTTGGTGTAAGTCTCCTTGAACCCCTTCGACTTTTTTACATTTCTGGCAGTTTGCATTCAATTTTTTTAATTATAATCAGGTTTCTTTTATGGAATTTATTTAATATTTTACACTCGTGATTCAAGTCAGTTTTTCTTTAGTTAAAATTTGAAATTATCATGTCACAGATGGCAAAAGACTAGACGGGAAGCAACGGCCACTTAAAACCACATACAATTCAACAGAACCCAGTGTTTTTCAGCCCTTAGAGTTTCCTCCTCACACTTTAGCCATCGTAGTAGACAGACAGAGTTCCTTTTGCATTTATGATGTTAGTAGAGATGATTATGTACTATACTAATACTAAAAAACAATGTAACAAACCACAATAGAATACTAAATTCACCACCTATCACTACAAATATTTTTGAGACTTGTGGCAATTGTATCAAGTGCCAAAATAATACTCAGAGCTGTTACAACTAATCAATATAAAAATTACAATACGCGGACTTAATAACGACCATATAGTTCAACATTAAAATACATAAATACATATTTAGTTATAGTTAGTTTTCTATTTTAACAACTCATACAAAATTTAGTCGTTAATTTAAATTTAAATTCTTTTCACTAATATGCTAGTTAAAATCAACAAGAACAATTCAGCGTTATGACATATTTCAAGTCAATATGCTTTCTACTATCTTTTGTAAAAAATAATTATAGTTATTAAAACATGCGTATTCCTTTAGTAGTGGTAATTCCTCTCTGTTTTATTTTAACGTCCTGAACCTAAAGTAGAAGTATTTAATTCCTATTTTAGGTTTAAAAAAAACATTATAATAACCACACATGGTTTAATATTTAATATAATAATTAATTAATATTTAACTGTTTTTCCCACCACTTACGAGGTAGAGTTTGGAGGTGCGTTTTTTTTAGTGGTATCCCCTGTAGGCATTACTAATTCACAGTCATTTTCTAAATGACATAATTACTCTCTTGCCTCCGTCTGTCGTCTTTTGCCTCCTCCTGAGCCGCAGCCAGCTCAGGATTCGGTTGACCTTATATTTCAAAAACTTGATAGAGAACCGAAGAAGGAAGTGGCGTCATTGTCGGCAGTTCATCTTCAAAATCATTTCATTCAATAATTTTCTTCAAGTAGAGGGGGTGTTGGAGGTTTGGAGCTTTGTACTGGCATCAATATCTGTCCAATACCCATTGCAACGTTGTTGGAATGTATGTTTACATGACCCATAATGCTTGTTTTTGTACCGTCATTACGTACATAAGAAACCCGCCGCTGTCGCTTTGTACGCAAATTACTCTTATCCTGCAACGCTTCCGCGCAAATTTAACAATTAGTCACAAAATCAAAGCCTGTCCCTAGAGCTTCTGAAACTGAAGATGAACTGCTACTGCTGCTCGATCGATTAAGGTTTTAACTAATTTCGCCTTTACAGTTCTGATTTTATATTCAAGGTTTTTTTACAAAATAAAACAATCATTCATGATGAAATTCAATAAGAAGCATCTTTAGAAAATCAAAATGTATTAAAATAGTTCTTACTTATCCTCAAAACGCGTCACATAAAAATAAACGCACCTCCAGACTCTACCTCGTATAATATATATAAAAAATTATTGAAAATTATCGTAAATCATTCAAATATATATATATATATATATAGCTGTGAATACTAAATAATAACATTTGCTTCATAGCACTCAAAAACCTTCAAAAGGAATGAAATTTAAAAAAAATTGTGAAGTTTATTCCTTACAAACGTTGCTTTAAAACGATGTTAATTCTTTTTTTTTTAAATGATCAGAAAAAAGCGACCAATAGAAATTGTTTCCGAAAATTTTCATAGATTTTCCTAAAATGTGTTTTATTCCATTTTTTAAGATGGGGGCCAGTGGACAAAGGTTGCAACCCCACAAACTTCAATTTATTTTGTAAGTAAATCTTTACAGATATTTTTGCACATCTATAAAACATGGATATCTGGACTTTACAGCTAGAAAAGGACTTAAGACTCACTCTGGGAAGAAATGCCGAAACAAACCACAGAGGCGTCTTTTTTTAAGTTCACGGACTTAAATTAGTTAGACATTGATTAAATAAAAAATAATAAAAATCTATGCGAGCACAGTAAAGGATCTGGGTTGGTCTTTTTTGGATTTGAAGAAAGGACCATAGTATTGAGTCGGCCTGTCCATACAGATGGCATACGAGCCCCAGCCATTTAGTTTTTCCTTAAAAAAGATTTACTTTACAGGTGAATGCAATTTTTTAAGATCAATTTCTTAAAAATTTGTTGTAGCGATAGAAAAACGGCAGCTTAGATTTTTGACGATTTTGGTTTTTCACAAATCATTTATGTATTCATAAAAGCTCTTACACATTACAATTTGAAGATCATTAAAAATGTCTTTGTAAATACTATTTAATAAATATCAATTGTGAACTTAAAAAGCTTCCTCTTCTGTATAATAGTAATGAAACTCATATCTCTACGACGACGAATTAACTTCTGCGGGATATCCTACGTCATATGGTAACTATATCCACTCATGGATGCCCTACATTTCACAAATTAATGGCATTGCTGTATATACGCTTTAAGCTTCTCTATGGTATATATCCAATATCTATAAATTTCACTTATTTACATGTTTGTATTTATTTAAAGGCGCTCATAGCCCAGTTCCACACGGGGATTCGAAACATTCACCGAGGGAAAGCAACGACGGCGTAGTCGGTACCTAGATGGGTGACCGTTGGTGGTATGATACCATGAGCGTCTCCGTGATTTGCAGGTCACGTTAAGCAGTTGGACAACTCCCGCATTAGGAATAAATATCCTGTGTCGCGGGGACTTAACAAACATACATGAAACGGACACAAAGTACAGCCAAACTCAGGACAACAATTTGTGGATTTCACAAAGTGTTGTACCGCGTGGGATTTGAACCCTCGACACATGGAGCAGTAGCAAGCGGCGTGGCAACCACTGAAACCACTAGGCCAACCGTGCATTCGTTTTCAGTTGGTCCCAGTTGTTCTCATATGATAATAGTCGTGAAGCTTAGTTGGAGGCCTATAGGCGGCTTAAAAACATCCAACGGCCAGATTACGTAGCCACAACGTTGTCTTGCCAGTCCCCAACCGGCACTAGGCCAGCGTGGGGATGTATGGCTTTAACCCTCTTCTGAGAGGAGACTCGAGTGCAGCAGTAGGACGTATGGGTTGTTGATGATAATTTATTTAATCATCCCCACTATATGTAACTATCACTATTTATGTAGTATCAGCCTATTGCCGTCCACTGCTGAACAAAGGTTATATTATTAATCTCCACTTTCTAATAAACCAGGCATTACTCTATACTTTCTATCGCACACTTTACTTTTCATTTATGGTTGCCTATAAAAGATAGCCATATCAACCTAGCATCCAATATACCATACTAGAAAATTCATCTATAAATGCATTAATGCAATTTTTTAGGATCTGTCCGTGTCTGTGTGTCTGATCTGTGTCAAGATTGCATGGACACTGTTTGGTAGTTACTGTTATGATATCTAGCTGACTCTAGACTTTTCTGAAATTTTGTCTGTACTGTTTTGGAGCAACAAGTTTACACTCATTAGTTCATTTTCTCCTGGCCAGTCTGTCATTTTACTGCTAGCTTGTTGTAAAAGATTGTTTTTGAGCAATAAGGCCGCCCTTCTACTTCACTTTTAAAAAGGCCTTTGTAATTTTTTTTTCCACATTATTGTTATTTTATGTTACTCCATCCCTTCAGAGTCTGAAACTGAAATATGACTTTGCCACAGTACACTCATTGTAATTTTCAAGGGTAAACTGGACTTTTTATATAAATCATAAAAAAATATTGGTAAGTTGTTCTCAAAATATTAAACTGTTTTATTTTTACGAGAAACAAGCTATTATGTTTTCAAATGATTAAGCGCACACATCCCAGCAAACATTAATCGGCTTACTGCCAACTAATACAGTGTGTCCATTTATTTATTCAATCGTATGCTGACTGTTGTGAGTTCATATTAGTTCCGATCGTGTGATGTTACCGACCTTTAACAACCGTTTATTTATCTCGTACAATCGCGCAATTCTAACAAGAAAAAAAACTAAAAAAGTATGATCCGACTACGAATAAAATTTATATAGGCTATTAATAATTATATAGCCTACTGTAACGAATCTATTGACAAATATCTTTGGATATCTATGCATATTTGTATGTTCCACCAAAGCGTCAAAACTGCTGAATTAATTTTATTGGATAAGGTGTCAATACTTTCTTCAGCTCTTCCTTTTCGATTTACCGTAGTCTTGTAAAAAGAAAGATTGAGGTGATCAGACAGAAAATATATATATATATGTCACGGCGTACAGGTCAAGAGTAATTGTTTTTAAGAATGGATGACGTCAGCCTCGCCGACGTCACCGGTTATCTCATTAATGGCACTCATGATTTAAAGCAATAGAAATCGCTCTCAATCAATTCATTATTCCACACGTTGGTAGATAGGGTTTATTTGCACAACCAAAGACAATATAGAATTCCAAATAGTTTATTGAATTAATGAAGCTACAGTTAAAATCATAGATCGGCACAACATGGTCAACGTGAATTATGTGGAAACACCAAAATCCACTGTCCGTCCGTGCCAATCTATAACTTCCAGTTTCCAAAATGCGTAGGGCCTTATGAGAAGAATACTGGCAAAGAAACTCATGGCCACTCTTTTAAAGTTACGTCTTAACTTATTAGTTCAAAAGGTTAAATAGTTAATTACAACAATTAAGAAGTCTAAGTACTTAACTTATTTCCAGCTTCCTCGTACCTTCCTCGTACAATGTTCGAACTAGACTGCTCAGTGATCTCCAAGTTTATCTTTCTCAACAACACGAAACCAACCGACATCAAATGTTACTGGCGGTAGTAATGGCGCCCAAATAACGGATGTCGTTTGTTTTCGTATTACTTTACAAAACAATGTGTCACGCCCTATTTTAATGGCATGATAAATCCTTAATTAAATAATTAGAATTACTGCGATCGACCTCACATTATTATAACAATTATTAGATAGTAACAAGCTTGCAATTTAAATTAAGAGTAACACTATTCCGGTTAGAAATGTCATAATCCAACAACTTAATCAAGTAACCCTTTTTACAGGAAAATAGAAATAATTGTAGTTACCAAATATTAAGATATTAATTGTTAGACAATAACATTTCTGACTTTATAATTGATAGTAAAGTTTTATTGAGACGCTCAAAAACACAAGTAGATGTTTTCGCGCCGACATATATATATATATATATATATATATATATATATATATATATATATATATATATATATATATATATATATATATATATATATATATATGTTAGATAACTCAACTGCCTCGTTGGTCTCGCGGTTGGCGTGTGCTACTGCCGATCATGAGGTCTCGGGTTCGATTCCCGGGTCGGACCAAATGTTTATATGATCTACAAATATTTGTTTCGAAGTTTTCTATATATAATATGTATGTATTTATAAAAAAAAGTATATATGTATTTGTATCAGTTGTCTAGTACCCATAACACAAGCTCTGCTTAGCTTGGGACTAGATGGCGTAGTGTGTTAGATGTTCCAAATATTTATTTATTTAATTACCCAGGTAAAAATAAAATATTAATCATAGTTAAAATAACTTGACGTTCTAAAAGTATTTTATGACAGACATAATTCTATTTAAAGTCATTTTTTCAACCGCATGTAAGTTTATTACTGTAAAAATCTTTTACTTTTGTGTTTAACTTAGAACTTTTTAACCGACTTCAAAAAGGGAGGAAGTTATCAATTCGTCTGTATTTTTTAGGTTTGTTACCTCATTTCTTTCGACTGGTTGAATCGTTTTTGATGATTATTTTTTAATTGAAAGTCGGTGCCTCCCGGTAGTCCCATTATAATTTGGTCCAGTTCTTGAAGTCGTTTTTATTTTAGATTAAATCATTTACTAGTGCCAAACTTTCATAATTCTCTTTCAATATGATTATTTTAGCTGTGCAAAAGCTCTATACATAAAATTTCCAAAGACAATCCGCAATATCAGCATCACGTTTTGTTAAGAAATCATAATGGTTAAATACTAAAAGAAATGTCAATAAGAACTAAATCCCATTAATAAATTGTTACCATTGAGACTATACAACAAACATTAATGTCATGAAAAATATTTCATTTCAAATAACTATACATTTGTTTTGGCCGACATTCGAAGAATTTCTAATAAAATTAACAGACTAATTTATTAGTAGAGACGAACAAAGGTGCACGTTGACATATAAAAGATGTTACAGATATTTTCATTTAGAAATATATTTTATGTATTGACAATTTACTGTCGACATATTTATTAATGTTTTGAAAATGTTAGAGTAATATTACTAAATCGCCAATGATCATTTCAGAAGAAATAAATTCCAAATCACATTCAATAAAAAAATGAATTAGAGAAAACGATGTCGGGAAATCTATAGTTAAAGTTGTAATTGACACACATAGCGATCGTAGTTAAGATATAGACAATTTTCAGAATAGCATCAGAAAATTTATATTCCACTCATCGTACAAGATCTGGTAAAGATTTATTTACACACATCTTTCCAGATGTTTTTTTTTTTAATTTTTATAATGAACTAGCCGACCCGTGCCTACATCATTGGGCGTTAGTAGCCCGCTTTTCTTCAACTTGATTTACAAATACATAACATTTTATTTTCTTCAATCATAATAAAATAAGGCCTATATCATTACTGAATAGTGTCGCTTAAGGTGAGTGAAAGAATTTTCGGTATTGGATCGGTACTTCCCAAGATTAGAATCTTTACCTCTTTATACATAAGTATAGATATATGAAAACACCCATGAACATTTATTGTATATTTTATTTATTTTAAATTATTACGACTGCCTGTAAAACAAAATCAATTGATTGGTGTAATCTAAATATATGAATATTATATTTGTTTTAACAAGGCATCTTTAAAATTTAACTTATAAATACTCTCAATTGAACAATTGTCATCACAATAGCCTAATCCTACTAATATTATAAATGCGAAAGTTTGTAAGGATGTTTGGATGGATGTTTGTTACTCTTTCACGCAAAAACTACTGAACGGATTTGGATGAAACCCTACAGTAATATAGCTTATACATCAGAATAATACATAGGTTACTATTTGCCGCGTAAACCGACATACACGCGGGCGGAGCCGCGGGCCACAACTAGTTTTTATATAAATACGAATGTATCATAGAAATGACATTCGGAACTATTCTTAGAATAAAAGAGCTTAATTAAAATCGGATAGCCTTTTCAGACAATATTAACGCACTTATTCCGATTCGCTATTTGAACAGAAATACTCAGTAAGTGTAGACAATTTTCCGTGACTTCTATTATGTCCCTGTTGGACTATTACGCCAACATGTTCGTAGTACCAGCACATTTAGCTTAAACGAAGAGGTTAATAAAATAAAATATCAATATTTGCATAAGGGAGAATAAACTTTATTATCAGTGTATCTTTGTTTATAATTTTCATTGCTTACTTTACCGCTCTAATCAACAACTGGCAATTGTTAGCGTATTTATGATCAGGTCATGTCGATAGAAAATGATTGAGACTACATATTTTGTAATAAATGATTAAGAAACTGCTGTCCGCGTAACATGGGATGTGTGCTGTACAAAATAAGGGAAATAAATTTGAGGAAAGTCTTTTTTTAGATCGAAAATACCCTGCAGATTTAAGCATTCGTCTTCAGGAGAATTGCCCTAAAGAGGTACTTCTTGCAAGTTACCGGTGAGTTATACCTACTTGATTTCATTTTCTACTTTCAAATCCATGAATGATTTCCAGAGCTTTATTTATAAGCTTCTAAGTTCAAGCTACTACTAACATTGCGAGCCATTTTTTTAAATAAAATTTAATTTTAATACAAAATTAAAAAAAAAAAGCCGCCTTTAAGACTGGTAAAATTTGAAGTGACCACAACGGAAAGCACCAGTTTTTAAATAAAAATAAAAATAAAATCGGTTCACCCAGTAGAAAGTTCTGAAGTAACAAACATACAAAAATACAGCCAAATTGAGAAACTCCTCCTTTTTTGAAGTCGGATAAAAATACATAAACAATGCTGCACCGATCATTGTTAGTTCATTTAATTACAAATTTTTCATCTTAACTAAATAACTATTAAACGATCGCATTATTCTATAGTATTAAATCAATAAACATTTCAATACCAATAACCGGAAAACCTTACCCAACACAATAGTTTTTGCTTCAATATACACGTACTTAAAATGCACGGGCGTATTTATTGCGGCCACAACAATAATAAGCCCGTAGTTAAATCAAGTGTTAAAATGCTCAACTAGACTGCACTAAATGCATTTAGAGGCGTTTCCCTCAATTCGCCAAGCTGTTGGTCGACTTTTAGGGTTGTCAAATCTACCTTTTTTCTTTTATTACACTTGGTAAGATTTTTAAATCTACTATCCCATTTACTTCATCTAATGAATGGTATATGATAAAATATTGAATAAAATCTTTACTTCTTTTTAACTCTCTCTGTATTACATTTTGCATAAGAAAGACTTAATGCCATTTGGCAATTTAATGTTAGATGAAATGTTTCATAACTTATTAAAGTTCGATATTACGTGACTATTTTAAATTCAAACAATTAAATTTTCTTAAAAATAAAGCTGCTTTTATACTTAAAAAAATAAAAAACCAACGCGCTTGTACCGAACTTTGCGAATTCAAAAACACACGATGCTCTTTTTATCCCTGTATGTTGTAATTAAAGTCATTCAATTAATTATTCTTATAATAAGTTTAATTGAAAGGTATTTTGAAAACAAGCATTGCAAAATGACTCTACTCTGCTTGATGAAAAGCATGAGCAAAATCCAAGAGTCACCATACTGCGAATGCAGATAATGCAGAAATGCAGCATGGTGACCCACACCATGGCGGGATAGTGATGCTTCTGCATCATTAAGCCGGTTCGGGTCCGGTCTTGCACTCACCAACGAAACACGACAGCATGATCGCTGTCATTTTACGTTGATTTTTTGTGTGAGGGTAGTACCGCCCCGGTCGAGCCGGCTCGTTCGTGCTAAAATCAGCGTGGCTCTACCTTGAGAATTTCACATTTCACATTTACATTTTAGTTAATTCTTGAGGTGAAATTGAGAATTTGACAGCCCTCATTGTAATGCACTAACTGCACTAATTGTTTTGGAGTCGATCCAAAATATATACTTACCAAAATTTCAGTAGTAACATGATGTATTTGTGCATTATTTTAGTTGTGTAGTGTGTCCAAGATTAAAGAGAAGAAGGCGCTTCTTAAATTTAAATCGGTGTTACTGGATTGATTTTCTAGCCACTTCAATTAACGAATTTCAATAACGATATTAAATTTTATTAAATCTTAATTTAGAAGTTATTAAACAAAATTGATAATTTATTAATGTCTTAATGCATAAATGTGTTAAAAGTAAACTTAATTCCGTAGGCATTTTCTACCAGCTGACCTCAGCTTGATGAAGATTCATACGTTAATGTTTTTTGAAATGTTTCTACAGTCAGTTTTTAAAAATTTGGTAAGTATTTGTATTTTGGTTTTATGTGTTAGCTGCCAAAATGACTCTACTCTGCCTGATGGAAAGCTTGAGCAGAATCTAAGAGTGTTGATCACCATACTCACTGCAAATGCAGACAATGCAACAATGTACCATAGTGACCCACACTCCATTTGAGCTGAAATCATTGTGGTTTTTCTACCTGTATATTTCTAAGCTGTTTACAGTGCGCTAAATTTTGTACAATACATTATTGCTACACACACACACACCGGCTTCACACTCACCGAGCCAATAATACATACGGCGAGCGGACTACCGCCTATATTGTGCCGCGACTTATTAATAACCTACCCTCAGATTTATGTATAACAAAAAAAC
The DNA here is from genome assembly GCA_905220595.1 of Spilosoma lubricipeda. NCBI lineage: Eukaryota > Metazoa > Arthropoda > Insecta > Lepidoptera > Erebidae > Spilosoma > Spilosoma lubricipeda. The sequence continues at coordinate 18,095,686 of HG992281.1, read as the reverse complement.
ATAAAATTTAAATTAAAACAATATTTTTTCAGTTATATTATAGAAGCAATAAGCGATATTTATGTTTATTTACATAGAATCAATTAAGTATGTTTGCGTTTTAGGTATTTATGTGTAGATTTATTCTTTACCTTAAATTTGTAAGAACGAGATTCATTGTATTTCAACAAGACAGATTCATGATAGCACAAGTATAAACCTTGGTGGTTTTTGGATGCTATTAGTATGTAAGACATTGTATATTTTTCTTTATAAATAATAAATAAAAAATAAATAAAAAAACTACTAAAATTTAATCTCAAAATTATCAACAAAGTAATTAAGAATAATAATAATATTAAATTTAGACAGATGCACACCTAACTGCTGATAACTAACTTGTAAACATGTTTAGAAATATTTCAACTCGAAGAGAGAGGAATTGAGCGATAAAAAAATAACAAAAAAACGTAAAGAGTAAAGGAAATAGTATGATAGACAGACATCCTCCCTTTGTAATTACAGTATAAATTAATGAGGGATTAAACACGTCACAGAATGGTAAGTCAGTCAACAATAATACGAGTATGTCAAACGCTATTAATTAAGTATATCAGTAAGATATTAATATCGAGGACATGAAATGGAATTCCGTAATTAGATTTATTACTGATATTACATAACATGTATCATTTATAAATAGTCCTATGTTCCAGGTCACATAAATCAGAATGAGATGTTTTTCCTACATCGATAAACAACATTATTATCTTAGTATCAATAAATTGATTTGGTCTATAAAATAGTTTATGTCGTATGGATTTCTCAATGTTTGAATAGTTTGTAATTTAAAAATATTGAAATGCTGTTTCAAAAAGATATAGTTAAGTTTTGCATAATTTATTGCTTGAGACAAGACGGAGTAAGTTTAGACGTATTAAAATGTATCTAATAAATATTATTACATGAAAAATTTAATCTTTCAATTACATGTCCCTAAAGTTATAACCATAAAAAAAGACTTTATGATAATAAAAAGTTCATAGATGAAGTCTTCTTCTTCTTTGATGAAAATGATAACTAGCCGGATCTCACGGATCAGCTATTTCTGCCAATGTCAAGTGTTTATAGTCTTCATATCATAAGTTTTCAAGTCATTGAGTCTTCGTCGTGATGAAATTAATGTTAAAGAACATTTAAAATATGGATGTGATGAAATGGGGACCGTATTTCGAAAAAACAAAAAACTATCTCCCCATGATGGTAAGCGATTACCGTCGCCCATAGACACACGCAACACCGATGGCGTCACAAGTACGTTGCCGACCTTTGTAGGATGGGGAAAGTGATGTGGGAAGGAGTTTGGGGTATGGGCCTCCGGTATCCTCACTCACTCGGTGAAACACAGCGCAAGCGCTATTTCACACCGGTTTTCTGTGAGGCCGTGGTATCACTCCGGTCAAGCCGGCCCATTCATGCCGAAGCGTAGCTCTCCCACGACATACAAAGCATTTTATATCTGTCAACGTTTCTTTAATCTTAACAGAGTTGCTGAAATAACTTTGTAATACCTAGCATTAGAACATTATAAATATTTGTCACAGCACATCAAACAAACAAATTTATGAAAATATAAATTTATATATACATCAATTGGCTGGCGGTTTCGATCAAATATTAATAAGTGTATACGTTTATAGGGTTTTCAAAGAAATTCTCATTACAAGTAACAAAAAATTGGCAGCACATAAAGCTACCTACGCTCTGTCGCGACCTTTTGAAGCAATTTCTAGAAACAAGTTATTGATATTGAAACCACATCTGACTTCATTCCTAGTATTTATTATTTGATATTCTTGTGTAAATACAATAACAATAATTATTAATAATACCTACTGATAGCATAAAATTAGAATGAAATAATTACTGCGTTTTTAACAGCTATTTCAATTGATAAACATTTTTATTCAATTCAATTGATATAAATATTATTTCCATTGATAAACAAGAAACATTTTTAATAACTAAAATAACAGCATTTTTTAAATACCTAACAGTTATTGAATATGTCAGCTATGAAGTGTTCTATTTATTTTATACTCAACTGTTGATTTTGACTAATCGAATCAAATTCCGTTTAAATTCAGATGGATCATATAATGTGTTGTTTTTAGTTTTATGGCTCAAGCAGTTGGTGACAGTCTGAATCGTGCAGGCGCGGATACCACGACCAAAATAATTACATTCGAGGCCATGCCTACGTCCACATTTTATACCTTCGTGCATCGTATCTTGTGCAATATATACGAATCTCTTTGTGTTTTTACAGTTTGGTAAACATTGTAATCAACATAAGAATGCTGGGTGATCAGATTGGATTAATTCTTGGCAGTTAGTTTTAAATTGGCAAACGCATTTGCCAAGTTTTTGGAACAGCGTCGTTGTGTTCACTTTTAGTACTCTAGTACCTGAAGAAAATAAATGTGATTGAGATTGGAGCATATTGCAGTTGCAAAAAGTCGCTTAAATTGGTAACAAAAATTATTACTAAGAAAGAGTGTCGTTTCATACACTTCCGCGTACCTTTAAAGTAGGAATGAATGAACATCCGTAATTTTCTGTCCTGAAACTAACATTATCTTACTGACAAAAAAATGAAAACAACACAATTTTTGCTAAGTAAAAAGATTCAATTCAATGTGGTAGTTTAAAAGGTACACATTTTGGCAATGCTTTTCATAGTAGTAGTTCGATGATGTAATGATATGATATTTTGCCAGACATACAGATATTACAAATTTTGAAGAGCGAATAATAAGCTTATAATAATAAAGATCAAAACATGGCAATTGGCTTTAAGCCAAAAAGTAACGTTTTCATGAAGGGGTTTAATTAGACTGCATTTTCAGTTTTTTAAACAAATCTCGATACTATTTTGATATGCCGAAATATTTTGCGGTCAAAATTATTCAAGCAGATTTTGTATGAACTAATATATTTCCAATATTTTAAATTCAGATTTAAAACATATATTTTTATAAGCTCTGTGACTGATCACAGAGCTTATAAAAATGTTGTGCTTGCAAAATTCTTAATTTGAATCCATTTGTTTTTTATTACAAAAATATTTTCATTTTAACTGCTCAATGCTGACTTACAGCATGTTGTATTCATTTTCGAATGATTCCAAAGTTCTGCCTTTAGCTTACCGTTACTTTCAATATATTCTTAATTTTACATCCTTATCTTTGAATCACTCAGTTGGTGACAAAAGCCAAGTTCCTATTATTTAAATGAGATTCAAAAATTATAGTCGACAATATGAAAGCGCTTATCAGGCCTCTGTATACTATTATGAAGATACAGTTGTGAGTACATATAGTATAACGATCAAAGAGTGATGATAAAGATAGCACAGGAGAAATGCGTTGACCTATGAGACGAGAGATTGATAACCCTGAGGTCGGCTGGCCTGCACTAACGAAGCATTCACGATTGGTGTTAGTAAGTTTCGACGGCTTATAATACTTGGATTATTTGGCTTATTTTTTGTTTATTAATTTAGTTGCACTTGTAATTGACTCAAAATAAGAGTGAATAGTACACTTTATTTATTATGAAATAAAGAAAACACAGACCTTTTTACTAGTCTATGAGCACCAACCACCACTTGAATCTTGAAAAAAGACCTTTTTTGAAGACTCCTATTCAAAATGTGTGTGTTGGAACACACAATAAAAACTATCATTTGTACTGTTAAAAAAACAAGAATCCTATAGATCATTTTATATCAGCACATCTAATGATATCTTTATTTCACATAATCGTCCTTTCCTTTTGTTTCGTTGACATTGGCAATTAACTCTTTGGCATTTAAAGAATGACCGGAATTCTTATTATGATTAAATTATCAGCTATAAAAACATCATGGCAAGATGTTTGCCAACTAAGAGAACTATGTAACTGACAAAATATTTGTTGTTAATATTGTTATTTTATTCCACAAGTTTTCTTTTATTCTTCCATTCATCATCAGCTCAAGGCCGTCCACTGCTAGATGAAAGCTTCCTTCAAGGAGCTCTAATTATTCCAGTCTTCGGCAGTTCGTGATCAGCCGCTACTAGCCACTTTCTTTGGTTTTCAATTCATCAGGGTGCATTACTCTAAGTTGACCTAATCACAGTCTCACCTCTAGCACATTTTCTCTCCAACGACCAAACTAAGAGATATGACCACCCAACTTTCACTTCAGAGTTTTATTGTCCGTTTATTCTATTTGGCCTAATTCTACCTCACATCTTAATCTCTGGATATAATACCAAAAGATCGCCATTAATGGACATTATAAATTTGAAATATGCTCGTTTAAAAAAAAATTACATAATGTTTTCATCCAATAGAATTACTAATTTGTTAGGGCGAGGTATCTGAAGTTATCTGTATGTTTCCCAGTTTTGTCCAGAATTCATAGCCATAACATTCAATATTCAACTGATGAGCAGTCCCTGTGACATTCCTACAAATTAGATTAAATGACTACTGATACAAAATATTCAGTGAAACTAGAAACATATGTTCAAATCATAACCTCGATAGCACTCAGACGATTCGTGCGAATGACAGAATTATAGCTTTAAAAAAAAGTAAAAACTAAAACCCAACTACGACAAAAAACGACGATTAAAAAGTATGAAACAAGTTTCAAAAGCCGTAGTCACGCGTTGTTAAAGTGTTATGGACTATGGAACATTCCTAAGTTTCAAAAGCACTAGTCCATGTCGTGTAATGTACCATAGTCCACATAACTTTAACAACGCGTGACTACGGCTTTTGAAACTTGTTTCATACTTTTTAATCGTCGTTTTTTGTCGTAGTTGGGTTTTAGTTTTTACTTTTTTTTTATTTAAAATGTTTTGGTGCCTATAAAATACTTATTGTTGTGCAAAGTTTATTTCAAATAGGTACCATAGAAATATCACACTTATCGAATAAATACGGACAAAGTCACGAGCAAATGCTAATAATATATATATTTTTGAAATGTACAAGTAACGCTCTTTCTAATGATACCAAACACGGCATATTTACTTCAAATTTAGTTTTTAATACAGTACTTTATATCGGCTAGAGGGCGCCACATTCGATTCAGTGACACGTCATATAACCTTTAAGCAGCGGACAATCAAGACACTTCTAACGATACCTCATTTGTCTTATTCTGACTAGTTTAGAAAGAACGAGGGAACAAAAAAGCATACCATAGAAATATCACACTTATCGAATAAATACGGACAAAGTCACGAACAAATGCTAGTAATATATGTATTTTTGAAATGTACAAGTAACGCCCTTTCCAATGATACCAAACACGGCATATTTATCTCAAATTTATTTTTTGATACAGCACTTTATGTCGGCTAGAGGGCGCCATATTAGATTCAGTGACACGTCATATAGCCTATAACCAGAAGACAATTACGACGCTTCTAGAGACACCTCATTTGTCCAAATCTAATGAGTAGTTAAGGAGCTAGGAGGGAACAAATGAACATACATACATACATACATACATACATACATACATACATACATACATACATACATACATACATACATACATACATACATACATACATAGCCTGTCAAAATCATAACCCTCCTTTGGCTTTGCCGTAGTCGGGTAACAAAATAGACAGTTATTGATTTTCTTTCAAACAGTAGAAATTATACGAAGCCAAAGTTAAATGTGGTATGTTCTACGTTTATTCAAAAATCTTTAAAACAGATAGATACAGATAGATGGATTACAAAAGATACTGTAGGATTCTTTTTACGAAATTAAGCATAAGTATTCAGTAATATCAGTGTAATACTCTTTTCATTAACTTGCTCTCTTGTAGTGCCTGATATTTATAGTTTTACTATTGTATTACTTTGAACAAATCCTGTTGGAAACTCAGGTTCCAATACTACTTTTACTTTCTTTTGGTGTAAAAACTTTAAGTGAAATCTAGTACTAAGAAGTAAAGAAAAATAAGTATACAGGAATGCAACACTTCCATCTTCCTTATATCAATTTACGATTTTTATGGTAGTAAATATGCAGAATGCATCACAAATGTTAATACTTCGTTGCTGAGCATTAACATGGTCCCATTATGGCTTCACATAATTATACTTTTATCATGTGGGCTTCTTGCCATGTCTTCATAGCCCAAGACCCTTTACCTTCTAAATTCAATCTATGACAGAATCTTATTACATGATTTGATTTTAATCAATTAATTGAACTTTTATTTAATATTAAAATAAAAATGAAAAGTTTTGATACTTATTGCTAAACTATACAGTTTTCCTTGTCTATACAAATAAATAAAATTGGAGTGTCTGTTTGTAATATTAAAATAACCGCTTTTTACTTAATGCATATGTATGTATACACGATACATGTACCAAAAATGTAGTAAAATTTTTTTTGTCTGCCTGTCTGTCTGTCTGTCTGTTTGTTTCGGGTAATCTCTGGAACGGCTGGACGGATTTTGACGGGACTTTCACTGGCAGGTAGCTGGCTGATGACCCGGGGAGTAACTTAGGCTACTTTTTTTAGACTAACTTTGTCCCGCGGCGTTACTCGCGGTAAAACAATAACCGCGGGTAACACCGCGGGGTTCAGCTAGTTATTCTCTAAATTTCTTTATTACTGCATAGGTATTTCCAGTAACTCTTGTTTTTTATAATCACTATGGTTAACGGTACAAATAGAGATTTAGTTTCTGTTTTTCATTAAATCCTTTACACAAATACCACAGAATTAATACTTTGGCTTGGTGTTTCCTTTTTTATATATTTTAGTATCAAAATCGTGTAGTAAATAGCACATGCGTGAGAATTAAACTATATAAATGTTAATAAAGCATAAAATAGGTTTACTTTCGTGTGAATTTAGGAGATGCCAGGCGCTGCATTATCACCAAAGCAGATAGTTTCCTCAAAGATTCAAATTCTAAGGTTTTTTTTCTTATTATAAACTAGCTGAACCCCGCGGTGTTACCCGCGCTTATTGTTGTACCGCGAGTAACGCCGCGGGGAAAAGTTAATCTAGAAAAAGTAGCCTAAGTTACTCCCTGGATCATCAGCTACCTGCCAGTGAAAATCCCGTCAAAATCCGTCCAGCCATTCCAGAGATTACAAGGAATAAACAGACAGTCAGACAGACAAAAATGGTTTTAACTACATTTTTGCTATATGTACCGTGTATACATACATATGCATTAAGTAAAAAGCGGTTATTTTAATATTACAAACAAACACTCCAATTTTATTTATTTGTATAGATTCGCACACAACTATCTACATAATCTTTATAACATACGTTTGAAATATGTCGAACTACAATACGACATTGCATCTTTACAGCAGCACGGTAAAAAAAGTTACCAAATTATGAAAACTCTTCTTAGCTATGTTAGTTACCAAGTGAAAATTGTCACGAAATAAATAAGTGTCTAATAATAAATGAACATTAAACACTAATTGATCAAAATTATTTTTATAACATTAAAATTACTAACGTAATGTAAAGGACCCATTTTTATATGGGGCTTCTTATCGATATTCAAACAATACTTAGGTTATTCGAAAGAATAAGAACTTAAATATTTGTATTTGTTACACTCACAATTATGTAAGTAATACATAATAATCATAGTGTTGTACTTTGTATGATTCGCAGTAGTGTGTGTAATCTTCTCATAATTGTATAGAAAGTATTAGATGTAGTTTTAAATTGTTATTAACGTAGAGTGGGAGCTATCCCTAGACTAGCTTACATCACAGACCTAAGTGGTTTCTAAATATAGGTACGTCTATTGATTTTTATAACTATCAAGCTTTGCTAGCGACTAGTACTTTCTGTCATTTAACTTACTAATAAAAAAAATATAAGTAGATATGTATTTAAGACATTTATAGACTTATCAAAAAATAGTCAATTGATATTTTTAAGAGAATGTTAAAGTTAATCATCATAACAAGTGTTAAATACGATATAAGTCAATACTAAAAATAACTATATTTTTCAGAAATGTCAAGATGTTTTGTAAAACATAATTAATTCTAAATATATAATGTACAAAACACTTAAAGTACTTTTGAAACATCCTAATTTTATCTTTATTTTCATATAAATAAAATAAAGATAAAACAGTACAAGTGTACAGATTTACAACTTTTCACTGGAACTAATGTTCCAGTGAAAAGTTGTAAATCTCGACTGAACTGGAATAATTGGCTTAATAAATAATCGTATTCATAAAGGTTACTTTATGAAAAAATATAAAAGATTGACCGCTTTACTCACCAGTCAGTTCAAATAAACATAAAACAAATGACACTTCACCACAAATCCAAACACTCACACTTCACGTATTTGGGCGGCAAAACTCCTCGCGAACTTTCGCTAATCAACCAAATTGTTAGCAAAGTTTTCTTTACCACGTGTTGCGTTACAGTACGCGGGGAAAACAATTTTATTTCATGGAAGCGAGGACGCGCCACTCGCTCCTCCTTCACGCAAGTAACTGACAACTGAGTGACCGTTACGTATTTTCTTGTACATATACATATAAACAATTTATTTTCATAGATGCATCAATGCGACTAATGTTCGGTACGGCGTGTCGAATATTTTGATTTGAAAAAAATAGTGTGAGAGTTCTATTTTAGAATTGCCAATGTCGCGACTCTATCCGATCGTAGATTTTGCGCGGATGGATTTAATGGTTGTTTTTAATCGGATTTATGGTATCTGGTTGTTGATTTTTTTGCGTTGATGTGTCTAGGATGTCATTTCTTGATATTTTATAAATGAGGTCAATTTAGTCGGATAATAAAGTATTATTTTAAATGTGTTTAGCAGTTTATGTAGATCTAATTATAGTATACATATTGATCTAGTATCGAAATGAACGGATGATTATGTGATTGAGCTATGTGACTGTCGTCATGTCAAAACGATGATTAACAAAAATAGCCTTAAAAAAATATCGCTAATGGCCAGATTTCCAACTTTCTTATTAGAATATCGTACTTTTTCTCCGAAAGTCATGCATCTTTGCTAGAGAAAGCTTCTCTGCTAAGAATTGAAAAGGGTAGTTTTATAGAAAAACTAGCTGCCCCGAAAAACTTTGTTTCACCGTAAAAAAAACATTGAAAGTTATGAAAAATAGATGATGGCCGATTCTCAGACCCACTGAATATGCATATAAAATTTCATAGAAATCGGTCAAGCCATTTCGGAGAAGTATTGTAACTAACACTGTGACACAAGAATTTTATATATAAGATAAAACTTTTTTAGTAAATAACCTGATCTTTTTGATGGACGAGGGTAAATGTATAATCATTACATAACAGGGGGTTTCTTGCTTTCAAAAGATACAACTAAAGGGACACATTGTCACGCAAACTTCACATTACGCACATTACATTTAAATGGACAATAGAGGGCGCTATTAACAATTGTTATTCGGCAGTTTGTGATAAAAAGCTTTTTGATGTAGAAAAATGACAGAACTAAGTATTTTTCATAAATACTACTGTAACTGGTTCCATATATACATCATGTATGTGACATTAAAATAAAATTAGTTTCAGAGATTTTTTATAGTTGTATTATTTTTCTACGAATATTCATTTCGTGATAGGAGTCTTAAGAGTCGACTAAGGGAGAAAACTATCCGGGACTGCATCGCAAAGAAAATGCTTTAAATAAGCCCCACACCGATCTTTCTGCCAGCGAGGTATAGTAGACCAATAACTCCTGTTTAAGGAGAGCTTCATCCGTAATCTTAGAGTACAGGACAGTATGACCGGTCTTCTAAAGACTATTTGATTTAAAAATAGATTTTTCTACACTTAGACACTTGCATGTTCTTTACCAGGATGTTTCTTTATTTTTATACAAGTATAAATTACTTATATATAACTTAAATAAATTTAAAAATATTAGTTTATAATATTAAATAACAAAATACAAATAAGGATCTGAAATAACCTCTTTAAAAAATAAATTGTCCCATTCTAATTTCAATCATAATGAAAGTCTGTAAGCAATAGTATTGTATGTGCAAGATATTAAATTGTTCTTTTGTGATTTCTCCTACCAACCCTAAATCAATATTAACCGATTGGCCGGGTACACACTCAGTACTTTGAAATAAAAACTAGTTTATACCTGCTGTATATCTAAAGTATGACTTGGAAAAAATAAATAGAATTTATGTGGAGAGAAAAATGAATGCAATGTTCAAAATTAATCGTAACATTGATGTATTATAAAAACATAGCTTAGTTGTATAATTCATGTATTTATTTAGAGTCACGAGAGTTGAGAACTATTAACCAACCAAAAAACGTAGAATAAAACTATAACCCGATTACGTAAAAACTTTTGATAAAATGTATGGTAGTCTATGCATGGAGTATAGAGGTAAGCAGTACAATCTTTTACGGGCGGATCAGTGAAAAGTGTCCGACAAATATAATCAAATAATAGTTCGAGAACCGACCACTGTGGCGCTACTCGAACTACTCGAGTGAGAAGAGATAGAGTCAGATAAGTTTATCGTTTTAATTATTTTTATTAAATTGTGGTTTAAAAATTAAAAACAGTTCCCTCCTAGCGACCGAGTGCAGGTACTTCCCGATGCAACCGTGCCCGTAAAGCACCTGCGTCAGTCGGAAGGAAAGAGTCCCGTGCTGCCGCCCTGTCCACTCGAGGATGACCGGCTGGAGAGCCTCCACGGCGGCAAAGCCAGCGCGTGGAGTCTCCAGTCGGAACGACCAGCGAGCCATCGTGGCTCGACGGGCGGCTTCACGCCACTCGCGTATCTCTTCGGGCGGGGGACGCATGCCACTCTCCGCCCAGAGATTGTACCCCTGAGGTAAGGAATACTATACTCCATGAGTCTATGTCACCCAAGTCATTATTATGAATCTATTAACACCTCGTTCATTAAAGTCGGTCCAGTAGTTTATCTGCTATGGTGAAACATACATACAAACATTGACTGCCAAAAATATTAGCCTTCTTTTTATGAAGAATGAATGAAGAATGAAGATAAGAATGGTCGTATGCAAAATTCGTATTTAAGTACTGTGGATTTGGCTTTTATACAAACAAGTGTCGAACTTGATATTACACGAAAAAAAGATTTGGTAACAGACTGAGTACCATTTTTTATAGCTGCACTGTGTTTTTATAAGACTTTTAAGTATGTTTTAATATTTGGAACATTACAGAAAAGTAAACAACACACATTAACAAACAGGACAGCAAATTTTTTTTTATGTTATTTTGGATATCACTCACTATGTCATCTAGTTTCAAACTAAGCAGAGCTTTTACTATGAGATATGTATTTATACATATATACTTTTTTGTAAATATATACATTATACTTAGAAAACACTCAATCTCCGAAACGTAAATTTGCAGTTAATACAAACATTTGGTCCGACCCGAGAATTGAACCTGAGACCTCAAGCAAGACTCAAGTAAGTCAGTCCACTGCGCCACCGAGGCACTCAATTGAACTAAGTAACTTTAAGTTTATTTTTTTTCGTAAAAGTAGAATAAATATGATATGAGTCCTCATTCTTCAATAAAATATAATTATAAGTAATCTGCATACTTAAAAAGTTAGAAACTATACTATGTTTAATTACGGACAGCCGTTGTATCCCAACCATTACAAAAACATGGTAAAGGAACCAAATTATGAGATCGATACCTCGTTTAATAACTAATAGATGAAGGAATCCTCGAGTGGTTTCCACCCTAAAAATAACTTGTCAATAGTTCAGAGCGCAAGCTAAACAATAGATTGACATGGTGCACTATGGAAGTTCAATGGCTTTCTGGTATAAATATTAATTCATCCTTTTTTTAATAGAAAAAAATACAAAACTTAAAATGCTTTAGAACCTATGTTCAGTAAAGAAGTATACGAAACGCAATTCGATAATTAGTCAAGATTGTTTATCCTAATTTTTTTTTATTTCCAAAACTAGTTAATTAAGAAATATAATCATGTAATGAATTAGCAAGACTAAGCTTTGTTATCATAATATTGAAAAGTATAATGAAAAAACCTGTAGAAACTAATTTCTATTGAAATGTGGCAAAAGCGAAAATAATCAAACTTTAACCTTAAAGCTACTCTAAAAAGAATCTTTGCTTTGTCTATTTTCTGTCAATTAACTTTGATGGGTTAAACCAGAAAGACCCACGTGAAGTCAACAAAATGATGCTATTATATAACAATCTATATAAAGATCAAGGTAAAGTTAGAAAGAATTAAATTGTATAAAAGTGAAGAATGAAAGAAATTTTCCAATTTTTAACGAGAAGTTTATATTTCTAACTATTCACAGTACAGATGTTCCAAAACTGTACGAGATTGACTGGTTACTGGTTCCTGCTATATTCTTATAAATCTTTTTTATTTTTCTATAATGCTAGCACCCAATGTACCTCAGACGTTATAAAGGTAAGTCCAGCTAAAACCAAATGACCAATCGATACAGCTTTAATAATTGATTCTGCCGTGGACGGTGTACCACATTTACTTTTACATGTCTTATCGATCCAAAAGGTTGCTATTACAGACATTACTATGCTTGTGAAGGGAAAGGAGGTATAATTATAGGTAGGGGTTGATAAATAATTGTATGAATTCGGATAGACTTTGACACCTTGTCACAACATACGGCATTTCGTTGCTAAGGCATTTAGAAGGGCGTGAAAGGAAAATATTTGTTTTTACGCGACTACGCCCGAAGGAGGGTTGTGTTTTTCAAGTGTTTTTTGTAATTAACACAGAATCAGACAGGGAAAGTAATAAATGTGTAAGAAGGCATGATGTATTAGATAAGTAAATTAAAGTAATAATAATAGCTTAATACAAAATATGCCTTCGGGCATAACAGTTTCACTATATTTCTTTTATAAAGTTCTATTTAAATGTAGGCTAAGAAATGTGCGAGTATTAAAACAGTTTTAGTGGGCAGATACTAAATCTAGATATAGGTATTGGTTTCAAAAAAAAAGGAGTGAAACAAACGGAGATTTAGAGAATATGCTAATAGCCTTGGTTTTAAAATATTTCACGCTCAGTGAATTATTTTATTCTCTATTATAAATGGTATAAATCGAATACAATAGTTATACAGAACCACTGCAACAAAACAAAGGGTTGCTCGATGCATGTCGATAATTCTATAAATAGGAATGGCAGTTGCATTCTCTGGGCTTCTAACAATGAGTTGCTAGATAACCAAGACTGGGTGTGTTTGTAGGGCATTTGTTGACACGGAAAATGAAAAAGAAACTCTTTTTGTGTTCCGGTGTCCTTATAGCGAAAAATATTACGTTTAGATACAAATTACAAACAGATATTATAAGACGTTCTGACTTAAGATTTTTTTTTCTTGTTATTGTGTCATATGTAATTTAAAATATATAAATGTTGAAAAAGAGCCGGATGAGACATTACATTTTTTTTAAAAAAGACTACCTTAAGAATGTTATTTTTATTCCAATATTTACAATATAAGTCTCTCAAAAAACTCGCCAAGTGCGCGTCGGACTCACGCATCGAGGGTTCCGTACAAACTTGTTGGTATATTATAATATACCTTCATCCTCTGTAGCGGGGAATTTTACAAACATTCAAGGAACTGACACAAAGAACACCCAGACTCAAAACAACAATTTGCGGATCGCATAAAGTGTTGTCCCTTGCGGGATTTAAACTTGGCGCAGTAGAAAGCGACGTAGTGCAGTGACCGCTTGAACCAGATCAACCGTGCACTCAAAAAATATAAAATTTTACTATTGCTGCTGCCCAATTGATCTACAAAAAGTATGTATTCATAAAATTATTCAGATTTGTAAAGTTTATCTACTCTACAGTTTTAAGAAAATTAAATTGTTTGTCTCATTTAAGACGAAACTATTAACTTATTAATAAAATACATCTTCTTAGCCATTAGTTCAAACGTTTTACCTGAATATTAGTTTTTCCACGGAGCGACTGGCATCGGACCTCCGTAACCCTGAGGGTGAACTGAATTCGAAGGTTGAACTACTTGTCAGTATATTTGCGCACTGAGTTCCCAATAAAGATAGGTGCTCATGACAACCGGGACCGATGGCTTAACGTGCTCTCCGAGGAGCGATAATTCATAAAATACACTAGCTGAACCCCGCGGTGTTACGCGCGGTTATTTTTGTACCGCGAGTAACGCCGCGGGACAATGTTAGTCTAAAAAAAGTAACCTAAGTTACTCCCTGGATCATCAGCTAGCTTCCAGTGAAAGTCCCGTCAAAATCCGTCCAGCCGTTCCAGAGATTACCCGGAACAAACAGACAGACAGACAGACAGACAAAAAATTTTTTTGCTACATTTTTGGTATATGTACCGTGTATACATTCATATGCATTTAGTAAAAAGCGGTTATTTTAATATTACAAACAGACACTCCAATTTTATTTATTTGTATAGATAATATACAAAAATAACAATACAAGTAGAAATACTTCTGCCGCTAATTTTTAGAGACTAAAATTGAAAATATTGGCATTTGGTTTCACGAGCACTAAACGCATGCAATAAATGTCAGCTTACATTATATTTGTTTCCTTGATTTAGATAAGAATTAATAGATAGTCAATATTAATTAGATTCTGATATATATCGAATATAATTAATATTGACCATATCGAAACCTCGTTATATCGAGAAATGGGCAGTTTGATTGTCTACTTTACCACGTCCATGTCGAGACTATGAAGAAATCTCATTTTTAGGGTTCCATACTTAAAAGTAAAATGGGACCCTTTTACTAAAACTCCGTTGTTCGTCTTACTTTGTGTCACCATCTCATGGAGCGTGACAGTTAGACAGTTGAAATTTTCCCAGATGATGTATTACTTTTGCCACTATAACAACAAATACTAAAAAAACGGAATAAAATAAATATTTATGGAGGTTCCCATACAACAAACGTGATGTTTTTGCTCGATATTGATGGGCTCGGCAATAGGTAGACGTTTGAAATGAAAAGACAATGACACGGAATCCTCTGTGTAAGAGTCCGACTTGTAATTGGCCTATTTTTTTCATTGCACGTCTTAGTGCCCAAATCTACCATCACAAAAACATGATTTTACCAAAAGCGCCAGTATCGTTCAAAAGATACTGTTGACGTCTATAATTCCTAAATAAAAAGCGTAATAACACAAGAAAAGCCTGTTTCAAGTGAGTTAAAATAATTACATTAAATGGGGTTTACTCCCGGTAATGAACTAAGTAAAAAAAATTAGTCTAACATATTCAATTAATGAACGTGACCTTAAATAAGAATAGAAATAACTTATCTAATTTGTAGTCTAAATACTCAATCAATATAATAAAATAATACTTGCATAAAATGTACCTAAAAAACGGGTTGGCTTTCTAATGTCATTACGCGCCATTACACTCAAAATAATTTATTCATATTTAGCCTATATCGCTTGAATATTTTGTTCTGCATCGCTCTGGCAACCCGCCAGCTCTGTATTGGTGCATGGTCATTTTATAACTGGCATCTCGAAACTATCATATGACTGGAAATAAAGAGATAACCTTGATTCAATTTTTGATATGATAATTCTGAGCGATTGGGTGCATGTTTCACGTCTCGATGTTTTGTTTGCGACAGAGCTGATTCATCTGCGATAGCCATTCGAAGTACTTACATATTAAAATTATATTTTTAGGGATCGATCAAGCCAGAGAAGATGTGTTGATCACTAATTTCGGCGTTATCATGTCTATACTCCGCTCAGCTTCCATGGATATAGTTGAACGGAGTGTAGAAGGCACTGCATATCTAGTCTCCTCTCCGCTTTGCAGGTTACGGTACTCATCTCTTTATAACTCGAGTGCAAATAAACTGTAGTCTCTGCCGCTCATCGCTGTACATCTTGTTGCATCCACATTTTGGTAGAATTTGGGCATTAGAACAGAGCAGGACGGATCTATCAGAATTTATTCCTACAGTAGTATTCTACAATTTCTTAGGAGCAAAAGATAGCACTTATGATCACTGTACCCTTAAAATCAATCTCTTCACAAGAAAAATTTATAAAACAAAAAAAACTACATTTTTTTGTAACATTTTATATAGCTTATGTCACCTGTGTCTTTATTACAATTCTACTGAAGTCTCATGCATTAAAATCGGTTCAGTAGTTTAGGGGCTACGGTGGAACATACAAATATACATAGACAACCAAAACTATCACCCTTTCTTTTAGCATCACTGTAGTAAAAGAAAAAATCAATACAGGTCATTGACCTCTTCAGTACTTTAACACCTTATAATTTCTTACACCACCACCATCTAGGTGTGTCGTGATAAACTGAACTAAACAGAAGAAACTAAGACGAAATAAACTGACTTGAATTTAATACTATATTAACAAGCACACTGATATATGTTAGAAAAAGATCATGTCTTAAACAAAACATTTAACAAATACTTCTAATTAAATAAATCTCAGTAAGAAATGAAAACTATTCCTAATAGACGCAAACTTATACAGTGAGTGAACGAGGCAATATTTTAAATCCATAAAAGCTAGTCGTCACCTTTAAAACCTCTTTAAGTACCCGTAAAAGCTTGTTAAGTGAACATGAACCTTATTGCTCGTAAATTCTTATGCATAACCCGAAAGAGAAAATTTAGTAGACATTAGAGTTGAAAGTGACATTGGCTGTATTGGAAAATTACTAGTACTCCATTTGACATGAAAGTAAGAGCCAATAGCGAGGGTTATTTAAATTCATTCTGTCTTTTGTATTCGACAGAAAGGTCTTAGACGTCCTGTATGTATGTGCTAGTCTAGTGCATCTTAGATTAAAACGGACTAACCGTTACTGATTTTATTTCTTTGATTCTGTAAAAACATGATTTGATTATATGTAGGCTGCTACTAGCTATGACCTGAATTATTAAAACATTGATTATTAATGATAAATAAATATAAATATTTCAGACATCTAACACACAACGTCATCTAGTACCAAATAAAGCAGAGCTTGCATTATACTACACAAATGATATTAATATAAATACCTACTTTTTCTGTAACCTACATAATATTAAACATAAAAAATATTAAACTGCAAAAAAAAGCAGATCATATAAAAATTTGGCCCGATCCAGGAATCGAACCAGAAACTTCAAGCACAGCAGTCGTATACTTTACCACTGCACCACCGACGCAGTATATTATTTCATTATTTTGAACTTGTGGTTACCTTAGTCGAAATTGCCCTTTCTTCCCCCTGTTTCTGGGGGAGAGTTTGTAAAAGCAGTGTGAATGGGTAGCGGTAGTCACTTACCATCACCAGCTATTTATCCCCTTATACCATAAAAAATATTTAACATTCTCGTAGTGTTTCAAATATTCGCTTATGGTTAACCGAATTCGAAGATTGAACGAGTTGTCAGTATATTTGAAAGCTCTGACTACCCAATTACAATTGCCAAAGATGTTCATGACAACCGAGACCAAAGATTTAACGCACTCTCCAAGGTACGATCGTGAAAACCACTAAACGTAAATACTCTGGACTGTAATTAGGAATTAATTGTAAAAAAAATCTAGCAAAATTTCGGCCCAAGAATCGAACCCGAAACCTCTTGATCGGCTGTCACATCTCTAACCACTAGACCAACGAGAGAGAAAAACAAAAAAAAAACACTAATTTGAAGGTTATAAAAGTTTTTTTTTTGTACATCCATAAACGTTTACTATCTTGATATAAGATCTCGTTTAGGAAATGGATATTTTCAAAAGAAAAATAAAGGCAATATATTAAGTAATCACTTCCCGCTTCATGATCTCGACACAGAAAATATATATTTGGCCTTATATTTTCTCTATCACACATTCTTATTGAGGAAACAACCAAGTGTTTGAGAAACGATCGTTGACGGAGCATAGTGATCAGGAGGCAACAACATCCTGTTGGCAAATGGCCAGTTCCCAATAAATAAATACGGGTTAGGCAGAGAAATGACGTTTGGTTCAAAAGATTCCATTTTTGAAATTGACTGTTTTGTTTTTTTACAGCTATTGACGATTTGAGTATTAAATGATATATTTGTCACCGTAAGATTGCAAAAACCGTTAGATTACAATTTATCTCGCCAGATTTCAAACAGTCGAAAAATTGTGAACTGAAATATACTGATTACAATTTAACGTATTTTCTAACTTTTAAACTTTCGCGTTCCATGATATTAACAAATATTTTTACGGGAATTAACGCGATCACTTATTAAAAGGTATCACATACCTCTGATTTGCCTGACGTTTCGACCAGGTTGCACTGGCCGTGGTCACAGGCTGACTGGCTCCGCGGCGCACGCCCTCCGTCGTTTTATGCGTGAAGTAGGAAACGTCAGGCAAATCAGAGGTATGTGATACCTTTTAATAAGTGATCGCGTTAATTCCCGTAAAAATATTTGTTAACGTATTTTGTTTATTAGTTGGATTATAATCTATCGAAGTGAAACCGCCAAATTGTGGTATGCTATGCGACGAATTGCATCTCGCGCGCTGATTGGTTGAATAGCATATCTCCTGCACAGTTGATAACCTATCGCAAGTTTACAATCTCGCTAGGTAGATTGTAACGTAACGGTTTTTATAATCTTACGGTGACATACATATCGCAGCTAGCTTAATTAACCGTTTAATCTACAGCCTTCCTTAGTTTTTCACTAAACAACACCGTTCAACTAGCAGTTAGGTTAGGTTTTTTTTTCTTTTAAAACAAACGTCTAAATTTTCTTTCATAAAACAAAACAATTACCTAATCTTTCCCTAGTTATTCCATACATAACACGGCCACTAGTTGAACGGTGCCCTTTAGTTGTTGATTAAACAGCTAATAAATCTAGTACATATGTACGATGTTAAATTTTTTGTAGAATAATTTATCAGGAATAAATTCACAATAACTTTACACATGTTACACAGCCATCTGATTCCAAACAGTATATAGTGTTAGTGGCCATAGGCATAGGTAGTAGAGCCGCGCTGATTTCAGCACAAAGGGGCCGGCTCGACCGGGGCGGTACTATCCTCGCATAGAAAATCAACGTAAAATGACAGCATTCGTGCTGTCGTGTTTCGTTGGTGAGTGCGTGACCAGAGGTCCAATGGTGCAGAAGCATCACTAGGCTGCCATAGTGTGAGTCACCATGCTGTATTGTTGCATTGTCTGTATCCGCAATGAGTATGGTGACCACCACTCTTAGATTCTGCTTATGCTTTCCATCAGGCAGAGAAGAGTCATTTCGGCAGGCAATAAATAAAAAATAAAAATTACTACTACTGTGTATATTTTAAATTACACACAAATTGTAATGTACAATTAATATAAGATATTGATGTTCTCCTAGCCGATTACGGCCACTGCGGCCAGTCTCAACAGAGACCAACCATCTACGAAGGCAATAATATCTATATAAACTCCGAGCTGTTGGCCCAACCCGGGATTCGAACCCGAAACCTCTTGATCAGCAGTCACATTCGTCAACCGCTAGAACAACGAGTTAGTTTGCCTTTTTTAATATTGCGAGGCAATATTAAATATTATACAATTACTAATCTCGTATGGGAATCTAGTCTACTACCTCCGGTTTGGCAATAAGGATCATTCATCAACATTCCAACAGGCAAAATTATAAAATTTCAATATTTTTAGCAGCTTTATACAAATGTAGATATCTAGCTAATATGAAGGTTACACTACTCTAGATTTAATATTTGTGCTCTTAAACGACACAACGAATTACTTATAAAAAATTAAGGAAATAAAGGGTCTATTTAATATATTAACTTACCTCAACTGACTTATTTTGACCTGAATTAGTTAAATGCACAAAAAAATGCGTCATGAAACTGCAAAAAAAAAAAACCTCTTTGCGTTTGCAGCGCACGCTTTTCTAAAAGAACTTCCAGTACGGTAAATGGTATTGCAGAAACATAAATCGCTGTAAAATACACTAAGAAATATATTCAGAATACTTGTGAAACTTTGTTTTAATATTTAAATTTTCTTTGATTTTATGTAGAATTATTATTATCATTTATTATTTGTTTTGTGAAAATAAAATCTTGTGCAACCAAACCAAAAGTAACCGAATCTTAGATTATAATGATATACATAATAAGTTTTATTTCGCGAATTTAATGATTTGCAACAGCAGGCATGGCTTGGCTGAAGGCCAAATAGTGACACTCTGTACCGAATGAGTGACGTAAGCACATGGATTGTTAGATGATAATCATGAAACATTAGTAACACACTGACACACTGTTTGTACTAATAATAATAATAATAATAAAGCTTTATTTAATTCCATGCATTGTACATACTAAACGATTACAATCGGTAACTTTTTAAACTATAATTCAATTGCATACATATTTTACACTTAGATGAATTTGATTTCTAATTATAAATTTTTATTTATATATTTTATATTTTTTTTATTACACTTAAATAAATTTGATTTTCAATTATAAATGTTATTTTGTATTTATTTTAATTATTAGTTGCTTTAATTATCTACTACCTAATTATTTAATGCATGGACCCCGTTCGGGTAAAAGCCTCCCCCAAGAAATACCATCCTTCTCTGTCATTATATTTTTGATCAGAAGATATCTTCTCTGTCATGGTCTCACATTATGGGTGCAAATGTTGACGGTATATTTATTCGTTTTGATAATTGTTCTTGGGGGGTTTTGGTCGAACTCTCCCGCGGTGACCGGCCGTACTGGGAGATTAGGTGTTGGAAGAGGGTCCGATCTTGATTGCTATGCTGTGTTGTGGTCTGATGTCTTCAATTGGCGTTGAGTTGATTCTGTCTGAGTGAAAATTAGTTTAGGCTTTTGTATTATATAGTTTGTCATGTCCCCTTTATTTTTCTTAGGTGGTTGTTTTCTAGTCTGTTGAACATTTTGGTTGTCAGGGTGGAGTGTCTCCGGGGACTCTGATAGGTTTCTTTTGCTTGACTGTTTTTGTGGGGATTTTTTATTGCTCAGTATAATAATTTTGTCGTATCTTATAAAAGCGGTGTTTCCTGCATCTCTTTCTTTCTGTAGTTGGACTTGTAGCTCTTTACGCTTAATTAAGACTTCGATTGGGTAGTCTTCTTTTAAGTAATAGGAAGTGTTTTGAAGATTATGTTTGTTTTTTTGTACTTTTAATTTGAAACCTAAAGTATTAAACGTTATTACTATCGGTCGAACTTTTTCACTCTTTTTACCCAACCTTCTAACAGCTTCTATGTTGTAAGGGTCGCATGAGATTTTTATGTATGTATTTATTATATTTATTACCATTTTTTCCAGTTCATCGTACGACTTTTCTATCTCTTCTACGCCAAAGAAGATCAGATTTTTGCGTTTACACTGTCTTTCTAGGTTGTTAATTTTATTTGATTTCTCTTCTATTTTTTTCTCCAAAAGCTCATTTTTCAGTTCTAAGTCATTGAACTTCTCTTTGAGGAGTTTGTACTATCTTCAACCATTATTATTCTCTGTTCCAGACACTGATGTTATCTATAAGGGCTTTCCTGTTAGATTTCGTTTCTCTTTTCGGTTTTTGTTGGTTAGTTTTTTAATGTGTGCTTTTTACTTTGATAATAGTTTTTACCAATGGCATCACCCATGTGTATCTCGGTTATCGCGGTAAAAAGTAGCCTATGTCTTTCCTCAAGAATCGAAGTATCTCCATGGAAAACATTGAAATCGAAAGTTTTGTCCTCTTTCAATGAGACATACTTCTGTGTGTACAGCACAGAAACGAAGATTTTATTTTATTGTCTGAAATAAAATCATTTATTCTTTAATTATTCTTTAGTTACATGAACACTTTTACAAGGTACACTTTTTTTGAGCAGATGAGTTCGGCCTTTTCTAACTGGTCTAGCCCTGACAAGAAAAGACGAAATAAACACTGGGATCATCAACTCTCTTAAGTCCAAAATTCAAAGGACATTCCATCACTATAAAAAGCAATAATTATAATTTAAGTCACAACTATATATATTTTGGTAATAATAAATCATCACGTCTGTCTTCAAAAACTAAAATTTTTGTAGTAATAACTTTATAACAGGTAGAATGTTTTGATAATGTAACCATCAGGACACTCTGAAAGTTAATCTTATTCTAATTGAAATATGCCGTCTAAACGACAACTAACAACACATATAGAATGTAATTATTATAAGCTTTATAAAATAATTCGTTAAATCCTCGTCAATGTCCTAAAGTAATTATAAAAAGTTTTCCGCAATTGAGTAAGCGAACGATGTTTTACATTTTTCTTGAAGATGAAAATTGCCGTAAATAACCATTGAGTGGAGGGTAGTGGAGCCGTACCATTTTATTCAGACGTCTAAAGAGGATAATCGTGCCGGGAAATGCTATGAATTGAATGTTTAGTGTAAAATAAAATATCTCAGTATTTACATACAAATTGCAGCTGAATTGTAATCACGAAAAAAAAACTAAATTTGTATGTCAGTGGATTTGAAGAAAAACATTTTTATCTATGTGTTAATATGTGAAACATAAACATTGTAAGCTTTTTTATGAGAATTATGCCAACCGAGAAGTATAAAATAGGACACAATAAAAAAAATAGTTATGGTCTAAATTCAACAGGCAGTTTTAATATCATAAAAAATATCGTTACGGATTATGTTTTTTGAAAAGTAGTATTATGTAAATCATTTCTTAACTGCTAAACTAAACAACTAAACATTATTTAGAGTTGATTATCTCTCTATTAACTCTTACGATATGAACAATAAAATCAAATAAAATCTACTTGTTACTTACCTAGGCAAAAATTTATGTGTAACGTACTTCCATATTTAATTGTTTAAAATGTTTATTAATCTCAAAAATATGTAACAAAACGGAAACAAGCATATCCTGACCGGTGTGGGCCGGTAAATTTAAACTTATTTTCATAGAAAAAGGGGTACCAAGCATTTATTGCGGCTATAAATTTTAAAGAACATTATTTACACAAAGCCCAGGAGACGTTAAAGACCATTTTCGAAGGAGCACCGAGCGAAAACGATTTGTGTTACAATGAATTTATGCTTTAGGTAGACCGTAACGGCCTGAGTTTGAAACGAAGGAATGCTTCGATTTCACTGCTCGTATTGTTGTGTTTAAAATGCTCACTCCTTAGTGTTTTAGAACAATAAAAGGCTGTATTGCTTTAACGTGATTTATGGATTTCATTAAAGCAATTAGCCCGATGGTTTGAGTATGTAATTGGTAAGAAAGCTGACGGTGGTGAAGATCTCCTAGTAACAATTATATTGAATCCGTACATATAATGTAATATGTTAGGTCATCAGGATACAAGCGTCTGGGTTGGCTGGTAGAGAGTGCCTAAAGCGGTTAGTCCACCGATATACATAAGCGCATAAAGTTGAAAATAAACTAATAAAATATTTCTTAAATCAAACCATAATTATTGAAACTAGATTACAAGAACAGAGGCTTTATATGTTTATTTGAACAGATCAGATACTAAAATATGATAGAGGAGAATGTAATAAAATTACATTTTATATGTCATGCGGGTCTGTAGTTGTAGATATAATCTTATACCTGAAAATAACAAAGAGTTACCATTTCGTAACGAAATGAATGTGAACTATACTAGTTAAGGGTCACCTCACTATCAGTTTCATATACTTCTCCCTGAATATTACAAGCTTGTTGTTAGAGGTGTGAAAAGACCAAGGCGTTATTCAGTGCGACGCGGATGTCCGCGACGGATGGTAACTACAATGTATGAAGCCTATACAGCGCGTTCTGTACTACGCGGAGTTCTCTGCGACGCGGACGCCATTCCTATCCGTGCCACTCTTACGCGCCGCGGACGTTCGCGCGTGGACACCTATTGCTCGTAACCGTGGTATCACTATATACTTCACCAGGTATGACATTGTCACATGACGTCATCATCGGCACAGCTAGTTTTTTTAGTACAGGCACACGCCATACCAATACCCACTTTAGTATACTGTAAAGGCCCATCTTAAATGAAAAAAAAAAACACAATTTTATATTCTCTTTTATTGATTTTTCATTGCTCCCATTGATTATGGATGGATTCGCCGCTATAATGCGAAAACGTTGTGCTTCCATGCTTGTGCGCCTGCGTTCCTCCTCCAACAGCATCCTAAATGTTTTTTCGGATAGGTGGGACTCCCCCCTCATGTCCAGGTGGTTATACATCCACACTAAATAATATTTTATTAAACTAACACTAGGTTAACTCATTCAATGTAACTAACAAAATATGGATGTATCAATATTGATAAGTCCGAAATAAATAATTTGAATTGAATTGAATTGGTCATTTCTCGTAGAATCTATGACCATTTTTGTTTAGTGCCTTTTTCATTTTAATTTTATGCTAGATTTCCTCATGCACACATATTATTCTCCAAGCTGTTGTGTCACATCCCTAGGATGGTACGTACGTATACGTAGCATATTCGTAGATAATTGAGATAATAAACCTTATTAAGGCAGGGTCGGGTTTGTTATAGATGTTATCACGCCCTAATCATCGTCAACCCTCTTTTTGGGCGTATTTTGATGTCAATATCAGAGCTAAACTTACATATTATAATTATAAATGTCGCATACAGAATGTGAAACGTATATTTAAAAAAAAAAATATGGTTGTTTAGTAAACGCTTGTACTGCTCTGCTTATCAGTATTCAAAGTGAATGATACGAATAAATAACTATTTTCAGACATCTAACAGATAACGCCATCTAGTCACAAACTAAGCAAAGCTTGTATTTTTCTACTAGACAGCTGATATAAAAAAATACTTTTTAGTAAGTACAAAAAGCATATGTCAAACTTGGACTTCGAAAGTGAGATTGACTGATAGAACTTATATACTTATTTTATGTAGATACATACATATTATACATACAAAACAGACAAACTCTGAAACAAATATTTGCAAATCATAAAAATATTTGGTCCGACGCGGGACCTTAGACCTCATGCTTAGGAGCCGCGTACGCTACCACTGCGCCAACAAAAATATTATGTACTGTACGTACATGTACAAAGCAATTTAAATTTTACAAAATAATGACTTATTTGAAAGAATACAAATAAAGAAAAAAAAATTGCAAAACAGCTCAAGCCAGCCTAGTCGTTTACACGCTATGAATTTGTACAGCATTGTTTGATTTTTTTAGGTGTATATATATATTTTAATAAAATTGACGTTCTTTATTTCCGTCCAGTCCGTTCTATCCATAAAGAACAGAGAACGTCCAGCCAGATGGACTTACTACAAAAACAAGTAAAATTTTAACAAAAATATATCTTGAATGCCATCATCATATCTTAGTGTCCATATCACGGCACCACCGTTGGGATATCCCCTTTTTATTAAAAAAAGAATCATCAAAATCGGTTCATAAACGACGAAGTTATCCACGAACACACATAAAATATATATATATATATATGTATACGGTCGAATTGAGAAACCTTCTCCTTTTTTTGAAGTCAGTTAAAAAAGAAGATGTGATAGACTCGATGCTGAGGATGGTGAACTGTGTGGGTACTGTAACGCATTAAGATAGTTCATGATATGACTATCTTTTGCGGTGTTCATTATCCAATCCAGTCAAAGTGCATTTCATTGCCTATGATAGCAATAGATAGCGTGGTAAAGAAACTTATTTTTGACATGATAACATCTTTTGAACCGGTGAACGCTGGCTGCACGCACGAAAAAGCATGACTCGTTGTCACGTTACGCCTGAGCCGAGCGTGCAAGCGAGAGCCCGGAGCAAGCGATAGAGAGGCACGATCGGCCTAAGCGTTCGGCCTGTGACGCATATTTTTCATCAATGTTTTCTTATGACGTTATCACGTAAAATTATCGTCCGTAAACCGACTTTATAGACAACCAATTTATTTATTAACAATTATTTTAACGGGAATTAACGCGATCACTTATTAAAAGGTATATTACATACCTCTGATTTGCCTGAAAATATACCACCTCGCTTTTGCTGCGCAGTCGGATAAACACCAGAATAGGAGAACATCGGTTTGCTTACAGAATAGGGACACTGTTAGTGTGGTATGTGACGGTACATGGCGAAACAAATTTATCAAAAATATCGAAAAAGGGCGGGTGGTCGAAGAACCTTCTACTTCGCGGATTCGACGACGGAGGGCATGCGCCGCTGAGCCAGTCAGCCTGTGACCACGGCCAGTGCAACCTGGTCGAAACGTCAGGCAAATCAGAGGTATGTAATATACCTTTTAATAAGTGATCGCGTTAATTCCAATTCCGCATAAAACCAATTCATTTTTTACATATAACGATCAAATGCAAATATGAATTGAAATACTTAAAAAAATATCCTTTTACAATTTAATTCAGTGACATATTAAGTATAACACACCTGATAAAGTTTTAATAACATATTTGTGGAATTTTGTGGCAAGGTAATGTTATTTGGTCCCATTATTCTCTAGAGTTTTGAAATTTAGGTCCCCACTTTAATGCGAGGGTCGTAGATTGCGGTTGTCTGATGCCAAGATACTTTCCAAAAAGTGTTTGAAAGGATTTATTTATAAATTCTCTTACATAAGGTAGACTGTCTCGTTGGCGCAGTGGCAACGCAACTTCTGTGTATGAGGACTCAGGTTCGATTCCCGGATCAAAAAAAAGTATAAAAGTATTCTATCAGTCAATACATGTAGCTTTCATAGTACAAGCTTTGCTTAGTTTGACTCTAGATGGCGCTGTGGGCCGGATGTCCGAAAATAGGCGTCATATAATTTAATATTCGCGTTGTTTAGTTTTACATGTATAGCCAAGTAATTTAGAACAATTTAATTACATTGTTTAATGTACTTACGGACATATGTTTAATGACTTTTTAAAATGAATAGCTTATCTTAATATTTTATAAAAAAGATAAATAATAAAGAAGTTAAAATAATTTTTAAGCTTATAAAATTTAATTTGCAGCTTTTCTAAATATATTTAAAAACGATTTATCATGGAAAAATAAATGTTAGTAAGAAAAACTTTCAAACCACCTTACCAACTGTTTTTTTGGGTTACAACTGAGATAGGTACCTAAAATAAGAACGCACCTTTCTATATCACATTAGTACTTATAAAAGAACATCGGTTCCTAATCAAATAATATAAAAACAAAGATAGCAATAAAAATCAATTCAAATCCGTATGTACAAAGTCACATAATCTTCAATAAGAAAAAAAAATGTTCAGACTCGTAGAGCCCTCTCGAGCCGTTTTTATCTATTCGGGCGAGGCTACGCGACGAACCCGGTCCTCTGCAAAATTTAATCCGGGGATAAAGAGTATCGCTAGCCAGTATTCCCTGGTATATTTTTGGGTATATCCTGGGGTATATCCCGCCTAGTGGTCACATGGGGGATTTGTTTCCCAACCTTCTCTTGAAAATTTTCTTTTCACAATTGCTGTTTTTATTCTGTCGCAGTGAACTTAATCTACATATTTGTGCAGCTAGGAGTTTTTGAGTGGTTTTATTTTGCAGTGTAATACAGTTTTGTACAGATTATTTTGTGTATTTGAGGTGTTTATGTAATTTTTGTGTAATTTCAAGTTTTTTTCATTTAAGTAGTCTTTATTATTCAAGTTATTTAATCATCTAGTATCGGATTCGTGATGTTGGTATTCAGTTGGTCAAATATGAAAATTTTGCTCTTTAGACCTTCCACTTTCATGTATCTTCTACAGAGGTAACCATAGAACAGTTCCTACCTAGTTTCTTGCCAGTTCTTCTTGGTACGTTACTGAACACTGGTACGTGATTTTATTTATTTTTACTAACACACAGCTAGTTTTCAAACTAAGCCGAGTTTGTACTATGAAAGCCATATTGACTGATAGAATACTTATTTACCTTTTTTTACAAATACATAGACATAGAAAATATCTGTAGATCTCATAAACACTTGGTCTGATCCAGGATTTGAAGCCGATACCTCAAGCAGCAGTCATATATACTACCACTGCGCCACCGAAGCAGTAAATATAATGTTTTGTGACCTCTGTATGAAGTTTATACGACATAAATGCTATTTAAATTTGAAAGAATTAACATAAATTATTTTCTAAGAAGAGGCTTATGTCCTATTAAAACTGTTTATGATGATGATTAACACTAGTTTGTTGTCAGTCTATGGTGACTCGTTTAAGCCAAGCCGTCCCATTTTAGCTGAAGCATGATTCTCTCACTATTAATATAATAAGTTGGGTAACTTGACTGCACAGATGGCATAGTGATTTGAGTGATCACTTTACCACTTTTTACAGTGTTGAGGGTTGAAATCCTACATGGGACAACAATTTGTGTGATCTATAAGTTGTTGTTCTGAGTCTGGGTGTCCTTAATGACCTTTTCATGTGTGATTATCAAGTTCCTCGCACACACACACAGGATTCGTTCCTAGTTCAGGAGTTGTCTTTAAATATATGTATATATTATTATACATATTAGTAACTACGTTGAGGATATGAATAAATTATACAATATAGCTGTTGCCCTTAGCGATCGGTCTCAACAGAATACATAATACGTTTTATTTAGAAAAATAAAACTTGATTCTAAGAATTAGACGAGCTAAGTCAAGGATGTCTGCTATTTTAATTTAAAAATAAAACATATTATTACTAATCATTAAAACGAAGAGTAATATTAAAATCAAATATTAAACATTATTGAAATTACAGTTTTACATCTCGAGAATTTTCATTTTAAAATATTAATTTGATATCCCATAGTAAAACGAAACATAAGTTTTCAAGTATTCAGGTTTCCTCATTATACATATTTTCCATTAAAGAACATGCATGGCATAATTAGTTAACTGATAGAGAGTGCCTTCGGCATTAATTTCGGTATTGTATCAATTCACTGCTGGAAAAACAAATGAAAGTTTTACTTTAACGCTGTAATCAAGTGAATTTATTTGGTACCTAAGTTTTAATTCTTCACATAGGTATAAGTTTTATCACAAATAAAGCGTAATTGCTACACTATAACACTGAAATAACACTTGTATCAACTGTCACAGGTGTGAGAGGATGAAACTATATTTTAAGGAATATAATTTAAACTATTACTTACAAAATCTACACAAAGATTTAATTTTTTAATCTTTATAATAAATAAAATTGGAGTGTCTGTTTGTAATATTAAAATAACCGCTTTTTACTAAATGCATATGTATGTAAACACGATACATATACCAAAAATGTAGTTAAAATTTTTTTTGTCTGTTTGTTTGTTCCGGGTAATCTCTGGAACGGCTGGAATAATTTTGACGGGACTTTCACTGGCAGGTAGCTTATGATCCAGGGAGTAACTTAATCTACTTTTTTAGACTAACTTTGTCCCGCGGCGTTACTCGCGGTACAACAATAACCGCGGGTAACACCGTGGGGTTCATCTAGTTTTTAATATATTCAATTCATCGATTATGAGGTTGAATGGGCGCAACAGTTATATTAATAATATCTAATAATACACATTACGCTTACTAAAACACCAAAATAAGGGCTTTAAAGTACACAAAGGTATCCATATCTACGTCTATGATCGTAACTTTTCTCATTAGTATATTGTAATAGGAAAAGTTATGACATAATGATAATAAGTAGACACAGACGAATTTAGAACATCCTTTAGGCGTACGGTAATCACAAGTAGATACATTATTATGGATCAATATAGTCGAGAAAACTTCAAAATAGTTTATCAATTGAATGCCTAATAAAGAGGCCCTAGTTTAAAATTACGAACTACAGTTCTGGTTAATAGGATGTAAGTTTGGCTTCGCTTGTTGCAAACTTAAGATATTGTTTTACTTAGGTACTAACGTGATGTGCAGGGTAAATTTTCTGTGAACGTAACTTACAAAGTATTTCATATTATAAAGCTAACGATTGGGTTTATATATAGGTAGACTCATTTTATAATTTCTGTTTTAGCTATTACGAATCTATAGCCTACTTTATCTACTTAAAGA
Source organism: Spilosoma lubricipeda (assembly GCA_905220595.1). Taxonomy (NCBI): domain Eukaryota; kingdom Metazoa; phylum Arthropoda; class Insecta; order Lepidoptera; family Erebidae; genus Spilosoma; species Spilosoma lubricipeda. The sequence goes on along the minus strand of HG992281.1, from coordinate 18,065,459 downwards.
ATGGAATATATTAAAGTTTTTGGTAAGTTGTTTTGTTTTACCGTGTGGAGCCCGCCGTAGGACGGCAAAAATTTCTTCTTCATAAATATAACTGTAGTGTAGGACGTCCACAAGCCAGGTGGAGTGATGATCTGCGCAAGATGGCTGGCAGGAGCTTGATGCGAGAAGCCCCTCGAACCAAGTGGCGCGAAATTGGAGAGGCCTATGTCCAGCAGTGGACTGCGATAGGCTGATGATGATGATGATGATGAAATATAACTGTTTGGACTTTCGCAACTTTTACACATAGTTTTTGTTGCATAGTAGGATTTTCAGCGGACAGTCTTTCCGTGATCACGAGTGATATAACCCATTCGACACCTCGGGACATATTATAAAGTATCGTAAGTTTTCTTCTTCGAATGTCTTATCGAATCCCAAACTAGTCGGTACTCACAAGTTACACAAGTTATGATTAAACCTATATTTTAAATAGATACCAGTTCTTCTTAAAATTTAAATCATTATAATGATTCCTGGATACCTTCTTTTAAGTTACATTTTATCAAAGGGAGTCAATAAACCACATTTCACACGCAATATTCTAATATAAATTTTCGTACATCTAATACCATATTTATTTTAAAAATAACAACCCCAAACGGTATCTGTGCAGTAATATTTTAAGCCAATTAAATTTTATGCGCTCTTGTCCTCCTGACACCGTCTCCAGGCTACAAATTATTTATGATATTTCCAGGAAATAATGGAATTATTTATTCGAAACCAAGACTACGTTGTATGGTAACTGTACCTGCCATCCATAAAATTTTTATTACAATCATAAAATTGAGCGTATGCATTGCCGTGGAAATTGCAAAATACAACAACATCTGTGGTAGCAAATACGTACAATAATATACAATTATTTTGGCTAGACGGTCTGTTGAATTTCAACCGTTTCATTGTCTTATTTTTTTATGTATAGGCCTGCCAAAATGACTACTCTGCCTAACGAAAAGCATAAGCAGAATCCAAGAGTGGTGGTCACCATACTCATTGCGAATGCAGACATTGCAACAATGCAGCTTCTGCATCATTGGGCCTCCGGTCTCACCCGCAACAACAAAACCCGACAGCCCGAACGATGTCATTTTAGGTTTAGCAAGCAAAAAGCAATTAAGAAATACTACTATTGCAGTGCAGGTTCTTAAGTAGGTCTTTCACCAACCTCGATTTGAACATTTCTTTTCTGGACTCATATAGTTTAGTGCAGCTATAATTACGTATTTTTTTACTTAATCGTACATATGTATAGTTTGAAAATTTAGAGATTCAAAATATCTCTCGTATTTGTTTAAAATGTTATGTAAAATCATTACATATTTGCTCGTAAAGGGTCTCTTATTTCACCAATTTCAATATCGTAATGTATCTCATTTCGTACTTTAGCGTTATTGTAACATGAAACGTTTTTTTTAATAAATTAAAACTCACGGTTTATCAAGATGCTCGAATAGTACTCTTTTAAATATTAGCAAAGAGATTTAATGTCAGAAAAGTGGTTAACATTTTATGAATAAAATTAACTTTTAGAAATAAATATAATAAATAAACATAAAACTTTTAATTTAATTAATTTTGAAAATAAAATTACAACCATTTGTCTGTGACAAAAACACAAAAATATTAATATACTTTATTAGTAATACTGGCTGTTTGTGCCTTTGCCTAAAAAAAACACAGATGCGCGCGCATTGCTCATTTGTGAACCATTAAAAATTATTCCGCGCGCTTTTTCTTTTCGTTGTATTTTTTTTATTTAAATTAAAAATTACGTCAAGTAGTAATGAATTTATTAATTCGACACCATCAGAAGTCTCAGAGGCAGCGAAAAAGGCTACTCCAAGCCTCTTGCCCGAAAAATCGACCTGTACTGTAACTTACAGGCGTATCAAATTTCCATAATATGGAAAACAAGCAAATATACAAATTCATTTTCAGAAAGCGTGTTTTGAGCCTATTTCATGGAACTTTCTCAAAAATATAAGTCAAGCTCCTTGTGGTGCTACTATTCAATGCTAAAAAGCACCGTGAAAACAAAACATGGTATTGACATCATATTCATACTCCAACTTGCTGGCATTTCTAAAAAGATGCTCAGATGGTCATGTGAGTAAGAAGCCGAAAGTATATTCGGCTGATAATGTCAAGTAGTTCCTAAAAGAAGCTCCGGATTGCCGATATTTGGCAACCAAGGTCAGTTGAAACTAAATTTTTGTTATTAACTTCTTTCACTTTCGTATTTGTTAACAATATAGGTGTTTGTACGCTGTATTTATCCCTTTTTACGGTGTACTAATATTCGGTATAAATGGTGTATGTAGACGTCAATAGTTGGCAAACATCACAAAAACCAAAACCGAAAACCATGGGCGGATTCTTTTTGTCCAGGTCAAAAACACAAAAAATAAAATACCAAGATGTTTATAACACAGGGGCCTTTTTACGACATAGTGAAAAAATACGAAGCGATTCGGGTTTTTTAAAAATTATTTAACTGGAAAATGCACTAGTCAACCCATTGGCATTAATAAATTTGGAGCAATGCCGAATCAAATTACCACTCTTAAATTCGGATGATTCACATGAATACACAGGACACAGTTTCAGAAGGTCCTCGGCTACATTACTCGCCGATTCAGGTGCGGACTTATTGACACTAAAACGCCACGGCGGGTGGCGGTCGAGCACTGTAGCCGAGGGCTACATAGATGACTCGATGAGAAATAAAGAAGAGATTAGCTCCCGCATTACAAGGAATATAAATTTCGAGCAAAGTGTTGACTCTCGACCATCTACGAGCACATACGCGTACATTCCACCATCGTCTTAGCCGCCGCAGCCAACTCCGCCGCTGCCGCCGACTGCTGAACTCTGTGGTCTCGTTTTTCCTACTCTCACTCAAGAGAGTGAGAGAGAGACAGGTGAAATTTTAATTAATAATAACAACTTGACAAGCTTAAAAATGCCAACTGGCAATGTAATAATCAATTTTACAGATTTCTCAAACTTTTATAACTGCTTTAACAAGTAATTAAATATTTATTCGATCAAGAAAGCCCGAATTTTATTTATTTCCTCGCAAATATGTTATAAAACGTCGTATGACATACGTGCGCTTTGATAATTATAATTACAGCCTCAGCTTTCTTGTAGCGTTCGCCTGCGGCTCGGTCTAGCAATATCGCCTCGGTTGTAATTTTCAACTTACCGCACTTATATCATAATGTACTATTACTCATCGTGTAATACATTATGTAAAGGAACATTTGACATGAATACGTACGTATATAAAAATATGGGATCTTAAATAGGGCTGTTGAGCCTAACATGAGTAAACGGAAGAGTGGGAAAAGTTTAAATTGGCTTTAATGATAATCATTTATTTCAAATCCAATATTCAAAGAGGATTCTCACGTATTTGGTGTATTAACTTCTTAATGTTCATAATCTATTCACGGTTATTTTATAGCCTGCTTCCTTTGTGGATTAATCCTCTTCTTTAAGCAGTCTTTCCACCTTTCTTTTATTAGTCCGTTAGATATTGTATTCACACTCAAAACTTTCATTTTTCGCATCATTTTACTGCTCTCGTCAAATTTCATACTAAAACTAAGGTACCATATTGAGATTCTTAATGTTAATGTATATAGTATGGTTCTACATAATATCAATTAATTTTTAAACTTTCGCGTTCCATGATATTAACAAATAAATATTTTTACGGGAATTAACGCGATCACTTATTTAAAAAGGTATCACATACCTCTGATTTGCCTGACGTTTCGACCAGGTTGCACTGGCCGTGGTCACAGGCTGACTCTCAGCAACTAATAAAGTCATTAAAATTATAAACTATAATCCGTTCCATAACAAATGATGCAGATGACATTACTTAAAATATTTTAACAGTGGTGAATTATTATTGATGTCTAATTGCTGATTCAGAACCTTATACATTTAAAAAACGGTCCTAAATGTTTAATGTATCTGTATATGTAATGCAAGTCCATGACCTGGCACTTAGACCAGTGTAATATGTTCTCACCTATATATGGAGACTTGTTGCTAGCAACTTTACATATTTGTATATTTGTATTAACCATTTATTATGTTTATAGTCTGTAAGCTTTCTTCAATAATAAATAAATAAATCTGCTTATGATTAACAAACCATAGTGCGATTTAGCCCTTGAATAAAACGCAATCTATCGAAAGCAATATTTTACTTATGATCTATCAGGAAATTGTCTTTAACACAAATTACCCTAGGGTAAGTAATTTACCAATACACATATTCGTTAAGTAGTTAACTACTTAACGTTTACGAACTTACTCAAGTATATAATATGCCTCTATAAGATTTAACTTCCCACATTGTTTTCAGTAAGTACTTGAGGATGTTTCTTGTTGAAACCACAAAATTTATTGTTATGCGCAAACACAATCTGAGCTAAGAAAATTTAGGTATAACGGAAGTCGGGCTTTTGGACTGATGCCGAGCGGAATGATGTCGTCTGAATTCTGGCGAGCCCACAACAGTCAGGTAAATAAGTCTGCCAGTAAGTGAGCCCACACAATAGCGCACGGCTAATTTATTAGACAGCGCTTAAAGGAGGTGGGGATATGAAAACTGCGACTTATACAGTTGGTACTGATTAAATAATAACAGTTTTTTTTAGGATTTATCATTAAAAGCCTTATGTCGGCAATAATTTGAGTTTCGTTGATACTTATAGAACGTTGCGATAAATTTTAGCAATGCTACGTTAACTTTTCTGTCCCAAAAATATACTCATTTAATACAATTTAATACAATGCGTGCATCTTCATTATTAAACTAAAATTAAAAAAAAATTTAGTAGTAATCGACCAAAGGTACAGCTCCTTTATCGATAAATTTGGAAAAAAGTGACTTCTATATCTTGCATTTAGAAATTTCTTCCGACCCATAGCCAGCAAGGTACCTCCATATAGCCTATAGTAAAGTGACCTGGGATAACATTTTCAGAAAGAGCTTAATGTCGTTAAGAGACATAATGTCTCATTTTCCTACACCTGCATAGTCCATGGTTAAATCCCCATGGTCTCACAGTAACAAAATATTTAATGTCTTAATGAATTTTTAATTACAGAAATTCGTTCTTAGTGGCCCAACAATACCGGGTAGTTGGTGAAATTTACACCATCTACCTTGTGGCGCGCTCTCTTAACAAGGTTTCTAACAAACACTGAGTAGAAATTATATGAATTCACCGCGTCTAGTTATTAATACTAGTTAAAGGGGGTTCCGCCCTCTTAAAATGAAATGAACGAGCGTAATGATCTTAGCGAGTGATTTGTACGTAATCTTTTTGATAAATAACTTACAATGCTATGAAATATTATGAGGTGCAGTAAATTAAGAAATACTTGCTTGCTTCTACCGAATCGTTTCTGATATTCGTGTTTTCTGCTTACTATAATAGGTACTAAATAGTAAAATAAATAAATACTATTTTGAATAACTGCCTCGTTGGTAAAGCGGTTGGCGTGTGCGACTGCTGATCATGAGGTTTCGGGTTCGATTTCTGGGTCGAACCAAATGTTTGTATGATCTACAAATATTTGTTTCGGAGTTTGGGTGTTTTCTATGTATAATATGTATGCATTTATAGAAAAAAAAGTATATATGTATTTATATCTGTTGTCTAGTACCCATAATACAAACTCTGCTTAGCTTGGGACTAGATGGCGTTGTGTGTTACATGTCCGAAATATTAATTTATTTACTTATAATAACAAATGAAATAAACAAATCGAAAATATAATAATATGTATAAAATATTATCATCATTAACATTAATCTTTAACAGTCCACTGTTGGACATTTGCTTGTCTTTAGAAAAAAGCTTTTTTCCTACTATGTGATTCAACTACTAACCTAAAATATAACCAATAACTTTCACTATATTTGGGTAGTAGAGGATATACCTTTAAAAGTGTAACTTATTTCGTGGAGGAGGAGGAGTTTCGTGCTATTCTTCTCCATACGAATTACATTTTTTTTCACTTTTATGATCAAGCTACCAAAATGACTCTGCCTGATGGAAAGCATGAGTAGAATCCAAGAGTGGTGGTCACTATCCTCAATGCGAAGGTGGACAGAGCAGCATGGTAATCCACTCTATGGCGACCTAGTGAGATGCTTTTTCACACCCCGCTTAAAGGACCCGGGATCATAATGGATAGAAATATTTAGAAATCAAGTAGCTAGAGTCATTAATGTTACGTTTCGAAAATGCCGAAAAAGCTTATCTGAAATAAAAGCTATTTGATTTTGATTTTGACCTACCATAGGAGAACATGAAAGAAATCGTGTTAGCCAATTCATTTTATAATCTAAATATATTTAAAAAAGTTTGACTTTCTGCTTTTTTTAAATGTAAAATTGCGGTATTCCAAATTCATTCCACGCTCGTCCGTTGATTTAATCATGTTAAAAATACTTTTAAAGAATTTTCTTCACGTTTTATAAAAACAGAATTAAATGTCTCGATGCATACATACTCTACCCATCATTATATCTATCATGATTCTCTATTTATCCTTGTGGTTTGTAAAAATATATAAAATGGTCTTAAAAGTCAAACCTAGTTTACCTATATTAAAATAAATCAAGCATTTAATTTATGAAAAAATGATTATGAAAGGTTTCCTTCAATATTTCAACATCAACCGGTATTTTTTAATATGTATGAGCCCACCAAATTGAGTCTCCTTTGCCTGATGGACAGCATAAGCAAAATCTAAGTGTAGTGGTCACCATGCTCACTGCGAATGCAGACCATGCAGCAATGCAGTTTATTATGGTGACTCACACTATGGTGACCTATTGAGATTCTTCCGCATCATTGGGCCTCCAGTTTCACACTCACCAACGAAGCACAACAGCACGAATGCTGTCTTTTGTGACAGACAATTTTGTAGCAATAACAATTATTTTTACGGGAATTAACGCGATCACTTATTAAAAGGTATTACATACCTCTGATTTGCCTGACGTTTCGACCAGGTTGCACTGGCCGTGGTCACAGGCTGACTCGTCGTGACTTAATATAGCATGTAAGTAAATACTATGTTGATATTTTATATTAATACAATATAATACATGATTACGTCCAGAATAAAGAACAGTTAGCACTACGGCAGGTAACACCTTATTATAAACAAAATAGTTTAGGAAACTTTCATAAAACTGCAAAGGGACTCATGTTATAAATGTAAATTAAAACACAGTCATAAAATAATGAAAGGCACTTAAGTATTCATTTAGAAAACTAACTTTGGAAACTGATTTTGCAAAATATATAATATAAATAAAAGTAATATAAATGTTTTTTTATGGAATTTTAGGGGGCAAACGACACTTTGGGGGATGGGGAGGGGGATGGAGGCAGGGGTTGGACTATGGGCCTCCGGTATCCTTAAACACTCGGTGAAACACAGCGCTAGCACTATTTCACAACGGTTTTGAGTTGGCCCAATCATGCCGAAGAGTGGCTCTCCCACGGTAATATAGAATAGAATAGAATAGAATAATCTTTATTGTACATTAAATAATATAGTTTACATTAAAAAAAAAAATAATACTTCAATTGACTGTCCATGTACAAATGTACAAATATATTCAAGATACTGGTTCTCACCAATCTCAAACTTAATTTCGAGAGCAAGATGGTCACCTGTATCTCGAGAGATAGTACATAATAATGTACTCCGATAATCAAAATAGTATAGGTATCAAATACCTAGTAAATTTAACTAACTCTTTATTTACTATATACTATACACCAGTCAATAACAAACTTCTACAAGTTATAAGGACTCCCATTAATTATAGAGGATTCCAAAAATAAGAGAGCTCTCGAATCCCTGAATGACTCCCCTTGCTCATCATTACATCACCCCTTTTTAGAAGGGTAGGTATTTGAAATCAATAAATGAGCGGCTTACATCGAAGCAGTTTCAATCAAGGGGTGCACTATTGAAATATTCTATTTGCTTTGGTAATATGTTAATGAGAAACCGGGAAAGTAATTCATGTTTATCAAGGGTTATGCTGATCACCTAACACATTGTACAGTTAGTCTGTAAAATCAAAGAAATTATAATGCCAAAAATTTTAAAATTGAAAAAATATAAACTTTGAAGACTATTCTTTCGTCACATACAAAAATCATACTAAAATATCAATTTCCAAGTCTAGGTGTGACGTCACAACTGAACAAACGAGACAAAGGTAGTCTCAGTAGTCAAACCTTAATAATGACAACCGAACTATTGATACTAAACTTGCTGTTTCATACCTCGTGACTCAAGGGTCCAGGTACAAAGTGAACCTTAAATATTATCATCATTAACATTAATCTTTAACAGTCCACTACTGGACATTGGCTTGTTTTTAGAATAAAGCTTTTAACCTACTATGTGATTCAACTACTAAACTAAATTTAACCACACCTATTAATATTTGAATAAAACTTTCATGGGAGATATTTTCCTACACTCAAAATACTCGTAATATACAAAGCAACATTAGAAACTCCGGAAATTTAATAACAGCTACGAAATTATTAATTAAAATAATTACACTTACAAAGTACGGAACTGATAGGCGAACATACGTATACCTTATTTCACAAACTTCAAAACAATCAATTCCACGTGTAACCCCAAACGTTCAAATAGAACTTTTCAACGAAATATTTATGTACATTCAGAGCAATTATAAAGTTTGCGCCTCACTCCCAAGTTCATGCGTTATAAAGTGCCGTATTTAAGCTTAGATTAATTAGGCGAAATTTACCCCTTCAACTAAAAACATACACAATGATGTATCGACAATGGATGAGACACAGTCAACAGATTCAATAACTCAATCTCGGTTTGGTTTAAATTTTGACATGCTATAGAATTCAATAGATTTGGTTTTATATTAAAACAGAAAATGAGTTGGTTGATTTAATATAAGATTATAGATGATCAGAAATACAAAGAAATTCAGTAAAGCCATCAAGTCTTTTGCCTAGGCAGAATCTAGGCCGCCATCGCTTGCAGAAAATCCTTTTCACCTGTTACATAACGTTTTTCGTCTGTAATTTTGGATACCTATTCATTTTCACATAGTATTTTGTTTCTTTTTCTAATACATATTTATTTCATCTTTGTATATTCCCAGGATAAGTCAATTTTTATTGTCAGCTTATTATGATAATCTCTAGTTTATCAACAAAACTATTGAAACACTCGTTTATTTACAGTTGAGTATATCCATACTCAATTTATAAATTAGGAACTAACTCTGTCAGTCTGTCTATCTGTAACAATTGTATGGCTGTACTGATTTCAATGACATTTATGATGGACACATTCCTTTGCTTCTTGAGGAAGAACATTGGCTATTTTTAATTACGATAACAAACATAAACGCGGGTGAAACGGCAGGCAAAAGTGCATAATATCTTAGCGAAAAGTAGAGTAGTAATTCCATTGCACACTATCTCTTTGTATATGTTAAAGTACGAATGTTTTCGTAAGATAAGCCTCACACGCGACTGCTTTTTGTCGCATAATGCTCACGTCTTAACGTGTGAACCTTTGTATTAAATCGTTAGCTTCATGAGGGATCAGACCAGCATTGATCTATGTTGAAATAATGAGTTTGCTTAACGTTCACTTTGGAGTTCGTAGTTTTCGAGATATGTGCTTAATTAGTTTACTTTACTTGGGTGTTAGGTAGATGGTTCGCTTCTTATGCTAAAAAATTATAGCTATAAAACTTAAAGCAAAGATTTTGCATGGCAAAAGTACTAGGCGTTTTGTTATTTTGCGATAATGCTTTTCTTTACTACTAGCTTTTGTGTATATCGGATATCAGCGTAACGATTTAAGGGTTACTATTGGTCTATGACAATCATAATGTCCTTTTTTTTAAAAATAATTTTCTAATCAGTTCAGTAGATCTAAAGATTAATCCCTACACTCTTCCAAACTTTACCTCTTTATAATATTAGTAAAGATGAATTGCTTGCTGTATTCTATCTCCTTTCATCACCTATTCAATATATATTTTTTTCATTACTTTTAAAGACAACTCTCGCGTTAGGAACATACTATCATAAATGATATTGAGGTGTCTATTATCTTTTTTTTTCTAAACTGAAAATGATAATTAATAATTAATAATAATAAAAAAAATTATGATGTACAAAATTTTTACATACAAAGTTCCACCGAAAATTGGTTTGAACGAGATCTAGTAAATGGTTTTTTTTAATACGTCACAAATCGTAAACCGTAATATACCTTTAAAAAAATACACTATTATTAAAAATTAAATCGATCAAAGCGACAACGAACTACAAGAACTTTTATATTATGTTACCTGCTGTTACGGAACCCTTCATGGGCGAGTCCGCCTCGCACTTGGCCGCTTCTTTTAAATATTAGAAAGTTTACAAAACCTTCTTATTTAATCAATTTTGTTTAGTTTATTTATTCCTATTTTATTAAAATTACTTTTACAGTTTGAGTTTGTTATATACAAATAAATAAATTGTAGTGTCTGTCAGTAATTTCAATTACTAAAAAAAAACAATTACCCCTCCCCCCATCCCCTTACACATCCCTCAAAGGCCGGCAATACACTAGTGACGACTCTGGTGTTACGGGTGTCCATGTGCGGCGGTAATCGCTTACCATCAGGCGATACGTCTGCTCGTTTGCCCCTACTCTATAAAAAAAATCTAATTTTGATTCTGAAATATGTCATTCCTTAGGTTTATGATTTGAGTCCGCCGTAGACTTAATTTGATATGAACCTATATATACATATATAATACAGCTGCCCCGGCAAACGTCGTTTTGCCATAAAAAATTTTAAGGATGGGTGACCCTTACCATTTAGCGGGATCAAAAATAGATGTTGGCCGATTCTCAGACCTACTCAATATGCTCACAAAATTTCATGAGAATCGGTCAAGCCGTTTCGGAGGAGTTTGGCAACTAAAACTGTGACACGAGAATTTTATATATTAGATATTTAATATGGTATATAATATATGTATGTATGTATAACATCTAATTAGAATCGGACTACGAATAACTACACTATAAACACATTGACATATCACGTCACTATTTACGTCATCAGTCTCGAGAAACTAACCATCAATCTGTATTAATTGTACCTAGTGTGACGTCACAATGTAATGTAGTGTCTTTCGACAGGCCGAGCTATAGATACACATAAGCATAACAAGTAATTAGACTTATCTCAAATACCTACCGATATTAATTTGACTGACAGAGTGTAAGCCACTAATTCCTGATTGTGTACTTTGTATAAATAATTTCAGATTCCTACAAAATACATAATTATGGTATTTCCTTTTTTTCAATATTATTAGCTGTTAGAAATGTATATAGACTATTGAATGTTGTCTGTCTTTCTTTAAAGTAGACAACGGAATTTAATGTGGTTTTCACTATTGGAGGAAGTGATTCGAGAGGAACGTTTATATGTATACTGTAAGAGGGAAAAAATGAGAATTTCAAAGATTTCCGTACGAAGTCGGTGTCGGTCGCTAATAGGCTACAAACGCACAGGCAGGAAATCTTAAAAAATAAAGATATTTTAAACATTTATTTTTAACTTTATATTAACAAAATTGCAAAACCTTATCTAATATTACAATAATAATAAGAAAATATTTTTTCAGGTTCATTTTTTATATTCACGAAAGAGTAACATAGAATTGAAACTCATTAAACGCGGTTATTTCTTTCATTTATCCTTTATCTGTTCATGAAACAATGCATTTCAGTCAATAAATCACAACGTGCGGTCAGTACTAAACATTGATTGATGTACTCCGTACCCAATCTGCTAATAGCTCTGACCCCGATCAACTCAAGAAGAGGCAGACTCTTTTATTGTTAACCCTCTGAATGTAGTTTAAATATTTAAGGTTTACTTACCTTAATATGTGTATTTATGGATCTGTGTAGAATATACTACATATATACTCAAGAATTAAGTTAAAATAAGTGTCTAGCTTACAAATAAGCCAAATGACAGTAACTTAATGATCAAAACCATACTTCAGCCTATTTATCCTGAACTAGTTTGATCGAAGTCATACTATGGTCTTATTATAAACAGGTGTTAAAAGATTTTTCGTTGTTCCTCAAACAGTGTTTACTTTTTTTGTAACTCTCCGAAATCGACATTTGTAGATCATACAAACATTTGATCCGATCCGGGAATCGAACTCGAAATTTCAAGCACAGCGGTCTCTGTGTTCTCCCGTTTGCCTTTATATGGCATTCAAAATATGTTTTTTGATGATTGCTGAATTCAATTGTCATTTTATGAATTTCAGTTAAGGAAATACGATTAATAGTTAACAGCTGTAATAATAGATTGTAATTACATTACGCATATTTCTTTCAATCTAATTCTAGGTAATGGTCACCGATTTAAAAAAAAAAACAAATATTTTTTATAAATACACGAATATCTAGGCCAAAGTATAGATATCATTAGGCCTGACGCAATGCCGCAATTCCTATAAATTTATTTACACTTGCGTGCGAAAAAATCGGCCCACCGCCTTCGCTTCGTTTTCAAACAGAGTAAATCAAAAAATTAAATAATTGAAAAATAACGTTTAGTGGCTGCGTGAAGATAAAGCTTATAAACTTTATTTACACATACCATACACTTTGATAAATGCATCGTTGATGAAAGGGTCGCCTAAAATCAACAGACATCCTTATATTAAAAATTTAAAAAAATAGCTTTCAGACTTTGCTCTACATTTAAAGTGTATAAACATCACTCTTTTATTAAAATAAATAATTCTGGATACTTTATTGATCATTTATATATAGCTTTATGATCATTCATAAGCGTGAAATCTTTACCCATAAGGACGGCCATGGAGGTGAGAGAGGTGGAAATTCCAATGATGGAGAGACCAGCACGAAGCCCTGACCTTAATGCAATTGAACACTTATTGAACAACTGAGCTGAAGAGGAGGGTTAGGCCCAGAATTCACCCGCAGAAAACCTACAAGAGTTGAAATTTGCTATCCATAAGGAGTGGGAAGAAAGACCCCAAAAAATTATCATAACCCTAATAAGGTCGACGGAAGGCAGGATGCAAGCAAGGCAGGGCTGGCAATCTATTGATTGACCAAATTTTCAATTCTTGTATACAAAACCTTAAAACATAACCAATTTTTTTTTTTAAATTCGCACTTTTTTTTGTTTTCGAAATTGGAAAATAGAAAAATTGTAAGTGGTGTACCTAAAACATTTCTAATGAAACCTCAATTCTTTGTCAATAAACTAACATCAAAAACGTATTCTTATTAATTGTAGTTTTTAATCTATCGCGTGTAAAACCAAAGCGTCATGGGTGGGCCAATTTTTTTGCACGCAAGGGTATTATAATATGACCAAAGTTCAAGTTCCTCCAATTTGCTTCTGATTAAATTTGTTGCGGCACCAAAGACAACTGAGCTGACACGTAGGCTCGTCGACTGAATAACCCATTTCGTATTTTTATGGGACCGACTAGATTCGTGAAGAAAATATTGTAACCGACACTGGCCTTAATCAAAACATAAATTTAACGCCAAAGTTAATTAGATTTCTGTTTACTGTATTACCTAGTGGCCTGTCCTATCACAGGTCGGACATTATAGGTACTACCTTTCGTCGTCAAGTCTCGTGTTTATCTGTTTTCTTAACTCTAATTTAAACTCTAGCATTGTTAAAGACAAAATTAAATGTAAATGTCACATGTCACTATTTGATATATTCTAAGAATGGATTTAAGATATTAGAGATATTAGTTTGGTAAGCAGTTATCTTTTTAGCGACATTAAGTTATTATGTAAGTTCAGTGATAGCAGAATTTTATTAATAATGGATTTGAAAAAGTGACATAATGAAACGTATGTAAACAGAATAAGTTACCAGTTTATTTACAAGCCACTGTACAGGAAACACTGCTTATGTAAAATGAATAAAGCCCTCCGGATTTTAGTTTCAACCGGACATCCGGTTCCCGGGCATTGGTTTAAATGTCTGTAATGTTGCATCTCGAATTAATATTTCAATTCGTAATATTATATGTCTAGTACTTATTGTAATAATTATATACATTTAAAAAATATTAATTTATCGTTCGTATTTTATCTGTATTTATGTTTGCTTATTTTTTTTACGCGGTACTTTTAAACTATGCATTCTAGTTTTAATTTTTGTACTTTGTTTTAATAGTTTTTATGTCGTTGATTAGTTTTCTAATAATACAGATAGTTTATTTAAAGTTCCCTAATGTTGGTATATTATTGTCTCATTTTTCTAGCTTTCTATGAAAAAATCTGCCATAGTTTCGAGGCTTCCATTTTCTTAAGTTGCTAGCGTTATTAAACTAATAGACTCATAATATATATGTTCGATATCGAATTTAACAGACACATTGTCCTACAAATTGCGTGGTACATTATCCCGGCCCTACGCTCAAAAGTTTTTTATCTCTACTACTCCTATTAGCTAGCACAAGCGAAAATTTTTGCTTGATGGTAATAACTTGTAAAATTTGTTCCGGGGATCCCGGACTATTATACTAGCAATCTGCCCCGGCCTTACACGGGTTTTTTATAGGCAATGTAACATAGCCTATGTTACTCTTAGATGTGCGGCTTAAATTTTTTCCGACGTCTTCAATAAATATATACGAAAAACTTCCTCAAAAATCACTTTATCTATTGCTGAAAACCACATAAAAATCTGTGCAGTAGCGTTTATCGCGAAGAGACAGACAAAAGCGGTGAAGGACCTTGTTTTATAATATTATTTTGTAGTGATATATTTAGTAGTCTCCTCCGGCCTATTTCGGGTTAAAATTCAAATATATCAGGGTTTGCGTTTCGTTAGTGTTTATTTTATCGCTCGTAGTTGAATTCAAAAAGTTATTGATCCTTTGTACCAGAATCGCATATTTAAGAAAGAAAAGTAAGTGGTTGTATCAACTATCAAAACTAGGTATAACCCTTTTACAGATAATTGAATCTTTGTTGTGGTTGAAGGTTCGACCGTTTTCAAATTATTAGCGAACCGTAGTTGACCTCCTACAATTCATTTAGAGTCAGTCGAAGGAAACAAACATCTCGGTATAAATCGATCTAGTTTCATGAATCATACGAAAATCATGAAGAAAGAAACCAAAATCTCGAGTAACAATCACAAATTTTAACAAAAAAGAACCGAACCGAAACAACATAGAATCATCAAAATCGGTTCACCCAGACGAAAGTTACGAGGTAACAAAGATAAAAAAAACACAGTTGAATTGAAAACTTCCTCCTTTTTTAAAGTCGGTTAAAACAATATAGATGAGATAGGTGTTATAATTAATTAGGTATCTCTATCTAAATCAATTATACATAATTATGATGTGAATACAGAGAACATGACAACCATAAGCACTCAAAAAAGCGACTATAGGACTGTTTAAAATGAGAAGTAAAAAAAAACACTAACAAGATCGTCGAGTAATCAATTAATTGATCTGGTTTGAATTTTTCAATGCACTTCAAAATTGTTCACCTTACAAATAAATATAATAGATTTACTTAGTAAACAGTTCGTTATCGATCCCTAAACAGAACGCGTTATCGGGTGATAAAATCTCACGTCTCAGACGTATTGTCCCGTACCATTGTGCGGTAACTCCGGATTGTTCTTAGAGAATTAATAGAAGTTTCTACGTACGCCTCGAGCCCTATTGTGCCCTGATTTATCGTCGAAGAACAATGATAAATCAAATCGAAATTGCCCCGACGTTCTTTGGTACCTTTAGCTGTTTGGGTGTTTTGGTAGCATAAGTTTTGTCTTTTGGATTAAATCGATTATGATCATGTTGAACTTGGTGTTGTTTTGTTTTGTTGATAATAAGAAGTTTTGGTTTACCTCAATAAAACGATTCATATGACTTTTAAGGTGTCCGTAATTGCCTATATTTTTAACTGACTTCAAAAAAGGAGGAGGTTATCAATTCGATTGTATTTTTGTATGTTTGTTACCTCATAACTTTCGACTGAGTGAACCAATTTTAATGATTCTTTTTTTATTTAAAAGCTGATGCTTCCCGTGTGGTCTCATTTAATTTGGTTCAGTTCTGGAAGTTGGTACTTTTTTGTTAAAATTTGTGATATATGGACAAGTTAATAATTCTACATTAAAGAGAAGGTATCATATTGTAGGCATAATGTATAGTAGGCATGTGTAAAACAAACTAAACTTTATGAAGTATATTTTAAGTAATGAGAATTCTCTCGGCCATAAATTGCCCTCCTCCTTTAAGAGCCTTTTTTTGTTTTTTGAGATGTATTATGTACTTATTTAACTCGGTAATATGGTGTGCAAATAAAGAGTTTGTATTCTATTCTATTTAAATACCCAAATTATAAACATCCTTTGTTATGAAAGATATTTATATTCTTGAGTAATATTAAAATTTCTAAGCAATAATGACATCTATACTAATCAATAAAATTGGAGTGTCTGTTTATAATATTAAAATAACCGCTTTTTACTAAATGCATATGTATGTTCACACGGTACATATGCTAAAAATGTAGTTAATTTATTTTTGTCTGTCTGTCTGTCTGTTTGTTCCGGGTAATCTCTGGAACGACTTTACCGATTTTGACGGGACTTTCACTGACAGGACGCTGATGATCCTGGGAGTAACTTAGGCTATTTTTTTTAAGTAACTTTGTCCCGCGGCATTACTCGCGGTATAACAATAACCGCGGGTAACACCGCGGTGTTCAGCTAGTTTTTAATAATGCTTTGCTTGCAGCGAAAAATAAATATGTGTAGAAACCAAAAGCACTTAAGAAAAGCTTGGGTTTAAATTTACAATATTTATAAAAATTATATTATACTAGCTGAACCCCGCGGTGTTACCCGCGGTTATTGTTGTACCGCGAGTAACGCCGCGCGACAAAGTTAGTCTAAAAAAAGTAGCCTATGTTACTCCCCGGATCATCAGCTACCTGCCAGTGAAAGCCCCGTCAAAATCCGTCCAGCCGTTCCAGAGATTACCCGGAACAAACAGACAGAAAAAAAAAATTAACTACATTTTTGGTATATGTACCGTGTATACATACATATGCATTTAGTAAAAAGCGGTTATTTTAATATTACAAACAGACACTCCAATTTTATTTATTTGTATAGATAATAATAAATTCTATTGTCGGCGGCCAAGACACACTTTGGGTCGCTGCGCCAGCGAAGTAAGTAAATCTATAAAGATGTTTAAATAAAAATGTGTATTCATATCATATCAATCATCACTGATTAAAATGCAATGAGATTTTTGAAAATCAGGCGTTGTTAATAGTTTTTGCATCTGGAATGACATTTCATCGAAAAATATCAGGATTATTCGACGGCAAACCGAAAAAAAATATTTATACCTTCTATGCTAAATCTGGGTATGGACCAAACTTATTTCAAAGAAACATCAGGTAGGATAGCTGAATCCAGAACTTGAATAATTAAATTTGTCCACGATGTTCTAAAAAAAGTACATAAAGTGTCTAGGACCTCCCCACGTCCACGTTGCTCCCTGTGTCTCAAAATTCTCCTCACGTACCATACTTCTTTCTGAACGGAATTGCTTCCAATAATCTCGTAAACCAATTGAATTGAAACCTTTTTGGGTTCGTAACACGCCACATTTTGGCACGGGCCGTGTCGGCGCAGTGATTCTCTTAGAAAATCTGAAAATCTTTCTGTACTTGTACACTTTGTATGGATCGAACGGTTCCGTACACGGTGCGGCGAAGGCTTTTACATCAATTTTCGTATTACCAATGGATTAAATCCAAGGGTTATCCCCCTAAGAAAAGTTTCCAATTGGATTGGGAGCAACGCTTGTCGTGAATCAGCGTCATAAAATTTGTATTCAGGTAGCAATGTACCTTATGCTTTCTCTGGACAACTAGTTGGGGGGAAATTTTTAAAATCGTTCCAAGTTTTCCGGTTTCAATGTATGAAGGATTTATTGGATGTGTTAAGAATATGAAATAACTGTTTTCCTTTATTTTGTTTTTATTATGCGTCGTTACGGTATCATAGTTATTTACATACTACTTTACATACGAGTTCACACGAGAAATAAATAAAAAGAGAACAGGTATTTAAAAAAAAATAACAAGTTTGATATTTTTGTGTATTTTTTCGGTGGCTAATAACGTAGGCACGCATACTTCTTCGAAATCATATTGACAACATCCGTTGAAAAATTCAATAGCAGTTTCAAGAAAAACAAAAATATTTTCATTATTACTTAGCTTCAGAAATTCTAATAATGTACAATTACTTATTGACTTTTGTCGTGTTTTAAGTCATTTAAGTCAATTAACTGTTTTCTAATTCTTAACATAATTTCATGACTTATCATGATTGTATATCGTGTTATTGCTATTACGAATATGATTAGGCATCACTTTCAAATGTCATTATATTATTGTGTGTAATGTTCACTGAATTTCAGTGTCTTTTTACATATTATGAAACCATATGCCCCACTTGTTGAAAGGCTGATGATACTCTACAAAATTTTCTACACCACCACAAGTTTGACTGGCAGAGTCTAGAGAGAACTGACTGGAGAGAATACCCTGTGCATTAAATCTGCCGATGACCAAAGGCATAAACTTTAAAATAAATAATAATAAAAATACTTCTTTAATTGGTGTATCATACGATTATTGTATGTCAAAACGAATAATTTGTTCTTATTTCTATTTGTTGATGTCTAAATACGTATGTATGTCTACGTTGAAATGTTACTTAATCCTTCATTGTGACAAATGAATCCAGCGCAATGGAGGACGAAAACAATTCAGGTTTATATAAGAAGATTCAGACCCTATAGTCGAATGGTTACTGAGTTAATCCTTAGTAGGTGTGTACCCACTAAAGGTGTTACAATCTAAAGGAATGTATATTTATATATACAAAGTTACCTCTTACCTATCAAATAAAAAGAATGCATTACGATACCTGTTGACTAGCGACGAATTTTTTAATTCAACTTCTTTTTTACTTTTTAAAAGACTAACAAACTATGAATGTATCTTGTGTTATGAGAGACACAATTAATAATTAAAAAAGGATGACCTTAACATTTTCATAAGCGCCAAAAAAAAATGTCTGCCTGTCCTTATTTTTAAAGTATACTAAACAATAAGAGAAATTGTTTTTCACTTATTAAGCAAGTATCAAAATTACGTTTGCTATTACAGTTCGCAAAGAAATTAATTCTTTATCCGTAAATAAATTCGCACAGATATATTTTTATTACATTCTGATAAAAGAGCTTAAGAGGTGTCTTGATAAATGAATTGTTGTCAGTGCTCCCGTATTGACTTTTCTCAGAAATCAGGAGATGAATGGGCATACCACTCATTTTATATCGTACTATATGTGAATCAAAATTGACATTGCTAAGAGTAAGATTTGAATCAGATAGGTTATTAACATTTTTGATTCGGACATAGAAAAGGAAGTCCTTTTAATGGTCACGGCGGATGACGAAGAGGTTCGGCCGAGGTCAAACTGTGTGCGCACCCGTGACGAGGTTGTTGGGGGTCAATTTGACACACTAATGATCAAGATCGAAGATGTATTACGAAATCTTTTTTATGGTTACATTTTATCTGAGCTGAAGTAGTTAGTAGGAATCTGCGGGATTGGTACCATGTACCTTTTTGTTTGTTAGTATCCGATATTTCGGCGCTGTTGCAAGCGCCATGATCACGGAGTAACTGAAGAACTTGCGGGTGGGCCACCCGCAAGTTCTTCAGTTACTCCTATCCCGCAGATTCCTATTTTAATGTTCCTGACCATGAAAGTTTAAAACAATATATTGAAGTAGTTAGTCTTTATAGTATCTAAAGACTTTAATAGGATTGCAGAAAGTTTTGCCAATTGGTTACGTACTAGCTTCGTCATTAGGGTTGCATCTGTTTAGTAAAATTCTCACCAAGTTGGACTGCACGACTGCACAGTTGGCTTAGTGGTTAAGTGATCGCCACGCCGCTTCCTATTGCTCCCAGTGTTGTGGGTACAAATCCACAAAATGTTGTTCGGGTCTAAGTCTGGGTGTATTTTGTGTCCGTTTCATGTATGTTTGTAAAGTCCCCCGCTATGTATCCGGATATATCTTCCTAACGTGGGAGTTGTCTTTAAAAAAACATAGCGTATACAAAAAAAATACGAATTTTTAAATTATTCTTTGTTATTGTAAAAACATCCCTATTATATAAGGCTTGAATACCGAAATAGATTACACGTAACTTTGTTTACTACTTAAGTTGTTGTATACTTGTATACCTAATTTGTTAATTACTTCATTCGTTTAGTTCACACAAAGACTTAAGCATAAATTAAGTTATTTTATGTTTCTAACGTGTGTTACTTTTACTTCTATCACATAATTATACAATATAACAGCAATGTTTGCAACAGTCTTTGTGAAAGGAAAAAAGCAATGTTTTCTTATTTCTTAAGGAACTACGAACAATGGTTGGCTTTTAGCTTTACTACAAACTGCCATGCAACTCAATTAAGTTCATATCTATAATGTACGACTGCACGACTGTGTAACTATTTCTATTCGCCACTGTTTGTTTTTGAAATGAAATTCGCATGTTACCGCAATTACGTTACTTAATCGTTGTGAATCGTTGTCTAACAGTGGACTATGATAGGCTGATGATGATGAAACGTTATTAATAATTTAACAGTACTATAATTTGTAAGATATATTTCCAAATAAATAAAGAAACAAAAGAATCAGTTAAAGAAAGAAACAACGCGGTTTAAAAGGAACAGGTCGGGAGAATCTATTACAGAGTACCGCGTTATAGATAAAGCTTAGCCCACAATACTAAGCTTTGAAGTGCTTCAAAATGAGTCAATGGCCTCTGTTTTCTATGTGGTCCTTTTCCGTGTCGGTTTGTGGAAATATACTTCTTTCTTAGGTTTTTTATATGCTTGAATATACCTAGAAAGATTGAGATTAGTAATGCATAGTTTAAAATGTATAAAAACTATAACCCAACTACGACAAAAAACGACGCTGAAAAAGTATGAAACAAGTTTCAAAAGCCGTAGTCACGCGTTGTTAAAGTGTTATATACTATGGTACATTACAGTACATGGACTACTTTGGCTTTTGAAACTTAGGAATGTTCCATAACAACGCGTGACTACGGCTTTTGAAACTTGTTTCATACTTTTTCAGCGTCGTTTTTTGTCGTAGTTGGGTTATAGTTTTTACTTTTTTTTATTTAAAATGATTTGGTGCCTCCATAATACTAATTTCTTTGCAAAGTATATTTTAAATAGATACTACAGAAATATCACAATTATCGAATAAATACGGGCAAAGTCACGAGAAAATGCTAATAATACATATATTTCTGAAATCTACAAGTAACGCCCTTTCCAATGATATCAAACACGGCATATTTATTTCAAATTTAGTTTTTAATACAGTACTTTATGTCGGCTAGAGGGCGCCACATTCAATTCAGTGACACGTCATATAACCTCTAGTCAGCGGACAATCAAGACACTTCTAACGGTATCTCATTTGTCTTATTCTGACAAGTTTAGAAAGAATGAGGGAACAAAAAAGCATACCATTGAAATATCACACTTATCGAATAAATACGGACAAAGTCACGAACAAATGCTAATAATATATGTATTTTTGAAATGTACAAGTAACGCCCTTTCCAATGATACCAAACACGGCATGTTTATCTCAAATTTATTTTTTAACATGGTACTTTATGTCGGCTAGAGGGCGCCACATTAGATTCAGTGACACGTCATATAGCCTATAACCAGAAGACGATCATGACGCTTCCAGAGGCACCTCATTCGTCCAAAACTAATGAGTAGTTAAGAAGCTAGGAGGGAACAAATGAACATACATACATACATACATACATACATACATACATACATACATACATAGCCTGTCAAAATCATAACCCTCCTTTGGCTTTGCCGTAGTCGGGTAAAAAGGTGTTTAGTATTTATTTTTTGAATACAATATCTTTAAGTGGAGTACCTATCTAATTACATATTGCTGCAGAATACTCTAATCTGGTATGCTTTCATATTTCCTGGTACAGAGCCTGGTATAGGCATAGTGCAGCTTCCATTTAAAGGAGACCTGAAGCCACACGCTTGAAACATGTTATTTTAAGTCGCCTCAAAAGCGAAGGAATTGTCTATATCGTCACAAAAAAATAACTGGTCTTATACATCGTTCACTTTTGATGTCAATATCATCAATGACTTAAAATATTTAGGATAAGACTTACCCTGAAGATATTTATAGTAATATCAGTGTTACTTAAAGAATCAATTAAATTTATTCATTGAACCAAACTAAGTCCTGTAAAGATATATGCTTGACAATATGATTGTTTAATGTTTAAGTTATTTGGTATTCGTGATGACTCAAGCGATGCATAATTTAATACTTACTTACTAAACTCAGCTACGAGAGGTATTTGTTGCATCGTGTGTCACCCTATAGCTATTGGTAGACTAATTAGCATGTAAAAAAAACAAATTATATTTGTATTAGGCTATACTCAAGCACGGTTGTAAGTATACCTTATTTAAGACAACGAGTCACTATATCACGAGTGTTTTTAATTTTTTTAATCAGGACAACATGATCGCTGTTCTCGGGAGTAAGATTTCAGAGCAGATACATCTATATAAATAAAATTAGAGTGTCTGTATTAAAATAACCGCTTTTTACTAAATGCATATGTATGTATACACAGTACATATACCAAAAATGTAGTTAATTTTTTTTTTGTCTGTCTGTCTGTCTGTTTGTTCGGGTAATCTCTGGAACGGCTGGACGGATTTTGACGGGACTTTCACTGGCAGGAAGCTGATGATCGCGGTACGACGATAACCGCGGGTAACACCGCGAGGTTCAGCTAGTCTATACATATAAATACCAAGACGCTTCTAACGATACCTCATTGGTCCAGTTTTAATAAGTAGTTCAGAAGTTATGACGGAACAGATGAACATACATACATAATCTGTCAAAATCATAACCTCCTTTGGCTTTGCAGGTAAAAATTAGTGTGTCTGTTTGTAATATTAAAAAACCGTTTTTACTAAATGCTTATGTATGTATACACGGTACATATACCAAAATAACATTTTAACAATTATTGTTTGTCTGTTTTTTCGTATTGTGAGGCCGTGGTATCACTCCGGTCGAGCCGGCTCATTCATGCTAAAGCGTGGCTCTCCCATTTTGGCGATTCATTTATACATATATATATAAATATACTGCCTCGTTGGTCTAGCGGTTGGCGTGTGCTACTGCTGATCATGAGGTCTCGGGTTCGATTCCCGAGTCGGACCAAATGTTTGTATGATATACAAATATTTGTTTCGGAGTTTGGGTGTTTTCTATGTATAATATGTATGTATTTACAAAAAAAAGTATATATGTATTTATATCAGTTGTCTAGTACCCATAACACAAGCTCTGCTTAGTTTGGGACTAGATGGCGTTGTGCGTTATAGATGTCCGAAAAATTTAAAAAAAATATAAATATATACACAAAGATAACGTAGTTGTAAACGTTAGTGTACGTTTCACCAATCGGCTACGTCTTGTCTAACAATGGATATTTACTTTAAAAATTGTGCGTGTGACCGTGATCATGACATTGAAGGCCTTTTATATATCTCGTGTTAGTCTGTTTCATGTTATTATGTAATGTTTATAAATAAATAAATATTTATAAATAAATAAATAAATATAAATATTTTCGGACATCTAACACACAACGCCATCTAGTCCCAAACTAAGCAGAGCTTGTATTATGGGTACTAGACAACTGATATGAATACTTATATACTTTTTTTTTTATAAATACATACATATTATACATAGAAAACACCCAAACTCCGAAACAAATATTTGCAGATCATACAAACATTTGTTCCGACCCGGGAATCGAACCCGAGACCTCAAGAACAGCAGTCGCGTACGCTACCACTGCGCCACCGAGGCAGTTTAACTCCTTGTTGTAGATATATATTACCCATATTTTAAAATGGCTATCATGAAAATTACATAAGTGTTTGTATAATCTGTAGTAAATGATCTTTATGACCGCACATGACTGATAGACTTTTTTGAAAGTCGTTCTTATTGCCAAATACTGAAAGTGTTTTAATATATTTTCTATATTAGTATAGATAGACCGATAATACTTTATTTGATATTATAGAAATAACTTAGATTTGCAATTTCAAATGATTCCGGATTTTCTTCATCCTAATATTACTCAGAAAAGATTGAGCTGAAGAATAAAGTTTTTGTAAATCTGTTATTGATTTACAAAGAACCGGAATCATTTAAAATTGCAAATCTAAATTATTTCTTTAAAATACTAAAGGTTAGTTTTACAAGTTCTTGATAATGTTTTCGATAGTTATCTACCATACAATACTATTTAACAGATAAACGTTACCTACTGATAAATATATGTCTTAAAAATATATCTTATAGCCCCAGTACACGTTGGACCAACTCTCTTTATTCAAGACTAGCTGTACCCCGCAGTGTTCCTCGCGGTCATCGTCGTACCGCGAGTAACGCCGTGGGACAAAGTTAGTCTAAAAAAAGTAGCCTAAATTACTCCCCGGATCATCAGCTACCTGCCAGTGAAAGTCCCGTCAAAATCCGTCCAGTCGTTCCAGAGATTACCCGGAACAAACAGACAGACAGACAGACAGACAGACAGACAGACAGACAGACAGACCGACAGATAGACTACAGACAGATATAGATTACAAGCAAGTTTAATTATAATAATAAGTTTAACAACAAAAATGCTTCAAAATATGACATAATTTGTAAACTGTTTGATTCGTGTAGCTTCCTAATTTAAGTAGAATATTGTTGCAGTTGACATAAGCCAGTAGGGTTCTAACAAAACCTTTTAAATCACTTGAACAATGACTTGCTCTATAAATATTTGAACAGATGATTAACGTTATTATACACAGACTGAACTGTTGTATTTCTGACTCACCTGCCCACTCGTACTTAGATTATGTTTTATTATCTTTGTATACAAAGTGGCGTTGGAACAAGAACCAATACATTTATGCTAAATAATGATTTAGAGCTAGTTTCACCAGTTGCTGATAAAGTAAGCCGAGGACGAGATAGTGGAGCTATGATATATCTATACTAATATATAAAACTGAAGAGTTTGTTTGTTTGTTTGAACGGGCTAATCTCAGGAACTAGTGGTCCGATTAGAAAAAATATTTTAGGGTTAGATAAACCATTTATCGAGAAAGGCTATAAGGTATATATCATTACGCTAAGACCAATAGGAGCGGAGTACCAATGAAAAATGTTTCAAAAACCGGGGAAAATTATCACGCTACGAGCAATAGGAGACGCAAACGAGGTTCCGTGGGTCGGCTTGTATATATATAATCCGCCTCGGCGGTGTGGCACTACCCTCTCACGGAATACTACAACTACACTACGGAAGATAAAATGACATCATTCGTGCTGTCGTGTTTCATTGGTGAGTACGAGACCAGAGGCCCAATGATACAGAAGTGTCTATTGATAGCTAAACCTCCTTTCTAAAGACACGCCTATGGCCATTAGGACATTGTTGGAAGCTGATGACGATTACAATTATTAACCATAATAAAATTTAATTAGATCTTGAGGTGTGAATATGCTAAATTTGATGTACTAATAAAAATATTGAACCTACCCATACCCAGGTTATGTACATTTTGTTTTTACTATCTATTTTAAGATAAATAACACAGAATAATTACCGGCAGTGTAATAAGGATATTATTTACCAACATAATAAACAAGATAATGTTGCTATTATGTTACATAAGATAATAACGCATCATCTATTATGTTGTGATTTCTGTTACTCCACTATAAAACAATGTTGTGTATAACAACTCGTAAATTATTAGCCTGAGGATTATATTCTTGTTATCTAAGGAAACAGAACATGGATAGACGAAAACTTTAGACTCAGACCAATTTAAACCAAATTTACTTATAGTCGCTTATACACCCAAACTCCGAAACAAATATTTGTAGATCATACAAACATTTGGTCCGACCCGGGAATCGAACCCGAGACCTCATGATCAGCAGTCGCTCACGCCAACCGCGAGACCAACGAGGCAGATGGTCGAACTTGGGAAATTGTGTAAATATTATTTATTTCTTATTTATGATTAGTTTTTACACCTATAAAGTTGTGTCTTAATTAGATGTTAAAAATACCACAAAACGTGGCAACGTGTCTATACAAGAGGTACTTAAAAAAAAAACAAATGCAAGCCGGTCCGTCCATGGTGAAAACCCAAAGAAGAGAGTGCTGGCCGTTCGATGTGAGGTCGCAACGGTTCGGCTTGACGCCCTCCTCAGGATAGTTCCGCCGAACGCCGCAGCGCTGATGCTCACAAATGTCCTTTGTAGATGTCACACCTTATTAGTTGACACATCTCAGGTCTATGTCAAGAAGTTGACTATTTAAGATTGATGATGAAGATACTTAGTAACCAGCAGCTGATAAACAGAGCCTCGACTATTTTGTTTTTAATATAATTTGTATGAAGACCACGTGCCTTCCAATACATTTAGAACGTTGTTCTTCATAAGAAAAGCATTAATTAATAGCCTTGATTTTTTGTCAGCGGTCAATAATCTCTTAAAGTGAACTGTTTACGTCAACCGCTGTAAAGAAGAAGTACAAAAACTTCACTAAAGGTTTATAAAAAGTTTCTAATGGAAATTAAATTGGAATTGGTGAATATAGTTCTGTGTTATTCTAGAAATTTATTTTTGAATTTTAATTTATTTGCTTTAAATCGAACTTAATTTTCATTTTAGTGTATAGGTTTCTGTTGTCCCTTGCCAAGAAGCAAATGTTTTGCGACAATTCCCTTTCTACAATCGCTAACGCCTGTATTCTATTCTAAATTAATGTTTTGTTTTGACCACGTGACTTTGCGTTTAGAGACGTCATTACCGAACAAACATGTTTAAGTTTTCTATTAACTTTTACCTACGTTTTAAAATTTAATTTAGCTAGAGGAGTTGATATTATACTTCATAGCGCAATGCTGTAAGGTCGTTTCAATAAATATTAAAAAAAACAAACAACCAACCTTGTTATTATTTTTTATTGATACATTAATAATTATTGATACATTACCAAAACATATTATTAGTACAAAGTTTATTGTAATTTTTTATTGTAATAAGAAAATTAAAAGTGTAGCCACCGACATGACATGTGATATTGTTCAGCGCCTACAACTCTAAAGAAACCTATTTCATATCACAGTTTTTCTCCGTTGCCAAATATTCCTCCTAGATAGTATAAGTACAACGATAAATCAACATTTAGCTCCGCACAGGCCTATTAAATGAGATATCGACGAAACTTAATGTACCGTGAACTAAATGAAAATGAAACTTCTTAATGTCCAACATACTACAATATCGGTTACACTATCTGAACACAGTTACAACGATTACCTGTTTCTGGTAACATTATTATATTAGATGTCTTAGTACTACATATATCTACATTATGTATGTTATTTTGTATTCTACGAAAGTCATATCTTTTTATTTTGACTATTGAGGTATTGTGGTTTTAACTCATTTGATCTTTTTAGGTCTTAGGTTTTTTGATGACTGAGAACAATAATTTAGTATGTCTGAACTATATTTTACTTACTAATAGTATAAATATGAAAGTAACTCTATATGTCAATCTATCTGTTACTCTTTCTCGACCAAACGTCAATAAAAGATGCCTAGGAGATAGGTTGACTCTTGAGGAAGGACATGTACTTCTCTTTACCACGATACCTGACATACACGCAGGTGAAGTAGTTAGGCTAGATTTCGTATAAATATAATATTATAAATATATAGAATACAAATATAGGTATTTATTATCTTTAATAATATATAAAGCTAATCTCAGGAAGTACTGATTTGAAAAATTATTTCAGTGTTAGATAGCCCATTTATCGAGGAAGGCTATAGGTTATATATTATCACGCTAAGACCTACAGGTAATAACCTACAGGAGCAAAGCACCAATGAAAAATGTTACAAAAACGGGAGAAAATTATCACACTACGGGCAATAGGAGACGCAAACGAGGTTGCGTGGGTCGGCTAGTATTACATATAAGTACATGAAACATGCAATACAGATTGAAAGATTGACTATTCCACAATTGTAAAATGTGCACTTTAGCGTTTTTACATAATAAGCAGTTTTATAAAGGATTTCTCAGGATGAACTTAATATTTTAAATACTTGTCTGTAGATTTGTTTACGTATCCCACATATCTAACACCTTAACACGAGTAATTCTTGTGTATACATAGATAATCTGAATCTTGGGAACGGTTTTAACGATTTTCATGAAATTTCTTATGCAGGGGGTTTCGGGGGCGATAAATCTTCTATCCATCCAGGCATCCAGGTACTTAACATTATGTTAGTATTCCAAATATGATACAGTTACAACGAACCAAAAACTGTATTGACGTATAATAAAGTTAATGGATTTAAATTCATTAATTATTAATTTTATACAGAAATTTAAACATAGTTTAATGTGTTTTGTGTGTTTGTGTTTTTTAAATCAATAAATAATACTGTTAAAGTCAAACACGCAATGTCAGCGTAAATTACAATTTATTAGCTGATAATTGTAGGAAGAGAAATAATAGATATTTTATACACTTGTTTTTTATTGAAACCTGGAAAAGTGCATCATAATAAATATAAAGTTATAACAAAGTATTTTAATTGTGACTTTTTCTCATTGTATTTATCTTTAAAACATAAATAGCCTGTAAAAATTTGTATAACCCATGAATTATTAGAAGCGTTAGAAACTGCCTTCATAGATTTGAAAAGATTGCATTTTTCTTTTCTTTTTTTTTTGTCTCTGCCAAAATGACTCTACTCTGCCTGATGGAAAGCATAGGCAGAATCCAAGAGTGGTGGTCACAATACTGGGAATGCGGACAATGCAACTAATGGCGGGCTAGTGATGCTTCTGCATCATTGGGCCTCCGGTCTCGCACTCACCAACGACACACGACACCATGATCGTTGTTATTTTACGTTGATTTTCTGTGGGTAGTAGTACCACCCAGGCCGAGCCGGCCCAACCGTGCTGAACTCAGCGTGGCTCTACCACCTTGATTTGTAGTTATATTATGCAAATAGTCAAAAAATGTAATTACTTTATCAAACTAACGATTTAATACGTTAAAGTTATAAAAAAGCTCTTTTTATTTTTTTGTAGGCGTCCCAAAAATATTATATTTTACATTTAGCACTTTGGCGATGCAAATTTTGCAATGATGTTTGTTTATACCATTACTTGTTTCATCATCATCATCATCAGCCCGTTGCAGTCCACTGCAACTTGTTTAGCTTACCATTATTCTTCATTAATAATTATAACTTATCCACAGTTAGACATAGGTAGGCTTAATAATTTTTAAGAAGATAAAGAGGTAAAAATGTACTTTTTATGGGATCTTCTTTTCAAGTTGACTTTTTTTCCCCCATTCCTCCGGCTATTTCTCTATCAAATCTTCTTTCTGCCAATTCAAATTGCTAATTCTTAAAACAAATTTGCAAAAATGTTTTTCGAGATAACGCAATTAGTTTAAATATGATAAAGAATTCACTTATGTAGTTTCTTTTGCAATGAAATTTCTTTCGTCGAAAGAGTAATTAATTTATTTTCACAACAAAAACTTGAAGTGGAACATTAAATAATAGTATTAATTATAATCGAACTGTATTCACAATCTGTTTTGTTTTTTTGAGTAGGAAGTAGTCAGAGAGTTTCTAAACATTGCTAATTTAATAACGTGAAGACCCTTTCAAGATATAGTGATGGTCAGTGACCATATCGATGGTAATTACCTTGTGTTTTTATTTTTACCTGTCCGAAGTTAATTTCCATAACTGAGTAGTGCTACGCGGTGTACCGTGGCGTACTCTGTCGCTCTAGTGATGGAATTAGTCGATGAAATTTACTTCCGCTGTCAAATTAAATAAAGATAAAACATTATTTTTAAATATTAAATGTACAAAAAAATTGTATGAATCTAATTTTAGTTTTGGTTTGTATTAGTAATACGAAGACTCTAATCTCTTGATTGTTATAAATCTAAAAATAAAATACAATCTATGGATAAGTTGTATTTCTTTCTCTCTCTTGTCGTCATTGTAAATATTGACATGAGGTAGCAAAAAAGCTATTGATCGTAAATAAAATAATTCTAGACAAATTGTATTAGCTACTTGATTCAAGTTTAATACTTTTAAATTTTATATTTTTTTTATTAAACTTAAGCAAATAGATAAATCCTAAAACTATACATCAATGAAGTTAATTTTAGCAAGTCTCAAAATAGGCATTGTTTCTGAAATCAAACCTTTTCATATTATGGATGCTTCACGCAGTTGCTAACCATTACCTCATTGTTCAGGTTTCCTTATACGTTGGCACTCTTGAAATTTTAATATTGTTACATTATTCACAATCACAGCTACATAACAACAACTACAAATATTACCACATCCCTAAAAAAACAAAACATCGACATTATCAACGCGCACCACTCGTGAGCACCTTCGTACAGTTTAGTGTTACGTGCAAAGCGCATGCGCGCGATCGTGTTTTTCATTCTCGTGTAATAATAGTAAAATTAAATTTTATATGGCAGTGGTGACACGACCGTGTAGTGATTTCCATTGTGTGATAAACAAATCATGCAGAGGAAGGACTTCTAAGCATGGCTGGGTAATACTTAGTACTTATTGTATAAATTATAATGACCTTCTTAAGTATTAACAGCGTGAATCTGTAATTGAAAACCACGAGATCGCTAATAGTTGGTTATTTGATGATTATAAAATATAATGTGTGGAAAAAAAGTTTTATTTTTTTAGATAGTTTTGAACTATCTCGGACGAGGACTTTCTTGTTACTTTGGTTGGAGTATTATCGAGTTGTACATATGATTATTTTTAATTTATTTTATATTTGTACATTAATGAGTAATGTACTTATTTATTTTTATTCTGAAACTTGATAGATAGCAATGATTATAAGTATTTTAGGATGTTGAAGCGTATTCTATAAATGTCCATGAGTATGTAAAGGAAACTATAAGA
Organism: Spilosoma lubricipeda; assembly: GCA_905220595.1. Lineage (NCBI taxonomy): Eukaryota > Metazoa > Arthropoda > Insecta > Lepidoptera > Erebidae > Spilosoma > Spilosoma lubricipeda. Next base: position 18,033,981 of record HG992281.1, on the reverse strand, counting down.
GTGAAATTAAAATTAAAACATATTGTTTGGATATATATGGCAAAATGTGGATCCAGTGCAATAGTAAAATAGTAATTTCATATCGAATAAAACCCCATTACAATACGCCCTCGATATCAACCGGACTTTGAAATCCAAGATTTTATATGAACGCAAAGTTTTAATATACAAAAACTATGTTGTTTAATTTTGAATACTTTTGTTTGTAACATTAAATGTTGCACTATGTAATAATTTTATCCATAATAGACATCAGACGGTAGTGGTTTATTGGAAGCCAATTTAAAAGCATTCGGACAGAATCAGTGACACACAATAATAAAATTTTCACTTTATATTACGTACAGTATTGTTATTCAAACTGTTATTTACTTTCGTAGCTTAAAAATAAATTTGAAGACACTAGAATATTAATAATATATCTTACGCTTCTAGAAGTATATATATTAATAAACTAGCAGACCCACGCAACCTCGTTTGCGTCACCTATTGCCCGTCGCGTGATAATTTTCCCCCGTTTTTGAAACATTTTTCATTGATACTCTTCTCCTATTGGTCTTAGCGTGATGATATATAGCCTATAGCCTTCCCCGATAAATGGGCTATCTAACACTGAAATAATTTTTCAAATCAGACCAGTAGTACCTAGTATCAAACAAACAAACAAACTCTTCAGCTTTATACATAGTATAGATATACCACACGCTTTAAAGTTACTATTAAATTTGATGCCTATATCCAGTCGCGAGGAATTTAAAACATTCAATAAAGAGGGAAACAAAGAACACCTAGCTTCATAATAACAATTTGTAGATTATACAAAGTAATCACATCTGCTAATTGAACCCACAAAATTAACCGGCAGAGCTACTAAGCCGTTCGCACAATCAATGTATAACACCATAATATAAATAAGCGAATTAAAAACAGAAATAGGTAGACCGAATTCGGCAAACAAACAAAACTAATCCCAATACTGATAGGAGCAACAGACGTGCTAGCTAAGAGTATACATAGATACATAAATAATGTAGATACAGACATAAATATACATATACTACAAAAATAAGCAGCAATCCAGCAATACATATATGTTAATCCAAACCTCTTCGTTTTTGAAGATTTCAGAGTAGGTATTAGGATAAAAAACTGAAATAAAAAGTGGAGTAAGAAAAATCCATTATAATTATTATAATACTAGCTGTGCCCGCTACTTCGTACACGTGACATTTGCATTTTCAAGTTATTTTGAATTTTTCCCCGTTTAAACTTTTGCTGGACTACGACAAACATTTCTAAAAAAAAAATCTGCTGAATCGGCCCAGCCGTTCTCGAGATTTAGCGATACAAACAAACAGCAATTGATTTTTATATTTAAGATAAAGTTGGCATATAATAATTATAATAAAATACCAACTATATACTATGATATTATGAATAAAACGAGTGAGTGACCTAAATTTCATTTGAACGCTAACTAATTCCTAACATAAGTTTAAACCATAATTTCAGAGGTTTACAAATGTACTAGTATATAAGCCCCTGTTACTTTTATAAAGAAATCACGATTACGTATTTATTCAAAGAAACATGCTTTGATATCGTGTAAAATAAATGTTCTTCCTTAGAAATCTTACAAAATATAAGATGTTATCTCTTGTTTTGAGTATTTATTTTTAAACTTGGAAAGATTCCTAAAAAAATATATTATCAGTCATCTTGCTAATCAACATCTTAAATCTTTTTTTTTAACGTTATAAATGTAATCTTTAAGTATTTTCAATCCTTATTGAAAATAAATCTTTCTCACTGAGTTTCAACTTTGATTTTGCAAAGAAGATTTTTAAATTTATAAAAATGAAGAACAATTTCATAAATTTTTTATCATCCATGACTTATTAATGTAGAAGTTTCTCCTGTTAAAAAAATAACACCTAAAAAGATTTTGGTTCTCTGTTTAAACTTATTCGCTTCTAAGCATTTATAGCATAATGTTACATGAGCCTAAAAACTTTCTGAATGACTATACTATTGACTCAATACTAAATTTTAAAATCAGACTAGTATTTCTTAAGTTTAGTGTATATCAACAAACCTCTTCTACTTTATATTATACTAGCGGAACATCGCGGTGTTACCCGCGGTTATAGCCGTACCGCGGGTAACGCCGCGGGACAAAGCTAGTCTAAAAAAGTAACCTAAGTTACTCTTTAGATCATCAGCTTTCTGCCAGTGAAAGTCTCGTCAAAATCGGCCCAGCCGTTCGAGAGATTACTCGGCACAAACAGACGGACAGACAAAAATTGAAAAAAAAAAATATTTTGGCACATGTACCGTGTATACATATGTATTTAGCAAAAAGCGGTTATTTTAATATAACAAACAGACACTCCAATTTTATTTATTTGTATAGATCAGCTTTACAGCTTGGAGCAACGAGTGTAACGTTCCTCTACACGTAATATAAAGGGAGGACCTTACGATCAGGGTATGTGACCATGCCTGGCGTGCTGCGTTGCGACTCTACAACTCTACATTATACAATCGGCGCGAGAATTTTTGTAGCGTAATGCAGGATTATTAGTTACCAAGTATTTAGTACATTTTTGGTATGTATACACGGTACACATACCAAAAATGTAGTTAATTTTTTTTTGTCTGTCTGTCTGTCTGTTTGTTCCGGGTAATCTCTGGAACGGCTGGACGGATTTTGACGGGACTTTCAATGTCAGGTAGCGGATGATCCAGGGAGTAACTTAGGCTACTTTTTTTGACTAACTTTGTCCCGCGGCGTTACTCGCGGTACAACAATAACCGCGGGTAACACCGCGGGGTTCAGCTAGTTTATAATATTGCTTTAAAGTGGCATTTACAATGTCAAATATGTGATCGTGTATGTGGTGGTGAAATGAATACACATAATAAATGACATATTCTATTTCTTATATTTGTATCTTACTTCATAACATTTTTTTTTAAACTTGATTTTCTTGACTCTCCTCTTGCTACTAATTTGATATATGGATCTAATAAAATTAACAATAACATCTTATCCTATTGAGAGCTATATTAATCAAAGGACTTCATTTGCTGTTAGTTTAGTTTAAAACAACTTTAGAAATATTTTGATGTGAAGGCTTATTATGCCAACTCATAGTTCAAACTAAGTTACGTAGAAATCAGTTGTTAAAATGGAACAGGGTAAATTATGGTCATTAGCTGTATCGTCGCCTTGGTTAATGGCAGGCGTTAATTGTTCCGGATATAAATAACATCTTTCTGCTTTCTTACATTATACATATGTTACATGCACACTTGAGAGCAATGAATACCTGTTGAATTATGAATAATTAAGTTCTAGAGGTTTATATTAACTGTAGGGAGTAGCCAATACACAAAACAGACCTTAAACCGATAGAGCATGACGGGCTCTACCGATGCGTGGGACAACAATACCCTTCCCCACATTTCGAGAGGTTTAAAAGAGAAATAAGAGAATATTTTTGAATCATTTGTCAATCATTACATTACACATATACCGAACACTTACACATACACAAATGTATCTACATTGTGTACAATATACCGAATCAGTAAAATAATATAAATAAATAATTGGAGACTTTTTAATTTGATAAAAATATTAAACTCTTAGATTCCAAGACTTTCAGATGTCTTTATTTAACACAGATTCATTGCTTTAAAATGTACTCTAATAGATAAACAAAAATCGACAGTGTTTTAAACTGAAAGCTCATAAGAATATCTTAAAGATCTAAACTTACTTTACCTGACCCGAGAAATGACCTCGCCAAGTAACAATTACGAGTCACTCATAAATGGCTCCTACGCAAGTCAAATTATACGGTTTCTTCAATTGATGTCGAGTGAATATGCTGTATTAGGCAATGATAATTTGAGACTTATGAATCCCTTACATTATTGTGCTGTCAATATATTAATTTTGTGATTGCTAGGTCTAATTTCACGGTCTAACGCGGTTTACTAACCCTGACTGGATAGCTAAAGGATTACCACCCAGGACAAATTTAATGTTTTATAATGGGCACTATTATTTGTTCTGCATCTAGGTTAGATTATCTATAATATGGATGTATGCAGAAATGTAATTATAAGTATATCTACCATTAATCGGGATTCCATATCACAGATTTTGTCTAATTTGGGTTCAGACTTCCTTGTGCGAGATGTGTAAAGTAATTATAATTGTAATTCCTCGTGCAGCAAATGTAATTAAACTAAGTAATAAATAAAAGGCAAGCTAAAGCATGTCGGAGATCAGGTTTAAAGCTACCCTTTAAAATGACATCTCAATGAAGGTTCATAGATTTCATCAAATTTAAGATACAAATCTCTGTGTTTTTTTTGCATTTATTGTTCTAATACAATTCAGTTAATCAATGTCAATGTTAAATATAGTTTTTTGTCCGTGTAGTGAAAGTAAATAACACGTAGTGTCACCGCTAATATTCATCCCATGGGTGTGGTTAGACGGCGGCGAAGACGCGTCCAAGGTCTAAACTAAAGGTCAAGACTGAAGACATGGCAGCAAAGACTGGAGAAGACTGGCTTGAAAATTAGCAGAACTAAAACCAAATTTATGTTCTGTGATTTTGGCGGTCTCTCCGGTCTTGCTGCCGTGTCTTTCGGTTTAAAGTACCTCAATTGGCTGTTACAAAATAATGGCGAAATGGATAGGTCTGTGTTGCATCGAATCAATGCAGGATGGATGAAGTGGCGGCAGGTGACAGGAACTATTTTTGACCCAAGTTCCCATTAACGTTAAAGGGACAAATATATAAAACGATGATCAGACCTGCCGTCTTGCATGGATCTAAATGTTGGCCAATATAGAAAACGGATTAGAGAAGCCTGTATGTAGCTAAAATGTGAATGTTGAGATGCATGTGAGGTGTGACTACAATGGATAAGGTGAAGAATCAATACATTAGTGGGAGCCTGAAAGTAGCATCAGTGAATGAAAAGTTGAGAAGCAACAGGTTAGCCTGGTATGGACATGTGATGCGTAGAGATGAGCAAAATATAGTTAAGAAAGTGTTAAGCATGGAAGTCAATGAATATAAGAGTAGAGGACGACCAAAAAAATGGATGGACTGCATAAAAGAGAATATGGCCAGGAAGAGAGCAAGCAGTGAAATAAAGAGTGATAGTGGAGAATGGAGGAGGAAAACTCATTTCACCGACCCCAAAAAAACTTGGAAAAAGGGTAGGGAGATGATGGGTGTCGAATATTAGAGCCGATTAAGGATTGAAACAAATCATACATTAAGAAGACCAGCGTGGTTGAAGTTTACTTTCGAAAGAAAGGCTTATAGGTGCCAGGAGTTGTCTTTTATAGACTAATAACGATATCCATGTTCCGAAAATCATAAATAAAAATAGTATGTGGTTGTCGTATCAAAGTTTAGGATGAACTAGTGAACAATATAATTGTTTCTGAAAGACAATAACTTGCTACATACTCAGCTTGTATATGTATAGGACGAGTGTCATTCGTAATTCCGGATCCCTCAAGGCTCTCTCAAGGTTTGTCGCTTCACGACGTTTTGCTGCTATCAAATAGTCATTACAGCAACACGATTTCTTTTTCCTGTATAAACATAATGTTGAATCACAGTGGAGTTTATTTTTAGTTTAGTATTTGATATATTTTGTTCTGTGTCGTAGATGCTTAGATGTTTTGTCTAGACTTATATTCTAAAGAAGAAGAGCTTGTTTGTTTGTTGATATTTACAATCACGCTACAACCAATAGGAGCCTAGACAAAACAAAACAATTTTGCGAAAACGGGACAAAATTATTCCATTGAAGAGATAAATTATATCGAACATTTTTTTTACATAGTGTATCAAACGCATAGTCGTATATACTTATTAAGAAATTAAAACGTATCTCAGTATTCATTTTGATTATGTTGCGCCTACAATTATTCTTAAGAAAAAAATAATCCTACGAAAAAAAAAGCTACCGAAAACAAAATACAATCGTCAAAGTAACGATTGTATTTTGTCACATACTTTTTAAAAACCGAATCAGGTGCTCCGCCTGTCCAAGGGACCACATTTTATTCTTTTGCTTTTGAGGTATCATCATCATCATAAACAGCCTTTACTAGTCCACTGCTGGCTTCTCCACAACTTCCTTTCTGAAAAGAGGTCTTGCATTAATTAAATTCATCTAAAGAGAACTATTAAACAATATTTATTTGTTCTTGTCAATGCTTTACAATGTCAAATGAATTCGCAACGGTATATTTAGTGATGCTTCACAAAGTATTTGCGCATTCTTTTCATTAACTGACATTGACTTCTGTGGTCACGGCTAATAACAATATACTTACTTCATTGCTTCCTAACTATCTATTAATATCGCCAGCACTTCGAACAGACATGTGATATTCTCTGGAAAAAATGAACGCGACACCAATTATGCTTTGTTTGACAGCATATAAAAGCGATATGTATACCTACCATTGTTTGACCATAATGTTGATTCTACTCGATGTACATAGAATTTGACTCAAAACAAGGAAAGATCTTCTCGAGTAGGGTGAAATAATGATAAATCGTTATTTTATCAAGATATTTATGTATTAGAAATAATCAATAATATATATAAGTTAAAAATATTTGCAGAGTAATCAGTATTATAACAAGTATTAAAAAAGCGGCCTTTTTTTTAATTTTTTAGAAAATTTGAAACAGACGAGCTATAGACACAGGACACCAAGTGACAAACCACTGCTAGACATCAGCCTCTCTTTAGAGAAGAGGTTTTTGCTTACTGTTCAACGAGGAGCAAAGTAGAAGTAGTAGGTATAGGGTTTGTTTATAGTTTTCCTTCTCATTGTAATGATGTTGTCTTGCGTATTTTGCTTCTTTATGGTCAAAGAGGTGGTGACAATCCGTGTTCTTCCATATTCAGAACATATTCGAAAACAATAAAGTAATCCACATAAAAAGGTAGACTATATTACTATTGACACAAATGCTAACAAAAATAAAATAATATTTTAATTCTTATAAAATATTGTCGTGGTCTTACTATTTTTTATGACTCATCTGTTATAAAACGGCATTTATTTTATTTTTCAAAATTATGTGGAAATTATTTAAGAACATGTAAAAGGTTTTGTACAAGTACGCAGTTATAAAGTCGACGGAATAAATTTACAATTACGCATAATAATATTATCAGCTTTCACAGTATTCATTACAAGTTTTTTGCCTTTATATATTTTTAAGAAATTATACCAGTGAGTGTTACCAATGTAAATAATTACAAGATATTTTTGAATTAACTATTAATAAGTATCCATACACATATACAGATATATATATATATTAAAATCATTTTTATTTCAAATGAAACCAGGCGGGAAGAAGACCTTAAAAAGATAGCTTCTTAAAGGGGGAAGTTCTGAGGTAAGAGATGATATTCAACCGAATCCGGGGACATCATTTATTTTTATTCGGTTTAAAAGAGAATGCTAGAACACATTGAAAGTTACTCATTTTTATAAATTACATGTTATAAATTATTGACTTCTCACGTTACTTTAAATTTATCCATAACAAATACATTATTACGTGATAAAACATATTGTTCAACGCATTATTATCCATATTGCCTTGTCATTTAAAACGACTAGGAAACACAAAGTAATGCTCTAATGACTAGAAAGTGAAATGACAGCACATGCGATCTGTCGACAATCATTCAGAACCATACCGGATGATTAAGTCGAGGCTGATAGCATAGTATCGTTCTTTACATAAATAATATAAATATTTCGGACATCTAACACACAACGCCATCTAGTCCCAAACTAAGCAGAGCTTGTATTATGGGTACTAGACAACTGGTATAAATACTTAAATACTTTTTTTTTTGTAAATACATACATATTATACATGGAAAACACCCAAACTCCGAAACAAATATTTGCAGATCATACAAACATTTGGTCCGGCCCAGGAATCGGACCCGAGACCTCAAGAACAGCAGTCGCGTACGCTACCACTGCGCCACCGAGGCGGTCAATTATTCTGCAGTCAGTTCTTTGCTTATGTCCTATGTCTCCTGGAAAGAGAAAGAGGTGTTCAGAATGCCTCAAGTCTTGAACATCGTGTTTAATTTGCTTTGGTTTCATGATTGGTAACATTGGCTGGTAAGCCGGACTTTATGGGTGACAAACTGAGCCCCGCGATGTTACCTGCAGGTAGCCCTACGGCATAATATAAAGAGACTAGCCTAAGTTACTCCCTACATCGTCAGCTACCTTTCAATAAAATACTCGTCATAATCGGTTCAGCGCTTTCCAGAGATTAGCCAAAACAGACAGACATAGAGACAAACATATAAAAATTGTTTTTTTGATGTTTAGTAAATAGATGTTAAGTTTAAAAATACAAATGGACATTCAATTTAAATATGTATATAGATGAGAGCGATCATTTGTCTTTTTTTAAAGTGAAAACTTTAGCCGCGTTAAGCACTTTTTGGTAGGAGAAAATCTTATGGGTTCAAGTCAATGTTTGATGTTAATCATTTTAATTTAAACATGATATTTCTAATTTTACACAATAATTTTACAAATAACTTTCTAAGTTATAAGTTTTCACTTCTATCGGCAATTCTTATGACTGCTATTTTTGTTTGTCTATAGTATGTGTTTAGAAAAATTTAAGTATATTTATCAGTAGCAGGAGCTGGTTACCATAGCAAGGATTAATAATAATAATATTTTAGACATAAAACACTCAAAGCTATCTAGTCCCAAACTAATGATGATGATAATTCGCGGGATGGGTTTCCGCAACTCGACGTCTAAACAAGTTAAATTTTAACAAAAATAAAACCGACTTCAAGGTTTGACTCGATTTCTCTTTGATGCCATCATCAGATCTTAGTGTCCTTATCATGGTACCACCGCTGGGATATCTCCTTTCCATTAAAAAAAAGAATCATCAAAATTGGTTCATTAACCACGAAATTACCGTGCGAACCACGAACACACATAAAAAAAATCTATATATACGGTTGAATTGAGAAACCTCCTTTTTTTGAAGTCGGTTAAAAAACGAGGACGATATAAATACATATTTTATAGGATTGGATTGCCGTGTGTAAGATGTGTGAGGTTATTCTATGTATTGTTGCACTAATAAATTATTTACAATCTGTACAAATATATAAAATTGAAATGTGAAGTTTGTAATTTCAAATTAACAACTTTTCACTAAGTGCATATGGGAGTATATTCGGTACTTACATCAAAAAGCAATTCTTGAATTTTTTGTTTATCTGTCAGTTTGTTTGTTTGTTGATTATCTCTGAAACGGCTAGACCGATTTTGACATGACGTTTATTGGCAAATAGCTGATGGGATATAGAGTATCTTAAACTACTGCTAATGGTGTACTGAGAATAACACCACGGGCCACAACTAGTCGAAATTTAAATACGCATACCTGCATGACATGTTAGAATTCTTCTGCGAAATGACGAGAAAAACAAATAGCAAGTATTGACAATAATTGCTCCCTGGTATCTGTAGTTTGGAAAACTTTTTCCTTTGTTTGTTTGGAAAATGCTCATCAGTTTCAACGAGTGTTTATGTTTATACTATTGTAGATAGTGAGTGGTGTTTGTTTACACAACATTTAGTTTATCATTTATGAAGAATTCCCTCTTTAATGTCTAATGAACGAATACCTAATAAATCCAATGATTGTAACGCAAAATTTTCAGTGTGAACCATGTATTATGACTGTCTCGGCGGCGCAGTAGAAGCGTATGCGACTGCTGTACTTGAGGTATCGGGTTCGATTCCCAAGTCGGACCACATGTTTGTGTGATCTGCAAATCTTTGTTTCAGAGTTTGGGCGTTTCCTGTGCCTTGTATATGTATTTACAAAATACATATATGTATTGCATAGACATATAGGATGGCTCTAGAACAGCTTAAAATCAATAAAGCCCCGGGCGATGATGGCATTACCACTGAACTCCTAAGAGCATGTGGAGCTCCAGTCCTTAAGGAGTTAGCGAAGCTCTTTAATGCCGTCATCCATAACGGGGTAATACCGGAGGCCTGGTATGGGAGCGTGGTGGTATTGTTCTTTAAAAAAGGAGACAAATGTCTCCTCAAGAACTACCGGCCGATATCGCTCCTAAGCCATATATACAAGCTATTCTCTAGAGTCATCACGAATCGTCTCGCTGGGAGACTTGACGAATTTCAACCGCCGGAGCAGGCAGGGTTTCGGAAAGGCTTTAGTACCGTGGACCACATCCATACTGTTCGGCAGGTTATACAGAAGTCTCACGAGTATAACCGGCCGCTGTGTATGGCCTTTGTGGATTACGAAAAAGCCTTCGACACAATCGAAACATGGGCCGTTCTAGATTCTCTGCAACGATGTCGAATAGATTGGCGATACATCGAGGTGTTGCGATGTTTGTATAGCGCTGCTACGATGTCCGTTCAGTTCCAAGACCACAAGACAAGACCTATCCAGCTGCGTCGAGGAGTAAGACAGGGGGACGTAATTTCCCCGAAACTGTTCACCAACGCGCTGGAGGATGTCTTCAAAACCCTGGACTGGACTGGACGGGGCATAAACGTAAACGGCGAGTACATTGCGCCATCGTCATTATGGCAGAGTCTCTGGAAGATCTGAGCGAGATGCTGCACTCCCTGGATGAATCCTCTCGACGAGTGGGCCTTGGCATGAATTTGGACAAGACAAAGGTCATGTTCAACCAACATGTCGTGCCAAAACCGGTATACGTCGCTGGTACTTTACTCGAGGTTGTCCAGGAGTATGTCTACCTTGGACAGACAATCCAGTTCGGACGAAACAACTTCGAGAAGGAAGCCGATAGGAGGATACAGCTAGGGTGGGCTGCGTTTGGTGGGCTTCGTCGAGTATTCTCGTCGCCTATACCGCAAAGTCTGAAGACGAAAGTCTTCGACCAGTGCGTCCTGCCCGTTATGACCTACGCTGCCGAGACGTGGACACTCACAGCAGGACTAGTCCACAAGTTTAAAGTTGCTCAGCGTGCGATGGAGCGAGCTATGCTTGGGGTTTCTCTGAAGGATCGAATCCGAAATGAGGATATCCGGAAGAGAACCAAAGTAACCGACATAGCTCGCAGAATCTGTAATCTGAAGTGGCAGTGGGCCGGTCATGTCTGTCGAAGGACCGATAGCCGATGGAGCAGACGAGTCCTAGAGTGGAGACCATGGACTGGCAAGCGAAGTGTGGGACGCCCTCCAGCTCGCTGGACCGATGACCTGAAAAGGATAGCCGGTAGCAGCTGTATGCGGAAGGCAGAGGACCGGGAGAAGTGGCGCGCCATGAGGGAGGCTTATGTCCAGCAGTGGGCATCAGTAGGCTGAAGTGATTGCATAGACAGGCTCCGCTTAGTTTAGTACTATATACCGTTTGCATTGTGTGTTAGACGTCAGAAGACAAAGTGAAATATTTTAAATTATTTACGTTTAATTTCACAAAATTTAGAATAATAAATGAAGGAAATATGACTTTACTTGAGTTTTAATAAAAAAATAAGTCTAAATTTTAATTTTATTACAACGCGTAATATCCCACTGTTGGGTCGGGTCTCCTCTTAGGAGAGGGTTAAGGCCATAGGTCCCCACGTTGTACGAGTGTGGGTTGTTGACTGGCAAGACAACGTTGTCGCTACGTAATGGCCGTTGGATGTTTTTAAGCCTCACAAAGGCCTCCAACTAAGATTCACGACTGTTATCCTATGATAACATACAATAATATACATAACAACCTATGATAACTGACTGCTTAACGTGACCTCCGAATCACGAAGACGTTCATGGTAACATGCCACCAGCGGTCACCAATCCAGCTACTGACCGCGCCCTCGTTGCTTACCCTCAGTAATTGTTGCTAATCACCGAGTGCAACTGGGCTATGAACAAATTTCAATAGATTAGTATTTAAGAAGAATCAAAATCAAAATCCTTGAAGATTAATCTTGAGATCACCACGGGTTTCATAAAGGAGTAAAATTTTTTTTTGTATAAGTTGAATAACGCGACTTAAGTAAAATGTTATGTATGGCAAACTGAAATAAGTTTCTAAGTAAAAAATCGTTTACGATAAGCAATTTTTTTTTCAAAGTCTAACTAATTTGATGAAACTTTACTGAAATATGTTGAATGATTCAGTTTTAGTACATCAATTTGGTATGTATTAGGATAACTAGTGATTATCCAGTGGCCAAATTTCAAACTTCTCCTCTGAATTATATAATTTTCGTTAAAAGGCGTATAAAGTATGTGCTTTACGTATTAATATATAGATACTAGCTGTCCCGGCAAACGTCGTTTTGCCATAATTTTTTTTTAAGGATGGGTGACCCTTACCATTTAGGGGGATGAAAAATAGATGTTGGCCGATTCTCAGACCTACTCAATATGCTCACAAAGTTTCATGAGAATCGGTCAAGCCGTTTCGGAGGAGTTTGGCAACTAAAACTGTGACACGTGAATTTTATATATTAGACTACAAATTCTCAAACAGTCTTGCTTTAAACAAACACGTAATCAGTAAGTCCTAACAAAAAGACATGGTTTTTTTCAATTACTCCCAATTGTGAAGCTATCAATCTTATTCAATCTGTCATTGAAATGCTTTGAACCTCGCTTCCTATTTACGTCACTCGTTTCTCCAGTCCAGTGGCGCAGATCAGTAATAATGATTCTTTCGTCATCAATCCCCGAAACAACAAGTTGTAGATTACGTGAATATTTTCTTAAATATGTACTAAATTTATTTGTAAATTGATAGCGTTTTAATTAAAAGTTTAGGAATGCTTCCTCCTTTTGTCATTTTAAAATATATATCTAATTATTATTCTTTAAATCATTAATTAATTTACGTAAAAATATATTTAAATTTTCATTTCTTTTTGTTTTTATTTTATTTTTTCTGTTAAGTTATTTGTTTTAAGCCGTTGTTTCCTTTCCCGGTCGTGGTTAGTATATTATTACTCTATTCAAGCCGCTATAGAATATGGTCCAAACCATGAGTCTCCCGTTAAGGTCCACTTTTAAGTCAAAATAAGCGTTTCTATTTAGTTTAAGTACTTCACTACATAGATCAATATATCGATTCAAAGTTAAGAATATTGTGTTTTTTTTACTTTTCTTATAAGAAGCCGAATATCTTAATATCTAGTGCTATGAAAAGCAACAGCGTGGACATCATATTTTATTTTTACTTACACTTACATTGTTGAAAGTAATTATATTACTATGCTTTATTTCTGAACTTTTCTAGTACTATTATGCAATTTACAAGTATTTACGTAGATATTGTGAGAAACTTAGAATGATACAAAAGATAAAACGAATAACATCTTCTATACAAATAAATAAAATTGGAGTGTCTGTTTGTAATATCAAAATAACAGCTTTTTACTAAAAGCATGTGTACACGGTACATATTAATAATTATTTTTACGGGAATTCACGCGATTACTTATACACACGGTACATATACCAAAATATATTTTTTTTACAATTTTCTCTGTCTGTCTGTCGGTCTGTCTGTCTGTTTCGGCTAATCTCTGGAACTAATCGACTGCTTTTGACGGGACTTTCACTGGCAGATAATGAATGATCTAAGGAGTATTTACTTAAGGCTACTTTTTTAGACCACCTCTGTAAATTGGTGTTACCCACTCCACGACAATAACTGCGGGTAACAGGGCGGGGTTCAGCTCGTTTTCAAAAAAACAAAATACTCTTACCCTTCCTTTGGCGATGTTTCCAGCCAATGCCTCGTAGAGAACATTAAGCCGTCGGTCCCGGTTGTCACGAACACCCATGACAATCCTTATAGGAAGTCAGTATCCTCATATGTACTGACAACTAGTTTAACCTTCGTATACAAGTTATACCCACGATGCCAGTCGCTCCGTGGAGAAACTGATATTCATGTGAAACCTGTTAAAGGCTAAAAAGGCTAGAAAGATGATGACTCTCTCTTGTCCTTCGAATGATTAACTAGATATCGAGTTAGTATAGACATCGAATCTTTGAATGATCAGGAAATTCTGTTTCTATAAGAAACAGCTGGTTATGCTGGCGTTGCTGCTGCTTCTGCGGAAAGCCTCGAACGGCGTAAGTACCAAAATATAATAGACTAGCTGAACCCCGCGGTGTTACCCGCGGTTATTGTTGTACCGCGAGTAACGCCGCGCGACAAAGTTAGTGTAAAAAAAGTAGCCTAAGTTACTCCCCGGATCAGCAGCTACCTGCCAGTGAAAGTCCCGTCAAGATCCGTCCAACCGTTCCAGAGATTACCCGGAACAAACAGACAGACGGACAGACAGACAGACAAAAAAATTTTTAATCACATTTTTGGTATATGTACCGTGTATACATACATATGCATTTAGTAAAAAGCGGTTATTTTAATATTACAAACAGACACTCCAATTTTATTTATTTGTATAGATAATTACATTTTTGAACCGTTTGGGGTCGAGACGCTAGTTTCATGGGGTCCGAGTGCTCGCGCTATGTTTAAACAATTAGCTAACCACCTCATCGACACTTCTCGTGACTAGAAGGCCGGTCTTTTTTTAGCACAGAGAATGGCAGCATTGCTATTCAACGTGGCAATGCTGCCAGCCTTTTGGGAACGCTACCAGTAGGTGATGATACGGAGGAATCTCTTGATGCTTGTATGTAAGTATTGTTTTTTTTAATTATGGTTATGTATATAGGTTTCTATATTATGTAATACGCAACAGAAAATTCATCTCTATCATCTAAATGGTTGGCAGTCCACAACTGTGCGCTTCTCCAGAAACTTTCTGCCTCGCACAACAAAACTGTGGAATGAACTGTCGATCTGAGATATTTCCGTACCAATACGGCCTTCAAACCTTCAAGAAAAGAGCGTACTCCTTAAAAGGCCGGCAACGCACTTGTTTCGCCTCTGGTGTTGCGGGTGTACATGGGCGGCATAATAGCTTACCATCAGGTGATACGTCTGCTCGTTTGACCCCTAATCAATAAATAGATATTCAATTATAACAGATTACCTAGATAGATGTTTCCGTATGTGAAAAATCTCAATGAATTGAGACCTTCTCCATCATTTGAATGCAAACAGCTTCTGTAGTGGATAACTATTATTTCAGATAATTATAATAATATTACGTAATATTTGATTACAAACCATGACTTAATTAATAACTGTCCAAAGCTAAAGTATACATTTCATTTAATATACGTATAGTTTAGTTCAGTAACGGTTTAGTAATTATTACCGACTTGTTTTGTAAGAAATTTCATAAATTTTAGGCATGTCGAAATATGTTGAAGAAAGTTAATAATAAAATTTCAGTTTTAATTTACTTCGAAATTTGTAGTCATAACTTTGTATGTTATGAATAATATAAGATTACTATTTTATTATTATAATATAAATTTACATGACTTTGATGTCAAACTGTAAATTCTAAACCTCTTATTCAAAATAATAATCTTCCAAAGCTAAAACAAATACATACATAATTTACATAGCAAAAACAGCCGAACTCAGAAAAAAATATTTGTTCATACAAAACATACAAATGTTTGGTCTAACCCGGGAATCGAACCCAAAAGTACAAACACAGCAGTTGCATACGCTACCACTGCTACACCAAGGCAGTCTAAATATTAATTTATCTTTTTCTTTCCGACACCAAAATCATTATGCGATTTATTAAAATCACAGCTATGGACTTAAAAATGGTTTACAAGTTCCGGAAATAATTAAATATGTAAAAACAGAATGCTAGCCACTCTCAGAGGAATCACTCCAGGAATGTCTTGGTGAGACATTTGCAAGGCGAGGAGCAGCGAATGGGGCTGTGTACTCTAGACTCGACTCGCCTTATAGTTCTATTCTTCATACTTAATTCAGTTGATGAATGAGATGTTTATAAAAGTTGCTGCTATTGATGTCTAGAGTTCGATTCGCAGGTTTCCGATGTCCCGGGTTAGATCAAATGTTTGTGTAACATGTGTGTATATTTACAAAAAAAAGTATATATGTATTTATATTAGTTGTAAAGAATTTATAATACAAGCTCTGCTTAGTTTAGGACTAGATGGTGTTGTGAGGTGTTCATTTATATTTATTTATGTTCGAAATAGTTACTTCCTTGACTTTCAATTTCAATACAAACATCTATTTCGATACCTGTTCTCCTAACACAATGAAGCATCTTTGTCTATTGTGTTGGCCAGTAAACATTACACATAAATAAAGCGATAACGAGTTTATTTATGGTTTATTTTCTAATTTTTCTTGGTTACTATTCAGTGTGAATAAACGATTGTTCAAATGTTTAATAAACATTGCACTGAACCCGGAATTCAAAAGGAGCATAACTATATCATAGTTTATGGGATATTCCATTGCAGTGTATGTATCATATTTTACATCACTACTAAAATATTATCGCACTTCTCGTTAAAAATTTTCAATTTATACAATGTAAAGTCGAAGAGTAAGAAGTACCCGTGGTGTATGATGCGTCGCTATTTAATTGTGTACATAAAAATAAAGACAACAAAGGGTGAATTACAAAGTTATAGACGTAGCAATTGGCAGTCTTATCGCTCACGATGTTTTCTTCCAGACAACATCAAAATAGATATTAGGTGTTTAAGATTGTTTAAAGCAGTTTATACACCACTAATATAGTACCACGTTAATATTCTAAATTGTGCAAAAGAAATGTATACTGGTACAATAATATTTAGGTATTATAAATACCTAAATATTATTATACTAGCTGTGCCCGCTACTTAGTACACTAGACATTTGGATTTTCAAGATATTTTAATTTTTTCCTTGAACTGCTACAAACATTTCAAAACCAAAATTAGCCAAATCGGCTCAGCCGTTCTTGAGTTTTAGCGAGACAAACTAACAGCAATTGATTTTTATATATATAAGAGTCTATCATGATGATCTACTAAAAGATTCTATTTTTGTTTTAAAAACTGGGTTTTGAAATCCCGAATGACTCTAGAGATGGTTTATAAAAGGAAAATAAAATGGCTTTTAAAATAGTAATAACTTGATAATAATAAATAACCAAACGTATCAACATAAAAATAATAATAGGGATTATTAAAGATTTTTTTTCTTTAATTATAAAATTTTTTGATGGCTTAAAGACGGTCTATATTTGTGTCAGATCTCATGCTCATTAATTCATCAGTTTTTAATTTTCATTGTTTTTTTCATTGTTTATATTTTTTTATCAAATTGTAATTACTTGTTACTTCTGTGAGCTTTTTTAAAACTTTTTTTGTTAAATTTACGAGGATGAGGAAGCTTCGTGTATAGTACAATTAAAATATACCAGTGTCCTGCATCACCCGCTAACTGTATTTTACTTCAAATTTAAAATCATTAAAGGTTGGTTCAATGACAGTGTAAAAAAGTTTGAGATACTTCCGCAGTATGTTTTATAATTTAGAAATTTGCTCATCACCAATGTACTTCCCGCTGACCTAGAATCGTAAAATTTGTCAGTAAATTACATCAGCCTATGTAAAAAAAAAATTGTTAATTAGCAGTTTTATTGTTTGAAAAATTAATAAATGTATATACATTTAATTTATAAATATATATATTATATATTACACAACACTATCTTAATCCAGCTTGTATTAGACATAATTCGCATTTTTTTATTAATACTTATTTCAGTTTTTGAAAATAGCTGACACTTTACCTTTTGCTTCTGACATTATAGTAGACCTTACTATTGTCCGAATATTAAATAATATAAAACAAATGCATAAATAATTTACACTTTATTTAACGCCAATAGAAAACTTCTATAACATCCTATTTAGAAAATAAGAAGAACCTCAGTAAATAACAAACTATTTTATTGCATTAGGGACTAACGAGTGTACATATCATTTAACGATAATGGACTTTTGTAAGTCAAGATCCACGAGTTCACCATTTAAGGCCTTTATCCCCAGAAACAATTCAGGATTGGGCTTCGTTCACTCTTCTCTCTCGGTGATATTATAGGCCGAGGGATCATTACGGTCGAACCTGGGTCATATATGCATGGCCATAGGCATAGCTTTCCCATGATATACTCCGTGCCGCTTTCTACTAAAGCGGCCAGCCTGAACGGAGACCAGCCAATAACGTAAAACGTATTATCATGCACAAGGGTGTGCGCAAAGGCAGGTGCACTCCTTGTTCCCTTACTCTTAAAATCCGATGAGACGGATCCGTCACGACCGGGAGAGATTGCAGGAGCAACGGTTTTACGTATTCTCGAGGCACGGAGGCTAAGACCCCAACTACTGAACTCCGAGCTGTTAACAAGCATTCCATAACCAGTAATCTGCAATCTGTCAATAAATGATACTATCACAGTAACCACAGTCAGTCTACTGAACATTTAAGTCCCACTGAAGGACAAAATTTATCTATACCAATAATATCCTTTTCTCCAACATTGAGTACTATGCTTCAAGTATAAAGACAGGTTTGTTATCCGACATTTATAGCATATTTGCATAAACCTTGCTTCTTTAAACTTTGTTTTAGGTCAATGGAAAGAGATAACATAGGGATATTTATGAGTGAGTTTACACTAAAACTTGTAGCACACAATATGGCCGTATTTTTACATTAAAATTGCTTTTAGTCTCTGTTTTTTTGCAATGATGACAATTTAAATAAAGACGATGAGTTACAAAGAAGAAAGAAAAAAGAAAAAGCCCAGCTAATAAGACGATTATGACAATGGTGATAATTCCTTGTATATTTGCGTTTTCTGAAATTAGACTTTATTATCTTATTGTTAACGTCGTATATATAGCGAATTCATCAAGTCTATTAAACAGTATGTAAAACTAATACAGCCTTCATAAAAATTACAGGTCACTTCTTATAATTCTGTGCATAAAGAAGAGACAAGTATATGGCTCTCTTTACATATACGGTGACAAAGTGAAGCCGTATATACAAGTATTCCACCTATAAATTAGCTGCTAAGAAGTACACCTAACAATAGAAATGAGTATACCTAAGAAGCACTTCGTTGTTTAATGTTATGAATTAAAGGTGTCGGCGCTTATGTCAATTCCTTTACACACACCAAACACAATGAACAAATTATGTTTCTCACCGATTAGAATGTTGGTTCGAAGTAAAGGGTAGAGTTTGATTGTCATAGTGTTTGTAAGTACTTATAGCTAGCTTATGATGTTTTCCTAAAGGCATTTGTAATAACAGGATATGCTCACGACTTTGTTCATTCATAATAATGCATATATTAATATAATTATATTTATGCGAAGTAAAAATAATAATAAATATTTCGGACATCTGACACACAATGCCATTCAATTTCAATAAAAAAATCCAGTGTCCAGTTCGGCATGAATGGGCCGGCTCGACCGGAGTGATACCACGGCCTCACAGAAAACCGGTGTGAAATAGCGCTTGCTCTGTTTCACCAAGCGAGTGAGGATACTGGAGGCCCACACCCATTTCCCAAACCTCTCCACCTCTCTTTCCCCGTCTCCCCCAAAGATTGGAAACGCACTTGTGACGCCTCTGGTGTTACATGTGTCCATGGGCGGCGGGAATCGCTTACCATCAGGTGATACGTCTGCTCGTTTGACCCGTATCCCATAAAAAATAATGTCACTCTATTAGTGACATTATTTTTTTATTCATTACGTAATTAATACTAACCTTGTAAAAGTCTTAAAGTAATATAGCGTACACAACACAAAGAAACAATTAACAGCCAATCACAAAGGTGTAAAACGAAATGAATCTCGTTACTACAAAAAAGCATTTACATAAAAAACAAGTGCACTCTAGTTAAAACATCCAACAAACAAAGCGATTAACTCTTGTTTTAAACAATGAGTCTTACATTTTAATTTACTTAACTCATTAAAAAAGACATGGGCGCTAGATGTGTCAAAGAAATTTGTTCCACTCTAATTAAAACCTCTTTCCACTGAATAGGAACTTAACTTATTATATACTATATTTTACCCGTGGCTTCGCTTGCATTTAATAAAAAGTTATGTGTACAAAGTTTAATGATGATCGGTTAAGTAGCTTTCGCGTGAAAGCGTAACAAACAAACTTACATAATTATAGTAATAGATTAGGATTAGGATATTTTGGTGTTTAAATACCTACTTGACATTGAATTATCTGATAGCTTATAGTAATCATAATGAAAAAACGTCGTGTGGTGTCGTGGGACACCAGAAAGGTAGAAATTCCTTACAAAAAAAAATATTAAGTTCAGGCAGCAAAAAAGCAGATATTTTATCAGCGCCCGAAAAGTGACGACTCGTTTACGTTCGGATTCACATCTCTCTTAATTACAGCATGTAATGACACTTATGACGCTATGGTGGGTGAAGAAAGAGAGAGTAAACAAATTTCGACGTGAGAGCGATAAGGATTGCTGGACTGCGAACATCGATGGCGAACATAGAATATTTTTACAGAAGCGAATCTTGGCAAAGTCGAGGCACTGGCTTCAACATAGTCGAGTAAAAAGGTAGACAGAAACAGGTATAACAATAATATTCTATAAAGTTTTATCAAAAACCTAGTAAAACGTGTATTACAGCTCTGGTGGAAAACAGTTACAACATACTTACTTTTGATACTACATCGCGCAATAACTTACTGGTTGCTGACTTAGCGGTTAATCATTTAAAAAGTAAAAGTAAAAAATACTAAAAGATAGTAAGTAGGCGCGAATGACACCACGGACAATAAACATTATAAAACCATATTTATAGCTAAAAAACAGAAATCATATCGTTACGGACATTGTTAACAATACATAATGTTATGTATATAGGTACGTAAGTTATGTAATCGTTGTGCATCTCGCCACATGTGCTAGACCGTCAATGTCTTCGCATAACCGTTCTTGCTGTAATTACGTCATCCATGTTGATTTAGACTCTGATCTGAAGTACTAATATATTTTTTTACTTACTAATTTATATACCTATATATTTTCTTTGATATTGCACCTGAATATTAATACGTAAAGAAAATATGTTTTTCCCGCTTTAGACATATACTATACGGTAAATACACATTATTTAGAAAAAAAAAAGTTTAAAAACCTCCCGACTACGTAAAAACTTTAGATAAAATTTACATAACTAATTATTAATAATCACCTATCATTATTAAAATCGGCTCATTATTTTAGTCGATTTAGTATTTTGTAAACACTAGCAACCCGCCCCGGCTTCGCACGGGCTCTTTACGAAAAATGTAATATAGCCTATGTTACGAGAAGACGTGCGGCTTAATTTTTGCCGATGTCTTCAACAAATATCGTTATATTTTAGCAAATATACTCTACAAATTAACAACCTTCGTCAAGAATCACTCAATCTATTGGTAAAAACTGCATCAAAATTCGTGTAGTAGCTTTTGAGTTCATCGTGAATAGATAAATGCGGTAGAGAACTTTATTTTATGACTAGCTGAACCCCGCGGTGTTACCCGTGGCTTTTGTTGTACCGCGAGGAACGCCGCGGGACAAAGTTAGTCTAAAAAGTAGCCTAAGTTACTCCCCGGATCATCAGCTACCTGCCAGTGAAAGTCCCGTCAAAATCCGTCCAGCCATTCCAGAGATTACCCGGAACAAACAGACAGACAGACAGACAGACAGACAGACCGACAGACAGACAGACAAAAATTTTTTAACTACATTTTTGGCATGTCTACCGTGTATACATACATATGCATTTAGTAAAAAGCGGTTATTTTAATATTACAAACAGACACTCCAATTTTATTTATTTGTATAGATATGTAGTGATAGTGATAAATAGACTGCCAAAATTATTACCCTTCCTTTTGGCTTTACCTTAGTCGGGTAAAAATAACATATTATCTCAAAAATTATCTTCATGTTTCTATTGAATATGTATCTATGTAATATGAATATGAATAAGAAAGTTTATTATCGAGTAGTATTGTGAACACTCATTGATAACCATTTAAGTGTTTAAAAAAATTAAAGTCTGTTTCAACACATAGTCTTAAAATTCTATGTTTTAAAGAAGTTTCTATACATTTTAGTTATTAAAATAACTATCGTGGACGTTTCTTGGTTGTCGATGTATATCGCTTTAGCAATATTTTTTTCTTAACCAATAACGTTATTACTATCAAAATTAAATACTAAAACTTTTTTCTTTTTGTTTCAGACACTAAAATCACTATGCGATTTATTAAAAACACAGCTATGCACTATAGCTATATCCCTGACCTTATTCAACTCGGTTCGACTCCCGAAAGAGGCGTACCGATATGGTGCTGTACCATACTTAGTGATATATACGTTCTGGCTGTTGGTGGTAGGCCTCCCGACGACGTTAATGCAGCTGGCTATGGGTCAGTTGAGCCAACAGGATCCAGTTGGCGTCTGGAGAGCTGTGCCAATATTAAGAGGTAAAGTAACCTATTTATTTAGTATTTGCAGTTTTAAGTAGCGTTTTTGATTATTTCATTGTTGCTAAGACTCCTTACTTTCTGAGGTAGCTCAATACTTTGTAGAGGAGTATCAAATACAGAAGGAGTTTTCAAATCCGACTTGTAGTAGTAACAAATATTAGCGCTTTTATTAGTAAACTTCATCTTTATTACAAGATAGATGCAAAAGTTTGATGCATTATCCAACTTAATATTATGTACTAGCCGACCCACGCAACCTCGATTGCGTCTCCTATTGCCCGTAGCGTGATAATTTTCCCCCGTAACATTCTTCACTGGTGCTTCGATCCTGTACGGCTTAGCGTGATGATATATAGCCTACAGCCTTTCTCGATAAATGGGCTATCTAACACTGAAATAATTTTTCAAATCGGACCAGGAGCAGGTTCCTGAGATTAGCGTGTTCAAACAAACTCTTCAGCTTTATATATCAGTATAGAAGTATCTATAGATATACAAGACGGAACTGCCAAGTGACGAATGGAAATTTTTACGAATACTAAAATAGCCACATTTCAACTTCTTAAGAGTTTTATACTTTCTAGGAATGTAATAAGTAAACCACACACAAAGCTAACATATTCACTTACCTACTAGTAAAGAGCCTACAAGGGGATTAATGAATACGGTCCCTTTTCTTACTGCAAGCTACGAAAGGACTTAAGAACCAAATCCGATTATAATGTGGACGGAAAACTACTAAAGCATTCCTTTTACTGTTCATATGAGTATCTACTATTGTATATGTTTGTATATTTTAGCATTTATTGTTGTATTGAAATTATTCTCCATTTTCTGAGCTTACGAATCACAAGTACATAAGGTAAATTTCTTAAATCTTAAGTCTTAGTGGTGCATAACCTGCCTGAAACATAAGGAATAATTTACATATGAATCCATATTAAAAGTAATTGGGTTGATCATTTAGGATATTAAAGACACTTGATACTTTAGAATTTGAGCCATAAGTCGATTCCAGATTTAAGTTCAGATCAAAATAGATTAGTGGTAGAAATAAAGTCACATCTTGACCCTATAGAACCCTATAATTAATCACAACAGTTTACATACCTGCTGCAAATTCTGCTGGTGAATGATGTTACTAGAGTTCCATGGGAATTTGGAGGGTTTCAGACTGACACAGGATTGATACGATTAGTATTGCAAATACAGGGCGTTCGATAACCAGTCTATTTTCAAATACAAAGTTACGTGAGCTTTACAGCCATTTGACTTATAACTACACTACACTATTGTATTATACTTTATTTATTTATAAGAGGACTTATATTTTGCATAAGACAGACTTTTCCACAGGCATTTTCTTCAAATCAAACCTTTAGATGGTGAGAAACTGTGTAACAGGTGTATATTTAAAACAAGTAATACAACAAACTAAATTAAAATATAAATAAAATAAATTAATTCTACAGATGCATTTATATATACACAGATATTTTTGAGAATTATACATATTTATATACATGGGAGAGCCACGCTTCGGCATGCATGGGCCGGTTCGACCGGAGTAATATCACGGCCTCAAGAAAACCGGTGTAAAACAGCACTTGTGCTGTGTTTCATCGAGTGAGTGGAGGCCAAAAATATACCATAAAAAACACTCATGGTTTTACACACATAATTAGTTCCGAATTTTACCGTCTACTTGCAGAAACTATAAAAGAAATGAATTTATATACAAAGACTGTTTTTAATATATTATTGTTTCAGGTGTCGGTCATTTGAAAATACTGACGTCATATCTTTCCTGCGTGTACTACGTGATGTACGTAGCTTTGTCTACGGCCTCCCTCATATGGATCACAAAGGGATCCTTTCCTTTGAAAGACTGCACTAAGGTGTATATGACACCCGTAAGTATTTCAAAATCACTAAAGACTAACCATTAAATCATTATTTTTTTGGCATTAGGGGTAGCAACGTAATAGCTAAAGATTAATGACAGACTCAAATCCCTCTATGTTATTTACCAACATACCTTACACACTACTTGCAGATACAGTTTTAATTGCGCGATGCAGGTGGTAACAATTGGAATCATGTATTGGTTATTATATGTTTTTCAGTTACGTTTAGATCTAAACAGGTCTAATTTAGTCTCAGATGAAGGTGAATGTGTGAATGTAACCACACTTTGACTGGAAAGTGCCAGTCAACGAGTGACCATAATCAGTGCGTCTAACATAATCACACTAGTTCCCTTCGTTATAGTTACAAAAGTAGTCATATAAAATTGATACATAATAATAGAAATTGTTTTTAAGTTGCTGACTACGTGTATGTAATAATATTCAAATTGTGACTTACATTCATTCAACAGTCTACATTACTGGTATTTTTATTGATGTACAATCATTTCTATTTCAGAATGGGTACGAAAATAAAATGAATGCAACTGATTGTTTCAAGTGAGTTTTGTTACTTTGTTTTATTACTTCAAATTTAATACTTTACTGGTAAAAGAAATAGAAGATTGGTTAAATCTTTAATTTAACTTTTTCTTTATTTATTCCTTATTTTCTTTTATTATTAACTCAACCATTATTATTTTCAAATATCCAAGTATCCAACCGTTACAGAAAGGATACACTTATTTAACCATAGCGAGGTGCTTGTGATATTTGACTAGGTAAACTTGTAATAAGATTTTTTTTTATTCGCTCATTAACTCATAGCATAGGGCATATACTTATACTTCACTGCACAAAGAATGCAATGTCACATATTACTGGGACAACAGCATAAGGAACAGACTCATATAGTAGACAATGAAACTTGAAACAAATTGAATTATTTTTCTTTCTATAATATTGTTAAAAGAAATATAAGTACGATCTCACAGCATACCATGTTTAATAACTATACAAATAAGTCTGGGTGTAATTTATGTCCGATAAATGCATGCTTGTAAAGTACCCCGCAATGCAAGATTCATTCCTAGTTTAAAAGAAAAGAGAAAAAAGAAAATAATAATTTCAAATAAAGTAAAACCTTACCCTCTACAAAATAACCATTCGATGAAAATATTCCAATTTTGGTCTTAAAAAATGTTGTCATTGCCATAATCTTGAAAAAAAACTGATTATAAACTTTCAGTTCCACATTCCTGGCGCCATTCACGGAATACCCGCAGTATCTCGGCATAATGGCAATTTTAATTTTTCTTCTGTGGTTCTTCGTGCCCATTATGTAAGTAATAATACTCTTATTAGATGTAATATTTCGTACATTGTCGGCTATTACACGTTTATTAAGAATATCATTAAAACCGGATTTGGGGTAAGATGTTTCTAATGTCAGTATTGCACAATTTGCTAATGTGACCTAGCTGTGTCCGGAAATTGAATAATATTTTGTAGGAAATGCTAATTATATTTAGAAGTTAAAGAAATTGTTCGTCTTCTAATTATTTATGTTCTGTTGAGAAAAAGTGTTCAAATAGATTAAATAAACTGGACATGTGCAAGTCGAACTGGCATAATGTGGTAAATCTCTCCAAATTTTCAACTGCCTCGGTGGCGCAATGGTATCTTACGCGACTGCTGTTCTTGAGGTCTCGGGTTCGATTCCCGGTTCGGACCAAATGTTTGTATGATCTGCAAATATTTGTTTCGGAGTTTGGATGTTTTCTATGTATAATATGTGTGTATTTACAAAAAAAAAGTATATAAGTATTTATATCAGTTGTCTAGTACCCATAATACAAGCTCTGCTTAGTTTGGGACTAGATGGCGTTGTGTGTGAGACGTCCGAAATGTTTATTTATTTATTTCGGTAATTTATAAGTAAACATCTCTTTTCTGTTTTTTTACTAAATTTTTATCTCAAATATCCTAGAAATAAGGATCGTAAAACTGTGTGTTCATTCTTCTTTATGGCTTAACTTGTCAGGAATACTACCAAATATACTGCGATATTATGAGTTTCGTTATTGTTACATTACTTTCACTAGTATTAGAGTTTTTCTCACAATAAAAACAAGATTTAACAAAACATACATAATTTCATAGTATTATGATGCACTTACTTTGTAGTCTGATGTGAGAGATTACTATAACACGACATTAAGTTTAGTTTTTTATAAATTTAGTTAATCGTCGTTTTTTTACTCCCAGTAATTATAAAGGTAACAAAAACATATTCATTACTGAATATTTCTAAGTACGCAGTTTTTAAAACTTTGTTTTGTAACTATGAGACTATAACCCGACTAAGAAAAAAAGTTTTGAGAGAATCTAATGATATCTCATTCATTAAAATAACATATTTTAATGAATAAGATATCAGTTGTACATGGACTGCCAAAAATATTAATATACTAGGTACGCTTAACGAATGTTGACTCTTTTGTTAAAATAATTAGGCTTACATTTCAGTAATTACTTGTAATAAATAATAAAATTTGTGTGAGTTTGTTGTTTTATGTTGTTTTATAAGCGAAAAGACTGCCTATTGGTGACTCCAATATTACAATCCCTAGTTGTCATTAGATTTTTTTGAATTCTATGTGATTGTATAATGTATGTATGTGAGTGTATGATTCTGTGATCTAACATTGTAAGAAAACTAGCATTTGTCAATCAAAAAAAGCAATGTCAAAATTTCTTAACCGTTAAATAATAGTAAGGCATATTTTCAGGCAGCTCAACTGTACTTAACACTGTCTAAACCCAACGAGATTAGGCCCATATAAATTTTAATGTTTACTTATTATGAATGGAACGGTACTTTATTAATTACATTTTCACGCCTTCACTATTTAGACGGTCATAGTAAAATATTGCTTTGTGAACACATTTTCTTACTCAAAATACTATATAGGACAATGTAAGTGTTTAAATCACAAAAACAGCTTTTTACTAGGTATGTTCAAGAGAAAGTCAAGTTTTTAACAAAGTGATATTCAACGAACAGAGTAGAGATCATGACGTCATCATTATATGCACATCTTGAATAAATTGTTTAGAAGTATAAATTAAATATGTAGATATACGTTATTTTAGTGTCAATGACTTCCACACCTGAGTTTACGATACAAATAAAGTACTTTTGGTTATATACAAGGTTAATGTGAATTTGTTGAAATACCTCAAACCGATCTACGGCTGATTTGAAGGGGCCCTGGCCGACTTTAAGTCAGATTAGTTCATCTTTTATTACATTTATTTAATTTTTTACCCGACTACGGTAAAGTCAAAATAGAGAGTGATAATTTTTGCAGTCTATTTTTTTATGTTCCACCGTAACATCTAAACTACTGAACCTTAATGGATGAAATGTCAATAGATTTATAATAGGAGAATTCGTAGTGGGAGAGTCACGTTTCGGCATTCATGGGCGGACTTGACCGGAGTGATATCACGGCCTCACAGAAAACCGGTGTGACAAAACATCGAGTGCGTGAGGATACCGAAGGCCCATACCCCAACCTCTCCCACCATCCCCTTCCCCATTCCCTAAAGGGCGACAACGCACTTGTGGCGCCCCTGGTGTTGCGGGTGGGTGTCCATGGCCGGCTTTAATCTGTTACCATCAGGCGATACGTCTGCCCGTTTGCGACCGATTACATAAAAAAACTATTTAATAACTACAGGTACTTTTGAATAAACATAAATAAGAACCAAATAGAATAGGTTAGCCTTTAACTAATTATTGTATATCATTTTTAAATCCTATGGAGAATAATAAACTAAAATGTTACAAAAAACATTTTGCATATATTCTTCTACGAGTTACTAGTTTAATTACTTCAAAGAACAAAATAAAAAAGCCCATTCAAAATCATTAAAAGTGCCGGAAAATACTGTTGCTTCAAACAGAAGTAAACAAGGAACAATTAGTAGTGTTAAGCAATCTATTATCTATACATCTATACAAATAAATAAAATTGGAGTGTCTGTTTGTAATATTAAAATAACCACTTTTTACTTAATGCATATGTATGTATACACGATACATATACCAAAAATGTAGTTAAAAAAATTTTTGACTGTCTGTCTGTCTGTCTGTCTGTCTGTTTGTTCCGGGTAATCTCTGGAACGGCTGGACGGATTTTGACGGGACTTTCACTGGCAGGTAGCTGATGATCCGGGGAGTAACTTAGGCTTCTTTTTAGACTAACTTTGTCCCGCGGCGTTACTCGCGGTACAACATTAACCGCGGGTAACACCGCGGGGTTCAGCTAGTAATTATATAATATCATAAGATGTTAAAAGGAGACAGAGGCCTAACCTGTGTCTCCTTTTAACATTTAACAACCGTTTACTCATTTTGAAAAAGGAATAACCTAAAACTTTTTTTTTCAGCTTATACCGTCTACACAAAACCTTGAAAACGGCTATTGGAATTCTAGCCGCTGTAATCGTTACTATCGCTATAATACTATGTACATTTCTGTCGAACATCGAGGTGCTGACAACGATGTTTCTATCTTGCGAGCAATGGTCACCATTGTCGCAGCCTTATATTTGGTACAGCGCGTTAGTTCAGGCGCTTCTGTCCTCGCAAATAATGAGTGGCTACTTTATAAGTGCTGGTGGTTCCGTCTACCAGAATTCTGATGTTCGGTGGTAAGTTTTTTTAATAATATTTTGAATATGTTTAATGTTTGAATAGTAATAAATATTTTGAGATTTGAGAGAGATAATAATTTAGATTTTATCGATTTTGTACTGAAATGTTAGTTACAATATTAATATTATGTTACCAACCCCTATCAATTTCAATAATGTAGACGAACTCTATATTTGTATCCAAATATGTTAATCCATGTTCTGAAATCGTTTCTATTTATAGATGTCACTTTGTAATAAACCTTTAGGCCATGTTCCCATGACGAGCGCTCAACACGCGTTTAGCTAACGCGCGTTAACAATTACATGTAAAAACGCGCGTTAGCATGTGTACTCCAAGAACGAAATTACATGAAGTTTTAATCATCTAAACATGGACTTAGAGTTATGAAAATATTCTGAGCTGTTTCGTCCTGAACAAGGCCATTTTGGGAATATTCCGTTAGTTTTAATACGTCATCATCATCTTACTAGCATTCATTATTCCAACATTTTATTGGTGTCGGTTTCTAGTTAAACCGGTTTTACCTAAATATCAGTTTTTCCACGGAGTGACTGGCATCGGACCTCCGCACCCTGGGGGTGAACTGAATTCGAAAATTGAACTAATTGTCAGTATATTTGAGGGCACTGACTTCCCAATTACGATTGTCATAGGTGTTCATGACAACCGGGACCGACGGCTTAACTCAATTCTAATACTCTTTCAAATTTTTCTTCTAAATTATTTTAAGTTTAAAATGCTATTAATTGATTGCCATGTCTAGATTCCTAATAAAGCTAATTCGTAACAATTTGTTTGCCTAACATATTAAGGTTAATTAAGACGCAAGGTCCGTATAATTGCTGTACTAGATATAATGTTTTGTTCAATCGTAATACATTTCATACTGTCACACTTATTATAATTATTTTATGAAAGCAAGAATAATTAAACTATGTTTACCTAACTTACATATTTCCTTAAATTTTATGAAATTCTCAGACATTTTTTTTAATCTACAACGCTATGTAACACATCGGAAATGAATTTCGGAAACGTTTAAAATTAATATGCTAATGTTATTTTAAACTCATCTTGAGTCAACTTCAGCTCATCATGTAAGCAGTACATCACTTGATAAATAACTTACAATTCTGACAATAGTTTGACTTAACTAGTAGTAGCCCTGACTTGCTGGATTATTTTAGCTGTTAACTTTATGTCTTTGCTGTTATTGCCCTCTCTTTGTTTCTTTTGCCTATCTTTCTTATTTGTCTTTCTTTATAATATCCTTTCAATCTTTCTATAGTACAATTTATTGAGTATGCAATCAGCAGCAATATGAAAGCTTTTTTATTAGTGTGAATGGAATATGATCTTTTTTTTTTCGTCTGTTTTCCCCTTTAGTAATATGGAAGTACACGTTAAGCTTCTTTTAATAGTTGTTTCCAATTCTACTGTAGTTCAACAGTATATGACTGAAGCAGTATTTATTTAATATCAATACTTTTAATATCACGATACAGAATTACCAATAACTTCGTAGGTTGATGTATCTTAATTAAATGGCGCTAAACTATTTTTTATTTTCATTCCATATTCTGACCCTTCTGTAGTTGAATATTTTAATGATTGAAGCACATCTTTTCGCTCTAATAACCGTTTTAAAATTTTACATTTGTTATGTACATTATACATAACATACATTCTTGGTTATGTAACATTTTAATCTTATTAAACTTTTCAAAAGAAATATTTATGTATTACGTAAATAAATATTGTATTTAAATTATTGTACTTCATTAGAATCAATTCAAATCAAACTTGAAAGAATTTGAAGTAACGCACACTTAGAGACGGTTCCTGGTATTTCAAAGATATCTGTTTGTAGAGTACGATACTAAAGCGATTTAGCATACATAGAACATTTGAGTAAATAAGAATATTTAAAAAGTAAAAACCATTCTAGCTTAAATTCAGTCAGTGATATTTAACAAACAAAAGTTTCATTCAGGTTAACTGATTATTATGTTATTAATTGTAGGTCTACTATTTGTTAATTTTGTCACAACTACGTACAGTAGAGTTTAGTTCTAGTAATTAAAATAAACACAGTATGTACTAATTAATTAATTGCTTTAAACGAGGTTAATTATTCATTAGAAGTACCAAATGAAATTAAAACACTCATTTGTTACTTGTAGTAGGTATTTTAAAATATCCAAATGTAAGGGGGTATTAATTTCTTTTTTTTTGTAATCCTGTCCTTGCTTCACTATGATTTGCGTTCTTAATATTAGTCCTACATTTAATATACAGTTTGATTATAAATATATAGACAAAGAAATCTTGTTCATAGTAAGGGTAGACTTAACATACTTTTATATTATTTTAAGGGTTCCTAGTTGCAAGAGTTCTTATAGGATACAACAGAAGTTATATTTTGTAAAATGCTAGCCTTTAAAGTAAATTTTTACACATTTTTTCAGGACTTCAGCACTAGTGATTATGGCAAACATATTTGCTGGATGGCTCTGGATTTTAATGTGGGAGTCTATTGGAGGCAGCAGCCAGAAGGACAAGAGCTTCATATCAATTCTAGTCTTAATATATCAATCGTCTGTTATTGAAAGGCGAGACAAGCTGTGGCCTTTGCTTGCTTTTAGCATGGTATTCGTTTCCGGTATTATCACTATGGTAAGTTGACTTTTTTTGTTTAAAGTTTAATATCTAAACTACAGCATTGCCCTGCCAGTCACTTTTTTCAAATTGACAGTCCACCCTGCCGCAGGGTGCCCTATTCTTTATGCATAATTGCAATGTCCGCACAAGTACAGTTCGGCTCTACCGCCCATCGGGTCGTTTGGAAACATGACTGAGTCATTTCCAATTCAGCATACCCAAACTTTGATTTTCTCTACCCAAGACCCATAGTTGGCGATCCTTGGGGGACACCTTCGTTCAGCAGTCAATGGCAATTGGTTTATATGTTTATCTAAACTACCCGTGTAGTCTCATCAATCTCACTTCCTTTTTCAAAACTAAGTCGGGATCGGCTTTTAGTTTATCTTAATATGGTTGAACTTTGTTTTTCTCCATGGAACGGCTGCTATCAGACCGCCACATCTCAAATAGGTGATATTGGATTTCTCTAGATAGTATGTGGAATCATTACCAGTAGTTCTTCTACTGGTAATGATTCCCATTTTATGTTTGCATGGCAACCGGGACCGTGACCGGGACCGGGACCGGGACCGACTGAACGTGTTCTGAAAGGTATCCTTTTGTAGAATTACCTGGCCAGTGTAGTATAGTAGCGAACGATACCCATTTACTGACGAAAACTTCAATATCAATGACGTCATTCTTGTTTTTAACAGACTACAAGTCATTTCCGTTTCCCATGGAGCTCTGATCAACCAACTTACAAGCTAAACCATATTTATGCTGTCCACGAGCTAATAAAAGAAGTTATAATGTGTCTGCGCTATAATGTGTATCACGAAATTCACATTTTAACATATTTTGGTTCTGCATGCATTTTTGTAGGTTAAAAGGAATTGAGGTAATATTCAAATATGCTGTCTGAAAGTTGTGTTATAGTGCATAACTAATCGTCGCTGAGCACATCGACCGAAAAATCTTGCAAAACTTGGCATAACATTATTGATGTTGATATTAATCACAAATTTTCGTTACGTTATAATTTAATTATGCTTTGAAACCTTAAATGAAAATAATTTGAAATACCTATTATTATGAACACAATATTTAAATTTATTCAAAAAGGCTAAAGTAATAAATTTTATTATGTGACTGCGAACATGACCAAAGCATCCTTAGTTGATGAACAAAATGCAAGTTGATAGTTCGTATTACTGTTATAACTAGAATATTTCTCCTGTCTCTCTCACTAGAAAATTGACATTCATTTTAAATTAATAAATTCCGCTTAATTCATCATCATCATTTGACCGCCTCGTTGGTCTCGCGGTTGGCGTGTGCGACTGCTGATCATGAGGTCTCGGGTTCGATTCCCGGGTCGGACCAAATGTTTGTATGATCTAATAAATATTTGTTTCGGGGTTTGGGTGTTTTCTATGTATAATATGTATGTATTTACAAAAAAAAATATATATGTATTTATATCAGTTGTCTTGTACCCATAACACAAGCTCTGCTTAGCTTGGGACTAGATGGCGTTGTGTGTTAGATGTCCGAAATATTTATTATTTATTATTATTATTATCATTAGCCTATCACAGTTCACTACTGGATATAGGCCTCTCCAATTGCGTGCCACTTGGTTCCATCCTCGGTTTCTGGCATCAAGCTTCTGCCAGCCATCTTGCATAAATCATTACTCCACCTGACCTGTGGAACCACAATAACTTTTCGAATATTTCTTTTCAAATAATGATAGATGCAATCCGATTTAAAACAAACTTTGCTCTGTTATTGTATATTTTTTAAATCAGTTAATATGAGTGGTAATAAATATCGTCACACTATCTAATATCGGTACATTACACTGTTGAAAATACGGTTCTTGTTTTTTTGGTGTGTTAACATAATTATGATAAGACGTCAACTGCGGATGGTGGGTGTACAGAGCGTTTGCAGAGGAAAAAGTACCTTAAGTGTTTGTACGTTATTACTATCATTTTAATTCTGTTTCCAGGTGTTACTCCTGTACCCAGTGTACGATAAGCTTCACCGTCGTACTGGAGATAACTGGCGGTTATTCGCGTGTGCCACGTCAGCGATAGGCACTGCCCTCACAGTGGCTGTGTTATCTCGAGGACAAGAAGTAGCTACCATATTAGATGATTTAATAATACCAGTACTTGCTGTGTTTACATGTGCTGTTGAGATTGTTGGATTTATCTTTATTTATGGTTAGTGTTAAGTTTTAGTACTATAATTATTACAGGACGTTGGCAGGACAAGTAGGAAATCTTATTTCTATCAGAATTCAATATTTCAATTCTAAGTTGGAAATATAAATCTTTACTAATATTATAAAGTTGAAGAGTTTGTTTGTTTGAACGCGCTAATCTATGGAACCGCTAGTCCGATTTGAAAAATTATTTCTTTGTTGGATAGTACTTTTATCGAGAAAGGCTATATATCATCACGCTAAGACTAATAGGAGCGGAGCACCAAAGAAGAATGTTTTAAAAATTATCATGCTACGGGCAATAGGAGACGCAAACGAGGTTGCGTAGGTCAGCTAGTATATAATAAGGACCAAAGTTGGTTAGAAGTACACTGGTAAGAGGTCTGAGATGGACTGCATACCTTTTTTTATGGATTAGGAGTCAAACGAGCAGATGTATCACCTGGTGGTAAGCGATTACCGTCACCCATGGGCACTTATGACACCAGAGGTGTCAGAAGTGGACAATGGACCTCCGTTGTCCTCACTCACTTCGTGAAACACATTGCAAGCGCTATTTCTTAGAGGTTTTCTGTGAGGCCGTGGTATCACTCCGGTCGAGCAAGCCTATTCATGCCGAAGCGTGTCTCTCCCACGGTGATCAGGAGTTTATCAACGCAATCCTATTCCACAAATTAGGATAGGAAAATCTTGTAACCGCAGCGTTGTACCATAATTTTCTTGACAGACATATGTCTCTCTATCTAATGCATATAAATATATATTTAGAACGTTGTTAATATAATCCTACGGAAAATGCATGACTTTATTTGTACGTTACTAGTAAAGGTTTACTTAAATATAGAGGTTACATATAAAGTCCAAAAAAATTCTCCGCATCGTCGTCTACACGTAGTGTTTCTAGAAGACTGGCAGTACTATCATGTCGAATGGCAGCTCTAAATCTCTGTGCTAGAAATAAACCAGTCTCCTGGTCACGAAATTATGTAATAGTTGTTTTCAAAATTACTGATTTTAATATATTTTTTTTAGGATCTAGTTACCTGACAGTTGACCTAGAATTTCTGACAGGAGTGAAGTTGCCATACTTCTGGATTGCTACATGGTGGGCGATTCCATTTCTACTGGTGGGTGTGTCAGGCTGGTGGCTGCGGTCCCTACTCCGAGCTTCCTGGAGTATGGGTCAGACGCTCTGGCCTCTGCTTGGAGTATTTATGGCCATTTTGGTGATAATGGTGGTGATGGCAGCAGTCGCTGTAGCAAAAGAAGAGCAGTTTAACTTAATTTCTGTGAGTATTAACTTCTTAATTAAATCATCTTATTCTACTCCTAGATTAGGACATATAAAAGTAAAGAGCAATGTACTTGCAGAACGTATGGCTCATAAATTATAGCGATCGTGAAATTAAAAAAAAACCTCTCATAAAAGACCATGTCGATGACAAAAACAGCATGGAGCTTTTTAAGCTGGTTACATAGATAGAAGCTAGTTTTTAAACTATTGAGATGGCAAACAAGCGTACGAAATATTGCATGCTAAGCAATCACTGTAAATCTTTGTACTTTTAATTATCTACTTAGTCTTACTCTAGTTTTTAATTTATATGAAATACGTTAGTTCTTTGAAGTAATAAGAGGAGTTAGAAAAAACGATATAACCCATCATTAAATATTGAGTCTATGCAATTTTGTTATGACTTTAAAATTATTTCGTTATTATACTCATAAAAATAATGTTCTTATACTATTATGTTAACAGAAAATATCGGCCGCCTTCCGTCCGTCGCGACAGTGGGGTCCAGAAGAACCCATGGCGCGGTACGTGTGGATGTCACAACGATATGTCAACGAAACTTTAAGCACAGACAACGAAACAGTATCTGAACAAAATAATTACTCCGCAATTATATTTAATAAACAAAACATGGAAAAAAAAGTTAAAAACGACTTGTTTAAGCCAGAGTACCAAAGCACTTATAATATTTATACTAGAAATATAATTAATAATAGTAGATATAGCTCTTACGGAGATATGGAATCCGTATTTGCTACTCACACAATACCTAGAGGTAGAACTAAAACCATAGAGGATAAATATAGATCACCAAATATTTGTATAGCTAAAGGTAGGTTAGGAGGCCCTGTTGACTGTAAGTGTAACAGGCACTTTACTTTAAACGTTCCAAATTTAAGAAACAGTGAGGTATCAACCAGTCTGTAGATACGTACAACGAAGTAAGCTAGTCGAATTATTTATTATACTATGTGTACACTTGAACAAATATTTTATATGGGTAAACTGAACGTCAACCACAATACCCTATGAGTAATACTTGGATGACGCAATAAAAAAGTTGGAAGTCTTCTTGTTTGGTTTTCTTTCACGCGCTTTCCTCAGTTAAACTAATGGATATACTTCATTATACATATTGGTCATAGACTAAAATTATAAGGCAAGTCTTCTTTCATTTGTCGGATATTATTCTTAAAATTTGAATGATGAATGCTATTGTAAAGACACGAGGACAGTATTACAAGGTAGGGACAAAAGAAAAAATATTAAATCACTTTTGAAATAAGAACACGAATTTAAATAAACATAGCGTCTAAATGTTAAATAACGTTTCATTGTTCCTATTTTGAAAAGGACCAGGCGGGTATAACTGACAAAAGAAACTTTTTTTTGGGCCAAGAAAAAGAAATGATAATCGTTCACACAGTAAGAACGGGCATGGGGGAAAATGAGAAATGGACGAACTTTTTAACATAAATCTCGGACAAAAAAGTATGAAAAGTATTACTTGTGAGAATCCCTCGGTTTAAGTATACTAAGTTATTTGAAGTACGTATAAATTTTATTTGTTTACCTACGAGTTAAGGTATCTCGTAATGTAGTTTGCAAAAGTCGGTAAAATATTTTATGTCTGTATATTTACATTTTATGATTAAAGATTTATAGCATGATGGCAAGGTTTTAAGTGTGATTACGTAGAAGAGCACACGAGAGTAGTAAAGGACTTTTCTGATAATTAATTTAAAAATAATAACCTTCATTGAAAAAGTAGTTGGCATGATAAACCTACCTATTAACACAAATCTTATAAAGAGAAGATCCATTGAGTTATTCGTTTGACGAATTTGTAAAAATATGGCATATATGTGGTATTGTGTTATTGTGTATCTATTATATTTCTGTTTATGCCGAGTGACATTCATCGACAGCTTTTAACAGTTCGGTTCTAGACAAAGGCCACATCCATAGAAGAGTGCTCATGGTTTTCCTTCTTAATTGTAGTGATTAACAAGTAAAATTTTAACAAAAATAAAACCGACTTCAAGGTTTGACTCGATTTCTATGGAATCCCATCATCAGATCTTAGTGTACTTATCATGGTACTACCGTTGGGATATCTCTTTTCCATTAAAAAAGAATCATCAAAATCGGTTCATAAACGACGAAGTTATCCGCGAACACACATAAATATATATATATATATATATATTTATACGGTCGAACTGAGAAACCTCCTCCTTTTTTTGAAGTCGGTTAAAAAAAGAAATTAAAGCAATAGGATCCTCTTATTAACACAAAACAATAAATGAAAATACTAAATCAGAAATTATTAGATTACAGTAACAAATTAATAGAATTAAACACTGAGATTTGAGTCTATTTGCACTCGACCGCCTCGTTGGCACAGTGGTAGCGTACACGGCTACTGTGCATAAGGTCTCGGGTTCGAATCCTAGGTCAGACCCAATGTTTGTATGACCTGCAAATATTTGTTTCGGAGTTTGGTTGATTTCTATGTATACTATACAGGTATTTACAAAAAAAAGTATTAATATCAGTTGTCTAGTACTTACAATAAACGCGCTGGTTTGGAACAAGATAACGTCGTGTGTTAGATGTCCGAAATATTTATGACTAGCTGACCCACGCAACCTCGTTTGCGTCTCCTATTGCCCGAAGCGTGATAATTTTACCACGTTTTTTAAACATTATCCATTGGTGCTCCGCTCCTGTTGGTCTTAGCGTGATGATATTTATAGCCTATAGCCTTCCTCGATAAATGTACTATTCAACACTGAAATAATTTTTCAAATCAGACCAGTGGTTCCTGAGATTAGCGCGTTCAAACAAATAAACTCTTCAGTTTTATATAATACGAGTAGTATAGATATAGATTTATTTATTGTAATAGAAACAGTTATGTTTATGTAGCATTTAATACGATTCAGAACATTATAAGGTATCTAATATTAAATAATCTTTTCTCAAGGGCTCTACTCATGGCATTTAATAATACAATCAAAAGACTGCCTCGATGGTGCAGTGGTAGCGATTGCTGTTGTTCTTGACGTCTCGGGTTCGATTTTAGGGTAGGAACAAATATGTGCATGATCTGCAAATATTAACTTAAGAGTTTATGTGTTTTCTATATGGACATATTTACAAAAAAAAGTATATGTGTATTTAGATCACTTGTCTAGTACCCATAGTACAAGCTCTGTTGAGTTTGGAGATTGAATAGCGATGTGTATCAGATGTCTGTAATGTTGTTATAATAGTGATTGCCATTGTTTGCGATAGAAAATTAAAAAAAACCTCTAAAATCCCCACCAAGTAAAAAGTATTTATTACTCATACGAAAATAGGTACCTATTGATTCAAATGTCATCAACGCTATGGTATCAATAATTGACTAACTGTGGTCCGCGGTATAAGCCCCGGGTATTTTTTTTTATGTATAGCCCTGCTAAAATGAATGCCCTATGAAAAGCATAAGCAGCCTCTAAGAGTGGTGGTCGCCATACTCAT
Source organism: Spilosoma lubricipeda (assembly GCA_905220595.1). Lineage (NCBI taxonomy): Eukaryota > Metazoa > Arthropoda > Insecta > Lepidoptera > Erebidae > Spilosoma > Spilosoma lubricipeda. Next base: position 17,995,046 of record HG992281.1, on the reverse strand, counting down.
TGCGAATGCAGACAATGCAATAATGGATCATAGTGATCCACGCTATGGCGGCCTAGTGATGCTTCTGCATCATTAGGCCTCCGGTCTCTCTCTCTCACTCACCAATGAAAGACAGACAGCACGAACTATGTCATTTTACGTTGATCTTCTATGCGAGGGTAGTGCCGACCCGGTCGAGCCGGCCTGTTCTTGCTGAAATCAGCATGGCTCTACTACCTCTAAAGTATTCTGTTAATCGGATGTCAATTACTATTTCATTGGTTTTAGTGTTATTCCATTTTTTTAATGAAAATATAAATAGTATAAGTTACTCCAAATGCCATATATCTGCCAGTACAGGTCACGCCGTTGCAGGAAGGAAGGCAGAAGGAAGACAAGAATTTTAAAAAATCTGATTTTGATGTACGTAAAGCTGTTAATTTGAAGTTGTTTATTCATCGGTATGGATTAATTAAATTAATAATAAATAAATATTTCGGAAATCAGTCACACTACGCCATCTAGTCCTAAACTAAGCAGAGCTTGTATTATGGTTACACAACTGAAATAAATACATTTACACTTTTCTTTTGTAAATAGACACATATTACATACAGAAAATATCCAAACTCCGAAATAAACATTTGCAGATTATACAAACATTTGTTCAGACCCGGGAATCAAACCCGAGATCTCAAGCAAAGCACTCGCTTACGCTACTACTGCGCTGCTGAGACTGTCGAATTTAATTGAATGTTAAATTATTACGTATCTTTCATACAATATATTTCTTATTTCGCTACTTTTTATTCAGAAACAGTTGTGTTTTTTTAAAGAACTCCCGCATACATGTAACGCACAAATAACACCCAGACTCAGAACAACAATTTGTGGATCACACAAAGTGTTGGCCTATGTGGGACTTGAACCCACGACACATGGCGAAGTAGAAAGCGGCATAGCGACCGCCTAAACCACTAGGCTACCTTTTATTCTAACTCTCCCTTCATTTTATTGAAAACAATATTTTAAATTAAAGTATCCTTAAATGAAATTTTCCCCATTAATGTTTCATAGAAAACACCTTTTAAGTAGAAAATATAAAATTAAGAACCTCGCTACCAGATGCCAAAATTTTTCAATATCTTGCTCGCAGTAAATTAAGATTTATTTGATAACCGCACTCGACCACAGCTGGTGACGAGTAATGATTACTTAATCACCGTCCTCCATAATTTTTGGAGACATAATTTAATAGCAAATCTAATTATTTCAGTGTAGAAAACTGTAAGTAAGATTGAGTACGGAAATTTCATAGTTTAAGTGTGGAGTATCGAGCGAACAAGTTAATATTAACAATTTATTTATTTTAGAACTTCATTCTTACATGCATATCGGCGGATTTAATACTCTAGTCATTTTTTACCTGACAACTTTTGGTTGATGTAGAAATTAGAAATAAGTTGTAAGGTAGGTAAAAGTAAGAGTTTATAATTTTCATCGATAAATATATACAACTGATACGAACTTCCATTCACAAATTAATTTAGATTTACAAACACTAATACATACATTCTTCATTTGTAAACATTTTGTGTTCTTTGTGTCCGTTTCATGTATGTTTGAGCAGTCCCCCGTGATACAGAATACATTCCTTATAAAGGAGTTGTGTTTAAAATAAAAAATAATGCACGCAGCCAAAAACTTTCCACTCTTCCTCAATCCAGAAAGAGGTGGCCTTCCAAAGGCAACAATATACAGGTTTCTTTATAGTTATAGGTCTGTTAGTCAATTTCCTTCCATTATCAAGTGATATGTCTGACCGTGTACCTGTACCCTTATACACAATAGAAAAGTGTATAAGAGAGAACACGACTCGTACTGTTTTGCAACATTAAGTTATAGTTAAAAGCTCACACTTAGCTACTTTCAAATTCAACAAATTTGAACGGGTAAAAATTTTAATGAAAACTTCGTACCTGTCAGTGTACTTAGAACAAAACGAAATGAGACAAGTGAACTAATTGTAATCGGAGATTTTGAAAAAAAAAGTACCTTTACAATGTGCCTGGGAAAATGTATTTCACACACATCTCACATACGGCGGTCTAATCCTAAACTAGTCAAAGCCTGTACGAAGGTAATCCGACTGTTAAGCCATTTTTATAGATACACAAGCCTGCTAAAGTGATTATGAACCGAGTTAAAAAAGGAGGTTTTCAACTTGATTGTATTTTTTATGTTTTTTAACTCAGAACTTTCGACTGGGTGAACTTATTTTGAAGTTTATTTAAATTTAAAAGCTGGTGCTTCTCGTGTGTTCCCATTCCAATTTGGTCCAGTTCTTAAAGTCGTTTTTTTGTTAAAATTTTTGTTCTACTCTGCCCTACTTTGTCTTATTTGATAAAGATTTGTCATGGGTTTTGGTCGAACCCACGATTTCTGAATTAACAGTCAGGATCACTAACCTCTAAATAGACAGGTGGGTTCACTTAGCACTGTAATATTATAACCGTCTTTAAAGTTATTTAAACCATAAGTTATTTAATTTGCAGTCGCACATCTTAATCATTAACCTTTTAAATTGTGCAAGTTAATATAATTAAAAGGACTTTGTATTATATACATAAGAAATTTAAAATTATATTTCAATTTAACATAAATCTATCTTCTACTCTCATTCATAAGAAATTAATTAAATTTACAACAATATTGATATCGAAAAGTAATAAAAACTTGTTGGAGGAAAATGGAGGCACATTCTAGGTGCTTTACCTTATTGAGAAAATAAGTCAGCTGATCTAAAAGAACGTTACATTAATGAATATAAGAGTATCCCATAATATTTATTGTAAATGAACAAACCATTATATCGAGTTCCAGAAGTCTTATATTTCCAATATATAAAAGTCTTTCAGTTCTAAGTACCATAACAATACACAAAACGTACAATATCTATAATCTTCTTTTCAATTTCGAGTATTACTATACCCCAAATATAAGAACCAAAGACCTATCAAATATTTACCGGCAATTTCTTATTAACGTCGAGAATGGGACACGATAAAAGACGGACTGATATAAATTGAATGATAATTTGTTCCATGTCGGGGGCATAGGGAAAAATTGCTTCCCAACGTTCGGAACAAGATAGATGCCTCAAGATAACGACTTGGCTATTCCTTACGTCGAGCTTTTCAATTGGAAATATCGATTTCCGCAATCGTTGTGTGGCGTTTGAGTATTCTAATGAGATTTGGTTTTAGATATATTTGGGTAAGACGGTTTGGATGCTTATTTTGATTGAACAAGGTCGTGAAAAGTATGTTATCTGAAATGTGAAGTCGAGTTAATCATGAGGCTACTCTTTTCTCTCTCTTTATAGGAGTTAACAGTAGTTTGAATTATTACCGTGCTTATGCCGTCATCTGCAATAAGCATATCTTAAATGTATTACTAGGTTTTGCCCGCGACACGGCCCGTGTGTGATTTGGTTATGGCGACAAAAAGTAGCCTATGTCCAAGGATCCTTCTCCAAGGTCTAATCTATATTCATACCGATTCAATTATTTATTATAAAAACATCCAAAGTAGTTTAGCGATATTTTCGTGATAATTTCACAAAGAGTTACTTTCGAATTTATGATATTAGTATGGAATTACAGATAATTAATGAGCTTTTTGAGATCCAGCCTCGAGTAAGCAAGATTCTTATGATGTACGATTTCTTATCTACCTAATTAAAAATAACAACCTTAAATGCACACAAGGTGTTGAAATAATATCATGTATTTGATATAATATTTCAGACGAAATTATCAAAGTCAGAAGCCAGTTCTTGGTGTATATTGTTTAGAAGAAAGGTAATGTTCATAATAAGCGAGGTGTAAGAAATCTCGGGAGGCCTGCAATGTGAGTTACAGCCGTATTTGTCGCTGCCATAAGACCTAGCCAATCTAATTGTGAAGGCGCTAAAATGACACATCTTATTAAATATCCTTTACAGTTTTATCTATCATGCTTTCTAAACAAGGTTACTAAAACAGAACTTTTTATGTCACTGATTTTATTATAAATCTACCGTGAAAATGAATTTTCTTTAAAAGAAATATGGCCTCACAGAAAACCGTCTTAAAGGTTTTTTTGTTATTTTTACCAAGTAAAGTTGAAAAATGAGAAACCCCCCCCCCCCCAAAACCCCCAAAACTCAAAGAGTTTTTCTTTTATACAAGTTTTTTAAAATAATTACAGCTCTTTATAAAACTTAACCACTACCCAGACTAAGAACAATAATTTGTGGACCACATAAGTATTTATTTAGTGAGGCTCGAACTTACAACAGTCGGTTAAAATCGGCGAGGTAACTTCTTTAAACACTGCACCACAACTGCAGTCTAAGATTGCGGCGATGGTCAATTACCATGTCTGCTCGTTAGCCTCGAAATACGCCTACCATAAAAATTTTAACAGTAAAAATTTCAAAGATATTAATTACCGAAAAATGCATACGTTACAATATATTTATCGTATCTATTCCAACAGATACATTACTGTACCCATATATTACAGTTAATATGAATTATACATCTAGCAAGAGCTTTCAAGTCGGTTACGTTTTAAATTTATATTTGCGCCAAATAGAATAGTTCTGTGAATAAAATGTCTTCTGCAAGCCAACACATTCTACTGATACCTATTGATGTTAGAATTTTATCATATACTTTATTCCCACCAACATTTGAATTTGGAGAATAAATTGATGAAATTAAATTGATAACAGAAAAATTCATGAACACTTTCAAATAATGTTACTGATGGGGGGGTTATTACATTTTTAGCTTCACCTTTATTTATGGAATCAATCTCTATTTCCCCTGACGACGACATCACGCGTGAACGGTTTGACCAATTTTGCAATTCTTTTAGAATTGTATAGCCCATTTATAGTACTAAAATCACTACCAAAAGGACCATTACTAACACGAATCGACATAGAATGTAAAATACTGCGAAAATCCCTTTTTTTTGCCATTTCCGAATGGGATAATTTATTCCTTTTGAAAGACGCAGATGAAGTTGGATGAATTAACAAGTTTATGATAAAGATTTCTTCAGCCCTACTTAAGTCTAACTGTGTACATAACGAGTTTGTTTTATTTTCTTGATCACTAAATATATTGAATAATTCCAGATGTACCTATTTTATAATCTCTCACGATAGTGTTCAGTCTGATGCCGTCAAAATCAAAATATTTATTCAAATAGGCACTTATGAGTAGTCAATATTTAAAAATCGAGTGATTCCAGTCGCCAGTTCCAAGTGCAGCCTAACTTTCATGGATAAGAATTTGGCAAGAAACTAAATTGTTGCTCCTTTTCAAAAAATAAATAGGGTTCACAGTTTTTTACAATGAGGCTTGAATGAGAACGAAGTCGACCAAAGAAAACAAAACAAAAAGTTTGAAGTAATTGCTGCACGGCCGTGAGCTAACCAATCATGCGCCGTTATTACATAAAACTGCAAGATCTTTATATTGTGAGAAAGTTTAAAAGAAAATTCAAGTTTTATCACAAAGAAATTACACATATCTACATATATGATACACAGTAGGTCAACAGAACAAAAATATACACCTTTTTTTATCCTCATGCGCCAATTTAGGCCCCCGTAATATGAAGTCATTATTAGTTGCTATTAATTCTCTACAACCTCTTCTTTGTGCCACTTATTTTTTGTCGCAAAGGACTTTAGTTACTTTTTGTAAGACCAGATGTCGGGCACAAATAGTCATGTTATATGATCGCAATAATGAATAACGTTACATGGAACAAAGTATTCTACTGACTATATTGATAAGTATGTAAAAGAGAAATTCATCTGCAGCGCATGGAATGAATATTGGGTTACACAGTTTTTACATTCTTGTCACCGTATGCGACAGTCAATCAAGAGGTCACGGGTTTGATTCTCTGATCGATCCAAAAGTGTTGTTGGATTTTTCTTACAAGAAATTCTTAATGTGGAGTATGAAAATTTGACTGTGTTTCATTCCCGTGCCTCGGAAAGCACGTCAACCGTAGGTCCCGGATATCATGAACATCAATGGAAATCTGTTTTGTGAAGCCAGTCCCCTCAAATGTACTGACAACTAGTTCAATCATCGAATTCAGTTCACCCTCAGGGTTGTGGAGTTCCAATGCCAGTCGCTCCGTGTAAAATTGATATTTAGGTAATACCGGTTGAACTAGTAGCCGACCTTAAATAGTCTTGGGAATAATAAAAGCTAGGAAGATGATGAGTAATAAAAATGTCACACAAATGTAAAAATGACAGTCTGATTACCATGTGAATTGTTACTTTCATCTCTAAGCTGTCAGAAACATTTTACATAAACACATTGCAAAAATTACTTTGGGATTTACCACCTACGTAACAAGAAAGTATTTAGAAAATTAAATACATCATTATTACTTTTTTGTATCACATTTGACATTATAATTGCGTTGATTTCTTGTTGTTTTTTTATTTATAGTAGCTACTTTTGTATATTAATATCGGTTAAAAGATTTCAGTGTTCACATGGAAACTTATTTTACTGTATGTAATTATATTTATAAATGTGAATTAATGCTTTCACGTAACATCCAATTCGTCTTGACCGTGACTGAGTCGACCTGGCCAAATCGTAAAGGAGTTCAAAAATATGTAACACCTACATACCCCTTTAAGACGTAAACTGTAGTAACTATAACCTAATTTCATAAAAAATTCCAGATACTCTTTCCGTTGTAAAAATTTATTTACTGTGATAACTATATTGCAGTCTTATGTGTTGATCTATAATTTTTATATTAAACGAAAAAGAGGCTCTAAAATGTTTTTATTGGTTGACTATAAAGACTCAATTAAATTATTTAATTAAATCTACCTTATATCCTGGTTTTTGAACACTTAACTTATGCACAAACTTAGTCTATTGCAAGTAAAACGTTGAACAGCAATTAAGAGTAAATCCTAACAGGGCCGACAGGTGGCTTCTTATTAAACTTGGTCCAGTGCTGGAAGTGTAATTTATACAAGTATGAAGTAGCGACTTGCGTTATGAACGTAATTGGGTTCTGTATACTATCGTCATTTCATGTTAAACTTATGAGATCGTTTGATGGTTAGGAAAGTGTAGATCAGTTCATCGGAATTGACTGTCATCGGGGTGTTAAAATTAAAGTAACTGTAACTAAGATATGTATATTGACTGACTGCCTCAGTGAGGCAGTGGTACCATATGTGGCTGTGGGGCTCGAGATCTAGGGTTCGATTCCCAGGGCTGACCAAATGTTTGTATGATCTGTAAAAAAATGTTTCAGAGTTTAAATGTTAATTACAAACAATCCAAGTATCCTACCAGTCAATTCAGCTGTTATAGTACAAGCTCTGCTTAGCTTAAAGTTAGATGGAGTTATGTGTCTGATGTCTGAAATATTAGATAAAAAGCGACAAAGATAAGAAAACAATAAAAATATATAAACCATAAAAATTTGCATTTCTAAAAATATAAACCTGCCAAAAATAAACACAATAAAAAACATATTCAATAGCTTATTCTGTTCTGATTTCAAATCCTAGAACGCCAACGTGTCGTACCACAAACACCTAAGTATACAACTACCTACTTATAGCAAAGTTAGTCCCAGCAACTTGTACAACCTAACTTGCATAATGTGCCCGTATGTAGAATGTTGCTTGAGGCTACTCCGGGGACTCTGCGTAACTTGGTAACAGTGCTGATACTAAACGCAAACAGTTATGAGGCTTAGAACTTTACAGGAAGAAAACTTTTATTGTACACTAGCTTTCGTCCCCGGCTCCAACGTCGTTTACGTCGGTTATTGCAGTAAAGAGGAGCCTGTGTTCTTCTCAAACAATCAAAGCACGTCTGTGCCAAATTTCTTCATAATCGGTATAGCGGCTTAGCTGTGAAAGCGTAAAATACGGACAGACAAAATTACTTACAAATTTATAATAAGTATACTAGCAACCCGGCCCGGCTTTGCATGTAAGTCTCTAAAGATCTCGGATTTCCTCGACTATAATATGCATGTATTAAAGGTAGGTAAAACTGCATTAAAATCTGTAAAGTAATTCTAAGAGCGAAAGTGATGAACTGTCATCGCGAGTCGGACTCGCACGTGGAGAGTTTTGTAGCAGTAAGTAACATAATACAACAGTTCTTGTAGTTCGCTGTAACTTTAATCGATATAGCGAACTTTATAATACAAAAATAATAACGGCGATGAGTAATGATGTGAGCAGTATTTATTACGTAGTGGGTCTAGCCTCTTGGTACTCTACTATTATACACACATTACATGGTGACGTATGGTAAATGTACCAAATTACCTCTAATTATATACAACTAAAATAATTCGTTACAATGCATTTAATCACGTCTTATTCTCGATGAGATAAGCCGTGTCTTTATCCGACGTGCTTGGTAATCTACTGATATCTGTAATCTGCTGACCTAGCTGGTCAGTCTTATCTATGTATACATTCTATTGATTTAATAATATATGACGTAGGAATAATCGATAAATTGCGGTTAACGATTTATGAAGTAATAAAAAAAATTACTAATTTTATGGGGGGGGGGGCTGGACATTTTACCACTTTGGAAATGTCTCACGCGCAAAATATCAAGTTAAGGAAAAACTGACATTAGAAATCTCATTATCAGTTTTGAAGACCTATTCATAGATACAAGTACACGTTTAATAAAAAAAAAAGATTTTTACTTTCCAGTTCCAAGTATGGGGACCCCCAAAATTTTTTGTTTTTTTTTTTATTTTTGTGTGAATTTTTTGCGGTTCACAGAAAACATCTACTTACCAAGTTTCAACAGTATACAGTTTCGGAAAAAAGTGGCTGTGACATACGGACGGACAGACAGAGAGACAGACAGACAGACGGACAGACAGACAGACAGCCATGACGAATCTATAAGCGTTTCGTTTTTTGCCTTTGGCACGGAACCCTAAACATGAATCGCTGAAATGTATGTACTATATATATAGCTTCCGATCGACGTCACTAAAGTGGATAATTATTTTTTATTGTTCTTTATTATTAGGACAAGGTTTGTACAAAAGAAAATCAATGAATAACGGGTTTTTTTTTAAGAAATTATGTGCAAAAGAGGTTCGTCGGGTCAGCTAGTAATATATATATTGTAAAAAAATCTTTAATTAAAACTAGACTAAAATTAGGTAGATGGTTGTGCTCACAAAAATATTTTGCTATCTAAGTCGACAATAAAACATATTATCATGAAAATTGACGTAAAAATACGTGTATGATTTTATTTTATAATCGTCAAAGAATACTAAATAAATAATAATAATAATAAATAATAAATATTTCAGACATCTAACACACAACGCCATCTAGTCCCAAGCTAAGCAGAGCTTGTGTTATGGGTACTAGACAACTGATATAAATACATATATACTTTTTTTTTGTAACATTTATTGAAACAGGACGATATAAAATCATACACAGGTCTCTCACATAAAAATATGCCTCTCATCAATTCTACCATTTGAACCCTACTAAAACATATAAAAATTTAATCTGACAATCAAACTTACTCTATAGCGACCTCTATCTAAGATTTTTGTTTGGTTCAAATTTTAAGAACACTTTTGTTTTTTTTCTGTTCTTTTCTGAAAAATTAATAAGTCGGCATTTCACTTGTAGATTCATTACAATAGTCTAAATGTGGTGACGTCACGGTCGTTTTATCCGGCACGGAGATGAATAATTCGTTCAAAGTTACACCGCACAACTTTATACAAATGCGAGTTCACTACCGTATTATGAACGGATCAAGTCATAAGATTAACTGCAGATGAAAATGATTAATTGGTTTATCAAAATGTGTTATCCATTAACTTGCAAAACATTAAGGACCTAGAGGAAAATTTTATTAATTTATAATTTAGTAAAAGCCCGAGAAAATTCACTTTCTTTCAATTCTTTCTTTCTTATAGATTCAGCAAGTTTTAATATTATATAAGATTCAATGCCTGTCTTACTGTTACTCCTGTCTGCCTCCACCTTCATAGCCCTGCATACCTTGTTTTCGTATATGATTATAAATATTCTAAATAAATACATTTTGTTTAAATACTTACAAGCTTTTAGACTTGTTTGTAAATTTATTTATTTCTTTTAAACTAACTGTATTTGTAGTGTGGTTATTCATAATCAGCTTATTGCAGTCCACTCCATCCACATAGACACCCCATTGCACGCTATTCTGATCGATTTTGGGCTTATAGTGAAAAATATTTCACCAGGTACAAAAATATTCAATTTCAAATGCGTTTTCAATCACATAGTATGTTTTATAATTCCGTGATCATCTTGATATATCTAACCTACAGCTAAATTATAAATTCAAAACCAAGGGACCTCAAAAGCCACACGCATATTTTCCCGTAAATATTTTAATCTGGAAAATAATATTTGTCCCGCTCACATCTCCAGCTTGTTCAATTTGGCAAAATTTACTGCATTTTGTGCGATTGTTGCAATCTACCATTTCGAGTTATTCCCCTGCATCCATTCGTGGTTCGTTAACTTTGTTATATGAGTGTTCGGTACTTAGTTCATGATTCCGTTCGGAGCGGTCACTGTGGTGTAAAAACTCCGAAAAGCCCCGGATATGTCGATTTATGTGGCGCTAACATTTCCGTAGATGGGTAATAAGGGAAGTTCAATGTGATCTCGGCAGTCATCTTCAGGTACATGTATAAAAAAAATCGTTTACAAACCCGACTTCAAAAAATAAAAAGTATCAAATAAATTAATAAAGATTTCATTAAATACACTTCATATGCAAATCTTTAATATTAATCAAACACTATAATTTGTATGCTTTCTATTCATAGATTTGAAGTCATCATCAACATTCATCTTTCTAACAAATTTGAGGGTTTCCTATGATTTCCTTGGGATCCCATCATTAGATCCTGATATGGTGGCAATGGGACCACATGGAGAGCATACCCTTATAATAACAAAAATAAATTTTAAAATCATATGTAATATAAAAAAATACTGGTTTAAAATTAATTGCCATTACTGACTGAAAATCAACGCAGAGTTTTAGCCGGTAGTGCTGTAAACTTTCAAGTTTTTAATGATTTTTTTTCTTGTTGACATTTTCTAAGACTTTTAGCTTCACCTTAATGAAGGTTAACGATTGTATGATTGTTCGTAATCTTTTAAGTCAACGAATATAAAAAGAAGAAATAAATATATTATAAACCGTGAGATAAATGGCTAGTTTTAGATATGAATACCTGATAGATATAATATGATACTGAAAAAGTAATAGTATCCTATACTACTTATTGTAAAGATTTGTATTTTATTACTTTTGGAACTACTTCCATACCACTTTATCTAATTTGGCCTTTATGATTCCATTAATTACTTATCTTTAATAAGAGGGGCACCTTCATATGTTTGAACCAGGCGTTCAAATCAAACTTCATTTCACTGCACAATGTAAACAAAAACAAAATATATTACATGAAACTGGATATCATATCGTATATATCATTTGGAGTAGTTTGGCTATGACGGTTACCTATGATGAATTGTTCGCGAGTAAATCACACCCAGACAGATATATTTCACGGATCATTGTACAACGTATCGCTGAACTTTAATGTAGCTGTATTTGATTTCATTTGTAGTTCTATTTGGAGAGAAATTGTTGGAGCATATTTCCTTGTATTGTTGGCATATTTATCTTACGTTTAAAAGAAAATGGCTGGATAATGTAACGTGTTTATTGATGTAACAAAAGCTTTTAAAATAGTTCATTAATTTAACAAAAGCAACGCAAAAACAAAGAAAAATATCAACGACCGTAATAGAACTTACGAATAGAAAGTAAAAAAGATGAAAAATTCTTCAAGAAATCTATCTGTTTAGTCTGTCCAAGTGCTGCGTTTCTCCTGAAAGAAGGAAACCTTGTTAATGAACTATACGGGTCCAAGAGATATAGCTAAACACTCGCAGACCGATCACCTGGTGAATGGATGTCAACAAGAGGTAATACACATCTGCCTACCACATACTAATAAAATAACTGACCTTCTTCGTGGTAGGTTTTTCACTCTTGACTGCAGCTAATCACGCAGATCATATCACACACAATAAAATCCGTTTACAAATACAATTACAGTTCAAACCAAAAGCCGGGTCAGATTGCCGATATCCGTACTACCAAGTACTACCGAGTACAATCACTTCGTGAGGACCGCACGATAATTGCATTACCTTTATACAATTAAAGCTTATCAAATCAGTAGCCGAAACAATTTACACTGAAGCTAATCCTTTTCAATTCTTTTTATTAATTATACTGGCGTGCTTTGACCGTCCGAGACCAATGTTCAAGTTAAAAGTATTATGATGATAGGCCCCCAAGCGAATTATTCCAATACCGATCAAGCTCTGGGAGGATTTTACAACAATTGATAGACCGGCCCGCGCCAAAGTCCCTACGTGATATCTATTTTTTTCCCAATATTTACCATTTTGACATAACCTAAAATATCACCACAAATTATATTACCACGAAAACCATATATTACCAGCAGTGACATTTTCTTAGTGCATGTAATTACACACGCAAATACCAAATAAGCGATTTGGTATCGAACACTATCTATTGAGCTTATGATTTTCTACTTGTTGCTCGAGTAACGACCGGATTATTCTCGTACGTACCTATACTAGAATAATTAATTCAATACACGTCAAATAATTTTCCCACATTACAATTTTAAACTTAGTTAAGAAAAAGGTAGTAGAGAAACGTTGATTCCTACACGAACGGGTCAGCTTAGCAGTACTACCCTCGAACAGAAGATCAACCTAAAATGACAGCATTCGTGCTATCGTGTTTCGTTAGTGGGTGCGAGACCGGGGGCCCATTGATGCCGAAGCATGGTGTGGTTCACCATGCTGCATTTTTGCATTGTCTGCATTCACAGTGAGTATGGTGACCATCACTCTTGGATTCTGCTTATACTTTCCATCAGTCAGAGTAGAGTACACTTTGGCAGGCACATACATAAAAGAACAATAAAAAACATTTGAATTTATTCTCTGTCACTCCTTTCAATTGAAAACTAGATTAAAAATCCTAAATATTTTCTTCGTATTCCAAAGTTTTTCTTTCCATAGTGTTTTGACATATACCTAAAATAATTTTAGTTTCAAAAAGTTCAAAAGCTAATTTTAGTGCAACAAAATAACTTTAGTTAACTTAAGTTAACTCGTGTACTTAAGGAAAACTTAAACCATGTTTTTGAATATGTAAATGACTGGCAAAATGCCATAGCTTTAACTCTTAAAATTGTTCCCTAAATACCTTCTATATTTTCTTGATCAGTGTAGCAATAATCTAACTTGGAACACACTTGATTCTTGCACTAATCCTGGAAAAGACACTGCCGTAGTAATTAGTAGACTCCTAATGCTGCTCAGTTAAGTGCTACTCTTTATGCATTTATCCGCTTAAAAACGCTCAAAGGTTTAATTAATACTCTTCTCTTCTATTACGTGGCTTTAAATTGTATTGGGTTTGCTTTGTACTCTTTGCACTTATATATTAGCCTGGTCAGTATAGACATGTGAAATTACCAAAATTCCCGGAGAGTTTGGTTTACCATTACAAATAAAGTTTTAAAAATTCCCATCGATTCTATGTATGCTACAAAAGTTATTCGGGGTCAAATATCAAAATTGAAGGTACTTGGTAAGGGTAAAAAAACCTCAAGCCAAAGTCTTAAAATTCTCTAAAAAAATGGTTTTCATGATTTTTTATAAGACTTACTTTGCCTGAGATATCGTGATTATAAGAGTCATATTTTACATGATATGCACACATTTCCACCTCCGTCCTCTTCCGTGGTTTCCCCTGTAGGCCTTCTCCACTAGCTGTCATGTTAATTTCAGGATAATTAAAGGGAACAATACCCCGTCAAGTTCTTAATATTACCATATTATTGATATTGGTTATTGATATTGCTACTGATAGGCCGGCCGGCCGGGTTTACTATTATTTTAATTTCTTTAGATTTTTTAATCAGATTTATACTCTTGTAAGTCTACTTCAACAGTCATGTCTTCTTCGATTTCTTCTTCTTCTTCCTCTTGCGGGATATTTATAAATTTTTCAAATGTGGCTGAGTCATTGGTCTCTTCATTAAAATGATTATAGTGATATTCATATTTCTAAAGAATTTACACTATTTGAGTTTTTCAGAGAATATCGACTAGTACCATACACAACTAAAGCTCTAACAAGGGTCGAATATTATGTGTTACATGTTACCGGGCCTAAAAAAGGGCAGCATGCAGTATCGAAATGTCTTACATGCCATTGTATATCCAATTTATCTTTTAGAAATTTTACAATTATTACATGCAAAATATGTATTATGTAAGCTTTTTTTATATTGTTTAAATGGTATTTTGAATGCAAATCACATAATCACATAACAAATGGGAGTCAACTTCGCATCAAGTAATTTATAACTAAATAATTTTAACAATTCCCTGGTAAAAATCTGTTACTTTACTTCTTTTAAAAACTAATATAAGTACTTTGTACCAGCACAGACCATCTAGGAGCGGATATCAGGAATTTGTACATCATATCCGGTGTGTACCGGCAGCTTCCGGCGATGTGTGCTCAACATCCGGCGTAAAGCGTTAAGGTGCGAAGCGCTGACGTCAGCAGAGAGTATTTATTATTACTACAACCTTTGCCTTGAATTAAATATTTTGCTTTATTTTATTCACTAGATTTAAGCATCAACTGATGTGTGAGGTAAGAAAAATTAAATAATCATTAAGGAAAGGAAAGGGTTAAGGCCATACGTCTCCATCCAGGCCGGCAAGGCCGACTGGTAAGAATACATTGTGGCTACGTAATCTTGGATGTTTTAAACCACTAGTGGTCACCTACCCAGGTACTGACCGTGCGTTCGTTGCTTACCCTCGCTGATTGTTTCTAATAAACGATTGCAGCTGGGCTATGAGCGCTATATACGTTTACTTTTAATAAAAATGTTGTTTTAGTTTTTTTTTCGATTAGATTAATAAAAATCCATATTTTAATTACACTTCTGTCTTGAGCAATATAAACAACTTGATTGTATTTCACCAATAAACACATAACTAACTAACTTTTAATATCATTTCCTAGATAACCGTCTGAGCACAAAAACAACTCTTAGAACAATTGCCTAATAAAGGAACTACAAGTCACGCTGGCCATCCATTTATTAGATTACAAGGTCCTAAAACTTTGATTCTTAATTCCTTCAGCGTTGGACCAGCGCAAATTGTGTTAACGTTGTGAGATCACAAGCTTTATCCGGATTTCATTTAGATAATTGAATGAGAATCTATTCTGACTGAGAAAAGGTTCGACGCGAGTGAGTGAAGATGGGGCTAGAAAAACAGCGGTATCTTTACACAGAAATTTGGTATTGTTCCTTGATTTCACTTTGTGTAACATAAAAGGTTTCATTTATAGAAAATGTAAACGATATTTGCCATGATCGCAGGTTGAACATGCACAGTAAGTGTAGGTAATGTATGTGTGTATCTGAGTACAGATATACCCAAAATAATAGTGTTTATTATTGTAACCATAGTATTGAATAGCAGTAAAATTAAACCATTTAAAATAAAGAAAGTAGTATTTTCTTTTGTCTTGCTGCTATTAGAAATTTATCGCAACAATTTAAAACCTAAATTTTAATTTGTTTTTTAACACAACAAGCCTTAATAAATCATAGCTGAGCCGTTTGCTGTTTTTAAGCCACGTTGTATTTTTATTTTCAACAGATGAGTTTTTTAATTATCTGTATATCTATGTCGTAAACTATGAGCAGATGTTAGATAATCATACTGCAAGGACGATTTGTAAATTTTAAAATCTACTCAATCTGTACTTAGTTATCACGAAGACAGTTTCTGTCAAAAATATATTTTATTTATTTATTTAAAATATTTACATAAAAAGTACATAAATATTTGAAGTCCCTGACTCCTGAGCTAGGCTCATGACCTGTGTTACAGTAAGTCAGTGTCTTCTCCCATTAAAAGGAACACATAAATCTGATGCAAATTAATATAGAACAAAATAATCATGTTTCAGTCTCGCCATCTTCATAGCCCAACAAAGCGAAACGCTGACTAGTTCGATCACACTGGCGTTCTTGTGATTAATACTATACGTTTACCTGATCCGGTTCGGCAGTTAACCGCGCTTACTAACAAGACCCTTTTTTTTCTCGGGATTCGGTAAGCGGTAAAATCTAGCTATAAGTTTTCGGCGAGTTTCTTCACTTGGATTTCACGAGGTTAGGATAGAAAAATCGACAATGGATAGAATAACATTTATCTAATATATAAAATTCTCGTGTCACAGTTTTAGTTGCCAAACTCCTCCGAAACGGCTTGACCGATTCTCATGAAATTTTGTGAGCATATTGAGTAGGTCTGAGAATCGAGCAACATCTATTTTTCATCCCCCTAAATGGTGAGGGTCACCCATCCTTAAAAAAAAATTATGGCAAAACGACGTTTGCCGGGGCAGTTAGTATATATATATATTTAACTATAGAACAATATATATATTGTAATACCATAAATATTTGAACTATAGTAGGAGCCAAGTACGAACTAAGTACGTATATGAAGTGTTAAGCATTTATACCTTCTACCGATACCTTGCGAGGGAATGAAAAAAAAGGGAGATATAATACGAGGGTATTATATCTTTTGCTGTCTATATAAATATAATTCAACTTTTCAACTTCAACTTAACAAGTAAAACAAATAAAAATATAACTAATGATAGATCACAGAAGAAAGATAACTGCAAAATGTTTACATATTAGTACTTAGTCTTAAATTTTGATTTATTTCTAAATGAGCTAAATGACATTATTTATAACTCAATCGTGGGCATAAAAAAATCGTAGATAAAACATTTATTGATACATTAGATAAAATGTATCACTTCGTCAATCATAAATTCTATCGTACCTATTTTTATGTATGGCCCCGCCAAAATGACTGTAGTCTGCCTAATGGAAAGCGTAAGCAGAATCCTAGAGTGGTGGTCACCATACCTACTCATTGCGAATGCAGACAATGTAACAATGCAGCGTGGCCCACACTATGGCGGCCTAGTAATGCTTCTGCATGTATACTATGTATCTTCTCCTACTTTAAAATTATAAATGTGAAAGTTTGTGAAGATGGATGGTGTTAGTTTTAACACAAAAACTACTGAACAGAGAGTAATATAGCTTAGGTATAGTATTAGGGTAATTCAATTAAAATCTCTTTATTTTCAGGTATCTCGGACCCATACAAAATATTACATATTTAACAAATTTAATAATAAATAATAAAAAAAAAATATAAAAAACAAATATAAATTAATTCAATTCAACAAAATGCATTCATAAAAAATTTAATTAAAATCCAATTATAAATTTGATGAAGTAAATATTAGGGTAATACATAAGCTCCTAATATATTTACCGCGACAACCAACATACGCACCGGTGGAGCGGAGACCAAAAGCTATTTTGTGCTATTACAATTTAAAATTAAATCCTTTCGTGAAGGCGCTCATAACTCAGTTACACTCGGTGATTAGAAACAATCATCGAGGGTAAGTAACGAAGGCGCGGTCAGTACCTGGATGGGTGACCGCTGGTGGCACAATACCGTGAGCGTCTCCGTGCTTTGGAGGTTACGTTAAGCAGTCGGCCCCGGTTGTTATCATAGGATAAAGTCGTGAAGCTTTGTTGGAGGCCTTTAGGCGGCTTAAAAACATCCAACGCCAAGATTACGTAGCCACAACATAGTCTTGCCAGTCTGTAACTCCAACCCGCACTCGGCCAGCGTGGAGGCCTGGCCTTATAGCCTTAACCCTTATCTGAAAGGGGACCCGAGCCCAGCAGAGGAACATTATGGTGATTATGGGTTGTCGATGATGAATCCTTTTGTATTAAAACTCGAGATTAAGCGTAAAACGCCACTGTCTCTAACAGTTTTTACTCACAGATTTACTACGGCTGATATTAACTTTGTAAATCGATTTTTGTTGACAAAAAAAAAACACATAAAACAAATAACATACCACATATTATACGAGTACAATTGTACTCATATATCAGACATGCTCATCTCAACCGGTCCGTAAGTAATTCAAACAGGCTGTAATTGCTATTAGCTTGATTAAGTCATTGTTACATGATTATTGGCCAGTGAGGTATTTATAGAATAGAAAATATATATACAATCAAGATAAGGGTAAATCTAATTAGAGTTAGAGAATTATGTAACAAACTTGTATATTATTACTTGTCCTAGTGATGCTAGTGATCCTGTTTAGTTTTTATTTTTTAAAGTCACAAATTTTGCTATTTTGCGTTATTGGTATTGATGTTAGTTTTACTGTACTTTCCACGGCGCCAAGTGTTTTGGGTCCAAATCCCACATGAGACAACACTTTGTGTGATTTACAAATTGTTGTCCTGAGTCTGGGTGCTCTTTGTGTCCGTTTCATGTCTGTTTGTAAAGTACCACAATAAACATGACGTATATTCCTAATGAGAGATTTGTCATTTACAAAAAAAGATTAAAAATGTACACACAAATAGTGCATCTGTTTTTTTAGAGTGACTAATGGAGTTTCTTTTGAGAATGACGTTTTAGAACCGCAGAACTCGAGCTTAATTAATGCAACGTTTCAAAAGTGCCTGAAAAGGCCAACTTGAAATAAAAGCTATTTGATTTGTATGGTCACAGTTCGTAGATTATGTTTTTAATTTTGTATACAGAAAATCAGATTGTTAGATGTTATTTAACTTATGAGAAAGGGTGGGTTGCTTTAAGCAAGCAAGCGCTAAGATGAGACCGGATTTCTTAATTAAATATGTTATTTCAGGTACAGGTGCGTCGTGTGGTTTAAATTCACCAACAGGGTTTGACAGGCAAATAAAAACAACTTGACTATTTTAGAGTCAGATTCGAGATTCAGATTTCGAGAAACACGGCTGGTGGAAAACTAATAAGCTACTAAAATCAAGACTTTACTAGCTTATTAGATAAATAGCTGTAAAGATGTAATTCAACATCATTTCAAAACTTTGGCCACATAATTATAACTAAATTGGCGTCATCTGTATAATTGCAAAGATGTAGGCCTGATTTCTTGTACGCGCGTAGTATCGCTACATAAGTACGTATAAAAAGTATGTAAAAATATTTTTAATATATACTAAAACATGAGTAGTAATAGAGTAATATGGTATTTTTTTAAATCAAAGCTTTAGAATGAATAAAATAGTGTGTCGCGCGAGACTCTACAAGAATCCATGAAACGGACTCAAAGAATGTTGATATAGCAATCGCTCTTCAATCCGAAGTCTAGATTTTTAATCTATGGGCTGTAGCTAGAGTGTCAGTTGATTGTCACTTATATTAAAGGATTGTTAGAAAAAGAATGAAGAGAGCAAAAAGGAGTAATATTGTTAATTGTCTAAAAGAAGAAATAAAACTTATAAAATATTAAAAAGGATTTTATTAAAACGAGCAACCGAAATTAACATTGGTAGCAGCGCGAGGTTGCAGATGCGTTTGGATTTTATGAGAAAAATTTCGTGTTTCGGAATACGACATGGCAGCGGCGTCGGACATGAAATATTTTATAAAACAGTTTGCGGGAGCTGATTTCACTACATGGAAGTTTAGACTATTGAGTATCCTAAAAGAAAATGGTTGTGATGAAGCAATTCATAAGGCGACATTTGCAAATAGCACGGAGAACAAAAAACTTGAGGCACGTGCTCAGAGTATCATTATTTCAGCGGTTGCAGACAGCCACCTTGATTATATACAAGAAGAAAGCTCGGCGTACAACATGATGAAACGATTAGAACAACAATTCATGAAAAAGGGACTGAGGAGTAAGTTGTTCTTGAGAAGACAATTGAGTGACATGAAATACAATGAAAAACAACCATTATTGGAACATTTCCACGCGATGACTCACATCTTCAACCTACTCAAAGACTCAGGAAGCCCTGTAACTGAAGAAGAAAAAATTAATTTCATTTTATTATCCATGCCACCATCATATGATATAGTGGTTACAGCATTGGAAACTTTACCGGACGTTACATTAGATATCATTAAGGATAGACTTTTAGGAGAGGAAGAAAAAAATAAAAATAAAACTAAGAGTAAGGTAGATGAGTATAGAAATGCATTTTCATGCTTTACATGTGGAAAAGAAGGACACAAAAAGTTTCAATGCCGCATGCAAAACAGAGGCAGAGGATTTGGAACACCAGGACAAGGACACTCGAGGACAAATTACCAAGGACGGACACAAGGACAATTTAACACAGGATTAGGAAGAGGCTACCAGACAATCTCACATGTACGTGGACAGGGACAGTTCAGAGGAGCCAGCAGAGGATACCAAACTGGGATGAGAGGAGCTCAAACGTCATGGCAAGGACCCCAGGAATGGAGAGGAGGCACTAGTGGGGGCAATCAACATCAGTCATATGTGGCTGACCTGCCTTCAGACAACAATGCCTTTGTAACAAGTAAGAATTTATACTCTTGTAATAACATTTGTGATCAAAGTGAACTACTACAATGGTGCATTGACTCAGGTTGTTCTGATCATCTCATAAATACTAGAGAACCTTTTTATGATTATATCGAGTTAAGTAAACCTAAAAGTATTTGTGCTGCCAAAAATGGCATAACCTTAAATGCTGTAGGAGTAGGAAACATTAAAGTAATATGCTATGTAGGAAATAGAGCAAATGAGTTTACCTTTAAAAATGTATATTTTGTACCCGATTTGAGAAAAAATTTATTATCTGTTTCTAAAATGGAACAACTTGGATTTAAAGTAGAGTTTTCAAAAGGAAAAGTTAGAGTATATAAGAATAATCAGTTGTCAATAATAGGTAATAATGAAGGATCTTTATACATAATAAAAACACAAATATTAAAAGCTAATTGTAATTATACCTTGAAAAATGATGATTTGATACAGCTCTGGCACAGACGGTTTGGACATTTAGGTATAAAAAACTTGACATTACTTTCACAACAACAAATGGTTACTGGATTGGGTGACTTAAGAACTAATAATGCGACTCATTACGACTTATGTGAACCATGTGTATTGGGAAAAATAACTAAGCAACCTTTCAACAGACAGGGTTATAGAGCAAAAAAACCTCTTGAATTAGTACATACAGATGTGTGTGGACCCATCAGCCCAGCAACTAAAGAAGGATATAATTTTTTTTTAACGTTTATAGACGACTACACCCACTTTGTTATAATTTATCTAATCTCAAATAAACATGAGGTCTTTCAAAAATTTAAATCTTATCATAACTATGTAACTAGACATTTTAATTTAAACTTATTGAAGCTTAGGTCAGATAATGGAGGAGAATATGTATCAAAGGAATTTCAAACTTATTGTGATGAAAATGGAATACAAATGCAATATACAGTTCCATATAATCCACAGATGAACGGAGTTGCGGAAAGAATGAACCGTACACTAATGGAAAAAACTAAAACTATTTTATTGGATTCACAACTTGATAAATGCTTTTGGGGACATGCAGTTTTGTTTTCAGCATATGTAACAAATAGGAGCCCAACTGCGGGAAAGGACAAGACACCATCTGAACTCTGGGAAGGAATAAAACCAAATGTATCAAATATGCGTGTTTTCGGTTGCACAGCATTTAATCATGTACCAAAGGAGTTGCGTCAAAAATTAGATTGTTCAGGAAAAAAAATGATTTTTATTGGCTACTCAACATCAGGATATAAACTATATGACATTGACACAGGTAAGATAATAGTAGCAAGAAATGTAATATTTAATGAAAAAGAAAAAAAGGAAAGTAGTACAGTTCAAATACCGATATATGAAAATAGAGAAAAAGAATATAATATAGAAGAAGAAGAAGAGTTTGAAAGCATGAGTGAAGAAGAAGAAGTACAAGAAAAAAGTGTTGAAACACCAAGAAAATCTATGAAGAAGAAAGATAAGAAATGTGAAAACAAAGAGCAAGAAGAAAACAATACAGAATGTAAAGAAAGAGGGAGAGAGAAAAGAAAAATTACTAAACCAAAATGGCAACAAGATTATGAAATAAATTTAAGTGAAGAAGATGAAGCCTGGTTTGCTCTCTTGACAAATCATATAGATGTTCCCACAAGCTACGAAGAAATTAAAACAAGAAGAGATAGACCTGATTGGGAAAATGCCATATCTGAAGAATTGAAAACCCTGAATGAGAATGAAACATGGAAAATAGTAACAAAACCAAAAGACAAAAAGTTATTAAATAGTAAGTGGATTTTTACCAGAAAAGAAATAGGAGAAGAAAAAATATATAAAGCCAGATTAGTAGTAAAAGGTTTCCAACAGAAAGACATAGTAGAAGATAATATATATTCACCTGTATTGAAGATACAGACATTAAGAGTTTTATTAAGTATTGCTGCAAATAAAAACTATTATATTCACCAGATGGATGTAAAGGGTGCATTTTTATATGGAGAAATACAAGAAGAAGTTTATTTAAAAATACCTCAGGGTCTTAATATTAAAGAAGGACATGCTCTCAAGTTAACAAAATCTTTATATGGACTTAAAAAATCACCAAAGTATTGGTATGAAAAATTTACAGAAGTAATCACAAGCTATGGATTTGAACGTTCGCAGAATGATTATTGTCTCTATAACAAGGGAGAGCTTTACTTACTTTTGTACGTAGACGATTTGCTTATTGTGGGACCAGCAGAAAATTCAATTAATTTAGTTAAGAATTTCTTGAAAAGCAAATTTAGAATGAAAGATATGGGAAGTAATAGTTTAATGTATTTAGGTATTTCCATACAAAAGGATCACAACTATATCTCATTAAATCAAACTAAATATCTTATAAATGTCTTAAGAAAATTTAATATGCAAGAATGTAAAGGTATTACCTCACCTATGGAAAAAGACTTTCAGCTTAACTTGACTGACTCTGACATAGACATGACCTTGGAGAACCAATGTAGGTCTCTAATAGGTTCGTTAATGTATGCAATGACAGGTACTAGACCGGATTTAACAGCTGCTATCTCATATCTTAGTAGATTTCAATCAAAACCAAGCTTAAAGTTATGGAAATCTTTAAAAAGAGTTTTAAGATACATAAAACACACGGTAAATTATAATATGATTTATACTAAGAATAATTGTAAAACATTAATAGGTTTTGCAGATTCTGACTTTGCTAGAGACAGTGATCGAAAATCCACAAGTGGATATCTATTTCAACTATTTGGAAATACAATTACTTGGAGATCTAAAAAACAAAGCACAGTTGCTTTGAGTACCACTGAAGCAGAATTAATTTCCCTATGTGAAGCTTCAGTCGAAGCATGTTGGCTTATCAAGTTATTGTCAGACTTTCATATAAAAATAAATAATGTTATAATATATGAAGACAATCAGAGCACAATTAAAACGGTTATGAACCCAGATCAAAAGAGATTAAAACATATAGATGTGAAATGTAATTTTATTAAGCAAAAAGTAGAGGAAGGTATGATTAAAGTTTTGTATATTCCAACTGTAGATCAAATAGCAGATGTGTTTACCAAACCATTAACAGGAGAAAGATTTACTAAATTGATAAGAATGTTAAACTTGTACAGTGATTGTTATGAGAAGGTAAGACACTATTAAAACTTAATGTACTTAAAATAATAAAGTGTATTGTTACATTTACAAATGAGTGAAATGTTAATTTATAAGTAAAGTAATTACATAAATAAAATTGAAAATAAATACTTAAGTAATAAATAGGTAAGGATAAGTAGTATAACTAAATATGTTTAAGTTCATTTTTTTTATGCAAACAAGGAAGTTTTGTATATCATTTGGTTATGTATGTTAAAGGTTTAGTTATATGTTATTTGATAGTATAAATAAATGTAAGTTTGATATTGTAAGATTGTGTTTGTTCGGATTTGGAAAGCGATTGAGGGAGAGTGTTGATATAGCAATCGCTCTTCAATCCGAAGTCTAGATTTTTAATCTATGGGCTGTAGCTAGAGTGTCAGTTGATTGTCACTTATATTAAAGGATTGTTAGAAAAAGAATGAAGAGAGCAAAAAGGAGTAATATTGTTAATTGTCTAAAAGAAGAAATAAAACTTATAAAATATTAAAAAGGATTTTATTAAAACGAGCAACCGAAATTAACAAAGAACACCCAGACACAGAACAACAATTTGTGATACACCCAAAGTGTTGTCCTGGGTGGGGTTTGAAGCCAGAACACTTAGTGTACCTACTAGAGAGCGTCGAGGCGTCCGCTTAAACAACTTCTCGCTATACAATTTCAACGCAAATTCTATATAATTTCTTCACCCTTTCCAATATAACAAAATGCGTTGCAAGTAAAATCAAAGTAATTGGTAAAATAAAATGATTGATTGATATTGAGAATGATACTTCAAGATTATTATCTGATCATTTTCGATCCCGTCAATCAGAACATTTCTTTCTATATTTTAAGAGCAGTCATATTGGTAGCTGACTACCATCGCATATGGCTATGTATAACGAAAAAACCACAACTGTGTAGTCACCCCTTAAGTAAAAAGTTGAGTCTTCAAAAAAACAACGTAAGAAATCGGGTTTTGAGTATTGAACTAATATTACTACAATGGTTTTGAGTATTTTTTTTAAATTTCATAAAATACTCCGTCTTAGATCCTTGTAAAACATCTTAAATAATATTTCCTTTTACGTATTTCGATCTGAAATCAAAGCACTTTACCGCCTATGGGCTTACACATAAGTTCCACCGTTACCATCCTTGTTGTTATTGCAAAATTAATTGGCGTATAATTGGCCCCGCCTGACTGGGTAATGTCTGAAGGCGTCCTGCAATTGACTGCTAGTTAATTAGACTCGAACGGCGGAACAATGCGGAACAAATGGTGCAGCTGGGCGGAATAAACGTGACCAAGGAAGCCTAGGATCAATTGTTTTGGTGGGTAGAAGTAAATAACATTTTGAAGACTTTTGAAAACCGAATGCCGTTGATTTGATTGCTCGTGTATCAGTAAATACAGAAATAATTGGTAGAGGTGGTGGTAGTAGTGAGGTTTAGTTAGGTCTCTCAATTAAATAATTTGAAGGGTAGATTGAAAACATTTTTCTTTAATTTTGAGTAAAATAATAGCTCATATATTAGGCAAAATATATTTCTAAGATTTTCTTGAGGCATTATGTCAAACAATAAGGTTGGTTTCATGCTAACTAATAAAATTATGAAGGTCCTAGATTAACTGCTAATCATTTAATGTTTAGATCCAGTTAAACAATTTGGTGCGAAAGGCCTTCCAGCAGTGGACTGTAACAGGCCGATGATGATGAAAAAATCAAGACATGTTTAAGAGTTTTATAATAATATATTACCCTACATTTTAAATCTCACAAGATTTTATTACCTCATCCCTAAAAAAGATCTTCATATTAGCGTTTCGATGGCAAATATTTCGTGTCCTTGTAATTATATTTTAGCAGCCCACGCTGCCACTTTGAGAGCATTGTCAGTAGCCGCTATCAGGTCCTCCCTCGTGCAAGTCTCCAGGCAAGCAGGGCATGATGCAAGATCAGACATGCTTTGAGTTGCACTGCGCAAACAACCCAGGTTGTCACCGTCCTCAAATCCCAATCTGGACAAATTTGCTTGCTCCGGCCGATCTGAGTTCGAAGTCTTTTTAAGGACAGGTGGGCCACATTCATTCGTGTCCAGGCCGTAGGCACTCAGTCGGTACCATCAAAAATGCAAAAACTATTAACAAGTTGACAAAATGATCTAATACTGTTGCGATCTAAACTTATTTGAAAAGTTGCAGATATGTTAGAATGTTGCATTTTCTAAAATCTTATCAATATGGAAAAAATCATCTCTTATATATCGATAGATTCACATTTGTGAATTCACAATAAGGTGTAAGTCATTAATCTTTTGAAAATGTTTCAGTTCACACAGTTTCCTGAAGGCTTAGATTTTAGAGCAAAACTTTAGATTTTCTACTTAACACTTTGGAAACAAACTTTGTAACCTTAAGTGAAAACTTTAAGCAGGATAAACTATAAAGAAACCTTTAAAATACAAGTTTACATTCACATACGCTGGTGAAGACTTTTCGTTATTTTTCTGTGGTTTTGTTAAACCTTTTTAAGTATTGTTTCGTTTATAACATTCAATTGACAGCAGTTTACTATAAATTTGATTTCCAAATTTGTAGGAAAATAGGTACAATTTCAAAATGATTTTTTTTCATTTAGCAAATTGGTGTAGAAATCTATAGACCTAAATATACTTCGTATAAATAAGTATACAGATACAAAACATTGGCACAAGTGTATCAAGATACCATTCTTAAGAAGGTAGTTAAGCCCCTTAACAACACCATGTTCAATAACCAATCTCAATCAACTTTTTTCAGCAGTCTCCGAAAATTATAATTGAGGTGTCATTTGATTTGGAATTGCACTTAGATGTTTTATGAAAAAAAAAATGAAATTGCGCTTGTAACTTCATTGTTTTCTCAGCAAAAAAGCACTTGTTGACTAGACTAAATGGTCCTAACAGTAAGACTCGGCGCCAAGTCATAAAGCTCGATCCACCCGAACTTCATCAGAGCCGAAGACTGGCCGTCGTCTAGTCCTGATCTTAATCCACTGGATTATGATTATAGTCAGTTTTAGATTCCTTGAAGGATTGCTCTGAAAGCAATGATAATTTGACGGCCCTGAAACAATCCTTATGAAATGAAATGAAATGAAATGAAATCATTTATTCTGCAATTAGGTTATACAAAACACTTTTGCAAGTTAAACTTTTTTTGAGCAGATGAGTTCGGCAGTGAAGAATTTTCCTTAGAAAGAATGTGTGCTGCAAGTCGTAACTGGTCTCAACGTTTAAAAGACTGTATTGCAGTCAATAAAGATCACTTAGCACACAAGCTTTAAATATTTTAATGATTTTCATACCTAATTTCTGAGTCTGTTAGTCTATTAAATTCTCGCTTAAATTGGGTACCTAAAGTATAAGTAAGTACCTGGATTACCGCTTTTTTTATTTGGTATTTTCGTGTGATAAATTTTTCAAAAATCAATCCTAAACGCTAAATTTATTATACAGGAGACACACTTATTATTTGAATTCAATGATTTTGTCTCTTTCTCTTTCAAATTATAATGAGAGTATATCTATTCCAATATAAAATACAGCCTTATTTATAGTTTGAATAGCTATTATTTGCGAGTCCTGTTTTATTTAAACATTCAAAAACAAAATATATTAAACCATTCAGAAACAAAAAAGTTTATGTACCTCATAAGGTGAAAATAGGAAAAAAAAACAAATGCATTCCTATTAAAATACAAGTTGATTAAGTTGAAAGAAAGCATTAATAAAGTAAAATCAAGTTAATTAAGCAAGTATGAAGTATTCGCAACCATTGGCTATGTTTAGAATTTATTTCTGAACTATGCGAGGCTAGTGGACTGAAATAAATTAAATTAAAAGTTATTCGAAAGGTTCTATTTAGAGTATCTAATATTTTGATGGAGTTTACAAGTCAAATACTTTATATTAGAAAGTTTAAAAGGTAAATTACATTAATAAGCTATTTTTAGGTTCAGCTAAAGATATATATATACATAAGTCAATGGTCTTTTTATAATTTTAAATTGATAGTTTTTTGGTTATTTATTTTTATTTACAAACTTAATGCACTATATTTGTACATCGACGGGCTTAATGCCCAGGGCATTCTCTTCCATTCAATCTTCAGTGGTGTAGAAATATGGTATGGCATACCAATTAGATGTATACAGTACACAGTTCACGTATACATACATAATGTGGATTAACATATACATAAATATTATATTTGTTTATACACTAAGAAACCCTGTTACTTAAAGTATGCCGTAGATTAGATAGTTACCTGAAATAACTATTTTAACTGGGAACGCAAAGCAGAAACGTGGTCAAACTAACGAAGATTGAAAATGAATCGAATGTAGTTTTTGAGAAGTCAGTCAAGCTTATTAAGGAGGTCTGTATTTCAAAGTATATAATGTTCGCAAGTTTCCATTTACTTTTTGGCTAACACTAGTTACTTGAGCTCGCCAATCGAGAGTTAAGTCGATAAATATACCAAGATCTTTTACAGCCGGGCTTTATAGACTTTTCACTTAATGCTTTTGAAAGTGTACGGTCCTTACATCAAATAATCTATTTTTTGTTCCTGCTTATATCTAGAACAACTTTCTTGATTTTATTAGTAGGGTAAAAGCACTCTTATAAGATAATATCTTGCTTATCTTTCGATCTATCTATCTTTCACGATAATCTAATTTCCTCGGAACTGTAATAAGTTTGCAATGAATACTGGGGCTTCCTATTGAGAAGAAGTTTAAAAACCTTAGTTTTTTTTTACTTTACATGTTGTTTGTTGTAATTCGAATTCAGTTTACCCTCAGGGTTGTAGAGGTCCGTGGAAAGACTAATATTCAGGTGAAACCGGTTAAACTAGTAGCCTACCCCAATGAATCTTGGGAATAATAAAGGCTAGGAAAATGTATGTTAAAAGTTGTATTATAATAATGTGAAAATATACGCTTACATTGATAGTCTTCAAGTCAACAATTAAATGGCATTGACTACAAAGCGTTCCCTCTAATGCATTTGTTGTGTTAATTCCGTATTGCATATTATGAATTCATGGCAATTTACTTTGACATTATTCTGAAACTCGAAATCGAAGGTAGGAAGATGTTATGAGTACGGCCTTAAGGAAAGCGAACACGTAAATAATATAATTAGACAACTTTGACGTTTAGAAGAATTAGAATCCTCCTTTTATAACTTAAGTCTAGTTTTTATTACTAAAAGCCTTTATTTTACTACAGCCTACACATTATAAATACACTTGATGCCTTTCTTACCATAGACTATGCAAAGACAATACAATCTTTAGTTTTACAGAGCACACGATATTTTCTATTGAACCAATTAAACCAAAAAAGTATATATACTCTCTGGTTTCGGATTATTTGGTATCTTTACATTTATGTCAAGTAAGTAGTTATAGTTAACTTTCAGGTAAAAACATATTTTTTTTACTAACCCTCGATATTATATTTTTTATTTTTATCTGACAACTGTGAAGAAATAATCATAAATTAAAAAATATAAAATTCCCTTACGCGGCATCAGGTACGATTATACTGGCACTTGTGAAGCACTTAATCAATAAATCACAATCACAAATAAATTAAATTAATTAGATTAGATTATATATTGATTAATTATTAGTTAGATATTTTAATAATTCTTTAATCAGTAAAAATATCTAACTCGTTACTGTGGGAGTTAGCGACACAAGTCATTCTTAATAAACATTATTGAGTATCCAAAACAGGCGACTACATTCAATAAAAAATTTGCCCTTTTTACTTTTGTAAAGAACCCGAGATAGGGTTGTTGTTTTCCTCCAGGCTTTGTCCTCGCCCCGCTAGAGGCCATAACCCAAGACACGTGATACATATTATATTAGACTCAGGCGTGCACTCAAGGAAGTACCTCGCTACTCGAGTGTCGAAATCTTTGAGCTTTGAGCTTGAAAGTTTTAAGTGTACTGTGAATTTCATGTGCTTCTAGGTGTGTATAGTTGCGTTAATATTATTTTAATGAGAACGATGCATAGAATTACTACACAAGTTCTTGACTTGTTAATAAAATTGCACAAATGACGAAAAAAATTATGAATTTTATTGACTGGGCTGAGGCTTCTGCTTGTGGTTGCCCGTTGATCAGAACTGCTTCTGAGGCTTACAACGGACAACTATTTTAAACAAAATAGTTCACTGACTATTTGAATTAAATAGTATTAAACATATTCTTTTATTTTTAACTACAAACGCAAGAAGAATAGACAACAACAAAGTATAAACAAAACCTAAGTATACAGATGAATATACTGTGTCTACACTACATAAATGTGTTTTATGAAAATTGCAATGTTGAAATTTGTATGGAGGAAGACATAATAATAGAGACCTCTATTGTGTCTCAAGCCCTAAGATGACAATAACAATAACAGAAACTTATCAAAATGGTCGTTACCCATACACACAGATACACTATAATTACATCACCGAACTTGTTTCATATAAAGAGCTATTCCACTTACCCAGTGTCTCAAATATCCAGGTATAAATAAATATCTATGTCATTTACAAAGTGTCCCAATAATAAAATTGAGAACAGCGGTTTTTTTCAGCTAAAGTGGTGCAGTCATGAAATAAAATAATTAATTACGTAAAGATTGTAGATTTATAAGTTGATGAGTTTATAAGCAATCGAGGAAAGGTAATAAACAAAATAATCCATCATGTTTTTTGAACTATTACATATATATTACATGTCACGTTGTTATTTTCAATGAACTACGAAACCGCCTATCCATCTAACCGATTTTCGCGGTTTTTTTTAAATAGGTGTTTTACTGATGTACCTTACATTTGATAGTTCAAATCAAGCTTAGATCAATAGAAGTTCAGCATGATTAAAAAAAGAGATACAGATGAAGTTGCGTAGGTCAGATAGTAAACAGTAAATGCATACAAAATGCGTAAATTATACAAATCTGTCATTTTAGTCTTCGTACATGTACATACTTATATTATGTCTGTGATTATCATTGTGGGAGTATACTACACACATACGCAAACAAATACATGAAGCATTTTCCTTCCTCATAAATAAATTCTCAACACTCACAACATTTTATGGGTTTGTATGAACATGACATAAAAACTTTAATGGATAATAAAACAGAACATTCACCATATCCAATTATTTTCTTTTAAATATTTCAAAGTGGCACGCTTTTTTAATAAATCAGTTTTGAAGTAAACAATCTAATGCCTGTCTCAATTAAATTCTTACAAAATTACTACCAAACCACGTCTTTTAAGTAAGAGTTGTCGGAGAATTTGGCCCCAGGGCCCCCAATATATTTCATTGCTTTCAATACCAGAACCTTCACTTCACTTCGTTGATGATCCTTTGAACTTTAAATTGTTCTCTGAATGATATACAATTGTTTTTGCCCTTCGCCCGTGTGTTTGTCGGTTATCGCGCCAAAAGGTGTACCATAAAGCGATTTATTATTATTACCTCTATACCAAAATTCATCCAAATAAGTGCAGCGATCAGGTCGTGAAAGCGTAAAAGACAGAGTTATTTCCAAATTTATAACATTATTATGAATTCTATTTTTACTCGTCCTTTAAATTGGTAAGTACTAACAACTGTAGGCTGTAGTTGATTTTATATAGTTGTCCTATCCTAAAACTACAATTCTCAGTAACAAACAAAAAAAAACACAAATACACGAGTAACATTTGTTTAACATGTGTTTATGGATTTTATCGGCAAGTTTATCAGAATATGAAAACGATTTCAATACATTTCCTCAGCGACTACGTTGAACTGAATCAAATTATGAATATTCTTACCAATACATAGAAATATTCGTGCATTATTTATATCTTACTCTCAATAGGAGCATAACAGGACCTCTCTTCACTTGTTTTACTTTTACGTGTAATCAAGTAAAATTCTATCGTTTTTCGTTAGCGAGTGCGAGACCGGAGATCCAAAGATGCAGTAGCATCACCAGGCCGCCATGGTGTTAGTCACCATGCTGCATGTACTTCTTTAAAATTTTTTTCGTTGTCACTCACATTTTTCGCATTTAAAAGCTAATAAAATAGTCTGATGTGACTGCTGAATTTTTCTTTTTTAAAATACCTATTCGTAATTCAAAACGGGGAAACGAAGGGAAAAGGGGTAGATATTTGAAAACAAAATTTTATGAAAACTGGTAGAGTTGAATCTTATTATCCGACCACGGCTACGGTTTTTTTTTTTGGGTTGGAGACAATGCTCGCTCTAAGGGCTCCCACACATTACTATGATGCGATGCGATGCGACCCCGCATCGTAGGAACTTGCGATGCGAATCGCTACGATACGAATTCGTGCAGCAAAGCGTTGGTTCATGTGACAATACTTTCGACCACAAAGAGATGTCCTAATGAGTTTTTTGTATAACCCCGACTAAGCAGTTTGTACTATGGGTACTAGACAACTAATATATACTTATTATACATATGCCCGCGGCTCCACTCGCGTATGTGTCGGTTATCCCGGCAAATAGTAGCCTGTGTTATGCTGAATCCAGTAAAGTTTCATCCAAATCCGTTCATTAGTTTTTGTGTGAAAGAGTAACAAATATCCATCCATCCATCCATACTTACAAACTTTCGCGCTTATAATATTAGTATAGACGACACGGTTTAAATTTTAAAAATTCATGAAATAAACACAAAGAAAACCAAGTTCATGAACAAAAATACACAAAGATTTGCCGTGACGGCGCCGGCGATCAAACCAACAGTGTTTAACTATGTAGGAAGCGAAGCTCATAGTTATATACACAAGGCATTTAAACATATTTTAAACTTGCTCTTAGTGTATTTAAAAAAAAATTCTAAATTAAAAACCTAAATGAATTAAATTTTCTCGTAATTTATAAATTTTATATCTGACATATATTCACTTGCAATATACCATAAAAACCTCGACCGTAAGTACGAAGTGTGCCATTTACAGAACATAAACATTCTATTACTGCCGGTACGACAGGTGAAAAACAAACGATGCTTTGTTATCGCTCCACGTCAAATCCAGGGGCACTTTTACTGCCAAATGGGCTATTACATCAAGTGTGGATATACTCGGCGATTATGTTTGACGGATGAACGTATATTATATACCTACCTACTATTGTTTCAAGGGCCCATGTATCCCGGGCTCCCGGCTAATCTAAAGTCGTCATATTCATTTTGATGACTTGTGATTTATTAACCGACTTCAAAAAAGGAGAAGGTTTCTCAATTCAACCATATTTTTTTTTTTATGTGTGTTCGCGGATAACTTCGTCGTTTATGAACCGACTAGTTGTTGCCCGCGGCTCCGCCCGCGTATATGTCGGTTATCGCGGTAAATAGTAGCCTATGTGTTATTCTGATGTATAAACTATATTACTGTAAAGTTTCATCCAAATCCGTTCAGTAGTTTTTGCGTGAAAGAGTAACAAACATCCAAACATCCATCCATCCTTACAAACTTTCGCATTTATAATATTAGTAGGATTTTGATGATTATTTTTTTAATGGAAAGGAAATATCCCAACGGTGATACCGTGATAAGGACACTAAGATCTGATGATGGTATTCAAGAAAAATCGAGTCAAACCTTGAATTCGGTTTTATTTTTGTTAAAATTTTACTTGTAGTGTAGAATTGTTTTATATGTAAAGAAGCTTAGTAAATTTCTACTGAGCCAAGTGTTGTGGGTTCAAACTCCACATGGGACAATACTTTATGTTATTCTTACATTGTTGTTCTGAGTCTGGGTGTTCTCAGTTTCATGTCTGTTTGTAAAGTCCCCAGCGACACATTATGTACATTCCTGTGGAGGAATGAGTGTCATGTCCCTCCAACACAAAGGGAGGATCCTCCGACCAGGCGAGGTGATCATGCCTGGCGGGCCACTGCCCAACGGTTGATGTTGGGACGTTGCATATATGTAAATCGGCGCGAGAAATCTTATCGCGCGATTCAGGATTGGTTCTGTTGTGTACTCCGTGTCGTAACGTCACACCGTAGTTCGGTGTATTTCTGATCGATGACGCTGTAGCATGTTGCTGTTGCGCTGTATGTGGAGGTCGCCACAACCCTAATATGAGTACTGTTTTAAAAAAACACAACATGTATTAAGATCTAACGTCCAGTGAGAAAGTTTTATAATGATCGTATAATGAGTAACATAGAATTCTACATAAATATATGAAACAGAGGAATAAACTCTTTAAAATTCTTGCTAAGTATGTAATGAGTGTTATAAGATAATAAAATATAAACACTTGCTGACTCAAAAGGGTCATATTTTGATAAAATATTATGCATGTCTTTATTATGTATAGGATTTCTAAAAGTTTGACATATATAATACGAGTAATATAATAATAGTAATGCGACCAAGGCAACCAAAATATCTAATATGTATAACTTAACTAAAATTTTAATGCTTTCCATAAGGCTGAGTAGAGTCATATTTGCATCTAAACTGTATAAAAAAATCTAAGTCAGTGGTGACCCACACGTACTTTATGGTCTCGTAATTTTTTATTACTCGTTTTCAAGAAACAACTACTTGACATAAGTAACGTTAAAAAAAATGGAGATCAAATAGATAGGTACATAAATTTTGGGCGCCTTTTAAATTTACTCTTAATAACCTAAAAGAGTTATCTTAACCACGATAGTTTTTCACCTGAGTTCGCTAAAGGAATTTATCCTAACAATAAAATAATTTCTGATCGACTTATTCACAAAAATCCACTATGGAAATACTAGAAACAAAAATGTCAACACAAAATCTTATGAAAAACTCTACTGGACTTTCATTTTAAGGCTCAATTTCATGCCATAATTTTAAATAAAATGTTGTACTATTTTCTCTATAAATATGAATACACACGTAGCTATATTACACTTTTAAAAATAAATCTTGCGTAGGTTTTATATATGGTTTTCGTTCTCATTCCACATAGTGAAAAGAAGTTACAAATCTCGGCACACCATAATACCGCTGCAGACCTTATTTAAACTAATAAAATCCTTGGCTTGTTTCTCAGACGGTCGTCGGTATTCTGTAACCCAAGCCTGTTGCTTTTATTTTCATTTACCCAAGCTAACTTAATAAAGTTGTATTTCTACCCACAAAGAGTTGTAAGGTTTTCATTAAAAAAAAACATATTTGTTTGAAAGCCTTTTGTTTTATTTTTACAACTCGGTCTCATTATATTTTTCTTTATTGTTTAAGGAAAAACATTGTTTTGGTAAGCATAGAAAATTAAAACAATATGTAATTTTAGGCTTCATAACTCCTCACAAGTCTTTAAGTACAAAAACAAAACTTGAGCGCCTATGAAAATTAACATAGCAAACATGACCAACAGTGTTGGCAAAACGAATTAGGTACTTAAAAACATGATAAGTAATAAATACGTATATAACTGACTACATTCCTTATGTTCTCCTACGTCAAAAAACATTTCATGTATTTTTGAAAGTGTAGACAGGACTATAAATAAGTAAAATTATATAAGCAAATTTCTCAGTCATTATATTTTATCGAGTTAGCTATTTCTGGTCCATCTTGATATTTGACGTTAAGGAATGGAATGAAAAGTAAAATATTTTTCATGAATACTTCTTATAATAAATATTTATTTATAGGTAGCATTTGATACAAAAGACAAGGAAAGGTCGTCTCAAACATTGAGATATTTTATGATCAATTTGAGTGAATAGTCAACGGATATTTAGTTGGAACCAAAACAATACGATTAGATATTCGTTTACAAGGTTAAAGACCACTTTCACAAGTTTCTTAAAAAATTCAGATTTTTATCTGCCATATAACAGCTATTTAACATCAATATATATGTACTAGATGAGCCCCGCGGTGTTACCCTTGGTATAACTTCAACCGCAGGTAACGCCGCGGTTCGAATCAATTAGCTACACAAATAGATTTTTATGAAAAGTGACGGCCTCATTGACTGATAAGACGTCCAGAGAAGGTACCGCGTTCGCGTTTTGTGTTAACTGCCACATGTTCCCCCTAAATAAAAAAAATATGAAGTAAACATTATCCATTTGACCGAATTGTGAATCTAACCCATTTTTCGACTCCTTAGGAATAGACGCAAAAAAATCATTAAAAAGGCTAAACCTTTCAGGAGGAGTTTAATCATATACACACCCACAGAAGATTTATATATTATATATATATATAGATATATATAAATATACTTTTGAAGTTTTTATATTACTATGGATACGTTAAATAATGTTTTATATCAGAATTAAACATTTAACCATTAAAATTGATCAACAACAAAGAATCAAATATGAAAGTAAAGAAATGCACAAATGAAACTTGTTTTTACACTTACCTATGAATTGAATCTCTTCGCTCGTACATACGCTTACAGTTTACAAGATATTTCCCTTGTAAATATATTCAGAATTGGTTTTCCTCGAAGGAACGAATTTAAAAACAAAACTTAAATATTTTTCTTATCGTTTCCTTACAAACTACACAACTGGGACGTCACCTTCTATATAAAAGTTTTATGGCGTGGAAGAAAGGGGTTCAGCTATCAAGAATACACAGCCAAAAGCTTTCGTATTGAGTTTTTATTTTTTTATCGACAATGTTTAAAGAAGTTAGGTTAGGACAAATAAAGAATAAATATTTATTATGTATAGATTTTTGTTTATGAACTCCTTTCGAATCACGTTGTAATCTATACAAATAAATAAAATTGGCGTGTCTGTTTGTAATATTAAAATAACCGCTTTTTACTTAATGCATATGTATGTATACATGGTACATATATAAAAAATGTGGTTAAAAAATTTTTGTCTGTCTGTCTGTCTGTCTGTGTGTTTGTTCCGGGTAATCTCTAGAACGGCTGTACGGATTTTGACGGGACTTTCATTGGCAGGTAGCTGATGATCCAGGGAGTAACTTGGCTATTTTTTTATAAACTAACTTTGCCCCGCGGCTTTACTCGCGGTACAAAAATGACTGCGGGTAACACCGCGGGGTTCAGCTAGTTATACATAAATCTCGTGTCACTTTGTTGCTCACAATGAACTTCGAACCCATCTATCCACTTTTAACTTTTTTTTTAAATGTGTGTTTTGCTGGCGTGCCTAAAAAAATAGGATATTAACTATCCGCATTACGCTTAGACCAATAGGAGCTGGGTATGATTGCAAATAGGCATAGACGTAGTTGCGTGTATCTGTTACTTTGCAAAGTTAGATTGGGTTCGATTACCAGTCAATCTCAGATCAAATAAAAAAAGGTAGATAACGCACCGCCTTGTTCTTGTTGAAGCAGAAAATAGGCGCGTAGTTCCAAGTAAACACACGCATTATGCTCTAACGATGCTACTAACTACGCTACTTTTCGTCAGTATTATATAAGATACTTGATATGATAAGCAATAAAATAAATAAATAAATATTTCGGACATCTAACACACAACGCCATCTAGTCCCAAGCTAAGCAGAGCTTGTGTTATGGGTACTAGACAACTGATACAAATACATATATACATATTTTTTTTGTAAATACCTACATATTATACATAAAAAACACCCAAACTCCGAAACAAATATTTGTAGATCATATAAACACTTGGTCCGACCCGGGAATCGAACCCGAGACTTCATGATCAGCAGACGCACACGTCAACCGCGAGACCAACGAGGCAGTAGGATAAGCTATAGGATGAAGGATATACCTTCATCCTATAGCCTTCATCGATGAATGGGCTATTTAATATTAAAATATTTTTTTAAATCGGACCAGTAGTTCCTGAAATTAGCATGTTCAAACAAACAAACAAACTCTTCAGCTTTACAGTATTCGTTATAATGAAACAGTGCTATAAACACAAATTTGTAATTCCAACTAATAACCGAATACATTTGAAATTTATTTATTAGCATAATGATACACATTATAGTCAAACGTTACAACTCAAGGTGCCCACAAAAAGTACCTGTATTATGCGTGATTTAGGAACCAATTCATAGCGTGACTCAGAATATCGAGACTACGTCATCTACTGAGTGATAGCTTAAACTCATTGTAATACTTAACTTTTAAGGAAAGTGAAACAAATTTACTTGTACTATTCACTACGGTAAGCACGTTTCTTCCATACACTAGCAGAGTTTCTCCAAACAAACGTGGCTTGAAGTTAGTGTACGCTTTTAAATTTATTTCAGAACTCGACAGCGTGTTCGGCAAAATGGCCTCGTGAATCGATTATTCGATCCACAAATTGAGGAACTTTAATCAATGTATGTGAAAGTTGCTAACATTTACTTGTTTTGTGCTATTTGTAAAATATTAAGCATGAATTATATAAAAAAATCTCTTATTATAAATATACACGCCTCAGATTATCATGATTATGTCATAATCGTCACGATCAATTTTTGGTCCAGTTCTTGGCATATAGAATCTGTAAAAACGTTTTAAATCCATGAAATTGACGACAGGACTCAAGTTATTTATTTTTTAACTAGATGAACACCGCGGTCTTACCCGCGGTTATTGTTGTACCGCGAGTAACGCCGCTGGACAAAGTTAGCTTAAAAAAAGTAGGCTAAGTTACTCCCTGGATCATCAGCTACCTGCCAGTGAAAGTCCCGTCAAAATCGATCCAGCCGTTCCAGAGATTACCCGGAACAAACAGACAGACAGACAGACAGACAGACAGACAGACAGACAGACCGACAGACAGACAGACAGACAATTTTTTTTTTTAACTACGTTTTTGGCATATGTACCGTGTATACATACATGTGCATTTAGTAAATAGTGGTTATTTTAATATTACAAACAGACACTCCAATTTTATTTATTTGTATTGATTTTATTACAATTGTAAGATTATTTCAAAAGGAAAATATACGTTTTTGTTTCTTCTAAGTGACGAAGTAGTGCACAAACCACAAACACAAGTTAAGTTAGAAATTTTCAACACAAGTAAATGACATTATTATGTATCTATATTTGTAACGCACGTCTGATTTTTTCAAGAAACAACTTGAATGAAATCATATAACATTCGGTACGTGTGTTACTTGGAAATTCTTGGATGCGAAAGTTTTACTTTAGACTTAAAGGATTACAAATGGAGTATGATAAATGCTCTTTTTCTGATTCCAAATGTCGTTGATCAGGCAAATGGAAGCAATATCTGTGAGAGAGCTATTATTGGCCACTTAATATATGTATACAGGCTCGGTAAATAATTCTTAGCTGATAAGAGTTTTAAGAAGTTCTATCATATTGTTTATTGAGTGGGCGGGGTTTTTGTGCTTCTACGATTGCAGATTTCTAAGGAAAACGATACGATGATCAGGTAAACCATCAGGTAAGCTGCGAATAATTTTGCATTGCAAGTTTTATTAACATTAGTATAAAAGTATACATTGGTAAGTATGTAGTACTGGCTTTTGTCTGCGTTTATGCCTGCGTGTATGTCGCATTTCGCAATAAAGGGTAGTGTTATTTTCGTCTGTTATTCTGATGTATGAGCTACTACTATTAATCTTAAGTTCAATTAAGTAACCATACATAAATAATTACATTTATAACATTAAGTAGGAAGAAAGTAGGATTACCGTTATTCATAGCACGTTATGTCCATAATAGTAATATCTATAACTCTCAAATACCCTGATCGCAATTTTATGTTATAATCACAAAATGTACACTGAATACACTTATGTATTTTGTTGTACCATTGTTGACAGTTTCTGTGGTTTGTATTGCAAATAAACGATCGTTGGAGGTACCATATTTGTTTGTTTTGACACAGCAGTGTTAAATATTTCAACAGACGGTACACAATCTTACATAAATTGAACATTTTGAATTGAGTGATGAATTTATTTAAATTTTCTATTTATAGGAGAGGTATCGATTGTCTATATCAAGCAACGAACTGGTATAGACTGATAATGATGACCAATCTATACAAACATACAAATAAATAAAATTGGAGTGTCTGTTTGTAATATTAAAATAACCGCTTCTTACTAAATGCATATGTATGTATTTTAATTTTTTTTTTCAAGTTTTGTCTGTTTGTCCCTCTGTCTATCTGTTTGTTCCGGCCAATCTTTGGAACGGGGAACCGATTCTGACGGAACTCTCAGTGGCAGATAGCGGATAACTTTGGCTATCTTTTTTAGACTAGATTTGCCCAGTGACATCATTTGAATTTTACCTATAATATGTAAGTATTTTTAAATATTTAAGTATGTTCATCACTTCAGTCTGTTTACAATAGGTACAGGCTCCACCTAGTTCAGAATCAAACTGCCATATTTGTGAGTTTGTGTAAATTTTTCGCCATTATTACACAATATTTTGGCATACGATATCATATTTTCAAACTTTTGTAAACATAATTGAAACATATATCCATCTCTAAAGTCACAAGCAAGTTTCAACTTATCTTTTAAAGTGTTTTAACCTAAAGCCTATAGAATACACGAGACACAAATATAAAACAGCCTGCCATTATTTGCCGATATCTTTACATATACACATTTTAGACTCACATACAAAAACTTATATTTTGACAGAGGGGAACGCCTACTCCCTATCATGTTGCTCTACGCCTAAAACCAATTTTAAACTAAGAAGCTTAAGATTTATCACAACACAGACAGTTAACTAACCATGTGAACTGCTATAGTATGCAGATTACGTCATAAAGGAACCCCAGTCTGCAATAAATGAAATCTAAATGGTAATCACCTAATAAATAGAAGTCCCTATTCTCGACCTAAGTACTTTTGAGGAATCTACCCACTTGTCATTGTTAGCCTCGATAAAAACGAGGGAATCTGAGAGAATAGTTCCGTTATTAAGGGTAGTGCACATTAATATATTATATTAAACTTGAAACAAATGTTTTAATTATCACACTATTATGAGGCGTACTAATTTTTAAGGTTTTGCGTTCCATTAATATTATATTAGCGTAATAGGCTTACACACTGACTGGCAGGTTGCACTGGGTCCGTGGTTATGACTACTGTATTCCGTTATCAACAACAGATAATTTAAATGTGGGTGTGATCATAAAACCTTCAGTGTTTATTTTTTCTTAGGTCTGCAAGAAAAAATAAACACGTCTAGTTTTTTACACACAAGTACAACTTAAGCATTACAAATATGTTGCCAGCCAGGCTTAATGGAATACTGGCTATGATAGCTACTAGGTTTGACACCAACTATATGATAAAAAGATAAGATATAAGTTTTTTGGTATGAGGTCGCCACTCAAAAACATTAAGGTCCCATCGAAAGAAACAATAAAGAAATAGATACCAAAAAAAGTAAGTATCACGGTTATAGTTGCATATTAAAACTATTAACCGGTAAAATATGGCGTTATTTTGCACGTCTTTTTCGACGGAATTCAACATTATGCGTGACTGATACTTCACACTTGACTGGTTTTGGCTATTAACTATAATGAATAGCTGTCAATAAAAGAACACGTCGAATGTGTCCCCCTCCTTACTAATAAGTGGTGTGACAAGAAACTTATATCTCAGAAGGGAGAATCATGTATTCCGATTCGCCGGCAATCGTCAATATAATATATCAAAGACGATCTCGATCGATCTAGAGCCAGAAGGCAGTAGGACGTGATAAATCGGTACTTACGAGTGTCTCTATTTGTCACTGAAGTTTTCTTCTTTTATTTTTTAAGGTTATATTTAATCTGATTCAAGTGATAAAGATATTTGGGGTTTGTTTTAGAAGAGGATTTTCTGTATGAGTAAAGAAATAATTTACTAGTACAATTATTGACTAAAACATCTACCTACATATTTCCAGTGAGTAAATATAGTGAGTGAATGATATTGATTGCTGAACTTGGGTTTGATTTCTATCCAAGACAAATAATTGTCACATGCTTAAAATAATTTCTTCCGTTTAGGCGTCAATAAACAATATATTATACACAACTCGTATTTAGTAACTAGTAAGTATGTTTATCTGTAGTTTACTGACATAGCTCCTTATCTCGGTCTTTTTCAAGATCAGACGTTGAGTGTACCCCTACATACAGAATTCAAGGGTGGTGAACACCATACTCATTGCGAATGCCTACTATGCAGCATGGTGACCCACACCATGGCGGGCTAGTGATGCTTCTACATCATTGGGTCTCCGGTCTCGCACTCACCAACGAAACACGACAGCACGAACGCTGTTATTTTACGTTGATTTTCTGTGATTCATTTGTGTGTCCATAATTTTCTTATAAATAAGTTGATATTGTAAAGTTACTAATCGGTGTGAGAATTTTTATATCGCGAAACAGGATTAGTTACTCCGTAGTTTAGTGTGCTTTTGGTAGATGGTACTGTAATATATCCTTGTTACGCTTGTGACGCTAATGATGAAGCTGATATCAATTGATAAATTTTAATTTAATTATCAACTTAGCTGTTTTGAATTTACTGATATGCTTCATCGTAGTGAGCTTAGTATTTATTAAAGGTAATAAGTAATTATTTTCACTGTATTTAGTGATGTTGAAAATAGTGCATACTAGCCACCTACCACACCACTAGGCCCGGCTTAGCACGAATGTTTTTCAAATTATCATATTTCCTCTACTATAATAAACTTTCCTCTTGAATCACTCCACATAGATAAATAAAAAACTCTTTATTTGTACACCGTATTATAGATTTAAAAGAGAGTACAATGTATAATGTACAAAGGGCGTCCTTATTCCCGAAAGCAATCTCTTCCAGGCAACCTTAGAATGGATCAAAATGTATCGAAGAGACAGTACTTGACGGTGCAATGAGTTTTGAAGAATTATAATTTTCTAATGAATATAACTAGAAACACATGTTTATCTTCATACATGCAAACATATATAAATATACATATTTACACATACTACATACTGCTTTAGCGAACAGACAACAGAAGGGACTTTATTTTGTACAAACTGAACCCCACGGTGTTACCCGCGGTTATCATCGTACCGCGAGTAACGCCGCGGGATAAAGTTAGTCTAAAAAGTAGCCTAAGTTACTCCCTGGATCATCAGCTCCTGCCAGTGAAAGTCTCGTTAAAATCGGTCAAGACGTTCCAGAGATTACCCGGAACAAACTGACAGACAAATTCTTGGCATATGTACCGTGTATACACACATATGCATTTAGTAAAAAGCGGATATTATAATATTACAAACAGACACTCCAATTTTATTTATTGTATTGATTGAGCTTCACAAAACATAGAAATTGTTCAGCTTGGTCACTATATTCTTATCTGAAGCAATCTGGGGACCTTCGAATAAGTCTAGTGTCGTACGATGGTTGTCTCGTGGTACGTTATTACGGTAATTACACTTACAAAAAGTCTTCAAATGAGGTCCTTATATCTCGAGAATCTTATCTTATGTGTGAAGGTTCGGCACATAACTATTTACAAGATTTGTTGAAGTGCGTTGTGCGAAGTTGCTTTTTGGCGAGGAATAAAAAAAAGTGTTATTTTTTAAAAGTATAACCGACTTTAGAATATGCCTACATATTATCCTCTGATGGTATAATAATAATAATAGGTATAATAATAATAAAAGCCTTTATTCGCTGACCTTTTTAAGTTACATGCTATTCTTATAAAACAGTAGTATACTTACATCTAATTTACATAGCAAAAAAAGAAAAAATAATGTATTAGCAACCACTTTGGTTAGGATGTCTGTCGACATAGGCCTCCCCCAATTGTTTCCACTTCTCTCTATCCTTGGCAGACCTTCCTCTGATGGTACTGATATCTGAATGAAAAGAGCCTATGTAAGTAAATAGAGTTGATGCTCTAGTGCAGCTCTATCAGTCTACAGGAGAGACGTATGTTCAGCAGTGGAAGAATATACTATAATAAATAAATATAAATAAAATAAAAAGCCTTTTTTATTTCCTGTAAATTTACAATGCTGCATATATAAGTATCGGTCTTATTCTATGTTATTAGATACAATAGATATAGAAACTTAGTTCTTACTTAACTTATACTAATACTCTTAAGGAAAAAAAAAACTATAACCTAAAATCTATGTAACGTTAATATCTATGTATTTTAAAAAATATGTAAAAATCCTATTTATGACTATTTTGGCTACATATATTTACTTATACTAATCTAGTTTATTAAATTAATCTACAGGAACCCCAGTATGGGTAAAGGCCTCCTACAGTGATGCCCATTTGACTCTGTCTTGTGCTGTTTGTTTCCAGTTTGGACCAGCTATTTTTTTAATATCATCCTCCCATCTTGTGAGAGGTCTTCCTCGTGCTCTTTAACCTAGCGGGCCTTTCCG
This sequence comes from Spilosoma lubricipeda, assembly GCA_905220595.1. Lineage (NCBI taxonomy): Eukaryota > Metazoa > Arthropoda > Insecta > Lepidoptera > Erebidae > Spilosoma > Spilosoma lubricipeda. Next base: position 17,950,710 of record HG992281.1, on the reverse strand, counting down.
GAATGTCACTTTTTTGGTCCACCTAGGATCAGTTTACCGCGCAACATGTCCTGCCCACTACCATGATCTTCTTTTTTGTGTCGGTAGTAAATTTCCATGTTTGACATCCATATGTCAAACACGGTAAGAGACTTGAGTTCAGGACTTTTGTTTTAATAGCTTGTGGCATATTACTTTTGAAGACTTCCTTGAGACTCCAGTATTTGTTCCATGTTAATTGGATTCTTCTTTCCAGTTCTATGTCCTTGTTTTTTCTATCGAAACTAATCACTTTTCCCAGATAAACATATTACTATATATTCCATAAATTAGTAATTAATCTCTATAAAAAATAATTTTCCAACAAACTGAAAGGTTTCAACCTTCTGTTTTCAAACAGTTGAAAATAGTCACACAATTAATAAATAGGTAATGTTTTGTAATCGTTTTAATTGGGATAATTTTTATATAATTTTAAAATGAAAATTAGATTAAAAATACAGTTATTACAGAGACTTTAAGCTGGTATTGTTTCTTAAATCAAGTTATTTTTTTCATTAGTTATTGTAAATCAAAATAAATCTTTTGGAGTTACAATTTGCTGCAATCGTGTAGTGACACAGGAAAGTTCAATGATACCACAATTTTTTCCATGTTTCATATTTCAGCTGTAAGCACGTAGTTTACATGCTACGTTTGGTCTACACTGTTGTATGGGTGTGAGACGTGGGTCTTAAGGAAAGACATCTGTAGCCGACTGCTAGCCTTCGAGATGTGGTTATTGTGGAAGATATTTAAAATACCGTGGACTAGTTTTACATCCAACATATAGGGGCTGGAGTGAGCCAAGTGCAAGAGGAAACTAATGGCTATTATAGTAAAAAGGAAAGTGGCCTTCTTTGGACACATACAAAGGGACCCGCAACATGAATTCCTGAGGCTTCTGTTAGAAGGAAAAATACCTGGCAAGGGAATACCAGGTCGTCCACGAAGGAAGTGGATGGATGACATCGTGGCCTGGTCCGGACTGCGGTATCGCCAACTAAAGGAGACCGCTCTTGATCGCGAGGTGTACCGTCTGCTAAACTCCAAATTTCATTATGAGGATTGCACCCTATGGTGATAAAACAGTTTACGAAAAGGTTGAAAATTATACCTTTATAGTACACTAACGCTTTTATTATTTCAATATATCGAACCAGATATTTTTATGAACATTTTATTGCCAATGAAACTTTACTAAAGCGAAATTCTTTTTTCTTAGAACATAAAAATGTGACGACGTGTATTTCGATTTGTTGTATGTTTTCAAACAACCTTAATAACAACTACATGGCAACTATATAAAAGGTTAGATTTCAAGAAAGTAAACTCACAAGGAATCATGGAATACCTTGGCTGGCATAGAACAACAGACAGTGCAAAGACGCAAGGAACTTGTCCTGCTTCCCTCTACCTCTCTGCTCTTTGAATCACTCAGAATTATGCGAGTGCCTATTAGTCAGGCAGACTGTCTAATTGGCACTTGCATAACTCTGATTTTATTACTACAATATTTGGACTGTTTCAACTTATTCAATAATCCGAAGGTAAATTTAGCTTGTCTATAAACTAACGTTAACTATCTTATAGTACTTTCTTCTAATTGAGTTTTAAAAATATCACTTCTATGTGTCATAGGTTAACTATATTATTCAACCTTTAATGTCAACCCTTAGTAGTAGTATTGTGGTTTAAATTTGAATGGCACCAAATATCAGTAACATATACCTTGCAAATCATTTTTTTTTCTTCTAATATTTTAATAAATGAGCCCTATGATCTGTTTTTTAACATCGATTAAAATAGCTTTAAACGATTTTCTCAGTACAAGAATGCTCAATCTTCGGAAGAAAGACGTAACTTGCAACGTTAGTTACCTAAGGATACAAACAGTATAAGAGTTGGGAAATATTTGCAATGCTTGTATCTGCCCCTGGTCCCACAAGGGTCGTTTCGTGAGTCTCGCTCTACGAAAAGCCCTATTCTGTTTTCTTAAAGCAACGAATTCCCATCTTAGTGGATCCTTTCTGAACCTAGTTCAAATACTCGTTTTCTTATATATCGTAAAGTATTCAAGAATTTTAGGGTTGTTTAAAAATCATTACACATGCTTACGCGACAAATATTATCTGCTAAGAATGCCCAATGATCTACTGGATGAAATAGTCTGTAAATACATAACAGGCCAACTTTACCTTTTTTTTTTTTTTTTTTTTTTTTGTTTGACCCTGACATAATGACTCTACTCTGCCTGATGGAAAGCATAAGCAGAATCCAAGAGTGATGGTCACCATACTGCGAACGCAGACAATGCAACAATGCAGCATGGTGACCCACACCATGGCGGGCTAGTGATGCTTTCGCATCATTGGGCCTCCGGTCTCGCACTCACCAACGAAACACGACAGCATGATCGCTGTCATTTTACGTTGATTTTCTGTGCGAGGGTAGTACCGCCCCGGTCGAGCCGGCCCGTTCGTGCTGAAATCAGCGTGGCTCTACTACCTTGAGCGTGGCTCTACTACCTTAAAATGATTAAAGACTCCACCCGCGTGTATATCGATTATCGCGGCAAATAGAAGCCTATGTGTTATTCTGATGTACAATCTATATTACTGTAAAGTTTCATCCAAATCCGTTCAGTAGTTTTAGCATGAGTGAGAGAGCTACAAACACACTCACACATCCTTGCAAACTTTAATATTAATAATATTAGTATCATTACCTCCTTACACAAAAATAATGTAAACACATACTGAAGTGGAGTAATTATTTATTTCTGCCAAATGAATATGATGATCGGGATGATGTATCCCGAAGGCATTCAAACCTTACAGGTCAAATAACAAAAGTGATCTAATATTCGAGACGATTAAAACTAATTAATTTTTCAAAAGTAATTTTGATCGTAATTTCAAGGTGTATTTGGTAACTTTCGATATAATGAGATACTCTTCATATATTCTTAGTCTCTTTTTTTTTGTACGTTCTTAGTGTTATTAGTTATGTATTGTCCCTGATGTCAACTTACTTTGAATCTCACTAATAATCTCTTATGGGACCCGAATTAAATTAAAATTGCCTTATTCATTTTGCATGAATTAAAAATAATATGTTAGACAGTAACGTAAGAGAAAACTGTCAAGCAAACAAGAACGCAATACTAATATACATGTTTCTATTATTGTATTACGTAGATTTATAATAATATCGATCAGAATAAGCCCTCTCAAAGGTTTATAGGAGGACAGACCGCGGACAATCCGTATATATCTGTTTTGATTAAATTTCGACAGGGAAATGCAGATTGTTTCTTTTATGAACCGCGGGGAGATATTGGGCTGGACTCACTGACTATATTTTTATGGATGACCCTATTTGACTTCATTTCAGACATTTTAGAGTAATGGATGTGGCATCCAGCTTTTAGTTTTATTTGTTTTCTCTAAATGTTTATAGTAATCTTTGGATTTGGGTTTCTTAAAACTTATAGTAGTCTTCCATTTCGGTTTTGAGAAACCAAAAAAAAGGATTTAATTGTTATGATTGCATATTATTTTTGCCCCTTCAGTTGCGTAGAGATGTCGCCTCTATGGCAGTACTCTATCGCCTGTATCACGGAGAGTGTTCGGAAGAGCTGTTCCAACTGGTCCCCGCCTCCCTCTTTCTCTACAGAACAACACGTGCCGGCCTTGGAAGTCACCGCTTCAGAGTGGTAGACATTCGATCTCGTACTCATCGCTTCGGTTCCTTCTTTCTGTGTCGAGCGGTCAAGACCTGGAACTCACTTCCAGCGCACGTGTTTCCCTCCCACTATGATCCCGGGTCCTTTAAGCGGGGCGTAAAAAAGCATCTCACTAGGTGGCCATAGTGTGGGTCACCATGCTGCAATGTCCTTATTCGCATTGAGGATGGTGACCACCACTCTTGGAATCTGCTCTTGCTTTCCATCAGAGTCATTTTGACGCAGATAAAATAATAAAAAATAATAAAATAATTGCACTAAATTTAGCTATACTAAAACTATGTTTGTCAAAAGAGGAATAAACGCGTGATGTTCAAAAACAGAACAAAAATTCTCAAACCCGTTAAAAAATAATTAAAACTATTTGTCAAAATGCTGGTGATATTATTGCACCTAAGGGTTGGCAGCTAAAAATAACCTTAAGATCAAGTAGTAGCAGACATAAAACGATGGTGCGAGTTGTTTTACGGAAAAGGCAACTCAAATAACGTCTAAATTGTGTGTTAAACTTTATATTTTCGTTTTATCAAAAAGAAAAATATCAAAAAATATAATTTATGATAAAATAAATTTCGTATAAAATGTACCTACACAAAAATGTAAAATTTTCGGAAAATAAACAATCAAATTGAGTACCTCCTCCTTTTGCAAGTCGGTTAATAAAGTCTTTTTTATTAATTTTTTTTACTATTTTTATTAACTGTTATGCTAATGGTAATGATAATAAATGTGGAAAAGATAATAAATGCAAATGTGGAAAACATAAATATTTAAAATCGCTTTTTATTCCGTTACCATAAAATTTATGCTTATTACGAGTATATCAACATTTACTGTTTTGCGGATTACAGATTACTTATTAATACCTATTTATTCATTTATTTAATTATTGATTTAATTAATGTTTTTCATTTTTACAAATGTGTTCTTATTTAACTATTTACTGTTTACAATTTCAAAATCTACCACTTAAAGAAAGAGTGACTTGAAAATATGGAAATCGAAACAATGTATATGTAATTACGCATCAAACCTAGATAGAGTTAAAATATTTCCCCAAAAATACCATTTAATTATTGTGTTATAATATAAAACATAATTCAATAATTGCAATAACCACAGTGTGCTAACGTACTCACACAACAATGGATAAATAAATAATCCACTGTGGTACCAAAGGAATTAGGCATCCACTCGCTTTCAGATGAAGCCCGCGTCTAGTGAACTATGGCCAAGTGATAATGAATGAGTTATAGTAGGCTGTGGAACGGCAACAGAGCCACCGTAAAGAGATATCCATGTTTCCACACCATATTTCAAAGGAATTTAAACTTAATTTCCTTAGTTACAAGAACTAATTTCACATATATATAATACATTCACGCCATATTTTCTGAATAAGTAGATTGATGCAAATTAAAAAAAAAAACGAATAGATGAAAATAATTTAGACATATACTAAGCTTTTCCTTTTAATCAGGTACTCCCGGAATCAAATAGCAAAATTGAGTAATCATTGAAAGGAATGGTAGATAAGAGAAAAGACAATAGTAGGAAAGTGGTACATAGTACAATACTTTTAGCAGCAATATCTGCACCGTTCCCTGTACATGGAGTGATTATTATTTCCGTAGTCGGGATAGTATCGTGCTTATTCTAAGGTTTTTTAATCATGATTGGCTTAGACATAATGACAGCGGCTGGCATGCTTTGTACTATCATCCATATACTAAGCCATTTTTTCTTTTAATTGATACTATTCAAGTACCGTTATTAATTTTAGGTACCTATGTAATGTAAAAACAAATAAAGTTTTTCTTAATCATAACAAAGAGATTAGAGTAGAAATCACTGATTACAATTTTCAATCTATCCATAATAGATAACAAAATGTAAGCATTACCTTCATTATATCAAGGTCATAAATCTGTAACTTGAACTGGCTATTGCCGGCTAGCCGCTATGATCTTAAGTAATATAATTTTATTTATAGAAAAATAAAACACTAGCTTTTACCTGCGGCTCCTCCTGCGTGTTCGTCGTAGTTAATAGTAGCGTATGTTTACCAAAAATCAAAGGATCTCTACTGTAAATGTTATATAAATCGGTTCAGCCGTGAAAGCGTATCAGATACATAAACAGATATACAGACAGAGTCACTTTCGAATTTATAACATTGGTGTAGTGGATTAGATATTACAACTTCATTATATTATTACTACTATTTTAAGTATCACGTAATATAAATATGACTCAGTAAATGCACTAAAAAGTTCAACGACAACAAACATAGAAAGCAAAACGAAAATAAAACATCTTTGCGCTTGAGGAACTACCGAGTCAAGGCTAAATTAAGCCACCATCACAGTACCCAACTATTCAGTAAACTGAGCTGTTACCAACTAATTTATTTGTAGTACAAATTAAACAGTATATTATTCAATGTATCATACATCTGTAAAATGTTGCTGTCAATTGCACTATCGTCACGCCGTCTGTGCAAATCACAATGAAATTTAATTTGTATTCTCAATAATCGGTTTAACGGTTCAACGATTGCTGCATTCTTGTCCCTGAAGCCGTTGCTCCGTTTGCGTTACCCAACAATTTCCTCAGCACCAAACAAACTATAAATAGAGCGAATAACAAACTGATCAGCACAGACAATTTAACAACATGAAGATATTGTTAGCGGTAGCAGTTCTCTGCCTAGCGGCAGCTTATGCTAGGGAGTTAGGCGAAGAAGAAAAGGATCTCGTGGCTGCGGCCAGTGGTAAGAGCAGTCACCACGAAGAAGATGGCGGTAAGGAACATCATGCTCATCATCATCATGAACATGGTGAAAAAGGACACAAAGGTCACAAAGGACATCATCACCATCACAAGGGCGAACACGGCGACCATGGTAAACACCATCATGAAGGACATCACCATGAACACGGTGGTCATCACAAGAAACATCATGATGAACACGAGCATCATGGTCATCATCACGAGCATGGTCATCACCATAAAGGCGGTAAACACGGTGGCCACAAGCACCACGACAAAGGAGAAAAGACTGACGGCTACCACAAGAAATATCACAAGGACGAGTTCCACAAGGATCACCACTTCTACGATGATCATCACAAAGAAGGTAAACACCATAAACATGGCAAACATCATGGACATCACGAACATAAAGGAGGAGACCATAAGAAGGGAGGTCATCATGAACACGGTCATCATGAGCATCATCATGGCAAGCATGGCCATCATGACAAGCATCATCACGATGAGGATCATCATGGACACAAGGGTCATCACGGTCATGAGGAACACCATCATCACCATCATGATCATGGCAAGAAAGGAGGTCACAAAGACCACAAAGACTGGGGCTACCACCACGGAAAACATTAAGTACTCGCCAAATATATCTGTGATATTATTGTTAACTTTTGTTACGGGTTTTTATTAGTTTTTTAAAAATTATATTTTAAGCTCTGTTATGAAATGTTAAAATAAAAATATTGAATAAAATATTATGTTTTTATAAAATTGTGGTATCATATTTGTTATAATCAAGAATCAACAGTAACCTGATTTTTAAATAAGTTACTACAAGTGTAGTTGGTCCCAAAAATATGTGTTGCATCAGAATAATTTAGTGCCACTAAATAGTTCCTTCGAATGGTAGTAGGTATAACTGTCGAAATTATAATATAACTCGTATTTGGGTTCATTTGCTGCAAATAACCAACAGGAAAGCTAAAGCTAAAACATTTTCTTTCCCTTTTTCACTTTTAAGACTCCTGTATAATAAAATTGATCATTGGAAACTGTATGAAATTCGAGGAGTTACACGGAAAGCACATTATTTATGTATGAATATGACTCATGATATAATGTGGTGAACGATATTCTGCCTTCCTTAATTTTCAATTTAGAGTGATATATAGATTTTTTCTATAAATTTAAATGGGGATGAATGATAAAGATGAAGTTCTAAGGTAATAACTCCAAATAACAAATATGCGTGACTACGAAACCATATTCACTTATTAAACGCACGCAATTTTTAAATTTCATTTAATGTAAACACGGGATAATATTACTTCTCATGTAAGCTAATAGCTATTTAATTTGAATGTAATTATTTTACATGCATGTTTACTAAATAATCTCATCCTGGTTAGTGTCTTTTAAAAAGTGAAACTGGTACAAACCTGCCATTCAAAGTTTTCAAAAATACAATGGAATTGACCTGAGTAATTTGCGTTTCAGATAAACTAACATTGCAGAAAATCTATAGATAACAGTACCATACATTGAAATGTATTATTTCAGATGGTACAAGAACTCTGCCAGTTTACAGCAGAGTGTGGTTACACTTACAGAAAGCGGAAATATAAAAACAATGGCTTAGAACATAAAACAACACGGGCTGCGGACTGGAGGAGATGAAGTTATAGCGTCTTTTCCAGTTACAAATTATTTTTTTGCGAGGGAAATTTTCACACATACATCTTTTAACCACACATCCAAAACCTATCGTCTGTCACTACGAACTCACACATAAGAATCAAACAAAGCGTTTAGAATTTCACGCACACTTTTAAACATTCTGTGTCTTGAGTCTTGATAGTGTAATAACAAATATAATAATAATGTAATAATATAATGTGTCGGCCCTTTTCGAACTTATACTTTTACATGGAGGAGCGCCTGCTTATAGTACTCCCTTAGAAATATATAGATAAAAGTTGAGTGATATAATTTCCACTATTAAATTTAATTATGTATCACCAAATGAGATCTACTCTAAAAATTGCACGAGAAAAGTAGTAATTTCTCCATGATATTTAGAAATAGATTGATTAGAGACTATAGGAACTAGAACTCAATAGTCAGAACTCAATATCAGGTCATCAGGCAATTTTGTAATTGGCAGAATACTTCTAATTATTGAGTGTAATCAACATACCTACTTCAGTATACCGTACAAATAAAAATACATATTTATAAAACAAAAATATAATCGGGATCAAATCGATTTTTATGACATCACCGCACGCACTTTTTAGTTTTATTTATCAAATAAGAACTGAATATTATGTGTACTAAGCAATTACTAAAGACAATAATTTCGCTGTCAGTGATACCCCACCTCAAAAGTAATAATAGCAGGGTCGGTAGCAAGTTTGGCCATTCGCCGGCAGTAACTGTTAATGTTTGACCCTAACACGATGACTTAGTACATACTTCATACTACTTAGTACATTTACGAGTGCAGTGATTTTGGCACAGTTTCGTAACACACATGACACAAATCTGTTGGAATCTTTATTGACAACTGCAATATTGATGTTAACATAATCATAGTCTTTTCGGCCAAAAGAAATGTTAGATGCAGATAGCAAAGGACCAGTTGTTGTTGAGAACCTAGACGGAGGCTATGAACGTCTTTTGGTTCTCATCAAGTTTCTAGCGACACTTACCGGTTTCAAACGATAATAACGCACCTATGTGGAGGAGCCTTTAAAGTACAATGGTGAACGTTTCCATGGTTTATCGCTTTTGTTTAAGTTATTCTTTCACTACCCTTCCGTACATCTTTACGGCAAACGATGCAGTTCTTAATGCCTTATAAAAATGCAAATGAATAAAATAAACCACGGAGAATAAACGTTAAGAACAGAATGGGTATCGAAATACAGATATCTCTTTTTTTCTTCATAGTGTTACTTTATCGGGCATTAACACAATAATTTTGTTTGAGGCCACTTATCGATATGTCAGGTATCATGACAAAATGTAGTCTATGTCCTTCTTCAAGGTCCGATCTCTTTCTATACCGAAGTTCGTCCAAATCAGTTCAGTGACATAGCCGTGACATCATAACGGACAGATACGCACACACACACACACACACACACACGCACACACACACACACACTTTAATGTTAGTATGGATTATCCAGTACGTATGAGTGTATTACCAAAGTGGAAGGATGTATTACTATACCAATGAGTTTAGGGCGCATTAAAAAAATGATAAAAACACTTTGTGATATTATTGTTACAATTTTATTAAGATCGACTAAACACATAAGATCATTTTATATCAACTAAATATACGCCTACGAACTAACTTAGGCAATCGGATGTTTGGCAGACCATAGCATAGCTACTTCAAGAAACTGCAATAATTCAGAATTTTACAAGCATAAAATAAATAACTAACAATAACTAAAACTTTTTCTGTTCCAATTTAAACCTGCAAACTAAGCCAAAATGACAAAGTGAATTCTCAATAGACTTTTCAAAGCTCTTTTCATAATTACAAAATTCTAGTACATGAAGAAAATTTACGTTCTAAATGTATTGAGAACTCTAGGCGAGGCTCTTTCCATCCAATAACTTTAAGCAGTTTGTGTACGTCAATAATTTATCACTCTTCTTGATACTTTGGCACTCGCGATACCTTCCAGCCTAGTTGCTGAACAGAATTGAAGAGAATTGAAAGATTACCAATTCATATCAGTTCAGCTAGTTATAAATAATCTATATCTATACAAATAAATAAAATTGGAGTGTCTGTTTGTAATATTAAAATAACAGCTTTTTAATCAATGCATATGTATGTATACATGCATATGTATACATACATATGTATGAATATAATATATATTCCAAAAATTTAGTTACAAATTTTTTTGTCTGTCTGTTTGTTTGTTCCTTGTAATCTCTGGAATGGCTAGACGGATTTGGACGGGACTTTCACAGTTATCCAGGGAGTAACTTAGGCTACTTTTTTTAGACTAACTTTGTCCCGCGGCGTTTCTCGCGGTACAATAATAACCGCGGGTAACATCACGGGGTTCAGCTATTTAATATTATAAATTTGAAAGTAACTCTATTTGTATGTCTGTCTGTTACGCTTTCACGACTAAACCGTTGCATCATCATAATTTCAATTATATGTGGCATGCATACACTTTGATTCCTGAGGAAGAACATAGGGTGCACATTGTTGCGATAACCGACATGCACCCGGGCGGAGCCGAGGCCAAGAACTAGTGTGTTAAAATGCTTGAACATTATTTAATTATGTTTGAAAATTATATATTTTTATTGGTCCTGTTAACATTTATTTGTCAGCTTCTGAAAGTAGACAGTCGACTATCTTTTTTTTTATGTTTGGCCCTGCCAAAATGACTCTACTCTGCCTGATGGAAAGCATAAGCAGAATCCAAGAGTGGTGGTCACCATACTGCGAATGCAGACAATGCATCAATGCAGTATGGTGACCCACATCATGGCGGGCTTGTGATGCTTCTGCATCATTGGGCCTCCGGTCTCGCACTTACCAACGAAACACGACAGCATCGTCGAGCCGGCCCGTTTGTGCTGAAATCAGCGTGGCTCTACTACCTTGAGATCTTTTGACAAAAGGGCCAAAAGGCTCATAACATTCCCTGAAATACATAATTTAGGAAAACCATGCTAACAAATGATATAAGTAATGTATTATTACACTTATATTATTACACTCGCATTTGTGCACGTATTTTAATAAGAGTGTGATCTGAGCTAATAAACTACACATTGGTTCAATTTTTTATTGATAAGTAAAGCAAAATGGCACCACTACAAGCGACTACTAGAACGCCTGATGTTTTGTTTATACATACAAAAATACAAGTTATTGATTTGTTGGGTTTAGTTACGTTGGTACTGTTAATTATTCTGTGGTTGGTCATCCTTCTTCTTTTTTAAATTATTAATGTAAAAGCTTGTGCGAAGCGATATGCGACTGCTGTGTTTGAGGGATTGGATTCGATTCCTGGGTTGGTATAAGTGGGATAAGTGTTTGTGTGATCTGCAAATATTTGTTTCAGAGTTTGGGTAGTATCTATGTTTTATGTATTTACAAAAATAAGTATGTACATTTACACTGTATATTTATATCAGTTAGGTAGTACCCAGTACAAGTCCTACTTAGTTTGGGACTAGATGGCATTAGATGTAAAATGTCTGAATAAATATTATTTATTTATTATACTATGTTTACGGCTATGACTAGTACCATCACATTTTATTACCTAAATAAAGGTAAACTACAATATACTTTAACATGTCTAAAGGTTTAATTAAAAACAAAACAACGGCAAATTTGACTATACAATACGAGTATACTGTAACCACACCAGACTTCGCTGCCCCACACATGTATATGAATACACAAGAACATTAATGTAATCGCTTGTTTAAGTTAAGTTTGTGTACAGAACCAATAGCGCTAAGTGGCCAGAACTGTATCACTAGTTAAGTACTTTTCCGATATTTGTTCCTATTGGTGTTCTACGTGTATTAGTCGAGGCGCTTTGTATTATGGACAATGATTTAAATACTGTGAATAAATTATCGTATTTTGTGTAAAAGTCATTTATCTTGATAAGACAAACTGTAAAGACGACACACATTTATACACTAGTGAAGGAACGAGTTTTATGACGTTTTAACGAAATGGGACCAGGCGAGGTGTTCATGTCTGGCGGTCCTCAGCCCAAAGGTTGATGTTGGGCAATTGGTGGAGATGGAAGTCGCCACACACTCAAAAAAGAAGGAAAAGTAAAGAAACTTATAAATTTATCTAAAATATACCCGATATTTTTATTCCCACTCTGATTATACGTGCAAGTCTGGTAAATTGAAATTTAAGGCTAAAAATGACCTATCTTTTAATTGTTTTCACTTAAGGATTGTTATATTTGCCGATTCAGAGAACTGTAGATGATATTTTATGTAACTTGAAACCTATAAGCGTTTCTGAAAAAAGTCTGAGAAAAAACTCGAAGAAACACAAATATATGTATGTTATAACACAAATATATATATTTCCAACGAAGTGATCTTATGAGAGTCATGTTTTCAAATTTGAGAAACAGCAAATAGTATCCAATCCGATATCAGTAACGGGAACAACTAGATTTTCGAGATAGTTGTAGTATAGAAAGCCCGGCTATTTCGAATACAAATCGGTTTAGTTATAAAACTGTGGGCCTTAAATACATTTTGTAGTCTCCAATGTACTGTTTAACGAACCAACTCGATACTTGTTTCGATGTGTTCTTTGTTTACTTTTAGACTGAATATTTATTTTATTTTCGTATAAGTTTTGTAATGTGTTCTTATAATATGCCACTTTATGCCTTCTTTTATGCCCGTAGGTGTGGTAAAGAGGTAACCGGATTTCTAAGTACGTAACCGTATGTGAACACTATGATCACATAATATCAATATACTAACTGAGCCCCGCGGTATAAGCCGCTGTTATTGTTGTACCTTTTTTTAATCGAAGAAGACACCTTCTTAAAATACCTACCTGATATCGTAATGGGAGGAAGACACACACGCTAGTAGTGAATTCTAGGCTATAATTGTTTTACAGAAGAGCGAAGCTTTGAATCGTTTATTTTGAGAGATTCTGTCTATCACTCTAAAACGGAGTCTCCCAAGGCCAGCAGGAGTTGTTGTGAGGAACCATGGTTCTACCATGGTCAAATTTAAAACTTTAGTACAATAAGGAGAAAGTTTCTAATATATTTATTTATATAAAGGCAAATAGAGTCCATTCCTGAAAATATATCTCAAGTTATCCAAATAAATTGATTGGTGTAATAAAAATACAAGTGTAAGAAACGTACCCCTCAGGGTATTGTTTGACTTATTATTTATTTGGACTAGGATTAGATTTCATGTATAAATCAAAGTATAATATGTAGTATGTTACTGATTTCATCACGAACGGACATGCTCGAGTGGGGTGGTACTACCCTCGTACAGAAGACCAACCTAAAATAACAGCATTCGTGCTGTTGAGTTCCGTTGGTGAGTGTGAAGCCGCTATGGTGTGGGTCACTGCTGCATTATCTGCATTCGCAATGAGCATGGTGGATTGGATTCTGTTCACGCTTTCCGTCAGGCAGAGTACAGTCACTTTAGCAGGTTCTCAAATAAATAAGAAGAAAAAAAAATGTTTTAAGTCTCGAACCAATATTTATTACAATGTAGTCAAATGAGTCAAAACTAATTGAATACTGCGAACAAATATTGTAAAACCGCTTTCGAATATGGTAATAAACTAAAACATTCAACGAATCTATGTCAACAAGGTCACACTTTAAAAAAACGAACCATTGAAAAACGCAACTCGTTGCATTGTGGAGTGAAACGAAAAAGTTTAAATAAAGCTTAGGACACACAGTAGAATAAATGCGGCGCTCTGTATACACTCTGGCTGATATCCCCAAGTTTCCACAGGTGTCACGTATTTTTTAGATTGCACTTTGTTTCATTTGATGACATAGAATAGAATAGAATAATCGTTTATTTGGCCCACCGCCGAGACATAAAAAACTATTACAAAAATAAAATAAACAAGAAACTTAACACATGCGTTTTGCAATCAAAAAACAGACATGTTAAAATATTTTTGAATTAAACTTACTTGTACTTATATTCCACAATTTTTTCTTTAAGTTTAATAGTGATCGGTTTGGCCCTATGACATTATCAAAAAGACTACTGGTTTAATGCCATTGGACGAAACCGATCAGGTCTAAACTTAATTAAAATAGTGAAAAAACGTTGCATCTTTTTCAACAAGTTCTATCAAGTGCTGACAATGGAAAGTATAAACTAGATATTTTATTATGATTAATAGAACTATTCTCTTGAAAATATAAATAACTAGCTGACGTGGCAAACTTCGTACCGCCATATTTACATATCTGTCTCAGCTTCCCACAGACTGCCTGTTACCTTTTAATTTTTCATGTACACAAACCTTGTCCAACCCATAACGAACACATGAAAAAAAGAAATATTTAATTTGGTGCAGTTGATCGGAAGTTATGCGCGTACATACATTTCGACGAATTATTTATAAAACATATAGATAGTAATAATTGAATACATACTATTTATTCTCAAGTTTTATGAAATCAATTATAAATCCGTTAAAATTATAAATATAGTCTGATCGTACCAAAATATTTAGATAAACATTAAAATTCAACATTCATCTCGTATTCGCCAATAAAGCGTCTGACTTCAAAGATATTTACTTTTAATTTGATCGTTAAATATTTGTTTGCTCAAATTTCGTGACATCAATGGCAAATTCTACTTGACATATTTGCCGCTTAAAAGCTAGTAGGTATGTGAAATGATCTAACTGTTCGATACATTTTTAATGATAGGCAAATAAATGTTTCAGGGCGGTGATCCTGTTTTATATATGAGCCTGCCAAAGTAACTACTGCGGCTGATGGAAAGTATGATCAGTGGTCACCATACTCATCGCAAATGCAGACAATGCAAAAATGCAGCATTATGACTCACACTATGGCGGCCTATTGAGATGCTTCTGCATCATTGGGCCTCCGGTCTCGCGCTCACCAACGAAACACGACATCACGAATGCTGTCATTTTAGGTTGGTCATCGTCGTCATGGTCGAGCCAGCCTTTTCGTGGTGAAATGGCTGTACTATCTTGAAAAAATGGTAAAGTGATCTTGATCTTAAAACGATCTAACCATTCGATATATTTTTAATGATAGGCAAAAGTGTCTCAGATCATCGAGATATTATACTCATGATTTAGATTGTGAAACATGTTTTAGCAATATTTTCTTTTTTCAGTTCTTGACATCTTTTTTACGACATAAAACTGTAAATTATACAAAAGATTTGCAGAGATACAAAAATTGCAATTTATGAAGATTTTCTCGTTGCTTTTACCTATTCAAATGCTAGTTTAGTCGAGATTTAAAGTTATATTTTGTTTACTTTTATTACGAAACTCGTCCAAGATGATTTGTGAACTCACAAAATCTGCTTTAAAAAGGTGTCAACAAGTATGATCAAAGGATTCCTCATCATTCGAGAGAGTCCATCCCCTTATTTAATTTATTTATATTTTATTTCCGTATCTAAATTATGTACCCAAATGAGCAATCACTGCGAAAAACGCTGTATATATTGTACAAGCATACTTGGTGTGTGGTCCAAGGCACAAGCTGTGAAGTAACAACGTTAGTTTATAAAATATTTGTACTTTTTGCTTATTTTATGTTTTTTAATGTCACGATATTTGCATATCACTTGCAAATATCGTGACGTTAAAAAACACTTAGTGCAGCTATGATTTTCTGTGTACAATTGTAAATTTTTACCGTTGTACTTAATGTTTATTACATATTTGATGTAATAGCAACAAGTAATGTACAGTTAGCATAATGTAATGTACTGTGAGCAGAATGTAATGTACTGTGAGCAGGATGTAATGTTTGCTATAGGTGAATCTCTATCTGCTTTTTTTGAAAAACAAAGATACGAGTTCCACATCACATAAACCTTTAACAGTCCACTGCCGGACATGGCCTCTCTTCAGTAAAAAGCTTTTGTTCTACTATACCACCCTGACCAGACGAGTTGGTATAGGATTTATTTCAAGCAAGTTTTTCTTCTCTTTGCAATGATGTTGTTCTGCGTAGTTTGTTTTCTTATGACACCTATGGGATGAATAAAGGTGGTAAAGATATGAGTATTTATCGTTTTTTTTCTTATGTTTGGCCCTGCCAAAATGACTCTACCCTGCCTGATGGAAAGCATAAGCAGAATCCATGAGTGGTGGTCACCGTACTCACTGCGAATGCAGACAATGCAACAATGCAGCATGGTGACCCACACCATGGCGGGCTAGTGATGCTTCTGCATCATTGGGCCTCCGGTCTCGCACTCACCAACGAAACACGACAGCACGAACGCTGTCATTTTACGTCGATTTTCTGTGCGAGGGTAGTACCGCCCCGGTCGAGCCGGCCCGTTTGTGCTGAAATCAGCGTGGCTCTACTACCTCTAGATTTATTAGGGTGGTTTGAAAAGTCTATGCAAAGTCAGAGAGAGGGCAAAACTGGTGCATTTTGAAGTTATTTTCAGTTAGTAGCATCTCTTGAAAGAACACACACCAAGTTTCAGCCATAAATTAAGCCAGTAAGTAAGTTCATCCAGTTTCATCACAACTTGCTTCACATAAAAAGTATGTTAAGTAAACGGAAAGTTTCTTCTCAATACTTGGACCAAGCAGTTACCTACGTGTATTTGGGCCATAAAGTGGCGTCGATCATAAAAATATTTGATTAGGCTCACCCTACACGCGCAACTCATAGTACTAAAACATTTATAAAGCTCACGCTTCTGCACTGCATTATTTAGTTTAATGCAAACGTAATTTATAAAGTGGAGCTTCAAGTGAACACGGTGTTTTTACCTAAAGAAATCCATAAAGGCTTAAAGGAAATATATGTATTGCATTGTTAGTTTGGATAAATGCACGTAAAACCACTAGGTTTAAGCGGTCGCTACGCCGCTTCCTATTTTGCCAAATATTGTGGGTTGAAATCCTACAACGTCATCACTTTGTGTGATCCACAAATTGCCTGGGTGTTTTTTGTATCTGTTTCATGTTTGTTTGTAAGGTAACCCGCGACACATGATGTATTCCTAATGCAAGAGTTGTCTTTAAAAAAAAATCTTAACTTAGATTTAGCATTAATTTTTATTCTAAAGAGTTGGAATTTGACGTATGCCTCAAATTTAAATCGAAGATGGAACTCCTTACAAAATAAATAATTTTATCTTAAATAAGTAGCGTATTGTTTTAAACAGGAATATTTAGTTAAACCGTGTCGAAAACTGAATAAGGTTATACTAAACTAACAATCTTAGGTTAACTAAACATATTTATAAAATCAATTATCTAATTGTAAAAGAAAAACAAATTATTTTAATGTAAATAGCGAGACTGAGAATCGACCGTTCAATTAAATTCCATCCTAAAGGATCTACTCAGTGTTAATCCACTTAAACTCAGTGACTTCTCTTCTGCAGGCCTTAAACGTTTTAGTGGTGTGTAAGAAGCAAGCAATTTCTCAGAATTATTGACACGACATAGCGGTTTTGGAAAGGTTTGCAAACATTGGCGGTTGTACAGAGCCAGAGACTGGCATTTGCTTTTCTTATCGTGCTCTCTTCATGCGGGAGCAGCTAAATTTTTTTTTAAAGTAATAAAATCTTAGAAAAAAATACACATAGTTATTTTAGAAAATAATCTACATATTTATTTTAGAAAATAGTACTTAAGCATAGTTATTTTTTTAGTTTTAAATTATCAACTTTTAACTCAATGCATATGAAAGCATATCGTCATATATGTAAAAACTAACTGAGCCTCGCGGTGTTACCCGCAGTACAACAACAACCGAGGTCAACGCGCAAAGTAAAAAAAACCTATACAAAACGTATCCTATGTCCGTCTCCTGATTCACTGCCGGCTGCACCAAATTAAATTATTCTTTTTTTTATGTGTACCTTATTCTTAGGACAAGGTTTGTGTACAAGAAAAATTAAAAGACAACAAGAAAAGTTTTTTTTGCTCGTGACTGTACACTGCCTGTGGGAAGCTGAAACAGTATATGTAAATAGGCGGTACGAAGTTCGCAGGGTCATAACTTTCACTGCTGCTGCTAGCTGATGATATAAGAAGTAATTAAGGCTGCTGTTAGAGTTAAAAATTGGTTATCCGTAAAAAACTAAAACTAATCAAATAGTGGTGTAACAAAAACCAAGAATAATAAAATAATAATTTCTTTGTTGAATTATATACTTACGAGGAGATGAAGAACAGTTGTAATTTTCAACTTGCTCAAGTATTTGTTATAAGGCGTTCTTTTTGATTTTTTAACCAGAAACAACCATTATTATTGCACGCACGCACTCACGAATACACTCACAGGCACGCACGCACACGCTCAGACACACACGCTCAGACACACACACACACATATACACACACACACACACACACACACACACATACACATACACACACACACACACACGCACACGCACACGCACACGCACACACACACACACACATACACACGCACACGCGCGCTCACTGTATTTTTTATTTATTTTTGTGTTTTGTCGAAAATTAGTTTTTCTTTCCCTGGAGTTCCACTCTTAACTAAAGTGAAGTGCACCTCTTCGTTTATTTCCTCACCTAAAGTAGAGTGGTACAAAATGCCTAAAGCATTAAATACGCTATTGTGCTTTTCTGCATAATTTTATTCAATAAAAAAAACTTTTCTTTTAGACTAAGGTGGTTTTTATTACCTATAAAAATGTTAGTAATGAATTGAGTGGTTTTAACTTGAAAACGCAAGCAACAAACAAATATTAATTTTCTACCTCAACGTCATTTCACAAGTATACCTAAATGTTAAAGGTAGAAGTAGTTTTAAGTATTGCAGTAATATAAAGATTTTATGTGTTTCTTTAGCATTTTTCGCTTTTCGACACTTAACTCATTAATTAGGTGAGCTGCCATCTTTACAAATAAAAAAAATTTGAGTATTTGTTTGAAATATTAAAATAACCACTTTTTAATAAATGCATACTATATGTATACACGATACATGTCCCAAAATAACATTTTTTACCAATTTTGTCTGTCTATCGGTCTGTCTGTTCCGGGTAATCTCTGGAACGGCTGGAGCGATTTTGACGGGACTTTCACTGACAGATATCTGATGATCTAAGGAGTACTTAAGCTACTTTTTTAGACTGGCTTTATCCTGCGGGTTACCCATATATATCTTATATCCCATATATCTTTAATAAAAAAATTAAGATCTCGAGAAAGTTTTTAACCGAAGAAGGAAATGTTGTTTGTAGATCCAACACCATGGATATAGGTAAAGACTCATATGACATATGACTTATAGACGGCTATAGAGGGCAGGGCATGTAGAAGGCCTTGTCCTCATCTCGTGTCGAGAGGTAGGCGTGGAAATCATCGCGCCATCGTCTCAAACCTGCTTTTGCTTGAGTGACTGGCAGCCTCACGGTTTTCAACCCATGTAATCGTGATCTGAGATTATAAAGCTCTCTGAATAACTGGAAAATTAAAAACCTATATTTCTGATTTTTTTGTCCCCTTAAAATATTTCTAAGATCTCTAAGTTTTCAAATTTAAGGAACACTAAATTTTTCTTACACTTTTCTATACCCGTATTTATATGGAAAACTACTAATATCCGATTGACATTTAGCGTATTTATTGAATATAAATACATTTAACATATTTTCTATTAGTGAATGAAAGTAAAAGTTCTTTGTCATGAGGTGAGCATGGATTGATATGAAATATTTTATTCCTTTGGTGATTTCCAAAACAGGACAGCTTCAACCTGTAACAAATATATGTGAGTTCTTACACAATATTAGAGATTTCTCAATTATAAATTTATTTCCAATATACTGTAACAAATATAAAAATCGGTCTTTTCAGTAAACACATCAGTCATTGATCCCTAACATTATGTATAAATTGGGACACACCATAGAGCGCGTTATAAATCAGAACATGTTTGCATACGGTGCCCATAAAATAGCCGATTACTGAGGATAATCTTGTCTGCGTTTTTTATCCTTTAATGTATGTTTATGATTATGTCCGCTACCCATTCTCTAATCTCAAAAATATGGACTAAAGCTGGCTTTCAAATCGCTTAAAAATAGATTACGGAGGTAGATTAAATGATGATAAATATGATACTTTTAAATTTGCTAACTTTCTTTTCCATCTTCGTGGATCATTAATAATACAGAAAGGAATATAGCATACTTTTATAAAGTAATTTTTTGTAGTACTAATTTAGTAATTTATTTTACCTTCTGGTGAAATGAAATGGTTTATGACTGAAAAGATCCAATATCACCTCTAAAATAACGTTAACTCTAAAATAAATAGCCGAACTTAATTATCTGAAATGCTGTCATTGATTATGTACAAGAAGTTATGATATATAACATAGTAGTGTCGGATCTAGATATATACGTCATCCCGTTTTTGAGCCTAAACTTAAACCTAAACTTTACCTCAAAATTTAGTAGAGCCAAGCTGATTTCAGCACGAACGGGCCGGCTCGACCGGGGCGGTACTAACCTCGAATAGAAAATCAACGTAAAATGACAGCGTTCGTGCTGTCGTGTTTCGTTGGTGAGTGAGGGACCGGAGGTCCAAAGATGCAAAAGCATCACTAGGCCGCCATGGTGTGGATCGCCATGCTGCGTGCATGCTGCTGCATTGTCTGACCAAATTTAATTTATAATGTCACAATAATTGGAATTCTGATAAAGAAATCTCGAGAATTACAATTTTCGTTCTCTTTCCTCTAATGTCAATTTTTATTTTATTATTATTTTATATATTTATTATTATTTCGGTTATATGGTTACCACTATTCATCCCGTAGATGTCACAATTTGGTGCACATAAATGTTTGAAAGATAACATGCTACATGTAAAAGCACATATTATTTTAGCAACTAAATTGTACAATAAATAAGTTTAATTAAATTAACGTCCTTTTGATCCTGAAGAAGTTCAAATGATGGTCACTCTATTACCTCCATGACAGGCTCCATTATCAGTGAACGTCGATGGCACGCAGAAAATATTTCCCTTTCAAAACCCTTTGGACTATGTCCATTTTAGGATCCCCTTTGTCATTGTCAATCGTATTGATTTTCACGGTCCGCTCTTGAGTGTTTAAAAAAGTTGGGAATTGAATCGGTACTTTTGTTGAATGTTGTGTGTATATAAGAGATATTGCAAGCTCGAAATACTGTTACGAAAAATGTTATATAAAACGTTTTCTAGTCCAAACTATGAAAATATTTTTTTACTATCGGAACAAAGGATTTAGTTTTGTTATGAATTAACTAGTGCCAGCGGCTGTGTGCCAGTTATTCTAATATATCAGTTATATTACTGTAAAGTTTATCTCAATCAGTTTAGTAGTTTTTGCATGTCAGAATAACAAACATTCTCACAAACTTCGTAAAAGAACGTTTAAAGTCAACACTCTTTTAGGAATATATTACAAGGTGTATTGGTCTACTTGTGTGGTCTGAAAAGTTTCCGATCTAACGATGATACAAGACATTTTTCTTTTTTTTCTTTTCTTTTTCTTTTTCTACATAGCCTCCTTAAACTCTACACATCTCTTCCAACAACGCACAAAAATGCAAAGCACAACTGTATTCACAAGTTTCTATTAACGAGCTTTCTTCACGGTGAGTTCAACAAATTTTTGGACCACCTGGTACATTCTTTAAATAAGATACTGCTAGAAAAATAGCACAGATTTTTTTTATGCATACTTATTGTTTAATGAATGATATTTTTTCGTTTCGGTTGAGCTCATTAAGAAGTGTAAAATAACAAAATAAGACGGTTTCGAAACCTGTTTGAGCTAGTAACATAAGATTGCTAAAGACAAATATTTCATTAGAAAGTAGATTGACTGCTTTATTACTGGTTTATAGATAGTAGCATATACTTAGGAAGAAAAGTAATAATAATATTGTATGAAAATATTTTTATTTTACCCTATGACTAATACGTAAAAAGCAAATCACGTTTTTGGACACAATTTTAAAATTTTTGACGAAATATTATATTATAATATTCTTACACCCATACCTACATAGTACGATAAATCACAAGACAAGTTTTTTTAGTCACCAAAAGAAAGGTATATTTTTACTTTACTATAATATCTATTTTTCCCTTTCACTCTTACACCTACTTCTTATAAAATCGATTAATTACAAATAAAACATTCTACATATTTTTTTTTGTTTTTTTCAAACAACGTATACAAAGTTATGTTATTGAGCACGAAAAAATTCATTGTAAAACAGCCTGAAAAACTTAGATCAATTATAGGGACACATACTTAAAAAGGTTCTGACACTAAATTCATAATTTATCAACTACATACAAAGAAAAATACATACAGTAAATACCTATTCTACAATAGATTGCTCTGTCTTTTTTTGTCTTGTGTCTACGGTAACATTTTATGTATTATCGTGCTCGAGAGATTACTTGCTTACAGGTTTTTGATAAATATTTATGTAAATCAATAAAAACCTGATACCATTCTGCTAAATATATTGTTCAATAAATCTCTTAACCAAATTGGAAATCACTAAAAGTGAGTTTTGTGTCACAATGATCTAAATTTTAGAAATTGAATAAAATTACAAATTTTACACTAAAAATAAACCTCCCTAAATACATAAATACAAAAATTGCATTTGGAAATTAGTACCATGAAAGCTTCACTGAATTAAGAGAATGGAAGATTAATTTAATAGACATTTCAGTTTAGTGACACCATGCCACCCTCCTGCCTACTCGTATGATTGTAGACTAAACTTAGATTTAATTAATAATTTTTGTAATTAAGAATAATAGCAAAATAATTGTTTCCTGTATTCTCGGGCCCAAGCAAACATTATATCAACAAGTTCTCTGAGGTTTCTCGTGCTAAAGAGAACTCTAAGCAAGATGACAAACACATTCTCATAATTGATGTTTTTAAACAATTAAGGAAGAAAAAAATGCGTATATCCATTAGTTTAAATATTTCAGTTGAAATGCTGATAATGATGAAATAAAGAATAAATCTTTTACAGTCTACATAAAATATCATACAAACTTCCGATTAATAATAACATAACGATAAAATTTAATAGTGAAAGCGGCCACTTACCACTGATATACATCAATATAATTAAAAAGAAACGAAGTCTATTTCTAATCACAATGACTGGTTTTCGTACAATGTAGTTTTCTACGGTACTTATATAAAAAAGTATGTCAATGTGTCTATTTGTTCCAGTTAATCACCGAAACGCGTAGATCAATTTCCGTTAAACTTTTGTAGGCAGATCTGATGTTTTATGACTAACACGAAATTTACTTTCATTGAAATATTAAATAAATAGCTGCTCGATTAGTAATTTTTTTTCTGATAGCTGATATATATTGTAAAATATAAACTATTTCTAAACTCTAGTTTCAAATCGTAGCCAAATATCTCTATCGACGACTCTCCCGAAGTTGTGATCGACCATCGTCAATTTTGCCGGCGTTTTAGCACAAGGGTGAAGGTCATACTTATTCAAAATGCACTTGGTCACCTTTTTTATTATATTCAAAGCCAATTGTTCCCCTGTAACCAAAGAAAACATGTATTAAATACGTATAAAAATAACATGGCCTTAAATTCTATCCTATTTTCGTTATTAATGCAAAGTTTGTTAGGATGTATGAATATTTGACTTATTCACGCAAAAACTACTGAATGAAACTTTACAGTTATAAAACATATACTATACATCAGAATAACACGTAGGCTACCATTTACCGTGACAATCGACATACTCGCGGGCGACAAAAATATTAAATTTACTTCATAGATGGCGAATAAATTTAGTCACACAGCACAGACAGACCACCACAGTAGAAATATCTACCGTTACACACAAAACTTAGTAATTCATCGTTGATTATTAAAATCTAAGTCAACATAGATATTTATTACATTCATAACATATTCAGGTGCAAATAAGTGATGGTTTCAATCCCAAAATCACACAATAATGTGTTCAACTTATTTTTAAAATGAATTCTACGAATTATCCGGCGAAATACACAAGTGAGTATTTTTATACTAATGACGTATAAAATATAAATGATGTTAATGGAATTTTAACATGTGAAATAATTAAACAAATAAAATGAGTCATCGACAACTTTGTCCGACATGCCACCAGGAGGCCGCATACGAGGGGGATTTCCACAGAAAAAAATAAATTAAAAAGGTAGTTCGTAGTCAACTGTATAATTACCGCGAAATCTCTTTTTATGAGGACTCGTTCACGGTATCCGAATTAATTAGAAGTTTGAGAATTTGCAAGGACTTTTCCCACTTCGTAATTTTTTTGTCTTCGTCATTAATAGCATTTGAAGATATCCCACTATAATTAAATTCATTCTTGGGCTAACATCCATATCTTTATGGCTTTCAGATACCGATAAACGTTTCTAATACTTACATACTTTTTAAAATAGTTATTAGTGATGATAACCTCAATAAGACGTAAATCTGTTTATTTTTCTTACAGAGAAACTCCTTCACTATAAATATATTATCGTGTTTC
The DNA here is from genome assembly GCA_905220595.1 of Spilosoma lubricipeda. NCBI lineage: Eukaryota > Metazoa > Arthropoda > Insecta > Lepidoptera > Erebidae > Spilosoma > Spilosoma lubricipeda. The sequence goes on along the minus strand of HG992281.1, from coordinate 17,925,806 downwards.
ACGGACGAGGGCTTCACAAATATACATAAAACGGATACAAAGAACCTTTAGATTCAAAATAACAATCTGTTTATCACACAAAGTATTGCCCTATCTGAAGATCAAAGTCACAACATTTAACGCAACAGAAAGCGGGGAGGGAGCATTTAAACTACTACCAGATCCGTAAAACAAATTTCAAGTTAAATTTGTGGTTGAAATTTTATCATAATTCTTTTTTTCTATGCTTTTTCACTCATCCTTCATATAAGCTACAACTGTACCAAATTTCGTAGACATTTGCATAATTTTTGTAAAAATGGGTACAAAGTTTTGCTTCACGCATTAATATATACGTTTCAAATACCTTTCTAACCGAATATGTCAACGTTAAGCGTCTGCGAATACTAACGGTGTACTATTTAACACCATAACATGGCTGTCCTCAATAGCTGTACACATAGAGAAAGCCTGCTTAGTGTGAGCTTACGATGATTTCAAAGGTCTCGTTGTTTCGCGAAGTATGCCATAAAAATGAAATATACACATATAAATGCGTTGAATAGATACAGCTCTACAGAAATAGATTTGTAAAAATTATAAACTAGCTGACATCGAGATACTCACATTTTTGTTTTATACCTTGTAAGACGTCAATGTCTGTAGTTTAAATATATTTATTGAAGAAAAACTAATAAATAGAGTTTTTATCAAAGTAACAGAACTCATAATAACAGTTTCAAGAATTTTATCTGTTTATCAGTGTGTTTGTACGAGTTAATCTCAGAAGTGACTTAACCGATTTGAATGCGGTTTTCTCTGATGTAAAGCATGAATAGAACCCAAGAGTAGTAGTGGGTGCGAATGTAGACAGCGCATCAAGGCAGCATAGAGACTATGCTAGATAGACATAGAGCTGTATAGAGAGCTATGGTGGCCTGAGATGCTTCAGTATCATGGAACCTCCTGTCTCGCACTCACTGATATTATTTTTTTCAGTTTTGTGTATATTTGTAAAGTCCCCCGCGACGCGTGAAACATGACAGTACGAATGCTGTCTTTTCAGGTTGGTATTCTATTACAGTATCTCTACTACATTTTAAACAATATACACAATATCAAAAAACGACTACACTTTCCGTAACATATGTTAATTTTATCAACATCCCATAATGTCCTCGGCTCGGGTCTCCTCTCAGAAGAGGGTCATGCATAGAAGTGTATATATCAATTCAAGATAAACCAATCGATTAAAAAAATTAAGACATTCGAAACGGTAGCAATTAGATTGGCGCGCGCAGCACCATCAAACAATCTCCAATAGCAGTAAAACGACTACTATGCTAGAATATATTACATATTTAGATCTTCCATAAACAATATTTTGTTCAAAATTGCGTATTATTTTGTTTACATATACTTAAATGGTAGAAAGTGTGTGCGTATGTATTTACACATAACTGTATTCTTTACCGGAACGTAATATATATTTACCATAAGTATGATAAATGAGTGGAAGTTAATATTTGTGAGGTTTTATAAAGATTTTAAAAGAAGGCAGGTTAAGAGACTAACACGGTACGGAAAAAAGTAAAATTTGGAGAAAATAACATAGCAATCGATCACTCGTATTCACTAGTTGGGCCTTTAAATTAATAACGTGGATTTGAAAATATGAAATTCCATCAACTTTCTAGAAATATTTATTATTTATTATTACTTATTTTATGTCACTGTATATTTCTTCTAATTTTTTTTTATGTACGTGCCTGCTAAAGTGACTATAATCTGCCCGATGGAAAACATGAGCATTTAAATGAAACCTAGACTTTTACTCCATTTTGATTATTGAAATTTAAAAAAGTAGTGTGTCCAGTATTTTTTTCAAAATCCGCCGAAAGGTTTATTATAATTTAATGAATAAACATTTTTAAAGTCTTTGCTGACAGCAGGTATCATTACATCTAAGCACAAACATTAAGGTCACCGTGTCTCAACCGTTATTTGTGACCGCACTAAGACGCACTAAGAGAAATGTGGGTTCAATCATTATATGTCTTGTGCTTTGTTATTATACAATAAACTTTAGAGAAAGTTCGCTTGTATTCAATGTTAGAAAAGTATGTATAAGTAGTATGGATTAACCACGGTGGGATTAACACTAACCGACTAACATTTGGTTTTAAAGCTTATATTATTCGCGATTATTTACTCCTTCCATTTAAAAAAAAAAACAAAAAACTAATTTCCTTAATCTCCTCAGTCTTATAGTGTTATACATGCTCATGTTTATGCATACTAAACTCAACAAGTGCAAATACATCCGTTGCATGAAAAAAAAACGAATAAACTAAATAAATGTTTTTTGTTATATTAACTTATTGGATAGCTAAGCAGTAGTAGTTTAAATCTTAATTGTTGCGCTCAGCTTGTTACTACACTGCTTGAAACCATATTATTAAATGCAGACGCAATTCACGCTGCATGAAGTAAAATAATTGTATACGTAAATACATAATATTATACATGCAACTATAAATGTTTTACATTTTTTTTGTTGTTGTTGTTATGTCCCACTGTTGGGGAAAGGCTTCTCCTGCAACAAGCCACTTTTCTCTATCCAAGGCCAGTTCCAGCCAATCTATGCGATAGGCATCAAGGTTGTCACGCCATTTTTTACGGGATCTGCACCGTTGTCGGCGTCCACCCTGAGGCACTCAGTGTTCGACGACCTTTACCCACAGGTCCGGATTCATACGATACACGTGGCCAGCCCGATCTTATTTTAATTTGGCAGTTCTCTTGCCCACATCCGTGACTTTCGTTTTGGAACGCAGCTCTGTGTTTCTAATACGTTCCTGTCGCTTAACAGGATCGTATTAGAAACACAGCATGTTGGGTATGCTGCGTTCCATTGCTCTTTGGCAAACCTTGAGTCTGGACTTCTGCCCCTCTGTAAAAGGTCAAGTTTGGGCACGATGTGTAAGGATGGGTAGGAGACACATGTTGAAGAGTCGGCGTTTCAAGGAAGGTTCCTTTTCATGTACTATTTCATGGACCAATAGCTCTTCCAGGCGCTATTGATTCGGCAATCGATTTCCTTTTCTTCCCTATTTTCGAATGATGGTAACTGACCCAGGAACAAGTATTTTTCAACACATTGTATGTCGAAGAATACTTGTACTTGTACTTCGCCTGTCCGTCGACCTACACCTTATATTTTCTGCCGTTAAACATAAGTTAGGTCTTAGATCGATTCATATGATGTCCAACCTCTTTCTTTAATGTCTATAAATAATTATGTTACTAACAAGTATTCTATCATATTAACAGCTTGCCCAATGATGCAGTAGCATCTCGATAAGCTGCCATAGTGTGGGTCACCATGCTGCTTTGTTGTATTGTCTGCAATCGAAATGAGTATGGTACCACTACTTTTGGATTCTACTCATGCTTCAGGCAGAGTAGAGTCAGTTTGGCAGGTTCGTATATAAAAAAATGTATGAATTTTAGAATGGTTGCTTCGAAATGGCCTTAGAATCTAATTTGGTGCCTTCACTTAACACAGGTTGTGAAGGATTCCTTGTACATCCTACAATTAGTGCACTCACGTTATATATCATTAAAAAACTGATATAAATCTGAATAGAATTATTATTAAACATACAATACAAAAGTATTGAAAATGCAAACATAGACAGCCTGAGGTGAGCTACGTTAATAGAAAGTAACATTCAAACAACCTTTCAAACGATTTCTCTGAATACAACTCATTATAGATATTAATATTATAAGTATACCACCATTAAGAAAGTAATCACGTTTCTGTACCTGACGGTACAGTTAAGGGTTAAGGTCACGACGATGCTAAATATTCATCTTAGTACTGAGGAAAAAAGTTGTTTTTGAAATAATTTTCCACATTGGCAAACCTTGTGATTTATTAAGAAGCTAGCGGGATCTGCAATTTAATAGTGTTTTGTTCTATTGATCATAAAACGGTTGTCAATTGCTAGCTATTTAACTGACTACTGTATTTGGTGTATTTAGAGATCTTGGCGCAAAATACGAAATCGGGTCACGGATGAATAATTATCTATTAGAAACTTAGGACAAATGGTACTAACAATATTTAAAATTCCTTCTTATTAAGTAAAGTATTTGTCAGGAACGGGTTTACATCACTTATGAGTTATATACGATTCATAACCACTAGGTGAATCACAAGTCCATTGCCTTACCATTACAATACTGCCTTTTGCAATACATACATATTTATATTTAGATTCACCCAACCCAATGCAAACACGTTGTTTATACATGCAAACGTTTGAGTTAGTAAGAAATATTGTTTACTGTTGTGGAAAAAGTATTAAATGTAAGATAAAATATTACTGGTTTAGTCATTTGTGTAGTATACTAGTACGTTACTAGCATACATATAAGTGCCTGTATATGGTATAAGTGAATTAAGTGAGTAGTTTGTAGTCTATGGTTTGAACTCGTACGGGATTCATAATTTGATAGCCAACCAGTATCTGAGTTCAGAAAGGTTCAGATGCCATCTTTGCTTATTGTGGTTTGAAGTTTGCATAAATTTTCGCTTGATTGAAGTAAAGTAATTAACAAAACATGTCTGGAAATAAGTTTAGGTATGGTATTAAATAGAATGTAAATATTACAGTACAAATGCGTTAACATAAGTGATTAGGATAGTATATTTGTGTAACAGACTCGGACATTTTGCTGTGTATTGATGTTATGTTAGCAAAATTTAACTTGAAGTTATTGAATTCTACTTGTATCTGCCGCGCGTCGAAAATGTATACCTGTTCCTTCTGTTTCGTTTAACCGAGGCAGGGCGCGTTTGTGCGTGTGTGTATCGCTCCTGGTTTCGCTAGGGTAATAGGTTTATACTGCATTAACCTATATTTTTATAACGGCATAATAAGCATTTCTGTAGTTATCGGTTGTCAATTAATAATAACGGCAAAGTAAGGCGAAGATGCGTATTGTATCATTCATTGTGTTTTATAAAAATAGTAAATAAAAAAAAAATAAAAAAACAAAAGTACACAACGTTAATGTTCAAGTTTTTACTTCTGCCAGAACTCCCAGAGTGCAACCCGTTGTTTTTTTTGTTGTAAAAACATACATATACACATAGAAGTAGACTATCAAAGTAAATACTAGTAAGACTATGAAAATAAGATCTTACCTATACACTTCCTAGGACCAGCTCCAAATGGAAGGTAAGAGTAACAATGCTTCGATGCTCCTTCTTCTTGCAAGAAACGATCCGGATTAAAGGCACCAGCTTTAACATAATTTGCTTCATCTCTATGCAATGCTTCTACTGGAACATTGATTGTTACTTTTTTATCAATAAGTAAACCACCTTCTGGGTGGTACGTCTTAGTGCACACTCGAGAAATGATTGAGTAAGGTGGATACAATCTTAAAGCTTCTTTTATTGCAAAATCTAAGTACTCTTCCCGATTATTCTTTGATACAGAGTTTCGAGATTTGTCCTGCACTTCAGGATTTAATGCCAACTCGTACATAAATGTGGTCAAAGCATTTATACATGGTAAGTACCCTTCAGTGATAAACGAAGCTAATATAGAAAAGGCGAACTCTACTTCAGTACATTTCTTGTTTTTTTCTTTTATACCAAGTTGATAAACGTTACCGAGGTTCTTCATTTTAGACATCAAAACAGATTTCCCAAGAACGCTTTGTGTTTTTAAAGAGGGCTCAGCAAAAAAGGTTGCGAATCCCAACATAACATATAAGGACGGGAAAATGTTCTTCAAATAAGTCTGAAATCTCTGTAAGAAAGTGCGTCGCTGAGCCATTGATCTTAAATCTTTCACTACTGACCCACTGTCGGTACCAAGGAGCAAATCCTCAAAGACTTTATCCAATACCTTCGACAATATCTCTTGAACGTTAACATCGCCGCTTGTTCCCGGCAAACAGTCACTCAAATTTTCCAATTCCCAGTGCGTGTTATTCAATAACGATTCGTAACCTTCGCGCAGTAAGGTCCACTTTTCTCCGTCAGCATAAAACAAATTGTCTCGTAAACAAACATCCTGAGATTTGTCCAAGCATACACCTCTACTATGGAAATTGGCGAAATCCGTCGACAAGATCCTCTTTACCATATCAGGGTCTTTCACTATGAGGTCTGGAATTCTGCTTTTGATGCTGCCAACATATTTACTTTCAGGATATTTTGTATATAAAGTATTAACTTCTTCAGTGGTGCTCCTAAATCCTAAAACACGATGATAATCACTTCCGAAGAATGGAATCGATGTTTTGTAGGGCACATGCCGGACGTACCAGTAGCTGAAGAATTTTGTAATATAATCGAATATTAGAGCGAGTATTAAAGTACCTAATACCGCGATGTTTAACAGGAAACTTTCGAAAAACATGTTGCGTTCGTCCGCAATGACGTTTCGTTTGATACTGTTTGATGCAAGAAGCGTGAACTAGGTCGCCTACGGTACCATGATCTACGGTCCATGAGGCTGGGCTCCGTGGCAATGAACTTAACATTAAGAACTATAATTAGATACTAATTTATTTATAAATTTCTACGAAGTGTTAATATTTTAATATCATTAATTTAAAATAAACATATTTATTTGCAAAGTTTAATTTTATAATCTACTAGGTGTGTCCGCTACTTCGTACACGTGACATATGGATTTTCAGGTATTTTTAAGTTTTATACCTTCCATGGACTACGTCAAACATTTCTAAAATAAATTCAACTAAATTGGCTCAGCCATTTTCGAGTTTTAGAGAGACAAACGAAGTGCAATTGATTTTGATAAATAAGATAACTTAAAACGTTTTAACAATCCACTGCTGAACATAGGCCTCTCCTTAGAAAAGGGGCCCACTATACCACGCTGATCAGAAGGGTTGGTATAGAGTTAATTTGGTCACAAGCTGGTGGACGCTGCCTCAGCTCTTGGGAGACTTTTGCCCAATTTGGGTTGAACCAGCGTCGTAACGCGACACCTCTACACGGGGGTGGTCCGGTCGATGGCGCTGTACCTGTGTGGGTGGCGGCTCTGACTGCCCTTTATAAGGCCCGCTTCCGGCGGCCTCAGAGGATATTGGTGGTTAGAGCCATACGCGGATACCACACGGGGTCAACCGAGCCTTGGCCGGAACACCTCCGTGGGATTTGGAGGCGGAAGTGCTCGCCGAAGTTTATCGACGGGTGGCTGGATACTGGGTGAAGTGTGGCATTCACCCTCCGCCCGAAGAGGTACAAGAGTGGCGTGTAGCCGCCCGTCGACCCATGATGGCTCGTTGGTCTTTCCGACTGGAGACTTCACGCGCTGTCTGTGCGATACCCTTTCCTTCCGAATGACGCAGGTTCTTTCCGGGCACGGTTTGAAAGAACCTGCACTTGGTCGCCAGGAGGGAACTGAGTAGTCTGCCACCATTGTGATTGCTGTGAGGACTCGGCCCAGCATACGCCTGGCAATTTTCCCACACTTGGGCGTCGCAGTGTCGGGACCCCACTGCAATCATCGGAGGAGATCTCTCGCTACCGGCCGTCATACGCTCCATGGCCGGTAGCGACAGCAGTTTTACCGCGGCCGCAGCCTTCTGCGAAGACGTGATTTTGCAGAAGGAGGCAGCGGAGAAGGCGCGGGAGGACGATCTCCACTCGGTCCTCATCTGCCGCCGGCGAACTGGGCGTCACAGGCGCGCCTACCAGCGCCTCATGCCGCTCTGAGTGTGTAATAAAAAAACCTGGACTTAATAAAGACGGTAGATATTGACGTATTCGGGTTTTTGATAGAATTTTACTTGTTTACATGTTTTTACTACAATATCAACTAAGAATATTTTGGGTCTGTCTCTATAAATATTAGGGGTCTATTTTCGTAACAAGAGTACTGCTTTTTACTGAAACATTAGTTAAATGCAAAGTCAAAGTCAAAATGTTTTTATTCAAATAGGCACTTATTTTACAGATACTTTTGAACAGTCAATATTTATAATCCAGTGATTCTAGTCGCCAGTTCCAAGTGCAGCCTACCCGTTATATAGTTAAACGAAGGTCCTACTTTATACGTCCGCCCTGCTATGTTCAAAAATAAAAGTAAAGATGAAACATTAAACCCTTTCAAGTGTTACCAAATTTTCTAAATACAACTATAGAACCGAGAAGAATCTGGCAAGAAACTCCACTAATGCTCCTTTTAAACAAAAAAAAAATTGCCGTTACAATAATGCTGCAGGTCCAAAGATTTAGGCTAGTTTATACAGTTTTTAAAGAACAAAATTCTTGTGCAATAAATTTAAATACATGCTTACAATAGGTAGTATAACATAACGTAATAACATAAAATATTTACAACTTAATAAATAAATAACTACATATTTCGGACATTTAACACAACCCCATCTATTATAGTCCCAAACTAAGCATAGCTTGTGATATGGGTACTAGACAACAGACAAAACTATTATATACTTTTTTGTAAATATATACACTCATGTTGAATTTTCATAGTAATTCTGACTTCGTATTTCTTGGTTTCTTAAAAACTGCTTCTACCTATCTGTACTCATATTATTAATGCCTGCTTCATTGACTTCATGGTGAAACTTAACGAATTTGTTTGTGATGAAGAAATCTTTAGTTAGTATTCTTCGCTTTGCTTCGCTTCGAATTCTCAGCAGTTTGGAAATTCTCAGAAACAGAACCGAGGTTAGGAAAATCCCCGACTACCGACCGATTGGAAAACGATATTAAAATCAATTTAATGTATCACTTGAGAAGCGCATATTAATCGAGCTGTCCTGCGTCATGCTTATTTGTGGCCTGTTGGCCGTATGAGAAATGAGGAACAAAATTGACGCGCTACAATAAATAAAAAAAACCTCTTAGGAACGGGCTGTATATTATGTCAAAATGACATGGCCAGTTCAGCCTAGTTACTCGCTCGCCTAATTATTAATGAATAAAAGTAGAAGTAAAAATTACAAAACTATTTACATTTTCGTACAACTTTTGAAAAGGTATTGTAAACTTAAATAGTTGTTTTTCGTTTCTGGCGTATCGAGATAACGTGCCATTTTAGTTAAATGCAAATATGTAAAGCTAAAATATTATTTATCCATCAGAGTAATATTAAAAAATATCCTGACTGTTAAATCATTATTGCTTATCGTAATCATAATAATATTTATATTTTTTTGACTGAGTAATCAACAAAATATGACTAAATATATTATGATTAAATATTTCTTAGCATTCCAGTGAATGCTACGAAATACTTATTTTGTACAAAACTTTTTTCTTGTTTATTAAAAGAAACTACATGAAAAGTTCTTCAGATAAAGAATACTACTCTTTATCTAAGAGAGGTTCAACGATAATGACAGGTATTTTTCGTTTGACATTTTGAAGTCGTCGCGTTGTTTGTTGTTTGTAAACTGTGCGATAATCTTTTCTCCATGTCGACTACTATTCTACATGGACTGATTCCATTGCCCAACTATTATCTAGTGCTTATCAATACGAACCTGATTGTGCCTACGTCTTGGACATTGTGAACTGTCTTTGTGTTTTGTTTATAATGAAGTGTATTAATGGCGGTATAGCAACGGGACGGTTAAATGACGGAATAAAACATGTTGTATCTTCGTGAGACATGCCTTTCCATAAATAATGATCTCTTGGATTAACTAAACAGTGCAACAAATGATTTGTAGAAGTACCTCTTTTTTCTATTTAACCTTTAACTGTTGACAAGCGGTGTAAGTGAAATACTATTTCCGACCTCTATGGTGAAATATCACTTCCCGGCGCTTACTACAAACATTATAATATCAAGTTCTTTATTTAAAATTATGTTAAGAGTTAATTGATTACTTTTATTTTATCATTTTATATATTATTAAACTGTTTTTAAAGACTACAATAAGCTACTGGTAGATCTGGGAGGTTCATGACCAAGACATGTTTTTCTTAATTTCTAAGAAATCTGAAATTACTGAACTGTGTAACTTTTACAGTTAGTTTTAGAGCATACTAAATTCAAAACAAAACATAATTCACTAACGAATTTTTTGATGCTAGGCAGAGTGCCTTAGGAAATTGTGCATCTCCTTTGAGCTTAAACAGTCGGTACAGGGCTTTTTGAGTTTTTGAAGTTTAGGCAAAACAACACTTTTTCCATATAATAAAAAATATAGCATAAGTTACTCCTTATAACATGAGCTAGCCAGTAAAATCAAAATTAATCAAAGTGACAAAAATTTTAAAATTGACATTTTGGTGTAAGTCCCTTATAAATTTCCATATGCATTAAGTGAAATACATTTTTTTTTAATGAATTTAAAGAGAAAGAAACACACACTTCAATTTATTTATTTGTATTAGTCTGAATAATATGAAATAAGTTTTTTTAGATGACTAAGATCCTAAGTAATTACTACTATAAACTTAACTAACTAAATACTATGATAAAATATAAAAGAAATTGAAAGTGTTCGGTAATACTGTAAGCGTTTATATTTTTAATCACACGTATTTTATCTCATTCATGGTAATTTTCGTAATGAAAGTAAGTTCAAAAGATATGACAACACGAATATCAAGAAACACACCTTCATTAATAACTGAACAGCTCTTGCTTTCACTATTCATTGTACGTACCACTAAACAAACAAGTTATATTTACAACTGCAATGGTATTGGAGCATTCAGAATACGACATCCATTCATGAATGAGACACACAAAATAAAAACAAAACAGAATTAACAGAATCACAAATTATGTGCTTCCTCCACACCATACACAAGGAAGTTTATACAAACATAAAATAGGAATACAAAAAGTTTAAATATTTTATTTTATTTATTATTTTATTTTACAATTTTAAGGAAACTTACAGCTAGGAATACAAGTTAGATTAGAGAGGAATAGCATGGTGATGGCGAATTACAAGTTTCCACAAATATCAAAATGACAACATTAAAAGAAAAATACCACCCCAAAGTAGTCAGCTATTACGTATGCGTAACTATCCGGCTATTCGCAAAAGTAGTAGTTACCCAGTTTTGTTTTAAGTTGTGACACACCGGTGCAAAACAGATCCACATCAACTTCCCGACATGCAGCATTGTAAGCACGACAAGCCCGTATTCTATATGAATTTTGTCTGTACGCAGTTCCAACCACAGGAATGTGCAATAGATTTGGCTTGCGTAGAAATACTGTGGACACACATAGGCCTATTTTGGTGAGCAACTCAGGTACATCTACTGATCCGTTGAAAATTTTCCATAAGAACGCTAAATCCGCAATTTTTCGTCGCTCTTTAAGTGGAAGAATGTGAAATTTTAATTACAACGAGTGTTGTAATCAGGTAAATAACAATAATAATATAATATAATAATAATGTAAATAGATTAAGTACATACTGTTATTATTACCCCTTCTAAGAGAGTATATCATGTATAGTAAGTCATGGTCAGTAGATATTAGTAACAAAATAACACATGTAATGCATTTTATGTACATGCATTTTTCTTTTATTTAACGTCTACCGCGGTAGGAGTATATTCTGAGTCAAGAGGGACTTTGCAAATGTGCATGAAACGGACACCAAGTAGATAAACAGAATGAGAATAATGTTTTTCTTCCACAAAACATATCTTTCAATGAGCTGAACCCTGCCGAAAAAAACTGCCGTGGGTCGCGTATGTCCTCATTTTGGAGACACTCCCCTATCTGCCTCAGCCAATATTGGAATACTTGGTGTTGACATATCGAGCGAAGGCCAGTTTCGTGGCCATTTGGAGGGTAAGGCCAAATTGGCCTTGAAGAAGCTTGGTGTGCTCAACAGATCGAGACAGTATTTCCCCCTGCCCACGGCCTTTTGCTTTATAAGGCACAGGTTTGGCCTCACATGGAATACTGTCCCCAACTTTGGGCGGGGGCACCTCAATACCAGCCACTCCCTCTAGACCGCATTTAACGGAGAGCGATTCGAATCGTCTACTGCCAAGAACTTTCAATTCCGCTAGACTCTTTAGCGCTGCGTAGAGATGTGGCTTCGCTGTGCATCTTCTACCGCATTTACCATGGGGAGTGGTCTGAGAAATTTTTCAGATCAGTCCTGTCGCCTCTTTTCGCCACCGACCTACGAGACAGAAATTTCATCTCCATCATTTAGATGGCTGGCAGTCCACGACTGTGCGCTTTTCCAGGACCTTCCTGCTTCGCTCAACAAAACTGTGGAATGAATTGTCACCTGCGGTATTTCCGAACCAATACGACCTTCAAACCTTCAAGAAAAGAGCGCATTCCTTCTTAAAAGGCCGGCAACACACCAAGGACACCTCTGGTGTTGCGGATGCCCATGGGCGGCAGTAATCGCTTAACATTAGGCGAAACATCTGCTCGTTTGCCACTATTTCGTAAAAAAAAAAACCCTGCGGTGTTACTAATGTTACCGCGGTACGACAATAGACAAGGTGAATGTCGCGGGGCGAAACTTGTCTAAAATCATAACCCTCTTTTGGCTTTGCCGTAGTCGGGTAAAAAGTAGCCTTAGTTACACCTTATATCATCAGCTACCTATTAGTCAAAGATCCGTCAAAATCAGTTCAACCGTTCTAGAGATTATCCAGAACAAAAAGACACACCAACAGACAGAAAAAAATTGTAAAAAAAATTATTTTGGTAGGTATATGTACTGTGTATACATACATATGCATTTAATAAAAAGCGGTCATAATATTACAAACAGGCACTCCAATTTCATTTATTTGTACAAATGGTTTAGACGTTTAGACGAATGGTGATAGAAGATGATAGATGAATGATTATAGAACCACAATTAGTAGATCATACAAAGTGTTGTCTCGTGTGCAGTTAGAAACCACGACACTCTTCTAAGTAGAAAGCGGCGAGATAACCACATATACCACTAAGTCATTAGTGCTTCTCATTACGCCTATATCCCAAAAAGAGTAGGCATAGGCGTATAAATCACCTACAATCATATTCAATATACATATCATACATATCTGATGGTTTATTTAATGAACATTATAATGATACAAAAATCTTATATAGTAAAAAAAAAAATCTTTTGAAAAACGTCATTTTAATGAAAAAAAATCGCTTCCATCATAGTTGATAAAATTGCCCCCATAGTGTAGAGGTTACTTAAATATTTTGTTGTGTGGTTTTCGTGAGAGTGTGTTGCGATTTAAAATAAAACAAAAATATATTTTGCGCCACCTTTTTTCTCGTTGACGGCGTGAGAAGTTCCTTCGGATCTCCAGCTCCTCGGGAACACATCAGCCAGGAGTATGTTTTATTTCCTCTAAAAACACCCTGACGTCTGGCCTATGGCGCCCTACTCTGGGAGGACATGGACTGTTGTTTCAGGTCCTCCCCGAATCGACGCCGTGTTTTACTTAAGCGCCACCTAACGAATACTTATATTACTATGGAGTAGTTGGTTGGATAGTTGGTGCTCCTTGAAGGTCACCTACGTTCGGCCCATCGTGTTGCTGGACGAGGCGGACAAACTGTTTGAGAGGGTACTCCACATCAATTCGGGATCCAAGAGGGGCGTTCGACGGTCGATGCCGTGATGCGCTTTTGGGCCGTTAGCGAAGAGGAGGCAGTGAGCTGTGGCGGCGTGCTGTTGGAGGTGTCGTCAGACATCGCCAACGCATTCAATAGTCTATCATTTTCTGCATCAGAAAAGCACTCCAGTGCCACGAGATGCCAGAGTACTTGAGGCGGCTAATGGCAGACTATTTAGAGGAGCATACCGTCGTGTACGAGAACCGAGAGGGCGTCTTGAGACGGCGACCCATGTCGTGCGGCGTTACGCAGGACCCTGCGAAGTCATCTGCACCCAGGTCTGGGCGTAATTTGTTTTATGTGATAAGCACGATGGATAGTTCTAAGTCTGGGTCTAATTTATCTATTATATGTATGTGTTTGGAAATGTGTTTGTCAGTTGTTTGGTTGCCTTGGTACGGGCTTTGCCTGGTTTGTTCGGACGACTGTGAATTTCTACTATTAATTACCATATTTGTAACACCAATGTTATAATGCCTCGCTACACGTGTTGGGTAACCGTGAGTGTAGTGAGCAGTGGATATAAATAAATAAATAGACAAGGGCGCCGATGACACCTTGGTCACGGCCCGGGGAGCGAATTTCCAAGAGTTAACACATAGGCTACTATTTGCCGCGAAAATCGATATGCACGCGGGCAGAGCCGCGGGTAACAACAGCAACAGCTAGTATTATAAAAAGCGGCCAAGTGCGAGTCGGACTTGGCCGGAACGGACTGGAAAAGTAACAAAATATAATAGTTCTTGTAGTTCGTTGTAACTTGGATCGATAAATAGCGGGTTACGATTTATGACGTATTAAAAAAAACTACTTACTAGATCTCGTTTAAACCAATTTTCGGCGGAACTTTGCATGGTAATGTAAATCATATATTTTTTTTAGTTTTATCATTCTCTTATTTTAGAAGTTACGGGTGTCCCACGCGCAAACTATTAAGTTCAGAAAAAAAATATAATAGAAACCTCATAATCATTTTTGAAGACATATCCATAGATACCCCACACGTATAGGTTTGGTGAAAAAAAATGGGTTCCCCCAAAATTCATTGCTTTTTTTTTTTGTGTGAAAATCTTAATGCGGTTCACAGAATACAGCTACTTACCAAGTTTTAACAGTATAGTTCTCATAGTTTCGGAAAAAAGTGGTTGTGACATACGGATGGACAGACAGACATGACGAATCTATAATGGTTCCGTTTTTTGCCTTTGGCACGGAACCCTTAAAATGCGAAAGTAAGTTTGTTTGTTACGCTTTCACGCGAAAACTACCTAACCTATCATCATGAAACTTTGTACACATATTTTTGGAGGTATTAGAAGTAACATAGATACTTTTATTAAATGCGGATGAAGCCGCGGGGGAAAGCTAGTACTCTTTATACTAAGTACTGTATGTAACTAACATTCATAATCTACATCACTCGAAAGATTTATAATAAATGCGTGTAATAATATAAACAGTTCTTTTGCATTTTCATTGCATAGCCTTGCAGTATGACATCAACAATTAAAAATAATGACAATTTATTAACGTAACTCTCGTAATTATAGAAAAATATTTCAAGTTTTTTTCCAGAACGTTTCTATGTTTATTTTCCTTATCACTGTACAGATGGTCACAATTTACAAATAAATATTTCCTTTATTATCTGCCATCTACGAGAATTATGTAGAACTTTTAAAGGTAACTTGTAAAAAGCACATTTCATGAAATAGCGCCATCTATTAAATTTTGTCTGAACTACTGAGATTTGATTGTCGGTGTCCTATCGGTACAAAATGAATGTGGTTTTACTGTTTCAGTTGTATCAGTTCCGACAATATGCAATAGAGGGCATTACTTACACTTTGCCAACAAGAACATTTCTTTTAAGAAAAATATAAGATGTTTAATAATTCAATTCATTTATAATCAATTAAATTAGAATAAACTTCTATTCTGCTATTGCAAACAGTATATAGTACGTATATAAACAAAGACTATATCAGTCTGTTTGAACCCCAAACATGTATATTGTATAACCAAGATCTAAGTTTCTTAATGTATGTAAGTATAAGAAGGCCTACGAGTAGCAGAAGGGTCACCTTATTAACAAATATCCATAACAAGAAAGACACACAACTCAAAAAATCGCAAGTGAATTGTTCGAATTTGAACTTTAAAGTCCATGCCTTTAGAGCCAGGGATTTGATATTCGGTGACCTCATGCCTCACCTAATCAACAGCCTTTAAGAGTTGACTGCTGGACCTAAGCCTCTCCTTAGAAGGGATTCTTTGACCGGCCAGACGAGTTGGTATTTGTTTCAAGTTTCCCTTCTCCTTGCAGTGATGTGGTCCTGCGTATGAACTGCTTTAGGCATCTCTTAAGACATCCATGATATTCTTAATTCGTAACGTTAATTTTGACAGAAGGGAAGAAACAGAAAAGGACAGAAATAATTTCCTAATGTCGCTTTACCATGATTACCCTGAGGCAGTCTTTTCACTGAAGTCGAATTTGCCCACGAGTGCTAAGGCATGAGTCTCTCACGGTAAGTCTTACTGGAGCCGAGATATCCAGCCGATTTTCACTTTCTCCGTTAATTTTACTCTTTTTTTAAACCATAGGTACACATAATGATGGTGGTAATTCTGTTGTTGCGTTATTACAATAAAATTTATTTCAAATTATCTTCTCTTTTTTTTATTTTAGTGCAGCGATTTGCAAAATACTATTGTTATTATTGTATTTAGATAGCGCCTATTTTCTGCATATCTAAATTTGATCAGTCTTTGATAATTAAAACGTCCTTTGACAGGACAAAACTCATTTTATTGACTTTAGCTTGGAGACCAGCACTCACAAAATAACAGTAAGTATGGTACTGTCCATTACGCTAGGATACTTGAAAACTTGCTCGTTTAATGACTAATGATTGACTCGTTGATGACTTAAATCGGATTTCTTTGTCTCTATTTTAAGTCCAAATTAATATTACCACATTGTAACATACTAATCTATCACTTCTATCATCGATCAAGGCGCGCGCGCATGCTTCTCCAAAATAGGGATGTCAACGTTATAATTTAGCAATAGAGCTTATCTATACAAATACATACAAATACAAATATATAAAATTGGAGTGTCTGTTTGTAATATTAAAATAACCGTTTTTTACTAAATGCATATGTGTGTATACACGGTACATATACCAAAAATGTAGTTAAAAAAATTGTTGTTTGTCTGTCTGTCTGTCTGTTCTTGATCTCTGGAACGGTTGGACGGATTTTGACGGGACTTTCACTGGCAGGTAGCTGATGATCCAGGAAGTAACTTAGGCTACTTTTTTTAGACTAACTTTGTCCCGCGGCGCTACGCGCGGTACAACAATAACCGCGGGTAACACCGCGGAGTTCAGCCAGTTGCTTTTATAAAATTGAGCGCCTGGTTAGAGATGTCATATAAGTCAAAATAACAGAAACACATAACAAAGACATTAAAGACCAAAACAAAATTTAAGTAATGTAATATGAATTGCAAAAAAAATAACTGTAAAATAGTATACAATTACACTTTTCTTATTATCTAATAGGTACATACATACATGAGGACTGTCAACACTATAACTTACTACTTCTAGTCGATAGAAGAGTAATACTGAACTTGTGTTTTCTTTTTGATGTTCTGCGTGAAGTCTTGGATTGTTCTTAACTTTTATCTTATACTAGCTGACCCACGCAACTTCGTTTGCGCCTTATATTGCCGTAAAATTTCCCCCGTTTTTGAAACATTCTTCATTGTTGCTCGGCTCCTATTAGTAGTAGCGTGATGATATATACCCTATAGCCTTTCTCGATAAATGGACTATCGAACACCGAAAGAATTTTTCAAATCGGACCAGCGGTTCCTGAGATTAGCGTGTTCAAACAAACAAACAAACTCTTCAGCTTTATATATTAGTATAGATTCAATTCAATACTTCTAAAAGGCATACTAGGTATATCTCACTATTGTCGATGCCATCCTACCGCTCAAATTATGAAAGAAATTCAACAATGTCCGGAATAGTCAATACGTATAACAATAGGTTAAGCAATTTTTTTTTCTTGACTAAAAAGTGTTTCAAAAACGATGTCAAACGTGCCCTAATTGATAGGCGACCTCTGGATAATATTCAAAACCATTTTTTTATGATTTTTACACGTTATTTATGGAATATGGGGCAAACAAGCAGACTTATTACCTGATGGTAAGCGATTACCGTCGCCCATGGACACCCTCAACGCCAGAGGCGTCACAAGTGCGCTGCCGGCCATTGAGGGATGAAGAGGAGGATGGGGGAGGGGTTGGGATATGGGCCTCAGGTATCCTTACTCACTCGAAAAAAACTGCGTAAGCGCTATATCATACCGTTTTTTTGTGAGGTCGTGGTAACACTCCGGTCGAACCGGCCCATTCATGCCGAAGCGTGGCTCTCCCTTTGTTTTATATTAGTTTAAATACTCAATAGTTGTAATATTGCCAGAATTTGTCGTGGAACTCTGTAATTGGCTTAAGTTAATTGTAAATGCAGCCAGCTGCGGCTGACTGTATAACTGATTAACATTGTAACTTACGAAATAGCTGTAGACTTTCCTTAAAATCAATAAATTAATCTATTTATCTAATGTTTTCTAAATTCTCTATATACTTTGATAAACTATTTCTTTTATTTATTTTTTCAAATTTTGGTATAGCTACTTATAGTTTTGATAAGTCTTCAAACGATCTTTAAAATGGTTTTACTTCTTCATCTTTAAAATATTCCGTTGGGCACTCTAAACATTTAGACAGCCCTAACAATGAATGACTCGAAAAATCTTGATAAAAGCAAAGTCGATCATTATTCAAGTTTCTTTGTAAACTAAATATTAAACGACAAGTTTAATTGTTGCTTTATATTAATTGTCGTCTGTTATCTGTTGTAAGAATTTATCGATCAACTTTAACTTACATATTCGTGGAATGTAACCGCTACTGTGTATTTATGTTAATACAGCTAAGCCCTGTGGTATTAACCGCGAGTGGCGCCACGAGGCCTAACTAGTATTATCATCAGCTATCTGCTAGTGAAAATCCTGTCAAAACCTGTTCAGCCGTTCCAAAATGGATCAAACAGACAAAATTAAAAAAAAAATATTCATGTAAGTACTACTTGTAAGTCTAAATGTATGTAAGTGTACTTTCATATGCGGTTAGTGTAAAGCTGTTAATTACAAACAGACACTTCAATTTTATTTATTTGTATGGTTGATGTATGATTTCGTTTTCAGTTTTTCTTTGATTTGTGTATAACGGTATAGAAGTTGATAAATGCCTTTAGATAATCTGGAAGCGTAAATGTGGAATTCATATTTTATGGTACGAGTAGCTTGATATCATAATCATCGTCGTCTCGACCTCAGAATGTCTCATGCTGGAAATAATAATAATAATAATAATTCAATAGCAATATTAATATAAATTAACTTAAATTAAATATTAATAATATCAAATAGGCTTTAAAGATTTCAAGAGGACTAATTGAAAGCGGTCTTCATCCCAAATCGATGTTTTTAGAATGCTAGCTAACTAGAAAGATATCTTAATAGTTGTTCTACACTGATATTAGTCTTTAAAAATGTTGAGATAGTATTAAAACTTATGATAATACACTAAATAATCTTGACTAACTAACCAAAAGGTCGTTAAAAAGTAGGTATATATTAGAAAGATTAGAATTTATTATTCGTATTATTTTATGAATATGTTTTAATGTTGTAGTAAATAAATCACTTTGTACACTTCTGGACAGAACTTGTTTTTATCTTTTCAGTTTTATTTTAAGTTATTAGTTTTTACTATAGCATAATGTAAAAGAAAAATTAAAAAAAACAATTTAAAATGTTGTAAAACTATTATATATAATATATATATACTATTATATATATAATAAAACTAGACTGAGAAAAAGAAAAGACTCTCAATGAAGTTCCAGTGCTATTACACTTGTAAAACTTATTACTGTTAAATTTTTAAGTTGCATTTTACCGTAATCCAACTTTGCACATAATATTCGTCGTGACTATCAAAGATTGCAATTGTTGTCATATTAGTTCATTACCTCTTAATGTAAATGCAGATTTATAGAATAGACTAGTCTTACCTTTCTTTGAACAACAAACATGACAAAACCTATCCGTTAAATGCAGCAATAGACGTTCAATAAAGCCTTTCAAAGGTCACATTTTCTAAGGAATCCCAAAATTGATGTAATACAAAAATTTCACAATAACAAAAATTCTTTGAATAACGAATAATGAAAAAATCCAATCACACCGAGTGACCCCTGGACCGATAAAAAAACAAATTTACACCCGATGTGACCGCTATTCGCGACGTAATCAAAAATCTTGATCGATTCCATTCAACAAAAGATCTATAGATCATTGATCGATCTCTCACTGTGATCAGAAAAGTGATCTATTTGAATCTATTATTGATTTTAAATCTGCCGTGGAGGTTTCATCAAAAAGGGTTCGTATTATGATCATTTGGTTCATATAGAAATAGATACATACATTCATTTATACATAAATATAGGGCATTAGGAAATATGGAGGCAATTTCAGGATATTTAGTTTGCTTGCGTTAATTTATCGTGGATAAATAAAATAAATATTAAGGTAATATTATATACGGCCGTTTAGGGAGTAACCAAACAGTTAAAAAATAACAATAAAAATATGTTTGCTGACACATACCCGTACTGGGATTGCCACATCAAGAGTAAAATAACTAACTAGAGTTGCTCTTCATAGATCTTAAGTAATTTGATTATTTACCTGCTTAGCAGTGATAAAGAAATTCTGAAAATAGCAAAAATGGTTCACACATTCACAAAAACATACTTATTTTATGAGAACATAATTATCGTATACCTAAACTATAATAACTTCAACTTCGAACCAAAATATTCAAAATATGTGTTACCGTAAAAATTCGTCAAAATACTCGTAAACCATAAGTTCCTTTATGTTTTTTATTCATTATTAATAACTAAATCATAGACATCGAGATATACATATCGTTATCTTCTTTAATCTTACCGTCTGCCCAATTGTCAATCGATTAAAGATCATTGAGTATCTAGCCATGGCTCCTAGACATATAATTTTAGTCCACAATTTTTTACACTCGAAATACGGCTTGTAAAAAACTCGTTACCTTTATTAAGGGCAATAAACGAAGGTAACGTTGGTCAGGTACCTTATTGCTGTCATTAGGGTAATGCGCAGGATCATTGACTTGTGTCGCCCAATCTTGTTTGAAGGATTTGGGAACTATAATTTGGTCGGGCGATATGGCAAAAAATATATAGCTTTAATTTTATCATGAATGCAGTTATGTTAATCATGTTATGATATTTTTAACTTGTTTTTTAGTTTACAAAGACAAATTCGGCATGGAGCTGCCTAATGTATGAATCATGTTTCTCGGTTCTACAGAAATCCACAGTTGAAGAGAACTGACAACACTTAGTACTCATACGGTTTACGGTGCAAGTATAAATTTCATAGTGTTAATAAATTTTGAAGGCACTGGCACACTTTGGAACATTATTTATCGGATCCTTCGGTCATCTAATAAATTGTTAATATTAATATCCATTCACAATGAATGTAGTAGATAAAAATTATTTTTTTCAGATGAAACATACCCATATTGTTTTCTATGCTTATAACTGAAAACCTGAAATTAAAGGAAACTGATAAATGAGAGAAGGTCAAAGGTGGGACAAAGCTTGCAAAGAATAGGACTATATCGAGAAATGGACTTTTAAGGGCTATTCATAATGATGATGATGACAAATAATATTACAAACGTATCTGAGGCATCATAGCTTCTGCCAAATGAACTGATTTTGAATCAGAATCTTAATTTCAATGCTGACGAGCTTGCTGAATTTTGAAGATTCTAAACTAACTATAATAAGGAAGTCTAGTGTCCTGTATCTTAACCGCGTAATGTATGAAAGTCTATCAATGGTCTACAAAAAACAAACAACTTTTACAGTTACTTCAAAAACAGTTGCCTTAAAAATGTTGGTCTCGTATATCTTTGACTTTAACCGTTTATCTTGCAAATGTATTCCGTCAAGTTATCAAACATCCTGCTTAAGTTTAAACTCATTACATAATTACGTTATATCTACAACTGTACAGCAGTTAAATTGTAACGGGCGACATCGCGGCCACTTTGTCTCTTTAAATAAAAATAAAACTATGAAAAAAAAAAACAAATAAGTATACCTACGATAGAATATGCGTCTGCCGATATATTATCAATGATTGACGTTCATTATAATTTCGTGAGTTAGTGTATCGAAGCGGGAAGCATCGATCGTACGCAACGCATTGAGGAGTGAATGAAAGTGTTTCGATAATCAGGGTATGTACACTCAAGAGCGAGATATCCAGATCATATAAAATATTATCAGTGTGCTCGTTAACCGATTATTTTTTTAAAAGAACTCGTTCTCTACGAATATTCCTGTGTCGCTGGGAAGCTCAGATCATAGAAACTTTGAGTTTGACACACGATTGGCTTAAAGGTTTAAGTGGTCGCCATGCCGCTCTCTCTACTGCGCCAAGTGTTGTGGGTTCAAATCGTACATAGAACGTCACTTGTTGTCACAAATTGATGTTCTGAGTCTGGGTGTTCTTTATGTCCATTTCATGCATGTTTGTAAAGTCAACCGCGGCTTATGACTTATATTCCTAATGTGGGTATTAATTAAAAAAAAAAGAAATCATATACAACCTTGATTGTATGATCTGAGCACAATACTAGTAGACTGCCTCGTTGGCCTCGCGGTTGGCGAGTGCGACTGCTGATCGTGAGGTCTCGGGTTCGATTCCCGGGTCGGACCAAATGTTTGTATCATCTACAAATATTTGTTTCGGAGCTTGGGTGTTTTCTATGTATAATATGTATGTATTTACAAAAAAAAAGTATATATGTATTTGTATCAGTTGTCTAGTACCCATAACACAAGCTCTGCTTAGTTAGTTTGGGACTAGATGGCGATGTGTGATAGATGTCTAAAATATTTATTTATTTATTTGAATACTAAAACGGTGAATAAAAATATTAATTGCTGTTACAACATTGATTTTTAATATCATTGTGAGTCTAATGTCTTCCATCCAACTTTAGTATTATTAACCAAAACAAAATAAAACCATCACCAAGAATTACCGCCACGGTTGTGAAAGCACAAAATAAAAATGCAAAAATCGTTAGTTCTGACCTTGCGGTCTGTGGGACCGTTATCCGAGACCCTTTTTATAACAAAAACACCGGGCGCAGCTATTCCTCTGATCTTTGAAACGCAAAAGGAGCGAATGATATAGGTTTTTGAGGACCTATTACACTTGTGTATATGTTCGTCTTTAAGTCTTTACCTATTAGGGATTCCCTAACAAGAAAAAATTGGCAATCATAAGGACAGCCGATAGAAGTGAAAAGGTATAACTTGGAACATTATTTCTTAAATTAATATGTAAAATTAGAAATTTCAGAATGTTTAAATTAAAATTATCAACATCAAACATTAGCATGTCGGTAACGCGAATTCATAAGATTTTCTCCTACCAAAAAGTGTTCAACGCGGCTGAAGAAGTTTTCCTTTCAAAAAATATTTATGATAGTAATTAACACTTTTTATTATAACTCTTAAAATAGAGCAGAAAAATATATCAAAAACCATTACAGATAGTATACAGACACTAGCAAAGTAATGTATACTGTGTGTATGTATCCAAATCATAAATATCTGTTTCATATTGCGAACTACGCTTTTTATATTTTGTTTACTCTCTCGGACAGACCCGATTCTACAAGGACAGCATAACATAAACGCATCTCCAGTGTATAACCCTCCTAACAGGTTTCGCCGGGACGCTATGGCGAAGACAGTTTTGACTATAAATAAGTGTTGTATTGTATTCAATGTAGCTACTGTTCGGGCGGCAAACCACAAAAGAATTTGGAATCTTTTTACCATAACTAGGCCTAAGAGCCGGTTCCGTTCGCATTTATAGTCGAACTGTTTTTAAAATTGTCTGTAGGTTTTGTCTGGCAATTGGTTAATGTTTTTGTTATTTTGTTGACAAGTATTATTTTCTTTTACTGGCTTAAGTATGCCACTATTTTATGTAGCCATTTTTTTAATTAAGTTAAAATCTTTTTTATCAATATCATTTGTGCAGCTTTTATAAGTTTAGCATTATTATAAAATTTTTACTATACTATATATATACTATACTATTCTAAAACATACTACATGACCTTCATATTTATCCACCATTTTGACATATTCATAATTAAGGAGGCTTAGATATTCTGAGTTACTAGGAGGTCCAGACTTATGTGGCTCTCATCTAAATCCTGATCCCCAATTCATCTCTCTAAGCAACATCATTTTCCTTCACATTCCTTTCCCTTCTTATTATCCCTTCCTCCTTTTATAATGATCTTCTTTTTAATTCGATCATCAATAAGTTGTAGATAGATCTACTGTTAACAAAAATGATATTTGTTTACAAATAAACAAACTGTGGAGGACAGGTGTGTCATGTCCCACCAATACAAAGGGAGGATCCTCTGACTAGGCAAGGTGATCATGCCTGGCGGGCCACTGCTCAACGGTTGGTATTGGGATGTTCTGTATATGTGCGAGAACTTCTATTGCGCGATTCTGGATTGGTTGTTTCTTGGTATTGTACGTTACTCCGTAGTTCAGTGCAACTTCGGTAAATGGCGCTGTAGTATTTTTCTGTTGCGCTGTATGTGGAAGTCGCCACACACTGTTTTTATTTTAAGGAAAAATACAGAGAAACGAAATTCAGGTTTTATTTATAAAATAAATAAAATTGAAGTGTCTGTTTTTAATTTCAAATTTTCATTTCTTTTCACTAAGTATACATGCAAGTGTATGCAAAAATTACATAAAAATCTTTTTTTTATATTTATTTTGTCTAAAATTTTTGTTTGGTTGGTACAGTTTCCAGTTCTAGTTCCACACTCCGTGGGAGAGCCACGCTTCGGCATGCATCGAGTGAACATACGATCAATCAATTTCTACGATGCGATGTAATTAATATACCTACTTACTTATACATAGCTATGTATTCGCATGTATTTGTCAGTCTTGTCCACCTACACGACCTGTCAGATTTTTCTGACAATGTTCACGGCGCCTCCAGTGATAAGCATTAAGTACCATGGATTGTTTCTAGCTATAGTTACAGCTTTTGTACATGGCGTACTTGCTAGCTAGATAAACAAATGAATATTTTCGGACTTTCATCACACAACGCCATCTAATCAAAAAAACTTAACAGAGCTTGTACTATGGGTACTAGACTGATATTAATACATATATAATTTAATAATTTTGTAAATACTGACATAGAAAACATCCAAACTCCTAAAAACATATTTGCAGATCATAGAAACATTTGGTCTGACTCGGGAATTGAACCCGGGACCTCAAGCACAGCAGTCGCATACGCTACCACTGCACCATTGAGGCAGTCAAAATTATTTTTAAGCTTTCTGTCTGGTCAATAATGTTTTTGAATGTTTTTAATAACATTAAGATAAAAATATTAAATCTACTATGATATAGATCCAAAAAACGTGTGCATCTCGGGACGTCCAACAGAAGTGATGACTGAAACTGATCTAAGTTAAACTATTTACGTCTAGCGCTGTGGGTTAGAGTGAGAGAGGACGCGCCTGCCAACCGCTGCCTTATGCGTGAGAGAAAGGGAAGCCAGACAGACTAGCGCCATAACGCGTTACGTAACGAAGTGGTCTACCCTTCCTTAAGAAGTTATCACTTCAAAAGTCTATATGCATCATCTCAAAGTTTGCCTTTTGGCAGCAACACCTGAATAAATATCAACCTTAATATATGCACAAAAAATCATATCATTATTCACGGTTGATTGTTATTTTAATTGCATCACTATCATCAACGTTGAATTAGCTGACATCTTAACACGCAATACAAAACTTACAACGTTTGCAAACATACAGTATAACATTAAGGTTTTGCTTTCTTTTTTAACAAATTGGCAGTCGGTAGATAATGCTTTACCGTAAGATTAGGCCTCCTATCTTTTGTAGACACGCATCATATGACTATATTACTTTAGATTATGAGCAAATAATTGCGACACTTGTATTTAGTAAGTGAGAAATAAGTATAGTCCTTTATGTACATAAGTCGTTGATCAAGCGCTTAGCGTAAGCAAGTGCCTATCAAGAAGTCTCGGGTTCGATTGCCTGGTCGAACTACTGTTGTTATTACTGTTCATAATATTAGCCCGGAGTATGGAACATGGCGGTGTTTCCGCCCGTGCTTCGGTGAGCACGTTATGTCATCGATCCCGGTTGTCAGAACCACCTATGGCAATCGATATTGGTAAATCAGTGTCCTGAAATATACTGACAACTAGTTCAAAGTTCTAATTCAGTTTGCTCTCAAGGTTAAAGAGTTCCGATGCCCGTCGGTCCGTAGAAAAATCTGACATTCACGTCAAGCTGGTTGAACAACTTACTAGCCGACCCCATTTAATCTTGGGAATAATAAAGGCTCGGAAGATGAAGATGATGCTGTAAGTAACTCATGTTTTAAATGCGACAAAGTAAGTTATGAATTCTATTTTATTCAAGAAGGAATGAGAATCTTTTCTAGCTCTAATAAAATTTCTTGACTTGTGATGTTGACGTCTCTGGAAGTGATTTCGTAAAAAAGGACAGAAGTGGAGGAAAAGAGGAATCCGAGAGTGTGGTGTTTGACTTAACTAATGAAAACAGAAGAGATGATTGTTAAATGTTTAGGTGATCAAATGTCAGATATTGCTGAACTCTTTAATAAAGTTCAAAAAACTAGAGAAGATGTTTAAAAGGTTTGTTTTCTAAAAATTCTAGCTCATTCTTAAAATAAACATTTCAATCCTAGCTTGGGGATAAACTCAGATAAAAACTTTTCACAATATTTCTTCACTATGATCATTTGCATATAACAAAACTAGCTTTTGCATGCGGCTTCGCTCACGCAGACTTTCATCCCCTGATTTACGCCCTTAGCTGTAGAATTTCAAAAAATCCTTTCTTAGTGTTCACTTACGTTAGAATAAAGAACCGACATGCAAAATTTCAAGATTCTAGGTTCAGCGGTTAGGACTGTGTGTTAATCTCTGTGTGTGTCAGTCAGTCAGTCACCTTCCTCTTTCATTATATATATATATATATATATATAGATTTCTTAACAGACCAACGCACTTACATTATTCAAGAAGAGCGTAAAAAACACATTCAAATCGATTCAAAGTTGTTAATTAAATTTAACCAAATTTGGTCACCTATCCTTCAAGCACAGACTATAAATCTAACGTGACATATGAATAGGGTTGGGCTTAGTTTAATAAATTAATCGATCGTGATACAATTATTATAGTAATGATTGGCTCCCGTCTGGGGCTAAATAAGACCGTGGATATCGTAATTGAATCTCGAAAGTTTACGAAAGAGCTGTTATTTTTTCCACTGTTATTAATTATGAGGTAGGTAACGTACCGTGGTAGTTATTTTAGTAATAAATAACGGTTTATATAGTCGATGTGGGCGCACGCGAATTCGTAATTTTATATTTAAGCTTAGAAGTATGGTTTATGCATTAATGTTATCATGTATATTAATGTAATATTCGTTCTTAACTTTTATTTTTGCAGCATGACTGGTTCGACCGGAGTGATACCATGGCCTGCCTTCTTGACTTAATCCTGGAGCGGAATCTGGATTAAAAAGCAAGCAAGCCACGCAAAGCATTTATCTTGAGTTCTAGGTATCTATAGCTAGCGACAGTCACATACCCTCAGGACCAGTCTGCTTGTTTGCTTGAAACCCTGAAAAAAAAATACTATGTACTGGCTGAAAACAAAAAATAATAATTAGAGAAAAAATGTTAACTAACTATAACGATTAAGATGTATTTGTACAAAATGATATCATAACTTGTCTGCATACATCTCGCATGCCGGTACTCAGGCATCAAATGATGATAATAAACGAGGAAACAGTGTAAAATCTATACAAATAAATAAAATTGGAGTGTCTGTTTCTAATATTAAAATAACCGCTTTTTACTAAATGCATATGTATGTATACACGGTACATATACCAAAAATGTAGTAAAAATTTTTTTTGTCTGTCTGTCTGTTTGTCTGTCTGTCTGTCTGTCTGTCTGTCTGTCTGTCTGTTTGTTCCGGGCAATCTTTAGAACGGCTGGACGGATTTTGACGGGACTTTCACTGGCAGGTAGCTTATGATCCGGGTAGTAACTTAGGCTAAGTTTTTTAGACTAACTTTGTCCCGCGGCGTTACTCGCGGTACAACAATAGCCGCGGGTAACACTGCGGGGTTCAGCTAGTATTACATAAATTTATTTCATTTAATAACTATTCGATATTTGACAAATTTAAAAAGAAGTCTAAATACATTTCCTCCTGACTATATACCATTTTCTAGTTTAGTCAAAAAATACTAGGTTCAAAGTTAATACATATTTAGATGTATCAACAAACCGTCACCTTAAAGCCTTTGCTCAATTTTATATCTCAATTAGTCATAACCCTTAAATTTAGAAGCTAAATAAACACCAAGTAGGTAAACTAATGAGGCGTTGGCTTAAAACACTGCTATATCTTTTATCTATACGTTCTATAAAACACTGTCAATACACTTTGACATAAAGACTTAGCTATTGCTGTATTACTATTACAGCTTAAGGCCTATAATAGCAATTTAGATAATTCCTCTTACTAGAACTTGTTACTCACGTCAGGAACTATATCATAATGTCGCTTCTCGCCAGCAACTCATCGTTTTTTATCTAAATCTAAAATTGCTTTTACGGTACTATACTGTTTCGATGCTTCTTCAATTCCCTCTTAGCAATATTTTAATATGGCTATATTGTTTATGGTTAGAGCTTCAGGCTTTATAGGTACTGAGTGGGGATAAATTGCTAAAACTGTAAGTCGCTTCATTTGGCAGCAATTTATAAAACTTGACATTGTAAAGTTAGACTTTGGACCTGTCACACTTAAGCAATATGTTTAGCAATTTTTAGATTGAATATTAATTATGTACTTCTTCTTAGGTCCAGCGCCAACTGAAGGAGTAACGACGAAGATATTAATTTGGCAGCACGCAGCTCTCTACTGAGCCAAGTTTTGTGGCTTCAAATCCCACATGGGACAGCAATTTTTTGTGATCAACAAATTGTTGTGTTGTACCTGTTCTGGCCTGGCTGTTTTTAATGTCCGTTTTATGTATGTCTATAAAGACTCCGCGAGACAGGATGTATGTATTTACCTAATGCGGAAACTATTTGATGCACGAAATAAAAGCAAGGCGACGACGAGCGATGGTCGGTTTTATTTAGTTGTATTAATTACAGTTGTATTCTGTATAACTTTAGGTTGACATTTTGTAACTGAATAAGTTTTCTCGCCGTCACTCCATCAGTAGGCGCTATATCTATCCCACTTCATAGTACCCCTCCTATTTTTAAATGTATGATTAATAATTTGTTAATGAATGTAAAATAAAAATTTTACCTCTCTCGCTACCTATAGAGATATATTTTTCCCGCTTTGTAGAGTGATAATAAAAACTTAGCCTTCCTAGATAAATAGACATCTAAAACTAAAATCATTTTTAAAGTTGATCTAGTAACTAATGAGATTAGAACACTTACCTAATGAAATAAACAAACTCTTCAGCTTTATTATATTTTGTAACTACATATACATTTTCTTTATAATTTCTTGGATAGAGGAATACAAACAAGAAATATAATCTTAAGTTAAACTTAAGTTCACCTTAAATAACCTCAAAAGAAAGTTAATTGGTATAAAAATATAATGCCTTAAATATTTATGACTTTCATATTGGCATAGATCAAAATGATTATAAATCGATCGTTGTGTATGAACTGAACATAGATTCCCAATAAAGTAGACTTCGGTAATCTCATAGCGATGGATCTGATCGAACGCCAATAAAACGGTCAATCAATCAATCTGCTGTCTGCGCATGCGATCATTTGTGGCGCGTATTTTGTGTTTTCGTGAGAGCCACTAATACTGCGTTTGTATTTTCTGTAGCCAATACTAGTAAGTAAGCTGACTTTAAGAGTAACATAGATGTTGAGACTAACGATAAATTACCTAAAGTAGAGTTATAGTAACAACTAGCTGAGGCCCGAGGTGTTACCCGCGGCTATTGATGTATTTTTGCAACCACAGGTGAAGCTGGTCTAAAAAAAACTTCAAGTTGCTCCTTATTACATGAGCTAACATATAACATCTGCCAGCGAAGTCCCGTAAAAATCGATCCAGCTCTTCCAGAGATTAGCCGGAACAAACAAACAGACAGACAGACCGACAGATAGACAGTCAAAAATTGTAAAAAAAAATATTTTGGTATAAGTACCGTGTATACCTACATATGCACTTCGTAAAAAGCCGTTATTGTAATATTACAAACAGATACTCCAATTTCATTTATTTCGAAATATGTATGTAAATAAAGAACGTGTAGAATAGATATAATAAGATTAATTTTCAAAAAGTATGTATGTATGTATCACTCCGGCCCACCGCCTGTTGCTTTAAAAGGCGCAGGTTCGGCCTCACATCCTAATCTTAGAACGGGGGCACCACAATACCAGCTCCTCCCTCTGGACCGAATTCAACGGAGAACGACTCGAACCGTCGATTGTCAAGAACTTTCAATTCGGTTAGGTTCTCTTGTGTTGCGTAGAGATGTGGCTTCGCTGTGCATCTTATACCGCATTTACTATATATATACTCCGAGGAATTGCTCGGACTGATCCCTGCCGCCTCTTTCCACCATCGCCCTATGCGAGAAAAGTTTCATCCCTATCATCTAGATGGTTGGCAGTTCACAACTGTGCGCTTTTTTAATAACTTTCTGCCTCTGACTTTCAAACCTTCAAGAAAAGAGCTGGCAACGCACTTGTGACGCCTCTGTTGTTGCGGGTGTCCATAGGTGGCAGTAATCGCTTACTATTAGGCAACGCGTCAGCTCGTTTGCCCGCTATTTAATAAAAAAAAATGATTCTTTAAAATGTATGTGACTATGATTCTTTGAGTGTATGAGACTGCTGTGCTTGAGGTCTCAAGTTCTAATCCTAGGTTCAAATGCTTGTATGATCTACAAATGTTTGCTTCGGAGTATGGGTGTTTTCGATGTATAATACATAGATATGTATTTATAAAACTTGTGTGCTTAGTTTGAAAATAGTTGGCATTGTGTGTTAGATGTCTGTAACATTCATTTTTTATTATATATATTATATATATTTTTTATATAATATTCACTAAATAGCTATAAAACAGATTTAGTCATTTTATACTGTATAATTTTATTAAATATACTGTTTTCTAGGAGTGTGCTTCGGGTTTTATTTAATCATTTTCGTGGACTTTATGGCCACACTAATACGTACACTACCACGTACTCAAAGTAATTACTATTCTAGTTACCATAAAAAGTTTACATGCACCCATCCGGTATCTACGTTTTATAATAAAAATCTCGGCCTATCTAATGAAATCGATACTAACGCAATATGCAGCAAATAACTAGTTCGGCTTGTGAGGAATCACTATAATCACGCACGGGACTCGCTCCGGCTACCGTATGTGATACGTCGAAATTCAAGTTTACTAGACGGTAAATTATATGGTACTGCCACTACATACATATCTTAGATTAATTTTATTAGCTGGTGTGAGGTGATCAAATTTAGAACGATGTTTTGAATTTCACCGGTAAAAAACATTAAGTATTTACTAGACGTATTTTATAGTAGAATAGTTACTACCTTATTATATCACAAAAGTTATTTACGACTTTAGACTTTAGTGTTTTCAACACAATGCTTCTATTGCAAGCCAAGCTTGAGTGTCAGGATCAATAATACAGTCAATTTAAATTTGATAGAATAAACGTAACATAGTTATATTTTAGTGCAGCATATTAGTTATTTACAATGTTGATCCAAAAAAAATAAGGGATGTAGGTAATAATAATAATAATAATAATAACAGGTTATCACAGACAGGACTATTGTTGCCAATAAACCTGATATTGTGGTGATAGATCGATCAGAGCGCCGCGCAATGATTGTCGACATCGCCGTTCCTCATGACGAGAATCTCGTGAAAGTTGAAAAAGAAAAACAAATAAAATATTTGGACTTATCTCACGAGATTGTCGAGATGTGGGATGTAGATTCGGTGATCATTGTTCCGATAGTTGTATCTGTTCACGGATTGATAGCCAAGAGCCTCGATCAACACCTTAAGAGGCTCACGTTGGACGGTTGGATCAAGGGTCTGATACAGAAGGCAGTCCTCCTAGACACGGCACGTATAGTGAGGAGGTTCCTGTCTCTGGAGCCCTAACCACCGGTTTCTTGGTCCCTGTAACCGAAGTCGGTGGTTTACTATTTTTTATATTTTTAAATGTATTTTTTTTTTAATTTGTATATTTAAAAATGTAATCAATATGTTATATATGTAAAATAAAGAGAATAATAATAATAACGTTTATTAGTCTCAGAAAGTAATTAACAAACAATGTTCTTAAGCTAAAATGTATGCACTGAGCTTTACAACAGGGTACTAGCACTGGATTCCCAAACTAGGCTTGAGCCTGTATTTTGGGAGTCAGTTCACAAATTGGGGCCTATAGTCTACCGCAGTCAGTACAGTGAAAGTGTTTTGATAGTTTCAGTGGCGCAGCTTATAACAGTAATTAATAACAAACAAGTAGTATTTGAATGAAATGAAGTCAAAGGAAAACGTGTAAGTGTGTTTGTGTGTGTGTGTGCGTGTGTGCGTGTGTGTGCGCGCGTGTGTGCGCGCGCGTTTGTGTGTGTGTGTGTGTGTGTGCGTGCGTGTGTCTGTGTGTGTGTGTGTGTGTGTGTGTGTGTGTGTGTGTGTGTGCGTGTGTGATAAATGCGTATGATTATTCTAGAAATTTGAGTAATGTTTCGGTATTTTCATAATCTATTTGAAGAAGCCAACTAGTTGCTATGTTTTTGACCTCATAGCTATTGAGTCCAACAATATCCTCTCTTTTGTTTAGAGCATTATAAAGCTTGAGGCTTAGACCCTTAAACTGTCGTTTGGCAAAAGTGGTTATGCAACGAAATCCAAGACAAATCGATTTCCCACTACGTCTTTTTTTGTCTTTGATAGGTATAGTCTGGTGAATCTTCAATATTGCTCTGAGAACAAACAGCTGCCTCACTGTCAAGACTTTATTGTCTGCGTAAAGTTGTGTAGTTTGGTATCTGATAGGTTTTTTGTTCATAACCTTAAGAACGGCTCTTTGTGCTCTCTCCAATCCCAGTAAGTGTTTTTTAGCAGTCCCTCCCCAAACCGGAATGCAGTACTGAATGATGGATTGACATAGGGCAAGAAAGATCATTCTTAATTTTTCTGGGGTGGTTGCATCACGAAGAATTTTGAAGAGGTGAATTAACTTTCTGATTCTAGTTTTTAAGACATTAACGTGAACATCCCACCTAAGTCTATTATCTATATGTATGCCAAGGTATTTAGTATTTACGGCTTGAGTTAGTTCTTGACATGTACAGTTATTACCTGATAGGCAAGTGTGAGCCTTTATAACGAAATCATTAGGCGGAGGATTGATATTAGAAATTGAGAAAGGGACATAAAGTGTTTTATCCAGGTTTATCGTTAGTAAATTGCCAGAGAGCCATCTCGTTATTTGTTTTAGAGCGGATTCTGCTTGCTCCCCAACCAGCGGCCAGTTAGGCCCCTCCACAACAATCGCAGTGTCATCAGCATAGGTGAATATGTTAGTATGTGGAAAAAGGTAGATCAAAGGCAGGCAGGTCAAGAACTCCTTTCTAAGCTTATCCTTAGAAAGTTCTTGATTTGGATTTTGGTGAAACCACGCAGGTCGGACGAGATTGTATTGTCGTGTCAAGTCGTGTCTCTTTGTAGGGCTGTTATTCTGCGTATTTTCCTCCCTTCATCGATGATAATCTCTCACCAAACGGGTTACCATATATAAATTAAGTTGAGATTTACACAATTTTGATATGCATATCTATTGGTTCACGTTTTAGTTAATATAGAAACAGTTTTCAAGAAAACTACTCTTGTCTGAACTAGTACTATTTGAATATATTTTTTTCTAGTGCTTTTTGACCACATTATTCCTCTTCTAACATAAGCAATACTGATAAAGTATTGGTGCAACAATCTTGAATGAATGAATTCTAAAGGTTTTAATTTCTCTTAAAGTCATTTTCGTCATTAACAAATGATTAAAAGTAAATAAAACGAACAGTCTAGAACTAATATATGTTTATTTTTATTTCAGGACATTAATTTGCCTTAATTTTTCATTAAGACTGACCATTGAAATCATTTTTAATATATTTGAGACATAATTTTACAGCTGTTGAATTATAAAACGAAACCAGTTAATAAGTTTCATTCAATCTGCATTAACAAATTTACAGATGCAGCCAGACACATAAACTCAAATCCATAATATTAATATAAATGGTGTATTCCGTAAATAAGAAATAAAAGCGAAATTATGGTTTTGATAACTATATTAGTATTCAAATGCAATCGCTCTATAAAATTTTAATTATACATTCGCGATAATCTCATTCCTAATCGGTTGGGATCTAATGGCATTATTAGCAAACAGATGGCATGAAATCTTGTTTATCTGGAGAAGATCAAACTCGATGTCATTATTATCTTGGCTTTATTTCTCCCGTGAGATCTGCTTAAACACAATAGAGAAAAAGTAATCAGTTAATCGTTTTCTTGTCTCGAGATTCGAGATGTTTTTCCTATGCTGTGCTCATGTATGATTTTATTGTAAAGCTGTTTGTGGTGTTGAATGGACAATATATTTAAGGAACATTTAATAATGTTCCTTAAATATATATTCACTTTAATAAGTGAAATTAAAGTTTAGTGAAATATGTACGTATATTAAGTTATAACAAAGAAAAAAAGAGCCGAATCCTATCCAAAAATCGGTAGAAAAATTAATAAATAACATTTAAAAATAAGACACGCCTCTACACGTCGAAACCTGTTTTAAGAAAAGGCCTGCATCCAGTTTTTCACTAATAAAGCCTATTAATGTAATGTGATTTAAAAGCATAGCATCAAGACATATTTCTCCTAGAACCACAAGTATTTATCTAATTATACACACTTATAAAAAATATATAAATAAAGTTCCCCAAAGTAAGAGTATGTTTGGTTTGAATAAATAATACAATTTTCAGTGTTACTTAAACTTCGAATACCCTTTGAAACTTTCAGTCGACGTAAAATAACCCTAAAAATACAATATTTCAAAGATCAAAATAACGTAACTTCTACAAAGTTACTGCACTTGTATTCTGAGGCTAGTGTGTTTACTTAGGAATGTTGAGTATGAAACAATGTTGCACACTGGAGACATAAGGGGTGACATTCTAACATTATATTATAAAATTTACATAATAATCCTCTCAAGTACTATTTATACTTGCGTTTGTATTTTCTAGATTATCAAGTTATTGCCAGGAACTTAATTTTTTTTGGACACACAAAATCATCTAGTCCAAGCTAAGCAGATCTTGTTTTATGGGTACTAGACAACTGATATAAATACATTTACTTTATTTTTGTAAAGACATATATATTATATATAGAAAACACAGAAACTCCGAAATAATTTTTTGCGCGACCCGGGACCTCAAGCACAGGAGTCGCATGCGCATACGCTACCACTGTGCCACTCCGAGGCAGATAAATGTTACTATACTATACTGTGTAAGTAGTAATGCCAGTAATGAATAATAAAGGCTAGGAAGAGGAAGTGTAAATAAAAAAACGTATGGTGACGGATTACAAATAGAAAGTTTCCGTCCCCTATTCCTCACATGGGTGTCGTAAGAGCCGTAATTGCCGTAAGGCAACATACGACGTAGACACAGTATCATAAGTGCAAAAAGAAGAAATACTTGAAATGAACCCTTCTGGCCAGCTTGGTAGAGTAGGCCAAACCCTTCATTCGAAGAAGTAGCTTATGTCCCGTAAAGGACTAATAAAAAATGGCAGTCATAAGGACTGTCGATAGAAGAGAAAACTTATAACTGAAGAAGATAAGAACTCATTAGATTTTCCACTACCAAATAGTGCTCAACGCGGCCAAAGAAGTTTTGTAACGTCGGCATGTCGGTGACGCGGTGATGCGAACTCATAAGATCATCTCCTATCAAAAAGTGCTCAAAGGGTACGGATTATTGTGAGACTGAAACGATAGTGAGTAAAATGAAGATATTTAATGCGTCTCTGTTTTTAGGCACACCCTTTAAAGATGTAGGCGCAAGTGTATATATATATATACATATTATATATATAGCTATAATGAGCCAATTTATCTGGTCTCTGGGACTTTTGAAAAGCCGTAAAATACCACCACACGTTTGTCTTAATTGTTATCTTTATATATTTAATTCTTCTGTGAGTGTGTATGTCACTGAACTACTCTCAAACGACTGGACCGATTTTGATGAAAATTTTTGTGTGTGTTCAAGGGGATCTGGGAATGGTTTAGATTCACAATTTTGTCCGCTGGACAATGTTTTTTTAATTAACTTTTAATTTATTAGTAGTTATTGCAAAACGACGTTTGCCGGGACAGCTAGTTTACATATAAATTTACATGTAAGTTAGCAAATAACAATGTTGGGAGTCTCCTTTTAAGCTAAGTTTGCTTGTGCCAGGAGCCCCCAGATTTTATATAGGATCCTTTATATAAGCGTCATTCAGATTTAAAAAATAATTACATATTTCTTTTAAACACTTACATAAAATTTTCCAATATAACGTCACTAAATTAATACTTACTTTGTAATGATAACCTCAAATAACATTAACAAGTAGCCAAAATTTCAATTGGTCCATTGACGAATTGAATAAAAATAAGCCGTGCGTACAAAGTGGAAGTGATCTTTAAATTAGATGGTTACACAGGAAATGACTTCTTAGGCCGTCAGTGAAGCGGTGATTAGCGAACGCCCGATCACCAATCAGCTATCACATCTAGTGTACGTTGATCACTGACGGCTGAGTGTAAGTAAAAAGTCAGGTCAAAGATTAAGCTACATAAATAAAAACAGATGTGCTTTTGTTTTCAATAAATCATTTTTATTAGTTGAAAAGAAAAGTATGAGAGACATCGATAGGACTTAATCTTCAAGAAAAGAGCGTACATCTTCTTAAGAGATCGGTAACACACTTGTGAGGCCTCTGGTGCTGCGGGTGTCCGTGGACGGTGGTAATCGCTTTCCATCAGGCGATACGTCTGCTCCTTTGCTCCCTATCTCATACAAAATCATAAGAAATTGTAATACCTGTATATTTAATTATCTATTCTGTAACTTAAAATTAATACTAATCTTGGGTACTTCAAGTAAAATAAACTGCTAAAAAAAAACAATTAAATAAGTTCTTAAACAGCGAAATGTTTTCCTGATTTTATCTAAAGTTTCTAGTTATATTTGTTAAAAGCTTCTAACATTTTTTTTTTCACTTTCAAAAGACTGTCTGATCTACTCACTGTCTACTCTTAGTAAAACCAGTAAGCTCGCTTGCGGTGTTTAAGTATGGCACGATAATTGAAGATATGCTCGTATCATACGTGCTAAGCAACATCCGAAGACCTGACGCCTGATTACTTTGTACCCAACTGGGTGAGGTTAACACGTAGCCATGAAAAAAGCGGTTAAAAAATAAACTTTATACACGATTATTCGAATATGAAATATTAGCTTTTGCTCGGCTCTGTCCTGTGTAAAGCATAATGCGTTAAAATGTAATGTAATCATGTATGTATGTGTTATTCTGATGTATGAGCTATATTACTGTAGTTTTATAAAAATCCATTTATTACTTTTTGCTTGAAAGAATCACAAAGTTTCACATTTATAATATTAGTAATTTTATTTGAGAAATTTGCCGTAATTCAATTTCTGTAAGGTTTCGTAGTAGATTAAGAGACAAACAACTTTACATCCGTATAGACAACTTACCTATTACACATTAAAGTCGTTTTTTAATTAAGAAGACTTTTGAATGAGATGATTTATGTAACATATAATTATAAAAATAAGACGAAAGGAAAATGTTTTCAATCTACCTGTTACTTTACTGTATTATTTTTTTTTTAATGAGTCAAGATTTTTTTTTCTTTCTAAGGTGTGACAAATTTGACAGAGTTTATGTACCCATGGATTTTCTATTTTAATGACTGCCGAACGCATCTGGATTATAGAAAAGAGATAATTTATAGTTTATAAAACAGTACTGGGCAAGAAAAAATGTGGACTAAATTAGATTTTCTTTGCAAACTCCATTAGATATGTACTGGGAAATCATTGCACTATCGCCATTAGTACCATAATAGTACTTTATATTTCACCCGGCAGTAGCTTGAACAGCTTATTTCGGAGCCATGAACGGTTTATATTTAAATGTTATAGCAAGTAGGTAATTGCTCGGTACTGAGATAATTTTAATGCATAAACAATTTATAAGTAGCTAACTTCT
This sequence comes from Spilosoma lubricipeda, assembly GCA_905220595.1. Lineage (NCBI taxonomy): Eukaryota > Metazoa > Arthropoda > Insecta > Lepidoptera > Erebidae > Spilosoma > Spilosoma lubricipeda. The sequence goes on along the minus strand of HG992281.1, from coordinate 17,887,395 downwards.
GAGAGCAGAATCATTAATATTTAACGAGTATTAAAACTAAAGTGAGTTCCAAACGTCACCTGATGTTATGTGAATACCGCCATCAATGGGCACTTGCAATCATAGAGCACGACAAGCCGCTGGACCGAAGGGGAGTAGCCACAATGAGGGGAAGTCTTCACATATACATATTACAGACTCACATACAAAAACAATAGCCTGTCACTGCGAACTCACACATAATAATTAAAATAAAACATTCAAAATTTAACACACACATAAATATATTTCAGGTGCATTTTGGCTTACACTTTGACAAAGGGGAAGACCTACACAGGGCTACTCTATAACAGGGTCAAAATACAAGGTGCCGGATTAATGGAAACGTTTCTTCAATAACTCGAAAGTAAAAATATACATACTGCCTTTTGAGCTCTCTCAAGAAGAAACAACAATATCGATAAACAAGATCAAAATACAGGGTTTCAGATTAAAGACACAGTATGGTACTATTCCCGCTCACACGCCCACCACTGTAAGTTCTGTACACCAGGATCAGCAGTGACCAACGAACACACTGAGTTATGACATTCGGGAAGTCCCAGGAATATTTAAACTTTAACTGAAACCAAAGACACAGCATATTCAAAAATCCAAAAAAAACGAATATCGTAGTTACATGATTTAGTTAGACTCACAATTACGTTATGTTTAATCTATATTCACCACATTTGGCTCATCCCTCTATTATATGATTGTGTATTGTAGTCAGATCGAGTACCACAATTCAGGTATTTGTAGGATACCTGTAAGTCTCATTTGTTATCTTTGTAGGCTAAATAATGTTACATCAGTACAAACATAGAATATAATTGTTTTTTCGAGTTCAATAAGGAACTTAGAATCAGAAATAGAAATTCTTGTTACCTGCTAAACTTACTTTGTCCAATATTATACCAAATAAAATTATTATTTGAAACTAGGACCTTACAATATTGATTACTTATATAAATTATATCATATGTTAAACGGTTGCTGTTAATTTTACTGTAACAATACTGAAATATGTATAAAATCAACAATTGCATACAATAAGTCACAATTGACGGAAATTATGTTTGTGCAGTAACATCCCTTTTTGAATTAATAAGACTGCACGCACAGATGGCGTAGTGGTTTCAAGCGATCGCCAGCGTGCCACATGGTTGTGGGTTAAACCCCATAAGGGACAATACTTTGTGCGATCCACAAATTGTTGTTCTGAGTCTGGCTGTTTTTTATTTCTATTTCATGTATTTTTGCAAAGTCCTCCATGACACAGGATATATTTCTAATGCGGAATATTTCAAATATATTTATAAGGAATGAAATGTTTATCACATTTCCCGTTAATTACAATACACATTTAAAAAAATATGTATTTTTTCTGTGTAAAGAAGCTGTAAGCATATCTGAACCAACTTAGCCCTTATTCAAATAGCATAGATATTATAAAAATTATCATGAAAGTATAATTAGAGCATAGTTCTTTAGTCAAAATTTAGAATTTTGCTGTATTTTGCATTGAAATTTACAGTCATTTGGTATTATGGGTTTCTCTATAATCTATCTATGACATACTAAGTGATGACGATAAGGTGTAATTAATGCGGAACTGACCGGTACAAGTGTTTAACTTTTTCCTTAAACAAGAAAGAATGTGAAATAACGAACACATCGAATGAAATTAACAATATCATCCGCAAGAATTGTGAGGTAATCAGAAGAACAAGGTTCGTTTTTAATGTCTCGTTCCTGGTACAATCATAATGTACGTGGGTTGACCAAGGTTTTTGCTTACATATGGACAAACAAATATACCGTGTTTAAACAAAATTATACTGTTCTCTTAATAAAATGTCAAAGTTGTTATTGTGGCCATTAATCCCTTACAAAATTAGCTCTATCCTCCTAGGCTCCTCATTAACAAATCCGTTATTAACAAAATTGCGTCCACTGCATTTACTGTATCTTATCATAGCCTAAAAAACATCACACCATATTGCGGCAACCGTACTTTTGCAAGTACGACGCCTAGGGATTTGCGTACTCAGGGGATTGGTGTACCTGAATTTTAGGAAATAACACGACTAAACGTATCTATACGCTTTTACTATAATATCAGAATTTTACAATATAATAATACAGATAATTATAATTCACTGCTAGAAGGTCTTGTCTCCACGACTCCTGCAGCGAATCTCTTCTTCAGCCTTTCAAATTCCAGTTTTCGAATTATATAAATCAAATTTAAGAATAATTGTTTCAAACAGGAGATTCATCTGCCAGTTGTATATTTTTAACAGGAGGTTGTATGTCTCCTCACCATAAAGGCCTCGGTCGCCACAATATCATCCACAATAGCCTTGAAAAACTACTTGATATAAGAAGCTTTCAATATACGCTGTTAAGTATTAGGTATATCTTTTTGCATTATAAAACGTTACCAAAATACACTTAGGCTTATTCAATTTCTTTAGTTGAGAGTATATTCTTAGTCAAAGTCATGATACAGCGTATCAGACACTGTTAATAAAAAGAGGATAACCTTCACAGATCACTGCTAGTACCATCAAACCACACTTCTTTGTAGGCTATCATACCAAGTCTGTCATAGAAAAACCCTTTCGATTCAACGTAGAAATACCAAAAATACCTGTGTCGTTGTACCGAAAGCAATAGTTTTTATTAATCCAACTAGCTCTTGCTCGCAGCACCTGCGTATATGTCGATTATCGCGGCAAATAGTAGTTTATGTGTTATTCTGCTGTATAAGTTATATTACTTTAAAATTTCATCTAAATCCATTCAGTAGTTTACGCGTGAAGAAGTAACAAACATACACACTCACGAACTCTCTCTCTCTTTTTGCTGTTTTCTGTGAAAATTCATATATTATGGTCACTCGAGCTTCTCTTGAACTTAAATCATAAAAACAGTTTGTATAATTTCTTTATCATTGAATATTGACAACATTTTATTAGTATTGTAGTAGCGACATTCTTCACTGGTATCACAGTACTTTTACATGTACGACAAATGTTGGAGTTTATGAAAGCTCTGCTGTGTCGATTATAAAGTATATTCTCTTGATATAATCATTCCCCAATCCAACCCCAATTACTATTCATAAATCAAAGTATATGAAGTTGTACAATGATGGTTACCCTAGCAGTAATAACTGGCAGTCGGGACGTGCGCTAATGACCCGCCCCGGGCACGCTCGCTATCAGTAGCCATCTGTATGGCGCTTTAAGGGACGTCCCATTATGTGGTATGTATCTTAAGGTTTTGATGAATCTACTATAGATGAAAAACGGTAGCTAAGAACGAACTGTGTCTTCAGATGAACGACTAGTTGTGATATGGACAGGGGTCAACTTTGGAATGACTCTTTCAAAGGAGAATTTAGATTAAGCTGTCTCTAAATAGATAGTGCATTCGTGAAAGTTAATGATATGTAAGAAACGAAACAGGTTATATAAGAAAACGATTGTAACTTAATGAGGAAGGTGTTTGAATTGCGATTAAAAGTGGCCTATTTAAATTGCAACCCGTTCAATATAAGATGCTAAAGCAAGTAATTTAATTGGGATTAGCAAGTCAATAGCAGTAGTTATAAATAGTACATCTATGAAGCAAACGATCATTGGAATGAATGATTTACATATTATCACATATATTATTATTATTATATTGCGAAAAGTACTTAATAAAACGTAATAAATATAGTTACCTACTCACAATACATTTTCATTTCGAAATTACGGTTTTTTAACATGTGAATACCGTTGTGGTTACATCTTCATATAATTTCATTTACTATGTACATTTGTGCTTAAATGCCGCTAAATGAAGTTATTAGAAAAAAATTCTTAATATTTAAAAAACAAAAACGTCTCTAAATTTTAATTAGGACGTTTTCGATTTTTTACTTTTACAACTATGTGTATTTTAATTCTAGGAGTACACATATTAACGCGCGTTTCTGGAATGAAATTATATGCAGTTATTAACGGGCGTTAGCAAAACGCGCGCTGAGCGTTCATCATCTGAAAATGACATTACCGTGCACGCAAGATGATTCCGAAAATATTTCTTCAAATTCGCGTAACTAACCTAAAAGTTGGAGGATATCCTCAGGCGTTGTGTTTACGTTATATCAAAATATGACAGACGATTTGAAAGCTATGTTAAAGAGTAAAAAACCTATTATTTTATACAGTAGCCCTCGCGTTCGCCCTGAGGAGGTTGAATACTGCAGTACTGTACAGGCGCGCAGATAAATGTTTCAACGAAATCTATTGTTCGATTTAAAAAAAAAAAATGTTCATGAAATAGTAAGGCAAGTAAACAAATTACTGAGGGACCTGATGGTAAATTACTATCAAGTAATGATTTACAACTGCGTTGCAATCCCTTCAGTCTCCCCTCTCTCCAGGATTAGTAGAAACAGAAGGAATTTTTGAATTTCAGAAAAGTCGTTGAAAGTTAACGTAATTTTTTTTTTGTATATAGTTGTTGTGTCACCGCGGCTGGCCAAGAATAAATCCGCGACTGGAATGATGTCATTTCAGGTCGAATAACTCAAGTGTAAAATTCCCCATCGGTTCTGAAATCAGTCGGGCATTTTGGAAATACACACGTAAGTAAAATCGTTTTTCTATTTAACAACTATTTTAGTCTTGAAAAGTCCATTTTTCGAGAAACGTAATGTCACACCGAAAAGTGTAAAAACAGAATAAGAAATCCTCTGGAGACTTAACATAGATAAAATTGCGTGTGATATCAAGACCTTTTAAAGATATAAAAAATAAGTTATTTAAAATGAAAATTTTATCAGGTATAAAAGATTCTTGAAAGTTCCCAGTTATATATTTTTGAAGCAGTACGACATTTTATGCCTTTTCTGATCGCCATTAAATCGTAATATGGCCAGTTAATGTGCGTGCACTTAATTCCGACTTAATTAATTTGTAATTGATGAGTCATTTAATCGTTATAATCTTCATTATAAGTTTAATGCCTTTGCGTATGAGTTTCTTGCACAGAATTGAGTATTACTTTTTGATGAAAGACTTTGTAGATTAGATACGTAAGTAGAATATGTACTGTATTATATTTATTGACTTTTATGGTTTAAGTCCAACACAAAAATAACGCGTCAATTAAGACGAATATTCTTGAAGGGCTTTAGTGGACATACTTAAAATTTATTTTACTCATCTCAATAGCACACTTTCGTGAAAATAAATTAAATCTGAACTGAGCATTTTCAAGTTCAGTTTTAATTAAATTACTTTGTGTTCAATTATACCTGACCACATTCAAATACTATATTATTATGTCAATACACACAAAATCAGTGCTACAAAAAATATTTGTTGAATGCTAAAATTATGTATAAGTTGTAAAATATTATCTGATTAATAAACATTTGATCGTAAAAGCAAGGTGTTACGACCATACATAAGAAAATAATCCTTACCAATAAAATAAATGTAAATAAATAAATATTTCGGACATCTATCACACAACGCCATCTAGTCCCAAACTAAGCAAAGCTTGTGTTATGGGTACACTAGACAACTGATACAAAACATATATACTTTTTTTTGTAATATATGAATATTATGAATGCGAAAGTCACGGCAAAACTACTGAACCGATTTAAATGAATTTTGGTACACAGATAATTTAAAGCATGAGAAAGTACATGAATACTTTTTAATGCAAAACAAGGGTTGGAAGAGGGGGTGCTGATGAAAAGTATTATCAAGTACAGTCATTTATTTTCATCGTCGTTTGTATAAGTATCTACGTATCTAATTTGTTAAATAAATGCTACCCAAAAGTAAAGTCACTATTGCATGCATACGAAGTAGCAGGCACAGCTAGTGGGTAATAAGTACTAAACAAAATAAAAAAGATATCCATTAAATAGTGATTTTTTTTCTGTTTCAGTGTATTAACACTTGTGCATGACACAGTACCGCATTGTACTGTGATTATTACCAGTTTTTGTGTGCTCCTCGGACACGTGGGGCGATGAAATTATGGTAATCACAGTTTGTATCAATGAAAGCCACCGGTTTTTAGGGTTCAAAACCATTTTAGATATATTTTCTTTTCTACAAAAAGGCTTGGAAGCTAAGGAACAGGTTGATATCTACCTGTACAAGCGCTTATGCAGAAGACTTTAAAACAAGGGTTCCTTATCAATCAATATTTAGTCTTATTTCGCGAATCTAACTAAAGTTTAAAATAAAATGTACACATATGCTACATAATATATGTATTTCAGCCATATCTATCTTTAAATGAGTAATTCTTGTATATATATTTGAATCTCAGAAACAGCTTTTACGAATTTCATGACAGTTAGTATGCAAGGAGTAATCGATAAATCGATTGAGATTGATTTTTTTGGTAATTTTTAATTAAGTACCAAAAAAAAACGAGTGAAGTTCGTTCATCCAGGTACTTCTATATATACAGGATGTCCCAGAACTCAATGTCAAGCCTAAACGGGGAGACAGGATTGATTGTAACCATCATGAGAAAAATCAAAAAAAAATCTATCCCATGCAGTTTGAAATTTATGGGCATTTAAAAAAACCTAGAAATTTGGTCAAACTGTAACCATTTTTCGGATATTGTGGTTAATTTTTATTATTTTTGTTCATTTAAACTTTGGAACCGTAACCCTGAATAACATTTCTAGAATGACAGTCAAAAATAATTACATAATTGCCCCAAGTTTCCTAGAATTAAGACTATTTGTTAAACTATGATTTTTTTTTTTAATTTGTCGTCTTTGAAATAGTTTCATACTATAAAAAACGAGTAAAAAAATAAAAACCTCAAGTAACTCGATTTTCGCTTACCCATTTTACTTAGTTAAAATATTTTTTATTTGCAAAAGCTCTTGATAGGTTCTTAATTTTACGGAAAAATTATAAGAGAGACGGACGGACTTTGCCATGAGTGAGCGAGACAAATAGTGATGCCACTTTTACCAAAATCAACACACTCCAATTTTATTTATTTGCATAGATTAAGATGTTTTCGTTTCTATACCCTGACGGAACCCTCAACAATGAATGAAACAGTGGCTGAAGGTAATAACAGCTTTTTTTAAACAATAATCGTCGTCCACATTCATCAACATCTGTTCTATTTGGACCATCAGCATCACGCACGCGTTTCTGTATCACCGCACGTGAAATGTACTAAGCGTATGGTTTCAGTGTACTGACATAGCGATTTAGCAACTCGCATGCTTAAGTTACTAATATCATACTAATATTATTAAAGTGAAACTTTGTAGTGTGTGTTTGAATGTTTATTATTGATTTACACTTAAATGGCTGCACCTATTTTGATATAATTTGTTATGAAGGTAATTATTACCCGGCATTAACACATAGGCTAATTTTAATAGAGAAATTTTATTATTCCCGTGTTACGATAAACTTGTGTATATGCCTCTTAATTACCTGACGATACGACTAGATAACCTAATGGTAACGTCAGGTAATTTAAAGGTATGTGAAAAATAATGTCGATAACCATTAGATTATCGACTCACTATCGAGCTCAGATATTATTATCCATATTAGTAATATAAAGCTTAAGAGTTTGTTTGATTGTTTAGTTGAACGCGCAAATCTCAGAAACACTTAGTTCAACCGCGGACTGTTAAAAGCTGTTTATATGATGATGCGATCTGTGCGATCAGTTTTGCTCAGTTGACAGCAATACATTTGTACTTGGCAAGTTAAGTGGGATTAAAATTATATTTGCCAAAATGTCTATCAATTTAGGGTATATACTATCTTATGGATTCTACCTTTAACACTTCATATATAAATCGCTACCACCAACATCAGTGTCCTAACCCTAACAAAATGACCAATACAAAATCGCGCGCTCGTCACACACTCGTATAATTAAAGAAAGAAATGTGTTCTATTCGTGTTTTAACTCCAAACGAAATGGTTTCGAGAATTATACATTATGCGACACAAAGATGGGAAAAACTCACAGTATTTTATATGATTTTGTTTTATTATAAAAGCCGTTTCGGTAATGACTTGTCTGCGACGTTTAGTAACTGTTTTTAATAAGCCACTTTTAGACTGTTGACTTACTTTTCATATGGTCTAATCGCACCGCTGATCATGAAAAAAAGTTTTTTTTTTTGCATTTTAATCAAATCGTTTATTTGTATTTGCACTTTCATGCTAAAATAAATTTAGTTTATAGTGTAATTCCTAGCTTTGCTACCTGCGAAACATAATTTTCTTTTCTTTATAAAAAAAAAGGAAAGTATCTATCAACTATTAATTTCTTCTCCCCACTCCAGCTGAAGTCAGTTTGACCATGATTTAAAAAAAAATGGTTTTTGGGACAGGTTTAGTTCTTAATTGAATAGAGCAGTTAGTACTTTTTATGTGATATTTGTATATTTGTTTTGCTATAGAAATAAGTTAATATACCTAATTTATTTTATAACTAGTAACAAAAAATTTAACTCAAATATAATACCCAAGAACAGTGAATTGCCACAATAATTGATACAATGATGATGATGAATTAAATCTACGAGTATAGTATGACTTAACAGACAATTCCAAGACCGGTGTCAATGAAAGCAAAAACAGTTTTACGTAACTAATGAATAATAGTATAACAAACCAATATTTCTTCAGGATTCTTTTAGGTATATCACGTCTATTGTATTATTATAAAATTAAATAGTTTATTTGTTTGATCTTGTCTGGTTGAACTCGCTAATCTCAGGAAATATTGATCCGATTGAAATATTTTTTTAAGCGTTAGTTAGCCCAGTTATTAAGAAAGGCAATATTAATCAAAAAAGACACAGAAACGAGAGATTTTTGTTTCCTCTTGAGAGCTTTAATTACCTTTAAAAGTTCTAAAATTGCGTGGGTCAGATAGCTATACATAAATCAAAGGAATGGTAACAAAATTACGGTTCAGTATCTACATATATTTAGACCTCATGATTAAAAGTAAACTCGGTGTACCATCAAGTCGCTAACTATAAAGACAGCATTATCATAGTGGCAATTAAAAATTATTGGTACATAAAACAGGAAAGCTTTTACTTGTTAATAGTTTAAGTCAATGCTACTGTTCCACGTGCATCAATCATTATGGCTTTTATCTCACTATTTTATTCGTAACATTGTTGGGATGGAGAAATGCGTTTCCATTTTGAGATTTCCGATGAAGGTTCCATCCGTCTGTTTAGTGCTGTATAGACAAAAGCTCCTTTCTTAGGAGAGGCTTAACTCTAGCAGTTTACCATTAAATGCTGTTAATGTGATGAGTTTCTGGCCTAGAACGTGTTATATGAATTCAATTGTCACGTCCATGTAATTGGTACATGCCGAAAGAGGATTTTAGTGTTAATCAATTTATAGGTACCTACATGTAGTCTTTGAATTTTATAGTAACTGATTTGGTAGTAGTAATATTTATCTATTGTTATGTGTTAATTTAGGCTGGGGAAGTATCACCTATACTGTGCCTGAATGGTCATGACCTGAGGCCTCCTCAGAATAGGGCGCTTAGAGATGACGGATCTAGTGTTGATAGTAGATAAGTATCAAGTTTACATTGATCAAGTCAAGTCAAGTGTACTCTGCGAAGATGTTGAATAAGAAAATTTTATTTCCGCTGTCTTTTATTCATTTTCACTTTAAGAGATTGGATACGTAAGTGCTAATTATATTGTTGTGTCACTAATTGAAATTGAAATTTCTCTAAAATTTGATTTAGATAACGATTATTTTAGTGTGAAAAATCTAATTTCAGCCAATATTTGACGTTTAGAATGTCAGAGAGCAAATCTTATTTGTGGTTTTTAGTTGATTTTGAATAATTTTAATCCATCAAAAATAACACCATTATTTGCTGTAATTTGATCCGTGTATCAAACTGACGGTCGACAATTGCCGTGTCTCAGTCGATTTAAAGCAGTCTACTGTAGGTAATGTACGAAAAATAAAATCCGCTATTTATTTTAAGCTTCATATATAAAGTGTGGAGTTAACCTGTTCTGCTACTAACACACTAGTATTATAGTTTATTACCATTCATTTATTATGTTCAGTTTGATAGCAAATTAGTTATATCTCATTGAGGTTATACAATAACTGTGTCTGCAAATTTTTAATCACAATTAGATTTTTTAGTTTATTAAATCTTGGTGGCTCACATTAATTTCACTAAGTATTTATCTATCTATGTAATAAAAAACGTGCAATCTATACAAATAAATAAAATTCGAGTGTCTGTTTGTAACATTAAAATAACCGCTTTATACTAAATGCATATGTATGTATACACGGTCCATAAACCAAAAATGTAATTAAAAATTTTTTGTCTGTCTGTCTGACTGTTTGTTCCGGGTAATCTCTGGAACGGCTGGACCGATTTTGACGGGACTTTCACTGGCAGGTAGCTGATGATCCAGGAAGTAACTAGGGCTACTTTCTTTACACTAACTTTGTCCCGCGGCGTTACTCGCGGTACGACAATAACCGCGGGCAACACCGCGGGGTTCAGCTAGTTCTTGTATATAATCTGAATCTCGAAAACGGCTTCAATGGTTTTCATGAAGTTTAGTAAGCAAGGGGTTCCCAGGGCGATAAATTGATCTAGGATTCATTTTTAGAAAATTTACCGAAAGGATACCGAGCATAACTCGATAATCCAGCACATTAAATGGATAATGTACACATGAAACTTCGAAACCTCAAAATCCTTCCAGGTGAGCAATTGTTGATATTTTTCCACTCTTTATTTCTTATGTAATATGAAATAAAAGAATTCTTGTATTTTACTTCCTCTACTAGTAGGTAGGTAATATAAATATAGAAAAAAAATTACAAGTAATCATTTAATTTTAATTTATGAGAATAACTTCAGTTATTTTCAATTTAATTGAAGCATGTTAAACTTTAAATAAGATTCAATTATATTATATCTGTATTTAATTTGTTTTAAATAGGAAATATGTTGATTGATCATTATTTTCTGTTTGTATTATTTATGAAATAAAAAAAGCTTTATTGGTATTATGAGGTGTATAGGACCACAGAAGAGGACTATTATTCTCTTGTTCTGTGTATAGGACTGTATCGCACGTCGCTTTTACAAATGGATGGAAATGGATACAAAGTGCGCCTAGACTCAGAACAATATTTCAATGATCATACAAGGTCTGCCCCATATGAAGATTAAATCCACACTACTCAATGCATATGGTGACCACTTAAACGACTGCGCTATCGGTGTAGTCAACTGTCAAACAATATTTTTTTAAAATGATAAAAAGCATAGGTCCATTTTAAAGATGTAGATGGCGAATGGTTGTGGGTGTGACATTAAAATCTAACCTTTTTTTAAATCAAATTTTGGTTTCAAAGTTTTCCTCTAATTCTTGAAATTTAAAATTTATAACCGTCCCACACACTTTCCATCGTAAACACCTAATTACTTACAATAAATACGTATTAAGTCCAAACTTACTGGCCCCAATATCGCCCACATCACAATAAGGCTGTATTTACTTAGCTAATTGGTTGTAAAGCAGTCAGATTGTTCTAAATGGCGCCGAACGATTTTCTATAGTAAAACTCATAAACCTCCCCGTGTCCCACAGTCGGTTAATGACTTCATGATAAGGCCTTTATGGTCTAATTGGGGATTCAAATGTACGCCGACCATTTTTTGTCTTAATCATTATTAATTTAAACGCCAATTAGTTGAATGGAAGTTTGTTTTTGTATTTGTATCGTAAAGGACACCGTGATTGTATTGCTTTGAAATGAGTTGGGATTGTAGCTTATACAAGTATAAACTTATAAACATTGCTATGAATGGAATTGTGTATAATTGGATGCATTCTTCTGCTTGTAATAGAAACTAATTAGCTGACTTCTGAAAGCAAGAACTTCTAAATTTGACATATTGTATTCTTGTGTATTTACACAGGAAAATGTCGAGTGTGCCGCAGAGGCACGCATTATTTGATTTGACCAATGGGCGTGTACAATTGATAGTTGACCATCAGATGGGACCTTATGTCTCAGATGGCACATTATATTATATTATAGCATGCAACTACTGTAAAGCGAGCTTGATTCTTTGATTCGTATGTTCTATATGTTGCTCCCGTATAACTTGAAGAAAAGATTTCACCATTAGACGAGGAAAATTAAGTAGGAATCTTGTGTGTGGAAGACTACATGCAATGCAATTGTTGCGGCTTGGGAACAATCCTTATTATTTTCCTATCCAAATATCGTTGCCTAACTTCTCACTTCCAACTCCCCCTTGCACATGAAGCGAATTCAATCAGCGCCATCTAGTGCGCAACGAAGAAAAAAAGGGATCTCTAATGGCCGCGTAGCACGATTCACGTTGTCGCTCGTAAAAATATCTAAAATCAATGGAAATAGACTGATCTAAGTTGTGAAAACCGTGTACATTTCGTGTGGAGTGTGATCCCCTGCCTGTGCTGTGTGGGACACTTGTCTGGACCAACCAAACGTGCTGTGATGAACCGGGTTCGTGGATGTGCTTCCGATTGGTGAGTCTTCCCAACCTTTTCCTGTTTCTGAACCAGTTCGTTTGTTCCTGCTTGATATCATTGGATTTAGACAAACGCTAGAAAGGTGCCCTAGGTTACCACCCGCTGTGAACCAACCAGCAGTCGCTCATTCACCAACATACAGCAATTTTATAATAACTTAGGTGCATTAAAGTCGACGTCCTTGATAACTCAGCGTTAGAAATGTTTTAATTTATTTTATAAAATAATAATATTTCTAAATCTGGAGAAAGCACAGAATGATACCATTATTATTTATTAATTTCACAATTCAGGCTTAACATATAATCGTCAAATAAATAAATAAATAAAACGAAAAGACAACAGATAACACACAGATGATGCATACAAGTGCTTTTGCGCATAACTAATTGATAACATACTTACTTCTTAAAAACAAACTCTCCAGGCATTGTGCCAGGACCTGTCAGTTTTTAAATATCCCTTAATTATCATACATAGATCCCAACAAAAGCTGTTGTTAGTTACTAATTCTTGCATCATTATTCCTATAATAATTTATGCACACTTATCTAGATTAATACGAACTTTATCAAATACACATACACATAAATACATAAGCGTTTATATACACTTATCTATAAATTAATTACATGTGTGGGTGAATTCCATTCACACTTCCATCAGTCCTCATTTCACCGACGCAAGTTCTGATAACGGCTGCTCAAGCGGATGATAGCTTCCTGCTCAAATGGTTAAAAATCGTCTGATGGTACGCTTGATAACGATTATTTATTTTTATTTTATTTTTTATTGCTATTGCTGATGATAACTTTTCAATATAAACAGTAGTAATTAGATTAAATTTAAACATTCACAAGAGAAATTCAAAATATGTCTTTTAATTACAGTAGCTACCAACTTACTAATTAATATATTTAATTTTATTAATTGAAAAAAATGGTATTGAAAATGCATTAGTAATTATTTGATAATTAATAAATAAAAAAACCTTTTTACTAATTTCAGATTGATTTATATTATCAATATCACTTATATTTAATGATGAAACGTTGGCAAAAAATTAAAAACTATTTAAATTAATTTGTTTTTATCTGAGACATCCTGCTTAGCTCGCCTCTGACCACCAACGTCTTATATTATTAGCAAATGCGTATTTGTACGATAATATATTGCACACTTAAATAATCTATGAAGCGTACTGATCTATGTTATCCATACTAATATATAAAGCTGAAGAGTTTGTTTGTTTGTTTGAACACGCTAATCTCAGGAACCGCTAGTCCGATTTGAAAAATTCTTTCAGTGTTAGGCTATATATCGTCACGCTAAGACCTACAGGAGCGTGACAGTATATAGCCTTTAGCCTTCCTCGATGAATGGGCTATCTAACACTGAAATATTTTGATAACCAGAACAGCAATTACTGAGATTAGCGTGTTCAAGCAAACAAACAAACGAACTCTTCAGCTTTATATAATAGCTGTACTTTTCCATACTTTGATGAAGGATAATTTAGTAGCATTGATGGGAAATGTGAAATTGAATTTACACGAAAATAGATAAAAAAAATCTTTGTATCGAGTTGCAGGCATTCAGCATTAAAATTTATTGAGCTCATCAGTGTAGAACTTTCGATTTTTTTGGAAGTCACTCAAATCAACTTAAAAGTTTTATACATACGAAATAAGTAACCATTAGCCATGTCGTAAAAACCGACGTGTCCTAACATTAAACCTTTATAATTCTAAAGGTAGGTAAAATTACTACACGTTTCAAAAATACGCGCCGACGGAACAAGAAATTATATTGCTAACTACCAAACAGCATCAATTTGTTTAAAAATACAATTTTTCATAACCTAAAGCATATTGCGTACAAAATATCCACAACAGGGCCCAATTTTCCATTGGACAAGGGTACAGGGGATCGTCAGCGCATTATTACGTCATTACCATAATGCACCCGAATTTGTGTACGTTATGAATAATACGACAATTTATATGGATGAATATGCTAACAGATGATAAAGGACTCGATACACCGAACTTATAGCATCGAAATTATTAAGGAAGATACGGGGATACTAGTACTATACGTACTAGTATCCTCGTGATCGTCAAAAATAAAAGAAATAGAAAATAGGGGGCGGCTTAAATCGCCTAGTTAGATCGTTTGGAGATTTCAGGTACGAACCAGTCATATTCCCACCAACATAACAATACGAATACGCCTTTTGAGTTTCAGTTTAGAATATCACATGGCAATACTCTAATGTATTACTCCACAAACGTGTTAGTAAATAATTATTCTGAATATGAAAACCCATACGCAGCAGCAACTATCCCAGCATTGAGCAGTTTGCATGCATTAGCTGCCAGCCACCTTTTTCAAATCGTCGGTCATCCATTTGCCCATAACACCATGAAAAAACAAAATACGAATAAGTAACGAAGTATCAGTGCCAACGAGTATTAACTTCTTCTCCATTCAAAGCCCATGTGCATAGGATCTTGTAATATACTTAATTACACTTTATTCATTCTGAAATATTCTTTTAGTACTTCAGTCACGTCTACATCGTAGGTGTTGGCAATGAAGCAATATATGAACTCTGAATCTTCAATTACATTCACTATGCAGACAGACAATCGTGAATAGATCTCATCGATACTATCTATTCAATAAGCGAGAACGTTATCAACCTTACATGAATGAGAGACGCAGTATATCTGAACAGGTTTCTGGTGAAGGGGCAGGGTCGGAATTAAAGAGTTGGTGGGGTTTTTTTTAACCAAATTCAAAAAAGGTATTGAATTTTTTATATTAAAATATTGTTTGAATAATAATCGAAATAGTAGTTCATTTCTTTTGTGTAATAAATATTCAAGGCGTGTGACAAAGGAAAATAATCACAAATGTGTATAATTTTCATATTTATATATTCTTCGTTTCTAATTGTAAAGGTATTGATAACAATACATATGATATAAAATTATAGAACTGTTGGAATGGACCATATCAATATACACACTAGAAATTTTATACACCGATAGAAACAAATTTAGCACACGTATCTTATAGGATTCAATACAATCCCAAAATACGTTTATAATTAAATAATCGTGGGTTCCCGTAAAGCACCATTTCCAATTCCGTCCCCGTACAGGATATTACCGACGGTAATTATTGGGAGGGATTCATTATGACGTTACGTGACAGCCACTGAGGTTCATTTCATCATCATATGCAATTTACTGGGACCATTAAATTACAAGATAGTCACAACTAAGACCATATGACTCTGATCTCTGATCGGCGGTAATACAGTCGATATTGATAGTCAATTTCATCAATGCTGTCATTATATAGTAGCTTCTGGTTGTCCTATAGTAATGAAATATTTGTTGTGCCAATGATTGGGTACGAGATGGTAATGCCAAGGATAATGCGATCTTAGTAAAAAAATAATTTTTCAAATTGTATAGGATGATACAGACTGATACTTTTTTATTATTGTTGCATCGTGTAATCATAGGGGCCACTAGTCGCACTTTAAAAATATGTTTTTACTACGTATTGTAGTACTTCTTGTTGCCCTCTAACTTTGTGATAATAATCTTCTCCATTTAAGTTATGTATTCATATTACCCTCTTTTCTCTATGATATTTACGATTAATATTTTTTGAATAATTTCAAGTTTGAATCATGTCTGGTTTTGATCAAACGAACCATCTATACTATACTATCATAAAGCTGAAGAGTTTGTTTGTTTAGTTGAATATGCTTATCTCAGAAAATACTAGTCTGATTTAAAAAATATTTCAGTGTCAAAAACCGAGCTATCTAAGCTCGGTTTTTGAGGAACGCTGTAGGCTATATACTGTTACGCTACGACCAATAGGAGTGAAGTATCTATGAAAAATATTACAAAACGGTTGAAAATTATTTCTTTTGAGAGTTTCTATTTCCTGCGATGTCTTTCTTTTAAGGTTGGCTCACTATAACCATTTTTAATCAACCGACTTCAAAACAAGAAAGAGGTTCTCAATTCAATTCAAATTTTTTATGTGTGTTTTCGGATAACTTCGTCGTTTATGAACCGATTTTGATGATACTTTTTTTAATAGAAAGGATATAACACGCGGTGGTATCATGATAAGGACACTAAGATCTGATGATGGATCCAAGAGAAATCGAGTCGAAACTTGAAGTCGGTTTTATTTTTGTTTAAATTTTACTTGTTATGGTAAATAAACTTGTTCACGCTGTTATGAAATCACGGTACGGGCAATAAGAGACGTAGATGGAGTTCTGTGGGTCAACTAGTATAACAGATAATGTAATGAGTAATGATCAGGGTGTCACATGTAGTGTGAAAAATATGCGCTTCACCGAAAGCAAAACTTTAAATAACATATCTCGAAAACATCATTGCTTTATGTAGAAAAAGATAAAAGAAAAGGTTATATTTACCTATTCTTTTATCGTTATGTTATGTCGTTTTCTATTTATTATTCGTAAGTTGTTTAATAAAACAATCAGTTGATAAAAAATATAACTTTTTAGATAATGAGGTTTTAAATTATGAAGTTACTTCCACAATTTAACCATGGGAGAGCCACGCTTCGGCATGAATGGGTCGGCTCGACCGGAGTGATATCACGGCCTCACAAAAAACTAGTGTGAAACAGCGCTTGCGCTGTGTTTCACCGAGTGAGTGAGGATAGCGGAGCCTCATACCCGAAACCCTCCATCATTCCCCTCTCCATCCCCCAAAGGCCGGCAACGCACTTATGACACCTCTGGTATTGCGAATGTCCATGGGCGGCAGTAATCATTTACCATCAGGCAAATACATCTGCCCGTTTGCTCCCTAATCCATAAAAAAACAATTAGTTAAATTTATCTATATACTAATATATAAAGCTGAAGAGTTTGTTTGTTTGAACACGCTAATCTCAGGAACTGCTGGTCCGATTTGAAAAATTCTTTCAGTGTTAGATAGCCCATTTATCGCGGAAGGCTATAGGCTATATCATCACGCTAGGACCAATAGGAGCAGAGCACCAATGAAAAATGTTTCGAAAACGGGGGGAAATTTTCACACTACGGGCAATAGAAGACGCAAACGAGGTTGCGGGGGTCGGCTAGTTAATGTATATTATCAATCTCATGTTATAATCTATATTTGCGTATGCAATGCTTGCAATCATATTTTAAATATTTTATTTTCATCTCAATTTGTATTAACATTTTTGTTCACAGTTTTATAGGGGGTTCGCAACAGTTCTCCAGTCAAATAAAAATATTTGCGTTCGCTTCAATTACGATAACTACACAAGAATGAATATCTATTTCCTATCTCCATATAAAAATCTCGTTTATATTATACTACCTATTATACGCGGCTCGGCCCGCGTTTATGTCGGTTATCGCGGCAAATAGTAGCTTATATTTTATTTGATGTACGAGCCGTATTACTGTAAAGTTTCATCCAAATCCGTTCCGTACTTTTTGCGTGAAGAAGTAACAAACGTACATACTCATAAACTTTCGCTTTTATCTATTACTGTAATGTAAAGTCATTTACTAATAAGATTTCGGAATTTTATGAATTTCAACCGCATACACCTACTACTAACCGAATACTAATACTACCTCCATTAAAACAGTTCAAAAGAAGAATCTTAAGAAAAAGCAATTTTATCCCATCACTGCTTGAATTAAGTAGCTAACGTAAGACATTATATTACTAGTGTCAAAAGCTATTCCACAAAAAGATACGTGTGGAATGAAGTCCAGTTAATGACGCGAATAATTTATTTGCGCCGAAGTCAAATAACCGTCTAACGATGTCAAAACACAGCCAATGCAGTTATGCTGTACTGTAGTCTAGAAGAAAAAAATATAATAAAATACATAGAGGAAGTATCAAATAATGACCAGAGCTCACTAAGCCCGAGGCGAAGTTGTTATAGCTCTTATTAATCGGAAACTGCCTTAATTTTGGTCAATGAATTTGTGAATGCAAATCGTTGAACTCTTCAATCAAAATGGTACTTTTCTTCTTTAGTATAAGGTGTAATATTATTTGATAAACTGTTTTAAGGTACGTTATCCGGTCACAAAGTTTTGCTAGAGGCAGTAATTTATTAATGTTCGTATAGCCATGTTTTAATGGCGCAAATTAGACAAAGGTACGTCCAAATTTCACTACAGAGTTTTTCTTCTTCGATGTAGAAACAATGTTTTAGATGTGCTCTATTGATGAAATATTAAGCAAATTTTTTTGAATTTATTTAATACCAAGGGACCTTAATTATTTAAAATAAAAAAATCATTCTTAATTTTTTAAACGTTGGAATTGTTTTTTTATCGTTACGTCCAATCTCAAAATAATCAGGGTTAGATAACTAAGCTGCTCATTTTCGTCATCTTCTAATTTAATAAATGCTTTAAAATAAGGCACAAAAATGTACAGTTTTGAACAGAATGCCAAAAAAAATCTACGCAAATTTATTAGGGTTGTGTAGAATGAACTGATTTGTTGTAAAAATGTAAACAACGCTTAACATTCCAAAGTAATTATTATAAAAACATAAAATCCATTTAAATTAAAAGAAAATAGAACATATTTTTTTATACGGATAAGTTCGGAGTGCAAACCAGTAAGAGCTGCTCATGTTCCCAGACGTGTAACTTGAACTCCCTATTGCTGAGAGGTCCTACAAAGTCAGATCCCTCTACTACTCTCTATGCCGTCCATGGATACCTGCAACTTAAAATATAATTGTATTGGCATTTTGAATATGCTCTCCCCCTAAAAACAGTGAACCAAGGTAACTTAATTTACTCAGTGAAAAGAATTGCATAACAACGACTTCTTGTCGTACGAGGTAACTGCTGTCAAGTCTGCAAAGCGTGATTTTTATGGTTGAATTAAGTATCATCATTAACAGCCTTTAAGAGTCCACTGCTGATTATAGGCATCTCTTTAGATAAACGGTCTTGGGCTATTCTACCACATTGGTCAGGTGAGTTAGTTTCAGGTTTATTTCAAGTTTTCCTTCTTTTTGCAGAGTTTTTGTCCTGCATTTTTTCTTAGTCGGCTCTTACGCCACCTACGGGATGAATACGGGTGGTGAAACTCCACACATAGTCTTAGGCATTCTACACGTACTACGGTTCTCTATACGCGTACTAAACTTAAATGGTTTATGGTTCATCATACGGACCTCTCAAATACAAAATCAAGTACGGAACACCACAACAAAATACTTTTAAAACAAGATAACCATCTGGCTTAACATTCCTAAATAATTCTTACTGTGGATGGCACGTGCCCATGAATCGGCTTTCATCTCACATAATAACTATTCATTGAAGATAATAAAAAAAATATCATACCTCCAACATTACTTGTTTACAGTAATAGCTGGGAGCTGATTTCGGTATCTATTTATTAGTTTTCTTTTTTTTTTTGGAGTTAACTATTGGTTTGGCCATATGGTCGTACGTAGGCGTAAGATGTCGGACTTTTTATAGAGTATCTTTACTTGTGTAAAGGTAAATTTTATATTACATTATTGTAATATAAAATTTACCTTAAAGTAGTGATGTAAAGCTTAAAAGTCTACTTTTGCATGTTTTGAAATAGTTTTTATAAAGCTTTAACAATAGATTACAAAAAAGACTGTAAAAATGCTTACAAATAAATCAAATTTCAGCTTTAAAAGCATAGATTATCTAAAAAATATATTTAAAACAAGAAGTGTTTGCCATAATGAAATATATTAATTGTTAACGTGGAAGAGGAGATAGAGAGGGAGATCACACTTCCAACCCAGTTTAGTATTCGCAACTAAAATTAGATTATAATAAGATATTAAGAAATTAGACGTATTCTACGTCTTTCGAATATGCCTTAAAAAGCATTTTTTTTATTGTATAGATGGCAAACGAGCAGACGTCTCACCTGACACCGTCACCCATGGACACTCGAAACACCAGAGGCGTCGCAAGTGCGTTACTGATCTTTGGGGGATGGGGAAACGGATGTGGGGAGGGGTTCGGGTATGGGCCTCCGGTATCTTCACTCACTCGGTGAAACACAGCGCAAGCGCTATTTCACACCGGTTTTCTGTGAGGCCGTGGTATCACTCCTGTCGAGCCGACTCATTCATGCCGAAGCATGGCTCTGCCACACACAACTTTTAATTGAGCTCTAAAATCTTAAATAAACCATCTTTGTTTATAAGTCTGACACTTATAATCCTGGAAGTATAAGACTGCCGGTTTCTCTTAGTAAAAGACTAACTAATTTCATCGTCATTATCCCTAAGGTGATATGGTAAACATACTTAAATGTTATTGTTCTATAAACACTGTCTGAATCGTACTCGTACTAACAATTTTCTAATATCTTCTTGGGTGTTTCTTGTGTGGCCTCTTAACGTAAGCAAGACGAAATTATGGTTTGAAAAATAGAGATTTATGAAACATCTATGTTTACGAGAATATATGTCCTTAACTTTGTATGTGTATGATTAGTACATAACACTAATAGCAAAGTATACAAACAGTTAGACGAGACGGAGACCGCTATTAGGTAGCATACAGTGTCTATATTGTCATAGAGTACTGAACGAATAGAGCCCGGGGCACGCTAGTTTAAACTAAAACACTATTGCAAGTAACAATTTGGCCCGCAGTACCGTTGTACCTATAGATCAGCTCAGGTGTTGTCTGCCTGCGGGCTTTCTACTGGTGTAAGACATGAACTGAGAGAGCGCGTTAGACAATTTTAAATATAAATAACTTAAATGAAGGTTATGTAAGTTTTATTAAAATAAAACCTAGATCCTTTAATTTTGGAATATTTTCTAGGAATTCAAGTGACTATCTAAAAAAGAAAACTATTCACATGTACAAGATTTACGATGGTTTACGAGATTGATGTCTTTAGCTATTATTATCATTATTTTTAAAAGTAATTAAAAAAAATACCACCTTATTAAAACGCTGTTAACATTATAATTTATACTTATCACTTGTTTAATCGTCGAATAGAAATACATTGTTCAAAAGTCAAAAGTATTTTTGAACTACTTGCTGTAACAGGGTTCACATTTAAATTTAAAAATATCGAAGAAATGCTTGTTTACTAGTTACAGATAACTTTATACAACAACGTCCATTTAGTGTTTCATTTTACAAGCTTTTTATTACTTACTTGCAATGTATATATGCTCGTGTGTTCGGGTGGAATCTTGCAACTCAATTTCAAAGCAGATACCTTCAACCAATTTTGGTAAAATTTTGCAAACATATATATACGGCGTGACAGTACAATATTATAATGACATCGAGTTGATCTGATTCTGAAGCTAGAAGGTGACTATAGGAACTCTGTAAAGAAACGTCACAACATCATAGCGTTTGGACTCGTTTGATTCGTCTCGAGGCATTCCAGTAAAATTTAATAAAAAAAAAATTAAAATTTAAGTTATTTTATATTTGTTTAAAATAAATTAGTTGAATCATAATGTCAATTCAATTCGATCATAGGGAACGAATGCTCTTTGAGGTTGTGTGTTCGATAACTAAACTTCTTATAACACATTTAGACCATGGGAAATGTTTGCATAGTGTCCCCTGACTAGGTTTACAATTCAGCCAGAAACCAAAGTTCATTGACCATTGAAGTGATATTGAAATATGTAAATATTTTTTTTTACAAAATATCACCCAGCTGACCGGGCTTACGCAGCGGCAGCTTACTATCCAATCAACGGACTACTTCTTTCATATGTATACAAGATATACACCTGTTGTGAGCTTAATTAAACCCAGTTGAAAGAAATTATGATACAAGACAGTGGTAATACAGTTTTTTTTATCGGAAATCGTAACCACATCCGATATGTAAATCAGAACAGGCGGTGTCTTAGCACCAACACAAGCGATATACTTGGACGCTTGTAACTTAGGCATTTCCTCAACCGAATGGCAGGTGAGATCCTACCTTATAGTGACCACCACGCCCGTCCATATGGAAGAATAAATTTGTTGTTCTCGTCTAAAATATTGTCGGTTACGGTTTACCATACCCACACTGTCAACGGATTTATGTGTATGAATGTAAATATATTTGCACTCTTGTGTACAATTATTTACACTTCAAATAATCTTGAGGAGAATTATGATATATATATACGTTTCGTTTTAGCGATTTAGCCGTTTAAGTTTAATAGACGAAAAGATAGACAAACAGAGTTATTTTCGAATTTATTATATTAATATAGATTAATATGGATTTCTCAATGATTCCTTCCCGGATACGCCTAAATACGAAGCAGCTGAAACCTGCAACCTGCATTACGCAATAAAATAAAATTATAAATAGTTGTTTACTTTTTTCTCTCAGATATATAACATTTAATTACTTCTAGAAAGTAGTAAGGTATGTTAATATAACAAAAAGTACAGAGAAACTTATACACAGCTGATAGGATATACTGGAATTACCTTTTATGGTATTCAAGGAATGTGTTAGGGTCACCTATTCTAAGGTACTGCATAAGTCCTATAATTGCTTGGTCAGGAACATGTAGAACAATATATCATTAAACTTAACTGTAGCTACCTGGGTTAATTAGTGTGTGTGTATTTATAATTTTATGAGAGAAATTACTAGTAAAGGTTACTTATCGTACGTAGGTCTAATATCCAAAACTGTCTGATCGTTAAAGTTGCGTGAAAATTTAAGCAGACTTAGACCCGAGATCAAGATGATTTAGAGATTAGCCGGATCAGCAAGACGTTAGAAATTGATTAAAATTTATTAATTAAGAGAAGTAAATTTATGAATAGTATACTTCTTTTTTGTTATACATAGAAAACATACATATATTTAACATAGAAAACACCTAAACTCCGAAACAAATATTTGCAGATCATACAAACATTTGGCCCGATCTGGGAATTGAACCCGAGACCTCATGCTCTCTAGACGCGTATGCTGTCACTGCGCCAACGTGGCAGTCATAGGTACAAGTGGTCGCCTAGAGGTCCAAATTCGATCGTTATCTATCTATTTATTTTTAAATTTTGATTACGTTTCTGTACTTCTCCATATAACTTACTTTAACTGGCCAAATTTAATACTCCTACGTTATTTATGTTTTTTTTATTTTGACTGCCTCGTTGGTCTTGCGGTTGGCGTGTGCGACTGCTCATCAAGAGGTCTCGGATTCTATTCCCGGGTCGGATCAAATGTTTGTATGATCTAAAAATATTTGTTTCGGAGTTTGGGTGTTTTCTATGTATAATATGTATGTATTTACTAAAAAAAGTATATATTTATTTGTATCAGTTATCTAGTACCCATAACACAAGCTCTGCTTAGCTTGGGACTAGATGGCGTTGTATGTTAGATATCCGAAATATTTATTTATTTATGTGTTTATTTTAAAATATATTTTAAAGATAAAATGCTTTTTCTAATCAAGCATAATTGTTTATTTTTATTCACAAATTATAAATTCCATTTCATTTGAGGTTATGTGTTGCGAATTCGAAGTGTCAAAATCGTTCAAATTAATAAATATGAATATAATTAATTAAATATATAAACGGTTGTTACCAAAAATAGATGCCAAAATTACTCTAGAGTTGAAGCGAATAGTTGGATTGCCGGATACCGGTTATCGGATATCCGACAGACCTTGAAGCTGGATTTCCTGCCTCCGTAAATCTACCTAAATACTGTCAAATGCTTAGTCTGGTTATCGTAATTAATGTTTAGATTGCTGCCTTAAGAGAGATAAAGATAAAACATTATAATGAATCCCACGATCAAGAAAATAATGTAATTTTATTTGATATTTATTTTACTTGAAGTGATGAAATATTTATATATTTATATCACTTGTATAGTACCCATTATACGAGCTCTGCTTAGTTTAAGACGGGATACCGCTGTGTGTTAAATGTCCGAAAATATTTATTTGTTGATTTATTACTAAACAAATTAAAAACGTGATAATCATAATAACATAAAACTATCACACGCACTCACATACCAAATACTCACTCATTCACTTCTAATTCTAATTCCCTCATAAGAAAGCCTACCCATTCTGATACAGAAAAAAGTTATAACTATTAATAACTCACCGTTTTTCTAAACTCAATTATTGGGAAGAATAAACTAAATTACTATAAACTATTGAACTTAAAGCTTAAAATATTTATAAAACGCCTATATTTGATTACCAAATATTCAAATAAGTGATTATATAAAAATTAAATTAATTGGTAATTGGCGCGGGTTATCTTTGATCCGACTGTGGTAGAAATTGATAAATTGAATTTGCGTAAAATTATTGTAATTGGTGATTTCAATCAGAACTAGAATTCGTAGATTATAAATGGTTTGAACTACTTTCATTTATTTGTAAAAATATATAACTAGTAGTCCGGGATCACTGGAACAAATTTAAAAAAATATTATTTTCAAGCAAATTTTTCATGAATGGCTTCATTTTTATGAGCATCACCTTTCACTTAACAAAATTTTTCGATTGTGGTAGCTAACAGAGTTAGCAGGGATAAATAACTTTTGAGCTTAAGACCGGGATAACGTACCACGCAATTTGTAGGATAAGGTGGCTGTTAAACTATATAAATATTAAGTAACATCATTACTTACTGAAAAAAGAATTTGTCCTATAAAATGAATGATTGATGGCATGTATCGATAACCAGGTCATCAAAAATTATACTAACTAGCTCATCTTTTCACAGTTGCTTATTTAATATTTATACAATTTGACTGCTAAATTGTTCTACAAATTACGTGGTACGTTATCCCGATCCTACACTCTAAAGTTTTTTGTTCCTGCTACACCAATCGATTTTTTTTGTAAAGTAAATAGTACTACTCCACTAAGGTATCCTCATCAAAATAAAGCCACTCACGAAAAATTTGCTTGATAGTAATAAGTTGTAAAATTTGTTCCGGGGATCCTGGACTATTCTTTAAATGCATTACATTATTTTCTAACCTAAATTTGCGGGTGATATATATATATATATGGTTTCTAATATAGCCTTTTACCGACTATTACTACGAGATAGACATCAGTACATAAATGTGGATTAACACTTATATTTGGTGAATGGTAAGTATTCGCTAGTCCTTCTGAAAAAAGCGTATATTTAAGTTAGGTACTTATTTAGTCTAGCATCATTCCACGAATTCTATATTTTATATATATATATATGTGGTCTTAGTTAGAGACTTAGTTCAAAACATAACTTTTACATTATATATTTTAAGCTTGTAATAACTAGTTCTGTTTTCTGTACCTTGGAGCATTAAACATTTGTTTTATATTATAAACTTTTATATCGACACTAGTTATTTATTACAACAAATTTTATTGAAATCGGTGCAGCTGTTTAGCCGTCAAAGTGTAAGCGTAGACAGACAGAGTTACTTCTGAAT
Organism: Spilosoma lubricipeda; assembly: GCA_905220595.1. Taxonomy (NCBI): domain Eukaryota; kingdom Metazoa; phylum Arthropoda; class Insecta; order Lepidoptera; family Erebidae; genus Spilosoma; species Spilosoma lubricipeda. The sequence continues at coordinate 17,861,232 of HG992281.1, read as the reverse complement.
TTATAATATTAATATAACATTAGTATGCATGTTATGCATTATATTATAATATTAGTAAAGACGACGACGTATTGTTAATCTTTAAAATAATCTTTGATAACCTTTGCATATAACATTTTGTTCGTTAAATTATTTTGTAAAAATGTAACTAGTAACGTATTTGTACCTACATTGTTTTTGTGCTTTATTATTAGATAAATGTTTGTCTCGTGTAAGTAAATTTAAGAAAATCTTACTGAGATATAAAGGAACCTCTTTTGAACTTAAGTTTTAGTTACTGAGGTATGATAAAAGATAAACTTGAATTGTAAAATGTATATGACAATACTACACTAAAAACAATATATTATATAACGTACTCCTGAGGAAAACTGTACGTTAAAAAAAAACAATAAATTTAAAAATATTCAGTTGGAACTTTTACCCATTCCGTAAAGGAAATCAACCGTAAAGATAAACCATTACATTGACGCTAACGTTTTAATACTCTAGTTAATGCAAAGTAATAAATCAATACATCTGGTAAGATAATCGGAGCATACACATTCCGGTTATATGCGTAGGCGCACAACGTAATTAAAGAAAACGTTATAAGAAATCGATCACAGCGACGCTGAGCTTGTTTTCTGTTTACTTTTGGGATATTTTTGTTAGAAGTAAATTAAAAGTAACTCTTACATATGTTTAACAGGGTTTCAATCGTTTGCATTCAGCAAAAAAGTATTTATTTTTTATTTTTTAAAGTGTCATTGGTTTGACGTCAACAGCTTTAAAAGATTTTTATTAATATATTATTATTAACGGGATCGGAATCAAAGTAAAGCCTTTTGCTTAAATACTTAAACTGCCTCATTGGTCTAGTGGTTAGCGTAAGCGACTGCAGATCAAGAGATCTCGGGTTCAATTCCCAGGTCGGATTGTTGTTGGGTTTTTCTTCGACGAAATTTTTAATAGCAGTTCGGAGTTTGGAACATGGCTTTGTTTCCTGCCCATGCCTCGGAGAGTACGTTAAGCCTTCAGACCCGGTTGTCCTGAACATCTATTTCAATCGTTATCGGGAAGTCAGTGCCCTCAAATATACTGACAATTAGTTCAACCTTCAAATTAAGTTCACCCTGAGGGTTGCGGAGGTCTGATGCCAGTCGCTCCGTGAAAACACTGATATTCAGGTAAAACCAGTTGAACTAGTATCCGACCTCAAATCTTGGGAATAATAAAGACTAGGAAGATGATAATTCCGTTCACATTTAACGAAGACAAATTATAAGAAAATCATTATAATTAACAGTTTCATATCTGAAATTCGCACTATCGCACACAATAAAAACGCGATTATCAATTGCAAAATAAACTTTTGCAGCTTGTATGAATTATTAGTTTAGGAAATTGGCGTAATAAGTGCTTCGGTGATTTGAACTTGCGATTCATTCCTTCACTGACGCTATTATTTTATAGTTTAATTATTTGATCGCATATGATTGCACCCAATAACTTTAAACGAGCAATTGTTGTATGTATAAAATCTGAATCTCGAAAACAGCTACAACGGCTTTAATGTAATTTAGTATGCAAGGCTTCGGGGCGGCAAATCGATCTAGATAAAAAAATTACTAAAAAAAATACCAAGTAAAGCTTGGTCATCTAGGTACTTTTCATAAAGTGGATTTACTGTTATGTGTTGTTTACTGTTGTCTATATATTTTAAATCCAGAAGACAGAAACAACAACAAGAACCAAACTTATATAAATAAAAGAAGTTAAGTTAGTAATAACTTAATAAGTTAGTAAACATAAAATTACCACAATATTATTAAAATTTTCTGGTTAAAGTTACACAAATGCGCTATTGTTCATCAGAGTCATAGTATTTTTAATTTTGTACCATTGTTAACATACAGATTATATTAACCAGCAAATGTAAACTATTCACAAGATTTAACAAAAAATAAAAATAAAATATTGTTTATAAAAGTTATATATCCCCAACAATAGGGGCGGCAAATGCTAATCTCACAGGATTCAAATACTTTGGTAATGTCTTCAATTTCAAACAGGAGTAGATGATCAAAAAAAGAGCATAAAACGAATGGTACATACCACTTTCACTTGAAATAAGATCATTTTCGATTACGTTTAAAACATATGTTAAGATCGCACATTCGATCAATATTATCTTTGCGGTCATAAATCTATGTATAAATCAATGAATTGAAATCACTGATTGAGTCTAATTATTAGCTATAAAATGATTTACTACATAGGTACCTTCCGCGTCACTAATTTCTCTAACACCCATTAGGAATGCATAATAAAGAATCTAGATCTAAAAAAGAGTAATCAAGAATAACATCTAAACCGTTTATAAGATATTAATTACAAATAAACAGTAAATCATTCTGGGAAAATAGGCGAAAAGGTGTTGTATACTAATAAAATAATTATCATCTGCCTACTGATTGCTTTGAGTGTATCATTCAGCAGGCGTGGTCAGTTCACACGAAAGTACGATTTATTTTACTTTTGCCGCTACTATTAACCTTCCCTCCAGACCCTTACAAAAATTTTAAACAACCTTTCTTTATACATCGACGTTTCACTAAGGTGTGATTTGAAAGAACTAAAAAGAAAAACAGCAATGAAAATCAACAGCTACTTGATAACAGATTGGATCGTGCATCGTAAGGTTTTATGAGTCGTGTGGAGTTGGTAGCGCTTAAAAATTGTTCTCATATTATTTTTTGCTAAGAAACAATTTCCTGTCGGAATAAAAGAAAAGAATCATAAATAATTCATTTGTACAATATCGATTTCTTAATATAGGTACACCGTACATTTTTGTAATCATGAAGCTGTATTAAGTGGGTATTGAACTTGCCATTGGCGATGTAATTTAGATGATTCCTAGTTCAAGGTGTACTGATGGATAGCAGGGAAGACGGACTCCAAAGAAAACACTCAATTTTACAATAATATAGCTCATATAACTAGAAAAATACATGGTCTACTTTAACCGGTACATTAGACATAAACGCGTGTCGCGTACATACGCTAGTCTTTGAAACTTTTAACATTCTTATGAAGTAGTGTTAATGCAAACTAACTACATATTAAGTTGATAATACAATTGGTTGATACCGAAGTTCACATTACTTTAACTTATCTAAGTATACAGTCATTAAAATAAGGGCATCCGCTTCCGTCGGTGATCTATGATCGGCAGTTAACGAATAAATCCTAAACAAACAGTTGCAGAGAACATACTTCAACAGCTAAAAATAACATTTTAATATTTTATAAATTATAAAAAAATCTACGATTTTTATCACGCGATCAGATACAGGATGTTTCTGTATTTAGGTCTTAAGTAATATTATTGTTGTAATAAGTAGAGATGTGATGTCCTGAAGTAACAAAAACATCAATGAAATAATTACCATCATTTTATATCGTATATTGAATCATGTAATGTAAATGTATGTTGGACATAAATAGGAAAAAATACCTACCTCAAAAATTACAACCACTCCCTCTAGGGCTAAAAAGCTTGTAGCATAAAGTAATGCTTTAAGTTGTTTTTTTTTATGACAGGGAATGCCAGCAACTAGACGGGTTACTAGGTGAAAAGTGACGTCACATGTAAATTAGACAGATTTTCATTATTCAAAACATATTTGGCTAAAAGAATCCTATCTTCTTTCTTGAATACTACATCTCATTTTAAAATATGATTTTGAACAAAACATTAATCATTAATACAAAACACACTTTGAACAGACGTACTGAAAATATCAATAAATTGTGGTCTACGAAATACAATAATTTTTTAACAGTTTCTCAGAAAAAACACCAACCTGTAGACGATACATTAAAGACACCTTATGGTCCATTGAACATGTGTTCCGCACATGTTACGATAATAACCAATACATACATATTCATATCGTGTAATTTTTTCTTTGTAATGTCCTTTGTTAGATTTTTTTATTTCACTCTTTTATACTAGCTGTAGAATGGTAGCATAGTGGTTCAATTAGACCTATTGTGGGCCAAGATAGATTAGTTACGTCGTTTTTGTATTTTGAACTGTATTTATGAATAATGTGTATGATGGTGATGAAGCGAGAAATTATTATTGTTAAGTATGTGTTACAGGTGAATTTTTAAACGACGCAAGCCGAAACGTATCTCTAATACGGTAGATCCGTATTAGAGATACGTTTCGGCTTGCGTTGGTTCGACCGGACTCATGTCATGGGCTCACAAAAATATACTTACATTGTTTTCAATGCATACATTGTTTTAAACGAATGAGTTAGATTACTGGATGCTCAATCGTACCCTCCTGTCTCTACTAACTCTGGTGGACAGTATATTTCAAGTTCAGCAACGCACTAGTAACTAGCTGTAACTCTTGTGTATTTGTTGGTTGTAGATATTGCAGAATAAGTCAATCCCTCCTATCAAATAATTAATTATTGATATATTAGTTTTACTATTGATTTTGTTCTTACGGTCATATATTGAACATGTAAATAATTAATTTCTCTTCTTTCTTACATCTTTATCATTAGTCAGTTACAATAATAACAAAACTAGAAAAATTGGAAATAATTATAACACGACTACGTAGAACGTTTATTAAAATTTAAATAGAAGCTAGTAGCCATAGCTTCTATATTTTGTTTTTAAATTGATTAAAAACTACTGTGTATTTGATTAAATTATTTTAATTAAAATATATTGAGATTGATTATCATTAATAATCAGAATCGAGAATTTGCTAAATCATATTAATAAATGAGTATATATTTGATTGCATAAACGCCCCACTGTGTAGGTATTGGGTTAATGAGATGGATTGAGAGTGCACAATATAAAAAAACGCATTTGATCACAATTAAAAATCAATTATAAATTTCTAAACTAATTAAAATAAAAACCACTTTCATATAAGATTTAGACGCAAAACCGTATGTCATTCGGGCATCATATATTAGTACCCGTATAAAAGCAGATGACGTGTAACCATATACACGTACTGACCCTATATTTCATATTTGGATGAAGTTCTAATATTACAATAAGTACACTTTCACTATCACGCTTCGGTATGAATGGGCCGACTCGATCGGAGTGACACCACGGCCTCACAGAAAACCGGTATGAAATCGCGCTTGTGCTGTGTTTCGCCGAGTGAGTGAGGATACCGGAGGCCTGTACCCCAACCGCTCTCCACGTCCCTATTCCCCAAAGGTCGGCAGCAAACTTGTGACGCCTCTGGTGTCGCAGGTGTCCATGGGTGGCGGTAATCGCTTACTATAAAGTTATACGTCTGCACGGTTGCCCCATAATCCACAAGAAATAAAACATTTTAAGACAGACCTACTTTTGTTTGCAACGTTAGTGTCAATTGCGGGATAAAATCCAGCTACGCTAAAAAGGCTACCAATACGCTTATGCCTGCATTTCTCACATAAAATCTTCCTTTTTCCATAAAAGGCTTGTGCGCTTCTAGATTATTATCTACTCTATTACACGTTACGATTGTTAAACAAACAAAAAATATCGCATTTGCAGTGTTAATATGGTAGGATATATGTACTAACCTGTCTGGCGATCGTGGTATAGACCAAAACCTCCGTTCTGTTAAAAGCCACCGCTCTTGGAATCTACTCATGCTTTCCATCAGGCAGAGCAGAGTCATTTTGGCGCAGCTAATATATATAAAAAAAAAAAGCTTTTAATGATAAGTATTATGATATGATGCATTGTAGTGATAAGTATTAAATAAGTTGAAAAGACGTTTAAACTATTGTTTACTAATATTGGAGTCTTATATAATCACCAATTAAAAAAGTTTTAGTTTTTTCATAGTATAGAGAGACAAACGGTGAAGACGAGCTACCTGATGTTAAGTGACTACCGCTACCCACGGACACCTGCTCCTCAAGAATCATGCCATAGCCGTCCATTGAAATCCAGGTGTAGGATTAGTGTTAAAATCATATTGCCTCGTAAATTCAGAGCATTTTGTTTTCCATGTCAGCGATATAACTTAAATACGATGAACCAGTTTATATACCTAAGAGGTAAGTAGCGGTAAATTAAGCACCCATATTACACCATTATTTTATCTTTTTAGTACCTACGACTAATATAATAGCTGGTAAATATATTGTCCTCACATAGTTAGATTAGAGATTAGATTGAAAGATTAGGAATATATAGAGAGGTAAGTAGACAGAAAAGAGATAGGTATTTTTTATACCGACATCTCGAATTGGTCCAGTCTAGTAACTGAGAATTTTTGCCTATTGAAGTGTTTAACGTAAAAACGCAATTTAGTGCGGACAGTTTTTTATGAATATCTGGACTATAAAATTAGATCCATAAGTACACCCATAACGACTGGAGATTGGTTTTTTCTGGTGAACGCGCGCACCCGGGGCGCAATGCGCGTCGTCACGGAGCCTCGTGCCCATCCGCCGTACCTTGCTGTATTTATAGTTTTTATGCGACAAGTAATATTATCAAAATTTAAAGGGTTCTGTATGTGTTTATTTTAAGATGACACATTGGTCAATTTTAAATATCAAATAAACTTCCATTTACATTATGCTTTTGAGATATAAACTATTTAGTAGTTATTACTAGTAGTCGCCATAAGAATGTGTTTAGAGTAACAAAAGTTTTGTCCTGTAATAGTTACTGATATACTGATTAACAAACCGTCGTATTTTATAACAAATTAATCTGTCAAATCAGTGGACACAAGGTCACATATAAAATGAGTGAAAAAAATTTTACTCTGAATCGACAGACGTTTTATTGACTATCGAAAAGACTGGAAGAAGCAATACTTATGAGTCATACAATATTTTAGAACATATAATGTTACTCAATCAATACTATATTATTATACGATACAGAAAATATATTCAACTGGTTGATCTATAAAGACTACCTCTACGTTTAAGCAATCAAAACAGTGCACACACACAACTTCCCAACCTAAAACATAAAAAGTGTGTCACAAAACTTTTCTACAACAGAGACGTACATATTAGTGTAAAATAATATTAAAATTAAAATAGCTGTTTTAAAGTAGAAGCTACCTAACTCTAAATTAATTAGAGATAATTATGTTTAATAGTACAAAAATCATTTTACCGCATTTTATAATCCCATAAACGATACACGTTTATGTGTGGGAATATATTCAGAGGTCATCTGTCCTATGTGTAGACAACAGATGGAAACTAAGGTATAAGGTATTATGTTTTAACCGTACTTTTAGATTTTGATATTGTTTTACTTCTAATTCGAATTTATTTATCACGTCTTAAATATTAAGGGAATAAGAATACCTTGTCAGTACTTGTCACTATCATCTATTTGTACTGTCTTTAATTGCAGACTGAGGGAACAATAAGGAGAACAAAAAAATTGAAAGGAGAAAGAAACTTGATATAAACCTTTTAAAAATTTGTCTAGCTAGATTGGTAGACGGGATCGGTAATACATTATTTTCTTTTCACTCTTTTTTCTTACTTCAATGAATTAGACGAAACATTATGAAAGGTATTCTTACACAAAATAAATCTATTCATACATTTTTCTAACTAAATAATCACAGGCATACTTTTCACTCGGCGAAGTGCTCATAGCTCAGTTGCACTCGGTGGTTAGAAACAAACCGAGGGTATGCAACGACAGCACGGTCAGTATCTGGATGGGTGTCCGATGGTGGCATGTTACCATGAGCGTTTCCGTGATTCGGAAGGTACGTTAAGCAGTCGGTCCCGGCTGTTATCGTATGATAACAGTCGTGAAGCTTAGTTGGAGGCCTTTGGGCGGCTTAGAAACATCCAACGACAAGATGACGTAGCCACAACGTTGTGTTGCCAGTCTGCAACCCGCACTTGGCCAGTGTGGGGACGTATGACCTTAACCCTCCCCTGAGAGGAGACCCGAGTTCAGCAGTGAAACGTTATGGGTTGTTGATACTTGATAATGATACTTGATTCCGGAAATATTTGACTCGAAACAAAAAGAATGAAGTTAATTAATTTGGCATTTTGTGACGATGCCCAGGTCAGTCATCGTCTTTTCAGGAATATATTTATTAAACCTTCCCTACCAATTTCAATTATTTAAATGTGAAAAGCAAATCGCGTGGCTTTAGGAATTTTATTTCTTTTAAAAGAAAGGCCACTGACTTTCCAATAGTACGATTCAGCTATGGTTTATTTAATAATAGAACCGAACTCTAAAGATGACCCATTCGAGAGTGACGAACGGAAATTTTGTGGTCCTGGCACGAGCGACGTAAATTACTTGGCAGAAAAAAAAAACGTTACGCCGTATTCCGAGCACCAAAAAGATCGTGGCTACAATTTAATTTGATTTCTAGTAAATTTCTACGCTTTATCGTAGGTCCCGAAAGAAAAAATACCTCACTTTGTTCGAGGCTCGAACTAGATCAGTATTTATGATAAACCTACCTACTTATAATGATTTCGGAGCTTGTTAGACTAGTCCAGAAATGAACTGTAATATACGTGTCGTGATAAAAACCATTTTTGTAATCTTCATATTTATGTACAATTTTTTTTTTTTTCTATACGGTGTATAGATACTAAAAATCTTGAGCTTTAATTTTCTAGATTATAAAGGACGCTCATTGCACCGACCCTTAAATAATAAAGTTGAGAAAAGGATAAAGAGATGATTATAATGATAAAATACAGAATATTCTATATCGCGAAGACTACAAACATGCAACGAAGAACCATACCCCAACCCCTCTCCCTCCCCATCCCCCAAAGGCTGGCAACGCACTTGTGACCCCTCTGGTGTTGCGGGTGTCCGCTCGGCGGCGCTAATCGCTTACCATCAGGTGATACGCCTAATCGTATGCACCCATTAAAAAAACATAAAACGCACACAAAGAACACAAAATCAACAAAATATTGTTTACATCACAAACTGTTGTCTTATATGGGGATCGAACCCACAACTCAATAGGAAGCCGCAATGTGGCCGTTTCAACAACTACACTATTTGTGTAGTCAGTTGTTGAATTAGTCAGATAAAAAAACGGGCATCACAAAGAAAACATTTTGCGTAGTCTAAAACAAAGACAAGGCCAGGAGGCTTTGTCGGTTGGTGCATCCGTTACCGACTTCCTTTCATGTTAATGGGGTATCAGGAATGATAATATGTAAGTGAATGGAAACTTTAAGTTGGCGTTCCTGTATAAGTTAAATTTAACAATAGAGTTAGAAAAAAATTATAAAAAAGTATTGAATCAAAATTGTGTATAGTAAAAAAAAAGTTTTGCAAAAATTTTCATTGATTCTTCGCTTCTATTATTCCTAGATGTTATAAATAGCCTATAGTCTTCCACGATATTAATTCTTAAAATTCGATTAAAACTATTAATTCTGTCTTTGTCTTATTTTGCAGTTTATTCTCTTAAGTTTTCTATTTAATTTTTTGGACTTATGCCGCCCTCACGCCTACCACTGTAACTCCTGTACACCAGAATCAACAACAGTGACCCACGAACATAAATAAAGAGTCATACGAGACACGAGAAGTCCTAGGAAATTTTAAACTGTCGTGGAACCTGCAATGAAATAAGTTGTAAGAAAACTGAAGGAGTTAGAAATATCATAAGTCCACTTCGTTCCTTAGCAAAGCAGAAGACAAATAATTCTTGTAACTTGCAAGTACATCATGGATAAGTTACGGACCTCGTGCAAGCCAAAATTTGTGTTCAAGTGTAAGAAATTTAACTTTGATTGTTGTTTCCGCAAGCCCACAATAAATACAACTGATAACCAAACTGTTATTAGGAGCTGCCAATTTAACCATAATGACAGGTGTTCACAATAATACCTCGCGAATATTATTTGCACACGAAAATAGCATTTTAATTTGAAACTTCATTGCAGTTCATTTCATTCGTTACAAGTACTTATCATAGACCAATAAAATAGACCAAATTACAGATAGGAATTAGGTTTACGCCTAATATCGTTTTTTACCGGTTTGTATGAACTTGTACAATTATTTCAAAAAAAAATTTGCTGAAAAATAAAATGGTTAAATCTGTTCATACCTAACAGATAAATTAAACCACCCCAAAGATTGACTGGGAATAATTGAATTATTTGGGAGAATCAGTCAGTAAACAATTGCTTTAGCCAATATTATAATTAAATATTTAATTATTATTTAACAAGTCTCGCAATTAACTATATATGCAACTTACAGATGGCGATATACAAAATTTTTCTTTTGCGCTCTTTAAAAACCATAAAATTGTCTAAACACCTTTATTTTATTTAATGTGTTTTATAAAAATAAATAAATAATTTGGACATCTAACACAAAACGCCATCCATTCCTAAGCTAAGCAGAGCTTGTATAATGGGTACTAGAGAACTGATATAAATACATATATACTGTTTTTCGTAAGTACGTACATATTATACACAGAAAACATCCCAATACCGAAAAAAAAAATATTTGCAGATCATACAAACATTTGATCCAACCCGGGATTCGAACCCAAGACCTCAAGCACAGCATTCGCATACGCTAAATTTCACTTTATCATCCCATAAAAACTAAATTAACTTTACAAAATTGTGCTTAGCAACATATAGAATGATGCAAATACTTTAACCACTAACATATATATATATATTTAATTCTATCTTATTACTAAGTTTTTTTATGTATGTCCTTGCCAAAATGACTCTACTCTGCCTAAATAAAAGCACAAGCAGAATACAAGAGCGATGGTCACCATACTCATTGTGAATGCAGACAATGCAACAATGCAGCATGGTGATACACATCATGGTGGCCTAGTGATGCTTCTCTATCATTTCGCCTCCGGTCTCGTAATCACCAACCAAAACACGACAGCTTTTTACTTTGATCTTCTGTGCGAGGGTAGTACCTCCCCGGTTGAGTCAGCCCGTTCGTGTCGAAATCAGCGTGGCCCTGCTACCTAGATTTCTATGAAATTGAAAAATATAAACAAAAATAAAAAACTTCGCATCTGTACACACTTTAATCTGTAACGTACGTCATAATGTGAGCAACATTAACGACTGCTCTACATTTGTTGGGCAGTACAAAAAAAGGCGCAGGCGTGCGGGTAAGTAGATAAAACAACAGCGCCCGTCAAATTTTCTTCAGACATTAATCACACTAGCAAGTTCGGTAAGCCGTTGCTGTGTCTACTAATTCTGACTTAATCGAGACATAAATAACACGTGTCACATTTATTATGTCAATATGTCCAGTATAATTTAAAGCGTTATTAAATACTATTTTGAATTAAGTAAGTATATATATAAAGAATAATATATTTTATTTCAGAGTTTTTCTTCAATCAAAATTTAAGATGGAAAAAAGTATTCTGTACTTTTATACTTTAAAGAGTCTGAAGATTTTTTAATGTGTGAAAAAACCGTTACTTGTAGTGGCCTAGTACAACTTTATTACTTTTTTATTTATTATGTAAATCAATACGAATGAACAAAATGGAAGTGTCTGTTTGTAATTTTAAATTAACATATTTTCACTATACTCATACAAAACTAAATTTAAAAAAATCTTTTTAATTTTTTTCTGTCTGTCTGTCTCTTTGTTCCAGCTAATTTCTGGAACGGCTAGACTGATTTTTTTCTAACTGAACTTTAACTGGTAAAAGCTGATGTTATAAAAAAAAAGACGAATTCCATTTTAGAAATAAAAAAATGAATTACAAAATTAAAACTAATGAAATAGTAAATATTGTCCGATTCAAAAGTAATAAAACGCAGGTAGGACCTATGTGCATTGTAATGAAAAATATTATGAATAGACGCTACTTTATCAATCTAAAGGTTACTGAAACCAAACGAATTAAAACGTATATTCTTTTTCACATGCCAAAAAGATATATCAAACAGATAACGACCTTTTACATACTAACAAAGAAATATATTTATTTCCACAAGTATCATAGTCATACTATTCGCGTGCCGAAGCGGTCGCGCACTTTCTACTGCTAACGGTCGGCGCGTGCGCAAAGCACCTGTCCCGCGACCCCAACCAGTGTGGTTACATTATATTCACGTCACTACCTAGTATAGAGTATTGAGGCTTCTATTAAGTGTCGAAATTGCTGTCGATGATTAAATGTGGGAGGTGAAAGAAGAGATATAAAATAATTGACGTATATCGTATTTCTAACAAAATTAGCACGCCTTTTTTTCTGATATTTTCGAAATCACAAATATCAACTCTACTAAACGAACATTATCTACTAATGACATTAAAACAACAAAAGGATATCAGTGAACCACTAAGACGTAATGCTGTAGAACAGTTTAATCAATCGATTGTCAGTATTCATTGAATTGACAAACAAACGTTAGAGCCATATGTTTAGTTTATCATTCAATATTTTAAATTTATTTAGATTCTCAGGAAATACTACTAATTTTGGAGACTTGAAAAGTGAGAAAAATGTTTGACAAAGAAGCGGCATTCGTGCTAAGATTAAAATGACCTTTGACTAGGCATCTAAACTAGGTTTTGTTATCGAATTTTCAGCACAAACAAATCGATTGCAAGAGGCTATTTAAAGATATATTTTAGAATGTCTGTAAACCTATTTTTTATAGCTATAACTCGATTTAAAAGAGAAACCAATTTGTCTACACATTGATTCGATTTTACAGTTCGCTTCTGTTGAAAGGTCTAAGTCGTGATAGATATTTTAAGGTAGCTGTTACTACTGTTTTGGAAGTAGAAACTTTTTTCTTTGTCTCACTCTTATAGTGTCTTGTATATTTTTTTTACTCTTATTAAGACCATTGTTGGTAAGTATTAAGCCCGAAGGCTGCAAAAACATGTAACGTTATTATTACATGGAGTAAATGATTCGTGTTTGTACTTTACCACTCAATTTATTATTTCAAAAGCAAGTCTCAACGGAATTGCAGCCTGCAAAATAGGGTGAAACTAACTTTACTAATAATTAAGATTATACTTCGTAAGTCACATGATCATGTTAATTTTATTCACTCTTTTGCACCTACTTTTTCTATATTACTGTTTTTTTATTTAATGTTATCCGCTTCAAACGCTTAGGTACTATACCCGTGCCATTTTTATACTTTTAACCGCCTTTCTCCTCTCGACGACCACCAGTAGTATGTGTCCAGAAATTATTAAAGTGTTTTCAAAGCCTGAATAGGCTAAGTTCAGTCTCTTACGTTACACAAAAAGTTTACACTTTAATTTTTTAGGTATCCGAATCGTTTTTACCTTTTTGTTTATTTTTAAATATAGAAAAAGATTTACGAAGTTCATTAGTATGAATAAACACGAGGAAATTAGTAATTCTCTAAACAATACTCACCAATTCCAGATCACCCTTTCACGATTTAATGACAGGTTACGTCACTGTACCCGAATTACTTAACGGTCGCGGGGAGGCGACGCGCGGGGTGTGCGCCCGCGCAACAGGTGACTACGCACCTGCCAACCGTCGCTTCCTTTATGCGCCTGACATTACGATCGGTAGATTAGACTTATGGATCTGTACAGCTAAATTCTTTGAGAAATTTATTTTTTACTGTGCTTTTATTAGTTTATAGTACTATTCTATTCCCTATTGTAGTTAATTGGGGTTCGAAGAGATATGTTTATGTTTTGCAACCGTCTTTACTTACGCTTAGATGCAATAACTGTTGAAATAAATTGAAGATGTAGGTATGTTTATCACATAAAATATGTTAATGAAATAAATATAAGAGCCCATCTTAGACTTGTAATACAAAAGGCACGAACGTTTCTATTTTGTAATTTTATCATTAAACTAGCCACGGCTTTTACCCACGACTTCGCTTGCTTTAATGTGGATTTTGTTATTCACTATTATTATTCTATGTATGTATCAGAGTTTATCCCCATTCGTTAAGTTTTTCTCTGACGAAATTAAGAAGCAAACATCAATTCATCCAACCTTATACAATTTCGCGTTTCTTATACTCATGATGTCACAAATTTAATTTAGCAAGACTTCTTAATGTATATCTAACATGAACATACAAATAACTACATTCTAGAGAATGTTTTAAATTCTCATGAATAGTACTTACCTATTTTTTGTGTAAGCTGCCTGATGGAAAGCATGACCTCTCTATGCCACGGGTGATAAGCGCCACCACCGTTTCTACGGGTCTCCCTGACCCCCCCCTGACAGATATGTTTAAAATAAACAAACAAAGAGCTAGAACAAGAGCGTTCTTTGTTAATCTTTTTGTGTAAACGAAAACTCGTTTTCAGCTTTTACACCAAAATAGCAACGAGCAATAATGACCTCGTTGCTCTCGCGGTTGGCGTGCGCGACTGCTGATTCTGGGGTCTCGGGTTTGATTCCCCTGTTGGACCAAATATTTGTATGATCTACAAATATTTGTTTCGGAGTTTGGGTGTTTTCTACGTATAATATACGTATTTCGACGTATGTATTTACAAAAACTAACTGCCTCGTTGGTCTAGCGGTTGACGTATGCGACTGCTGATCATGAGGTCTCGGGTTCGAATCCCGGGTCGGGCCAAAAGTGTTATTGAGTTTTTCTGATTCTATAAATACTTCATAACAGCTCGGAGTTTGCAAGTTGGGGTCTGAACCCCCGTACCTCGGAGAGCACGAAAAGCTGTCGGTCATTCGCCTGATCTCTCCCCGATCGTGTCGGTTAACCGTGTCATCGGATTATGAGAGTGAGGGAACAGAGAGTGCACCTGTGTTTACGCACACATTTTTCCACTATAATATCTCCTGCGTAGTTGGTTGGTCCCTGTTGAGAATGGCCGCCGCCGCCGTGGCCGTAATCGGCTAGGAAAACATCATCATTTACAAAAAAGAAAAGTATATGTGTATTTGAATCAGTTGCTTAGTACCCATGACACAAGCTCTGCTTAGCTTGGGACTAGATGGCGGTGTGTTGTAAAGTTCTCCACGACACAGGATGTTAATTCCTAACGCGGGAGATATCTTTAAAAAAATGATACGTAGATATTTTTTGGTGGCTGGACCATTCAGAACGTTGCTTTAAAAATGGTGATTAAAGTTGAACAGCTAAGTAGAAACAAAGCTGAGTAGGCAATCATTTCTATCATCATTTCTTATTTTTTAGACCAAAATTATAAAAGTAATTAGTACGTTGCATTAGATACTACCAGGTTTTGACATATGGGAAAAACCGTTAATCTTGAAGTCCCTGACTAAGGTAATCAGACAAAGTTAGTAAATGATTGCATTGTTTGACGTTTGAAGTGAGGGAACGTTGCGTATATAGAATGTTTTACATATAAACACACAGGTGAAGTCTATAGAAGCTGTTAATGAATTATGCGCTGGCTGGTAACAAGCAAAAGGGGAACAAGCAAAACGTTACAATTAAAATTATAAGTGGCGTCGAATCAATTGAAATTTTCTTCAAAAACGCCGTGATTGTGTATTATTCTTTAAAATTAAATAGACCATAGAATACACTGTCTTGGTGGCACAGTTCCTAGTCGTAAATGTGATTGCTGTGTTTGAGGTGTTTCAAATCCTGGGTCGGACCAAACATTAGTTTTGGAGTTTGGGAGTTTTCTACGTAACTTATATATATTTTCAGAAAAACTTTATACCCGTATTCTTTCACTCAATCTAGCTTTCGTAGTGCAAGCTCAGCTTAATTGAAAAGCTAGTTAGCGTTGTGTATTAGATGTCCGAAATACTTCTTTTTTTTTTCATATGTGGCCTGTCAAAATGACTCTACTCTGCCTGATGGAAGCATAAGCAGAGTTCAAGAGTGGTAGTTTCCATATTCATTGCGAATGCAGATAATGCAACAATGCAGCATAGCGACCCACATGATGGCGGCCTAGTGATACTTTTGCATCTATCGGCATATTTATTTAATTTTTCTACTGTATGCATCAAGAAAGTACAATATAAATTTGTGAACCATACTTTGAA
Organism: Spilosoma lubricipeda; assembly: GCA_905220595.1. Taxonomy (NCBI): domain Eukaryota; kingdom Metazoa; phylum Arthropoda; class Insecta; order Lepidoptera; family Erebidae; genus Spilosoma; species Spilosoma lubricipeda. The sequence continues at coordinate 17,845,187 of HG992281.1, read as the reverse complement.
AATGCCTAATATCTAAACCACATACTTAAGGTAATTACAGACCACAAGGTGATCTAAAACACACATTTCTACTAATAATTGGTGTATCATAACCTCAGAACACTATACAAACAAAACAAAATTGAACAACAAACACCACTTGTAAAATAATCAGCATTACAAACAACAATACGAACGTGAGCTATCTCTTTAACCATCCGTATCTACATGTTTAGCTAATATAAACCTTATGTCAGTGAAATGAGGTTCTTGAGTCCGCAAATAACATCTTGTATTATTTGAGTGAAATTGTTTTTGCTTCGGCACGCGCCTTCTAGACCACTTCAGGGTGATCGGTTGATAGGGCTGTTCTATTTTCTTTGTTAAGTTTTTTAATCTGTGATTAATCGTGACTTTTGGATTTTGTAAGTCCTATCTTCATGGTATGTTTGGGCTTACAGATTGCTAGAATTTGAAACGGTATGATTATTGCTGAGTCATACTTAGAAGGCTTTTATGATATCTTGTAAAAAGTGTCGATTGTCGTCAAAATTTTAAAAATAAAAAAGTATTAAACTACTGCACTTGCTATACCTTAGGACATCAAATGTTAATACTTCTACACTGAGTAAAGCTTATACCATAATTATACATTAACTACAATCACACACAGTACAGGTGATCGTCGTCATGTCATAAATAAAACTGTAGTGTCTGTTAGAATCATTAAAATAACCACTTTTTACTAAATGTATACGTATGTTTACACGATACATATACCAAAATATATTTTTTTACAATTTTCTGTCTGTTTGTTCCAGCTAATCTCTGGAGCGGCAGAACCGATTTTGACGGGAGTTTTACTGAGAAATAGCTGAAGAAGAAGAAAGAGTAACTTAGACTACTTTTTTATAGTAGCTTTGCCCCGCGGCGTTACCTGGGGTTACTGTTGTAACGCGGGTAACGCCGCGGGGCTCAGTTAGTGTTTAATATGTATATACATATTTTGTGACTTTCCTAATAGTGGAGTTTGCGACTTTCTAAAAACTGTCTTTGCATCAAATGTTTTTAGCACTTCGGTGTATCGATAGATTATTCTAGAAAAAACCGCATCCCTACGAATGATTTGTACGAGTGGCGATGGTCAGTCGTAATAGTTTTTGTTCCAGTATTAGATGAAATTACACCTCCAACTTGTATTTGCTTGTAGATGCAATAATATTGAACTGCGTGTAATATCAATTGTTGCAGGTTCCTTGGTTATTTAACTTTTTGATCGGAGTATCTTGGAGTATATTAGAATAAGTTGATTTATTCGATATGTTTATTTTGACGGTCAATGGGGAAAACCAATTAGAGTTAAGGGGTTGAGTAATATTTTTAGAAACTTTAAAGCTCCATGTCTCAATTACAAATGTGAAAGTAAATAATAACTGGAGCAATGTTTAATTTTTGATGATTTTATTTTTTTATCTTACTTAACTAATACCAGAAATACTACTAAACTATCAAATAATAGTTTTATATGTAAAATAAACAATTAGAGTGTATTCATCTATAAATAAAATATACAAATAAATAAAATTGGAGTTAAGCAATTTGTAATATTAAAATAATCGCTTTATACTAAATGCATATGTAACTTAAAATATTTTTTTTATGTAATGTAATGTAAAATAACTTTTTTTACAATTTTTGTCTGTCTGTCCGTCTATTTGTTCCGGGTAATCTCTGGAACGGCGGGACCGATTATGACAATTATGATTTATTAGACTAACTTTGCCCCGCGGCGTTACCCGCAGTACAACATTAAACGCGGGTAACACCGCGGGGTTCAACTAGTTATATATAAATTACTTAAACCACTTCACTTCTAAGACCCAAATTAATTTTCCCTTTCTGTAAATTTTTGACTTTTTTTCATATAGGAATCTCGAAATATACTGAGATTTTTCTTAAGTAATAAGTGATCAAAGCATTAATTGTTGTTTCTTTATAGTTTTACTATAAAAGTGTTTTAAAAAAGAGAACAGAAGCTAAAAGAAGAAAAAAATAATATAATCAATAGTAGGTTCTCGAATAGGTAGGACCACAATGAAATGATACATTTTATCATTAGTGTAAGAATGAAACGTAAAAAAGATTTCAGTCAGTTAGATTTACATATTAAAATTTCTCGTATGTATCTTCATATTCGTTACAGTTCGTAATTGTAAACAGCCACTGGCAATATTGCTGATTGATGATTAGTTCGCAGATATTAATACATAGGCGATTTTCATATAAATCGGTAAACAAACTTTTATACACAATATTTTTTTTTTGTATTTCAGTTGTTGTATTATTTTTGGCTATACTTTTAATATACCTACATCTTATCAAAATGTATTAATTACCTTTATGTAAACTTGTCAAATTTCGGACGTTCAACAAATTCAAATTCTTTTATGTTCTTATCGAGGTTGGCAAGAAAGCATATAACTCATTCAATGATAAATATATTGTTTTGAAAATTTACCCTCTTAAACACTAATCGTGTAGAATACTGGTTTTTTTCCTTAACAGTAGACAAGAAATGCAATTGTTTTTATAGTATGGATTCTTTACAGCAGACGGTATATTAAGTATACCGTCTTTAATGAAGCCGCACAGTCGTGCTCAACTGATTATGATACGCCAATTTCTAAACAGTAAACGAGTAGAAGGAAGTCGATCGACTACGACTGTTACCATTGCTTTATCACGGCTCTGAAATCTGAACTTATAAGAACATTCTCCTATATAAATAAAAATTCAACAATATCTAAATCAATCTTGCTACCTTAAGCTAGTTTATCCTTGAAGTTATAGGAACATCATAATAGTGACTACATCTTTGCATGAATAAGTCACACAATTAGGTACCAATCGCCTACTGAACCCGGTTCAAATGTCCACGGCAGCATCATAAACAAAGATTGGACCCTATTCCCAAGTTATGTACCTTAAGCACGCTATCCCGAACATTATACAGGCACCATAAATTTAAATCTTCGCACCCCGACGCTGCTTTGTGCAAATCGAACATCGATGATTTATGAACAATTATCGATTAATTCAAGCAGCGATCGTAAGTTTAATCTCGATTATTAAGAAGTTGGTTCGAATGAGCAATACGACAGAACCTAAATCATACTGGCTCTTTAAATCGCTTCTCAATTAGCACCTTGCTAATCAGTATGGTACGATGATTATTTTTTAATAATGTTGAATACTTCAAACATTAGATTTGTTTCATTTTAAGTTAAATTAATTGCCATCGCATCGCCACTTAATGCCAATCCAATGTAGATATTTTACTGTTACGAACAAATTTACAAATTATAAACGAGGTATTGTCAAAACCAACTGTTTTTTTGATTTGTATTTATTTTATTTTAGAGAGAGACGTTTAAAACCATATTGAAGGATAGATAAGAGAAAGAGGTGATGGATGGATCTTTCTGACCTATTTCAGACCATCTGTGATGTTTAGAAGAAATTGAAGCGTGATGCTGAAGTTCACATTAAATCAGTAATAACAAAAGTATTTTCATTAACATGAACTGGCTTCCAATGCTTTGGACTCTACTGTATCTGACTACTCATAGTGAGTGCATAACTCGATGATTGTACCGGCGACCGATCGATTTTTTGTTGATGAAAATGGGAGCAATACTCATCAGATAGCGTTATAAAAAGCCGATGACGGCCGAACACAAAGGCGCCACCGTCTCGCCTCGATTACGCCCTATGACAACGCAGTTTGTTCCGAACAACACTCCATATTGATCCAAACAGTTCGTCTATTTTGCTTTAGCTTTATTAGATTTTTTTGTTCAAGAGATAGAGCTGATAGACTGATATATCTTGAGCTCACAATAAAATATTTATTATGAAAATATAGCTCTTGTTTAGTTGGCCATATCTGGTTATAGGTACATCGACTCCCGTCGTGCGATCTATGGCATTGTGTAGCCGCGCCTATCTCAATTGTTAGTTTAATCGAGCTTTTTGTAATCACCGTTTGCATTGTCAATGCAAATGGTGATTTAATGGTCATCTTCAATTTTAAAAAAGTGAAACGGAATGTTCTATTAAAATATTTTGCAGGTACAATTTTTTTAAGAAAATTCACTGAGAGCAATAAGTTGTCTTAATGGAAATGTTTGAACAAGCACGTTTTCACTTAATTGTATTGAAAGTCATAAGAATTAAAGGTTGTTTTTTTATGACTGCCTCTTGCTAACTGCTTTTCCGTGCGCTGATGGATTAAGAATGTAAAGTGTCACCAGTACTCAAGACAACATTCCTGCAAGGAGAAGAAAAACTGAAAGCAATCCTATACTAACACGTTGCCTGATATAATAGGCCAAAGGCTCCTTTCTAGAGAGGCCTCTGTTCAACAGTGAACTGGCAAGCTATTGAGATTATTATTTTTTATGGAATATGCAAACGAGCAGACGTATCGCCTATCGCCTGATGGTAAGCGATTACCGCCGCCCATGGACACCTGCAAACACCAGAGGCGTCACAAGTGCGTTGCCGGCCTTTGGGGGATAGGGAGGGGAGATAGCGGAGGGGGTTTGGGTTATGGGCCTCCGGAATCCTCACTCACTCGGTGAATCACAGCGCAAGCACTATTTCACACCGGTTTTCTGTGAGGTCGTGGTATCACTCCGGTCGAGCCGGCCCATTCATGCCGAAGCGTGGCTCTCCCACGTGACGTGAGAATTCGTGTTGTTTTTAACATTTAAAACATTTAAAATTTTACTCAAAAAGCACAACACATAGCTACGTCTTAAAGCAGTATGAAAACTACATGCACTGATACTAAGTACTGGCCTATGTTCGTTCTATATCTTGTTTCGTATTTAGAAACGCAAAACATTAATATTTTCGTAACCCAAGAATTCCAACTTAAGTAGTATTTCATTGAATAACTTAAATTGCTCTAGTTTTACGTAACTAATGTTGTAAAACATCACTGACATAATCATACTTTCACTGGATCCACTAATAAATTTAGTTTATTGATTTATATGTAACGAGTATCTAATGACGATGATTAATGTTATCACTAGACTAGTTTGGGGTAATTGATGCTGTGAGCTTGGTAATGAGAGTACTTCTAATTGTAATCAATTTTAGATGTCTTGATGACTGGTTAACATGTTGTCCAGTATATTCTTCTAAAAGAGCTGCGTAAGCTTTTATAAGTTACATATTACTGGAAATGTATTAGTAACTGGTTACCAACTTCTATAAATAGTTCGTACCTATTCAATTCGAATATCAAAACTATTGCCTACCAGATTTTGAACTCGGCTTCATCCGCGTGTGTATCGGTTATCGAAGTAAAAAGTAGCTTATGTCCTTACTCAACAATTATATATAAATTTAATAGAAATCGGTGCAGTGGTTTAACCGTGAAAGCGTAACGGACAGACAGACTGAGTTAGTTTGAATTTATATTATTTAGTATAGATGTCACTAGACATATGTAGATAACATATTTATCTAAGCAATAAACATATTTTTATAAACCTACTAGCTGCACCGGCAAACGTTGTATTGTCGTAAAAAAATGGGTTATAAAAAATAGATAGTAACCGATTCTCAGACCTACTGAATATGCATATAAAGTTTCATAAAAATCGGTCAAGCCGTTTCGGAGGAGTATGGTAACTAACACTGTGACACGAGAATTTTATATAAAAGATTTTTAGGACTGAAATGAGATTCTTACTAAGTATTCCCAAAGTTAAAACAACAAAAATAAAAAATTGAATTACATCGCTTTACACACTTCAGTACCACTATGGCTGCAGCGATTTTATGAGCAAAAAATTAACCTGAATACTTTATTATAGATTTTTTTAAATTGGTGCCTAATTTAACAGTCTGATAGCCTTTCAATTAATAATATTTTACATTTACAAACATATCTGCAATCTTTACAATACATTATCCGACTGCATTACATATTTTTTTTAATTTACCATTAATTTATCACTCTTGCATACAGTTTTTTTAACATAACAAAGTAGTAAGAAGTTTGAAGTAACAAAACTTAATCAATCAGAAACATTACAATACATTATTAATCTAACGCAATGCAATTATGAAGTCGTTTGTTTGGGTGGTCTTACCCACTGTAGGTAGACCACCGTTGACCATTTCGGATCATATAACCGTGGGTCTAAATGATCACGATTATATTAAATTGTTATTAACTATTAGAAACTGTGTTATTTGAAAGGCTAACCATTTGTTGTTGATCGTATGATTAATTGGAGCAATATGCTTTTGATAACTGTGATAGAAGATGGAAGATGAACTTATGCTTATAATTTACAACGATTTATGTAGTTAGTTCATGATTGAATTTAGTTTACTTATGAACTAAATTATAATTTTTATCCAGAATATGTATACAACGCTTTTTGTGCCCAAACTAAACATAGTCTGTTGGGTTTTAGAGTTTGGATTAACAAACTAATACTTAAGCTAAATTGGATGCGGCTAATAGAAACTGAACTTAAAAGCTCACACTCGCTGTAATACCCACTACGGCACTTAAGCAGTTCCGCTTTTTTATGTGAGAGTGACTCTAATCTGTCTGATGCAAAGCATGAGCAGATCCAACAGGGTGGTCAACAATGCAGCATGGTGACCTATAGTATGGCGGCCAATTAAGATGCTAGTGCATCATTGCATATAGCACCGGGAGGTGAGATGAACTTTCTACTTTTTTTGAAGTTATTTAAAAAAAATAACTGACATACAGAATTCAGATACCTAATGTTAGTTACTGTAAAAGAGATGAGTTAACTTTAAAAAACTAAACCTAAATTTTAACGTGTCTGCGCGAATGGCGTAGTGTAATAAGTTGTCACCTAAGCGCTTTCTGAGTGCTTGAGGTTCAAACCCCATAGGGAACAACACATTGTGTGCATTCACAAATTGTTGTGCTGAGTCTGGGTATTCTTTGTGACCGTTTGATTTCGATACATGATATGTTGCTAGTGCAGGAGTTGTTTTTTTAAAGACCAACTAAATGAGCATTACAGGTTTTTGAACATTTCTCTGGTAGTCGACTGTTGGAGGTTTTAGTAGAATTAAAAAAAAATACGAATAAAACTTTGAGGTTATTGTTGTACCGCGAGTAACGCCGCGGGACAAACTTAGTCTAAAAAAAAGTAGCCTAAGTTACTCCCTGAATCATCAGCTACCTGTTAGTGAAAGTCCCGTCAAAATCGATCCAGCCGTCCCAGAGATTACCCGAACAAACAGACAGACAAACTACAATACTACATCAACTACATTTTTGCTATATGTACCATGTATACATACATTTGTATTAAGTAAAAAGCGGTTATTTTAATATTACAAACAGACGCTCCAATTTTATTTATTTCTATAGATTGCTAGTACCTAACGCATTCAGTCAATCTTTGTTGTCTTGCGCGTGGTGCTAACATTAAAGAAATAGTTCCATTGCATAAAATTACATAAGTAGCTGTAGATGTTAATACATTATTACCAAACACGTGTTCACATTCATTTATTAATTTATACATTCCCAATGTCTTTTACGAAGGTAATGCTTTTACAAGAATTAATTTTATTATTCTATGTCGACATAATGTCGATATTCGTGTTATTCATGTCAATCTCAATGTTTAACATATTTTTGCTAAGATACCTAATAAAATTTAAGCGTATCTATAATATTATTAGATTGTTGTAGTTATTTTATACTAGCTGAACCCCGCGGTGTTACCCGCGGTTAATGTTGTACCGCCAGTAACTCCGCGGGACAAAGTTAGTCTAAAAAAAGTAGCCTAAGTTACTCCCCGGATCATCAGCTACCTGCTAGTGAAAGTCCCGTCAAAATCCGTTCAGCCGTTCCAGAGATTACCCGGAACAAACAGACAGACAGACAGACAGACAGACAATTTTTTTTTTAACTACATTTTTGGTATATGTATCGTGTATACATACATATGCATTAAGTAAAAAGCGGTTATTTTAATATTACAAACAGACACTCCAATTTTATTTATTTGTATAGATGTTATTACAAGCATATGAACACCTGAACGTTACAACTTCAGAATCATGTGTGTATTTTTTTAATTATACTCAAGCGTAATTTGAAATAATTTAAAGATTATTCTGTGATACTTACTTACTTACTTACTAATAAATATTGATACTTACACTCTAATAAAAGTATATTGTGATTGTAAATGCTTTTTTTGAATTACGTCACTTCCTCGCTGAGGTGGGATGAGAAGTTACGTGTTTCACTCGAGTGTAAAGATTTTTCACTTCGTGCTCTTTTGATTCCCTCGCTGACGCTCAGGATTCCAATTTTAAAATCCTTCGCTTGCTCGGTTTTCAAAATTGAGCACATGGTTAAAAAGCAACTTTACACTCTTGTATAACAAATAACTATTACTTACCATGTGATAATGGATTACATGGCAGCTCACTATAAAAAAAAAATAAAAAAGAAAAATAGAGTGTCAGCACCCCTATCCATCCCATGGGTGTCGTAAGAGGCGACTAAAGAAACAAACTCCGCAGGACAACAGCACTGCCAAAAAGAAGGAATACTTTAAACACATCCTATACCACCATGTTCAGAAGCAGCTAAAATATTATGTCACTTGATTACAATGATTCAGCAAAGTAGTATGTAGTATTAACTATGTATTAAGGTACGATGGGGTTGACATATCCATATTGGACCAAAACGCCACATGAAACTAAGATAAAAAAAAAAACCTTTTTTTTTTTTAACGTGTGGAAACCCCCTCGGGCCGACACCCCGCCGGGGCTTGCGGCGGGGCGGTGTGTCGGAATCGAACCGACTAAAACCACACGGTGTGCCACTCTGCGCCTGAGACGGGAGGGATCCGGGAACTGCTGTTATTAACACATCCGGACCAACACACATCCGGACCATCCATTCATATCCATATTGGACCAAAACGCCACATTAAATTAAGATAAAAAAAAAAAACGCTATACCAACCCGTCTGCCCGCATGGTATAATAGGCTAAAATTTATAAAATAGGCTCCTTTAAAGGGAGAGGCTTATGTTCAGCAGTGAACTGTTAAAGACTGTTAATGATGATGTTGCATTGATTTAAAGTTTAATTTTAGTTTTGTTTTTATTATGCCACGAACATTATTACGTATTAAAATAATTTTAAATTTAGTTTAGTGAGTTTATAAGCAACGGAATAAGCACCCTTATCAGTATTAAATCTCGTCTTACTTGAAAGTTAAACTCTGATCCGTAGAATTGGTCTTTTTTTCTGATTTCGGTTTGTTAGGAAACTAAATAAAAAGTAAGTGAATTTTTTTAGTTTCACATACTTTTGACTGATCGTTTAAGCGATATAAATATGTTTTTATTCGACTTCGAAACTAGTAGATTCTCTTTACTAATTTAAAACATAATTGTGTACGTTAAATCTTATTTTTCGTGAGCAAATTTAAATAGCTACGAGTAACTAAAAAAATAAAAAAATAAATCTAACAAAATCAATTAACATCATTTTTCACCCACAAGTTTCCACGATACGCCAAGTACTCAATTGATAATAAAAACGGAAGATATTTACCTACCACTGCAATATAATTCAAAAGCGTCGTCACTTCCTATACCATAGGTATCGCAAATTCCATATTAAGTAGCGTGGAAGCAAAACTAATAGCAATTTAAAACTATTTATATTTAGAATGCTCGTAGGCGTATACACGCAAGCCTTGCACTTATTTGCATAAAACAACTTCACTGGAGTGTATTAAGATTTAATTGTTGCTGCTGCTCCCCGATGGCTGTGGGATGGGACATGCTCTGGGTCGATAAAAGCCGTACCAACAATTCATTGACTGGAAATGTTCGATCTTATTTATTGTTAGATTTTATTGAAAGGTATTTTGTTTAGTTTCTGATAAATGCTAATAAATATTTCTGACTGGTAATAAAGATGATGCTTTATGCTGACAATATCCGGCCACTCGGGAAAATATTCATACTCCATGAGCATCGATCAGTATAATATATATATACAGTTTGCAATCATTGCGTTGGTAGCTGCGGAACCGATTGCTTCCATTGCTTGTAATTTTACTGTAACTGTTTTGGTTATGCAGTAGCCCTGTGGGTTAAGGAAATTTTCTGTTCTGTGCTAATACTGGTCACTAAATTGATAAAATGTTGATAAAATATTTATTATTATAATTTTGTGAGTTCTGTTAAAAAATAAAAATCACAAGTTCTGGGCAATTTAATGTTCTTATTAAATATAGATTATAAAATCATTTCAGAGTTGTATTGACCTAGAGTATTAAACATTCAACTACTAGACTTGACACTGCTAGAAATGAATGAAAATGATTTAGAAATGTAACTCATATTTCTCATTATAACTCATTCATCAAGAACCTATAAAAATCCACTGCTAGACTTGACACTGCTAGAAATGAATGAAAATGATTTAGAAATGTAACTCATATTTCTCATTATAACTCATTCATCAACAACCTATAATAGTCCACTGCTAGACTTGACACTGCTAGAAATGAATGAAAATGATTTAAAATGTAACTCATATTTCTCATTGTAACTCATTCATCAACAACCTATAATAGTCCACTGCTAGACATAGGCCTTGTCTTTAAAATAAGGTTTTGGCTTACTAGCTTGCATAGTTTGCTTTCTTAGTCGCCTCTTACGACACCCATCGGATCACCACAGCGAGAACATGTTTTTTTTTAATGTTTGAGCCTGCCAAAATGACTCTATTCTGCCTGTTGGTAAGTATAAGCAGAATCCAAGAGTGGTGGTCACCATACTTATTGCGAATGCAACAATGCAGCATGGTGACCGACTCTATGGCGGCCTGGTGATGCTTCTGCTTCATTGGGCTACGATTGAAACACGACAACACGAATGCTATCATTTTACGTTGATTTTCTGTGTGAGGGTAGTCGGTCAAGCCGGTCCGTTCGTGCTGAAATCAACGTGGCTCTACTACCTATATGTAATTTTTGTTTGTTTTCCATCCATGGAATAGTTCCATACTTGCTTTAGTTTAGCTATGAGTATAGTATAGAAAATATAAATGAACGACAGTAATGGTGATAGTAAACCCTAATGACTAAAGGATTTTTCTGTCAGTCAATTACGGGATCAAGTATTAAGGACATACAAAATCATTTACGTTACTTTCAGTATGAATTCATGTCATATGCAACAGTTGGATATATTAGAAAGTTAAGTATCTGTTATTATCTCATTTAACATGACTTATTTGAAAATGTGTAGGTCATCTCTACTTTAAAATATTCGTGCATCTGTATGGCCACAGCCCTAACTATTGCCACCGGATGCATAAAAATCCAATTGCGCTTCGACTGACCCAAGATTTAAACACAGGACCTTGGAAACACTTGCGGTTTGAAATAGTAACTGTATAGGCAAATAAAGGTAGGGACAGACTGGATATGCTACAAGTAAAATTTTAATAAAATAAAAAACCGACTTCAAGAATGACCAAATCAATCGATTTTTTTTAGATGCCATCATCAGATCTTAGTGTCCTTCATAATGATACTATCATTACTGGTAATGCTACTGGACTTTTTAGTTAAGCATGCTACATTTTAAGACTACAGTAATACTTCTTTTCTTCTTCTTCCTAGCCTTTATTATTCCCAAGATTTGGGGTCGGCTACTAGTTCAACCGGTTTTACCTGAATATCAGTTTTTACACGGAGCGACTGGCATCGGACCTCCGCAGCCCTGAGAGTGAACTGAATTCGAAAGTTGAACTAGTTGTCAGTAATGTTGTTGTAATACTGTGAAAAGATATTTGAAGTAAAGTCGTAGGGACTAACACAAGAACTGATTTTGGGTGGTGAAGCTAAATGAAAAGGTTTTAGACATATTTTTTTCACCTGTCGAAGGGTAAAAACAATCAAATAAAATTCAGATATAATTTATATATATTTATTATCTACGGAAATTCTTATGTGTAAAATATAAATAGTATTCATAATTTAATAATTCGTTGCTGTAAATGATTAGTTGTATTTACAAGTGGACGGAATTGTAATCACAATATACATACGTAATGTAGGTATATTATAGGTATAGCCTTATGATATATTTACAAAAAACTAAGGTCTACATAACATTATGTAGAATAAATTGTCACCTTAACCAGCTAAGAAGATAAATAAGTAGAAATGAACTTTCGTGAATATCATATTTGTTTTCGGATAATAAGATATAGTTGTTTTGATTTGTATTTTGATAGTACTAAATAGAGTTTTAGAAATAAACGTTCATTAGAAGTATAAAAACGCTTCTATAAATAATTAATTGTACAAAAACAAATACAAAAAGTAATATGACTAATATTTATGTTAATATGTATTTTTAAACACTTTTCCCCTATAATAAAAGTACTGAAACACCTAAACATGGACTACCGAAACTACTAAAACCTATTAAACAACTAAATTTGTAACCACTAATTTAATGATTTGAAGAGGGGAGAGGGTTAAAGATATGACTTTCTTTAGTACACAATAAAACAAAGATAAATCATATTTACGCAACATCTGAATAATAGTGAAAACATAAAACACTGGGAAACGATTAATCATTTTTTAACATTATTTTTAAGGATATCTTCAGACATAGCTGCCGATTTCAGCTAAAGTGTTGTATACGGTAACAGTTTTAATCCATTTTTAATAACTTGTCTCTATTATACTTTCGTGGTTCATATAAAGATACTTTACCACGTCTAGTCTGACAAAATAAAAAGAACTCCAATAAGTATTATCTTATTTCTTAATATGTAGTAGCATGGACTTGTCTTAAGGAGATTTCTTTTAATTTATTCTAAATAAAAATAATAACCAAACAAAGCTTTTGTAACGTATTAAATATTTCATAGTGAATCAGCAATATTTGAAAATAATTTCTCAAATAATTGTAGTCATAATTAAGCATATTATTATCATAAATACCACTTAACAATATAAAAAAATAACACTTAAAACTAATTAATCTAATATCACACTTTTTTTATAATTTGTCAGACAGTTTGTCTTAAATAAATGTAAATAATTGTTGATCAGTTAAGTGGCAAACACTTCAAGTGGCGTCTCTTGCGCTGTTCCTCTGATGCTTAGCTGTAACAATGAAAATTGGTCATTAAAGAAGCTACTTTCTCTTGACACGACACGTTAGACGCAGTGATTAAAGTGGTCATATGTTCAATTCAAAAAACACCTACGTATGTAAAAAGTATGTTATTTCAATGTGTCAAACATGTTTTTATTGGCCTCACCCGTATATTTGTTTATATGTAACACGATTATTGCAAGCGTGTTTAGTAGTTTTCCAAAAAATATTTACTTAAGTTGTCTTTGTAAAACACGATTTTACTTCCTTAAGAATATAATAGAATTCACGCTTTTTTAAGACGAAATGAAAAAATAAAAATAATTGGACCTTAAAGATAATATTAGGGAATGTAAATATTTTAGATTACCTATATTTACTGATTTTATTCTACTACTTTGTATGAATAATACTAATACTATTTTAATTCGATTGTAGATATTGGAGTTGTGATTAAAACTAAATAACTATTTTTTTTAAAACAAAACAATAATTACCAGTATGCAAGAACAAATGGTTCTTGAGATTGGTGTGCTTGGAGAATCCTCTGGAACATATGTGACATTTGTATGGCCATGAACCGCTGTGGACATACATGTGTGACTTTAAGTCTCCTGGCGTTGGGAATGACTTGGAACAAAGACTGCATTTGTGAGGTTTCTCCTGCGAAAGAAAATTAAAGTTAGGTTTTCATAGAAATATTGACAAAGTGAATTAGGAAATAGAAACGGAATACTAGCGAGTGCTACAGTAGTCACGTACGATATGTAACATCTGACAATATAATCATCTGTCATCATTTACACCCATCCCCCATAACACTGAACAAAGGCGCGGATTCAGCGGTTTTACCTGAATATCAGTTTATAAAGTTAATCATACGAATATCACAATTACCTGAAAAATTATAAAAGATGTCATAAAATTCATGTAACATTTTATTTGCATAGTAAATACCTTCTAAGAAGATATAAATATGTGTTATAACGTGCTACGTCCTTCAGGTGTCCAGGTAGACATTGCATAATGCAAGTCATAGGTATTAAGTCACAGCTTAAATATTTACAAGTTATAATGTTCTTTTATTTAGACTTTACATTTTTTTTAACTAAAACCAGGCCATTGGCAAGTCCCGGAGTAAAATCAAGCGAGACGCTGAAGACAGAGCAGGATGGTGATGTACTGTGGACGCCCTCTGCTCCATATAGGAAACATAGGACCTTAAGTCAAGTACCTAAGTCAAACATTTTGTATGTATGTAATGTATTACAAAATATTGTGAAGTTGAATGCGAAAATAAATAATTAGGGTGTTGAATAAATGATTCCTTTTATATTTGTAAAATAGTTTGTAGCCTGAGAGTTTTCTCGGGTTATGATGGTAATATTTTAAAATTTTCTTAATCAAACTGCTCAAGGCTTAGATAAGATTATTTAGTTTAGACAAAATACTCACCGCATATTAATTGTAATACGATTATACATACAAATTATAGTAAAGTCAAGTACACAGTGGTGTGGTTTAGTAACTAGTTACACGACTGAAGATTAAACTTTTTGTCGCATGTACACAAGTTAACTTAGATCACATTAATTGTGAGGATGTGAGCAGCCTAACATGCGTTACGAAGCAATCATTTCGTGACATTAGGCGTGGTACAGTGTGCGCACGAGCGCTACTTCTTGTCGCCTTCGCTTCGGTATTCATAAAAGGCTGGCTTAGAGACTTTTAAACTTATTATTATTCTATTTTTGTTATTCGTTTTATTTTAGGCAAAAGGAAGCAAAATTGAGTCAAGATGTTCTGAAAAGCCAATAATGAAAAATTCAGTGAACTTAAAAATCTGTTTTCTTAGCTTAGTCTATCTCGGCGACTTTAAAAAGCGGCCAAGTGCTAGTCGGAGTCACCCATTAAGGGTTCCATGGCAGCAAGTAACATAGTATAAAAGTTCTTGTAGTTCATTGTAACTTTGATCAATTTTTTTTAAAAAGGGTTTTTTTTTACGATTTATGACGTTTTAAAACAAACTACTTACTAGATCGCATTCAAACCAATTTTGGGTGGAAGTTTTCAGGGCAATGTACATCATATTTTTTTTTAGTTTTATCATTCTCTTATTTCAGAAGTTACAGGGGCACACATTGTACCACTTGGGAAGTGTCTCGCAAACATGACTAATTATTCCATTTATTTAGAAAAAAAAGTATAAGAAACCTCAATATCATTTTTGAAGACCTATCAATAGACATCACGTATGTGTTTGATGAAAAATAAATTTTGAGTTTCAGTTCTAAGTATTTTTTTCTATTTTTGTGTGAAAATCTTAATGCGGTTAACAGAATACATATATTTACCAAGTTTCAACATTATAATTCTTATAATTTCGGAAAAGTGACTGCGACATACGGACGGACAGACAGATGAACAGACAGATAGACACACAGGCATGACGAATCTACAAGGGTTCCGTTTTTTGCCATTTGGCTACGGAACCTTAAAACTACTTGAAGATTAGGCTTTAAGTCAACTTTTAAATCGATAAACCTTTTGATATGGGTTTTTCGAAATTGACTCAAAGTTAAGAAGTTATCATACCAGTATTCTAGTAAAGGCACTCATTAAACCCATTCTTTCAACTTTACCGCAGTTAAAACAAAATCGTTCTCCGTCTGATGGTCCCCTAAACGGTAAGCGTGAAGAACAAATCGTAGACCATAATATCGTCATTCCTTCTCTAAACGATCATTTGGACGGAGAAGTAATTTGTGGTCACCAAAACATTCAATTTGAATGAACGAATTGTTTTAAATAGTGAATTAGATTAAATTATAGTTTCGTTCACCTGACTCGTATGCAGTATTTTATAGGGATGATGTTTGATATTTTGGTTTTTTAAACAATGGTGTTTTTTTTTTTACTTAAACATGGCTTTACTTTGCCTAAATTCTAATCTAGTTGTGTGAACATTGAGTGAAGTATGTGTAAGAAATAGACTATTATAGAATTAATAGATGATTATAGAGATAATAATCAATCTCAACATTTAGAGAAAGTTTCTAAGCATATCTCTATAAACAGGTACCGTTATGTAACTTCATATAAATTCGAGCAATCAATATAAATTCGGAATTTAAGTTTTATTGCTACACTGCAATATCATGTAGAATAATTTACTTAAATCTAAATCTAAACACAATATTAGTATAGGCTTGTTGTAAGCACAAAATAGAAATCAATTTAAAAAGTGAAATCTTTAATGTTGTAGATCAACTCCTTATTAGGCATTCGTTAGGTACGTATTAATTGTAATTTATTCGCTTAATTATTTACTAAAAATATTATCTATAGCTCTCCGTGTATGGTGGCCATACTACTCAGCATTAATAATACAGGGTGTTACCAACCTTATTCACCCTATGGGAGTCGTAAGAGTTAAGTAAGGAAGCTAACGACGCAGCATAACATCCCAAGGATAGAGGAGGGGGCAAGCGAGCAGACGTATTACCGCCGCCCATGGACACCCGCAACACCAGAGTCGTCACAAGTGCGTTGCCCGCTTTTGGAGGATGGGGAAGAGGATGAGGAGGGGAATGGGGGGAGGGGTTGGTTTATAGGCCTCCTGTATCCTCACTCACTTGGTAAAACACAATGCAAGCGCTATTTCACACCGGTTTTGTGTGAGGCCGTGCGGAGCGTGGTTCTTCCACGGGTTAAAACAAACACTATACCAAAACATCTGGCCATTGTGATATGGTCTACCAAAGACTTCTTTTTTACAGAAGCCTATATCCCGCAGTGGACTGTACTGTCTTGAAGATTATTGACGATTAACTACGGTTGGCCATTTAATGTTCCTATCCTAGAGGCTTATTGACTGGATTACTAATATACTAGGTATACTTAGACGAAGCTCTATTCCATTGTATTTTATTCCAAAGCCCATTAGTCTTCTTTGTTTTAATCTTATTTCATTGTCCCATTTCAAAAAGATTATATTACCAAGGATTGGATAGCTGATGATATGATTAGTAACTTAGGCTACGCTGGTAACACCGTGGGAATCAGCTAGTGTATCCAGAAATACGTCTGTATCCAACACTGGTAACATTTGTTATTTAAGAAAGCTGTAAACTGTCATCAACTATAAATGTGATCCTTAAAGTCAGCAGGAATCTTACTTTTATGAAGATATATTTATAAATCAATTCATTTAAAAGCTGTAAACAATCACAGAAGTTTGTAACGAGCAATGTAAATGGATGGTTTCAAACCTAGTAAATTAGAAGTCTTACTACGTCTAATTTATATTAATCTATATTATATACTTAATAGATATGTTGTAAATATTTTTTTTCGTTACTTCTCTAAGCCTGTTTGTTCGAGATACAGGCATTAAACTCCTATTTCTCGAACACATTTCAGAGAAAGAAAAAACTTCAATTTTAAATTAAATTTTATATTTATTCTATTTTTTGTCATTCAACATGTATATCACGTCAGAAGTTAAAGTTGTGTGCACAACGGTCCTTTGCAACGTTTTATAACTTTTTATAAAACACATTAAAACTTTTAATTAATTCTAAGACAATTTCCTGTACAAAATAATTCGATCTCATAAAAAATATTAATAGAGTTACATTCTAGAATCGTTCCCATTAAATTTTTACTCGCTAATTCACACCAATCTACGAACCCTGTAATTTAGATTATGCGACCAAATAAGAAAAACTATACAAGTTACTTTATATGAGATCGAAATAGCCATCTACGCATGGGCGGGTTGTGCAGTAGCTCAATCAGGCGGGGCAAAACAACGAGAAACGATATTATATCGACCCTTCTCGCTACCGAATATTGCAACATATAAATCAATAAACAAAGAGCCATTAGTTGTCTGACAATTTCCTTTGGATAAATCACGACGTTGGCAAAAAACCTCTCGTCTCATCTGTACTTCGATAATGAAGGAAGGCGCGTTGTTTATGACGAAACGATATTGACGCGTTAAAAAATAACTATGTAGAAATCTTATACTACACCTTAACAATATACATTAAGTTTATTAATTAAACCACATGAGATCTCTTAATTTTATGATTATCTAATTTAGTCTTGTTACACAACACAAATGTAATATTTTTATTCTCATTTTAACTGGCTATAATTTTCTAGTAAGTAGCAGTTTCGTCTCAACTGTCTTAATATCATGATCACTATTTGTTGTATTTTTCAACAAAAGACAGTGAGAAATTACCTACAACAAATAGTCGTTAAAGAAGTAATTTTTGTCGCACCGCACATTTCTCAAGATTACAAACTTTCTTTTGTAATAATTGCAATTACTGTTTTAGTAGGCACATTGGTCATTAGAAGAAATCATAATAAAAAGTTTGAGCAAACCGCTATTTTGTATTGCATTGTTTTTATGTTTTATTTTCTCAACCAATAGAGTTTTAGAGAAAAAGTGATGATTACTTATTGGTAATTCACATTTTCATTGGTCATCATGAAATTAAATATAAATAAACAAATTCAAAACTTAGTATGAATTTGAATATATATATATAATAAATACAGCGATGTCTTATTAACTAGGATAGGATAGATTACACAGTGTTCTGGACTGATGAACCGATATATGTATAAAAACTTTTTGTATTTAATACAATATTTGGAGAAAAGAACTCGGACGAAGTTAAAGAACAATTGGCACAGGCCGAGATCTGTATATAATTTTAATTTAAAAATTAAACCTAGTTTAGATGTAATGATATTCCTGTGGATAAGTTTTAATTTTAACAAGCGTCTCCAGCCTATATTTTTATCGTTTTCATATCTTTCTTTTCTCGTTCGCAGAATCACACAATCGATCAAGTAGTCCGTACTGACTATATCTCCCGCGTACAGTGACGTATGGCCGGCCGATACGCCTGCACCGCGTTATGGAAATCGAATGCAAATGCGGTGTGCTTCGGTTAATTTAGCTAAATAAATTGATCTGAAATAACCTAAGGGATATTTCGGTACTGTTCTTGTTAAAGTTTTTTTAACGCAATCAGGATGTCTGCGGATAAGAGAAGTAATCAACATCTCAAACTACGTGTCATTAATATTTTGAATAACTAGGGTTATTAACTTTAATTATTTAAACGTTTAAAGTTGATCAAATATTTTGAAGTTTAAATTGATGACCATACAGTGAGGGGCAATAATTTTTTTTTTACATAATTATTGATTTGATTTTCACTTTACTTAAGTATAAAATAATAATATGCGTAAATATTTTTCAAATTAAACATGATATAATAGTCTGATAATGTAAACAAACGCCAGATAGCAGAAGTCATCAAAAGGTTGATTTCAAGATTTGTATGAATGAATGCTTATAATGTGAACACATTTTTAATTCGGGTTAATTTTGCTTAAATGTAAATCAATATAAATCAAGAACAAATTGGATTATAGCAAAACAGTAAAAGACAAAAACGATAAATGTACAAATTTATGACTGGAAAACTAAATACTAACCCGAAATCTGTGTTTTAATACTTTTGATATATTTATAATCATTTATGATCGGATGTAAAAGAAGGTGTACTCAATTTGTCACTGCATGTATGGTTAAAGGAAATGACAAACACGTGTACATTTTTGGTTCAACCGTTCTCAAGCTCAATACAATTTCCCTGTAGAAGGTAGCCTATAAATATTAATATATTCAAAGGGAACTAATTAATAACCGTATCCAATTATGTAGAAATGGAGTTAATCAATATTGTGGTGTCGGGCCGTATGTTGGTAAGACAAGAAGCCTCCTAATTGGTACATAGTATATTAAAAGCTGGTCAGTTATGACTCCCTTATTTGTGAGATGAACGACTTTACTTATGAGGTTTTAGGGGCCTGTGCAATTTAAAGAAGTCGCTTTTGCTTTTTATCTTAATATTATTGAAAAGAAAAATCATATCGTGATATTCCATCCTTAAAAATATATTTCTTAAAATTTGATTAATTAACTTGAATTGAAACCAATGTAATTAAAATCGGTTCACCGATGAGATATCGTGTATAAAAATATAATTTTTTATAAGTTTTGATTTTAGAGCTGAATTTTGTATGTATACATTAATACTTTTAAACCAACAAATAGAAGCTAATATTTAGGAACTAACTAATGCACATTATTTAATTAACATTATACTGCTCTATAAACTAACCATTCATTGCAAAAAGAGTTCTAAGTGCCTTAACAATTTTGATAGAGTTCGCATGTCTCTAAACCTTATTTCTTCAAGGATATATTCTAGGGTATACAGAACCCACGGGCCTTATCATACCCACTATTAATATAATGTTGCCTATTAATTAACAATGTATGTCATATTTATTGGTCAACAGCTATGATGTGCGACGTTGCCTACAATTGTGACTTTGCGTGTTCGTAACTTGAAGAAACAAGCGCAGCGAGGAGTAATTTATAGCTAGATTGGACAGTGGACCGTTACACGATTGAATTTTCAAGTTCTAAGAGTGATTAGTATTTGGAAACTAGATCAAATACCTCAAAGAATCAACTGGTTAACATCCAAACTTGAAATCGTTCTTAAGCAGAAACGACTTTAGATACTGTGTATTTCGCAACAGAAGTCGGAACTATTAAGATTTGTTTCGTTCTTTCTGTTTGTTGATTCAATGGATCTTGTAAAATAGAACAGGTTATTTATTACATTACATTTGAAGAAATTATCAAGATGCGTATATCCGAATGTTATGTGTACGCGAAGCAATGAGTGTTTAAATTCTTGAATCTAATCGTTTTCATACACATTTTTCCTATGTAAAGAAGATGTATTGTGATAACGCAGAAAATGTAAAGATTATTGCAAATATCGGATAGGGAAAGGCAGAAGACTGCAGCAACTCACTCACATGTAAGTGTGCTAATTACAGAGATATATGTAGTTTTAGTTTTGTATTTACATAAGCCATGTATGGCATCACTGAAACGTCATTCGGTGTTCCATAACCTGGTATTTAACACATGTACACTTTCACAGAAATAGTTCTAATAGTTAAATTAAACTGCCGGCTGGTATAAAGTTAATTAGTCAACATTGATAATGGCTGATTGATATAAGAGCAATATAAATTTTAAATGCATAAATCAGATCAGTCTTACCAATACAATCTTATATTAACAGTACCTTGAAAGTAATATAACACTTTTCAGAATTTTATGTTCATCTAATCTATAACTAGGCTTACTCACTAGTAAGCCTAGTTACCCTACTAATATAATAAACGCGAAAGTTTGTAAGTAGGGATGGATGGATGTTTTATACACTTTCACGCAAAAACTACTGAATGGATTTGGATGAAACGTTACAGTAATATAGCTTATACATTAGAATAACACATAGGCAACTATTTACAGCGATAACCAACATATACGCGAACGGAACTGCGGGCAACAACTTGTAGATCATATAAAAAGTGATATGTTTTAACTTACTGGTCAAAACATCTTTCCTATGGAGATGCCTGTATCCAGCACTGGATGGACTTTTTAAGGCTGTTGATGAGTACCTAATATTAGTATACAATACGCTTAACATTATTTTAATTATGCTGTATAATCTCGCTGTAAACACATATCAAACATATGTTTGACGAATCAAGTTGCTGTATAACACGTATGAGTTCTTGTTTAATAAAATATTACCATATTCTACATAGGGTTTTCATTTGGGAAAAATATATTAAAGTATACAGATCCCGAAAAAGATTGAAGAGAAAGTAAATTGTAACTTATTTTGTAGAAAACTTTATGTAGAGCTAGTTCAGAATAAATTGTACCCTAAGTAGGTTGTGCAGATAAATTTTATTATAAAATAAAAGTATTAAGAGGCGAGCTTATTACAGTCTAGGTTTTAGTACTTACTTTAGACTTCATATTATTGACAGTTTACAAATAGAAAAGTGATAGAAATACTTTGAAAACAACTGATAATTTAGTTTTTAAAAGTTACTGGCGATCAAATTAATACCAACATCATTAAAATCTATTTGTGCTCCCAGGTTTAGTCCAGGTATCTCCAACTTCAAAATGTTACGGTGTATAAGTCAAGTTTGTGTGAACCAATCCTTGCCTATTTCATTAAGTCACCTCGATGGAATAATTTAATCAGTAGCGTCCAGCAAAAGAACGATAAAGCATGATTGATAGTCTTGCCGTTGCACAGATGCAATCTACCGCTGCGGCAGAGTCGGTGTTATTTTTCTTTTAAAACATGAGCGTTTAATCTCGGGAATGAATAGACTTATTTATCTTCAATGAATGGATATGGATGAGATGGGGGTAGGAAGAAATGTATGTAATGGTTGAGATGCAAATATGGAAAGGATCTGCCAGTAAAAACATCGCTAGTAAGTTGTACACATTGTACACCTAAAGTGTTATTATGAACACATTATGTTATATTTCTAAGTGCGTATTCTAAGGAGTGGATATCTGCAAAGTAATAGTTCAAGACTTTAGTAAGGAATTGAAAATTATTACATTAATGTCTACGTAATTAAATAACCATAAAAGAATACATTGCAAACTTCTCGATCAGTGTGTTCGTTGATATTTTATTTACATTGTCAAGGGACGGCCCACATATACATTGAGTGATATATATGAATATTACAACTATACATCCATTCTATACAACTATACAAGTATATAAAATTAAAGTGTATGTTTGTCATATTAAAATAACCGCTTTTACTAACATTTTTTAAAATTTTTGTCTGTCTGTCTGTCGGTGTGTCTGCCTATCAGTCTGTTTGTTCCGACTAATCTCTGAAACGGGTGGACTGATTTTGACCGAACTTTCACTGATAGATAGGTGATGATCTAAGAAGTAACTTAGGCTATTTTTTTAGACTAGCTTCGCCTAGTGGCGTTACCCGCGGTACGACACTAGCGCGGGTAACACCGCGGGACTTAGCTAGTTAAAAATAAATACAAAAGCATCATGATTTAGGTGCATAAAATACAATGTAATCGTTAAAAGTAACATAATATATTTTATCAATATGATTGCCATTCATAAGCTACGGAACTGTGCTACTCCCTTTCATTAGAGAGCCTAATGCTTGCCGAAAAAGGCTTAAAGGAAATAAAGTATTTATAAAAAGATAAAATTAAATTTCCACTTAAAATCAAAATTTCGAGATACTATAATTATATTTTGTATTCAAGCAGATAATTTTATTTAGTAATTATTGTCAGTAGTTTGATTTGTTCTTCTGTGACCCCTGTTTTGTATGTTAACTATTACATATTATTAATAAATATAATATGGGACATAAATCTAAGAAAAAGACACCTAAACTAATTGAGGTATTTTTAGCTACCTGTTAAACCAAGTGCCGCTAAAACACAACTAAATTGATATCCAACGCTGTATCCGTAATTACAAAGTCAAATAAAAAAAGACGATCGATTCGTGGGCGACCGATAAGAGCCATAGTGAAATATTTCAAAAGATATTAAGTCTTATTCGATACATCATAGAATCCATGTTTCAGTTGGATTGGCTGCCTTATAAATCATTTTGGCACAAGTCAAGTGTCATTTTGAAAGGTACTTGATAATTTAAATATTCTTTTTTGGTTGTCACCTTTTTATCTTGGGACGGAATGCATAGTGTAGTTAATAATTATTGGTACTTATTATTTATTACTTTTTTTCCTTTTATTTGGATGTCTGTGCTTTATAATTCCCATTTTAGTGCTCACTTACGTTACATAAAGAATCTACATGCAAAATTTCAGGATTCTAGGTTCAGCGGTTTGGGCTGTGCGTTGATCTCTGGGTATATCAGTCAGTCAGTCAGTTATCTTCCTCTTTTATATGTATATAGATGTATTCATTATGACTGCCTCGGTGGCGCAATGATAGTGTATGCGATTGCTGTGTTTGAGGTCTCGGGTTCGATTCCCGGGTCGGACCAAATGTTTGTTTGATCTGCAACTATTTGTTTCGGAGTTTAGGTGTTTTCTATGTATAATTTGTATCTATTTACAAAAAAAAAAGGATATAAGTATTCTTTTATCTGCTTAGCTTGGGACTAGATGGCGTTGCGTGTTAGATGTCCGGAATATTTATTTTCATTTATTATTATTATTTATGAGATTGTGTAGTATGTTCAGTTAAGTTTGTTTCGAGTTTTTATATTGTTCCAAGTAATTTCGAATTGATTCATGACCACAACATTCTGGAAACTTTCTCAGTTCCATATGAAAACAATTTGCCGAACTGCTAATTAGTATTAATATAGTAGTAAAAAAAGATATCTACTATTACCAAGAGATAACTTCTATCTTCATGAGTAGGTATGTAATCGTATCGAGTATTAACAATGTATTTACGTGTACATAAGTTCACATGAAGGCAATCGTAGTCTAGTTATTGTGACAGAACTTCATAACAATAGTCTATAATGACTGAATGATATTACAGTGAGGACTTTAATTGACACATCTGCAAAAGGGTTTTTTACATTACAACACGTAAAACGTACAAGCTAAGTACAAAATATTAACTGCACGCATTTCTTTACTCTATAAAAAACTTTATTCAAGATGGCAGCACGCGCTGTGGTTGATTAAAATGAATTATGATTGTTTGTTGCAACATGGGTCATTATTTGTAAATCAAGTGTACTGTTGTCTATTGTCACGCAATGAGGTACAGTGTAGTGCATAAAAAATACCCGGATAGTGTTGATTACAATAATAATGTAAATGAAATGAGGCTACCGATAATTGCGGAATTGCTCATGTTACTTTTTTTATTTAGAAACGGCAAGGAGATTAACATGTTGTGTAACTCTCATCTTCTAGTTGGATATTTAAGGGGTATTCAATTTGCGGTAACAACGGTGCTGTATGTTAATGATTCGTTGGGGTTTCCACATGACAGAAAAATCTGGAAAACTCCGTTGAATAGTAATTAGATCTCTACTATTACATAGGATATTAAAGTATGTAAAAGTAATAAATTTGATGCTCTAAGATTTTATAAGCTAGGATATGTATAATTTGCCGTAAGCATTAAGTACGCTGATGCATAAATGTATGCATGAAGTCAACATTAATAAATTTTAAAAATATTTATACAGATCTCCAAAAAAAAATCCGTTTGACGTATTGTTTTAAGAATTAAAAATAAATACGACATCACAACCAATTTACATTTATTAGCTGTTTAAATATACGAAATAAAAAGTCCCAATGTCGTGTATAAAACGGAAACTACAAAATCTAACAGTTTCAATTATCAAAACAGTATGAACTTCCCGAGTTTATTGTAATAGGCAGTTAACAAATGTAATCTACTACTCCACAACTAATCCTTCCGAGAGCACCGCTAGCTTCCTACAAGAATCTTCGATTATCCCGATAAAGTACTACTACCGAGTTCTGCTATACATTAGACTCGATAGCCAACGTCCCTATGATCTCCGGCCGCTATGTTCAACAAATCAAGCTTCGAATAGGCACTTACTCATAAGTTCGAGCCATCTCATATATTCTCTATTAGACCGTAAACAATTTGAATGTGGGGGTCTTTTCATTTTACTAGACATTACAACGTGTAAGTTATTGTAGATTATGCATGTTAAATGTATTGAACTTAATAAAGATCTTTTGGCATTATAATGCATAAGCGGTGCATGTAACTTATTCTTCTTTATGAAGACTTTAATCTGCACTTCGTCGATGTCGAATCTGTTACCGGTGTGTGGCACGGATTAAAAATTGAAGTGTTACCATTCCTATTTATCTCGTGGGTATCGTAAGAGTCGACTGAGGAAGTAAACTGCGCAAGACGACAGCACGCATTTGACACAAACCCGTCAAGCCATCGTTGCTTGGTAGGCTAAAACTTCCTTTTCTACGAAGAGAGCCATGTGCAGCAGTGGACTTTTAAAGGCTGTTGATATTCTATTATAGAATATAATCATTCTGATCTGTTCAGTCATTTTCACGGGATTGAGTAGCAAATATCTATAAATTCATCTCACTGCCTCGTTGATCTAGTCGTTAGCGTAACTGACTGCAGATCCAGAGGTCTCGAGTTCGATTCACAGGTTGGACTACTGTTGGGTTTTTCTTACAAGAAATTCTTAATAGCAGCCGGAGTATGAAAGATGGTGGTGTTCCCGTGGAGCCGTCGGTTCCGGTTGTCATGAACATATATGACAATCGTTATTGGGTAGTCATTACCCTCAAATATACTGACAACTAGTTCAATCTTCGAATTTAGTTCACCCTCAGGGTTACGAAGATCCACATTCAGACAAAACTGGATAACCTAGTAGTTGACCCCAAATAATCTTAAAAATAATAAAGGCTAGGAAGATAATGACGATTATACTTTCTGAAAAGTTGCTTCACCCGTTGATTAAACTCCACTGTTTGGTGTAAAATTAAAGTGCTAGTTAGGTATTTTTTATATTTTGGCAAAACACACAGAAGAATGTTGTGGTATGTTGTGTTGTGGGTGGTACTCTTCCCAAGGAGTAGATAATTGTTAATAAGAGAAGTCGTGACCAAAGGCATTTCATTCATTATGAACTATTCAAATGGTTCTGTTAACTTGGGGTTTCCACACGTCCATGCTGGCTATACTAACTGCTAAAACCCCAATCATACATAATATAATCAAAATCAACCGTATCTAGTCTTTTTCATCGAACAATGAAATTCGCTATGCAGAAACCGATAACCAAATATTTGATATTTTAATTAAAACTTTTAAATATAATGTATTTGCTCATAAAATACTTTCCTACACATGAATTAACCTTCTCAATCAATCTACTGTCAAATAAAAAACATACATTTGATAGAGTTACGACGTAGAACGATATTTATTAAGATGTTTATCCTAACGGTCTGTTTCCGAGCATGTTTATACATACGAACAAACGACCATGATTGGGCCCCAATTCAAAGGCAATATAAAAAATGTACCAGTTTAAATTGTCAACTTGCTGCCTTATTAATTACCACCGATGTAGGTAGGGAGCTAGAGTCAGACATTTCTATATAATTTAAATGATAAATACTTTGAAGTCTCAACGAAGAGACTGCTTCTTTACAGACTAAAGAGTCAAGATGCGATAAAATAAAATATTTTCTATAACAAGATTTAATGCATTACGTTTTTTTTACAAATTTCGATAAATTACTGATTCATCAAAGTATTATTATAAGAAAAAAATAATTCGAATATCCGAATATCCATCTTATAGAAGAGTAAATCAATTATGGTAACTTATTAAATCAATTTAGTGATCATCACAATCGATTATGTAATAAATGACAATTTATGAGGAGGTAATATTAGGATCTTGTCATTTATTTGTGTTTAATGTCGAACTCTCAAAACGATTTATGGTAAATAGATGTGATTATGGATTTTTTTTACAAACAACGTGATACTGTCTCTTGTTCTATAATTTATACCTTTTAGTTTGACGGTGAATGTCAAAGAAGACACATATAGGGATACAAACTAGTCCCCATATAACGCGTAGTTTCATTATTCGAAAGTCTTTGGTAACCAATAAAATTTCATTAAACTAACTTCCTGTTAAAACAAGCGGTATTATGGTTTTGATACTTGTATATTAGTGGGTCTAATTATGTAGTTTGGAATGTTACCCTAACTAATGTTACATGTTTCTTATTAGAATTAACAAAAATCAAGTCACAGTCTGAACTAGTTTTGTTATGTAAGATGTTTAACAAATAGGTAAAAATCAAATCAACACAGAAATAATCTCATGTACAGATCATAAAAATGAATAAACTTGTAACTTCAATGTTTTGTATATATTTAGTAAAAATGACAGAATTTACAGGCGCTCATAGCCCAGGTGATTGTTTCTAATCATGGTAACCAACGACGGCGCGATCAGTAGCTAAATGGGTGACCGCTGGTGGCATGATACCATGAGCGTCTCCGTGATTCGGAGGTCACATTTAGCAGTCGGTCTGGTTGTTATGGTAGGATAACAGTCGTGAAGCTTAGTTGGAGGCCTTTGGGCAGATTACGTAGCCACACCTTGTCTTGCCCATCCCCAACCCGCATTTGGCCAGCGTGGGGACGTTTTTTTTTGTTTATGTTTGGCGAATACAGACAATCCAACAATGCAGCATAGTGACCCACACCATGGCGAGCTTCGACATCATTAGGCCTCCGGTATTACATTCACCAACGAAACACGACAGCATCATTGCTGTCATTTTACGTTGATTTCCTTTGCGAGGATAGTACCGCCCCGGTCGAGCCAGCCCGTTCATGCTGAAATCAGCGTGGATCTACTACCTTGAACGTATGGCTTATCCCTCTTCTGAGAGGAGACCCGAGCCCAGCAGTGGGACGTTATGGGTTGTTGATGATGTTGATGAACGAATTTTAACAGTTATCTATTACTCTGAAATCAAAGTTATAATTTTATTGTTACTATTTTATTTATTATACACATGGTTTGTTGTGTGGCTGCTATTAGCTATAAAATTATTCAAAGGTTACGACGATACCTTCTATTTCCTGAAGTTTCGAACAGGCTATATTGCTTGTAGACACGGGTACACCATGTGTATGTGTTAAAGTTGCAAAAGTCTGAAAACTTTCATTTAACTTATCCTACATATTAACTAAAGTTTTAACTGTTTTGCTTACTTGGACAGTTTAACTTAAACTGTCATTATATAGAGCTGCCGTGTATCATAAAAATATCACAGAGAATAATATTGGCTTTAAATGCATGGAAACAAATAATGATTTTCATTGTCCTTATGTATAATATCCTCAAAATGTCATGTCTCATTTGCTCTAGACCCCTCTCTTATTTTTTAAACTATAATATTACAGGTGTATAACAGTCAAATAGATACACATAAATTAGTTTAACAATACAGAAGAAAGAAGGATAAAGAATCTTTATCCGGAATAAATCGACACAAGCTTTTACGATGCCATATTGCCTTTATAATATAATTAAAAAAGCGTAGACGAGGCGGGTGTGTGTCTGTCAACTGCACCTGCTTTAAATAAGGGCCTTTAAATCGGTTAAAACCGTTGTATACGCAATTAGTACAGGTATAGTAAATTAAAGGAGTTAGATCGTTTTTTTAATGCGGGTAGTAAGACAGTATTTGTACCCAACTTCAAAAATAGAAGGAAGTTCTAAATTTGGTTGTATTTTTATGTTAGTTCCCTCAAAACTATGTTAATTACGAACGGAGATGGTATTTTTTGTTCTATTTAAATTTAAGACAAATATTTATTAGAGTGATGTGAATTTATTTAAAAATAATCTATTTTTACCAAAACGGCCACAAGAATATTTATAATAATAAATAAGTTATTATTATAATGGCGAACAAGTCAACTAAAATGATTTTTATAAAATTGAAATTAGTTGGATCTTACCAAAACACAGACTTCATAGGTTATTTACTTTTAAGCAACCTTAGTAAGGTAAAATATTTTTGCCAAAACTGCGGTTTTCCGAAAGTAGATATGCTCTCAATTATTTGGATATATTGAATAAAAACTGAGTAAATCTAAGTGACACTCGGTGGTGGTATCGACAAACGCAAATCACATTCTGATTTGAGACAACCACTGATCTTACTGACTGCTTGTTACTTATAGTGTATGGTCCAAGTTATAAAATAAAGCAACGTTTGAATCATAAGGTTGCAGTGTTATGATGATACAGTGATAGTGATAGTCTTATACATTTAGATTTACCATAATAATATTGAGATATAAACTCCGGTAGTCAAAACAATTTGATTGTCAATGACTGCAGCTGTGCGTTGTTGTTACTCATATTTTAATAGAAATGGCTATTAAAACATTTTCGTAGTTATTGAATATATATATTTGGATTATTTTTCGCTAACAATTTATAATTTCCATAAATACGTCCGTTAGTTACATTTTTAAATACTTATTCCGCTTTTAACTCTGTACTTGGACTTCAGCACGTTTTATTGTACAGCAACCAATTGTGTAAAACGTAACACTGGACAAACGAACAGACAGACTGACAATAAACAAATAACGAGCCTCTAACGAGTGAAAAGTGTCAAGTGCCCCAAGCGCAGATTACAACAGTTACATGTAAAGAGTTATAGTTTACATGACTACAGGCCCAATTAAATGAACTGGCATCAATTTTCTACTATTTACTACTATATAAATAAAGATTTGAAATGTATTGTGATAGATAATAAGGATTTCATCTTCGTTACTCATCACCAGACTTGGGAGGCCAATGTCAAACATTCCGAAAAAGTTCGGAGATATTTTCTGTCAAAAAAACAGTACTATATATGAACTATTCTTGTCTTCGATGTCATGTTTGATCAGGCAAACACTGATCCTTCTTTCTTTTACAACACACTTCTCAATTTAAACTGCAATGCATTTCCTCTAACAACGTTATATTGCAAGAAACTCTTAAAGAGCCACATATAACATCACATAACTAGGCCATAAAGCATCTACCTACCAAAGTCATGCCTATTGTGTATCACTCGTTTCCATCAAGCTATTGTAAGCTCTGCATTATTATTTAGCCTTTCTGCACTTAACTAGCCATCCAATACTGTCCAGTTTAATTCACCACTTTGACAGCTGAAAAGATCCATTTTACGAGGGAGAATGGCCGATCGATCAAAGGCCGAGCGTATAAAGGATCGATTGTCAATTTTCTGTGCGGATTCAAACATACAGTTAATCTAGATTTGGATTCAAACTTATTCACCAGCTCCTAGGCTAAGTATGCAAATATTAATAAATTAACGTGATATTTATTGCGAAAATATTTATTTTATCGCTGTGTTCAAACTTATTACGACATATTTATTTTCTAATTAGACAAATTAGTTTTGTTTTCATACCATCCATCTTTATGTACTAAATTCTTAGAAAAAAATTCTATTTTCTAAGCATTTCATTAGTGTGAAGTGAAATTAGTTTGTAAGGAGTGGTTTTAACTTGAGATTATATTATGATAGATGATAGGGTTGGCAAAAATAAAATATACAAAATGTTTATTTCACGCGTTGTGAAACCCTATATGTGTCAGAAAAACGTTACAACAACCGAAATTAATTTTCCCATGAGTTCACGAACCGTATCGTTCAAAAGACGTTGCCGAAGACGGCACGTTCACCAGACCGTGGACCGTTCACACGATCGTATGTGAACATTGTGAACATTGTTATGTCCGTACACTACCCGCTCATTGTTTACGAGTTAACGTATGATCATCTTGATCTTTATCACCTCCGAAATTAATTGAGACGTTATTTAAATCTTAAAATATTTTTGTGTTTTTTTTTTTTAATTTTTCGTTATTATATTAACGCGATGGGGTATTGTTCTATATAAAATAACAATTACCAGTTGTTTTAGATATTCTCAGGATAAATAACAAAGTTTCTACTTATAAAGTTTCAATTATAAATTCATAATAGGTACATTATTTCCTTTAATTATAAATATGGAAATCATTATCATTGTCGTCATAAACTTAGCAAAATATTAAAGTTATTTTTCTTAAAATCTGAGTAAGAATCAAATAGTCTGTTTATAAATGCAAAACAAAAATGTGAGACACCCAAGCCCGTATTCAATCGAGATTGCGCAGCCATTGTTTTATATCGACAACGATACATCACTATCGATGCGTCACACTGACTGACCGCAGGAGTTCCCACGTTGACCTGGCAACCCTGGCAATTTATTGGCCCTTACTTAACTGTAACTACCTGTGACCGCACCTGCGTCTTAAGAAATAAGGGATGAACGCGACGACTTTTTTATTTTGTTTTTTTTTGGTTTGATCTAGTTTTTTAACGGTCAGGTGCGACATTATCTTTTTAATATGTGTTATATTTTTTGCTTAGTGCTTAAATTTTTATCACTTGACATCATTTTTATCAGTTTCAGAGGTACTGTCAGTTTTCTGTGATAAATACAAAATATTACTAATTATTTAGCAGCAGCATTACAAAATAAACTTAAACAAATAGAGGTGAAATTAGATGGCTCTAATAATAATAATGATGAAATTATACATCTTACATACGTCGTCTGATCGCAAACCAAGTAGTAGTAGTCTGTCCTATGGCAACAAAAGTGTTGATAAGCAAACTTATATATTCCTAGATATAGAATAAATGATCATCCTCGTCATACAAAGCTTTGTCCTGGGTAAATCAAATCTGAATCACGAGCTTGGACTTAGCAGCTAGGACCACTAAACTCTACAACAGTCCGGTCGATTACCCATTAATGCAACAAAATCATGGATCAAATTATATTAAATAAGGATGACTTGGTTTTGTGACACGACAAGAAATTTCTTCTTTTTTTGTGACAGCCCTGTGCTCATCAACCGTATACATTTATGTGATTTTCTTAAGTCGCGGACACATGAGGTCATAGTTAAATAAGTAAAAACTTAAGGAGGGGCGTTATGGGAACTGAGCACGGTTACACCATAGTAATGCTCCAGGCTTTACCGAACCGTAATATGGCACTTCGCTCTATTATCATCATGTAGATTGATCTTAATTGGAAAGGTAATTAGCTAAGTTTTATCGCTAAAATAATAGGCAATGGTTAGTAGGATTTTACTATCAACTTTTTTTTTTATTTGAAACGTTTAATGTGGACTGGCTGTTGTCGTGGCGACGCCTTGCTACTTCAACAGCCAGTCATATTATGTGATATTTTAGGTAACATGTAATGTAACGATCATCCCTTAAAAAACAAACTGAATATAATATTCTTAAAATGTGCTATATTTATTATTTTATTTATGCTTTTTCCACTTTATCATTGACATGTTTCACTTCCGCAGATGTGAAACATGACACACGTGGCATGATCTGAATTTAGAATTTCCATATTTTTTTAAGTCTATAATTTTAAATAAAGCTTGTTTGTTTGTTTGTTTGAACGCACTAATCTCAGGAACCACTGTTGCGATTTGAAAAATTATTTCAGTGTTGGATGGTATATTTATCGAGAAAGGCTATAGGCCATATATCATCACGCTAAGACCAATAGGAGCAGAGTACCAATGGAAAATGTTTCAAAAACGGGGTAAAATTATCACGCTACGGGCAGTAGAAGACACAAAAGAGGTTGCGTGGGTCGGCTAGTCAAATATAATCAGTCAAAGGGAAAAAGCGGTATTCTTGGTAAGACCGTTTTTCTTCATTAATAATTACCAATATAAACATCTATTGTGCATTATTGCAGTACATGACCACGGAACTGATCAGTAATATGCATTGCATGCAGCTAAATCATTGTCTATTGATAAAAACTAACAATTAATGTCTTGCAAAGCAGAAAAGGATACGTTTGTGAGAAACATGTGAACATTTATTAGAAAAACTGTAATGGCACTTCATTGTTCTTCAAGGATTAGATGCTAATATATTTCTTTTGTATTTTGTAATCAATGTAAGTTTCCTCGAGTAGAGATTACATTAATGCACTGAAGTACTCTTTCTTACAGGACTTATATATTCTAGAACAAGAAAATGCTTGAAAACTTCAAATTTATAACGTTTAAACCATATTCATATTACAGTGACTAATACATGATTAGGTGGTACTCTCGGAGGTAGGAAGAATAATAATAAATAATAATAAATATCATCTAACGCCATCTAGTCCCAAACTAAACAGAGCTTGTATTATGGGGCACTAGACAACTGATATAAATACTTTTATACTTTTTTTTTGTAAATACATACATATTATAGAT
Source organism: Spilosoma lubricipeda (assembly GCA_905220595.1). Classification (NCBI taxonomy): domain Eukaryota; kingdom Metazoa; phylum Arthropoda; class Insecta; order Lepidoptera; family Erebidae; genus Spilosoma; species Spilosoma lubricipeda. Next base: position 17,811,097 of record HG992281.1, on the reverse strand, counting down.
AGAAAACACCCAAACTCCAAGACAAATATTTGCAGACCATATAAACATTTGATCCGACCCGGGAATCGAACCCGAGACCTCTAGAACAGCAGTCGCGTACGCTACCATTGTGCCACCGAGGCAGTCGAAGGTTAAAGATAAAGGTTAAATACTTAGAGAAGATGATCTTACGAAACTTTACCATCACAACACACATCAACAGTCTTTGCTAGACCTGGATAGTCCTCTCCTTAGTAACGAGGTTTTGACCTGCTACATCGCGTTGGCCAGACGGTTTTTTTTTTATGTGTTGCCCTGCCACAGTGACTCTACTCTGCCTGATGGAAAGCATAAACAGAATCCAAAAGTGGCGGTCACCATACTGCGATGGCAGACAATACAACAATTCAGCATGGCGACCCACACCATGGCGGGCTAGTGATACTTCTGCATCATTGGGCCTCTGGTCTCGCAATCACCAACGATACATGACAGCACGATCGCTCTCATTTTAGGTTGTTTTTTTGGCATTGTAAAAAATCGGTGTAGGAATTTATTTCAGTTTTTCTTCTCTTTACATTGATGATATCCTACGTAGTGTACTGAATGTTTAGTTACCCCTTACCACACTCATAACTAGGGTTAGTGTCACTCCGTATTTTAAATCCGTCGTGACATTAACTATAGACTAAAATAATTTTGTACTTATTTTTTTAAGAATCTCGTACAAATAACAAACTTCGTCTTGTATGACAAGGAGTTGTTAAATAAAAATATCGTAATTGAAAACCACATAATGTTAAAGATAACTATATAGTGTGACGTCAAACTAAACAAACAGTATGGTAATTCGTTGAAAATATTATTTAAGTGTGTGAATTTAACAAAATATTTTTTAATTATTTCTTACCAAATATACACTATACATTACAATTATACAGTGAAATCGCGGTTACCTTGATCACTCATGTTTAACTTATCTATACTAATATATGTTTATTTTTTTGAACACGCTAATCTCAGGAACTACTGGTCCGATTTGAAAAATTCTTTCAATGTTAGATAGCCCATTTATCGAGGAAGGCTATAGGGTATATATCATCACGCTACTACTAATAAGAGAGGAGCATCAATGAAAAATGTTTCAAAAACGGGGGAAATTTTCACGCTACGGGCAATATAAGGCGCAAACGAGGTTGCGTAGGTCAGCTAGTATAATATATATATGTCTATATAAATAGAAAACGACACACAATAAATGTATGTACGCGCACTTTCGATTGACTGCATCAAATTGAATAATTGACCTATAGGAGAAATTGAAGGAAAACCAGAGGTGTTATATTTTCTTTGTCCGCTTAGACCTATACACTGCGGCCCTGCGGGAAGTTGAGGTGGACATACTAAAAGAAGTTTTTTTGGTAATTTAGTAAATATTCTCTATAATAAATATGGCGGTACGGAGTTCGCCAGGTCAGCTAGTATATATATAACTAGCTGACCCATGCAACCTTGTTTGCGCCTTATATTGCCCATAGCGTGAAAATTTCCCCCGTTTTTGAAACATTCTTCATTGTTGCTCCGCTCCTATTAGTAGTAGCGTGATGATATATAACCTATAGCCTTCCTCGATAAATGGACTATCCAACACTGAAATAATTTTTCAAATCGGACCAGTGGTTCCTGAGATTAGCGTGTTCAAACAAACAAACTCTTCAGCTTTATATATTAATATAGGTATTATACGAGTGTTATATATACTTGACGGGGATGTGATGTCTACCTAGATACTTAAAAAGCTTCAATAATTTTATTTGCCATTAAAAGTCCCTTAAAACAGTCCAGGGATTATAGTGAACAAACACACAGACAGACACAAAGTTAAAAAAAAATAAAAAATAAGTTGGTACCGTACATACTTTAAAATGCCATTTAGTGAAAAGCTGTTAATTAGAAATTAAAAACAGACATTTCAATTTTATTTATTTGTGTTAGCTTTTATCTTTCTCTGTAAGTCTTGAAATAAGTGGATGATCATATCCAAATTATGTGGATGAAAATAGCCGCATAATTTTGACCTTTGTTAGATACACATATAGTTCACACAGAGATATGTTTCTATGCAAGCAGTGGTCCGTACGAGTCATACTCATCGGACCGTGCCCGTGGGAATGGGTCGTAGGTTGCGTTGATTTACCTCAAGACATTTTATAGTGCAAAGTTTTTATAAATATAAATCAGAAATATAAAACAAGTGTTTGGTATTTAACATCCCTACTAATGTATGTATGTATGTGTATGAGTATGAATCGATTTGGATGAATTTTGGTATAGAAGTAGATTGAACATTGGATAAGGACATAGGTTACCTTTTATCGCTTTAAATGACATAGAGATGAAAGCTAGTTTTAGATATATAATAAATGTTCTAATCCAACCTACCTTTATGTGTGTCATTCGATGATAGTATAAATTGGAACTCGCTGTAAACCTCTTGCCGCAGTGTTGACATTGATGGGGTTTCTCTCCCGAATGGATTCTTCTATGTGTGTTTAAACTACTGGATGTACTAAATCCTTTGTTGCAGACCATACACACGTGAGGTTTTTCACCTAAAATTAAATACACGTATTACTCTCGACATCGAAAACTTTAATGATATAATCATTTTTATAATTGATTGACATTAGGACGGAGAGCCGGGTATCAAAAAGGTAACGTTCTACATAAACGCCTGTCCCAATTTAAATATACGAGAGTTACGAAGGAAATGATTGCATACCGCAATAAAAATGAAGTGAAATATGTTGAAACAAAATCAATAAAATCGATACCGATGATATCAAATTCAGATTGGAAATATTAGAATAAGATCGACGATTGAATACATGTAATTGACCAGTTTTACAAATGTTATAGTGTTTCCTGTCTTATTTATACTCGATTTTAATGTTAAGGTTCATTATACAGGTTGTATGTATAAGTTAGTGGGCTCGGATTATTATATGCAAACAATTTTTATGTCTCTGGAGTAATAACTCAAGAAATATAAAATCCATAGATTTCCTACACACTACCCTTCCATTTCTTTCTTACCTACACTCCTTTTCAGTATAATCTTCATTTGCCCATATGACTCCTAGAGTGCCTAATTAACGCAAGTGAAAAATCTGTCAGATAGGTTTTCCCTCTCTCCAGGCAGGTATGTATATATTATTTATACTCATGGTTTTATTTAAACAGTCTAACTGTTCATTGATGTTATGAATACTGACAGAAAACTGAATATCTGCATTATCGTAATCTTTCAAAAAAGTAATAAAATTGGAAATATATCTGATTAAAAATAAAACTGTCATAAAAGTCTATCTATAATATTTATTTACGTAACTAAACGACAGGTTACATATGTTCCCCAGTAGTCAATCTGTTCATCACAATAATTTATGATTGAAACAAAAATCTAGAGATTTAATTACGTGCTGTTGATTAAATAATACATGAACTTTTAATAGTTGTCCTGTTTTGCAAGATATTAATACGTTTGATACTAATATCACTAAGTCAAGAGTTTGGCCGTGAGAAGGTTGAATTTAAAATATAGTACGACAATAATTAAAACCAAATATTTTAGTGGTCGGTTCTAAGTCCCCTTTAAAGTTATATACCTACATATATTTCTAAATAGTGTTATTGTATAAAACTAATATAAACTTAATAAGAATCTTTCACAGTAGTACTAAGATCAAATGGATTTTAAGAAAAAGATGTAGTTATAAATATATTTGTTGCATTGGCAATCGTCATCTTTATATTTCCAGCTAAAATGAATTCATAATTTTGGGTAAGGTAGATAAAGACCAATCTGATCAAAAGGTAAAGACCGTAGACGAGTCTACTCAATAAAATACAATGTCAATTCACTTACCGGTATGTGTTCTCATATGACGTTTTAATAATGACGGTCTATCAAAAGCTTTCCCACAAACTTCGCAAGGCAATAATGCCCTTTCAGACTTAGCTGGTCTTCTTTGGATTTTTGGTGTCATATCAAGCAGATCGTTTGATGAACCTGCTGATGATGAAGTCAGGGAATCTCCTGATACAGATTTGTGCTCATCTTCTGCTCCAGATGGTGGGGATATGGGTAGAAGAACTCTCGAAAGCAGAGAAGTCGATAAATCTAACGGTGAATCTGTAAACAAACAGTAAATGTATCGTAAATCATAGCCAAATTAATGAATTCAGCTGTATATTTCTCACTAAGGTAAAAGCATAGGTGAGCCTGTTTAATAAACATTTAAGTATGTTGAAACGTCATCAACAGTTCATTTTATTGATATCACTCAATCAGACTTCATTATCAGATATTAAAAAAATATGTATGTGCTAACAAGCCACAAATCTCATCGCATAGCTTCCTCATGACATTTCCTATAATGATTTATAATTTCATACCGCCTTAGCATAAATGTGATTTTTTAAAATTGAATATTTTTGCTTTATTGATATTAGTTTCTCAAAGGCTTTGATAACATTGATCCGAATGAATTTTACGGTGATTAGATGGCCAGTGGGCGCTTTTTATAATTCAGATCAAATGTTTTTATATATTTCCAATCAAGCAAAAATTTTTAATGAACCAATTTTATTGACAACCGTAAATTTCGCTATGGAACTTTAGACAGTTTATGTTTATTGCGCCCCGTCTTTCAATTTCTTTGATACCAATTAATTGGCGTTCCCAATTCTAGCTTTTGCTATTGAAGACTGACTTCAGTTGTTGATATTGAAGTTTCCGCAAAATTATAATCAATTGCTCGCTTGCAATAAATCTTGGGCACTGTGACGTAGACTGGCATGGACTAATTAGCGGCTTGTTTGTGTTCTAGATCAAGGATAGTTGAATTTCTTTATCCGTTCATAGGGTAGGTGTATTCCAAGATGGCAGGATAGAAAATACTCGATATGGAGCGGCAACTGGACAGATGGGAAGACGATAATATCTCTCACTAGTCGACTGTCTACGCTTCGTTTTGCCTACTTTATTTGCGCGGTGATGTACGACCGTAAAGGATTTTAATTTATTTATTCAATTATGTGGAACACTGCAGAAAATTGTAGATTTTTCTTGACTGGTCGTAAAAGATAGAATATTGGAACAACCTCTGTGACTATCTTTAGCGGTGATCTTAAGTAATATACCGTAAATGTCGCAATTACCATTTTAGAATTAAAATCGCAAGTACCATACTATGTAGTTATATGCATTCTATCAATTATCTTAAATCATTAATTCAAATGGGCATGACTATTATGCTGAAGCATATTATAACAACTATTGATTTAAAACATAAACAAATTAAACAAGTCCCATTAACATTAACTAAGAATTTAAAAACATGAATACCTACCTAAGAGAATACCTACCTAGCAGATTCGCATTGTCAGGCCAATTCAATTTACAGGTTGGCAACACAAAACTGTTCATACTATTGTGTGTAATCAATTATGTTAACAATATCTTCGTCTTATCATTGTTTCCCTTTATTATCTACAACTAATTGTTGCCCGGGGCTCCGCCCGCGTGTGTTTCAGTTGTCGTGGCAAATAGTAGCCTATGTGTTATTCTGATGTATAAGCTATATTACTGTAAAGTTTCATCCAAATCCGTTCAGTAGTTTTTGCGTGAAGAAGTAACAAACATACACACTCACAAACTTTATATATTAGTGTGATATACTCTTTGAGTTTCTGCTTTCATACTTTTTATTTACCCATTTATTTAAAGTAATATCCTGGCAATAAGCTTGGCCAACTACGTAAGTGGGGCTAACCTACCTCTTGAAATATTTGCGTGAATCTTTAGTAAGAGGTATTGATTTTGTTTACGTGGGTATAATATTAATGTGTGTATTTCTATCGGTTAGACTTGATTAAAACGTAGACCCCTAATGAATATAGTAAAATTACCTACATACTTTACTATATTTTTAATATACAATAATACCAATATAATTGTCTTTATTTAAAAAAAATAAATTTTAAATATAATACAAAATTAAATATGTATATCTAAAATATTTAACTAGATGACTATTCGTGAGCTTGGACAATCTGATCAATATAGGAACAAACGATGCCGCTTACTTTATCAAATTGTATGTAACTTAACTGGTCGATTAAGGCCTGTTCATAATGTAAATATTCATGGAAATATCTGCGGTAGTAACCTCGATACTCGTAAAGAATATATGTTATGAATAACAATATCAGAATCGACTGCAAATGGTACAAAATAAGGCTAAGACGACTATAATTGTGAAATGAATGTCTTTCAAAGAGGTTTACTTACTAAAAGCGTGTTTTATTTTATGGTCTTTGCTAAGATGTGTCGGTAACCGGAATTAAACTGAATTAGTTTTTGAATTTCAAAGGCTTTTACACTTTGATTGGATTGGTATCTGAATGATTAATGTATCTGGACATATTAAGTAGTTCATCTTCGATAGACAGACATAGTACTTAATTTGTTTAACGACTTTTCGTATCAATGTCCAATATTTGAGATGTCTTATGTAAAACCACACAGACACCTACATGAACTTATATTGGAGGCAGTTTATGTTTGTGTTTGCTCTAGTATCGAGTCAATTTTATTTCCAAACAAACACATGCCCAAACAAACATCGTGCCTAAAATTACTTAAGTTAGCTACAATTTAAGCAAAACAGCTACATGTAATCAACCCTAAATCGACAATATTATAATAAGAGTAGTGTCAATTTTTTTTTTTTGCATCAAAACAGAAGATGAGCATATTTGGGGAAATCGAGTAAAACGGAACTCAGAGGCGTCAATTTTTTATCTTCCTTCGCAAAAAAAGCGATGTTATAAGGATGTCTGTCTGTCTGTCTATGTGAGTGTGTGTGTCTCTCTGTGTCATCGTAGCTCTCAAACGGATGGACCAGTTTTGATGCTTTTTTTTCATTTGAAATCCAGTTTCCTTGCGGTCGTTCTTAACTATGTTTGGTTAATATCGGTCCAGCAGTGTAAGAGTATCAGCTCTTTTCCAGAATGATGTAAGGCATTTTTCGCATATGATTATTCGATTAAGTGCTTGCGTAGGGGTTTTTTCAATTTTGCTTGTCCTAAATTAGTTTTAATTTATATATGCAAACATTTCTAACTGTAAAGTGATTCTATATTTCAGCCCAATGTCCACACCCTTACAAAAAAAGAGATCAAGACAGTCGACTACCGAACCGCGACGCGATCCAAGTAGGAATGCACTTTGATGTGCCGACGGTATCGCGCTTCGGAATAATATCGCAACGTTATGTTGCGAGTGTGCGTGTGAGCTGTGTTGTGACAGTTGTGGACTAAATGTTTTTATGTGTGTGTTTATATGAGAAAATTTGCTTCAAGGTGTGAATTGGAAGTATTTTTGCTAAGAGCTTTTGAATAATTAGATACTGATTTTAACACTTTGGAACATTGAAAACAAATATAATTAACTAAGTCACACAGCAGACATTTAACATTTTTCATTTTGTTTGTTTTGTATATTCATTTGTTATTTAATATTCGTTAAGTCTCTTAATTTTCTCTTTACATGTTTATTATGTGTGACTAATAAATGTATTCTTTCTTTCTTTCTAAATGCCTTGTAAGATAAGATGTTAAATCTTTGACTGGAATGTTAGTAATGTGGTTAGTGATCCTCAGAACTGATTTGGATTGGTATAAGTCTTCTCCTACTTATACTAAGAATTGTTTACATAATTTTTGTTAGTTATTGTTGCTTAGATATTTCATTTGAGTACTTGTTTACTTTAAGTTTTTACAAACAAGCTGATGGTCACCTCATGGTAAGCGTCTACCGTCACTCATAGACACGAGTCTCCAGAGGAACAGGGAGTATTACTCTGATGTACAGATTACCCCTAAGGGGTTATTTGTGCTCTGCTTGGAGGCTAACGAATATATGACGAAGCATGTTTCTCACACGAATATTTAATTTTAACTGAGGCAGGTAAGTTATCATATGAATGAAATATCACATTCCTCTTAAATAAATTATTGTGTTTAAGTAAATCAAGAGCTGAATGCAATTCAAATTTTACAACATACATATATTCTAACGAGATGCGACCACGGCAGTTTTATTTACAATCGTGTGAAACTGACCACTTAACTTAGTACTTTTTTAATTAAGTTAGAACTGAGCATTTCACTTGGATGTTGTAAAGGCTGTTGATATAAAACGTATATTGATTTATTGGGTCGATACTTCGCACGGTCTCATATGCAAGGTCATTGACCTAGAGATACTAGATTTTTAAATATTCACGATTGCACATTAGGCACACATTTCTTTCTACTGTTTTATTTTATTATTTTAAATAATTAAGTGCATTAAAGAATACCTGTGTACTTGGCATCCTTCTTAACCAAATATCATTTTGGTCAGGTTTATATAATATTAATTAACAAATTTTGCCCGCGTGTATATTAGGTATTGCGATAAACTACCTATGTGACAACACCATGTGATTTGTGGGACAGATCCTGTTATTCTGATATATAAGCTATATATATTGTTTTAAAGTTGTATCTAAATCCATTCAGTGGCTTTTTCGTGAAAGAGTAACATAACGTATATCCTCACAAGCTTTCACCTTTATGACATTAGTCGAACAATAGCAAGTTATATAAAAGTTAGTTTATTAGACCAAATCTTAAATGAAAAAAAAAAGTTTTGGAATAAAATACTGTTGTATTAAAATATACTAATAATCTGTATAAGTAAAATGAATCCTGGAAATGTATGTATGCGCATAACTTCCAATCGCCTGCACCAAAATGGACAATTCTTTTTTCTATATGTTCGTTATTATTAGGTCACGGTTTGCGTATATTTTTTTTTAACGAAAGATATGGCGGTACGGACTTTGTCGGGTCAGCTAGCTTTAAATGAAACAAAACAGAATGCCCGCGAGTTTAATTGTTGCATTTCTTTTTCCTCGTTTCTAAATTTAAAATATTTACAGCTTTTATAGTCTGATATCTTCAACAAAGTGTTATCTGTCATTATTTGTTTATTTATTATACAAATTTACACCACTGTAATGTATTGCACGCGTGTTTTAATTTTCGAACATGTTTCATTTTATTTTAACTTGAGCCGTACTCATATGTTTTAACCATCAAAAAGTGCATTATAAAGTTGAGACTCGGTTAAATTGGTTCAGATTCTAATTTTTGTTTTTTATGGGATAAGCAATCACAAAAAGGGCAAAAGAGCAGACGCATCGCCTGATGGTAAGCGATTACCGCCGCATATAGCAATCCCTTATAAAATATTCTGAACTAAACCCGATCAAACTTCGTAGGCTTAAAGGCTCTGATAGCACATTTTATGCCTAAACTGTTTCATTGTAAATGCCACTGTTTTAATTAATACATTATTATAACCAAATGTCTTGCAGTGAAATAACTTGATAACTGTTAATAACTTGTTCCGTTCCTTGTTAGTAACTCGCTCGATTACGTAAAACTACACAACACTCTCATACATAAATATCGGAATAGCTTTAAAGAATATCAAAAAAATTGTATTCTGTTTGCACTTCTGCCACAGGTACGATATTTAAATATTCCGTTTTGAGTTTTAAAGAATATACTTTTATATATACAGGTTTAATCTATATGTATACTCTAGAGCGCGACGGTAAGTACTAAATGAGTCCAACCAGTAGTACTGCTATTATATGCAATAATATTTTATACATCCTCGATAGCATTATCACTTCTATGAACATTCCAATTTTATGACAATTTAATAGCACAATTATAACATTCTTTGAAAAGTTAATCTAGTAAACAGAGTTGCTAATAGTTCAAGAAATAAAAATTAAAACATGGTCCGGTTTTACTGCTATCTGATCTGTAACATGTGAAAATGAATTTCTAGTTAAAATGCTGGAGGATATAGATTAGCTTACTTATATTTTTATCGTTAAAATAACGGCTCCTCATCACAATCGCTAATGATGCTCTAACTAATGTATAAAAGATTCATTATCATTCTGTGACATCCACATTACTGTAAATAATTGTTTATTAACGCGTTCAGTAATACCGAATATCAGGTCTAATAAAGTATGCATGCATACAAATTATTATATCTCTTTGACCGCTATTGTTTTGCCTATCCTTAGTAATAAAGTAAAATAATTCAAAGTAACAGTTTTTAAGCAAAATAAATAATTTTCACACCCACAATAAAATAAATTTAACTTGCAAAATAACAGTCAAAAACTATTTATCAAATAAAAGATATTTGTTTTAAATCTTGAATGTATTAGAAACGATAAATTCAGGACAAATTAGGACTTAATGACTTCGTAATTCAATATTTAAATTTGAATTGGAATCGTCTTGAGCTGATAATGCTTCGTAATAAATATAAATAAAGATTTTGTTCTCACCCAATTAATTACTTTTTTGTTTAAATATTGATTTTGATACTATAAATATTGAAACTTTGTAAATATATCCGAAAACTAACCGATCTAGTATTAATTTCCGTATGATATTTAAAAATAATCTGTGAGGTAAGTAATACATATAAAAAAAGAAAATTAAGATCGAAGAAAGTTATTAAATTTTTTGACTCCAGTGTAAAGCATAATTTTTGGAAGGTACAAAATGTTTTAAAGTTTTATTAAATCAATCTGAAAATAATGCCAACGAAAGAAAAATGATGCTTAGAGAATACAAAATATTTAGAAGAGAGTTTTATTTATGGAAGTTGACAGATGCATAAAAGAAGACGACCAAAGAAATAGTAATAGCTACAAATTGTTTTGTTTGTGTTACAATATGTAAACTAAGGAATGACATATAAATAGAGACTCAGGCAAAAAATACTCAATGTTACATAAAGTAATATTATATTTCCAAAAAAAATATGCAAAATGAAGCCATTTTAAGTAAAACTTGATACATATTTAAACAGTAATTGCGTACGTGACTATTTTTGACGTAATGATGATCCACTTTCACCAGAGCTAGTTGCGATGGCGTTGCGAGAATTACAGCTTAAGAGAGTATGTGAGATTAAAAATATGAGAGGGCCATTAAAAGCTTACGTAAATATTGTGTATACTTTATACTGTCATATAATATTATCATTATGAGAATAGTTAATTTATTTTAGCAACTAGTACAGACGGAGACATAACGAGGGATTTTAAACTTAAAGCTTGCAAATCACGTTTAGCGTATTGTATATCGCTCAGAAACACTCTTGTGATTTTACTGATAAACAAGAAAATTTGATGAAATTTGATATATAATGTAAAGGATTAGCAACTTTTGATAGAAATACTTCAATTTTAATAAATTTAAATTTTGAAATTTAAGAATTAGCCCCAAGTTTCTTAAAATCGTACCTTCTAATATTGAATCCATAGTTTGTCTATACAGGTTATTTCTCATCTTCATAAAGAACATCTCTTCAGGTCTCTCAGGCAAGTAGTAGACGACCAGTTCCGTGTGAGCAGATACTGGCTTTACTGCTTCATAAACTGGCTCTCCCTTCACTTTCGTGCAGACTAGGTTCACCTGATGAAGTAAATTATCATCAGTATTGTTATATCAAATTATAAAAGATTATACTACGTTATTTATTTGCTTAGTAACTTACTTGAGGTCCGTAGTTGTCTGACACACGCAGAAAACGAACCCAGTTGCAATGACGGACCTGAGCGCCACCAGAGGTGCAGACTTCATCGAAAAGACCAAACCGATGTCGGATCTGTGTACAAATAAAATATTTATTTAATAATGCTTAGTACTTTGAATAATTCAGCAGTATTAATTTTGAGCTTTCTCTCTGAACTGCAATATCAAAGTCTGATAACTTGAGAAACTCCTAAAAACGTCAAAATAATTCGTAAATACTAATTTCAGACATCTGACACACCGCTTTTTATGACTCCAATGTAAGCAGACTATTTAGTGCTTATTACTAAACAGATATTATAGATGCATTACAAGGGGACGCAGATCAGAAATGTATCTACGACGCCTGGTTCAGCAGTTAGGATCATTAACTATTAGACTGCCGGTTTTTTCAAATAACTAAAATAAATTAGATTAGACAGTTACAGAACTATTATATACGCATAAATATAATAACTTTCAGTTTGCTAAATAGTTGTTGTGGAGAAACTTGGGAGACGCCTGTGTCTAGCAGTTGACATATTTTGGCACATATTATGATGATATTACTAAATGAAAGATGAAACCAAAAAAACATTCAATTACGTCCACAAATTAATCACATACAAATCCCGAAAAAGATGTTCCAAATAAACTCAAATTGTACTCCACAAATTAAACCTACTGACTGAACTTATTATATTCACGTCAATGCAAAAAAACAAGATCTCATTACATAAGCAACAACTAAAAAGGACCTAGAAGTCTATAAACTTTCCAAAGACCGGATTTCAATTAAAGATAACAGTCATTCATATCAAAAGGCATTAGTAGTAAAATGTTCTGAGCGCAATACTCGTAACTGCATTATCATAAACGCGATGAAAATTGCTGGTGCATTTCTCTAATCCGAAAGGGCAAAGAATAAAATACAAATATATTGTAGAATATCTGTGTGGTGGCAAATTAAGAATGCAAAGTTTACACCACCTCTATTCATCCCGTTGGTGTCCCGACTAGAGGAGCAAACCACGGGACAACATCATTGCAAAAAAGAAAGAGAACTTGAAACAATCTCTATCAAATAGCCGTCTGGTATAATGCGCCAAAATCAACTTTCTAAGAAGATAGCCTCTTCTTGTCTAGCAGTGGACATTTAAATAGTAATAAATAATAAATATTTCGGACATTTAACACACAACGCCATCCAGTCCCAAGCTAAGCAGAGCTTGTGTTATGGGTACTAGACTACTGATACAAATACATATTATACTTTTTTTTTGTAAATACATACGTATAATACAGTTTTATGATTTAAAGACTAATGTGATGACATATTGTAGAAAATATAAAGGTTTATACGTAATCTGTTCTATAGTAATTACAAAAAAACCCTAGGTCATGTAGGGGCCAAAAAAAACTGGGTGAGGTTACCGAAACCTAAACTTTTGGAATAGGGGCACACATTTGTGTGCTGTTATTTAGCAGCAACATATCTTGCGTTGCTCCTTTTTATATGTTATGTTGTATTATTTTATGTCTGTGTTGTTGTGTTCTGTTATATTATTTTATGTAAATAGATTAATTTTCCCAAATTATAAATGAATGGTATACAGTTTTCTTTTAATTTTAATAGTTGACTGTTGATAAGAAACTTCTTTACTTTACTTTACTACTACTACTATACTTTTAAACGAAAGTTATTTAAAATTGTAGAAGATTGATTAGTCAAAACAATTTGGTTTCTACTGTAAAGTGAGAGCGTATACAGTTCCCAAATATAGTAAACATAAATTATAATATTTACTAGAGAAATGATTAATTGATGTTCGATTTGATAAATTACGTTAAGAGTTTAGTCGTGACTAAATTAATTAAGTTTTTATTTGTATAGTGTTAAGTTAATTGAACATCGCATGCATTTGAATGGACATGAAATTAAAATAAATGCAATTCTTTGGATATTTCAATAACACATAATCGAATGCTATGTGATTTAATGTTTATTAATTTTATATTTTAGTAACAATACTTACGTTTGATTTCGCATGCCTTATCACACTAATATGTAAAGGCGAAAGTTTGTGACAGTGTGTTTGTTACTTCTTCACGAAAAACTATTAAACGGATTTGGATGAAACTTTACAGTAATATAGCTTATATATCAAAATAACACATAGGCTACTAGGCTACCCACACGCGGCCGGAGCCGCGGGCAACAACTAGTTTTATAAAATAGTCAACTAACTGTACTCCGCGGTGTTATTCACGCTTCTTGCTGTACCTTCCTCACGTGGTTACTACATTTTTTCGAAATAAAAATTAATATTTGCGCTATCCAAGACTATGGTCGATCTTAGTGCCAGACATCACTATGATCTGTTCAGCTGTTTCTGTTTTCGCACTTTATAATATTCATGAAACCAGTAAGGAACGTACGTTTTATTACGTAAAAAATAAAAAGCTAATTAATCTAAACGAAACATACAAATGAAATGTTCCTTCCATCATATCTGCTATTTACTCTATGTCGGCTTTCAACAACTTCCAACGCTAGGTTATGCGTAATGACGTGAAAATTACAACAAATATGAACGCCGCGCATGCGCTCTGAGCCGCAAGATTCAATCTGCCATGTTGCAATTAACGGCCCAGATAGCATACAAGATAAAGTACAGCGGAATATATAAAATTCATTAATTGGCTGGCGTATTTGATTTATTTATTAGATGAGTTCGCTTGTTTCGTGTGCTTGTGACGTTATAGATCTGGGCCATCGTTATATTATGTATTAATATTAATCGAGAAGATTAATATTAATATTCAAATGAATATAACCAAGTGGTAATGTTCTAAATATTAAAGTGCATCATAATTAGAAAATGTCAAAAGGTTGTAACAGCCCACCTTGGAAGTGTTTTTAATCTGACATTTAAAAGTACTGACAGAAAGATTAAAGGTACGGCAAAAGACTCTTCCTTTTTAATACCTTAACCTTTTGAAAACGAAGGAGTTTTAAGACTTTAGTTGTACATTTTATTACGTAAAAAGTTTTAAACATCGACAAGATTTAATATAGTCTATATCAATACATACTTAAAATTACAAAGCTTAAAAATTATTCTTTTTTTAACAACAATTTGAATTGCTATTATTTAAGTTTTTAATTTCGAAGAAATAAATAGAGATAACAAACCTACAATAATAAAGAAAGTGTTTATTAATAATTATAATAACATTTATTGTACGAAAACAAAAAATACAATATATATTCAACTTACAATACATGTATCTGTTAAATTTCATTGCAAGAGGCTTAGTATAAAATAAACCTTCGAAAACCCTTAACACTTAAACTTAATTAATTTGTACCATGCAATCTTTAAAGTAGACCTAAACTTCTCTCAAAAAAGAGTCTATCTACATAGACTATGATTATATTAAATCACTCTATCTCTATGCGCTTACTATCATGGAGGTCGTATGCCAGTTAGACATTTAGCTTTTAATAAAATTATAACATAATTATGTCAGTTATCTTCTAGAATGTCAACTTAAGATCTTATAATAATATTTTAGAAGTAAAACTAGTTGCCGGAAGACTGTGGGCCTACCAATCTTACGGGATATCTCAGTGTTAATATTTATTTACTTACAATTAATTTTACTATGATAAGCCTTTATGACTATATATGAATATTCAATGGCAGTACTTAAATTAGATATGGCCACAAAATGACCATGGTAAAATATGATAAATATGTTAATATATGTAAATATTTTACGTTAAGCAGACGCTTAATTTTTAATATATGAGATCTATAATAAATTAAATTTCTACAAATATTGTTTTTGATTTAATCATATTTACAGAAATGTATATTGACTTTTTTTATTGCGAATTGTTCTATAATAATAAATTATATCTATAACAAATGTTATACGTATGCTTCCAAGAGATTGGCACAATGCGATAAGACGGTTATCTATATTAATATATATTAATATTTATCTTCCAAATAAGCACAATACTCCCACGCTACACACACTACCACAGCATATAAATATTATCAACACAAGCACTCTCAAAGCTTCTGGTTTCTCCCAAATTATAGTTCATCTTATATTTACTCTTTAAGCTATTTTTTCCTGCACTTGTGTTAATTATTTAGTACCCAGTTCATTACAGTACCTGCGGGTGGGTTCTGTTGACCTCTTATATTGACACACTAGCTGACCCCCGCAACCTCGTTTGCGTCTTCTATTGCACATAGCGTGATATTTTTTCCCCGATTTGGAAACATTCTACAATGGTGCTCCGTTCCTATTGCTATTAGCGTGATGATATATAGCATTTGTCAAGGAAGGCTATAGGCTAACAGTTTCTTTTTTCAAATCAGACCAGTAGTTCCTGAAACTAGCTCGTTCAAGCACACAGAGTAACTTTTCAGCTTTATATAATATGTTAGTATAGATTAATGTGTGAATAATTACTGTTAGAAGAACATTTTAATAAAAATATTAACTTTCATTTAAGTTAAAAAATAAACCTAAAAGCTAGAAAAAAAAATATAACAATTCAATAGACATTTACTTCTATGTATTATATATATTACTAACGATAATATTTCTTCTCTGTAGATATGTATTACAGTTAAGGGACTCTGCGGCCAAAATCTTAGTCATCCATTTTTTGCACCCTATTCTTATAGTAGTCCGCATAAATCAGTGATCCCGTTATTTCAAATAAATTGCTCCGTCTGCAGTCCTTTGTGACGTCGCTTTTTATTCAGGTGATACAAACTTAACCACTCGATATGGGAATCGGAAAACTTTGTGAATCGGCAACAATTTTAAGTGATTCATACAAATAACATACTATTTTTGGTAGTTACTTTTTCATAATAAAAAACAAATTTCTAACGGTAGCTTATATACATTATTTTGATTACCCTTGGTTTGGCGTGGCCTTGATTTGGCTTGGCCTTTCAAGGCTGAAAATCTAAGGCACATACAACCAAGTGTTATGTGTTTCTTCCAAGCAAGTTTCATCAAAACCAATTTGACATCCTTATTCTTTTTTAGAGCCTCAAATCTATATTGATTAAAATTATAAGTTTATGATGCTGTTATATAAATAGAAACTAAATAAGAGACTAGATATTGCTTAGTTTTTTTATCGTGGTGGATAAATAAAGGTCATATTATCAAAAGCTTTCCTAACATAACGCAAGTGAATAATAAGGGTAACAATAATATTTAAATGTAATAAATAGTAAAACGGCAAAGATCACGTAGCCACAACGTTGTCTTGCCAGTCCCCAACCTGCACTCGACCAGCTTGGGGACGTGTGGCCTTAAACCTCACTTGAGAGGAGACCCGAGCCCAGCAATCGGACATTACGGGTTGTTAATGATGAACGTTGTCTTTTTGTTTAAAATAGTTAGTAACTTCAGGTTTGTCTTTTTCATTACCATCAGTTCAATATCAGATGATTTACCGCCTCGTTTACCTCCCTTTTACCTTAAAATCTAAATAATACAATTAATTAATAGTTTTATAACGAATTAAAAAGTTTACAACTATTTTAACCACATCAATTACCGATATATAAAAAATGATTTTAACTCGAGAATTATGCTAAATGCTGCTAGTTGCTTATGGCGTTATAGGCCTTCGTTATGGCAATAAAATAAACTTTGTACAATAAAATACTACGCCCCATGGTTCGTTATAAAGTAAGTTTAAAATTCCATACGTCGTCAGATCGATTCGAATTCATTACCGATTGCCGCAATCGTTTTCTGTATCGATTTTTAATCAATCTCCTAAATGGTCTCTATCAAATTTAATTGACGTCAATCGTGAGGAAGTTAAAAAGCATTCGTTTATTGATCGAACTATCTGGAGCGATCATTGGGAAAGTAATAAGACCAGTGATTATTATGTTTTGGTGACATTTCAAATTGGCTCTAATTACTATTGTGTGAAAGTTTAGATTTTCAATTATTGATAAAATCCATATACATAATGTTTGGGCTACTTCATTTTTTATGCAATTGTTGAAGATACCTAAAAGGTATACAAAAACTAACCGATCGACATAATACATACATAACATTTTGACTCACGCCTATATTATTTTATAACATGCCAGATATTATAACGTCATATTCTTCTTATATTAGTATATGGTTTGAAAAATTCATCATTTTTTTTTAAGTTTAACTTAATATTTTTAGTCATGTGTTCTTAGTAAAATCAGATAAAATTTGAACGTTGTATTTAAGTGTAATCCTTCAATAATCTAAGCGGAAAAAATAATAAAAGCAAGTACATTCAGAGTCGAAATTTAAGAAAGTCAAATATATGGACACAAGAAAAGTTGAATGTGTTGATAGTGATGATAATAATGAAATAATAAGTAGCAAATAGGTATATTATGTAGGTATGTATAGGTATGTAGGTTTATTTGAAAACTCATTGATGTGATAAGCATAATCATATAACTTGAATAAGATAATCTCTATACAAAGAGAATGTTACAACGTCAAAGATTTTAAATATATTTGGATAAGATTAAATGAAAATTTTAAATGAAACAAATACTTAAGATACCCACTGCACATTAAAGGAGCGTAACTCAATAAACAATATCATATTTTCACTGTCACATTACGGTAAGCAGCATTCTCAGTTGGCGCACAGCAGCGCAGGCGCACCTCGAGCGATCACGATCTACGGATCTACAGAAGCGAGCCCGAGGCGTCAAATCGATGCGCGCACGCTTTGCGTGTGCCGTTTACATTGACCGGTGGCGGGATCATGTCCAATTTTATTATAATAGTTTTGTTTGATAGGATACGAAGCATAATATTTGAAGGACTTTATATATTATTCTTTTATAGGTTTAATATTTTTGGATTGGTTATGCGAATTTCCTTTTGTGAAATTGATTTTTTAGACTCTATATAAAAATAGAGAACAGTGCTTGTAAGTAGATGCACAATCTTTTCATAAAATTTACTGATAAATATGATTTCCTTTCCAACTGCGTACTTGGATCCTTAGCCATGGAATTGGAAACTGGGAAAGCACCTTCACTCTACAACATACTAGAAGAATTAGATATGGATTGATAAATGAAAAATCGTTGATTTTTTTCTCTTAATAAGTCTAATCTACGTGCGGTATACAAAATTTTATGAATAAATGACAAGCTTTATTTTATTTACAGGTTACTTATAAAACTTTGATGCTTTTCTAGTGTAAGATGATCTATTATGATAAAAGACAATAAATAAAATACTTAGGTTATATATATAGTAGTATAATGTGTCACATATACCTGGCAAAAATTAATACCTATAGTTATATATATAATGTATAGCCACATTGTACAGTGACCTTTAGAAATAACAAGTACAAACAGCTGTTTTTCGATCCGAATGCGCGTCTACTCTCAGCTCTTATCTCATAACCAACTCATTACTGTTTTAAATAGTGCTTTTTGCCGGCGCGAACCTTTTAATAATTGTTTCTCTTGTACCTCACGACTTCGCTGATAGATTTTATAAGAAACGGTAGTTTATATATTTTATTATTTGTTTTAGCGTTTGCAATTAAATATGAGTTCTATATTTAAACCACGGATTATTGGAACCATCTTTATCGTATAAGTAAGGGACAATGTTTTTAATATTATAAGTTCTTTAGTATTATAAGATGTGGGTCCTTGTCGACAGTCATTTGTTATTATGATTGTTTCTGTAGTGTACATAGAGTGGAAATTATTGTATAATTTTGCGCGTTTCGTTAAAATTAAAGGTTACCTACTATGTTATTTTTAAATTTAAAGACTGTGTCAAAAATACACCACAGAAATAAATCGATATCTACAATATGAAGACACTACTGTGGAAAAGTAAATACGTCATTAGGTATTCTTTAAGATACTTCTTGATATCGTCAAATGCTAATTATTTATTGATCTGGCCAGAACGCATACTTGTTGGTATAGTACTACCATATACCATCACAAAATATAAAACAAATATATGTTAACAGTTTGGTCAGCCTACATTGAAAAAAAAAGTAACTTACTTGAGTACGTTTATGCATACTCTGTACTTAATATTATGAGTACGAGTATATCAAAAATAATACACTAATTTCAAAAAGAGAATTCTTTTAAACAGAAGCCAAAACGCGCGTCCGCGCCTCAGGCGCACATTCTGGCATCACATGTCCGCCAGTTGGCAATTCAGTTGCGTTCCACTAACTGTTCGAGGAGTAATTTAGAAAGTTTTAATACGTGTACTCCCATTTAAATAAATTTGAGCAAAAAAATGTAAGGAGGGAAATAAGCATCTATAAATAGATACTAAAAAAATCAATTGTTAAATATAATTAACATCGTAAAAGTTAAAAGATTGTAGGTTTTTTTTAGTAATATACGTTTAACTTACAATGGCAAAAGCCATGCTCATAACATAGTATTGAAGCCAAAATTAATAGTAAAGATAAATACATCTAATAATATACTATCTGTATTTGAAGTACTTTTTTTTTAAATTTTTGTCTTTCTGTCTGTTAGTTCCGACTAATCCCTGGAACGAACGATTTTGATGGGATTTTCACTGGCAGATAGTTGATGTAATAACGAGTAACTTGGGCTACTTTTTTCAGATTAGCTTCGCCCCGCGGTTTTAATCGCGGTTGTAAAGGTACTACAATAGGTGCGAGTAGCACCGCGAGACTCATCTTTTAAGATATAATCAAATATTTTAGCATTCGTAATATCTTAGGCATAAACGATGACAGCCGGCCCAACTTTATTTTTTTTTACATAACTCACGCACGGAAACCAATCCTTAAATAAAGGCATGATTGCACGCGGGTCGCCTTTAGCGATTATTTGCTGCACGCTGCCGACGGCTTCTTGGCAAAATTGCGCGTCAGTACATTCGTGTGCAAGAGTCATTATAGAAAGAAAACACTTAAAACGATTGTTAGACGAAATAATTTAAAATAGTAGTAATAATAGCAAATGAATTCAACAAATTGAATAACTTCTAAAATGGTTGATAGTAATAACGTAGGCTCACACTTGTAAAGTTAAATTTTGTAATTACCTTACATATGGCCTCTTACACTTGTTTAACTTTTAATAGATACAGAGACAACAGGTAATATCATAGCAGTATTTTTGTATTTTAATATTGATGGTGACACTGGTTTCTTTACTGATTGGTGACTTTAAGCATGTACTTACATGCTTGGTAAAATCCTGTTGTGTGTCTTAAAGAAATAGTACACATGTACTGGTACCTGAAGTATGAATGAATGAATGAATGAATAGATGAAGTAGAGGCCGTTGAGATGAAAAAGTTATCGACTTTGGATGTTTCTAGTCGCCATTTCTACTAAAATGAAAATCATGCCGAAAACAATTTTATACTACCGATAATTCTAAAATATGCGCGATGTAAGGTAGTGGTAAATAAATATGAAAGTTTAGTTTATTGTGTTTTCGTGTGGAAAAATAAATAAATTATTTTTAGTAGCTTTACGTTCAGTAAACTAACCTGTTGTTAAAAAAAACCAGTTCAAATCAAACTATCAGTTTCAAATACCTTAATATCTTACTGTATTGAAACTTTAAACCTATTTGCTATTCAATATCTACAATGTACAAACACAATATAATCTACTTTTTACTGTATCTAGATGCAGCAGCATTGTCTGGTCCTTAGAACGCGCCCAAGCGTAATAATTCGATTTGGTTTGAACAAAACACCGAAAAGGCTCTGTTCTGAGAAAATGACACGTATCGTGGCGTTGTTTAGTATTGTATTTAATAGACGTAATAGCAAGTGAATAATTTTAGAAATGAAATGCTACATTAAGAATTTCTGCTACTGTTTCAATTAAATTCGTTCGACAAATTCGTACTCGATTCTGCATTTGAATTTAATTTATTTATCATACAGGTAAGATATATTTTTAATTTGTATTTTTTTGGGTGATCTAGTTGCCATACTGCTATAGCAACCTAGTTCGGTATCAGATGGCAGCGTGTGAGCTGCATAAATATTTAATTTAAATTAATTACATCTATAAGACATTATGAATAAAATATTATAATACTTTTTGCACTACGCTAAATCTACACTTACTAATATATAAAGCTGAAGAGTTTGTTTGTTTGTTTGATTGCGCTAATCTCTGGAACCGCTGGTCCGATTTGAAAAATTCTTTCAGTATTAGATAGCCCATTTATCGAAAAAGCTTATAAGTTATATATCATCACGCTAAGACTAATAGGAGCGGAGCACCAATGAACACTGTTTCAAAAACAGGAGAAAATTTTCACGCTACGGGGAATAAAAGACGCAAACGACGTTGCGTGGGTCCGTTAGTAATTTGATATACACATTCAAATCTTCATCTCAAATGAATTATTACAAGTTGCACCTCGCTTTTCAAGGAAAACGTCAATTGAGCGTCGATAGTGCACGTGGTAGACGGTTAAAACAATTTGTTAGAAATGGCACAAGCTCGTGAAGGCCGCGGGTGCAGTAATACAGGGTTATTACAGCAACTGGACAGTGGCTCGTGTAAGTTGTAAACTGTTGTATTAGTTCCTGGGTGTTGTGTAACAAATATTGCCGCTACAAGGAAGGTCTATGACTCTTAATCGATATCGATTAGCAAGACGAAACAAGGAGAAAAATACAAATGAATAATGCAAATAAAATAAAACAAATGAACCTAATAACAAGACTTCTTTTAAGATAGATACAGCAACTTTAGCGTGAGGCTTGGATAATTTAGGTTCTACGAATTGACGCGAAGCCTGATATACATGACATCTATAAAATGTGACCAAAACTGTTCATTAGCATCGCATGGATGTTATGTAAATCCTTACAGAATTAATGATGTTATTATGAAAACAAAACTATGTTAAATTAAATGAAGTACTGACACCTATCCATAATAACATTAGAAAACGATGTTGCCTAAACTTTAATAAAAAATCATTTAACTTTAAGCTTGTACGAAATTGAAATTAGGTATGCTTTAAAAGCAGGAACTTTATTGACTATATACTTATATGCCAACCAATATTTATCCTTCATAATTTGTTGAAGTAATAACACGCAATAATACTGAGTTCTAAGGGATATTTTTTAACTAACTAATATAAGTTCTCAATTGATTTATTGTACTCTAACAAAGAGTTTCAAAACACCTTCAATTTTCAAGATTAATATTCAAGAAAACTAATAATGGGCGACAAATCGCCACTCGTTTTTAACTTAAACCACCCTCTGCCAGAGGGTTAGTTCTGAGGCCCAAAATGTTACAGTCATGATCTAAAATTGCATCTCATTTTGTTTATATCACCGGTTACAATGATTGTGTATTTGCTACCATATATCTTGCAACTTTCGACAGATTCCAGTTGAACTATAGGCCTTTCTATATACCTACTTCATGCAGAAAGATTGGCATTAATTATAATTTTTTTTTTTTATTAAAGACTGGCTGAATTTTAACACCAATAAACAATTATTATAAAATGAAAATTACAACAGTTACATAGTTTTATGGAAACTTGGAAACAACACAATGTTACGCGAAAGTTTGTAGGTATGGATGGATGGATGGATGTTTGTTGCTCTTTCACGCAAAACCTACTGAACGGATTTGGATAAAACTTTACAGTAATATAGCTTATACATCAGAATAATACATAGGCTACTATTTGCAGACTCTCCTGCGATTAGAAGTTGACTATAGTACTAATGCTGTATTCTAAATTAAACCTCACCTTTAGAGATAACTTATGAATAGGACAAGTTAAACATTTTAAAGAAGCTAATTCAACTACAAAAATGAATAAAGTAAAAGACAAAATTATATCAAGTTAATCATAAGCTCCCCCAAGCGAAAAGTTATAATTAACACGCTGTTTTATAGCACACAATTACTTGTGAACACGCGTTTACACGGTAATCGCGTGCAATACCGAGCGTGACGGAGAGGTATCGCACACGTTCCGGTACGACACAGGGGTGGGCGACAGACCATGTAACTGCTGTCAAAGTTTGTTGAGATTATCATATCAATTAGCATTTTTGTAGAATAAGTGGATAATTAAATAAACGGCCCACCCGCTTCGTAGACGATATCTGCGTGAGACGATAGAAAACTAACGAATCTTGAGATTAGCAATAATTTGTGGCACGTACTTTGAGTGGCTGCTTTTTCGTACACAAAAAATACAAATAGTAGTAATGCGACGATGATTTATAAAATATATATTCAAATTTACCTCATAAAGGATAAGGTTCTGATATTCTACGGTATCTTATTTAGTTTAAGTTACACAATATCTTCTATTCTTATGAAATAATTTCGAAATCTCTATAAAATATCAATTCTCGCCTCATAATAATTTATAATAATTTAATAGTTTTGCAGTTGATAAATTTTACATTTATTTTATTGAAATACCTGGATTGCATAATTTTCGTATCTTATCTCTCATTATATTACATAACATGTATATTACATTAATATTAATTTCATTTTAGGTAAGAGATTTTTTTAACAAATTACTATCGATTGTAATTTCATTAATATTAGAGGGACAATTATTATTATTATCATTAAATTAAAAGAAAGATGATAGGATAGTTTCATTTCGTCTTCTAATGATTAGCTAGCTTAATCAGAGGTCCTCCCTACGCAGCTACGTGTCGCAATAACCTAACGCCGGTTCCTCAAAGTTTTACTAAAATTAAATTATGAATGGCCTCAGACTCTTCACTTTTAAAAAGTAATAAATATAAAAGTATAAATAAGGGACAATAGAACGAGTCAAATACAGTAAACAAACAATTAATACATTAGCAGTAAACCAGCCAACCATGGTGGCAAATGTATACAGAATTAACAAACCGGTAAATCACTTAATCAAAGATAATAGTTGAAAAGTGTGCCGTGAATAATTGGTGATCATACGTCACGGTTACGTCACGGTTCGGTATACCACGTGCAATACTGTAAGGGTGATTAGCAGACCGTACCATCCCGTTTGTCAACACCTGTTTGTACAACAAGTGTTTGAATAATTATGGTTCGTTTACGTTCACACCACAAACCCTTATTGCCTTAAAAGGTTAAAATCCTTTAAAGGTATTCAAAAATAATTTTGAGATTAATGAAACTATGATCTAATAGCTTTTGCCCGCAGCTCCAGCTTTGTGTATGTTGGTTATCGTAAGATAAGTCTATTTCCTATCTCAAATTTCATTAAAATCGGTGTAGCGGTTTAGCCATTAAAGCGTAACAGATAGACAGACATAGTACGGCTTTATGTGCGCACAAGTGTGATCATTTATAGATTACAGAAATCCGTAGAAAACATATATTAGTGAGGTGTCTTCCAAATAAATAAACTCATCCTTGCGATATCCTCAATAGAAGAAGTAGTCCCAGGATTGAATATGTCAATTTTAAGAACTGTAATAAACATCACTTACATCTTCCAGTTTCCAATATGTGTATAAGTATATGTTTAATAGAAATTGTCATATTTTGTATTAGACTTAATGTACTTAGATCAATAGATATATTACTTTAGGCTGTCGTCGTTACAAATGCTATCAGACGCATCATTTTTATAAAATTGGCCTATACTTATAAAGTGTTCAAGCATTCGCAATCTTCACAAAGAAGCAAAACCGTGTATGTATTTACTAAACATAGTAAGGAAATGTAGAAAAAAACGGTTAAAGCATTATGAATTATGATCAAAATTCACCGCCTGATCCCAAGTAACAGTAATTAGACTAATAGATTGAACAGCATAGTGAGCAAAAACGAAAATAAAATATTTACATTTCAGCTGTCAAAAAAGTATTAGAGAGACGTAAAAAATTAAGGCCAATTTCATTTACCAATAAATTAGACAGTTAAAATGCTATACAAAATATACTACAAATAATAGCGTGATAAATCTTTTACACTTCTTTCACCAAATCCATCAAAGAGATGGACACATTAAACCGAACATCACATGCCAATAGAAACATTAATAACATAATTTAAGCGTTTCAGATTTCAGAAACTTATCTTCTTGAAGACCGTTAAAATTGTGATACAAGTAAATCTATTTGTTACGTGAATTTACACAGTCACGTTTCTTAGCGATCGAGTCGTGATTCTGTCTCGGTGTTCATTCACAAAAAGGAAACACAGTCTTGTTGGAATTTAATTAAATATAGCTGTCATTTGAAACGGTTTTTACTATTGGCTGTTAGGAAACTCCTTGTTCAGCTATTATACAGATAATAATAGACCTCCTCCTGAATTGGATTAACGATTTAGTGACGATCGTGAAGTGTACCGTAATTATTTGTAAAACGGTGGATTTCGTTATGCACTAAATTTTGTTGTCAATTATTACACTTGATTTAAGTAATTTTCTTTTTCACACTAACAAACATTATTCCTTATTTATGAAATTTTGAAATTTTCACAATGAAAATATTATTAATTAAAATAAAATGACCTTTTCAATGATAATAAACATACAATTTATATGAATATTTTTTGTGCGTTACATAGCCTAAATATTATTAGTTATATGTGGTTTTAAAATTAAATTTGGCACTTTAAATTAGAATATTCAATACCTTTTGGTTTCCTCTACCAATGTAAATTGAGATTCCATAAATACAATTTTATGTTCTTCAGACTCAGTTCAAATACAGATTACCATTCCCTATAAACCTATATTCAATATTAAAAGGGTAACAATCATAAAGTTCTCCCTAAACAGTAAAATATGGTCCAATTTGATCGTATCTAAACTGCTGGAAGCAGTTCAGTTCGAAAAAAGTCGAATGCAGAAGCCAAACAATCAAGCCGTCACAATTTTAATCAAACCCTTGCCGAATTCTATCACTTTTTTCACTTTTGGATTCTCCCCCGACATTATAATTGCACAAAATCACTGGGTTATGGGCTACAGTTAAATCTGCTGGTATTTGGTTTAAATAAAGTTTATGAGAAAGCTAAAAGTAAATGTGTACGACTAGATTACAGTTGTTTAAAACGATCTTTGGGAGAACTTTTTAAGTCGTTTGTAGATCAGCTGATTATTTACTGAGTGATGGAATTCTATCACTTATTTACAACACAGAATACCTTAAATATCAATTTTAAAGAAGAAGATTTTTGCTTATAAGTTTTTAATAATTAACATTTTCTTAGCCTTTATTATCCCTAAGATTATGTGGGGTTGGCTACTAATTCAATCGGTTTTACCGAATACCAGTTATTTCTCGGTGCGACTGTCATCTTATATTCGCAACCCTATAGGTTTTTTGACAATATTGGTCATATATAATGTTCTTGTAAATTTTTTTAAGGAGATTAATAGTCTACCTGTGTAAATCCCAGATTCGATCCGATACGACCGTCAGAAACGGTAATTACAGTATGTTATGTTTACCATTTTATGATTGCTTACGCTTCAATATATCTGATGTAAAGGAGAATAAGCTAAAAAGCTTACTAATCAGAAAAAACTACTATTGCTCGCTTAGTATAACTATTCTACTTCAATAAATACATATGAGCGCACCTATTCGCGTGTTCCACCAAATCGTTTAGTATGCAAGAAAAAGGATACAACGTTTGCTTATTTTTATTTCCTCCAGCCGCAAGATTTGTAATTATTTCGTAATTGGAAGACAGGTAAGGGCTGGTAGTCGATATATTTCAAACGAAACTAATAATTAAACCCTGTCAATGATGTACTTAGAACCAAAGCTTGAAAACTAGATAAGATCAGAACAAAACACGCTCGCTTTGTTGTAATTATAAAGTTTATAGAGTTATTCCAGAACTTACTTATTGCATGCAAACAGATGCAAATGAGGCAAGAGTGTAGGTGTCACCCATGTCTAATTTTTATTCCACTTCTGTATACTTTTATCACTTATCGGTAAAAAAGGTGTATTTCAATAAAAAAAACTCAATAAAACTTTATTATCAAATCCAAGAACTGATCTGAAGTAAATACGAAAAATTAAATATGCTTCTTAATATTATCCATAATTGATAACTTTATATGTAACTTTTAGTGAGAACAGAATCAGTCCAACGCAAACCTACCACACCGGTACTCATTCAAAATCGTGTACAAAAAAAAGAGCAGGAAATATTAAAGAAAACATTTAAACTTATCGGCCATCAAGTTCCTACGAGCATCGATAAAAAGTGGAGCCAGTTAGTCTATGCTCCGTTACTTTTTAATAAACAATATAGACATTACATGAAGTAATTATACGGCCAGGCAGGCACTCGTCGTTAGCATACCAGTTATTACACCAATATATTTTAAAAATGAAACTCGTTTTTGTCTCATCTGGTTCTATGTTTAAATTGAAAAAAGGTGTTTTTTGGCACCATGCTGTTTAAGGCCGAATAAAGTGTATCCTCTGTACAGAAAACAGCCAGCAAGGTCGTGTCCAACTGTCAGGAGCTTTTAGCTCGTGAGAAAATCGACCATAAATGAATGACACACACCTAATAGCTTTATATTAAAATACCTACACATTAAAATACTCAATAATAATTAGCTGTTACACGCGGTTTTGCTTGTAGTTCTAGATCTATATAGATTTTGTGAAACAGTTTCCAATTCGTTGAGAACGTTTTTCTTTTCTTTAAAAGCCATCGTTATAAATGGCTTGTTCTTTAACCCTGATAAAATGCATTCAAGAATACACATTTATTGGTTCTGTAATTTAAAAGCAACAATGTAACACTCAAATGAGGGGTTGGAACCTTACTAGCACTAGCTCTGCTCAATGTTTATTAAAACCGCTTAAAATTATTTTACTACTACGGTATTCTAGATATAGATTATTTGACGTAACATAATAATAAATTCAAGGTAACTATTTCCCTAATTCTAGCTAAACGTAGGATTGAAACTCATAGTCCTTCGAGAACAATCTTTATTAATCGTATGGTATTATTATATATGCAAGCTGTGGCACGCATACTTAATCCTGTGGTCGTTAAGTTGTGTAAAAGACGCTTAACATGGAGCGAATCAGATACAGGAGGATTAAGAACAGAACTTTATTGGGAGTGTAACTTTATTTAGATACAGATACATGTCGTGTAAAGAGCTTTACTTATTTACAATATTGAAATGTAGATTGTAGTAGGCAATAAACATAGCAAACGCTAATAATGTACTCATGTATTTTTAACCGACTTCAAAAAAAGGAGGAGGTTTCTCAATTCAATTTTTTTATGTGTGTTCGCGGATAACTTCGTCGTTTATGAACCGATTTTGATGATTTTTTTTAATGGAAAGGAGATATCCCAACGGTGGTATCGTGAGAAGGACACTAATATCTGATGATGGCATCCAAGAGAAATCGAGTCAAACCTTGAAGTCGGTTTTATTTTTGTTAAAATTTTACTTGTGTTTATCTATTTTTTCGAATATGGTATATAAAAATGTAACATTAAATATTTCAAAAATACATCGGATTGCTTGAATAATATTTATTACAGTATTCTGATCCTTGATAGATGAACAGAAAAACTTACAATACCTACTTAGTATTGTAAGTTTTTCTGTTCATCTATTTGATTAATTTTAATTACAGATATTGAGGATGAGCTGGATTAAGTTTTTTTTAACACTTGTATTTAGTAAATATATATGCATATTTCTATGTTTACGTTCGACTCCATTGCTTACTTATAAAAATACCAAAAAATAAAAAATATATAAGTACAGGAAACTCTAATCGCAGACGATCTCAGACAGAAGTGTAATAAGCAATTAATTTATACACTTATTTGATATTGCTGATATCGACCTAATATTGCATGTGACTTTTCATAACCTTTAATAAAAATAACAGAATAACTTCCGAGAGACATTATCTTCTCAAAATATGTATAATTTGTTTTCCCACAATTCCCCATTTGCAGGGAACTTTTATGGTTTTTAAAAAACCCTACACATACAATATTTACGAAATAAAACACATTTTAATAAAATCGCTTAAGTTTTGTTCTAAGTTATGCACTTAGCAACATATTTAAACATATATTTTTATTCACTTTAGATTAAGCGGTCGGTATCGATCGACTAATAAGAAAAAATATGTATAGAGATAGATATATACGGATAGTTACGTACGAAGATTTCTTTAGAAGAATGCTCTTTGAAAACTTTTTTTGAAAAGTAATTTAATCTAAGGATGACTTCATCAGACTCGCACGAAATTTTAGTACCCTGTGAATTTTAATGTAATAAAATATAAATGTATACCGCTCCAAGTTATAATAAACCTAACGAATAAAAATTAAGATGGATGGGAGTATTTCGCATATTTCCATAAAAAACACACTGTTATATCACAATTTTAATGAGTGTTAATATCATAAATATAAGCAAGCCTTGCTCATGTTATAAGAATGACTAGCTGAACCACGCGGCGTTACCCGCGGTTATTGTTGTACCGCGAGTAACGCCGCGGGACAAAGTTAGTCTAAAAAAAGTAGCCTAAGTTACTCCCCGGATCATCAGCAACCTACCAGTGAAAGTCCCGTCAAAATCCGTCCAGCCGTTCCAGAGATTACCCGGAACAAACAAACAGACAGACAGACAGACAGACAGACAGACAAAAAAAAAATTAACTACATTTTTGATATATGTACCGTGTATACAAACATATGCATTTAGTAAAAAGCGGTTATTTTAATATTACAAACAGACACTCCAATTTTATTTATTTGTATAGATGCACAATCACTTTGGTGCACTAGAGTAGTGCACTGGACAGTGGACACCTCTATAAATGGAATGCAAACACGATAGAACCTGAATGTACCGAGACGAGTTTCGTAGATTCACTTATTAATAAGACCGACAAAGAATTTGTAACAGGTAACGGTATGTGTATGTTAATACGATCAGTGCGTCCAGCAAAGTTTATCAGTTGGTAGGGTTGGCACTTGAACTATATTACACACTAGCTGTTGCCCGCGGCTTTGCTCGCGTGGAAGTTGATTATATGCATTTAATTAAAACTGTGTAAAAGAATGTATCAGTAATTTATTCACGTTTTAAACGTATTTATTTATTTTGATCATTATCCCATTTAAAAGAACTTTCATACAAACATTTGACCCAGAGCCTTTAGGAGCAGTATTCGCATAAATACTGATATAAGTATACATCTATTTGTAATCAGAAACATGAAAACGAAAGTTGTAAGGCTGCTAAATTAAAAAAATGACGGATTTCCAAAGTAACCAATACCTGAAATGCCAAATACTATTTCTCCCCTTAGGGGTAGAATATCCAGAAACGCTTAAATATGCATATTCTCGTTTTTAATTAGTAACCCAAAAATAATATTTTGTGTTTCTAACTTAAAAAATGACGAACTTTCATACAAACTTTCAACCCCTATTTCACCCCTTAGGGGTAGAATATTAAGAAACACTTAAATACATATTAACTCATTTTTAGTCAGTAGCCCGAACACAAAGTTTCATGTTTCGAACTTCAAAAATGACAGACTTTCAGACTAACCTATATGCGAAATGTCAACCCATATTTCACCCCTTAGGGGTAGAATATTCATAAACGCTTAAATAGGTGTCTACTCATTTTTAATCAGTAGCCCAAAAATAAAGTTTCATGCTTCTTACTTAAAAAATGACGAACTTCCATACAAACTTTCAACCCCTATTTCACCCCTTAGGGGTGGAATATCAAGAAACGCTTAAATAGGTATCTACTCATTTTTAATCAGTAGCCCAAAAATAAAGTTTCATGCTTCTTACTTAAAAAATGCCGAACTTCCATACAAACTTTCAACCCCTATTTTACCCCCTTAAGGGTAGAATACCAAGAAACGCTCAAATACAAGTCTACTCTTTTTAAATCAGTAACACATAAATAAAGTTTCATGTCTCAGACTTTAAAAATGACGTACTTCCAGACTAACCTATGTACGAAATGTTAACCCCTATTTCACCCCTTAGGGGTTGAATATTCAAAAACGCTGAAATACGTGTTTACTCATTTTTAATCAGCAGGCCAAAAGTAAAGTTTCAGGTTTCTAACTTAAAAAATGACGGACTTCCATACAAACTTTCAACCCCTATTTCACCCCCTTAGGGGTAGAAATTCCAAAATTCCTTTCTTAGTGCGTGTCTACTCAATAAAAGGATTCTATTCACCAAATTTCATAGCCCTAACTATCATAGTTTACGCTCGGCGATGATGAATCAGTCAGTCAGTCAGTCAGTCAGTCAGGACTTACTATTTTATAAGTATAGATTTAATGAAAACTAATAGACCTACTCAAAGATACGTCATCAACAGCCCCCAACAGTTCACTGCCGGACATAGGACTCTCTTTAGAAAAGAGGTTTATTATATACTAGGCGACCCACGCAACCTCGTTTGCGTCTCGTATAGCCCGTAGCATGATAATATTTCCCCGTTTTTGAAACATTTTTCGTTGGTGCCTATAACTATCCTCGATAAATGTACTATCCAACACTGAAAGAATTTTTCAAATCGGACCAGTAGTTCTTGAGATTAGCTCGTTCAAACAAACAAACTCTTCAGTTTTATATATTAGTATAAATTTATTTTTAAACACTGAGTGTTCTTCCTACAAGAGACCTCAAATTTTAGTCATCTATACAATAAATCGTTTTTGCAAAGATAAACAAATTGATTTCGAAAAAAAATACATTATTTTGGAACTATTCACCGACACTATTAGATATTTCATGAAACGTTTATTTTCTAAAGTGATGAACGTATTAGCAAGAAATTTGGAAAACGACATTTTGTAGACAAACATTTGATTTTGCCAGCCCTAGATAAGAGTCACATGCCGAACAAGTGGTGCATGTGTCAATGAGATGTCCGATCGCAATTACCGTCAAATATAAATCAAACAGCGCTTAATTTATTTAGTTTATCTTTACAATAAATATGAAAAAACTATTTAGTATTATTTTATTAGATTTACTATATCATCGATAATATCATTCCACTTTATACAACACTCCTTTTTTTCGCAGACTTGTTGGCATTACCATCACCACTATGTTTCTATCTCTCTCAAACAGTCCTTTCTTTAGACATAACTTTCCTTTTCCTTTTTTATAACCATGACGTCGTCGTATCATGTATATTAAAGTTCAAGATTATAACAAACAAATCATATTTTCCCTTTATAATGTTAGTTAAAATAAGTTTTCTCAAAGTTTATATAAGCCTTTAATATGATTCGTTTCATAGAGTCTAACTAATAGAGTGGAAATATTTTTTGTTTTTAATGCAATAAATACTTGAAGTGTGTATTTCTACTTTTACTAAAAAGCTTTGATAATTTAGGTGGCCTATATAATTTAAGTTTTAGTAAAAGTCATTTTTAAGAGTCATGTCTCTTAAAATTTATGTATCTCTACAACACCTCTTAACTTTTAGAGGCTTAAAGATACAGAAGCCGTGCATCACCAATCACTATTCAAATAATCTCAAAGTATATAAAACCTTTTTAACTGCTCTTTTATCAAAGGACCGTAAATGATGTTTTTTTCTCTATAAAAGCATGAATTAAAATGAACAAGATGACCGAGATGAAGCCATAAATTGTTGAGAGCGGCACTTTTAGTCTTGCGTTTAACAAATTAACAGGCGATTAAGCTACTGATTCAGTTAAGGTATAGTGACAGTTTGTTAATGTGAAACAACAAATAATTCTGATAGCGCCGTCACACTCGCATAGAAAATTGTTAATATTTGTCTTAAATATACCTACTAGATTTTTGACAAAATTAGGAACGCGTCAAGAATCGTGGCCAATATATGACTACGCAAGAATAAAATTAAATATAGTATATAACAAATACTGGCTTTTAACCACCGACCATCGTATCACTAAAGTTACGGTGATATTATCACGTGAATAGAATAATATTTACAGTAAATAAAATATGACATTGTATAGGCACAAACTTTCAGGATTCTATAGTTTGTAATAATTTCTGTGGCGACCTCCACATACAGCAGCAACAAATACATAAGACAGCGCCATCTACCGCAGATACATTGAACTACGAAGTAGCACACAACACGGAGTAACTACCAATCCTGAATCGCGCAATAGAAGTTCTCGCGCTGATTAGCATATATAAAACATCCCAACATCAACCGTTGGGCAGTGGCCCGCCAGGCATGATCACCTCGCCTGGTCGGAGGATCCTCCCTTTGTGTAGGTGGGACATGATACCCGGTCCCCCACAATTTCATTGTAAAGCATTTGAGCATATGGAAAAAAAAAGGTAAATAAATGACTTTTGTTCACGAGTGTACCAATAAATTGTCCTCCATGAAGCTGGAACGCGGTCCCTTAGATGTTAGTGAATGATAAACAGAAATCCGAATTCCGTCAAAATAATGATTGGTTTTATCAAACTATTTGGTTTATGGTGCTTTCGTTCTAGAACTTTCCGGATTTATATTATGTACGATGTATTATCATTGTCAATATACGTGTGTGTGAGTTTTATTATTAACTATTTTGATCGACTAACTTTGAGTTTTTAAATAATTTAATTACAAAACAACATGAATATGTCCCTAAATTTTATAACGCACATTACATTTTCAGTATTGTTTTGAATAGTTTCACTTAGAGCTAATTATCAGATTTCCATTATTAAGCAGATACGTATCAATTTTATTGTTATATACCTATTTGAATAGTATTTTTCAAGAGGGTGGAAGCTGAAGCAGGTTTTGTTTACTGTAAATTAATAACAAATAGAAATCTGCTTCCACACTCTTAGTCAATACAAATACAATTAAATTATATAACAATCTGTTACAATAAGAGAAACACATGTCCAGTAGAAGAAATATGATGATTATATCACTAAACAAATTTTACAATCATATTCCATTCATTTAGTTTAGTATAAGTATTTTAGTATAGATCGTTTTTGTAGTTTTATTTTATTCTTAAAGAATATGCTGTTACTATAGTGTATCCAAGTCATATTTTTAGAATCGGCAAGGTCACACACAAAAAATACTATTAATTAATATTATAAATGTCATGTTAAATAATTCTTCTTCCAAAAAACTAGAAGTCATTAATGAAACGTATATAACAAAAATTCTTATCAGTTTTATCGAATTCTTTAAGTAAATAAATATTTAAGCAAATAAAAAAAAATGTTAGAGATTAATTCTCACGCTTGTCGGCCATTATTTCGCACAATAATAAACTGATTAAGAGAATCTACTTCGAAACTTTCAATCAACATAAGGAAGCTAATGAACTTGTAGATAAATGAAATCAAAGAATTTGTAAATAGTCGTTAGAATGTATGTGCGAAATCCAGTTTTCGCAATAATAAGCATATACTGAGATTGACGGGTTTTATGTCTGCTTTCTCACGACACGATACTATCTAATATTTATTTTTAAACTATTTTTTTAAATCAACTTGTGTGTCTTTAGTGAAAATAGTTTTTAAATAGGAACTGAACTTTACTTTAAAAGCATGTACTGTTTTGTTTTGTTGTTGTTATCTTTTGTAATACGTCTATTTACTTGTTCTACATTATCAGTTTTAACAATCTGATACATATACTTCTGTACCTACTACCGTCTGATATTTGAGGGTACGTTACTCCTAGGTAATGTAACAATGACTTACTAATATAATATGTATAGCTCAACCTGACTATGTTTGAATTCCTTAAAGAATCTAAATCTAACTTTACGCTGCGAAAATAATTGGAAAGAAAAAATTGCTTGGAGCAAATCAAAATAATAATTTCTAAAACAAAGTTTTATTTATAGTTTTCTTAATGTATTCTATTAAGAACAGATTCCCATGGCCCATAAATTCTGTGCGTTGACATTTAGCTTACCTACTGTCAAGAAATATGGCATTGTAATATTAATCTAGGTTCCAAATGATTTTTTATGGAAATTATTTTTTTAATGAAAATGATCTCAATTTTTACACAAGTAAAACTCGTATATATTTTTTTTTTTCAATTCATATCATGACAACACGATAAATTATTATTTGTCTATGGTAAAAGTAGATACAAAATAAATATAATTCTGCAACTAGTTTTGATAATATTTCCTGTGGGCTTGTCGTATTTTGGTAGTATTATATATATTTTATAAATTAATGCATCTTTAATAACTTTTTAACAAGTCAATTAGGTTTTAAAAGTGGTCTAGTTTTTTTTTAATTGGCAATTATAAGACGATAATATATTGATATGGCTTCCACTAATATGTAAGTGGTTGACCAAGTTATGCTCTAGTTGTAACACCTGGATACAATTTATCGCCTTGTGATTGCTCGAACTATTTTATCTCACGATAAGGCACTGTTGGAACCGGATGACACTGCAGATACATATTTCATTTTAAAATTAAATCATTAAAATTAAGTGTTTCACTATTAAAATACATTATATCTATATATATAAACCGTTATAAAATTATGATTTAGACGACAAATTATATTTATTTTTTTAATGAAACTAAAAAAATAGTGTGGGTATCACAGTTAATAGAAATATGCTCATTAAAAAAAATATTTATATACTAGCTGTGGAATGTTCGAACCCGCTATCTGTTCATTACAAGTACTTATTAACGATCACGATACCACTGTTCTAAATATACAAGTTCTACTATAACAGCATTGCAGGATATATGAACGTTAAATCGAAGCTACTGTTAAAAATGATAGATCGACACAAACAGACGTCACAGCATGTGCTGTATTGTCGAGGTAAATTAGGCGAGAAAACCAAAATCTACTGCCTGCCTGTGTCGATCCATAACTTCCAGTTTCCAAATTTTTATTTATTTATATGGTATACACATACAAGACACCCTTAATAATTTTGCACAAAAATATTACCTAGTATGCATGCCCAATACAGGTACACGCAATATTCACTATGAGAGAACACCTAACATACAGTATTAGGAGTATAGTAATAAAACAAAAAAAGTGAAGGAAACTTAACACTGCATAATTATAGATTACAATGACTATATTCTTATTAATATCTTTATATATATATATGAATCTCCGAAATGTATGTACGCGCATAACTTACGATCGGCTGCACCAAATTAAATAATTCTTTTTTAAGTGTTCGTTATTTTTAGTACAGGGGTTGTGTACAACAAATTAAGTAAAAAGTAGTATTTTTTTTGTCCGCGACTGTACACTGCCTGTGGGAAACTGAGACAGATATGTAAATATGGTGGCACTGAGTTCGTCGGGTGAGCTAATAATGTAATAAAAAGAAAAGCTAGGCTGCCATGGTGTGGGTCACCATGCTACATTGTTGCATCATCTGCTTTCCCTATTGTGGTGAATAAGTAGAATCCAAGAGTGGTGACCACCACTCTTGGATTCCACTTATGCTTTCCATCAGAGCAGAGAAGAGTTATTTTGGCAGATCCATTCATCAAAAAAAAAGAAAAAGCTATAAAACTGGTGGTAGGTAAAAAAAATAGTGTTCTTAAACATAGACCTAAATTTATTTAGAGAGATATGTTTTTGCGTATGTCTTTAAATTATGGATCACCGAGTTTCTCAATAGTTTTAATTCACAGGGAATTTGTCAATAATGGAAAAATATGAACTGGAAATTCCTATGTGGAAAGATTTATTAACTTCTTTAAAGTATAAGCGAAAAAGATTTGAATTAGATATCAATTCGATCACAGTATGAATTTGTATATAGATAATTAATTACACTTTGGTATAAATGCATAATAAAAAAATTGTGATAAGAGCTACGGTTAATTTTACTTAACCACCCAAACCTTACTTGTTGTTAAAATTCTGAGGTAAATGTTAAACAATGAAAATGTTCAGTTAGTATGTCATTAGTTGTACTAATTAATGTTAAAGATTAATGTTGCTCTAGTTTTACAGTAAGCTTTATGTACCTACGCATTCTTTCCACGACAAAAACTTTTAAGGTAATGGAATATGCGTTTATCTTCCGACAGCCGCAGCAGCTGAAAATGTTCATAAAAATCTATCCGTCAATCATAAAGTTACGCCTTTTTTTTATTTATTCCTTTCTAAAATTTAAAAGTGGCATAAAGTTTAAAAAGTTTTGATAAGCTCTTACTAAGCTTACCGCATTATACTGTGATAAAACGCACTGGACATAGATTAATTATGTTATCTGGTCGCCCACAACACAGATAATAAAGCAGTAACTCAACTTTTTTAAATGTTAAAACTAGACTAGGCAATAAATTAAATGGTTTAATTATTTATATCATAGATGTGGCTTAAGTGTAGCAAGTGGACAGGAAAGAGCAGAAATTATTTCTTTTATTCACATGGAAAACAGCTAGCTCCCGCAGCTATAAAATAACTTACTGAATTATACATAGTCATTAATAATTTTATGCTCAGATATTTGATACAATTCCAAAATGTTAAATTGGTTATTAGTTTTTGTCTAATTCTGTTATCTCAGCTGATACTGTCATAAAATGTTTTATTATATGACACTTTTGCAGATAATTTCATTTTTCGTACCTTCCATTAAAAGTTTAATCATTTACACGGTTAGACGTAGATCATCTACGGTTTCCTAAATGTTTAGCTGCTGGATCATTCCAAAAGCCTCATCTCCACACAAACAAGCAAATATATTTTGCAATATCTTTATGGTTCACTAAAAGAGACTAACTCAAAGTTTAGATAAAAACAAAAGGAAATAAAAAAACTGTAATGTGCATTAGGGAAGTACATTTAAAAAAACGTGCAGTTAGTTGAAATTTAGTTTGTTTACTTACCACAGAATAAGTTTATATTGAATCTAGGACATGAACAGGTTGCGTTGTTTTTCAAACCCCTTTTCTCTACCCTCTCTTCTTTTTTTGT
The DNA here is from genome assembly GCA_905220595.1 of Spilosoma lubricipeda. Lineage (NCBI taxonomy): Eukaryota > Metazoa > Arthropoda > Insecta > Lepidoptera > Erebidae > Spilosoma > Spilosoma lubricipeda. The sequence goes on along the minus strand of HG992281.1, from coordinate 17,772,336 downwards.
TAATTCTTCAAACCTCATCTCATATAACTTATGTGTCACCGTAAGATTGAATGTCAGAGTATGTCTTAGGGATGTTCCAAAAAAATATCTACCTGCATTTGTAAAGTATGATCATGAGGTTTTAATAAAAAAAATACAAGAATCTTGAATACAAACTCTTTATTTAATGGTTTTTCAATTAATATATTTTCTTTTTATGCCGTTTTCAGGAGACAGTCCTGTTCTAGACTTTTAGTACTTATCTGTTTAGTGGCCGATAGATTCTTTAATATACCCGACAATTATAAGTCTCCAACACTTTTATGACACAATTTATTAGACGCACGTTTATTTTGTGAAACTTTGCTAAATTGGTTTATACTTTATATAAGTTGTACATCTGGTTCATACAACATTTTACTGTTATATAATGAAATATTATTACTGGTTTCGTCAGGAAGTGTTAAAGTGATATTTTTTAATGCTCACTTGTTTTGTGACTTCTTACTCAGATTCATTTAGTTTTAATATTCATTTATGTATCTAAAGTACCATTATCGATCTGTGTGACACAGGTTTTATTACTTTGGTAGAGTTGGATTTAGTATTTCTAATTGATATGATGATGCCCAATAATGTAGAAGCATCACCAGGCCGCCATGGTGTGGGTGGCCGTGTGCATTGTTACATTGTCTGAATTTGCAATGAATATAGTGGCCACCACTCTTGAATTTTGCTTATGATTTCCATCAGGCAAAGAAGAGTCACCATGGCAGGCTCACACATAAAAAAAACAGATGTGTAAAAATGCATGTAAAACTATGCATTTTTAAATTTTGTAAAAGGGATCATATTTGAAAAAATCCAACTAATACATTAAAGTAATTTTAACCCCTTATTAACTCTTCAACAGCATGAAATTATTATCACTTATAATTTTAGATTTCTATAAAAAAATTACATGTATTAAAACTCTAAAATAAGACCACATCATCACGTGGCATCTTATCCTACTAATATTATAAATGCGAAAGTTTGTAAGGATGGATGGATGTTTGGATGTTTGTTACTCTTTCACGCAAAAATTGCTGAACGGATTTGGATGAAACTTTACAGTAATATAGCTTATACATCAGAATAACACATAGGCTACTATTTGCCGCGATATCCGACATATACGCGGGCGGAGCCACAGGCAACAACTAGTATTCCCTATAACGATAAATAAGTTTATCAAGAGCATACAATTTAACAAAACCAGTGAACTGAATATTCAAGTGGTAATAAAATAGCTTTTAAAAACGTGTAATTTTCAATCGATGTTAGTTCGTGACGCGTCCGCCAGTAAATACGGCGTGCGCTGATCGCACCAAACGCCAACTACCGGTTAAGTAATACGCTCCGTGCTGCATTACTCCGGATAAGATTCCACTGCACTTGCCTTCAAAGTATTGATTGCATTATTTAAAAACGAATGCTTCGCCAATAGTACTTTATTCTATTTCATTATTTCAAAGTGAAAACGTGTCGCAAATTTGAATTACTCAATTGTAGTGTAACATTTTTCCTGTCACGACAAATTGCTAAACTTAGTTCTGCTAGTGTCATTGCACAGCGCTGGTTGGGCTTCCAAGTTAAAACTGTAGTGTTTAAATTTATTTATAGATTTAAAATACTAACAATTTTTTTAAAGATCTGTAATGTGTATCTGCCTGCCTAGTCTTCCTAGACTTAGAAAGTTTATTTTACGATAATTAATTTATTGTTTGCACTATTAATATTTGTGAAAGAGTTATACTCCTCTCAAGATGGAGAGAAACCCTATATGAAAGCTACTGATAAAGATGCATCGGTTAGTATGTCCTATTCAAATTATTCGAATTACTTTAATTAATGTGATTCAGGCGTTGTTGTCGGCGTTACAGATTTATTCATCTATCATTATTATCCAGCATTAAATAAATATGTAGTAAATTATTAGTACCAAAATAAATTAATACACCTTCAGATCTTTAGCAAATTTCTCATCCAAATATTATAAAAAAAACATTAAACGTTCAATAGTTTATAATCCATCATAAAATAGTTATAATTTTAATAATAAAATATATGTGTCTAATCTATAACCCATAAAGATTTTACTTAAAAGTCATTCATATATTAAGCATATTAAGCAATTTGCACGTAAATCACCCACTTATAGGATATTCTACACGCAAGAGAGCACAGAGGAATTTTAGCTAAGTCTTTAAACTCACATAAATTAGCGTGGGAAGCTAGGATTTCCGAAACAGGTTTATTGCTCAAAAAATTATTAATATTAAGAAGGGTTTATATTGACGTTTTGTTGTTATAATCGATACGAGAAGTACTATTACCATATCTTACGACTGTTTTGATAAATCTATACTAATACTAATACTAGTCTATACTAATATATAAAGCTGAAGAGTTTGTTTGTTTGTTTGTTTGTTTGTTTGTTTGAACAGGCTAATCTCAGGAACCGCTGGTCCGATTTGAAAATTTCTTTCAGTGTTAGAAAGCCCATTTATCGAGGAAGGCTATATATCATCACGCTAGGACCAATAGGAGCGGAGCACCAATAAAAAATGTTTCGAAAACGGGGAAAAATTATCACGCTACGGGCAATAGAAGACGCAAACGAGGTTGCGTGGGTCGGCTAGTAATATACAAAGCTGAAGAGTTTGTTTGTTTGTTTGTTTGTTTGTTTGAACACGCTAATCTCAGGAACCGCTGATCCGATTTGAAAAATTCTTTCGGTGTTGGATAGTCCATTTATCGAGGAAGGCTATAGGATATATATCATCACGCTACTACTAATAGGAGCGGAGCAACAATGAATAATGTTTCAAAAACGGGGGAAATTTTCACGCTACGGGCAATTTAAGGCGAAAAACGAGGTTGCGTGGGTCGGCTAGTGTGATTATATTAAGAGTGACTTTTGCATAAGGCTTAAAGAAGAAATTTCTCTACATCGCTCAAATCACGGTAAAAATTCTATTACCAATTCTTTATTCGAACAGACATTAGTAAAACAGGGGTTTTAACTTTTATGTGCATAAAAATAAGTACCTACTTTAAACATTGAACATGAAAATAATACTTGACTGTTGCTAAGTATAACTTCAAATTATATAATTTCATATACATACCTACATATATATTATTATGTACAACGTACTTACCGTTTCTACTTTTATAAGATAAGCTGACAAGCGATTGACAGTCAAGTACCGTATTACATAATAAATCAATATTATTATATTCTAAAAACATTAACATAAATAGTTTAATAATATCCAGGGGCCATATCACAGGTGCAACTTGATCGAAACATCGGGCAAATCAAATTATAAACGAACGAACGCGATCACCTATTAATAAGCTATAATATACTTGAACCTACTTTGAGACCAGATTGCACCTGTAACCACGGCCTACTGTTATTATACTATCAATAACCCATAATGTCCCAATGCTGGGCTCGGGTCTCTTCTAGCAAGACAACGTTGTGGCTACGTAATCTTGCCGTTGAATGTTTTTCAGCCGCCCAAAGGCCTCCAACTAAGCTTCACGGCTGTTATTCTATGATAACAACCGGGACCAACTGCTTAAGTGCGTGAATCCACCCACCCATCCAGGTACTGAACGCACCACTACGTTGTTGCTAATCACTGAGTGCAACTGGGCTATGAATGCCTCTGCTGTTATTATACAAAAATAATATATTATGATGCCCTACTCACAAAGTATTTTCTTCACGTGTAAGAATAGTAGCCACTCGCCCCTGCTTCGCTTTTTATTTCGCATTTAAGCTAATATACTCAAAAATGTAACAAATTATATACGAAAACCTTCCTCAAAAATCCCTCTGTCTATTAATGAAAACCGCATGAAAACCCGTGCAGTAGCTTTTCAGTTTGTCGCGAAAAGACAGACAGATACATACATAGTCGATCACACACGAACTTAAACTATTTAATCTACTTGTAACCGATTATCTATCTATCTAGGTTTAATATAATATATTGGCTTATTTAATAGTATAGAATAACATATTGGATTCCAATATAAAGTCGCCTAATGCCTAGTTTTAAAAATATAATATTAACTTATGTACTCAAAAAAGACAGAACAGCAATCATAATTAACTTAGACTATAAACATAACAAGGACTTTGTTCAGCTAATTGCTACTTACCTACTCAGATTTGGTTTCTCGAAAGGGAAGACAATGGAATATTAAATTATTATAATTAATTAATTTTATTTTATTATCAGTTAAACTTATTACGATCAATGACACAATTTACGATATAGGTCAAAGGAAACAAAATTCGAAAATTGAGAAAAGATAATACAGATTTTGTAATTATTAGCTTTAGCTTGAGGTCAAGGTCGTATACCAATAACTCAACTGGCTACAGACGGAAAATCCAACCCTCACAATTATCTCGGACTTAATAAGCTATTTTAATATAACAAGTAAAATTGCCTGATATAAAACCATAATAGACCTTAATGAAGTAGACGTTGTTATGGCTGGGAAACGTATTATTTATTTTTTATTTTCTTTTCCTATTATTTATATTACCTACTCGATATTATCCTTGTTTATTTTGACACTAAGACATAACATTAAAATTTTATTGGTGTGAAACTTATTAATGATCATTAATATTCCGAGTCACGATAACTAATTATGTGTAAGGGACATATACGGCCTATAACGAGCAGTCAATACATGCCACCGAAAGATTGCAAATCACAGCTTCGATTGGAATTACCTCACCATATAACCATAACTATATTTTACTTTTAAGGTACTAATTTTGTCTTTATGGTATACTTAAAGGTAAAACGAGCAGAAGAGTATTTTTGATAAGTAGCTGATGGTAAGCGACTACCGCTGCCCATGGAAGTGCAGGAATGAAAACTTCAGTTGAAGTTAATCAAAACCTATCTCAATGGAAAGAGCGATTATACCAAAGGTAATAAATATGATGTTACTACTACAAGTTTAATAGTCGATATGCAACAGATGAATGCAATAGATCGTAAAACAGTATGATACAACCAGGTGGACATCTCAATAATTAATTACAATACAATCTCGAATGTCATAAGTTCTGTGGTGAAACTTGAGTTGTACTGCGGTGTGATATGAAAACAATATGGCTGCCACGAGGATGAGCATTGGACGAGTACAAGATCGTGTTATACTCGATATGATAAAAAAAGTTGATGTACAACCTTTTTTAATAATCACTATCGAAGCTTTTGGCTAGAAAACTACTAGCTTTATGTGGCACCTACCTTGATATTCTTGGTTTTTGACAAGTGACGGATAGAGTGGGATATATCGGTACGAAGCGAGTATTTGAATTTCGAAATTTGAATTTTTAATGTTTTAATAATCTAACCGAAAAAAAGATAAAGTTAAAAAAAATGGATTTTTTATTAATGTCTTTCTTAAAGTTTATTTAGAGGTAAAGTTATCTAAATACAAAACATAATAATGTAGTGACTAACAACACAAGTACCTAAGTTATATCACTTCAAACAATAGTCCAGAAACGTAGGTACCTACTTCATAAAACTGAGCGTCATTCCCGGTGGCTTCCAAAGTCCACTTTGAAACCCCGAGTCCGCTTTCCTGCACCTTCTTCTCTTGGCATCTCTGGTAACGAGACCATTGGTGCGCATGTTTTACGACGTAATTCATGCCAGCCTTCCGATCAACCAGTCTCAACTTCACTCTAACATTTAACAATATAAATTGAGCTATAAATCTAAGCATGGAATTTCACATACACCGCACTCTATTACTTCTTCTAAACATAATAGTTATAAATTTTTCGCTCAGCGATGAGAGCAATATCAACAAATATTTTGGTTATTGACACTATCAAAAGTAATTGAGGATGTTAACTGGCAATAAACACCAAACTGGAATGCATGATAGTAGAAAGGGCGATTGATTTCCGTTGATGGCTTTGAATTTAGAGTATTTTCCATCAGATAAAGATTTTGTTTAACAGCACGAGATGTTCATGTGGATTTACAATCAGCATACTTTCGTCTTTTTTTATTTTATTTTGACGATTTGGAATGCGAAAGTTTATTAGAATGTATGTTTTATTACTCAATCGCACCTGCATTTGAGAAATCTGGATAAAAGGCTCAGACAAGATTGATAGATATATGATTATTAATGCCACTTTTCAATCTATGAAATAATAATTCACAAACTAGATTGACGTGGTCTAAGTTGTAGAAAAAATAAACACAATAATGACCTGCGACATTTAACACACAGCAGTAGATACTATTCAAACTAAACAGACATTCAGTCTCTGGTGTTTTAGCTAGCAATTTATGAACACAATTATTTACTAGCAAATAAACATAATATATACTAAAAGATAATTTACACGCAGTCACAATAAATGATTGTTGTCATCAACATCAACATCATCATCAACATCAACAAAATGTCTGTCTCCAGTAGGAGTGTAGACCACGAAGGCTTGCTCATCACTAATCGCTAAACAAACAGAACCGTCAACAAGACAGGAAACAATTCATGATTTGTAAAAGTAAAATAAAAAAACCGGCCAAGTGCGAGTCGAACTCCAACACGGAGGGTTCCGTACCAGTATATATAAAAACGGTAAAAACATCATGTTTGTTGCATAGGAGCAGCCTTAAATATTTATTCACTTTTTTAGTATAATTATTGGTATAGTGACAACAGAACATACCCACCTGTGAAAATTTTAACTGTCTATCACGGTTCATAAAATACAGCCTGGTGACGTCTTAGCAATAGGGTCTCGTTTTACCCTATGGGTACGGAACTCTAAAAATAATAATTTATCATTGTCTAGTATATTTTCTGATGCATCAGTAGATTTAAGTTATATTATTTCATGAACTGCATGTAGGTACAGATTCTGAATCTACAAATACTGAAAGAACAAAAATGTGTTTTAACAGTGAATTTATATAATTTATATCGAATTCATGGATCCATAATTATTTACAGCCAACATTAATAAATGTCTTAAAAAAATTTGCTAACGAAGTTCATTAAAATATTTACAATGTTATACGTCAAAGAATTCCTGCACATTACATTTTATGTTTCATATTAAAATTAAGTAGTTTGAATAATAACAGAATTATCCCATAACATTAAATATACATATATGTACAAACGGTAGTATTTTACGAGCGAAAGAAAAGTATTAATAGTCACAGCTACAATTAGTTAATTTACTGAATATCACTAGTGTCAATTTAATAATATAGTAGCAATATTAATATTTAAGGAGCATAGCAAAGAGTATACTGTACTTCCTTAAAAATGTTATAAAAAAAAATATTTAAACATATGTATTTTTGACTACTTATGCTAATTAGAACTAACTGGTGTGTAATATATGAAGAGGGATCTTTAATTTATAGTCCCTGATTCGTCATTTAACAGATATATTAATGTAAAATGTACAATTTCACACATTTATCAATAGTTAAACAAGTTCACTTCCGTTCGGAGTAAAAAAAAATGTAAAAAGTAAAAGTTGAAAAACTGTTCATAGGTCTTTTAATTGCGACAAAATAACGTTTTTTTCTTACTTTTATCATTGTTTTTTTAATCTATATTCGTATATATTAATTTTCTAGTTGTAAAATTTATGTTATCTTGATATAGGCTTTAAAAACAAGTATTAAAAACGAGGTTTTTATGCTTTACTTTATTCACGCATGTCGTATAAATTTCTTTTTACTATAAAATATTATACCATTTAAATAATTGAGGTTGATTTTTAATTATAAGGTCGTCTCATTAAGCTGTTATTCATGCATACACATTCGGTACATAAAATATAATCACGGCAAAATTGTACAGATACTTAAACCGATTATGGTTAGCACTCGAATTTTTTAAGTATAGAATTGTCTTCGAAAGTTTCTTTAATATATCTACATCATATAGTTCCTTAGCCTTAGCAGTACCTACTAAAATACTTTCGAAGATATCGTTATACCTTAGTATTTTTTTTTTAATGAAAAATGTAGACGTTTGTTGTTGTTCTTTGATCCAGACTTGTCTTACGGCAAGCAGTAGGCTATGCTACGGGCAAAGACCCCTGAAGCGCAAATAAACTATGCTGTGGCTAACTCGAAATTAAGTAATAACTTTCTGTGTGAAACCTTTGAAGAGACCATTAATTCACTAAACGAATTAAATTTATTACTATCAATAAGTAGAAGCACACAAACACGTTTTTTTTCTTATTTATAAATAATTTCCAAACAGACAAGTCGGTTAACAGTACCTAGTACGTTTGATTAATAAAGGTTTACACAAATGTACTCAAACCCGCTAGGTGGCTAATGTATTTGACCTCACATGCTTGCGTGTTAGCATTTGAACTCCTAATGCTTACACAAATCACCTCTGAACCTTTCCCATCACCCATCAACCGAAGTCACGACAAATCGTATTAAAATTAACAGCTATCTATCAATTGACACATGTATTTCTCTTCACACACAACATCCATTACTCTTTTTGTTCGAGCAGCATAGTGATAGAACGCTTACGATTCCGTATTGGTGAAGAAAATATTAGTTATAGTCGTAATAATGATAGATTACTGGTAGAACCGTGTGATGTATATGCTGCTGTCTATAAAATCGTTTATTCTTGCACAATTAACAGGCTATATTTGAATATATTTGCGTCATTTTTATATAGCAACAATATAAATCTGCTTATAAACGATGCTGCTAATACTACAAATGGAGGTGTTGGTTGATGTATGAGAGATGAAAGCTAATGATTGTGCTTCGTCTGAAGTCACGGCCTAATTTGCTAACTGCTGTTAAATGCATGTTTGGATCTTAAATGTAATATATTAAGTAGAATATAAATAACAAAGTAGCTTAGCTATAAATTATAAGTATCTATAAATAAGTAAATTTGAGAGATGTAGATAATAATAGAAACAAGTTAATGCAAAAATTAATAATTGTTTTTTTTACCCTTTGACTTAGTAAGTCTGAGTTATTTTACAATTAGGTAAAAAGTTACCGGTATAAATAAAAAAAACCTAGTGAAAACAATGAAAAATAATTGCTTTTAAACAAATCATGTGCAATAAAAAAACGGTCAAGTGCGAGTCGGACACACGAACCGAAGTTTTCGTACAAACCTGTAGGTATATTATATGATATAACTAAAAAATTATGCGTTTCGCAATTTTTCGTTGATCGTTCTAGACGTATCATCTAAGACGTTGCTTCGTACCAAATTTCAAGATTCTGAGTTTACGGGAGTGTTGAAAATTTGCAGCATAAACGGCTGTATCTTTTGATTGCGTTCGTTTCGATGTTTGATTTTTTCACAGCTCCAAGGAACATTAGACTTGAGTATTTGATATGAATTTCAGCTTGATATCTCCACGCGTTCCTAAGCAATAGCTGCGAGCAACTAAGTGATCCTGTAAGGGTTCCCTTTTTCCGTTCGGTTTTTTTTTTGAGGTACGGAACCCCAAAAACAAGAGCTGTGTTAAATTTTTAAGAACTCGCTTTTTATAATACAAATATTGATATTTAGTTATATCATACCTAACAGAGTTTAAGTTCATGAAGTTCGTTTCATTATTTCGTGACAGTGCCGAGTTTTTAATGAATGACGAACAGTATTTCATAAAACTAACGTAATTCACATCAAAATTTATATCCGATAGATGATGCGGCAAAAATACACTAATAAATAGTTTGATAAACGATGGCCCAAATGGAGCTGGAAAATGTTCCCATAGCAGTTATAAACTTAGTTATTTCTTGATGTTAAGTGATCAGAACGGACGTCCTCTATTAGATCAAGGGAAATTAACATAAAAAAATTGAGTACATGTTATATATACATAATAAAGACATATTTACATATTCAATAATTTTTATAGATATATATTAAGTTCAACCATTTATTAGTTTTAATAGGGTTTTGATAACCTTAAATTTTATGAGTTTTTGTTAATAAAATTAATTAATGTTCTTAAAACTGTCCCAAATGTTTCGTACTAACTGGTCGTCTACTGTACTTATCGTTTCTCGTAAGCTCTCTCGTCGCCAATCTCATGTATGAAAAAACAAAACCTATTGCTGCGATAAATCAAGGCAGTAGACGAATAGCTACCAGGCTCCTAAGTCAGAAGTCTACCTCCAAAGTTCTTCTAAGACCTTACAATGTATATCTGACTTGAATCTACTGACATTTGACGTCATTACACATTTTGATACGCATACGAGCATAGGTATTTATCAATCAAACAGAATAGAAAACCTATTGCACGGACCCCAAATATTTTATTATATATATTTTTAAGGTAGTAGAGCCACACTGATTTCAGCACGAACGAGCAATCTCGACCGCGGCGGTACTATCGTCTCACAGAAAATCAACCTAAAATGGTAGCATTCGTGTTGTCGAGTTCTCGAGACCGGAAGCCCAATGAAACAAAAACATCTGAATAGGCCGCCACAACATGCTTTTGATCAGGCAGAGTCTCTACTCTGTAAAAATAATACTTAGTCCGACTCTTTATATTAACAACTAGCTGAACCCCGCGGTGTTACCCGCGGTTATTGTTGTACCGCGAGTAACGCCACGGGACAAAGTTAGTCTAAAAAAAGTAGCCTAAGTTACTCCCTGGATCATCAGCTACCTGCCAATGAAAGTCCGGTCAAAATCCGTAAAGCCGTTCCAGAGATTACCCGGAACAAACAGACAGACAGACAGACAGACCGACAGACAGACAGACAAAAAAATTTTAAACTACATTTTTGGTATATGTACCGTGTATACATACACGGTACATATACCATCTAACGTGGGAAGGGGCAAAGGAAAAGAAGAAGTACCGTGTATACATACATATGCATTTAGTAAAAAGTGGTTATTTTAATATTACAAACAGACACTCCAATTTTATTTATTTGTATAGATGTATAGATTATTTTTACGGGAATTGACGGGATCACAAGTGATCGCGTTAATTCGATTATTCGATTGTTAATATGTCATGGAACGCGAAAGTTTAAAAGTTAGTAGAGTAGAGTCACTTTAGCAGGCATATATTTGAAAAAAAAAACGAAAGGGCAAGAAGACAATGATAATCTACATAGTAAATATTTCTCTTTATGAAAGTTTCATATGGCTAGAGTAAATTTTTGCGAAAAGAAAAGTATCTGTAAAGTAGATTAACAAAGACACTAATTGAGTTTTTAATTTGTTCTCTTTTGATAGGTAATAGCACATCACCTGTAGACCCAAGATCGAAAAATGAACTTTGCAGTCTAATTATTTCATAAAACATTCTCCCATAATATATGTGATTCGATATTCTCGAGGTAGTAACCCGAGTCGTCACGGTCAGCCTCCCATGACTTTCCCATCACGGTGTCAATATTCAGATCATATTGCTAAGTAACATGTGAATGAAATTGTATGATACATTCCGAAGTATGATTAAAATAACGCTTCAATGCTTTTTGAGTGTTGAAAAACTATTAACGGGTGTTTGTTTTGACGGCTCAGTTCGTCTTCCATGATTGGAGCAGAACTGTTCTCTACAGTAAATATTTTGAGAACAAAAATATTTCACAATATAGCACGTGTACTTATGTTAATATTATCATTGTGCAATACTCGATTGGTTTTTTATCCTGCGTTATTAATAACGTCATTAAAGTACGCCGTATGATCTTTATCTTAGAGCTGTTGAAGGACGCAGGCCAAACAACTTCTGTACAAAACTTGTTTTTTTTTACACAGAGCATTTAATCGATAATAAGACAAATAATATTAATTTCAAATAAATGTATTTTTTTAAATAATGTCAGAAGCGTTGGTATACGTTGTTAGCTATCCTGGCTGCGAGGTCGGAAATTGTGGGTTTTGATTACCACCTAGGAGAATTATTTGATGAACATGTTTATTTTCTACATCTGAAAGTATTTTATTTGTAACTAACATAACCCCGCGGTATTTGCCGCGGTTATTGTCGTACCATGGGTAACGCCACGGACCAAAGCTAGTCTAAAAAAGAAGCCTAAGTTACTCCGTAGATCATCAGGTATCTGCCAGTGACAGCCCCGTCAAAATCGGTAAAGCCCTTCCAGAGATTACCCGGGACAAATAGACAGACAGACAAAAATTGTAAAAAAAAAATTTGCCACATGTATTGTGTACATATGCATTTATTAAAAAACGGTTATTTTAATATCACAAAAAGACATTCCTATTTGATATATTTGTATAGATGTATAGGTATACATAAAAATAATCATCAGAAGTCTAGTCATCACAGTGCAGACAGGGTCTAGTTTGGCATCGCACAAAGTTATGTAAGATGCAGAATTCATAAAGATACTCGTGTATATTTTTTAATTAATGAAGTCTATTTCAAAGCACATTGAAACTTTTTTTACAATCACATGTTTTTTTTTCAACAAAAACCACAATCGATCTATATCTCGCATTAGCGAACCTTTTTTGAGCACATGTCAATTCAACCATTGATTTTTTTTATGAGCAGGTAGGAATGAATTTTTCAAATTTGCACCTTCTCATAATGCACCTTTTTTATCGAATTAACGCAATTCCACTAACGATCCATTTGATTGTGCACTTCCGGACACCTTTAGAACCTGTCTATTTTGTTTTTTAGTCCCATATGTTATGTAGTAATAAGGATGGGTTTAATGGTTGCCTTTGCCCGTTAGGATGATTAGGTATTGAAATAAAAAATTGCAATAAAATTGTACATGGGGTTTTACTCAGTCCCTGCACTTATTAAAACTTAGACTAAATAAATCTATACTCATATTAGAAAACCGGTAAACTTTGCAAGTTTTATTAGGAGGTAATTTCTTTATCTACTGAACCGATTTTTTAAATTCTTTTACAATGGAAAGCCAGATTAATTGCGAGTGTCATATTAACCCTAAAAGTTATTAGCGTGATATCCGACATACATGCAGGTGGAGCCGCAGGCACACGTTAGTTATGTTATAAACTGCATGGATGTTACAAGTGGTAATTACAGTGTCTTTCTAAATGAACAGGTTGCTCTTTAATATTTCCAAAATAGCTATTTATTGATTTCAAAACAGACAGATACCAAAAAGAGGCAAAATGTACAAAACAATTGTTTTTGTAAGATATTTTTTAATGTGCAACATATTTCCTCTCGCTTGACTACAGTACCTAAATGGAAGTGGTATACTGAATGTAGGTATATGTTTTACGGGAAGCCATGGAATGATTGAACGATTGAAAAACATGGAATGAAAAACGGTGATTTTCGCTTTATCTTAACAAGACATATTTTTAACCAAAAATATAATTTCAATACAGTCTAAATAATGTCAAAAATAGTATTTTTTTATATTTGGTAAATATTTTTAAATGCGTAACTTAAGCTTACAATAAGTTATTTTCAATCAATCTAGTCAATTACCAGCAGAATAGAGAAATCACATAACTAATGTCTTGTTTTGCACCTGTAGGTAGGTAGATATACTTACTACAGTTCTTTTAAACCTTATGTAATCTAAACTTCAATTTAAAAACCACCGTATTACGTAGAGATAAAGGTTCAATAGCTTCCAAAGTAGCCTTTGAAACATTTCTAACAGTGCTCCAACATAGTTCTGATGACCACAAATCACAATTTCAATAGTGCAAACTACAAATTGGTTTCTAGCAAATAATTATATTTTATAGCGAAAGCCTCTAACGATAACACGGGAACATAACTCTGGGTTAACTAACTAGTCGAACGAGAAAACCAATACGAATGTCTTTGTTTGTTTATTCTTTGATTTATCTCAAGCTTACATTTACATATATGAGCAAAGAATCACTTGTACATCTATTAAAGAAGTAGAGAAGCTGACAATCATATAGTTTACACGAAGAATTAGTTGTGAAAATACTTATATTTGAAAGTATTTTACATACTAGGTATTCGAACTATCCAAACCATATACTGCGATAAACCAGAATGAACTTTTTGCGATATTGTTTAGCTGTGAGTGATTCCGACTGCCGAGCCTTGGGTGGTTTCTGTTTCTAACTAGTAAAAACAATTCTGTGATGGAGATCATTTCTTTTGTGCCAGGATAAGTAATGTATAATAGGTAAGTATGTATTATATTTAGAAATGTAAAATATGTTTTTAGTGGCTTAGTTACCACAGTATAGATTTTTTTAGATAGTGAAATGTATTGAGTTATTTTTTTTTAATAATATAAAGAAGGGTAAATAAAGAAACCTGAATAACCAATGTAAAGGCTAGGGTTGATAATAATTTATCAAAACGAAGAGTTAAAAAAAATCATCATCAAAGCAAGCTCATCCTGCTATCCATTTCTACATTGAATAACATTCGATCAATATACCTTTTATTCGGTTCTTAATTAATTGAAAACAGATGGTGCCTTGTTAGTACTTATTATATCGATACTTTAATTGAAAAGATAGTAAATCGATATCTTTGGCCCCGTCGCACAAATACAATGATAGCCCCGCGGCGCCACCCGCTTTCTAAAATGAAGTATAATCATCTATTGTTCGGGGTCTCGAAAATGGTCAATTATAATCTGTAGTCATGTGTTGTATGAATTCGTTTCGTACTGTTTTTAGGGTTCCATAATCACACTAACATTTTAGCAAAGTGGTAATTTTGTTATGTATGAGCCTGCGAGAGTGTCTTTTATCTTAAAGAATGAGCAGAATCCAGAAAAGTGGTATTCACTATTCTCATTGCGAATACAGATAATACAACAATGTTGATTTCGTTGGCCATATTTTTGTATTAATTAATTGATTACATTAAATTGATTACAACAATAACATATAGGTACATGTTATTATTGTAATCCTATATTGTTTTGCACGCAAAATTACTTTGCAGTTTAAATATTTTTTTCATCTTGTGTAAACAGATATTTTTTTGTATGATTTTTAGAATCCTAAATTGTAAAACAAGTATTTCACTGCCTCAGATCTAATAAAGAAAGGTAGATAACGCACCGCCTTATTCTTGTTGAAGCAATAAAAAGTCGCGTAGTTCCAAGTAAACACACGCCATACTTATACGATACTGACGAAAAGTAGCGTAGTTTATAGCATAGTTAGTGCGTATCGCGTGTATTTACAAGGGACTATGCGCCTTTTTATTTGATCTGAGATCACTGCTAAAAAGAAAATAATTTAAAACCCAGAGAAAGAACAAAAATTTTACATGATAAACATATTTAAAATAATTTTAATGTTTTTACAGAAAACTACAAATCATACAAAATATTTTTTCATTATTTGAAAAAAAAAAGAAAAATGGTTAGATTTAAAAAAAAATACATATCTCTAATAAAGTAATAGAATAATTTCGAAACTGGTCACGTCCTATGCTAAAAAAATAAGATTTAAAACTACATATGGTCACATTTCCTGTGTCTTATCTATGAACAAACACAAAGAATTTTAAATTCTTCTCATACACTATTGAACAACCAGTCAGCAGTAAACACGTTTAAAAATTAAGTCAAACCGATTTTACTGCTTTACAAACAAGTATCGCTGATTGATGATGTGATAACTTCTGACTCCAGCCGCGCCTAACCGGGATTTAATTTACAATACACAAATATTTAAAGTTTTAGAGTTCCGTTGCGAACTACAATTCCAATGACAACTTTGTCAAAGTCCAAAATTTATAAGTGCATTTATTTTGCGAACTATAATTTAACCACCCCTTGATAGGGACAGTACGCCGTCGTTAAATGGGCACTCTAAGAATTAGGTCGGAAAATGACAAGTAAAATAAGCTTTAGTTATCAAAGAGTCTAAGGAGAAGTCTATGTCTAGCAGTGGACTGACAGGCTATTGATGTTAGATGTGATGTGATTCAAGATTAGGGAATCTTGGAAATAAATGAAGTACCATATTTGATCTTTAAGCAATAGGTTAGTTTTAGTACTAACTGCATGTTTCAAAAACCAACAGTAATTTGCAAAAACATCTGATTTTGCACTACTTCTCGTATTTTAGCAAAGTATTTCCTAATTTATGATCATCTTCATGTGTTCAGCTCCATCAGTTCAAAAGCTCGCTTCACACTTGCCCGTTCCTTTAGTAATAAATAAGTTATAATGGAGCATTCTGTTTAGCTTCGAGCGACTTAATAGTTGCTCAATATCCGTATTTTTGAACATATTGTGTTCCCACGCACAACTTAATTTGTTATTTTACTACTTTCTCATTAATAAGAACGAGCTATTTGCGATAGACATTATTAGAAAAAACGTCCATAAAGCATTCGTTTTCTAAATGACTTTTACGTCACCGTTCGCCATTTGTCACTGTTTGATTTATTTAAACACCTGTTTATTTAATAAATGGTTTTTGTTTTATCAAACTTGGTAAAGCTAAGCAACGCTTTTTGAAGACATGTGTATTTTAAGGAGATTTGCAAATTGAAATGATAGTATGAGTTGCTAATAATAAAAACAATTTGTGGTTAGATAACAGTAATGTTTTATGGCTTAATTTCCATGATGCGTGTAAATTTTAATTGGAACATACATTATTAGAAAAAATATCGATTTTAAATATCGCTGACTAATTGAGACAGTCCTGTCATTTTGAATCCTATACTCCAATTTACAATCACCATTACACAGGAATGAAATTGCACAGGACCTTTAAGCAGTCTAAATAACACTCCAGGATAATGTGGGTGAATAGTTCCTTCGAGTTCAGATAATTTAAGGAGACGGCTGTTTGTTCCATTAATAAGAATACTGTTACGTATATATTAGATATGTATAATACAGGTAATATTATGTGTATAAACAAAAAAATAACTACGCATCCTAAGAAAAGAACATCAAAGTTATCTCAATTTAACGTTTAACTGGCTAATAAATGTTTATTTAACAAGACAATGTATTACAAAAATATCTAATTAACGTCGAAGTTTTCATTAGTACGTCTTCTAGTGCATGTTTTCATTAGCCTCATTATCTTATCCAAATATACACATATTAATAGTGACCAATATAACAAAGTAAAAGAGTCAATAAATCAACAAACTCAGCATCTATCCTATCGACTACTGATGAGATTATCTTTCTATTTTATAAGCCTTATACCTCAACGCGTTCTGACTGTAATAGCGCATAATATTACTGAACCAATAAAATATAGTATAATAGTCCTTAATGAAAACGAGTCGTGATTTTACCTTCAGAAAAAGACATAATCACTCGAGATGTTTTTGATCATATTATTGATATGTAATTTAAAAACGTAAACTGGAAAATGTACTACAGTAGAATTAGGTACTATTTGTTTGTTTGTTATTGGTGTCGTTTTTCATTAATACCTTTTACATTGCTTTATTCGAACTTCAAAAGTGAAACAATTCATGGAATTATTAGTTCTTTTTTTGAATACCATACTATGTTTTAACATTAGACCTCAATTCTGTGTATATAATATATTATGCCAAAATCTATAAGATTTTAGTAACAAACAATTGTGGAATAAAAATCTATATAAATGTATACAAATTTTTATTTGCTAAAATTTAGACAGGGTATCTAAACGTAAGTATCTTTACTTGGAGGTAGTTGTTTTAAAAACTATTACAAGTCTTAATTAGTGTTAGCATCCACACATCACAATATATACACAAACATGCAAGTGCCCATTTTCCTTAGCATTAAATAATTCACGTTATTTACTCACATTTTCTGCAAGCAAAACCGTACTTTCAACTCAGTATTGAAAGCTCGACTAAATATTATTAGACTATAAACAGTTCGAGTGTTTTATTTATGACCATTTTTTTGTTTGATGGCCGTACAGCTTTGTTTTAATTTTTTATAGCACCAGAATTGGGAGATGAAATAGTATCAATAAATGTCAGCTTGCATTAATTTTTGTTATAATTATTTTTTTAGCGTTCTTTATGTCTCAGACTGTGAGAACAAAACTTGGGAATGGAAATAACG
Organism: Spilosoma lubricipeda; assembly: GCA_905220595.1. NCBI lineage: Eukaryota > Metazoa > Arthropoda > Insecta > Lepidoptera > Erebidae > Spilosoma > Spilosoma lubricipeda. The sequence goes on along the minus strand of HG992281.1, from coordinate 17,754,238 downwards.
TGTAAGATGAATTCCAATAGACAGTTATTGGTATTTTAAATATTGATTGAGATCGCCGAATTGGTTGTATTAATGTTGTGTTGTGGTATGTTTAATGAAGTAAAAAACGATAAGCAAGCTATGAGTCTGCATAATATATTCTATAAAGCACCGTATCATATCTGTCTTTGTTGTAGATAATACTTCATTAACTTCGTATATATCTCGCTCTAATACTCAAAATGAATTGCAAAATTTATTTGGCAGTTAACAATTTACTTTACGGTGTTCCAGAGATAATTTTGTTCAAATTTAAATTTCGGTGGTTTTAAGAAACTGATCTAGTTTAAGTTAAAGACAAGATCACCAAAACACATTAAAATGTTGTAAATATTTGAATTGAGTAGAGTCGATAACCCTTTTTTTAATAAAATTATATAACATATCAATTTATAACATAGGTACTCAAGATTAGGGACGCAACTATCGAATTCACCAGCAATATAGGTACAGGTTTACGTCTGCTTATTGAGTTTTCATCGTTTTAAGTATTTCTTGGTATAGTCAGAAACTTTAATAAAAAATGATCAACTTAATCAATCATTTTATGAGGCACTCGGTGATTAAACACACTCACCGAGGGTCAGCAACGACGGCGTGGTGAGTATCTGGATGGGTGACCGCTGGTAGCATGATACCATGAGCGTCTCAGTGGTTCGGAGGTCACGTTAAGCAATCGGTTCCGGTTGTTATCATAGGATAACAGTCGTGAAGCTTAGTTGGACGCCTTTGGGTAGCTTAAAAACGTCCGACGATAAGATTACGTTGTCTTGCCTGTCCCCAACTCGCACTTGGCCAGCGTGAGGACGGTATGGCCTTAACCCTCTCCTGAGAGGAGACCCGAGTCCAGCAGTGGGACTTTACAGGTTGTTGATGAAATCATTTTAAGAGGCTTTCGAAAAATATTAAAATCAACATATAATTAACATACAACAACAAGACTGCACGATTGGCCTAGTGGCTTCAACTGTCGCCACGCTTCTTGCTACTGCTCCAAGTGTCGTGGGTTCAAATCCCACGCGGTACAAAACATTGTGTGATTCACAAATTGTTGTCCCGAGTCTGGGTGTTCTTTGTGTTCGTTTCTTGCATGTTTGTAAAATGCCTCGCGACACAGGATTATTCCTAATGAAGGAGTTGTCTTTAAAAAAAAAAAGGAAAAGAAACAAAGAACATCACCAACGCATTATAGTTAGGGGCTGTCCATGGTTATGGTTATTTTATCTAACAAATCAAGAGTGACTTACTGCTATTGCGGATGTTGCGTGATTACGCAGTTGCCTATAAAATATTGTATATCCCACAATATAGTCACCAATAGGCAATTCATCACACACATAATCACTCCACCCGACGATTGGATTTTCAAATGTTTGAATATCCCCGAGGGATGAACCGCATTATGCAAAAAATTTCAAATAAAGCATGAAGCTAAATTATTTTTTATTTTATTATCTTGGCTTACCTACAGTAATAGAAATCGCATCCGTTAATTATTTCGTGGTTGTCTATAGAATCAGTTCATCCAAGCTTTATTACACATAATATTAATAATTATGAATAATAAATTAACTTACTACGTATTACGAATGAATTGATATTTATTGAAAAATGATTAGTCGAAACTAGTAGAAACCCGTTAAATTTATAAAGATCTTAATTCTAACTGGTAAGTCATATAATTTCATTCATACGACTGACGAGTATTGATTAGGCACAGGAAGCTTTATATAATGTTTTAATTAAATTTAATAACAGTCAAATTGCATCCAAACCTGCTCACTGTAACACTTGCTATTTGGAACGTCAAAGTAGCTACAATTATGGCCATAAATTATAAACGCCGGGAAAAGAGCTTCCGTTTAGCTTTCCGTACTAAATACCTTCACATCGTGACTTATGAATCAATTTGAATGAATTAACACAGAAAACTCGTAAAAAAATATTAAAGATATCAAAAACATTGGTTAAAACCAAACGACAATTCCCACGAATAAAATATTGAATCTAAGTTTTCGATAAACGCACCAGATTTAATTTAAAACGACCATATCAAACTATGAATATTTAGGCTTCCGTATTAATTGATATTTTATTCAACTCGCATGATCTAAATGTTAATAGTTACATCGTGAATAACGCCATCCTCATGAATACTTAGGAGTGGACACTTGCACCGCTCCTGGCTTCTTTTCGCATAAAGGTGCGAGCAGAAAGAAAGCTTTAGGACTAAGTCATTATTATCACATAGTTTTAAGAAAATTTCGTTAAAAGGTATTTTCCTTTTACTTTTCCAAATAGAGGTTATAGTCAAAGGCTTAAACAAACGATATTTAATCATACCATAGTTCAAGGCAGTAGAGCAACGCTGATTTTAGCACGAACGGGCCGGCTCGACCGGGGCGGTACTACCCTCGCGTAGAAAATCAACGTAAAATGACAGCGTTCGTGCTGTCGTGTTTCGTTGGGAGTGCGAGACTGGAGGCCCAATAATGCAGCAGCATAACTAGGCTGCCATGGTATTGGTCATCATGCTGCATTGTTTGCATTCGCAATGGGTATAGTGACCACCACTCTTGGATTCTACTTATGCTTTCCATCAGGCAGAGTAGAGCCATATTGGCAGGGCCATACATAAAAAAAATAGTATTCATAATCATGTTCGACCCTACGACTATGTAGGCTGATCATATTCTGTGTCAACAGCCAGGACAAATCGAGTTTTAAAGTCAAATGGATCAAAGGTTTGCAAATGTTTTTATAAGTGATCTGTGATCACATTATGACATATAAAGAAAAAAAAAGAAAACACATTTTTTGGTTGAGTTGAAGCTGTTAAACCGGCTAGTATTCAATTTTGTATGTAATCGAACATGAACACTTCTAAATTATATTTTTGCGTATAGTCGTACCTAAAACATATTCGGGTAAGGTGGGCACACCTTAACCTTTTCATTCTGAAAGCTAGCCATAAAGTTGAGTTGATGTGTTATTGTATTATGCAGATACAGACTTGTTTATGATTCTGCAGTTTATAGATTTCATAGCATTACAATTTTAAATACTAGTACAGGTAGTTGGTTTTTTAATTAAATATTAGCGCCTAAGGCATGAATATTTGAATATTTATTTGATAAACTGCTTTTTGCAAAATATGAGCAGCTTTTACTTTATAAGTTATGTTATCTTTTTTAATAACAACTACATTTATGTTATCTAGTGACTTAGATGATAAAGAAACGAAATTTATGATTACACGTGGAAAAAAATTACCGATATATTATTTGAAATATTTATATCTTTGTTTTAAAAGGTGCATTATAATATCAACTAAAACATGTTTATAGCAAAAAAATGATTTCCAAACAAAACCAAATCCAAGAGAATATTTTGTAAGACATTGGATATCTTCTGGTCACCATAGTCTTATTGTAATATTGAAATTTTACCAGTACCACGTAAATCTTCGGAACATTTAAATAAACGTGAATGAAATGAATCTTGGACTGAGCATAAATCAGTCATAGCTTGACAATACGAGAGCTCAAGAAATCCTCAGAGTTGACCAGCATCTGTCATTTAAATGTAACGGAATATAAACCCTACTTCATAGAATTTAAAATACTCTTTTGTTAGTTTGTGGTGGTGTTGGTTATTCGCAATAATGTGTTTTCGTTTTCCAAACTCTTTGAACATATACATTGTCGTAACTAATATTAAGAATTCCAGATGAACTCTCACTAAACCAAAAACTAATGTCCTACCACTTTTGACGAAAATAGTATGGCGATGGTATAATGATACAAAAACTATTCGCAGCAATAGTTTAATAAAGAATATTACAGTATTCTTGGGTAATCAACTATTTGTTCGCAGACAAAGTTTCGGGTCAACAACTAATAATAAACAATAGCTGTTATTTCCAAAGAATAGAGGATCTATTTTATAATCTAAAGTTTAGTTTCCAGAACCGAGTCCCTAAAAAGTTTAAAAACCAAAGAAATGGGCTGTAGCACTTAGTACGTTTAAGTTCCTCAATTCTTAAAATTTTATTCTATTTAATATTTTCACAATTTTGAAGTCGATTTTAATATTTTCTAATGAATTGCTTTTAATGAATGTTGAAAACTTGAGGAATCAAGAATAACACATTACAATCAGGCACGTTGATGATGAATGAATATTTTTTTTCATATTTATCGACGTTACTTTAAATAAAAATTTACCTTTATTTGTTAATTTTTACTATCATTATCAATTCATTTAAATACAAATAATTACATCGACATTATAGAAACAGGTATATTTCCACCTTCTATAAACAATAATAAATGTACCCATGGAGAACCTACTTAAAACCATTCATAATGAAGCCCCTTTTAAAAAGTAATCGTTTCTCCGTGGTCAATCAATTAAATAAACGTCAATGATTACATGCCAGTGTTTATGAACGATTTTAATTATAAAATGAATATGAATTTCTAATAGCAACAGTAACAGATGTGCTTACGGGTAATCTATGAAATAGATTGACATGTACATGCGTGTCTTATTGAGTTTTAACATGGTTATTAATTTGTGTACAGGTTTAAATATGTACATCGTACCTTAGGCATATTTATTATAGGATAATGTATGTTTGTAAGTAGGTACTTTGTGTATTTACGTACCTTGTGATGAAGTCTAAAGAATAAAAGAGAAATCAATATAGGCAATAAGGAATAAATCTTAATTGAACAAAATTGACACGCATGTTTCTTTTTTTATGGGATAGGGAGCAAATGAGCAGACGGATCACCTGATGGTAAGCGATTACCGCCGCCAGCGCAACACCAGAGGCAACACAAGTGCGTTGCCGTTCTTCTTCTTGTTGACAAAATAATTTCAATAGTTTTTCTTTTAGAGGGAAGTAATTTATAGAAAATTAAGTAGAATTAAATAGCTTCAAGAAATTTTAATTACGATTTAATGAATAAAAATCTAAGAAGGAGGATTTTGTTACTAGAAAAACGATATATTTTGTTACAATGTCAAATTAAAAAATGAAATTAAAGAAGCGAATATTTTAATGTTAAACCCTGATTATATGTACGAGACGAGATGCATGATAAAGGTATATATTTTAAGCTATTGACACGTCATATATATGTATTCTGATAATAAATAAGACCAGCGAAAATGATCGGGTTCACGCATTGCGATACGGGGGTTATAAATTCTTATGATTGTTTCTAGATTCCTATCTTCATGAAACTTGACCGTGTATTTTATTTATTATTGCATTGATATTTGTGTACAATTTGTTCTGCAAGTAAAGTAACGATATCTAATAAATAATACCTTTAAATAAAAAAATATATTATATATTTCATCTATTCTTCTTTGTATTTTTCTCTTCAATATTGTCAAAAATTGTTAGTAGCCTGTCAAACGCGGAAACTGTAAATGTAAGACAATCGAACTGTTTTACAATACTTCATAATACGACGTAAAAAGACTAAGTTACCACACTCGAAGAGAGTGCTGGCATTGTTCAAACACAAAAGCGAAAGTTCACTCATTCATTCGCTATGAGATAATTAGGTGTTTCACCTTATTACGTCACATGGAGGTTTTTCACCAATTGTTTGGACAGTGAACTTGTATGAAAAATATACACGCATGCCATTGTTCAGTGCTATTTGTAGGAAGTTTTTTTCTAATGAGTTTATAGACTTTTATAAGAGTGTATTGGCGGATAGTGAGTGTATTGTGATTAGACGTTTGAATTTTTGTAACTCAAATGAGATGATTTCTATCGACTTTATAACAGAGGCGAACGGTGTTTTCTATGTATAATATGTATGTACTAGTTGTGCCTGCGTATATGTTGGTTTTCGCGGCAAATAGTAGCCTATGTTTTATCCTGATGTATAAACTATATTACTGTAAAGTTTCATCCATATTCTGTCAGTAGTTTTTGCGTGAAAGAGTAACAAACATCCATCCATGCATGCATACTTACAAAGTGTGTTTATAATATTAGTATAGATTTACAAAAGAAAAGTAGTATATGTACTTAAGAATTATATCAGTCAATCTAGCTTTTATACTACAAGCTCAGCTTTATTTGAAGCTAGATTCCGTTGTGTCAAATGTCCGTAAAATATTTATATTATTTATGTTATATAAAATTTATAGTATTTCTCAAAGGTTAATGCAACTGGATCTGGTCTAATATCTGGTTTATGAACGCGAAGCCAAATGAACTAAGAGATTAAGTTATCAGTGGTCGGATCGGTTCCGAACAACCAATGTAAAGCTTTTAGTCTGATTATCTTTTATCTGATAATCTTCTAAGTACTTACACAAAGTAGCATTGCTAGACTTCATTAGGTTTTAGTAGAAATTGCAAATAGCATAGCCCTTTAATTTTAAGTGGAATATGTGGTTTTATACCTATTCCGGGTACAATGCTCAATCACTTTGTATCTCAAATTTATATGCTTAAGATATTTCAGAAAATACGTAAAAAAATCTTTGCTGTATTAATAACTTTAGATATTTAAAAACGAATGCAAAAACCGGTAGTTACGATCGAAAAAAGTCGAAGTTAAGTGTGATGTTTGTCGTTCTATTCTAGACGAACTCACTTTAAGCCTTAAGCTCATAAGTGTACACATCTGGCAAGTTTTTTGTAATAGTAATAATTCTAAATTCATGCAATATAAAATAGATAGATACATTATTAGGACCTTTTAAAAATATTGTTAAAAATCAAAGAATTATGCTGCACGAGCCGCCCGTACGAAAATGGTCTCTCAAGATTATTTTTGTACGAACACCTAAAATGCCACCAACCTTATTTGACTTCGAACTCGTTCACGCCATAATCTAATATGGTCTCCACAGCATGCAATGTCAACGGCCCTGTACACATAATCGCTTCATTTTTGTCACTTTACTTATGTGAATACTCCTCGCTCCCACGGTAGCTTCTTTTGTTTTTATTTCATTGTTCGAGGCGAATCCAATTCGTTTCCTTGCATTATGAGTTTTATGGCAGTGGCTAGTTGATTTTCATTGTAGTCTTTTTGGATGGAACTTCATAAAGAAATGTTTTATTTTGGTCTTACACTCTTTTAAAACAGCGTGTCGATTCAATGATCAGCGGTACTATATTCTACTCAGAAATCGTTGATTTGATCCTCCTCCACAATAGTTTGTTCTGTATTTAGGTATAATTTATCTAATTGCGTTTTTTTTTCACTCAGTGAGTTAGGATACCGGAGCGGATAGCGGATAATCGCTTACCATTGGGTGATACGTCTGTTCTTTTGCCCCATATACCATAAAAAATGGAGGAATGAGCGCGTGGAACTCCGCACCTGGTTTCCCGGATCCTAGTACTCCCAAGACGGGGTACGGTTTTAGTCGGTTCGAGTCTGTCATGCCATCAAGGAGTGGTATTCGAGGTGATATTCGCATGGAAAAAAAAGAGTAATTTTTGTCAATGAAACCTAATTTTAAACTTGGCCCTATGTTATTAAAAGCTTTTGTCTGTACCGATGTTTGTCTGTAATCAAATCTTATAAGTTAAATTTGACCCACTTCTCGAATTCTGATTGAGCTGAAATTTGAAATATACCTTGAGTTCTGATGACAATGCAATTATATACAAAAAAAATATCAACAAGTAACAAAGCAGCAGTATTAACAAAAGTATCATGAATTACTGTTTTGTTTTTTTTTATTGCCTACTACCTGAATCCCGCGGTGCTACCCGTGGTACGACAATAACCGCAGGCAAACGCTGCGAGCGAAGCCAGTCTAAAAAAGTAGCCTAAGTTACTTATACCATCAGTTGCCTATCAGTGAAAGTCCCGTAAAAATTGGTCCAGCCGGAGATTCTCAGAAACAAACAGACAGACAGACAACAATTGTAAAAAATGTTATTTTGGTATATGTACCGAGCATACATATGCATTTAGTGAAAAACGGTTATTTTAATATTACAAACATACACTTCAATTCCATTTATTTGTATAGATTAATCGAGGAAGGCTATAGGTATGTATATGACCAATAGAGTGATATATTATTTTTGAGAAATGTAGAGAAACTTGCACGGATTAGCTAGTACTTTTGTAGATTCAAATATGCGTTTACTGATTTTTAAATTTGACGCCTAACTTCTCAACCAACAGCCATGAAACTAATTCAATCTAACTAACTTTTTAATTCATTCGTATAAATACCGAAACTCATGAAAACATTGCTTACATTTTAAATTTATTTTAAATTTTTATAAGTCAATTAAAAATAATGCTTTAGAGTAGAGTATAGGTAATACTTATACACATTATGCAGCATAAGGTGTATTAAACATCTTCTTTTGCTCTTTTACCCGACTACGGCAAAGCCAAACGAGGGTTATGATTTTGACAGGCTATGTATGTATGTACGTCATTATACTACATGGCTTTTGATACTTAGTAATGTACCTTAGTCCATAACACTTTAACAACGCGTGATACGGCTTTTGAAACTTGTTTCATGCTTTTTCAGCGTCGTTTTCGTCGTATATGGGTTTTACTTTTTTTTTACCCTATGTATTCATAGGTACCCTTGTGAGCATATGCCAATAAAATAAGCAAAGGACGTTAAATAAAATATATCAAATATCTTCATAAAAAATGCCTCAATTAGTCAACGCTTGTAATACTGTTTTGCATTTTTTACAATCCCCAAGATGTTACCAGTGCCCATTCAGAAGTTATTTAAAATCAGAACTATATAATTGCACCGTGACTAACTTGCTCTAATTTTGCTTATAAAAACATGCCAATTATCTTTGCCACGTGCTCGCATCATAGACCATTTTGCCTGTTATCCGTATTAGATGCTATACTTTCTTTTACCGATAATTACAATCCGTTGCAACACAATTAAGACACTCCATCGGAGTAATCATCTAACATCTATTAGAAGTTGATTTAGAATAATTTGAGAGTTTCACGCTCCAATAACTTGTATAGAATAAATGTTGTTATAAATTGCCGTTGTCAAAATATACGAAACAATTGTAATTAGACTCTTGTCTGTATAAAAGTGGATTGTAATGAACGCAGCGCGTGCGTTGAAAGACACAAAAAGCTACTAGTTACTGTGGTGCAAGTTATAAGAGACGGTGGCTTTACACCTTATTTTTAGCATTTAAAATAAATTAACAAACCCATTGATGTCTCAACTATTTGCTTGCAGTTTGTTCGTTTGAATATGTTTTTTTAAGTAGGATAGTTATTTCTTGCCAACGAATAAAATGTCTGTTATTATAATGAGTAATATTTGAAGTTGTTGAATTTAATAAAACCGATTTACGGTTTACTTCGTTAAATTTATGAAAGATTTTACAAGAGTTTTACTTACGTATGTAGGTATCTACTATAGGGATTGGATCTCAGAAGGGCTTTTGTTGATAGAGGGAAGAATTAGGCATCATAACAACCCTTTACTTTTGTAAATGAGAATACGTCCTAGGTTGTCGTGGTATGGACTGCTGCCCTGATAGATAAAAGAACATAAAACTTATTCATTCTGAGGATACTACTTAAAATACCATTGATCGTACACCATTGTTTAAACCGTATGATTTATTAGTTCATATACATAAATAACCTATCAATTTCTCTACTGCTAATATGTAGGCCCTAGCAACGCGGAGCAGAGACTAACATGTAGGTACAGATATTTTTACTTTCGCTTTATATTTGAACCATACCCCTTGCAGCAAGCTCAATGAACGCTTAACGAACTCTAATTAATTATGAAATAAATGTTGTTACAAACACAAACGTCTGCCAATGAATACTTACTACCAATTCAAAAGGCTGCTAGAATTAAAGAAAAAAACGTTTAAAAACCATATACATACACCTTGAGGTTTATTTGCTAAAGTTGTTGGTCACTTTAGTAGCAAATGCGTTCACGACCACTCGATATGCATTCACTTTTAGTGTTCCGTACCCAAAGGGTAAAACGGGACCTAAGACTTCGCTGTCCGGCTATATCTCATGAACCATGATAGTTAGATAGTTTAAATTTTCAGAGATGATGTATTTCTATTATAACAACAAATAATATAAAACAGAATAAAATAAATATTTAAGGGGACTCCCATACAATAAACGTGTTTTTTTTTTGCTCGATATTGATAAGCACAACAGGAAGACGCTTGAAATGTATAAATAATGTAACGGAACCCTTCCTGTGCATCCGACTCGCAGTTCGCCGATTTTTAAAAGATATTTTTGATAGATCAATGTTGAATATTAATTTGAAATATCTAAATTTATCAAATGGTATGTAGGTTGTATTCGCTTCAAAAACTCTTAAAGATCCATACCGATTGTGTTAAAATTTTGGCAGAATATACAAGTTATATGCTTCAAAGACAGATTTTAAATATTTTTTTGCGATCACGGGCTGTGTAGAGCTATTTTTTAATACACAAAAATAGCACAAAAAAATATTATCAACCTCAAGTCATTAGTATTTTGACTTTCAACCTAACTTACATTATTATTTATGAAACCAAATTCAGCGCTTATTAAATCGAAACAAGGACGTAAATGATAAAGTTACTACAAAAATATTCAAAACGGTATAAATGTGCACATAATTAATTTATGTAGATTTTCCTCAAAAATTTTCAACATGGTGGATGGATGAATCATGACCTAAGGACAGTGTGAGTAACTGGACAATGTTTTTTTTTAATGTATAGAACTGCGACTCTACTAAAGCATAAGCAGAATCCAAAAGTTGTGATCACCAAACCCATTGTGAATGCTGACAAAGCAACAATGCAGCATGGTGACCCACACTATAGCGGCATAGTGATGCTTCTGCATCATGGGCCTCCGGTCTCACAAGGAAAAAGAATAACAAATAAAGATTCTTGACGAATGAAGAACTCTTTATTTTGTACGTCAAACACAAATATTTAATACATGTCATACATAGAGATACTGTTCATCACATACTCATACATGCCAGTGCCCTTATTAGTAGAAAATATTTCTTCAAATGGTAGAAAAGTAAAAAATTAAACTACACAGGAACAGCATTAGTTCGAAGTAGATAACAACATTGCGATCTCGCTTTTTTATACTAAGACGCACCCGGCGTCGCTCGCATCAAACCTGTTCATAGTGAAAGTTTATATTTGTGCACAACACCTGAACTTAGTTTGAGTGCGAATGCTTCCGGCCAAAAGCCCGAAGGTGTTGTTTTTCTATATAATTACATATACGAAATTTCTATAGAATAATGCTGTATAGGTGATAAATTATCGAGTTAATTGATCTTGTTTTGGTAATGGGCTGTGTGTTGTGAAACATCCCGTGATGTCCCAACTAGAAGTTGATTAGTATTGATTAAAATTTGATGTTGTAATTTTTCTAAACAGTCCATATTAAAGTAGATAATGGTTAAGTTATATTAATTATCCATTTGTAAAAACCATTGAATTTAGTCTCATAGTAGTTGCCCGATAACTTCCTTGAAACAATAACAAGAAAAACTGTATTATTTATTTTGTAAAGATTTTAAAACTTATTTTTGACGAGTCTATTGGTCTAGCTAGTGGTTAATAAGTCTGACTGCTAACCCTGAGATTCTTGTAGATACCCTTCTAGCCCAAATAAACGAGTAATAAGCATGATTATTAGTTATGCCTGGGTATATTATATCTTGAGACGTATTTAGGAATATTAAATAATGTATATCAGCGATTTAGTAAACACAGACTCTGAATAGTTGAAGATTAGATTGAAGGGCTGTGTATAAGATATATTAAATCAAGTTAATATCACTAATTGCTTTACATAAGTTTCAGCAAATATACCAAATGCATATAAAAGTCTATTAAAAACATAGATTAAATTGATTATTAAATCGTTAGCGATAATATGTCTCTAGAATTTCAAAATAAACAGTTTCCATGCCACATTAGACAAACGCATTTGTAATAATATAATTTTAAATTCACGTCCAGATAACCAACTGTTCCTAACTATGTAAGGTTTATCACGTAGCCCTGTAGAAAGCTCACAATCATGCGGTTTCTGTTATGATATAGTTTTTACTGGGGTGTTTGTAAAAACCACCTTATTGGTAACCGAGGTTCGTGACTATCCGGTATTGCGTCTAACTGGACGGTGGTTTATAACTATAATGCTTTTGTATTTGTTTTGTCGGAACGTACCTATTTAAGGCTATGTCTAGAAGAACTGATGTTTCAAATGCTATCCAAAAACGGAGAGTGTGTTCAAACGTACACTGTTTTTTTGTACGCAGGTATAAGTTTTTAGTCTACGGTAGGAACTATAACATCGAAATGTACATTGGATGTATACACGTGAGAATTCTCACATAATCCTAATTACACTGAGTATACCTAAATGAAATCATCTCCTGCTCTACATTAATTACTAGTTATAATTATTGTTAACTTCAATAAAACTAAATTTTGTGGAAAAGCTTTTAATATATTCTACACGTATGTTACTTTACAAATTTTAATAAAACCTATTAATTTAATATAATTTGTATTTTTTTAATGTTCGTACATTTTATAATCATGAAATTGTCACAAGAAGGTAAATATAATAGGTTTAATTCGAAACAAATAGTAGCCTAATCAGTAACTTAACCACAGTCGAAGCCACAGGCAAAATCTAATTCATCATCAAACAGGGTACAATCTTATTAAAACCTGGTATTTTTTTTCATAAATATCTTGAACTGTTTTCCTCGAGTAGTAAATACTAGTATAGTCATCAAAAGTGACAGTATTGCTATGAACAGGTAAATATAATTATGTGTGTTTTCCTTTTAGTCGTAAACGGTGACAAAATGAGGAAGTTTATTAAGATACCACCTTAGAATAACTGTCTTTACTGAAATACCTATATTTCACATTTTCAGTATAGTGAGGCTGTTATTGGCAACTAGACCTAAGGAAACCAAAAACCCAATTATGTTAAAAATACTCCGTTGTGTAAAACACAACTTAGGTATCTATTCTTGGTAATTACTACTTAAAATCATTCTATTTGATACTACTCTATAAGTTTTGGGAGGAAAAATGTGTAAACATACATTTTGGAGTCATCAAAAAACCCACAGTTTTCATTTATTATTTTTAATTTTAATATAACCCAATGTTACACTCGCAATAAAGATGAATATGACCTATGATTAATTAGAAGAGATTTATTAATAATAATAATGACAAATATTTATTTCCACAAAGTTACAACAACTACACCTGAAAGTAGTTATACAAGGTTTATGAAACAGAAATGGTTTTGGAACAATGATACCAATGATACTCCGCAGTTAGTTCATCATCATCAACTACCTTTAACAGTCCACCGCTAGACATACGCCTCTACTTAGAAAGGAGGATTTGGAGAGGAGAGCCACGCTTCCGTGGGAGAGACCGGAGTAATACCACGGCCTCACAGAAAACCAGTATGAAATAGCGCTTGCGCGTGTCAAAGTGAATGAGGATACAGGAGAACCATACCACAACCCCACCCCACATTCCTTTCCCCATTCCCCAAAGGTCGACAACGCGCTTATGACGCCTCTGGTACTGCGGGTATCCATGGGCGGCGGTAATCGCTTACCATCAGGTGATAGGTCTGCTTGTTTGACCCTAAACCATAAAAAAACTGGCCAGACGGTTTGGTGTAGGATTTGATTCAAGGTTTCCTTCTCTTTTCAGTTATGTTGTCCTGCTCAGTTTTTTTCCCTTATTCTCCCTTTATTGCACCCATGGGATATATAGGAGTGGTGTCACTCCGTATTCTTAAACCGTCACCACACTGACAACTCCGTAGTCGGCAGTTAGTTATGTTTGTTGAAACTTGTGTTATTTAACCGTCTACTCGCAGTCATGAGCATGAGCATGAACACAGGGTTGGGAGTCGCGAGTGGGTATTTCAGCTTTTTCGATAACATTGATTAAGTTACCAAAAAAGTAAGGTTTTGGTAACTTTTCTGCAGCAGTTTCGTACACAAATCGTGTCTGATGAGGAGCAGTAAATGTTTTTGCGTTATTATTTTTATCCCGACTAGATAACTGACTTTAAAGGCATCTATAATCTAGATTTAAATATAAAATCATAATTACAGAAATATTGTAAAAATCAGTTACCGGTCCATTTGCAACTTTTCAACACTATATCTTCTGAAAAGTGAAGTCATTCAGGCGTACTTTCTTTCAACGGCCTGTTTAGTTCAACAGTCATCTAAACCTCAGGTAACCTCAAACATATCTTTAACATTTTAAGAAATTCCATAAACTTCTCGTTATGTTCGACTTGTTCCGACTTGTTCTACTTAACCTAGGAAACATCCCAAATAATTTTATCCATTGTAGGAATGAGAGCTTGTAATAGATATATTTTTTTAAATCATAACAAATATTTATGTTTTGTATTTGAAGGAACTATTCTAATCTTCCTGTCAATATTTGTAAGTGATCTTTTAGCAAAATATACGATACATAATATACATTTTAAGACAAATATAATGACATATTTTAAAGAACATCTATAAAATATTGTTAAACCTTATCTCTAGGGAACGACTTATATAGCCAGCATTCAAAAGTTTATGGTGCTATTGATGAAGCTGATAAAAAGGTAAATTTTGATATTATAAGTTGATTAAATTTTGAAAAAATGTAATAAACTAACTAAAAGGGAAAACAGACAGATAATAATCCAGATTTATGCATTTCAAATCGTACCTGTCTCTATTTAATATTAGACACTGATGACAAGTTAAAACTTCATTATTTGCCATAAAATATTCATAAAACTTCATAATAATATCATAAACATAAACGCAAACACGGAACAGGTCGGTGTTTCAATTCATACCTCACTGATTTTTCTCAACGTGAAAAAAATCTATAAAATTAACATAACAATGGATGACAGTGGTAATCTCGTAACTCGATCCCAATTATAAAACTCATAAGACGTACCTTGACGTCACACACTCTAATAAAAAATTACAATTTGTGTTTGTATTGTTCGTTACTTAATTTATTTTCTCATATAATATTTTAATTTCCTCGGAAACATATTTATCTTTAATAAAATAAAACTAAAATAAAGAATCAAATTACCATGACGAATTTGTGTTGAGAAAATAAAAATTTATTTCCCTAATTGTCAAGAACAGTAGCAATGTTTTACTGTTCAAACATCAGATTAACTCATAAAAGTTGCAAACAAATCGGTTATTATTGAAATATTCTTAGAACATTTTATTTTAGATGAGCAAGACGAATAACACTAAACTATGTTAGGTATAACAATAATATCTATGTATTTTATTATATGTTTGGTCATTCAAAGCCAATAGAATTGAAAATTAAGTCCGTCAGAAGATAAATTTATTCTAATAGACGCGTTTTAAACAAATGTTTATTTTAATATTAGCAAAAAAGAAAATAATTTATGGATTGTATTAAATACCTATATTAAAATACTAGAACATTTCTCCCAACGCATATTAATTTTAACAACTAAGCTGTTATTTTAATTAATGACAGCAGATATAAACAAACATAGCCTTGCCTGACATGACACTCTTTTATCATCTCATTGTATTATCACACTTTTTCTGAAAGAATTTATTCATGATAAAATATACAAAATTATCTAAATTCAAACAATAAAATACGTTATTAAACATTTTTTTTAAAGTTATATTTTAGACAAAACACAATATCAATGTGAGTAATATCTAAAAACGTAGGAAGTGATAAAAAATATTTGATACTTACGTCATGATCCGGCACGTATGTGTAAACATGTAGCTTATCGATCCTGATGGTACCCTGGAATGGATACAGCAACGATCCTCGAGGAATTTCAGCTGACGTCCAAACGCTGACCGAAGCCTCTCGCCCTCTCGCTCCACCTGGTCTCAAGGCCAAGCTCAGGTCTTGAGGAATCAATACCAAAGTCTCCATTTTCAATATCACTTGAGTCTTACAAAAATTCCACCTACAGTCACGTCAGAAATGAGTTGTACTTAAAAAGTTGACTGGTCTCGTCCATCACAGTTAATGAGGATGAATAAATTAGTATAAGAACAAAAAATCTGGACGTCGATCCGATTATCGGTCGGCGATGTCGCAAACGAAATATCGACTATGCGTGATCGATCGCCCGGTGAAATGTCGTTATGTATTAATTCACTGCGCGTGAGTTTGTTATGTTACACTTCTACAAAAATGTCCAAAAAAATTATAAAAATCCGTGAACGTGTTATACTGTATCTGTAATGTTCGGTAATTCGGTACAATATTACATTACGGTTTAGGGCGGTACAGCACGGCGCATGCGCGATAGGATGCGCACGCGCTCTTCTCTGAACGTGCACTGAAGGAAGCGCTAACATTGACCTTAGCCGCGGCCGTGATCGCGTTTACAGTTCATTTTTTGTTCGATAAAAAGGAGAGGAGTAGAGCCCTACAAGAATTGTTGAAAAGTGTTTACCGAAAATTCGGTCTTATTTTCTGCGTCGTAAGGTACACCCGTATGCATCTTTATTTTTGTAAGGTGTATAGTAAGGTGCTCCCCTCCTAAGGCGGCACCTGCCTGGCTGTGCGCCGCCCGTCAGAGCGCCGCAGAACGCTGCAGTGCGCGGGCGCACCTGACACACACCTGTACACATTAGATCATTTTTTACATTATTTTTTTCTTTAGATATTACGATCGTCATATTAAGCGGGTAACAGGTATTTTATCATAGCGGTTCATGTTTTATTTAAAAAATGTAACTGTTAATGTGTTTTTTGGTATTAATTAATAATTTGTAGGTATAAGACTTAGTATACGGTATAGTAGTACGGAGACAAGCAGGGTCGGTTAAGGGATATACAGCATTTTTTCAAATATTCAAAAGCCACATTTACCTACACAACAATACACAGACAAATTTAGGTGGATAAATTTTCCTATGTCGTGGTAATAATGTTAAAAAGGTTCAGTACATTCGTCAATTTCTTTTACGGTTTCTAAGTTTGAAAACCATTTTAATTATGATTTAGCAGACCTCTCTTAATCTATACATCTATACAAATAAATAAAATTGGAGTGTCTGTTTGTAATATTAAAATAACCACTTTTTACTAAATGCATATGTATGTATATACGGTACATATACTAAAAATGTAGTTACAAAAATTTTTGTCTGTCTGTCTGTTTGTTCCGGGTAATCTCTGGAATGGCAGGACGGATTTTGACGGGACTCCCTGGTTCACCGGCAGGTAGCTGGTGATCCAGGGAGTAACTTAGGCTACTTTTTTTAGACTAACTTTGTCCCGCGGCGTTACTCGCGGTACAACAATAACCGCGGGTAACACTGCGGGGTATCATTATATAAGTCAGTGTGAAATTATAGAATCATAGAAAGTAGTTAAAAAAAAGTAGCCTAAGTTACTCCTTAGATCGTCAGTTATCTGCCAGTGAAAATCCCGTGAAAATCGCTCCAGCCGATTTAGAGATTACTCAGACAGACAGACAGACAAAAATTGTATAAAAATGTTTTTGGTGTATGTACTGTGTAAACATATATATACACATTTAGTACAAAGCGGTTATTTTAATATTACAAACAGACACTCCAATTTTATTTATTTGTATTGATATCTGGTCTATTGATTTAACGGTTAGTGGTTCTGACTGCTAAACCAGCGTTCGTAGGTTCGATTAGGACCACCTAAGATAAATAATTAATTGTATAATTGTGACGATCATTTAAACTACGTCACGATTGATTGATATAAAAAATACTGACTTTGTGTATGTCGGTTATCGTTGCAAAAAGCCAAACATGCCAAATTTCATTAAAATTGGTGTAACTATTTAGCGTGACAGACTGACAGACAAAATTACTTTAAAATTTATAAAATTAGTAAGGATGTATCTGTTTAAAAAATATGTACTATGATATAATATGACAACTAAATAGGTGAGAAATAAAAAGTTATAGAATCTTAATGTTTAAGTTTAAGGTGTAGGGATAAGGATAAACAAACCACAATAAGTTTTTCCATGGCTTTTGTCATGGCTCATAACATTTTTTTTTGTATTGTGTGCTGCCGAAATGACTCTGCCCTGCCTAATGGAAAGCATAGGCAGAAAGTGGTCACCATCCTCATTGCGAATAAGCACAAAGCAGCATGGTGACCCGCACTATGGCGGCTTGGTAACATGATTGTTATCGGATAGGTGAGACGTTTCAATTTTTAAACTAATGGTCTAACTTACTTACCTAATAGTTGGGCATAGTAATTAGTTAGTTATACCTAATATCAATTTATTTTTCTTAATTATTCTTAGTGATACTCGTATTCCAATGTGATTTAATAACAACTTGTAAGGATTTTTTCAAGAAGTTTAAGTGTCTTATTGTTATACTAGCTGAACCCCGCGGTGCTACTCGTGGTTATTGTTGTACCGCGAGTAACGCCGCGGGATAACGTTAGTCTAAAAAAAAGTGGCCTAAGTTACTCCCAGGATCATCAGCTACCTGCCAGTGAAAGTCCCGTCAAAATCCGTTCAGCCGTTCCAGAAATTACCCGGAACAAACAGACAGACAGACAGATAGACAAAAAAAAATTAAATACATTTTTGGTACATGTTCCGTGTATACATACATTTGCATTTAGTAAAAAGCGGTTATTTTAATATTACAGACAGGCATTCCAATTTAATTTATTTTTAGGTATAGATGTAAGAAACAGGTAAACTTGTAAACATTTGATGAAACATGAAAATTATTAAAACAACCCAATCATTTTACTAAGTTTATTTACTTTATGATTCAGTATTTTTGGTTAAGGTTGTTATTAGGAGTTCACTGTAGCTACTTAATTTTAAATGTAAAGTCCACTTAACATTTAATGCAGTTTTCACAAATGAGTTGCGGTTTATTCAAGTAAACCGCAACGCATTTGTGAAAGATGCATTCAAATCGGTTGAGCATTTTCTGAGATTAGCGTGCATAAACGTACAAACAAACAGACAAAGATTTTAGAAATCAATATTATAGATTCTATTGCGTTCATAAAGCGATACCTAACATTATACCTATTTTTTCTTATATAGCCTACATGTACAGACGGCGACCAGTTACGACTTTATTATACCTACGTATTTATAAACTAAGTAATCATAAGCTGATATACCTTCTTACAACTACCTACTAATTACAATCCATTATCTAGATAAAGCAGTGTAATTTTGAAAAAACTCAAATAAAATAAATAGGCAACACGCAAATAACATACCTTGTGCAGAAAATAAAGAAAAATGCAAAACATTTAGACAAACCAAGTTGTTTATTTTTAAATCTATACCTATTTAAATATTCTTTAACAAAGTACGTCTAATCGTGTACTTACTAACTTGATGTATCGAGGTCTTAAATGTCAGCTGTATTAAATTTTATTGATGACTTCGTGGTATTTTAGGAAAATAATCGAATGAAATTGATCGATATTGCTCACAGACGTGGTGTTATGATATCGGATCCTCGTCGTTCAGACCGCAGCCTTAACGCTGAAAACACAACTGTATCAAACGAATTGCAACTTTAAAGTCTTAACGGTACAGTTTATTTTCATTGAACTAAAGAGAACACATGACACGAAGTGTCGTCGACCTGGACACACCTGCCAGCAACCGCAATCCCACTTGTACAATATTAGGTACCTAGTTATAAGAATTTAAAAGGTTGCTACTTACACAGTAGCAACTATGTATTTGACATTTTCACGCAAAAGGATGGGTTCTATTTAAGAAGCGTCTTTAGAACCTCTTTTCCTTTGTTCTCATAAACTTTAAACTGTAGGTTACGCACTTCTAATAAGGTAGGTACTGTTTATTATAGGCTAAGTATATTTTTTGAATAATTAAATTTAGGCACTGCTACTATAAATGGTAGATACCGTATTAGTGATAAATGTGTATTTGTAGGTATGTTTTTAAATAGTGAAGGAGCAAAATCGTTCAATGTTTTTGTATCTAAACACTACCTACTTTTCTACTGTAAATAACAAGTAGGTAGATACCAACAGATTATCTTCATGGCGGCAGTTTTATTCCAGAGGACTCCCAAAATGCTTAACTAACCTGGTGTGAAACAGACCTAGGTATATATACCATAATGAAATAAGTCATTATGGTGTGACTTATGTCATTATGATACATTTAGGTATGTTTTCCTGTTATCCGTGCGGAAATCCCCATGGATACTACCTCTTAGTGGCATGTCGGACTTGAACCTACTAAAACCGCACGTCGTCTCGGTTACTAGAAGCCGGGGAACCAGGTGTACCCTAGCAAACCCTGAAACCTCGACGTACCTCGGGCCACCTACGGTTTGTAGATGGCCCTCTACTTCTATCCCCAGGGCGCACACACTTCGCAGCGTCCGCCTCTCCAACCGAGGCTGTTTCTGCTAGGGTGACAGATGGCCTCATCTGATTATACTGTTTTCCATCTAGTATGTAAAGTATAGAGAATAAATATATTTTCACGTTTTACATAAGTACACCCAAATATATAACAACTGGTCATACTTTTCAAAAAGTGTTTTTAACTGGACAGGAATCGAACTTACAACCTACTTTTCAAGAATCACTACTCTGAGCTAATAGGCATTTTACCGACCAACAAAAAGCTCTCGTTTCTAGGGACAACTATGACAGATATTTATAGCATAACATAAATATAAACCAGTTAAATTTCCTAATGTAAAAATTGCTCTACAAATGTTAAGTTAATCAATAAAAATGAGACACAAAAAAATATTTTCTTGTTTAACAACAAGCACAGTTTATATTTATACTACGCATACATAATATACATATTCATTTACTATAAATTATCATAGAAATGACCACTAATATAAAAGAGGCGAAATTATGAACGAATTTCGACTCGTTCGGCGCATACGCATCGTGGGCGGAGTTTGGGGCGTGGTCATTGAAGGCCGGCCTCTCGCTGTGCTTTACCGGTAAACGCTATTGTTAGCACAGATAGCGTTTTATTTGTCCGTGAATGATTGTAAGGCTATTGTATGGAAGGTTTTTGGTGAATGTATACGCCTCCTATAACTACAATAAAGAATGATCGGTAGGTTTTTGTAGTAACTACTGTCATGCTGCTTTCTGTCACTCTTATAGGTACTTACTCTAATGTCATTTAAATAACTTTATTTAGCACCATACAACAAATTTAACAAACGGAGTACCTACATGCAAATCTATTTAGGAGAGCGTGCGAGAAAACATGAGATAGCAAAATTGAAATTAATGACCAATGATTGGACACAATTTTATTTAACTCTTTCACTGCTTTTATAGTTTCTATCTCTTATGACGACACTATTTATCTATAGAAGCTACGGGATTTCATGAATTTGTTATATGTTTTGTTTAAACGCGACAATCTTTAAAACAGACTCAGTCAAGTTTAAATAATAATTAAGTACAATATTTTCGGACATCAAACACATAGAAAACACCAAACTCCGAAACAAGTATTTGCAGGGAATCGAACTCGAGACCTCATACACAGCAGTCGCGTACTCTATCACTGCGGTAAGTCACAACTGATATGCCAATCTTTTAAGTTGAAGATAGGGTGGCAAACTTTATTTATTTACTACTAGATACCTATACCATCACTATTATTACAAACTTGGTTGGTAGGTACATCTAATGAAGTGTAATAGTGTAGGACTAAAATTAATAATACACACACACACTCACACGCTTTTAAGTTAGTACCGCACTTACCTAAAAGTAAAGAGCGTATCTACTGACAGCGCCTACCTCTTTTCCAGATTGGTGTATAATGCAAAAGTAGTATGCCTATAAACCGCATAGTAGACAGATAGGTAGAATATATATAAATAGAAAGAGATAGTTAAAAGACTCCATCACACCCAATATTAACAAATTACAACATACTTACCTATTATATACGTAGGTAGGTACTCGCACGTCTAAGAAACGTCGTAATAGGTACATATTGCTTCACTTCACTTTTCGTTTACTAGTCAATGGGTATATTGCCTTATAAATGTCGAGTAGCGGTCTAATGACACGCAGAAACTTGTTCATGCCTGTTTAAATTAAGTGATCATTTTACATACAAAATGTCTGGCAATAACTTTCTTTGACGTTCGACAAGAATCATTATGCTGAACGTGTTTGTCAAACGCCTAATATCAACGAATTTGAATTAAAACTGTAAAGCTACTTTATTGCTTTAGATAGATGACTATATTTTCGTTAAGATACACACGTTACAATATCACATTAGAGTCTACATAATACCTAAGGGGATTCCCAAAGTTCCAAGTTTTGCCAAGCAAGGGGGATAGAAGAACTTGCTAAGCCGACATAAGTTGTCT
The DNA here is from genome assembly GCA_905220595.1 of Spilosoma lubricipeda. Lineage (NCBI taxonomy): Eukaryota > Metazoa > Arthropoda > Insecta > Lepidoptera > Erebidae > Spilosoma > Spilosoma lubricipeda. The sequence goes on along the minus strand of HG992281.1, from coordinate 17,731,699 downwards.
TGTTCAGGGTTGTTCACACAAAACCGTGCCTATCACTTGGGTAGGTAGGTATATGCTTACTGGGGAAATTAAATGATGGCATAAAATACAGTATTTGAAAGCCACTATTATTATAGACATACAATGCGACTCAAATAAGACTTTGCGACATGTTGTGACGTCATAGCTGTCAATTCAAATCAATTGGGTAGGGTCAGCAAAACAATATATTATTTTTGAATATAATTTATTTACGAATCATAAACGAGTCATTATTAATCAGAATTGAGCTCTTCAATTTCGTTAATGTCTGCATCACCGAGTGGTCACTGTCGACGTCATTGCCATCATGGTCACTGTTGCATTCCCCTATAAAATAAAACATGGATTAATGTAGGTTTTAAAATATCTACTTCAACTACAGTTGTTTAAAAAAATAGGTATTGTTACCTGTATTTATGGCAAAATTTCATCAGAATCTAGCCGCTCAATTCCACTCATCTCGGCATATAATATAAACCATGGATTAATGTAGGCATTTAATCATTCAATTCAGCATAAATAGAAATGTATTTTTAACTAAACTAAAGTTATCATCGTCTTTAAATATTTCTCTTTTTGCCAGTAATTAATTTATGACATTTTTTCACTTTGAATGACTGAGACTCGGTAAAAGAAACAAAAACATTATTGATACGCAAATAAGGTTTTGTTGCAGACCGTACTTTTCAAGGGACATTTGATAGATAGAGGTCATTGACGTGCCTATTCTTATTTGAGTCGCATAGTACATTCCTAATTACGTGATAATAATTTATGTACGACTTTTTATTAAACTAATATATGGATGGATACATGTCATGTCTTGTTGTATAAATGTACAGTCTTAACTTACTTTACGTAAACATTATGGCTTAGATACTCGTTAACTGTTTGCCTTAGACCTTACTTATGTACCAATTGTTAGTATATTTATCGTAAAATTAAATAAATATTTCGGAATAAATAATAAATATTTCGGACATCTAACACACAACGCCATCTAGTCCCAAGCTAAGCAGAGCTTGTGTTATGGGTACTAGACAACTGATATAAATACATATTATACCTTTTTTTTGTAAATACATGCATATTATACATAGAAAACACCCAAACTCCGAAACAAATATTTGTAGATCATACAAACATTTGGTCCGACCCGGGAATCGAACCCGAGACCTCATGATCAGCAGTCGCACACGCCAGCCGCGGGACCAACGAGGCAGTCAATTAAGTACATGTAGGTATTGATAGTACAACTCACACAAATAGATACCATTCATAAAAGGAATTTACTTTTTCTTCATTTGGTTTTCGTACCTGCCAGACTACTTTTGAAAACACACAGGTGTTCAATTCACCATTTCCCTTCACTTGCAGCGTTTGTGTCAATATACTTTTATTTGCTATTGGTATAAAAAAGTCATGAATCAAGAAAGGTGTAATCATTATCACGTGATATTACAATAGACGCTATTAAATAATTTGACTCAGCCACCCACTTGATCTGCCTGCGAACTTAGTCAGATAAATCTAAGTCAGAAACAATACTACGCTACCGAATGTGGGTGTTTTTGTTCACTTACTTTGTTTACATTAAAACAGTATTAATCACTCTAAAATAAAGCATTTCTACGATATCCTACTAATATTATAAACGCGAAAGTTTGTAAGTATGGATGGATGGATATTTGTTACTCTTTCACGCAAAAAATTACTGAACGGATTTGGGTAAAACTTTACAGTAATATAGCTTATACATCAGAATAACACATAAACCACTATTTGCCGCGATAACCGACATACTCGCGGGTGGAGGCGCGAGCAAAAAATAATTCACACTATAAAGAACACATATTATTGTTAAAGCTACAATGATAGAAGTATAAAATATACTGATCGAAATAATGTCAATGTAATGTTAATAAAATAATATAATATTCATTGATCGGTTATGATTGGATACGCCTGTTATGTAATAAAACTTAATCATGATGTAAAAAATATTCATCGAATTAACTAGGTAATATCTCTATTAGGTACCTAATACTGTGCAAACATGGAAATCTCACGAAGAAATGTATAAAATTCGAGAAGCGTTTAAAAAATTTCGTTTACGCGTGCTTGCTCCAATCACCTCCTCGTATCTTCCAAAACCGATGATCCCACAAGGGACAGACGTTAAGCGGACTTAACCCATCACGTGTCTGTAGCTTAATTGTCATAAAATTCAACTCAATTTGTGCTCAAATACAGATAACGTGTAACACGTCGCTTGTTGCGGTATTGTACGCTATTATTTCATTGTTTTTTTTTTATACGGCTTAAAGAAATTAACGTCCTTAAATTTCAGAGGTGATCCGAATACGGTTTAACACCGACGGTGGTCGAAAATAAGAGTTAGTTTTGATGGCATAAGCGATTCAAATCACTTTTATGTGTATATATTGTTAAAATATATGTCCCACGTACTCCAATAGGTATGTTTCATATCAATCATCATAGTATCATATCATCTCATCATCACACTAATATGTTAAAGGCGAAATTTTGTGAGTGTGTATGTTTGTAATTCTTTCACGCAAAAACTACTGAGCAGATGACGATGAAACTTTACCGTAATATAGCTTATACATTAGAAAAACACATAGGTTACTATTAGCCGCGATAACCGACATACACGCGGGCGAAGCCGCGAGCATCAGCTAGTATTTTAACAAAACCTAAGCACAATTTAAAACGTAAGTAGGTATGCAATAATTTTTAAAGACTGTCATACTACCATTTTAGGCCAATAGGTTGCTTTTCCAAAGTCTTCAAGTCAAGTTCCAAAGTTCTTATAACTTGAGACTTTTACAATTATCTACGTTTCTCAATAATGATAAATTCATACATGATACATTCAAATATCACAATTGTAAACTTATTATTGTCAGCTGTGAAGGATAACATTAAATTTACAAATAAATATAATCACCAGATAATCACCAGAGACACGACTAATAGTATTGACATCCCCAATTACAATATAATTCAATTACCTATTAATTATTTAATGAGACTTCACTACTACTATCACTATTACTACTACAAGACTGTCCTAAAAAAAGATATTTTCTTTAATAAGTTTCTTGTTTTAACGTCCCCCATCACATGTTGATTATTATCCATTTATCTAACGAGGTTTCGTCAATCTTATAAGGTTTGGCGTCTTATAAATCTACGAGAATTAAAATCTTTTCATTACAAAAAAGTGGAAACAAAAACTAAATTTTTATCCAAAACAACTGAAAGTACAAAAATCTGGGCTTGCTTTTTTCACTTTAATCAAATAAAGTAAAAGAAACCTAATAAATGACAGAGGAATAGGTAAAGAAACAAGTAAGCAGTGAATTAGCTGTTAAACTCATGACACCTAAAGTAATAATCTATCATAAATTCTATAGGTATCTGTACTAAATCGAGAACCAATATGTCATCTTACCGACACTGTCTTAGAGGGCTAAAAATCAAATTAAAAAATACAAGCAACACCGAAGCGTCGCTTCTAAACAAGTGACACCGCCAATCGGATTGTCCCTAATCTGGACGAAAGACATCGATGACATGCCGACGAGTATAGGAACCATAGATTCATAACTGTACCGGATTATTTTATTATTTTAAAAACGTTTTGTACTTAAAATATTCACAAAATTCTTTAACTTTAGATGGAGGGGAGTGATGTGGCGACTGCCACATACAACGCAAACTGAGAAAAAAAACTAGAGCATCATCTACCGAATTTACATAAAACTACAGAGTAACGAAGGAAACGAAGAAACTACTAATCGTGAATCACGCGATAGAAGTTCTCGCCCCAATCAACATATATACAACATCCCTACATCAGCCGTTGGGCCGCGGCCCGCAAGGCATGATCACATCGCCTGGTTGGAGGATCCTTTCTTTGTGTTGGAGGGACATTACACCCATTCCTCCACAGACTAACTAATGATGTTCGATAAAAAAAGACAAATAAAATTCAACAACCAAACATGATAAATAACCTGAAATAGTAACTTAACCTAATATGTGGTTCATATGCATTTTGGTACCCTATTAAGAACGACGTCAAAGTCTTGTAGTTTAAATTTTAAACTAGCCGAACCCCGCGGTCTTACCCGCGGTCATTGTCGTACTTCTGGTAACGCCGCAGGGCGAGTATAGTCCAAACAAAGTAGCCTAAGTTACTCCTTAGATCATCAGATATCTGACAGTGATAGTCCTGTCAAAATCGGTCAATTATGCAGATTAATAGGCCGCCATAGTGTGGGTCAACATAGTATATTGTTGCATTGTCAGCATTCACAATGAGTTTGGTCACCACCACTCTTGGATTCTGCTCATGCCTTCCATCAGACAGAGTAGAATCACTTTAGCAGGCTTTTAGTTACTTAAACAAAAATGTACTAGTTCGGTACTTCAAACTTACATAATACACACATTGATATAATATTAGGTGAAAATTTTTCCTAAATCTATTACAAATAAATAAAATTGGAGTGTCTGTTTGTAATATTAAACTAACAGCTTTGTAATCAATGCATATGTATGTATACACGATACACATACCAAAAATGTAGTTAAAAAATTTTTTGTCTGTCTGTCTGTTTGTTCCGGGTAATCTCTGGAACGGCTGAGCGGATTTTGACGGGACTTTCACTGGCAGGTAGCTGATGATCCGGGGAGTAACTTAGGCTACTTTTTTTAGACTAACTTTGTCCCGCGGCGTTACTCGGTTCAGCTAGTAAATAAATAAAAAACATCCTAATCTACGTCCCAAAATCTATACCTTAGCGCGTGGACATCTCTGTTGCTCGATTTTTGTTCTAATGTATCACAAGATACATATCTATCTTAATTTTTTGACGTATTCACTGGGCATCTGTGGTTTACATTTGACATCGAATACCTGTAATGGTATATGAATTAATTTTACCTAATGCTCAATGCTTGATGTCTAGTATCGAGTTTCCATGTACAACTCGTGTTTTGTAATAATTGGTAGGAATTAATTATTTTAATTGTGTGTTGGTTTTTAGTATGTGGAATTTAGTTATAGAGATTGTACGTTGATAATAATAAAACGAGAAACATTTTATTTTAAGTAAAAAGATTCTTCAAAGTTAGTTCAGTTAAATAACGGAGTTCGGAGATAACAGACATAAAAACATAAATCTACAAGAACAATATGCCTATATACTATGTAGCTATAGCTGTTTTAAAAATATGTATATTTACCCGGGCCATTATTAAGAATATAGGTATTTACACCAGACTCATTAAGTCATAAATTGCCAAAACTTTTACATTTCTTGTAGACTTCGCCGTAGTCGAGTTATAAATGATCGTTTTTAGAAATATTTATAACAAGCTAAGCGAAAACGAAGCTAGAGATAGTCTAAAAAAAGCCTAACTTACTCTTTGTATCACGAGCTGTCTGCAAGTCAAAGTCCCGTTATAATCGGTCCAGCCGTTCCAGAGATTAGTGCTCCCACACATACCTAACTGCGATGCGATGTTAACGATGTTATGATGTGTGCTGATGTAACGAAAGCTGTTAATTTGAAATTACAAATAGATACTTTATTTATTTGTATATAGATAGATATATATATAAATAAATAACCTCTATCTCTGGACTCAGGTTCTACAACAGTGTCAGAATTTACTACACCAAGATGTTTTGAAGTCGTTGCCTATTCCTGTTTGAATGCATCTATACGTATTGAATCAATCCACATTAAAAACGGATCGGCTCCTTCGTTTACGCAGACATTTTGCATGCATGCGACTAATGCCACTTAATTTTAGCTTCTCTTCCGGGCCCGAGGCGTATCGTCCTCGCATTCCGACACGCTATGGACCACTTTTAGTACTTCACGTTTCGGACATGTTATATTTGGACGATAGGTGATTAAACAGACTTGAATTGTCGGAGATTTAATCTGCTTTTAGTTCGTAGGGGTCTAGTTATCATGTGTTGGATATAGTGGTAAATTCATCATAATATTATAACATTGCTTGAAATCTTCAAGATAAGAAGCGTTTTGCATTCTTTGTATTGTACTTAGGTATATTCTGTTTAGTCGAAAATGATATTGTGTTATAAATGTGTGTTAAAAACCATAAGAAAAACACTGAAAACAAAAACATAACATGTACTTTTATCGGTATAATTTATTATTTAAGTTTAATTCAAAAACGCTTATAAAAGAACCATTTTTATTGTCTACTAGCCGACCCACGCAACCTCGTTTGCATCTTCTATTGCCCGTAGCCTGATAATTTTCCCCCGTTTTTGTAACATTCTTCATTGTTGCTCCACTCCTGTATGTCTTAGCGTGATTATATATAGCCTATAGCCTTCCTCGATAAATGGGCTAACTAACACTGAAAGAATTTTCAAATCGGACCAGAGGTTCCTGAGATTAGCGTGTTCAAACAAACAAACTCTTCAGCTTTATATATTAGTATAGATTCATTTTCTATTAGGTTTGAGGTGTCACTGCTCTCGTCTATGTCGGCTATCACAGTAAATAAGTATTAGCCATGAAAACGCGACAGTCGGTCAAACAGAGTTACTTTTGAAATTATAATATTAGTGCGGAATAGGGAAGTATGGATTATTTGATCACCTTTGTAGTTCGTTAAGGTAATTCTATAGTATTCTAGGTAGTAGTAGAGTAGGTATATAATTATGTAAGTATCATTTTAACAGGAGTGCGTTATCTCGGCGTTATTTACTCTTTTAAAGATTGTTGTTACAAAGCCAAGTTATTAAACCACGCGTTAGTGTTGGCGTTTTATTAATGGAAAAACGTGCATGATTTACAAAAACGTATGTAATCGATTCTTAAGAACGAAGATAGAAACTAGAGCTAATTGCACGCACGTTAATACTATTGTAATTGTTTTACAAGGAACTGTTGCTTAAATCTCGATTAAATCATTTTAAACCCTTACTTCACCACTCGTACTAAGAAATACAGCTAAGACTGCTCCGAAATTACATAATTAAACCTGGCCACCTAATTGCCGGAAGGGAACCACGAAACATTGACCATTTTGAACAACATACCTACCTCTAAATGGTCGTCTCACAAAAACCATAGCGGCCGGTGGGTTGTTCCCGTGAATGACGGCTGATTTAACATTTTAATTCCTTCCTGAGGCGATGCGGGTGCAGTATAATTGTTGAGCGGCGCAAATTATAAATTCATTAATGGAGACTATCCGACGGCTATGGAGATTTTTCATTGCATGTATATTATTATGTGTATACATATCGTTACGAGTTAGCAGGTATATAGACGTGCTTTCTACAACAATATTAGAGGTGCAACCAATACCATGACGGAATAAAGCAAACTGAATTAATACAAAAAAGTGGAAATCAGCAATAAATAACAATGTTTTCTATTCTTCGACATAAGACGTATCTACTTGAAAAGAAAAAAAACTATTTCTAATTCGGTTCATAAAAACGAAATTCTGTAGTAACAAATGTAATAGATACCTTATAAAGAAATACAACTGATAAACGTACCTTCTTCTTATATGTTTAAGTTACAAAAACCGAAAGAAATAAAATATACCTACCTACGGTTTGGTGATAGTGAATTTTCCAACTAAGAACTAGCAGTTTAATAGGCACCTACTATGTCTCTAACAATGTATATTTTACAACAATATAGCATGTTTAATAAATATCAGTAATTGCGAAGAAAATTATTGTTATTTATTACACAGTATATTTTTTTCATTCGGAATATTTCTTTTTTCCTCTTTTTTTTTGTTAGTTACGCCTATGAATATTGTTACAGCAATACACAGAGCAGCAAATATGCTATGTTCCTTATATATACAAGTACTACTCGTATTCAGTTACTATTGAGTTTTAGTTTTATCTATACAAATAAATAAAATTGGAGTGTCTGTTTGTAATATTAAAATAATAGCTTTTTAATCAATGCATATGTATGAATATTCAATATATTCAATATAATCAATACATATAACAAAATTGCAGTTAATAAAAATTTTGTCTGTCTGTCTGTCTGTCTGTTTGTTCGGGGTAATCTCTGGAACGGCTGGACTAACTTTGTCCCGCGGCAAGAATAGCCGCGGGTAACACTGCGGGGTTCAGCTAGTTAAAAATAAAATAACATACACGCTTCCTATTTCTAGGCAGAGGATTTGAGCAACATACGCTGTATGGATATACTTAGCCTTTATCTAGTAAAACATCTTACAAAATATAATATTGGCTGAGTCGTTGGCGCAGTGGCAGCGTATACGACTGTTGTGCTTGAGGTCTCGGGTTCGATTCCCGGGTCGGACCAAATGTTTGTATGACCTACAAATATTTGCTTAGGAGGTTGGGCGTTTTCTATGTATAATATGTTTATATTTACAAAAATGTATGTATGTATTTATATAAGTTGTATAGTACCCATAACACAAGCTCTGCTTAGCTTGGGACTACATGGCATTGTGTGCTAGATGTCTAAAAATATTTATTTATTTATTAATTAAAATGAATATACTCGTACTAATAAACTGTAAACAGCTCAGACCATACATACGTTTTTAGAAACTTATATAATTACCTAAATATGACATGTATAAATGTTTCTTTCATTATTCTTTTCATAATATTTTTTTAATTTTTTTATTTTTATGTGTGTTCGTGGATAACTTCGTCGTTTATGAACCGATTTTTATGATTATTGTTTTAATGGAAACAAGATATCCCAACGTGGTACTATGATAAGGACATTAATATCTGATCATGGCATCCAAGAGAAATCGAGTCGAACCTTGAAGTCGCTTTTATTTTTGTTAAAATTGTACTTGTTTACTTTATTTCTACATAGCTTAAATTGTAAAAGTTGAGTCTAAATAATACTAGTACTACTAGTAGTCAATTGTTAAATTATTTTTTTATTTGGCGTGGGCAAAGGCAGTTTGATAAATAATAAACTGTCAAAACATGTAATCTGTAAGTATTGCTGTAATAAATACACTATGATTGGTTTTATAATTGAATTGTTATAACTTGACAAAAGCAGATGCATGTAATTTTATATTGTTGTCCCAAATTAAATTATATTTTCCTATTCAGTTGTTTACGTTTGTGAGTGCGAGACCAGGGGTCCAATGATGCAGGGGTGACAGTCATCGTGATATGTGTGTGAGATGTGGAATGCTTGTGAAATCATAGTAGGGGTGGCGTGGATCGAGTCGACGGCCAGTGAGACCCGTAAAAACGGTGGTACCGTTGGCCGCCCGTGGTATAGAGAGGGGCGCAACCACGGCTAACCACCCTGGAAGGCTCGCGCATAATCCTCGGAGTGGCTCGTCGTGCCGGTTGGTGACTGGACGGTGGGACCAGGCGACCACTTCCGGGAGGGTATGGGGGCCCTTCTGTCCGACGGCTCGGTCACCGTCATGCCTTGCTGTTGTATGATGACACGGCATTCTGAGTCTCAGTAGTACACTCCCACGATGACTGTCACGCCTTTTACGTCCTCTTTCCCCTCTGTATCATTATGGCAGCAACAAGCAAACGAGTTCAACGAGTTCAGGATTTGTCACAGAGTGCGTCTGCCGTCGCTGACGAGATCACTGTCGGTATGGAATATTATACTCCCCACAGTGATGTCGCCAGCACGAAAATCCGCCCCTGGTTTGACCGCGAGTGCTCCAATGCGGTTGCACACAAACAATCGTCGTACCGCGCTTGGACCAAGGCCACAACACAAACACAAGGTAATAATAATAATAATATATCACAATCATATCACACCTCTTTTATATGGATGATTTGAAACTATTTGCCCCTACTAAATTACAATTGACAGCGTTACTAAGGGTTACGGAAAACTTTAGTAATTCTATCAAAATGGAATTTGGTATAGACAAGTGTGCAGTCATGCATGTAAAGAAAGGTGTGATTGTGGAATCTGAAGGAATAGAGCTTTCAGATTCTACAAGACTCAGATCTCTGTCTGCAACCGAAACCTACAAGTATCTTGGTTTTTCACAGTCCTTGGGAATACCGGAATCTGACATGAAACAGTCGTTGCGGGAACGCTTCTTTGGCCGCCTGAAAAAAGTACTTAAAAGTCTTTTATCAGGCGGTAACAAGGTGCGAGCCTACAATGGTTGGGTCATGCCGGTTCTGATGTATTCCTTCGGTATACTTAGATGGACTCAGACTGAATTAGATGCCCTAGACAGGAGAGTCCGTACATTGCTGACTGCATTCCGTATGCATCACCCACGTTCATCAGTTATGAGGTTGTATATCCCGCGAAAGTTTGGGGGTCGAGGTCTATTAAATGTCAAGACCCTACACAATCGCGAGATATACAACCTCAGAGAATATTTTCTTCATACTGATGTGGGGGTGCATCGCAGTGTAGTTGCAGTGGATACCGGACTCACTCCGCTCGCTCTGGCTAAAGAGAATTGGCGCAAACCTGTAGTACTTGGTACTAATGAACGCAGGGAGGTATGGAAGGGCAAAGAACTTCATGGACGGTTTTATCGGGCCCTTAACGGGTCCGATATAGACTTTAAAGCCTCAACCTCCTGGCTACGGTACGGTGACCTCTTCGGAGAAACCGAAGGTTTTGTTTGTGCGATTATGGACGAAGTTATCATGACGAATAACTATCGGAAATATATCCTGAAAGATGGTACGGTTGACATATGTCGGGCATGTCACCGTCCCGGGGAATCTATTAGGCATATTATTTCTGGTTGTTCTCGTCTTGCTAACGGCGAATATTTGCACAGGCACAACCAAGTAGCCAGGATTGTACATCAACAACTTGCCCTTAAATACCATCTTGTGAGTTCAGAGGTGCCATACTACAGATATGTGCCCGACCCAGTTCTCGAGAATGGTCGTGCTACGTTATATTGGGATCGATCTATTATCACAGACAGGACTATTGTTGCCAATAAGCCTGATATTGTGGTGATAGATCGATTGGAGCGCCGCGCAATGATTGTCGATATCGCCGTTCCTCATGACGAGAATCTCGTGAAAGTCGAAAAAGAAAAACAAATAAAATATTTGGATCTATCTCACGAGATTGTCGATATGTGGAATGTGGATTCGGCGATCATTGTTCCGATAGTCGTTTCTGCTCACGGATTGATAGCCAAGAGCCTCGACCAACACCTTAAGAGGCTCACGTTAGAGGGCTGGATCAAGGGTCTGATGCAGAAGGCAGTCCTCCTTGACACGGCACGTATAGTGAGGAGGTTCCTGTCTTTGGAGCCCTAACCACCGGTTTCTTGGTCCCTGTACCCGAAGTCGGTGGTCTACTATTTTTTTATATTTTTAAATGTATTTTTTTTAATTTGTATATTTAAAAATGTAATCAATATGTTATATATGTAAAATAAAGAGAATAATAATAATAATATCTTTATTGTACACCAGAAGATTATAAAAAGAACTTAAAACTAGGTATGTAGGTACAAGTGGCGGCCTTATTGCTCGAAGGCAATCTCTTACAGGCAACCATGGTACAGGTACAGTAAAGCTACTAGGGAATACATCAGAGAGAGAGAGAGATAGAGGGCCTACATCAGAGCGGATGCCCTGCGTATTGCGCAGATAGGCCAGGAACTCGTAGCACACTCTACGGGTAGCCGGTCTCCGTAGGTCTGGTGTTTGGCTAAAATCGTGCAATCTAACCACTGCCGACCCTCACTACCACCGCTAAAATACCCTGACGGCACTCTGACTCATCAGCCGCAAGGGAAAGCGATGTTGTGCTTGTAGATCTCTTTGCGGCTAACTCCCGAATCGATGACCATGGCGGGTGTCCGCCTACAATTCTAATCTGCAACTCCACAATGCATGATATTCTTATCCGGAAAAGTGATGTCAGAGCTTTTCAGAGCACTCAACTCACGGGAGTACATCGAAAGCATCATTAAGGTGGACTCGCGGAAACTTGGCATACTGACCAAGGTGAGACGATTCTTCGCGCATTTGTGTCTTCTTTATAAGACCCAGGTACGCTCGTGCGTGGAGTACTCCGCGCAGTATCTGCTTGATGCTCTCGACCGTCTGTAGCGGCGAGCAGTTCGCATTATCAACAGTCCCGATGCCACCGAGTTTGTTGAGCCTTTGCAGTTGCGAAGAGATATCGCCTCTATGGCAGTCCTCTACCGCCTTTACCATGGAGAGTGCTCTGAAGAGCTTTTCCAATTGATTCCATCTTCTCCCTTCCTCTACAGAACAAAACGTGTTGGCCTTGGAAGCCACCTTAGAGTCGTAGAAATACGCTCTCGAACCAAACGATTTGGTTCTTCTTTCCTGAGCCGAGCAATTAAAAACTGGAACTCACTACCAGCGCACGTGTTTCCCTCCCACTATGATCCCGGGTCCTTTTAAGCGGGGCCTGATAAAGCATCTTACTAAGCCGCCATAGTGTGGGACGCCATACTGCATTGTTTGCTTTTGCAGTGAGTATGGTTGCTCCCACTGTTGAATTTTGCTTGAGCTTACCATCAGACTGAGCAGAGTCACTTTGGCAAGTAATTTATATAAAAGCTAACCATAACTACACGCCTCCGTAACCTAATTTACGATCGCAGTAATAAAAAAGTGATTGTTTACAAAGTTCATTTACCTCACCAGTAGCAAGAATAAATCTTAACAAGATATTAATCGTGTGTCAGCCTACGGCTGAGCCTTGTTAAAGTAATTGTTAGTCCAGATGTGACTATTTCTCAAACCATACTGTTCAGTAGGTGATCATTAAAAAAGCATTGATGGCGGTTTTAATTAGATTTAAGTTTGAATAATTGATGGTCAATCATTATAAATATTTTCATTAAATACTACCTACTAGTTTGAACGTATTAATACTAGCTTTTACCCGCGGCTTCGGGCGTATATGTTTTATCGATTAAACAACAAACGCATCACCTGAAGTGATTTTTCCTGACTACTGCTGATATTGATAGTTCCTATATCGTATTTTTTTTTAAATTAGGTGTAGGTTACATGTTAGAAGATATTTCAAAATATCTTCATAATCCCAAACAACATATAAAATTAGTTCCCGACCAGTTTGACTTTAAAAATCGTGTGATAGCAAGGGGAATGCATTTATGGGAGTTATTATTTCTTTGAAACAGATTTAAACGTTTCGAGTCCAAAAAAGCTTTGAATACAAAGTAGTTTTGCTAGAGGCTAGCTTTTAAGACAATTGTGTATTTTATTTTCAACCAATTCAAAAAAGGTAAAAGTAGGGTGTGTTCTTTGATTCTCACGATTTTTCGCTTCTATTTAGTGTTTAAGAAAAAGAAAAATCAAGCAATTTATGTATGTGGTCTATGCTATTGAACCCTTTTCGCAAAACAAGCTTGTTCGGGAGGCTGGAATGATTAATAATGACTCTCGAGAATAGCTTACAGATATGACTCAAAAAGGAGATGGATCTATTATTCTTCAGTAGAAAATTATCGCCCTTTAAAAAAAAGCACTGCTGTATCTCTGAACCATGCTTCAGGCGGCATCCCATCGAGTATCGTCATATTACAATATTATACTTTAGAAAGTATTAAATTTCGTGGAATTAAATATCTTCTAAAGAATTTTTAAAACGTCTTTCCACTTACTAACTTTTAAACTTTCGCGTTCCATGATATATTAAGTCAGTCAGTCTGTAACCACGGCCAGTGCAACCTGGTCGAAACGTCAGGCAAATCAGAGGTATGTAATACCTTTTAATAAGTGATCGCGTTAATTCCCGTAAAATTATAGTTAATATATCTTTCCACTTATCTTCAGAAGTTTAGGCGTGATTCCGTTTTCAACCGATGCTTTGTAGTTCTTATAGTTCTTTTGTAGCTGTTTAAAAGTCATACTTATTTCGTATAACTTGGCATCTAGTAGTAGTTAGTTCAGTTCAGTATAGTGTCGAGGTAATTTGGCCGTTTGATATTTCAGCATTTTTTTTTTCGACAAATCTTTTGGCAAGTCAGTATCAGGGTCCAGTTTTGTCTTGTATAATTGTACCACTTAACAATTTAGATTTGTGCATTGGACTGCCGTCACTTAGACGCATCGTCTGGAGACTGCAGAAACAGTATGAGTATTTAATCTACGAGCTTAAGAGTGGCAGGTCTTAAATAGCTGAGACCTGGCCTGGCTTTGGCTGGCTTTCCACTAGTCGGTCACTGATTTCTTTGAGGATATCAATGCAGTTCTCTAGGTATTCATGCAAATAAAGTAGTGAATAGACACACAGACGATTGACTCAGACATCATAACAGAAGATTGATTCTGTAATGTTACCTCATATTTTTTAAACTTCTTACTTTTATGAATATTATAGTTTAAGGGGCATAAAGCTATGAAGGTTCCTTTTACCCCCGAAACTGAACCTGGCTACGCTCGTGAGGTACTGTTACTGTCTCTAACGTTGCATTAGTCTTAGTTTTTGCCATATCGCGTTATGTCTGTTGGGTTTTGTTACTCAAAAGATATACCTTATAACTCAATGGAGAACCAAAGAAACCAAAAGGAAACGAAGGAAAGATAACTTATAAGTTCATCTGTTTAGATATTCATAAATCTGTGTCTACCCCTTCTATTCCACTTCCTTTAATTATGAATTCATCACTAAGCAAGTTTTAATAGAACAAGTAAAAGCAAAAACCCTAAGGTTATGAATTCGTTTTTATTCTAATTTTAATCTCTTACACTAAGGAACATTAAAATAACTATATATTAAATATAATAAGAATAGAAATGTTATAAGAATAGCAACTCTTAAATATATCAATATAAATAAGTAGTATTTTTGGAACTGCATACTTGCTCTGTACGCCCTTGGCTTAATTTATTTTTTTACCTACTCACAAAATAATGTATTGGCGTTACGTCTCTTTCAAGATATATTAGTGTAATATTTATGATAAGTTTACTAATATCACAACGATGGCTAAATTTAACAATCATCACATAGATTGAGTAAAATTACCTTACAATTATTGCCTTCAAGTCCATCACTATCTTTCTAACGTTTACAGAATAAATATAACCTCGGGGTTACCCATACCAGGGTGTATCCGAACGAATGTTAAATTCGTGTATAATTTTATACTGCCCCTGGTTAGGCGAATGGCACCCATCATTTAGCAATACCATGATGACTACTGTCTGAGTATAAGCGAAACTTTTTAAATAGGGATGTAGACGAGAATACGTTGTTAGGAATACGATAAATTTTAAACTATCTTATAAAACTGATTGATTTATATCATAAATATCGATTCTACATTATGAACTATTTTTAACCGACTTCAAAAAAAGGAGGAGGTTTCTCAATTCGACCGTATTACATATTTTTTTTATGTGTGTTCGCGGATAACTTCGTCGTTTATGAACCGATTTTGATGATTCTTTTTTTAATGGAAAGGAGATATCCCAACGGTGGTACCATGATAACGACACTACCATCTGATGATGGCATCCAAGAGAAATTGAGTCAAACCTTAAAGTCGGTTTTATTTTTGTCAAATTTTACTTGTTACATTACGAAAAGATAGACTACAGCGTAAAGAATATTGGATAGTAGTTAAGAGAAAGACTTTAAAATCAAGAAAAAGTGTATTACTGTAGCTCCTTGGGGAGACCATCATTGAGCAGTGAACGACAACAGGTTGATTTCACTACATATATTGAGGGTAACAAGTATAGTAAACGAAGTTATTAGAAATATGTAAAGTTTAGTGATGGGTAGCGTAATAACGTTTTTGTATTTTGGTGATCGTTAACGGAGATGGTCAAACAACTGAGGCCTGCAACATGATAGATCATTTTCTTTAATATGAGCACAAACGAAAAGCAAAAGTATAAAAGACTATATTCCTTAACGAAATATCTACATGATAGCGAATTATATCTAGGTACATAAAACCATTTATTCACAAAATTAAAGCCGACTTCATGAACACCAAATTAAAATGGGACCACACGGAAAGCACATGCTTTCAATTAAAAAAGAATCATGAAAATCGGTTTCCCCATTCGAAAGTTCTGAGGTAACAAACATAAAAAAATACTATCGACTTAAGAACCTCCTCCTTTTTTTAAGGTTTAAAATAGAAAAATTATAATGGAGAAATGAATGTAGCTGAAGGCAATCGTAAAGTATGTGCTCATGAAAATGATAAATAGGTAATGAAATGATGCGAAATATGTGTGACCAAGTCATATCATTTCAAGGTGGAATCCCATCATAAACGTCAGAATTCCAATTATAAATTGGCAACATTGCCAACAATGTCCAAGAGGAACTTAATATTATCTCAGATGATTGTGACTAATTACTGTTACGACTGATTTTGTTGTTCGTTTTACTGATTAGATGCCATATTGTCAGGATAATAATCTTAAGATTAATTGTTTTGTTTAATAACTATCATATTAACGTTTTTCCCTGTAAGTATTTTGTTCAGTTAATATAGAGATTGCTTATACTGCTAGATTTAAAAAAATAACTCCTAAACTAATTATTATATCTAATTATTTTATTTAAGTAACTAGCTGAACCCCGTGGTGTTACCCGCTGTTATTATTATATATTACAAGGGTGAAGCTAGTCTAAAAAGTAACCTAATTTACTCCTTATATCATCAGCCACCTATCAGTGAAAGTCCCATCAAGACAGGTTTAGCCGTTCCAGAGATTAGTCGGAGCAAATAGACAGACAGACAAAAATGATAAAATTGTGATTTTGGTACATATATATTTAGCAAAAAGCGGTTATTTTAATATTACAAACAGACACTCCAATTTCATTTATTTGTATATGATGTGTCCCAAAATTCAACGATAAGCGGGCGCCTCAAGGTACACCTGCTCATGAGTATATAAGGAAAAATAATAACAATTTTTTTTAGTTACAAGAAAAATTTAGAATTTCTGTGAAAATTACACCCTTCATGATATTTTGAACGACCACGATGACAATTTTTCAAATATGCTTAAGATTATTTTTTTATCTTATACCTAAATAGTGCTACTATCTTCGATCACAAATAGCTACTATTCACCACAACTCTGAAAACACCAAATTGCCCGCAGTTTTTACACAAAAAACGTTCAAAATCATTTTTTTTTCCTAAAATTATGAAATATTTTTACTCTTAGTGTACTTTGACTCATGGTCTTGTAAAAAATCAAAATATCATGAAAGGCGCGGAGCAAATACAAAGAGGAGATGCCCTTATGAGATTTTTGTATGAAGCAATGCGTGACAATTTGCGGGGGTGAGGGGGTGTTAGTTTACACTTTTCCATCTACCAGACAATAGCAAAACTACTTGCATCGTTGTACGAGTATATTGCTATGTAGTTTAGCTAGCTGACACTAGTGTGGACGTACTCAGAATTTCAAGGAGTAGTTTTTTCAAGGTCAATTTTATAAGCATCTTGAACAAAAAACATCATTAATAACGTAAATAATTTTGCAAAAGTGAACCTTTTTTTCTAATAAATAATCTAAATAAAATATTGTTCAATATGTTTGGTTTACACGTGGATTATGTAAAACAAAAATTAATATATGTAGTGCAAATCATTTTATTTAAAAAATAAATAAATTAAATTTTACTAGCTGCCCCGGTAAACGGCGTTTTGCCATAAAAAAATTTAAGGACGGGCCACTCTTACCATTTAGGGGGATGAAAAATAGATGGTGGCCGATTCTCAGACCTACTCAGTATGCTCACAAAGTTTCATGAGAATCGGTCAAGCCGTTTCGGAGGAGTATGGCAACGAAAACTGTGACACGAGAATTTTATATTTTAGATTTCACTTCGGAATTGGAATGCTTAAATTACGCCAATCTTAGAAAATCAACTAATCTAAATCTGAATTGAATGGTCATACCAATGTTGTCTCTAATATCCACATCTAATCACTTTTAATCTTGCCTAATTTGGGTTTAGATAATAAGTTACTTTTTCGTGTTTTTATGATTTTTCCTTGAAATGAATCACTATCGTTTCGAATCACAACGGGAAGAACAAATATTGGTGTATTTTGTAGGAGTCCAGTTTTGCCTATCATTTTTTTGATCCATTGCTCTTCAATACTATCTTTAGATGAAAATTTTGAACATTACCTGTATACTGGTACATTGTATTATTTTAATGAATTTAAAAAAAAACCCGTCAAATCATCAGCATAAGTAAAATTTCTTTTTTTTTCAATATTTGAAGTAACAACTTTCAATGCAAGATTAATATAGTCGTAACTTGATAAAATATTTGGATTCTAAATACGACCCTGTCTTTTTATTTTATAATAGATGTCGATAGATGTCAGTCTGTTCACAATATAATTAAGAAAAATACAAAAAAAATACCATGATGTATAAAAATTCATTAGGTAAGAATGTAGAACTCATTTCCGTATCTTCTTATGGTATGTTTTATTAATATTCAGGTCAACGTACCATTGTATTTCTATTTCCAGTAACACAAAGTTTTGCCATCTAGTGGCGAGTAAATATAATAACATTTCAATAAAACACTAAGAGATTTTTCTAGAACTTTTTAAAAAATTAGCTATAAAATTACTTATAAAAGAAATATGATGCCACTCATGGTACCAGAACGTCTATCTGAGTTATTTGTACAAGATAAAACACAACACTTCATCTTTTTACTTGATTGTACCGAGAACATACAAGTATTACGATTTTTCGATGCAGTTCTAGAACATTGACGTTAATAGTATAATTTGCAAGTTGCGTCAACTGCGATGACGTCGGGGGCCGGGGGTCGGTATTTCGTCACAGGGGTGATACGCTTATGCCATCTCCTCTTTGTATTTGCTCCGTGATGAAAGGTATACATTTTCAAAGAAATTCTAAATTTTTCTTGTAACTAAAAAAAAAACTACGTATGTTTTTTTATTATTTTTCCTTATGTACTCATTAGCAGGTCTACCTTTAGGCGCCCGCTTATCGTTGAATTTTGGGACACGACTGATTGTCTATGTGGCAATGAAACTAAATCATGATTATTAAATACCTTGATAAAGCTAGATTATATATTCATATATAACTACTACAAGTTCCTAAAATTGATCTCGTATATTATTATTTTATACATAAAACACAATTGCTGTTCGTTTGTCTCGCTAAAACTCGAGAACGGCTGGGCCGATTTAGCTTATTTTAGTGTTTAAATGTTTGTCGTAGTCCAGGGAAGGTTGAAACGGTTTAAAGATTTAAAAAAAAAACTTGAAACTCTAAATGTCACTTGAACGAACTAGCGGACACAACTAGTAATAAAAAACTTTACTTTTCTTTTATTTGGTTTTATGGGAATCAAAATATTATACAGAAATAAGTACAGTACAATATTGTTATTATTTACAATAAACAACATAACAAAAAAGTCGTGCGGTGTCGTGGTCGAACAGATAGGAACGAAGTACAAGTAAAATATAATAATAGATGGCGTTATACTATTTTTTAAATCTTACGCTTGTCTGATTTAATGTTACGGACGTTTTTTGCCGTCTAGGTTACCCTCTCCGCAACGCCCAAAAATAAAATAATAATTTACCAAAGCAGTTTTATAGTTTGACGTGCTACGCATTTCATGTACCTTTATAAAGCCCACTGCGACACAAAAATATTCCTAGTGCAGGGGTTATCTTTTAAAAAACCATTAAATCCTTTAGCACTAATACATAAACGATAGGTACCTACGAGTATTTAAAAGTTATATCTAAATGAAATAATAATAATCCAGTTTAAAAAAATTACCTCATACCTCCAGTATAAATATTTCTTGAATGCATCCCATCCCTATTTGAAATGGACTGTTACATTCGCAAAAGGAATGAAATTAATATGCAAAAGTTTTAATATTGGGCGTTGTAAATAAATTGTTATGAGTGAACCGAAAAGGTAAGTATGAGTGATTATTGAATTTGAATGTCTAATTTTTTCGGCTTTGTAAATTGATATTTTTGGTTTATGTCTAGTCACGATTCATATCGTTTCAATGAGACGATCCAGAAAATTTATTTCGTAAATTGCGGTTTTAAAAGATTTTTAGTTTAACTAAATGTGTGATTAGAGGTCTATGGATATTTGCCAAGCTGGTTTCTGTAGGTGAAGAAAAATATTTACTTAGAAAGTTATATTAAGACAAACTTAACGTGTTTGGTTTAGTACGAAGGTATCTTATGTTTGATCATTAACTGTCATGATCAAGGCTACAACGGCCTTTATTTGTTGAATTTTCTTGGGTCTTTTTTAAGCTTATTATTTGTGTTTATAATTCGCACTGGAAATTACAATCAAAAATTCTTCAAATTTCAAGTCAGTATTTCAGTGGGCAGATGCAAAATAATTTATTTAATTTTGAGTAAAGAACTACTGTATTAGATGGTTTCCTGAGTAAAGTATGATAAAACAGATTATAATTATATTCGTAGATACGACGTAAGTGAATATTAAGTACCTAGATATATATTATACACGTATATTTAGCTTTTATGATACCGATATTCTTTAGAATTTCATCAACTACATGGAGTGCTAATTGCGAGCAAAATGAACTTAATAAGCCGTCTTCTCAAAGCTATACCAAGATTATTAATGTCTGCACTAAAGCAAAAGTATATTTTGTTACATTTAGGAAGGATGTCAAATAAGACGAGTTTCTTGAAAGCGGTAACAACTTCGTTGTTCGTATTTCTTAATGATATATATGATTGTAAGGTCTTATAGTCTCTAAACTGAACTACATTATTCAAAAAACAAAGTCATACTTCACTGCTTTATTTTAATGTATTTATTTGTGCCCTTTACATGCATTTAGATTCCGAGTAGGACTAACTTATATTCTCAAAAAAAATGTGTAAAGTACACATACAGGCTTTAAAAATATATTACTGCTTCTAAAACCATTCACTTCCTTACTACATTCTGTTCAATAAAAATACATAAGAATTTACGTTTATCGATTGTTTAACTTTAATGGAATAAGGGGCAAACAAGCAGACTTATCGCCTGATGGTAAGCGATTACCGCCGCCCGTGGACATGGCAACACCAGAGGCGTCACAAGTGCGTTGCCGGCCTTTGGAGGATGAGGAGGGGTTGGGGTATAGACCTCCGGTATCTTCAGGTGAAACACAGCGCAAGTGCTGTTTCACACCGGTTTTCTGTAAGGCGTTTCGGATCGACCGGAGTTTTACCACGAACTCCGGTCGATTCATATCGAAGCGTGGCTCTCCCACGCGTGTTGTTTCCTTAACTTCTTCTTTGTGTCTACAAAATCATTGATAACCAGGTTATATGTTTAAGGGGTGTGTTTCTTTAATCTACTTTCTCTCTCCACAAAATCGTTGTAACTTGAATAGCTCGCCTTACAGAGAGCGGGCCCACCGTCCTCTCACAGAGATAAGGCAGACAGGACCAAAGAGATCCGCCGTAGATATCCGCCGGCTAACAATTAACAATGAGACATTATACTCAAGAGTAATGCTGCCGATAATTACCAGGCCATACTATTTACAGGCAGTTAACTTATTACTGCTCGTCGAACACTCTGATTAATTGTTTTTTTTTTTTTATATTCTGCAGTGTTCGCAATTGTTAGCTTTAGTTAAAATATATACCTCATATCGAGGGAGCTGAATTTTTGTCACCTATTATAGATATTTGTAGGGTTTAGTATGAGCTGCGTGTACGTGATGTTCACGTGATAATTCGTATTTCTTAGATTAATATCTGTTAATTACCATATGCCATAGATTAATGCGCATGAGCTCTACTCAATGACTCCACACTATTATTATTAATCTATACCAATTTTATCAAATAGATGTTACCTATACCTATCAAGTATAGAGATATCATGTTGGTACAGGAAAATATCAAAATTTAATATTTAGTAATGATAGAAGATAAACAGAATGCTGATATTATTTTTCTTGTTATTGTATGTATTTGAGACCTTGTAAAATTTACAAATGAGTTTTATTATTATTGTTCAATATTCAAACTCAAGTTTTCATGAAATGCCAACCAGCCGGATCTCTCGGATCAGCTATTTTTGCTAATGTCAAGTGTTTATAGTCTTCGAATCAGAAGCCTTCAAGTCTTTAAGTCTTCGTCGTGATGAATAAATAAAACCCAACTACGACAAAAAACGACGTTGAAAAAGCATGAAACAAGTTTCAAAAGCCGTAGTCACGCGTTGTTAAAGTGTCATCGACTATGGTACATTACTAAGTTTCAAAAACCGTCGTCCATGTAGTGTAATGTACCATAGTTCATAACACTTTAACAACGCGTGACTACGGCTTTTGAAACTTGTTTCATGCTTTTTCAACGTCGTTTTTTGTCGTAGTTGGGTTTTAGTTTTTACTTTTTTTTTATTTAAAATGTTTTGGTGCCTCTATAACATTAATTTCTTTGCATAGTATATTTTAAATAGGTACCTACTATAAATTTTTTACAATTATCGAATAAATACAGACAAAGTCACGAGAAAATGCTTATAATATATATTTTTTTGAAAGGTACAAGTAACGCCCTTTCGTATGATACTAAACACGGCATATTTCTCTCAAATTTATTTTTTGGAACAGTACTTTACGTCGGCTAGAGGGCGCCACATTAGGTTAAATTACACGTCGTATAACCTATAACCAGCGGAAAATCAAGACGCTTCTAACGATACCTCATTTGTCTTATTCTGACTAGTAGCTTAGAAAGGAGGGAACAAACGAGCATACCATAGAAATTCCACACTTATCGAATAAATACGGACAAAGTCACGAGCAAATGCTAATAATATATATATTTTTGAAATTTACAAGTAACGCCCTTTCCAATGATACCAAACACGACATATTTATCTAAAATTATTTTTTTAATGCAGTACTTTATGTTGGCTAGAGGGCGCCACATTAGATTCAGTGACATTTCATATAGCCTATAACCAGAAGATGATCATGACGCTTCTAACGACACCTCATTTGTCCAGTTCTAATGAGTAGTTAAGGAGCTACGAGGGAACAAATGAACATACATACATACATACATACATAGCCTGTCAAAATCATAACCCTCCTTTGGCTTTGCCGTAGTCGGGTAAAAAATTAATGTTAAAAAATATATAAAACTAGCCGACTCTGATAATTTTCCCCCGTTTTTGTAGAATTCTTCATTGGTGCTCCGCTCCTGTACGTCTTAGCGTGATGTTATATAGCCTATAGCCTTCATCGATAAATGGGCTATTTGACACTGAATTTTTCAAATCGGACCAGTAGTTCCTGAGATTAGCGCGTTCAAACAAACAAACAAACAAATTCTACAGCTTTATATATTAGTACTAACTGTTGCCCGCGGCTTTGCTCGCGTGGAAGTTGATTATATGTATTTAATTGAAACTGTGTAAAAGTATGTATCAGTAATTTATTCATGTTTTTGAACGCATTTATTTATTTTTGATCAATAGCCCATTTAAAAGAACTTTCATACAAACATTCGACCCATATTTCATCCCCCTTAGGAACAGAATTCGCATAAATGCTGATATAAGTATTCATCTATTTCGAAAAATGACGGAATGCCCGACTAACCTATGTACGAAATATCAACCCCTATTTCACCCCTTAGGGATAGAATATTCAGAAACGCTGCAATACGTATTTACTCATTTTTAATTAGCAACCCAAAAGTAAAGTTTCACCTTTCTTATTTGCATGTATTCTTAAAAAAGACGGATTTCCATAAAAAAATTCAACCCCTATTTCACCCCCTTAGGGGTAAAATATGCAGAAACTCTAAATAGATATCAAGTCATTTTTAATCAATAGCCCAAAATTAAAGTTTTATGGTACTAATTTAAAAAAAAAAAGTAAAAACTAAAACCCAACTACGACAAAAAATGAAGCTTAAAATTTATGAAACAAGTTTCAAAAGCCGTAGTCACGCGTTGTTAAAGTGTTATGGACTATGGAACATTCCTAAGTTTCAAAAGTCGTAGTCCATGCAATGTAATGTACCATAGTCCACAATACTTTAACAACGCGTGACTACGGCTTTTGAAACTTGTTTCATACTTTTTAAGCGTCGTTTTGTGTCGTAGTTGGGTTTTAGTTTTACTTTTTTTATTTAAAATGTTTTGCTGCCTCTATAATACTTATTGTTGTGCAAAGTTTATTTTAAATAGGTTCCATAGAAATATCACACTTATCGAATAAATACGGACAAAGTCACGAACAAATGCTAATAATGTATATATTTTTGAAATGTAAAAGTTTCGCCCTTTCCAATGATACCAAACTCGGCATATTTATTTCAAATTTAGTCTTTAATACAGTACTTTATGTCGGCTAGAGGGCGCCACATTCAATTCAGTGACACGTCATATAACCTCTAGTCAGCGGACAATCAAGACACTTCTAAAGGTACCTCATTTGTCTTATTCTGACAAGTTTAGAAAGAATGAAGGAACAAAAAAGCATACCATTGAAATATCACACTTATCGAATAAATACGGACAAAGTCACGAACAAATGCTAAAAATATATGTATTTTTGAAATGTACAAGTAACGCCCTTTCCAATGATACCAAACACGTCATATTTATCTCAAATTTATTTTTTATTTATTTATTAGATTCAGTGACACGTCATATAGCCTATAACCATAAGACGATCATGACGCTTCTAGAGACACCTCATTTGTCCAAATCTAATGAGTAGTTAAGGAGCTAGGAGGGAACAAATGAACATACATACATACGTACATACATACATAGCCTGTCAAAATCTTAACCCTCCTTTGGCTTTGCCGTAGTCGGGTAAAAATATCGGACTTCCATACAAACTTTCAACCCTTATTTCACCCCTTTAGGGGTAGAGTATCCAGAAACGCTTTAATACGTCTTTGTCTCTTTTTAAATCAGTAGTACATGAATAAAGTTTCATGGTTCTAACTTAAAAAATGACAAAATTCCATACGAACTTTCAACCCCTATTTCACCTGTCAGGGGTAGAATATCCAGAAACGCTTACATACGTATCTACTCATTTTTAATCTGTAACCCCCAAAAACAAAGTTTCATGTTTGTAACTACAAAAATGGCGAACTTACGTACAAAATTTCAACCCCTTTTTCATCCCCTTAGGGGTAGAATATCCAGAAACGCTTAAATACGTGTCTTCTCATTTGAAATCAGTAGCCCAAAAATAAAGTTTCATGCTTTTAACTTAAAAAATGACGAACTTCCATACAAACTTTCAACCCCTATTTCACCCCCTTAGGGGTAGAATATCCAGAAACGCTTAAATACGTATCTACTCTTTTTTAATCAGTAGTACATGAATAAAGTTTCATGGTTCTAACTTAAAAATGACAAACTTCCATACAAAGTTCAGTCAGGACTAGTTATTTTATAAGTATAGATAGATATGGATGAGATGAAATGGGAACCGTCTTTCGAAAAAACTAAAAACGATCTCTAGATTGCAGTTTTAAAACCAGAATGTTCTTGCATCAAAGTATACAAGGAACTCGAACAGAATATAATTAAACTCATATTAATGTGTCATACATTACAATAAGCATATTCTTGGATTAC
Organism: Spilosoma lubricipeda; assembly: GCA_905220595.1. NCBI lineage: Eukaryota > Metazoa > Arthropoda > Insecta > Lepidoptera > Erebidae > Spilosoma > Spilosoma lubricipeda. Next base: position 17,705,970 of record HG992281.1, on the reverse strand, counting down.
GTGATTATTAGGATACTTAAAGATCAGAAGCTTGCTTCCTCAAAAATAGTATGAGCTCAATAGGGCCAAGACATACTATTTTGAAGAACCAAAGCTGTATATTTTCAACTTCTATTATACTTTTTAAAATAATATTTTTAAGTCAAGCATTCCACTGGATACAATAGGAAACGAGACTCCAAGTAATAAGAATCCCACATAGTTAATACTAGCTGAGCCCCGCGGTGTTGCGCGGTGTGGTAGGCGTTATTTGGATTAATTGGATGGAGGATTTGAACCCACAATACTTGGCGAAGCGGCAAGCGGCGTGGCGACCGCTTAAAAGCACTTTTTTTTTTTTTAACCTGTGGAAACCCCCTCGGGCCGTCACCCCGCCGGGGTTTGCGGCGGGGCGGTGTGTCGGAATCGAACCGACTAAAACCACACGGTGTGCCACTCTGCGCCTGAAACGGGAGGGATCCGGGAACTGCTGTTATTAACACATCCGGACACCACTTAAAAGCACTAGGCCAACCGTGCAGTCCCAAATAGTCCCTCAATAGTGTATGATTGTTTCGAGATAATGTTGATTACAATATCTTTAACGAATCATCTTTATACGGTTTGCACGATTGATAAGTAACATAAATTGATTGCTTTATAAATCAATTCGTGAATTGAATACATTAGTTTGGATCGGTTTCTCGTATAGGTTAAAGCAAAGTGCCTTGTATCGAAAATGAAATACGGACTTTTTTTGTTAATAGTATGTGCAAATACATTTTTGGTTAACGCATATATAGAAGTAGTTATACCTGACAGTCAACATGCTTTAGACTTGAATCTTTTTGAGGAGGTGTTAAATCCAGAGCTTTGTGACGAACAAACTAAATACATAATGAATAATGATACATTCCTTTTACTTACATGTAAGTTCTTATTTTTTTTGACACCCGCAACAACAGAGGCGTCACAAGTGCGTTGCCAGCCTTTGGAGAATTGGGGAGTGGGGAAATGGGGGGAGGGGTTGGTATGAGGAGGGTATGAGTCTCCGGTATCCTCACTCATTCGGTGAAACACAGCGCAAGTGCTGTTTAACACCAGTTTTCTATGAGGCCATGGTATCACTCCGGTCGAACCGGCCCATCCATGCCGAAGCGTTACCACGGTTAAAATATCATATATTTCGATTAAATAAATGAAGAAACTTTAGCATTCAAAGCACTCAAGAGGTCGATTTTCGCCTTACCATGTTGTAAGTTGTACCAGCTACTTTATTTCTTAATTTTGCGTCAATCATTACATTTCTTAGAATACGATATGAAAAATTGGCTAGAAGGGGAGAACCTGAATTTTGTGTACACAGTATAAACAGCATCGTATTTAATTTAAAATTTACAATAAATATCTGATATCTAAACTGTGTCGTGTTTGTGTTAGCTTCTATAAACAGACATATGATAAAAAGAATTAAATACTAATTACACTAATCACATCACACTAATAAAAAAAAGGTTTGAAGGTGAAAATTTGTGAGTGTGTATGTTTGATTGTTTGGTACTTCTTCACGCAAAAACTACTGAACGGATTTGGATGAAACTTTATATCAGAATAACACATAGGCTATTATTTGTCGCGATAACAGACATAAATGCGGGCGGAGCCGTGGGCAACAGCTAGTTACCGCTTTAAACTAAATGTATATGTATGTATACACGGTACATATACCAAAAATGTAGTTAAAAAAAAATTGTATGTCTGCCCGTCTGTTTGTTCCGGGTAATCTCTGGAACGGCTGGACGGATTTTGACGGGACTTTCACTGACAGGTAGCTGATGATCCGGGGAGTAACGTAGGCTACTTTTTTTGACTAACTTTGTCCCGCGCCGTTACTCGCGGTGCGAGGATAGCCGCGGGTAACACCGCGGGGTTCAGCTAGTATACTTATAAATATAAATAATATATAATATACATTATATATATATATATATATATATATATATATACAAACTTGCGACGTCACTATTTTAGACTACTCAGTTGAGCAACATATTTGAATGTTTTATTGATTTAAATTTGTAATACAAATCAAAAGCTTTAAAAATTGTATTTTCGTAGATGTTTTTTAATATTAGTTTTAATAAAGGAGACATCGTTATTTATTAACGACAAAGTCGTCATCTACCCTATTACTATTTGCCCTGGATGTGAATCGAACCCACGACCTTCTGCTAACGTAATGAACGATATATGTTTGGTAACAGTTAAAAACATTTTCAATCAACTGAAAAAGGAAATCTTAAACTCTAAACCAACCCGCCTGGCTAGCGTTTTGTATACTAAGCCAAAACCTCCTCGCCAATGATAGGCTTATATCCAATGACTAGCAGACCCACGCAACCTCGTTTGCGTCTCTTATTGCCCGTCGCGTGATAATTTTCCCCCGTTTTTGAAACATTTTTCATTGGTGCTCCTCTCCTATTGGTCTTAGCGTGATGATATATAGCCTATAACCTTCCTCGATAAATGGGCTATCTAACACTGAAAGAATTTTTTAAATCGGACCAGTAGTTCCTGAGATTAGCGTGTTCTAACAAACAAACAAACTCTTCAGCTTTATATATTAGTATAGATATATCAGTGGAAAGTTAAAGACTATTGATGGGAAGTAAATTTTGTAGTATTTTTGAAGTGAAAACTTCTTTAGCGGCGGTTGTGCACTTTTTTGGATGGGTAAAAATGTTAAACTCGTAATAAAGCTCGCGTCAGGAGACGTGATCTAATCGAATATTCGTAAGACGGAGGCGTGGCGTAGGAGAGGAAGTAATATCCCACTCTCTTTATACCGCACGCCAAAAACGTATACCTGCTCCTACCGTTTCGTTTAAGCGGCGCGGGGCTTTTGCGCGAGTGTACGTGTGTAAAAAAACCCGGCTTCACTCGGGTAATATGTTTACACTGTATGGCACTAACCTATACTTTTATAACAACACAATAATATAAATGGCATTAAAAAGCGTAACGTAACAGGAGATATTTACAATAATGCTCTCATTGCTCTTAGAGTTGCCAGGTCTCACTACAGAGCTGCAGTGAAGAAATCAAAGGGAAATTTAATAAGCAAACGTTTTGATAAACTCGATAGAGGGGGTCTGTGGTCACCTTTGTATCATGAATTTCAGGCAAATAGATCAATAGAACTTGCATACGTATAGAACATCAAAATTCATAATAGTTATACTACAGGAGTAGAACAAACAGCAAAATATCTTTTAAAATCAAAGAAAAAAAAAACAATTTTGTGGTTTTTAAAGAGTGTGAACGAAAAATTTAGTATAGCGCCATCATTAAGTTGTATGTATTTTTATATTTTATGATAAAGGACTTCGTCCCTATCTGGTGTCCCACAACATCACACGACTTTTTTATTGTATAAATGTTGATAAATATACATTCTGACTGACTTAATCTGACTTTATGATTTAAACTAATTTTGTTTCTTGTTACAGTTCTTGATGCTGGCGTTCGAACCCCCAGGGGAATACTAACTGGCAATACACAAGACCTCGGTAATTACTATCAGTGTCTCGGTATAAACCAAGAAATACCCAATTCGGTCGTCGAAGGAAAATATTGCATGATAAATGTACCTCTCGAACAAACCGAGTCACCGGACTTGCCAGAATCATCGGATATGCTCTTGCAGGCTTTACCTATATGGAATGTGCATCACAATAGCCGCAGACTTGACCGTAACGATAAAATCGTGAAAAACTTGAACAAATATAAAGAACTCAAAACTTCAGTCGATTTGGTTTATGGCGGACTAGGAGCTAAGAGACTTAGCAGGTATAATCTATACTTATAAAATAGTAAGTCCTGACTGACTGACTGACTGACTGACTGACTGACTGACTGACTGACTGATTCATCATCGCCGAGCGTAAACTATGATAGTTAGGGCTATGAAATTTGGTGAGTAGGATCCTTTTATTGAGTAGACACGCACTAAGAAAGGAATTTTGGAATTTCTACCCCTAAGGGGGTGAAATAGGGGTTGAAAGTTTATATGGAAGTCCGTCATTTTTTAAGTTAGAAACCTGAAACTTTACTTTTGGGCTGCTGATTAAATATGAGTAAACACGTATTTCAGCGTTTTTGAATATTCAACCCCTAAGGGGTGAAATAGGGGTTGACATTTCGTACATAGGTTAGTCTGGAAGTCCGTCATTTTTGAAGTCTGAAACATGAAACTTTATTTATGTGTTACTAATTTAAAAAGAGTAGAGACGTATTTGAGCGTTTCTGAATATTCTACCCCTAAGGGGTGAAATAGGGGTTGAAAGTTTGTATGGAAGTTCGTCATTTTTTAAGTTAGAAACATGTAACTTTATTCATACGCTAAGGACTAAAAATGAGTTAGTACGAATTTAAGCGTTTCTTGGTATTCTACCCCTAAGGGGGTGAAATAGGGGTTGAAAGTTTGTATGGAAGTTCGGCATTTTTTAAGTAAGAAGCATGAAACTTTATTTTTGGGCTACTGAATAAAAATGAGTAGATACCTATTTAAGCGTTTATGAATATTCTACCCCTAAGGGGTGAAATAGGGGTTGACATTTCGTATATAGGTTAGTCTGGAAGTCTGTCATTTTTGAAGTTCGAAACATGAAACTTTGTGTTCAGGCTACTGACTAAAATTGAGTTAATACATATTAAAGCGTTTCTTGATATTCTACCCCTAAGGGGTGAAATAGGGGTTAAAAGTTTATATGGAAGTTCGCCATTTTTTAAGTTAGAAACATGTTACTTTATTCACGTGCTAGGGACTTAAAATGAGTTAATACGTATTTAAGCGTTTCTTGGTATTCTACCCCTAAGGGGGTGAAATAGGGGTTGAAAGTTTGTATGGAACTTCGTCATTTTTTAAGTAAGAAGCATGAAACTTTTTTTTTGGGCTACTGATTAAAAATGAGTAGATACCTGTTTAAGCGTTTATGAATATTCTACCCCTAAGGGGTGAAATAGGGGTTGACATTTCGTATATAGGTTAGTCTGGAAGTCTGTCATTTTTGAAGTTCGAAACATGAAACTTTGTGTTCAGGCTACTGACTAAAAATGAGTTAATACGTATTTAAGCGTTTCTTGGTATTCTACCCCTAAGGGGGTGAAATAGGGGTTGAAAGTTTGGATGGAAGTTCGTCATTTTTTAAGTTAGAAACATGTTACTTTATTCATGTGCTAAGGACTAAAAATGAGTTAATACGTATTTAAGCGTTTCTTGGTATTCTACCCCTAAGGGGGTGAAATAGGGGTTGAAAGTTTGTATGGAACTTCGTCATTTTTTAAGTAAGAAGCATGAAACTTTTTTTTTGGGCTACTGATTAAAAATGAGTAGATACCTGTTTAAGCGTTTATGAATATTCTACCCCTAAGGGGTGAAATAGGGGTTAAAAGTTTGTATGGAAGTTCGCCATTTTTTTAAGTTAGAAAAATGTTGCTTTATTCACGTGCTAAGAACTAAAAATGAGTTAATACGTATTTAAGCGTTTCTTGGTATTCTACCCCTAAGAGGGTGAAATAGGGGTTGAAAGTTTGGATGGAAGTTCGTCATTTTTTAAGTTAGAAACATGTTACTTTATTCATGTGCTAAGGACTAAAAATGAGTTAATACGTATTTAAGCGTTTCTTGGTATTCTACCCCTAAGGGGGTGAAATAGGGGTTGAAAGTTTGTATGGAACTTCGTCATTTTTTAAGTAAGAAGCATGAAACTTTTTTTTTGGGCTACTGATTAAAAATGAGTAGATACCTGTTTAAGCGTTTATGAATATTCTACCCCTAAGGGGTGAAATAGGGGTTAAAAGTTTGTATGGAAGTTCGCCATTTTTTAAGTTAGAAAAATGTTGCTTTATTCACGTGCTAAGAACTAAAAATGAGTTAATACGTATTTAAGCGTTTCTTGGTATTCTACCCCTAAGGGGGTGAAATAGGGGTTGAAAGTTTGTATGGAAGTTCGGCATTTTTTAAGTAAGAGGCATGAAACTTTATTTTTGGGCTACTGAATAAAAAAGAGTAAATACCTATTTAAGCGTTTATGAATATTCTACCCCTAATGGGTGAAATAGGGGTTGACATTTCGCATATAGGTTAGTCTGGAAGTCTGTAATTTTTGAAGTTCGAAACATGAAACTTTGTGTTCGGGCTACTGACTAAAAATGAGTTAATACGTATTTAAGCGTTTCTTGGTATTTTACCCCTAAGGGGTGAAATACGGGTTAAAAGTTTGTATGGAAGTTCGCCATTTTTTAAGTTAGAAAAATGTTGCTTTATTCACGTGCTAAGAACTAAAAATGAGTTAATACGTATTGAAGCGTTTCTTGGTATTCTACCCCTAAGGGGGTGAAATAGGGGTTGAAAGTTTGTATGGAAGTTCGTCATTTTTTAAGTAAGAAGCATTTAACTTTATTTTTGGGCTACTGTTTAAAAATGAGTAGATACCTATTTAAGCGTTTATGAATATTCTACCCCTAATGGGTGAAATAGGGGTTTACATTTCGCATATAGGTTAGTCTGGAAGTCTGTAATTTTTGAAGTTCGAAACATGAAACTTTGTGTTTGGGCTACTAATTAAAAATGAGTAGATACGTATTTAAGCGTTTCTGGATATTCTACCCCTAAGGGATGAAATAGGGGTTGAATGTTTGTATGGAATTTTGTCATTTTTTAAGTCAAAAACATGAAACTTTATTCATGTACTACTGATTAAAAAAGAGTAAAGACGTATTTAAGCGTTTCTGGATATTCTACCCCTAAAGGGGTGAAATAGGGGTTGAAAGTTTGTATGGAAGTCCGTTATTTTTTAAATTAGTACCATTAAAATTTAATTTTGGGCTACTGATTAAAAGTAACTAGATATCTATTTAGCGTTTCTGCATATTTTACCAATAAGAGGGTGAAATAGGGGTTAAATTTTTTTATGAAAATCCGTCATATTTAACTTAGGAACCTGAAACTTTACTTTTGGGTTGCTGATTGAAAATGAGTAAATACGTATTTCAGCGTGTCTGAATATTCTATCCCTAAGGGGTGAAATAGGGGTTGACATTTCGTGCATAGGTTAGTCTGGAAGTCCGTCATTTTTGAAGTTTGAAACATAAAACTTTATTTATATGCTACTGATTAAAAACGTGTAGAGACGTATTTAAGTGTGTTTGGTTATTCTACCCTTAAGGGGGTGAAATAGGGATTGAAAGTTTGTATGGAAGCTCATCATTTTTTAAGTTAGAAACATTAAACTATATTTTTGGGCTACTGATTAAAAATGAGTAGATACCTGTTAAAGGTTTCTGGATATTCTACCCTTAAGGGGTGAAATAGGGGTTGCAAGATTGCATGGAAGTCTGTCATTTTTTGAGTTAGAAACTTAATATATTATTTTTGGGTTACTAATTAAAAACGAGAATATGCATATTTAAGCGTTTCTGGATATTCTACCCCTAAGGGGAGAAATAGTCATTGGCATTTCATGTATTGGTTAGTTCGGAAATCCGTCATTTTATTTAATTTAGCAGCCTAACAACTTTCGTTTTCATGTTTCTGATTACAAATAGATGAATACCTATGTCAGTATTTATGCGAATTCAGCTACTAAAGGGGTTGAAATATGGGTCGAATGTTTGTATGAAAGTTCTTTTAAATGGGATAATGATCAAAAATAAATAAATAAATACGTTTAAAACATGAATAAATTACTGATACATTCTTTTACACAGTTTTAATTAAATGCATATGATCAACTTCCACGCGAGCAAAGCCGCGGGCAACAGCTAGTTATAAGCATAAATTTATTGAGTTTTAGTTCACGGATACGTTTTGGGGAATACTTAACTACACTATTTTTCAACCTATGTGTTAAATCTATGTTTCTTTAGAATCAGACCTCATAAACGAACTGATATATGCAATTTATGCACGGTTAAGAAGGAGAAGGTTCTGATTTACCTACTGTTTCATTGTTTCTAGAAATTAATTGTTTACAAAAAAATATGGATATTATTTTGGTATGAAAATAAATATTTACGGTGAAAGCTAAGTTATGAAAAATATATGTTAACATAATTTATCAGGACGTGGATACATTGACCGGTTATTGGTAATTCGGTTATTTTTCTCGAAAAGCGATTTAAAAGTGGGTCTCAGTTAAAAATTAACAATACTATTGAGCCGTTTTTAAAGCTAATTTAAAGTATTTAATTTTAGTAATTTATACTTTACAAAATTTTAATAAATAGAATATTGGACGGGTTTTGCAAAATTTCTAGATGACGTAGTTACCTACCGCATGACAAAATATTACCCTAAATAATGAAATACTATAAAATTTGAGAATATTTGTTAGATTTTACTTAAATAAGAGAAAAATAGCGTAGTTGACTTCTTTTAAGGTCTGGTGACATTAGCTTGCCTGGGGTCCTATCTTTCAACCTTGCAATTTGTCTGCCGAAAGTATGTTCAGCAAAAAATGCATCAGAAACGTTTTTGAATATACCGAATCTTGAATACGAGGAGCTTTTCTGCCGCCTCCCAAACGACAAGCCTTGGGTAGCTGGAGACTACGTTGCGATGTGAGTAAAGAATACTTTGCAATATCTCTACTAATGTTTTCTTTTCATCTTCCCTTAATGAAAGATAGAAATTATTAAAATACTGTCTTCGGCAATCGTTGAGGGTAGTTTGTAGCCCTGAAAAGTTCGACAGCAGTCTTTCTACAGCACTTGGATATAGCAATTTTGCCAAATACATATACTCAATGATCTACAGAAAGGGCGCTATCAGACTTCAGACGAAGTGGTTGTTGGTGTATTGTAAAAAAAGCGTAGACCGTAATTATTGTTTAATTATTTAAGATATATTAAAATTTAAATCAACTAAAAACATTTGTGGTTTACTTCACTCATAGTTGTTTTTATTTTGCAGAGCCATATTTTCTCTTATAGGTCTGCTTGCAATGTTGAGCACAGCCTACGATCTGCTTTATAATGTTTTCCTGCAAAAAGGTGAGTCATTTAGTTTTTGTACATCTATATTAAATGATGAATGTATCATCTCAGGAAATCATTGCCAAATATTCAAATAGTAATCTTTTAATTTCTTGATTTTATTAAAGTACTGGCCTACCCACGCAACCTCGTTTGCGTCTCCTATTGCCCGTAGCGTGATAATTTTCCCCCTGTTTTTGTAACATTCTTCATAAGTGCTTCGCTCCTGTAGGTCTTAGCGTGATGATATATAGCCTTCCTCGATAAATGGGTTATCTAACACTGCGAGAATTTTTCAAATCGGACCAGTAGTTCCCGAGATTAGCAACAATTCAAACAAACAAAATAACAAACAAACTCTTCAGCTTTATATATTAGTATAGAATTGCATATCTTACACCGATGGACATCGGACAATAATAGTAAATCCGTGATATTGAGGTATTTATTACACGATACAATATATACATGAAACATAATGTAATCACAACTGATAAGTAACTTCCTTTTATGTGTGTCCTACTCTTTACAGGAAATGTAATTAGAAGTTGGCGTAATTTAAATTAATGTACATGGACATTAAATCCGAACAAGCTGTTTAAAAAAAAATACCAATCAAATTGAGAACCTCCTCCTGTTGGACGTCGGTTAATAAAATACGTTATACTAACTTTTAAACTTTAAACTTTTAAAGTTTTAAACGTTCCATGATATATTAATAATTATTTTTACGGGAATTAACGCGATCACTTATTAAAAGGTATTACATACCTCTGATTTGCCTGACGTTTCGACCAGGTTGCACTGGCCGTGGTCACAGGCTGACTGGCTCAGCGACGCACTCCCTCCGTCGTCGAATCCGTGAAGTAGAAGTTTGTTCGTCCACCCGCACTTGAGTAATTTAATTGAATATTTGAAAATTTGAAAATTTGAAAATGAAATTTGAAATTTGAAAATTGAATATCTTATTATTATTTCGGTTTATTCAGTAATAAACCGAAATAATAATAAGATATTCACTCTGTCATTGCAGTCTGCAGCAGTCCGCAGTCTGAACCCAAACTAGGCAGAACCTGTAGTATAGCATTTCCAAGTACATCTATACAAATAAATAAAATTGGAGTGCCTGTTAGTAATATAAAAATAACCGCTTTTTACTATATGCATATGTATGTGTACACGGTACATATACCAAAAATGTAGTTAAAATTTTTTTTTGCCTGTCTGTCTGTCTGTTTGTTCCGGGTAATCTCTTTTTTTTAGGCCAACTTTGTCCCGCGGCGTTACTCGCAGTACAACAATAACCGCGGGCTTCAGCTAGTACATAATAATACTATAGATAATTTACACCCACCAGATACAGAATACATCACCGTGTACATCATGCTAATAATTAACCTAGGTGAGAATCGCACCCGGACGGACAGAATAAAAAGCCAGTCAAAAAGACACGGCGCATTATAAAATTACCTATATAAATACCTAAATATATGGCATTGGAAACAAGCCAAGTCAGACTTAGGCTTCAATATATTTTTCAAAGTTTTAAGTAGAAATAATATTTCAAGTTGTGATAAAATATTTTATGTTGTTAGAAATAAATTTCAGGACCGACCATGGAACTTGGCGTCCATTTAGATTTCATTTTTTTTTTCGTTGAAGTGAACAACCAAGGCATCATAATATTGAACTTGGCTCTCATTCATTAAGATTATTCTTTTTGTTTATTATTTATATTATCGAAAGGAGATTTAAAAGTGGGTTTTCTCAGTTAAAAAATAATAATACTATTGAGCCGTTTTTAAAGTTAATATAAAGTATTTAATTTTTGTAATTTACAAAATTTTAATAATTAGAATGTATGACGGGTTCGCAAAATATCTACCCCTTAATAATGGAATACTATAAAATTTGAGATTATCTGTTAGATTTTACTTTAATAAGAGTAAAATAGCAGAGTTGACTTTTTTTAAGGTCTGGTGACATTAGTTCGCCCGGGGCCCTATCTTTCAACCTTGCAATTTGAGTGTGTTCAGCAAAAAATGTATCAGAAACGTTTCTGAATATACCGAATCTTGGTATTGATTATGAGGAGCTTTTCTGCCGCCTCCCAAACGACAAGCTTCATTTCACATTTATGTTTTTAATTGGATATCATTACTTTTTGTACAGAAATTATTAGTAGGTACTTATCTATACATAGAAATAAATAAAATTGGAGTGTCTTTTTATAATATTAAAATAACCGCTTTGTACTAAATATATATATGTATGTATACACAGTACATATACCAAAATATTTTTTTTTACAATTTTTGTCTGTCTGTCTGTTTGTTCCGGCTAATCTCTGGGATGGCTGGACCTATTTTGACAGGATTTTCACTGATAGGTCGATGATGATATAAGGATTAACTAAGGCTACTTTTTTATACTAGGTTCCCCCCAGCGGCGTTACCCGCGGTACGACAATGACCGCGGGGTTCTGCTAGTTCGTATTAAAATTAATAACAAATGGTCTTTGTTAATGTACTGTATTTTCCTACGTTTACGGGGTTTAATTGTCTTTTTCGTATTGTTTTCTATATTTTGTTGTATGTTTAAAATGTTCGCTTGAATTGCCCATACAGTATTTAGTTTTTTACGCGTTTTCTGTTTATACTTAAGTTGGCCAAGTCGGGGCGGTATAAAGTGCGCAGGCGGTTGTATTTGACAATAGAGCTCTCTTGTGCGTTGATTTGACTTAGTTCTAAATTGATGAGCTGTACTCTATCTGATGTTTTAACTATGGAGAGTCCAACGTAAACCGTAACGTAGAGGAGCGTATGTCGAGAAGATCCAAATTTTCAGGTACAATTGTGTTAGCATTACATGTAAGGTAAACCAGTAAGCAAGAGTGCTGTCGAGGCTAAGGTCTTGTGATTTGTGAATAGTAATAGTATATGCTTAGCAAATAGGGAATTGTTTCATGTGAACGTGTATATTACTACAACCGGACAGCAAGACGGCGTCGTTCTTGTCAAGGTTTTATCGTACCGCTCTGCTCCCCGTTGCTCCACAGCCGCCGCACCGTGCGCTGTGGTCCAAAATACGAAGTTCGTCGGATCAGCTAGTAAGTAATAAATGTAATAATCTTTCACGCTACTAATGGGCGCTAAATATTGAAACTGATGAACTGATGAAAAAATAATTAATAGTTAATCCCAGTTAATAACGTAATAAATACGAAAATCGATTATACTATTAGTAATAAATAGTTAAAAAGTGCTAAAATAAAACTGATAAATTAAAGGTGGTATTCCACTCGTTATATATTCACGTGAAGACCTTAACATCCACATAGAGATAGGCTGTGATCAATTTTGATTGCTGATTCTTACATCACGCGCATTATTACAGGCACTATAAGTAAGTGTTAATATTACAGGCATTTTATGTTAGTGTCCCTAATAGAAGCAATTAATTGAAAAATTATAATAAAATGAAAAAAAATACTAATGTCTGATTTATTCCTATGTATTCACCCAACTAATTATCTGGTTGCCAAATTTGAGCTTTCTAGGTCATCTGGAACTGAGTTATAATTTTGATCTATAGGTGAGCCAGTGATAAAAATAAGGATTTTTGAACGTTGATATCTAAATAGCAGTTTGGTGTGTTCATGAAATTTAGAGGACATATGTATTTCGCAAGTCTAAATATATGAGTCAAATCCGACACGTCCATGTGAAATAGTTTTTGAGTAATGAGGCGGTAAAAAGTGGCTACTAATGGTTCGTGTGATATACACAGTGCTGCTCGCCCGCAGCTTGAACTCGGCTTGACACGTTACCGCGTGTCTAGTTAGTTACATAATCATTTAATAATGTGATTATCAGCAGTCAGGTAACTGTAGGCAAAGTTATGCCTGATTTAGGATCAGACGGCCGTGTGGGAGGATGCGTCAAGATTTTAAAAAAGTCATATAATATCCTTGTTTTTTTTTATTTGTTTTAGATCCAAAGAAAGTAAACAAGCTATACCAGTCTTTCTCAGTATACAATAATACAAATCGTCTTTTCACAATTAGACCCGTGCCCGGCGCTATAGAATGTTTAGACGGTATTCGATCACTAGCAATGATGTGGGTCGTTGTTGGGCATACGTTTAGCCTCCAAATGGGCAACGGTATTACTGCCAATCAGTTGGATTTTTTAGAGGTAATTATGGTTTTAGTACATAGTTTTATTAGCTATTTTTTAAATAATCTATATTATTAAAGTGTGAAACTATAAGGCTTTTATTGTCACACGTATGGACACACACACACACGACGACATTTTGAAGACTGTGATGTTTTGTTTAATGCATCTTAAACTAGCCTATGAGAGATTAAGAAAACTAGATTCCTATAGTTTTGTACCTGTAAAGGTGTCGAAATCTAAGAATTGTACATAGACAATACCAGTGTTATCTTTTCTGTTTCTGTTTTTTTTTACTTAATTTCGCATATTACCTATTATAATGCAATTTCAAAGGAGTCATTCAAACATATTTAAAAAAATGGCTTCACTTTCTTATTCTACGTGCGTTTTCTACCTTTTATTATTTTATCTGAGAGTGAAGTTAAGATTTTCTTTTGTTTATAATTAAAATAATAAGCAAGCGACGCGTCGAAAAAGGCGATTTTCAATAAATACTGACGTGTTACAATACGTGGAATCATTAGTTTTGATTTAAATTAACAAATTGTACCACGCATTCAATATAGTCAATTAAGTCTCTTTTCAGTCAATTTTTGCAACAAATAGAGGAATGAAGCCGTGGCGCATAGTACATTATTTAACCGTAGTTGCGAACCTCTGATAGTATGTCGTCGGTAGATGTAACACTAACTAACTCTGCTAACACTTTTTTAAATTTTCCAGCGTTATGTGCTTTAACTTAATCGATTCATGTTCATAAAACCATCAGAAGCTGTCTTCTTTCTCTCTGTAGATATCTGATCTCACTTTGTAGTTTTTAGGTTTCGGTTCTATTTATGTTTTTGCAATATGTTCTAACAATGCTTTTAAGCTCGCACGATTTATGGATATGATGAAAAAAATCAGTTATTGTTGACATGATCTAAGTTTCTGGTGTGATGCTGTTTACCTTGTTTTCGGCAGTTTTCTAATATTAACACGTCTTTTTAGTGGCTGACGTCGTTAAGAAGTGTATGGATTACTGCAGCTCCTATTACGGTGGATACTTTTTTTCTACTAACCGGTCTTCTTGTGGTGTATACTACCTACGGAAAATTGACACCTAGTAAGTCTTATTAAGCAGACAAAATGTTAAATAGCGGTATTTAAAATTCTTATCCCACCAAAAACATTTTCATGTTAAATATTACCAAGACGACTGCATGTGGCTTACCCTGTGAAAAAGATATCGGATCTCATGTAGAGCCAAGCTTCTGTATCTACACGCCCTAACTCTACCAACCCTAACGTTACAAACTCTACATCTCAGTAAAAATGTTTCACTACAGTCACAAAGGCGAAACGAAGGCCTTTTGTGTTTGCAAATATCTAATTTCTGAAGTAATGTGTTATGAGAATATTTCGTTTCTGAAGTAACGAAACAGCCAAGCCATACATTTGTACCGAGATGTAGAGTTCGTGAAGGGTTGGTAGAGTTAGGGCGTGTAGATTCAGAAGCTTGGCTCTACATGTGATCTGATATCTTTTTCACAGGGTAAGCCATACGCAGTCGTCTTGGCAACATTTTACATGAAAATGTTTTTCGTGGGATTTAAAATTCTTACAGTCCTTCCAATATGGCCGTGTGATAACGGATTAAGAACATAAAGCATCACCACCCCTGTTTATTTCATGAATGGATGTCGTTAGAGGTGGCTAGGGGAGCAAACTACGTAGGACAACATCATTACAGAGAGGAGGAAAACTTGCAACTTTTACTTTTTGGAAAACTAATAAACGTTATATCAAGCCGCATGGGCCGCGTGGTATACTAGACAAAAATCTAATTTTAAGAAGAAGCCTATGTCCAGAAGAGGACTATTTAAGGCCGTTGATGATGATAATAATCTAATTTAAGAAATTCCGGTTGACAATTTTGCAACATGTGCGTTGCTCTCAAAGTTGACTTAATCACAACATGTAAATACAATTATGATTTAGGCACTCTTAAAAAAACCTTTTTTCTGAATTTTTGTTACCACAGATGTATTAATTTATTTTTTTATTTCAGTAAAGCTTATCAAGAACCTCCACTTATTCTATTTGAACAGAATATTTAGGATATTGCCGGTATTATGTACAGTTATTCTCTTACAAGTTTCTTTCTTCAACTGGATCATAGATGGACCTTTTTGGGAGGTGAAAATGGTTCATGTACATACTTGCAGGGTTTACTGGTGGTCAACCATACTACATATACAGAATTATCTGAATCCTACGGGCATTGTGAGTTTTAATTTTGTTCTTTCTAAAACTAGACTTACGAGTGAAAATTATATATATATTACTTGTCTGCATTGTAGCTAATTTAATAATATTCATATGGCCAGTGTATTCTGGGATGAAAGATCTCCATTTCCATTTTTAACCCCCGACGCAAAAGAGGGGTGTTATAAGTTTGACGTGTCTGTCTGTCTGTCTATCTGTCTGTGGCTCCGTAGCTCGCGAACGGATGAAGCGATTTCAAGTTAGTTTTTTTTTGTATAAAAGGTAAGTTACGGTCGAGTGTTTTAGGCTTGTTTGATGAAAATCGGTTGAGTCGTTTAAAAGTTGTGGGGTTGAAAGTGGGGAAGAATAACCGAATGTCTGCAAATATAATCGATGGGGTCAAATATAACAGAGAAAAGATCCAACGATGAGGTCCTAATGATTCTATGGGTCGTGACAATCCCTATTCTTAATTCATTAACACACGAACAGCATATATAATACTTACTCAATTAATATAACCTAATGACAAAATATAAATTTAGAAAGTAGTCAAGTTGTTTTACCTGTAACATGGGTTTTATTGTTTCAGTGCCTCACCCACTCGTGGTACTTGGCCATAGACATGCAACTTTATATTTTATCGCCAATCATACTGGTGTGGGTGTTGACTGGAAAAAAACTTATCGCCTGGACAGCTCTATTAGTTAGTTTAATAGCCGTGTTGAGTGGTGCCACGGTCTTTAACTTTGAAAATAACTTTCCGTTTTCACCTATTTCATTCTCGTAAGTACATTCATACACACACACACATTTATATATACATTCCCAACTTATATGTCTCCTTTCTTTAGTAACTCAGTCGCAATGGCAAATACTAATGAGAAAATATACGAGTTACCACTTCAAAATGCTCTTAAAATTTCGATTAGATTCAGTGGTTGATACCACTATGATATGATGATATGATTAGCACACCTGGCTAACAAACCACGAGCAGTTATATCTCTATTTTTTTTACTAATTTTCTAAATCAATTTTCAGTCGACCAGAAGCAATATACTACTACATGAATTATTACTACGTAAATACATTAACAAGAGCTGCTCCGTTCTTTGTAGGTCTCATAATCGGCTACCTGTTAGCTATCTGCCGCGGAAAAACTAATATTTTGAATTGGGTAAAGTATCCTCTATTTATTTTTTGAAAGTTATCTGTCTAATCAGAAAAAAAAACTTTTGCCAACAGTTTCACCCGCGTGTTATTGCGGTAAAAAGTAACCGAACTCTAGATGCGATCCCTTATGTGGTAATCCGTAATTTGCATGTTATGTTTTCGTAACCTACAGACCAACCTTGACTATCGTATAATTTAAATGAACACGTTATAAACATATTTCTTACAGATAACCGCGGGAATCCTCTGGTTTTTCTCGGGCTTAATAATCTTAGGTATAATATTTATGACGTATCCATTTCTGCAAATGGATTGGGACAATCAACTAGTTGATAATTTAGTCAATTCCTTTATGAGACCTGTCTGGGCTATAGGAGTGGGCTGTCTTATATTTGTTTGCGCACACGGATACGGTGGTAAGTCTGCTTTTATAATATGTACAGTATAATCTAGAGCAGTTAAGTTATTCATTGAAAATTTAATATTTGCTACCATAGTCTGAATATAAGAAAAAAAAGAAACGTAGATAGGAGTGGTCATGTGTTAAAATAAAATATGAATTTCAGCACAAAACTATCATGTGTCCGGTTGAAATTTAGATAGATAGAAAACTTTTTATTTGTACACCGTTTTACATATTTTCAAGAGAGTACATAAGTTGATCAATATAATAATGTAATGTACAAAGGGCGGCCTTATTGCCAAAAGCAATTTCTTCCAGGCAACCTTAGTAGTTAGAAATTTAATAAGGAATATTGCTATAAATATTCTAACGTCGTATTTGAATAAAAAAGTTCAAAAAGCCAATAGTAGAAAAACTATCCGGTGGACTAAGCTCAGCGCCTTTTGCTGTAAAAAAGATTCAACATTTAACTGATGTTGATACAGCTACAATAGTTTACTTCAGTTACTTTCATAGCATAATGACTTACTGTATTCTACTCTAGTGTAACTGAGCAGATATTAATGCCATATTTCTTTTATATAAACGAGCCATTTATAAATTAGGTCTGTTCTGAATTTAAAGATAAGTATTCGGATTATCTTCACAATTATAAAAAAAAAAAATATTTCCAAAGAATTTTATCTATATCTATAATTTTAAGTTTAATAAGATAGTGATGTTCATTCGGTAAATACCAGAAACAGTGTATACGCTTTTTCAATAAACTCCCTATTGCTGTTAGGAATTTGTCATTATAGAAAATTAAGAATTCCATTAAATGTAAGTTATCCGCAAAGGGGTATTATACCATAGCAGAATATCTTGATGATGAACCCGCCTGGGATTGAGGTGCCCATTCTGAATATGCTGTTAGATGTTTCATTTATTTTGATGTGAAGTTCATTTATAGTTTGAAACAAATTCATATTTAATTATAGCTTTGTTTTGTGACATATTTTTAAAGTATATTCTTTATCGATTTTTACAGTTGTGACTTTGTGATTCAAATTATTATGTAATTATCGCTTTTTTATTGAAATAATGTGTTTTGCATTTGAGAAGATTATCTGGATTTTAAAAGAGCCGGTGGTCCCTGACTTTGTTTCATCGTTTCTTCTCAGGGCTAGTCTAGTTAGGAAAGGCCGAACTCATCTACTCAAAAAAAGTTTAACATGGCAAAGTGTTAATGTAACACCTAATTGCAGAATAAATGATTTCATTTCAATATAATTGTAAATATTGTGTTGAACAGAGTAAAATTTTGTTCACATTTATACTTAATTCATTATACTTTCAGGTATTGTCAACTGGATATTAACACTCAAAATCTTTAAAATCTTGGGACGTCTATCGTATGCGATGTACCTTGTACACTATCCATTAATAGTCCTTGTTAATGCCATGCCTGTCTCGCTTACACATTTCAGCGTAACATCCTCGGTAAGTAGCCTTAGACACTTTAAGTTTTCAACAGTTCTACAATGAGAAGTCAAGGTAGTAGCATCACGCTGATCTTAACACGAACGGGCTGGCTCGACCGGGGCGGGGTACTACCCTTGCACAGAAAATCAACGTAAACTGACAGCGATCGTTCTGTCGTGTTTCGTTGGTGAGTGCGAGACCAGAGGTCCAATGATGCAGAAGCATCGCTAGCCCACCATAGTGTGGGTCGCCATGCTCCATTGTCGCATTGTCTGCAAGTATGTAGTATGGTGACCGCCACTGTTGGATTCTGCTTATTCTTTCCATCAGGCACAGTAGAGTAATTTTGGCAGGGTCAAACATAAAAAAATGAAATTAAAGGAATTTATCCCTTCCAAAGTTAGGTTTCTCCTATATAATAATAAAAAAAAACTCTTACCTTCATATAAAGGGAGCCCATAACATAAAGCTACCTCTTGCGTCTGGGTGGTATACAAAAGATAGGGAATTGTTTAACGACTTTAACGTTATTCACTCACATTTCTCTTTTATTTTAACTTTTTCAAAGACAACACCCGCATCAAGAATATAAATCTTGTGTTGCGGGGTAGGTACTTTACAAATATACATGTAACGGACACAAAGATATTGCCCGTAGCGTGAAAATTTCCCCCGTTTTTGAAACATTCTTCATTGTTGCTCCGCTCCTATTAGTAGTAGCGTGATGATATATATCCTATAGCCTTCCTCGATAAATGGACTATCCAACACCGAAAGAATTTTTCAAATCGGACCAGCGGTTCCTGAGATTAGCGTGTTCAAACAAACAAACAAACAAACAAACTCTTCAGCTTTATATATTAGTATAGATATAAAATTATAATACCCTAGGTATGTGTTTTTCGTTATTACTTAAAAATAATGTTCATTCACTGAAGTAATTAATTTAAAACATTTAGTCTTTCCGCAGTTGGTTTTGTGCTGCCATCTGTTGTTAACTTATGTAACAATTTCAAAATGTTACAGTTATACTTCCCACCTTGTTTCAAAGCTTTATTAAAAGATGTCGTTGTTCTCAAAATTATTAGATCTAGTTTAACCTAACTTGATAAGTGCAAACGAAATTTTAAAACGGAGTTTCTTTTGTAAAGGGTTAAACTGAAAGCATGATTATACACTCACCGCAAAATATTTCAATTTTGGTTTGTTTAAATAAACCTAGTTTAATTTGAACTTGCCTTAAATTTGTAACGATGAATAACATACATTAATGTCGAAAAATATATTCTAACGATAGATATTTTCACATAATATAAATTATTTTTTTCTTGTTATTATTTATTTTTTGTTTTAAGTACAATGTTAATAATAATTAAAATAGATTAAAATATTGAATTTCCGTTACAGCTGTTACTGTTCCTGGCTGATTTCTCGTTAGCTTTTATGGTTTCATACCTTGTGACAATATTTGTTGATCTACCTTGTTCAGTCCTGGTGAAGCACTTCATGGACGACAGTAAGTTGTTAATGTTAATATACCGTGGTATAAATTAAATAGCTCGCAAACTGCAATGTTGATGAATTGGAAGCAATTGCAACTTGGAACGTAAAGCAGATACATAATCATACCTGCGAAGATTTAAAACGAATTAAATGCGGTTATTGAGAAGCAGATCTAGTTTATTGAGAACGTCTGCATTCAGGTCAAAATAGCACACATCACCATGGTCGATCAGGGGAAAAATTAGGGATATAATATAGGCGATAGCATGATAATTTTCCCCCGTTTTTGTAACATTATTCATTGGTGCTAGGCTATATATCACATAAAATCTATAGCCTTCTTCGATAAATGTACTATCCATCACTGATTTTTTTTTTCAAATCAAAACAGCGGTTCCTGAGATTAGTGCGTTCAAACAAACAAACAAACTCTTCAGCTTTATAATATTAAATATAGATAGGTAATCAACATAATTTTAAAAAAATAGTTATTGCCTAGATCAATGATTACTACAGTAAAGTTCCACAGAACTTTCTAAACTTTAGACGATGCATGTCTAATTCTTTAATATATTTTTTTTTACCATACCCATTTTGTTTGTTAGATATTATTATTTAACGGTGTTTTATTTTATTCCAGGCATTAAAAAACCGCCACCAACCAATGTCTTGAAACATGAAGAGAGTAAATCGATTGAAAAGAGTAGTCAGCCAGAAATGTCAGTTAAGATGTGAATATTGAAATTATATTGAATAAATTAATATTAATAAATAACACTAAGTCCCAGTTAATAACGTAATAAATACAAAAGTCGACTATAATCTTTAAATACACAAACTGATAAGTTGAGGGTGGGATACTAGAAGTTATATATGTAAATATTTTTTAAGTTAAGACCTTAAAATTCACATAAAGACAGGCTGTGATCAATTTTGATTGCTGATTGCAGGTACTTACTATAAGTAAGTGTTCCTAAATAAAAGATACAATTAATAGAAAAATTGAAAAATAAAATTATAAAAAAATAACTTGTTTCTGATTTATTCCTATGTATTGCTAATTCTTATGTTACAGGCACTAAGAGTTTACACAATTAATTGAAAAATTATAATAAAATTATAAAAAAAAAAACTATTTTTTGATTTATTCCTATCTATTCAGGCAACTACCTATCTGGTTACTAAATTTGAACCTTCTAGGTCATCTGGAACTGGGTTATAATTTTGATCTATAGATGAGTCAGTGGTAAAATTACGATTTTTGGACGTTAATATTTAAACAGCTGTTTAAAGTGTGTTTATGAAATTTAGAGGACATGTGTATCTCGCAAGTCTTAATATATGTGCCAAATTTAACATATCTGCGTGAAATAGTTCGTGATTTATGAGGGTGTCAAAAGTGGCTCTAAATGGTTCATGTAATATTACACACGGTACTGCTCGCCAGTTCTGTTAGCTTGAACTTGGCTTGACACGCTACCGCTTGTTTTCTTTTTTTTTATGATGTGTGAGGGCAAACGAGTAGACGTGTCACTGATGGTAAGTGATTACCGCCGCCCATAGACACCTGCAACACCAGAGGCGTCACAAGTGCGTTGCCGACCTTTGGGGGATGGGGAAAGGGATGCGGGAAGGGGTTGGGGTATGGGCTGTCGGTATCCTCACTCACTCGGTGAAACATAGCGCAGGCGCTATTTCACACCGGTTTTATGTGAGGCCGTGGTATCACTCCGGTCGAGCCAGCCCATTCATGCCGAAGCGTGGCTCTCTCACAGTGTGTGTTGATAACGAGATACGCCATAATGACGGAATAACACTGACACAGCACATTTTATTGTTACCAATAGTGTGAAATAATAACTCACCAACCAATTACCTTTGTAAATTCGATAGAACAATAAAGTTTTAAGATACCATATATTTTAATTCAAATATTTTGTTTGATTATTTAGACAAAAAAAGTACATTATTGCAAAGGCCGATAAATAGGCAATTGCAGGTCGAGTATGAGTTTGAAGGCCGAGCCGTAGGCGAGGACTTGAGCAATACGAGACAGGCAATTTCCATTTCCGCCGAAGCATATATGTATAAGTGCTTTTCTCAAAAAAATGCAAGAAAATAAAAGTAGTTAAATTTCCATATTAGTATAGTGGTGTACAATAAATTTCCATTTCTCTCTCTGAACTGTTGGAACATATTTTAATTATTCAATTTATATTTATTAAATATTTAAATCACAAATCAAGACGAATTTTCAGCTTTGCGCCGATTTTCTATTTATTATCCGTGCCGAAAGGCAAATGCATTTACGCATACAGCCACGTGAACGAAATTTGTACTAATCGAAGAGTATATAATAACCCCAGCACGCCGTTTCATACAACATTGCTGAAGCGTTGTAATGTTCCAAATTTTAAAAACGCTCCTGCAATGGATTTATTTTTAGCTGTACGTAAATTAGATATTTCGCGTGTTCTTTTTTCGAAAATAATGACAATATTTCCATGCATGTTTGAGAAAAACAATTTAAATGCATTTTTAATATAATATATAATAATATATAATAGAATAATGACTGAAAATGTTTCCATAATTTCGTGTTACGTCGCTATAAAATGGTAACTATAAAGAGACGTGAGCACGAGTCGCCCTAGGCATCCGAGTCCTTGTTTTGTTAGACCATGGCCCGAGGTATCTCGATAACTATAGCTTTAGTTCTTTTTTTTGTAGAAATCTCATGGTAGTATCGATGGCCATTTTCACTATAAAGACATAATCGTTCACCTGTAGCGGTCATGTGGTTTAGAGCTCTTTTATCTATGCGGTTGCTTAAATTCGAACGAGAAGTCATATTCTTCTGTATTCTCTCTCAATACTATACTAGCCTTATCCAATGACTAAATAGTTTATTATAATTTGAGGCGTTGTCAACTGAATATTATCACTCAACATGTTCAAAATATTGGGACATCTGTCGTACGTGATGGACATCATAGTTCGTACATTATCCATTAATATTCCTCGTCAACGCTATG
This sequence comes from Spilosoma lubricipeda, assembly GCA_905220595.1. Lineage (NCBI taxonomy): Eukaryota > Metazoa > Arthropoda > Insecta > Lepidoptera > Erebidae > Spilosoma > Spilosoma lubricipeda. The sequence continues at coordinate 17,682,946 of HG992281.1, read as the reverse complement.
CCCGTCTCGCATAGGCTTTTCCAGTATTTTCCGAAAATGGCACAATAAATATATAGATATTTACTGTGCCATTTTCGGAAAATACTTTAAGTACTCTACTTAAATTAACCCGAGACATTCTCTTAAAACCTTATGTCCTTTTTACCTTCTAGAACACGCAATTAAGTCACATTAAAAACCTCATTTATTATTTATTACCTTAAATTGTACCTTATTTTTAATTAAAAGATGGCGCTTTTAGATTACTGATCTTAGAATCTTCATTTAAAATTTAAAAAAAAAACATGTTTCGTACGTTAGATAGTGCTGCCATCTCTTGAACAGACAAATAACAGTTTCAACAGGTTACTAATTTCGTTATCTGGCAAACCTAATTTTGAGGTTTATCGAAAGATGTCGTTATTTTGTAGTCAGATATTATAACATGGGTGCTTTGAACCTGTAGATTTTTTATGTCACTTATTTATAGGTGTCTTAACTTTGAAAACAAAAAAACTAGTAGCCTCAGAGGATATTGGCGGTAAGAGCCATACGCGGATACCGCACGGCGTCCGAGGCTGGAACACCCCCGTGGGATTTGGGCGGAATTGCACGCCGAAGTTTATCGACGGGTGGTACTCCGACCGAAGCCGCTCGTCTAGTCACTATGGCTAGATGGTCGTTCCGGCTGGAGAGTCCACGCGCTGGCTTTGCCGCTGTGGAAGCTCTCCAGTCGGTCATCCTCGAGTGGGCGGGTTGGCAGCACGGGACCCTTTCCTTCCAACTGACGCAGGTCCGTTTCGGGCACGGTTGCTTCAGGAAGTACCTCCACTCGGTCGAGGGAACTGAGTCCCGCCACTGCTACTGCAGTGAGGACTCGGCCCAGCACACGTTGGCGGTTTGCCCCGCATGGGCGTCGCAGCGTCGGGCCCTCACTGCAGTCATCGGAGGAGATCTCTCGCTACCGGCCGTCATTGCCGGTAGCGGCAGCAACTTCATCACGGTCGCAAACTTCAGCGAAGATGTCAACTCGCAGAAGTTTGGCTTACCGTGTGGTTTTAGTCGGTTCGATTCCGACACACCGCTCCGCCGCATATCCCGGCAGGGTGACGGCCCGAGGGTAAAGTGATATGGACTATGGTACATTAATAAGTTTCAAAAGCAGTAGTCCATATAGTGTATATCCATGTATTTTCGAAATGTACAAGTAACGCCCTTTCCAATGTTACCAAACACGACATATTTATCTAAAATTTATTTTTTTAATACAGTACGTTATGTCGGCTAGAGGGCGCCACATTAGATTTATTGACACTTTATGTAGCCTCCAGAAGACGATCATGACGCTTCTAACGACACCTCATCTGTCGAGTTCTAATGAGTGGTTAAGGAGCTATGAAAGAACAAATGAACATACATACATACATACATACATACATAGCCAGTCGAAATCATAACCCTCCTTTGGCTTTGCCGTAGTTGGGTAACAACTGAAATTCAAGTGGACTGGCCATAAAGCAGGACTTAAAGATATAATGACTGCCTCGTTGGTCTCGCGGTTGGCTTGTGCGACTACTGATCATGAGGTCTTGGGTTCGATTCCGAGGTCAGACCAAGTGTTTGTATGATCTACAAAAATATTTGTTTCGGAGTTTAGGTGTTTTCTATGTGTGTATTGACAAAAAAAAAGTATATATGTATTTGGATCAGTTGTCTTACCAATAACACAAGCTCTGCTTAGCTTAGGACTCGATGGCGTTGTGTGTTAGATGTCCGAAATATTTATTGTTATTATTATTATTTTTAATAGTTGTACTTCTGAGGTACCTACACGGGACGATCCTCAGAGCAATCGGTTGGCAGACTCAATTGAAATAAAATTTAGCAAGCAAACCTTTCATTAAGAAATTAATGTTTAAAAAAAGAATTGTATTCTGACCATCACTGTAATCTGACAGACTGTTGAGACGTAAGTCGTCACGTGACGACACACGTCATTACGCTTGTCTGTAACGTAACTGGACGCGACACCTAGATTCTTTGCCATTGTGAGTTGAGCCTTCTATACATGTACAGCCTTTAATAGTACACTGTTGGGCCTCCCATCAGAAAGGAGGTTATGGCCTACCTTATTACGCAAGCCAGACTTACACCAAACCGCCTGACCAGCGAAAACGTCGCCAAAACGTTACTTCGATGAACGTTACCTTACAGTGATGTTTCGTTGCGTAGTTTGCTCGCTGAGTGGCCTCCTACGATACTCACGGGATGATTGGGAATTCGTTCCGTATTCTCACCACACTACCCAATTCAGCTTTTCCCTCTAACAGCTAGAGAAAAAGGGCCTGATATTAACGTGAGCATGATACGAGACCGGATACATATATCGATATAATATAAATGAATGAGTGTTCGTTTGTCTCGCTAAAAGTCGGGAGTGGCTGGATTGATTTGGCTAATTTTGGTTTTAAACATTTATGAAAGTTTAGCGATGATTTAAGCGATAAGAAAAATGGAAAAGTTCCGAGAAAATAATTGTAAACAATTTTAATTTAAGAGACGCAGACGAAATTGCGCGGGTCAGCTAGTATCTTATTATATTTTGTTTTACTGATTTAAAATAATTTTAAGTAGGTACATAAACATCAGAATGTTATTCTTACATATCTAATCAATAACGTGACGTATTTCTTCAGGTGCTCTAATAGTTAGTTGTTTGACTTACTATATCTGAGTTATTTAGAAAGGGGCTAACCTGTCCGATACGAAAAGAATACTTTTACAGACTATGTTTTAGAATACATTCTAGAATAAACATTTTTGAGAATGCCATAAGGCGAAACCGGTCAGGTGAAAATAAAATAAAATAGTGGAATAAGTACAAGTGAGTTTTATTCTAGAATGTATTACAACAAGTTCCATCAAGTGCCTACAATCGAGAGTATAAATTATATGTTTTAGAACTTCAGCGTTTACTTTCATTTTGATTGTAAATGTGATGAATGATGACCAACAAAGTAAAGATTGGCTTCTCCTATTTCATTCAAGTATGAATATCAACATTATCGCTAATTGAGACATTCTTACACGGCTTATGCCCATGGATATTTTCCAGTGATAAGTAGGGATTACTTATTAAATTGATTGCATTATAAATCAATTCATAGATTTATTTTCGTTAGTTTCAGTCCGTTGCTCGTTAGGGTTAAAGCATCGCATTTAATAATAAAAATGAAATACGGACTATTCTTGTTAGTGGTATATCTTAACACTTTATTTGTAAATGCATATGTAGACGTAATTGTGCCGGACAGTAAACATGCTTTAGATTTGAATCTTTTTGAGAGAGTGTTAGATCCAGAGCTTTGTGATGAACAGATCAGATACATCGTTAATAATACAGGACTTTTATTTACATGTAAGTGTGTAATAAATACTATATGAATATAATTGTTGTTTTGTCAGTATTTTAAATTCAAATGTATTTTAATTTTTAAAAATGTATTTAATATTTAACTATGTAATTTTTACCAAGGAATAAAAAAGGCTTTATTATTATTATTATGTAATAAATACAGTTTTTTTTTAATTCTGAAAGATATGGGCAGATGGGCAGATATATTGGGCAGCCAAATCATTCGAAATATTTCTGCGTGCTCGTATAGCTTACGCAGATACTTGAAAACATAATTATAATTATATTTTAGTATACATATTATAACAGAAAAATGTTGGTATATACTGCATAATAAAATTACAGGAAATGTTAAGTCTTTTTCGCATTCAGTTGGACATATTTTTTGTACATGTGCCATACGTACCTTGTGCAACGTCTTCAGACAGCGATCTCTTGCATTCAGAGAGGTTCTCTTGTGCTCTCTCGTTTGATGCGTCTTTTGCAGTCTTTGCATCTCCTACTCCCCTTTTAATAACATACTTTTATTAGCTTGACCTTCAGGTTTGTTTGTTTATAGTCCTCTTTTCCTAGTGTATTTGCTTTAACTATTATACAAAGTACTGATTTCATAAATGCCTTTGAAAGTTGCAAATTATTTCGTGTTTCCAATTTTTTAGAAGTCCTCATGCTAATTTAAAATCATCTAAGGAAACACTTAAATTTTACGGATACTTGTGTGAAATTAGCACTACAAGATATTCAACTATTTTCTTCAAGGTTCATGTAAAGATAACCCAGAATTTTTTTCATCAAGGTTTACCTTGCAGTAATAATCTTAATAAGTTTATCCAAATCAAATTTGTTATCGGAAACTAAATTAATATTTTGCGTTTCCTTGGGATAAATTTGAATTTAGTAATTAAATTCCATGACTTAAGTGATTTTGTAACTTGTTACAGTTTTCGATGCTGGCGCTCGAATTCCCAGGGGAATACTCAATGGCAATACACAAGATCTCGGGAATTACCAGCAATGTCTTGGTATTAACGAAGAAATACCAAATTCTGTCATCGAAGGCAAATATTGTATGTTAAAAGTCCCTCTTGAACAAAATGTAGAGTTTCCAGACTTACCAGGATTACCAGGTACTCTCTCGCAAGGTTTACCTACATGGGAGTGGAATGATAACAGCCGTGGACTTAGTGCTAAAGTCGTGAAAAGTATAAATGAATATAATGCACTTCAAAGAGGTGTTGATGCGATTGGAGGACTTAGAGACAAGAGTCTTGGCAGGTATAAATAATTACTTTAAACTCATACATATCGAATTTTGTTCTCACGAAAATGACGGAATTTATTTTTTGTATTTATTTAAGGTTTGCCGAAAACAGTACTCTTAAGGCCCTAACTTTGAAAGTTGCGATTTGCCTGCCTAAAGTATGTTCAGCAAGAAATGCATTAGATACGATTGTGAATATAACTGATCTTGGCTTTCATTACGAGGAGCGATTCTGTCGCCTCCCAAACGACAAGCCTTGGGTAGCTGGAGACTACGTTGCGATGTGAGTATAGAAAATCTTGTGAAATACTACATTTTTAGCACTACTTTTATAAAAACCACATTTTCTCATTATATAATATGTGCTCTTAAACTGGCCTTCGTAACTACGATCGGTGCAATGCGATCGAAAAGATAGTCAAAAAAAATAGTATGTCAGTATCATCATTTTCATAAGATTTTTTTTTTTAACCTGTGGAAACCCACTTGGGCCTTCACCCCGCCAGGGTTTGCGGCGGGGCGGTGTGTCAGAATCGAATCGACTAAAACCACACGGTGTGCCACTCTGCGCCTGAGACGGCAGGGATCGGGGAACTGCTATTATTAACACATCCGGACCATCATCATCGTATACCTAATACAAGCTACACAGTTTATTGGATTTGACTTCTATCGTTTTTATTTTATTGAATTTGACATTTATCGTTTATATTGTTCTTGTTGTTATCCGGAAGTAATCGCATGCATTTTCACAAATTAATCTAATGTTCTGTAACATTTAACATTTTCGATGACGTAGTGTAATATATATCCACAAAAAATATAATTTCTTTCCATGCAACAAAACTATACAACAGTAATGATAATTAGTTTCCGCAATAAATTTAAGTCCATTATTAATAACTATAAAACTTTTATATTTTGAGTTATACTTATAAAAACTTTTTGTTTCAGAGCAATATTTTCTTTGATTGGTCTGCTTTCAATATTGAGCACAGCTTACGATCTTTGTTACAATGTTTATCTGCAAAAAGGTGAGTTATCAAGTATTTTGTTCATTTTTTAATATTTCTGACCTTAGTGAATTATTAACAAATAACCATTAACGAGACTTTTAAATGGTTTAATCAAGCTTTAATTAAAAATTTAATTCGCGTTCTAGTATTATTCTGCTTTGAATGAATCGCATCCAAACGATAACAGGGCATTCTCACGTGTGGATGACATGTCTAAGAACAATAGAAATGCAAAGTTTATTTCGCGATAAAAATATACCTATTTGACGATACAATATCATCATATTTGTCTGTAACAGGTGCAATTTCCTTTAAATATCATAATTTATTTAATCAAGATAAACAGTTATAATAAATAGTAATCTATTTAAATCCGAAACCATAATGTCGTAACACACACTTGCGGTCGTAAAAATTAATGCATTCATTCATTCAATCAAATATGTTGTTATAATATAGTATTTGCTATTCAACTCCATTATTTTTGTCTGTTTAGTAGCGTTTTAGCTATATTCCCTTTTAGGTTTTTTTTTATCAAGCTACCAAAATGACTCTCCTCTGCCTGATGAAAAGCACAAGTAGATTCCAAAAGTGGTGGTCACTATCCTCAATGTGAACGTGGACAGATCAGCGTAGTGATCCACACTATGGCGGCCTTGTGAGATGTTTTTTCACACCCCGCTTAAAGGACCCGGGATCATAATGGGATAGGAACACGTGTGGTGGTAGTGAATTCCATGTTTTAATCGATCGGCACGAGAAGGAAAACCGAAACGTTGCGTTCAACAGGGTATGTCAAGTGTACGCGAAGGCCAGCGTACGTGTTATCGTGTGGAGGATGGGAGATGGGGGCACCAGTTGTAAAAGCTCTTCAGAACACTCCCCATGATACAGGCGATAGAGGACTGCCATGGAGGCGATATCTCTTCGCAGCTGCAGAGGTTCAAGAAACTCGGTGGCTTCGGGACTACCGATGATGCGGACTGCTCGCCGCTGAGAAATCGATTAAGAGCGTCAAACAGATACTGTGAAGCACCATAGCATAGATGAGAACAGTATTCCACCCACGAGCGAACCTGGGTCTTGTAAAGAAGACACAGATGCCCGGGCGAGAAGAATCGTCTCACCCTGTTAAGTGTACCGAATTTCTGCGAGGCGGCTTTAATGACGGTCTCGGTGTACTCACGCATGTTGAGGTCATGGCATATATCCATGCCCAGGATACCGAGCTTATCTTGCAGGGGCAGTTGAGTGTTCCGAAAAGTGGGGTGAAGAAAGAAGGGAGACTTTTTGGTAGACGCTATCTACGTACACCTGTGTTTTCTTGGCGTCAAATTCGACAAGATTTTCACTGACCTATTGAGATATGCGGCTTAGAACCAGATCGAGCTCAGCGACAAGAGCCTGTCGTTTCTCCTCAACGTCCGCAAACTTGACTATAGGGTGACCAAAATATCGCCCATGAACTGTACTGTCGTCTGCATAGCATTGTATATTGCCAAGGGCCAACATGTCATTGATATCGACATCGTAGTAGTCTATCCATTTCGTCTTTATGTTAATATCTATGTATAGAAATAATCACATTACACGCCGTACCGTAAACTTCTGTGGGAATACACTTACCATTACCGCTTCGCTATGTTCATAACTCGTATTGCCATTTGAACGTTGTTTTACCAATTTTATTATTTAGTGCGATATTTGCAACATTCATAATTTTTCATAATAAGTTTTTATTTGTCTTTTATACGTCTTCTTTCAACATGAAGAGATTGCAGTTGAGCTGTTACATTTAAGAGTAGAACTTGAACAGTAAGGAACAAGTACAATTGGTATGATATGTAAAAGAAACTATGACCAATACGAATCATTAGATTGATAGCAAATTTTTATAGGAGTCAAATTGTAGATTAATATTAGAAATGTTTTTATTATGAGCTGATTGTAAATAATATTAACTACGGAGCCAACTTTTCTGTTTTTCTTTATCATAGCATTCCGTTTTTACATTTTTATTTAAATGTCTCATTAGCACGTATATATCACGCTTTTATACTTATGATTAGACGTTACTATCATACCGACACAAACAGATTATGATAAGCTTTTCACTGCAGTTATGTAGTATATTTTTTTGTATTTGAACTACGAAAATATGATCACGTCTCTGAATTCCGTCAAATGCTCAAGTGACTTCCGTTTCGCTCTCGCCGGAATACTTATATCCTTGTTTCCTTTAGAACATCGTGTTTCATCCTAAAGTCCCCTCTACCTCAAAGAGTGATTCAACTTACTTAATGACACACATGTCAAATGTCTAAGGTCATCTGAAAATTTGAGACGGGGATTTCTCTCCATTCCCCAAAATTCTATGGCCAGTCCTTAACGATTGAAGCTGTACGTGTATGAAATGCATTGCCGATAAATATCAGGCAAGCGAAAACAGTGAATAGTTTGAAGACAATGTTCATGAATTTTATAAATCATAACTGATTCAATCACATCATAACTGTGTGATTAAAACTTTTTTTTGCCCGATTGTATTCATCACAATTAAAATAATTCTTTAAAATTAATTCCACCGTCAACTGCCACTGTGTCTCCGATACATTTTGATCCAACAAAATCTTTCGTTTTAACAAACATATTTCCAAGAGCTGACATAAGGTGACCAATATACTAATGCATTATTATATTAGTCACTTTATCTAATCTATTGAAAATATGTAAAACGGTATACAAATAAAGAGTTTTCTATCTATCTATAATTTAAGGAATTTTACTTTTGAAACTACAAAGAAAACAAAACTATGATTTTATGATGAAGAACTAAACTATGCTTGTATGAAAATAAAACCATGATAAAGCATGTAGCTTTGTTTACCGTAGAGTTTATTAAACATAACTCCTGGGCATTATGCTCATCCGAACGGGCAAAATAGCATAAAAATAATAGCTGAATATTTTCGTATTATTACCTAATGTTATTAAGGTAGTTTGTGGCCAACATATGTTACTACTCCGAGAAGTAACAAATCTCGTGACACAATCGTCTCTCATTCCATCTTGCTAAAACCATGTGGTTCAGTTAGTAACAAGTACAATTTTAACAAAAATAAAACCGACTTCAAGGTTCGACTCGATTTCTCTGGGATGCCATCATCAGATCCTAGTTTCCTTATCATGGTACCACCGTCGGGACATCTCCTTTCCAACAAAAGAAAAATCATCAAAATCGGTTCATAAACGACGAAGTTATGCCCGAACGCACATAAAAAAAAAAAAAATATATATATATACGGTCGAATTGAGAAACCTCCTCCTTTTTTTGAAGTCGGTTAAAAATTGGCTTTTACAATTTTGAAGCAAGAAGTCAACGTAGCCATGACTTACCGCGTCTCACTCCGTCGCAACATTTTAACGATGTTTTTGTGTCAATCTTATATTTATAAATCGTTTTAATCACTACTTAATACACTTAGTGATATGCCGTAAATCGAATTTCATACGAAAAGGGGCACAGAATAGACACGTGTCAACGAAGGTTTTCGTTAAGGCAGGCCGAATGCGTGTGGTTCTTCTAAAACTGCAATCGTAGAGCTACCAGTACCCACCTTTCATCCCCTTCTATAACGCTTTCAAATAACACCGGATTTAAAAGTGTTTTTGTGAATCCTGTATATTTTAAAAAAATGGATGACTTCACTGTTTGTGTTCATTTTTCCTTCTTCATTCTGTTTTTCTCTCGAATGCTCTTCCCCAAGAAATCAGAATGGCACCCAGTCGTGGCTTAAGGTGAAGGTACGAGCACTATCTACTCAAAGCCTAGAAGAATCTTCACAAACTATCTATATTTTAAATATTATAGTATGCATTAATTTGTGTAGATGTTTGTATTTAACTCTGTATGTATGTACTAGTAGATGTACTTCTTAAAACTGTTAACCAAAGTGTAGTGCAAAAAAGTGTGGTGGTGGTACGAAAGGATAGTAGATAATGCCGAAGGCATTAAGTCCGCCATCGTGCTTTTGTGCATTAAGTTATTAACTAACTACCTGTTGCCCGCGGCTCCGCCCGCGTGTATGTCGGTTATCGCGGCAAATAGTAGCCTAAATTTTGTTCTGATGTATAAGCTATATTACTTTACAGTTTCATCTAAATCCGTTCAGTAGCTTTTGCGTGAAAGAGCAACAACCACACATCCTTACAAACTTTCGCATTTACAACGCCATTTACAACGCCATTTAGCCATTTATAATAAGCCTTTTATAATATTAGTAGGAGTAGGAAGTGGGATATAAAAAAAATACGCCAGGAAATCTGAACAAGTCGTAATGATTTTTCGAACAAAAACTGTTATCTAAGTAGTCTGGCATTGCGCATAGATTACGTGAGGAATTATTCATTGACGTAATCGACATAAGCAAAGGTAAATTGATTCTGAACTTATTAAGCAAATGTACCTGTTCCCAAATATGCATTTATGCCAGGAGTTGTAAACTACATAAATTTAATCATTATTTATTGGAACGAAGTTCCTTATCGCGCGTTGTGAAAGGGAGCTAGACGGAAAAAAACGAAAAGTTGTCACGACACAAAAAATCTTACGATATTATTTTTGTTGAGTATATACAGGTTTTATGTACATAATAAATAATAATAAGAATAATAAATCCTGACAGTGAACTTCCTTCCATCCGGGTGTCCCTTGACACCTCTCAATTTTTTATTTATTTTATTTATCAATCCGATCCAAATGTTTGTATGTGATACCAAACATTACAAGTGTTTACTTACTAGTTAACTTTGCAATGGTCTAATCATTTGATTAGATGACGCTGAGTATGTCGTAACATGTATTAGTACAAAATTTCAAAGATAATAATAGATAAAGACAAACTGATTTAACTTTGGTAGACGCATTTCACAGCACCATATTTAAATTAACTGTGAAGTCAGTGGAGTGAAATGTAAATGAAAAATGAAAGCCTATGTGTTATTCTTTTTTTGACTGCCTCGGTGGCGCAGTGGTAGCGTACGCGACTGCTGTTCTTGAGGTCTCGGGTTCGATTCCCGGGTCGGACCAAATGCTTGTATGATCTACAAATATTTGCTTCGGAGTTTGGGTGTTTTCTATATATAATATGTATGTATTTACAAAAAAAGGTATATATGTATTTATATCAGTTGTTCTAGTACCCATAACACAAGCTCTGCTTAGCTTGGGACTAGACGGCGTTGTGTGTTAGATGTCCGAAATATTTATTTATATATTCTGATGTATAAGCTACATTACTGTAAAGTTTTATTTAAATCCGTTGAGTAGTTTTTACATGAAGAAGTAATGAACATACACACTTGTGATTCTGTTCACATCATTAAACAATTTATTACTTTTTTAGTAATTCCTAAATATAATTTTAGTTAGCAAATTTATAACGTTTTGTTAACTCAAACAAAAAAAAGTAAAGGAAAGTATTACCATAATTTAAAAATTACGCTGTAATGAATAAGATTTGTTTAATAATATCTGTTGAAAAAATTGTTTAGATTTCAGAAAAGCTTGTCAATGGATATAATGCATATAGATCGAATAGTTACGAAAATGTGGTATTTCTCTGTCATATCTAATCAAATAGAGTTTTACTCAGTTCAAATAACTGTAAACTGCGGTAAAACTTTTCTGTGATATCTGTAATTAAACAAACTGTCTCTGAATCTGACACAACATATCTATTTTACAACTAAATGATGAATAAACAACGACCTTATTGAAAAAAGTATATACTGAAAAAATATATATAGCTTGAGTACATAAGTAAACCTGGTGTAAACCGTCAAAATATACTAAAATTTTATTTGTTATTTTTTAGTTCTCTTGACTTACTGACACTTTGCAACTCCCACTTACAGTTACCCACCAGTTACAAACTGATAAAAAAAATTCGAGAGGTGTCAAGGGATACCCGGATGGAACGAAGTTCACTGTCAGGATTCATTATTTTTATTATTTTTTATTAATTATTATGTACAAAAAACCTGTATATACTCAACAAAAATAATCGTCGCGACACCACACTGTTCAATGCGAAATAGAAATGAAAATGTCTGGCTTGCTTTCTGTAAGAGAGAGAGAGAGACAAAAAAAATGCACACGCCGCACAGCTTACAATCGCTTACTGTAGCAAAAAGTGTCGTGACAACTTTTCGTAAGATTTTTTTCCGTCTAGCCCCCTTTCACACCGCGCGATAAGGAACTTCGTTCCAAAATCAGATAAAACCTAAAGAATCTAAAAAAGTGATTCTAAAAAAAATTCAAAACAAACCCAACTACGACAAAAAACGACGCTGAAAAAGCATTTGCAAAGTATATTTTAAATAGGTACCATAGAAATATCATAATTATCGAAGAAATACGTAAAAAGTCACGAGAAAATAATATATATATTTTTGAAATATACAAGCAACGCCCTTTCCAATGACACCAAACACGACATATTCATCTAAAATTTATTTTTTAATACCGTAGTTTATCTTGGCTAGAGGGAGTCACATTAGATTCAGTGACACGTCATATAGCCTATAACCAGCAGACAATCATGACGCTTCTAACAGCACCTCATTTGTCCAGTTCTAATGAGCAGTTAAGGAGCTATGAGGGCACAAATGAACATACCTACATAGCCTGTCAAATCATAACCCTCCTTTGGCTTTGTCGTAGTAGGGTAAAAATAAAATTCACTCGTACTTTCAAAAATTATTATATTAAATTCCACTATTTTAATTAATTTGAGTCCTGACCAGATTTGCCTTATGACATTATCAAAGGTTACCGACTGGTTATAATACCTATGCTAACAAAGCCATAGGGTAACATAACAAGTTTCATCAAGTATCCAAAATAGTGTAGAGAGTATAAATTAATTTAAAATAGGTTTAATGTGATAAAAACGTTTTCTAACCTAACTTCACGTATTCGGGGACCTAAAACAATCTAAAACTTTTCTGTTGCTATTTCGAATGTATTGAAGTTATCTCAAATATGTTCTAAGCGTATTCTAGAATAGACGAAATAAGTAGTAGTACATTCATCTATACTGATACTTTCTAAAACAATACTTGTGCACGTTGTAATAATCCAGATAAGACTGGCGTGATAATGTAATTGTGATTTATGATGCACAATAAAATCACGTAATCGCTATTCATCACATAAATATTTGTAGATAATTGTCGTAATATAATTAAAATAATAAACAGTCTAATCCACAAATTAGTCTCATTTTAGTGTGACGTCAATCGTTTATATTTCGAATGCACAACAATAAAAACCCGGCTAATTACGAGACTCGCGCTCCGAGGGTTAGGAATTGGATTCATAGGAAATAAGGATAGTAGGATTAAACTCTCATCTAGAAGTAATGATTAAATGATGCACGACGGTAAAATATCTATGTGTTTTTTTTTGTTTCAGATCCGAAGAAAGTGAACAAGCTGTACCAGTCTTTCTCAGTATATAGCAATACGACTCGTCTATTTACAATTACACCCGTTCCTGGCACTATAGAATGTTTAGACGGTATTCGATCATTTGCAATGATTTGGGTCATTCTTGGCCATACGTTTATCAACCAAACGTTGGGTGGTATTCTAGGCAATCCACTGGATGTTTTAGAGGTAATATTATAAAGTATTATGTTGAATCACTTTTGTAAATCAATCTATCTGGTGTGAAACTGACTAACTGAGACTTTCATTATGTTAGGTTTTATATCTATAATAATATTATAAGCTAAATACTTTTTTTGGTTGAACGCGCTAATTTTAAGAACTACTACTAATCAACAAGAAAACCTGTTAAAAGAACGAGAAACATTTATTTCTAAGACGCAAACGGAGTTTTGTTTTTTTTTCAATCTATAACACTCTAAAGTTTTATGTAGACGTTTAATCCCAAATATTAACTTTATTACTACATATTGTTTAAAAGTCATAACTTTTTGTATTTTGTTTACAAATCTTTTTGTATCATTAAATAGGCATTATAATATAAGTAAGTAGCGCTGTAAACAATCTGAGCACTACGTTTAGATTATAGTGCGTCCAATCGTTTATTTAACTTTTGACAGATCACGCACATAAAGTTTTGTAATAATTTTTGATCAATGTACTAGGGGGAATACTGTACTTCATGGACGGGCTCCGCCCACTTAGAGATGTGTCATTCATAATGAATGACCACAGACTATAAAAACGGGTTTGAAATAAATCGATTATCGATTATATTAATAAAACATACAATAACATTATTGTGATTATATTTTATATCAAATCACACGGTCTCTAAACTTGAGTCACTGATATAAGAGGCCCATTATTACAGCTCTCCTTTTCAAAGTATTCACGAAGTCGCAAGACAAACTCTCTTGTTTGTCCTTTGAGCACCTTAATTTTTGGCATTTTGACAGTAACGAAGGGAGGGACGATACGCTCAACTCAACCAAACGTGAGAATTCACAAATAAATCAATACGGAGGAATAAAAATACTCAACTCGACGTATGAAAATGTGAATTATGACAACTACAAAATGTCCGCTACGCGTCCGGTGTTGCGGTTTAATAATCGATAAAATTACGAAATTATCGGTAAAATAATGAGTGTGTTAAATCGATTAAAACTTCTTCATGTACAAAATCGATCGGTAAAAGAAATCGAATCGGTAACGGGTCAGGGTATCACTATTTGATTAAGTATTAGAGCTGTCAAAAGTTAAATAAATGATTGGAAACACTATAGTGTATAAAGATTAATATTTTTATCATAGTAAAATTATAAACTTATTAATCCTATTAGATGATAATTTTGTACTTGTAATAGTTTGATGACAGTGATGAATGGATAGTTAGATAAGAGTACACTTAATTATATTCACGTCTTTATCCCGTAAGAGGTAGACTTAGACATATTACATGCCCAAACACGGAATGGGCTGCCTGTTGGTTAGTAGTTTATCCTTACATGAGATATGTAGTGTAAGATTGATATCGTTTAGTATCTTTAATTACAAATTTAATCTCAACTTGTCTCAATTGTTTTTTCACTATCCTACCTAAGCGCCCTACCTCACCCTACCTAAGCGCCCTACCTCGGAAAACCATCATGACGCCTTCGCGGCTTTCATTTAGCTAAGCTTGCTCTCTTCGCCACTGAGTGTATGTTCTATCTAATTAACTATGTACTTATTTTCTCTATTCTACCCCTCGCATAATTAATACTCTTCTATCTACCTAAGGGCTCCACTAGTACACCCTGCGTAGAACCCCTGGGGGATTTATCTAGATTTCTTGTATTCAGTAAGTGGCAGTAAAAATCAGACTATCCGTATTTCTATTACTAATTTGGAATACTCCTTTTCAGTGGATAACATCGCTGAGTTCAGTGTGGATTACTTCAGCACCTATTACGGTAGACACATTCTTTGTGCTAAGTGGCCTTCTTCTCGTGTATACGACCTATGGAAAAGTGACACCCAGTAAGTCTTCTCCTTCTCATACTAACTTATAGATTACTGTCTACGTGCTAGTAGGTCAAAGATCTATATTTAGGAAGATATACTTCCTTTTACACAATTGGTACTAAATTATAAATTCGAAACTCTGTATGTCTGTTACGTTTTAACGGTTAAACAGCTGAACATATTTGAAAAGATTTCGGTACAGAGATAGATTGGACATTGAAAAAGGAAATATTCTACCTACTATTTGTCGCGATAACCGACATTTAGTAGGTAGATTTTCTTTTTGCAAAGCACTTTATTTAATTCAGTGTGTTCTCAGATATAACTTAAGTATATTTGTTCAGCTGTTCGGGGATTGACAGTCATGAATGGAGGGCTTAAACTGATCTACATTTATTCTTGTTTAAAATACATTCGCTGTAAATTAAACTTAAAAACATGATGATAAAATTTTATCTCGGCGACCCAAAAATTTACTAAAAATTACAATTCTTAACGTCTTCTAAGACTACTTCAAATGTATCGAAACTTTATTAAAGGCGTTTTTATTTTTTACAGTAAAGCTTCTCAAGAATCTTCATTTGTTCTATTTGAACAGAATATTCAGAATATTGCCGGTTTTGTGCGCAATGATTCTCTTACAAATTTCTATCCTCAATTGGATCGTAGATGGACCTTTTTGGGAAGTGAAGATGGCTCAAGTACATAATTGCAGGGTTTATTGGTGGTCTACCATACTACATATACAGAATTTTCTGAATCCCAGTGGCATGGTGAGTCTCAATTTTGATCTTATCTAAATTTCATACTTTGGCATGTCACGCAAAAGTCTTTCATTCATATTCAAATTTTCGTTACGATTCAAGAAGCAGATTACATTTTCGTGCATATATTATGTGACTTCAAATTTCTTGTTGGTCGATTAAGAAGTTAAAACGTGAAACATAAACACATTTACAATCGAATTTTTGATATCTTAAAAAAAAATTTAGATGTTTGACGAGGTCATTGTTATAAATGTGGCTATAACTTTTAGCAAAACGAAATAGAAAGTGTTTTTTTTTTAATTTCAGTGCCTCCCTCACTCGTGGTACTTGGCTATAGACATGCAAGTTTATATTTTATCGCCAATTATATTAGTGTGGGTGTTGACTGGCAGAAAACGTTTCGCATGGACTGCTCTATTAGTTAGCTTCATAGCTGTGTTGACTGGTGCATCAATTTTTAGCTTTGCCAATGATTTTCCGTCTACACCTGTTTCACCATCGTAAGTACATACATACACCTTTCTCGGTTCTCCCTACCTCTCTCTCTGTAGTTGATATTATCTACCGTTCCAAAATGTATGATTAAATATTTTTCCGTTGCTTATCCCTCCGACGAAACCGCTACTGCCGGTGCATGATGCTTTATGCCAAATCTCCTCCATACAAAAGCTGGCAACTTTCGTGTTGTCAACACGTGTTGGTAACAAAAGTTTCTGTAATTTCCTTGTGTTGGCAACAAAAATTGTCAATAAATGTTGGGAAACGTGTCTCTGTTTTTGTCGGTAAACATCAAAAGAATACGCTTGTTGCAAAAATTTATTGACTGTGGAGACGCTTAGTTGCAATGTTTTTCAAATTTTTGGCGACTCGGTGTAAACACAACGGAAACAACAGTTGATAATTTTTTGAAGTTGCAAACAGTTGTAAGCACTGAAATTTATGATGTAACTCCCCGATGTGTCTCTTCATATCGTTCGAGACTGAAGGAAATTATGGACCAAATTTTTACCTGGTCTCCAGACTATAAAGTCCCAAATAGTACACGTAGATAAGTAAACCACACGGAGTTTTTTTTGTATCTGTTGTTTTAAAATTATTTTCAGACGTCCAGAAGACTCAGACTACTACTTGTATTATTTCTATGTAAACACATTAACAAGAGCTTCTCCGTTCTTTGTTGGTCTCATAATCGGATACCTTCTAGCCATCTGCCGCGGAAAAACTAATGTGTTGAATTGGGTAAAGTATTTAGGTTTTTCTATAATTATACTACTTAAACAGTAAATAGATGTGGATATTGTATGATAAATCACTATGGTATGTAACATTACAGTATTTAAAACGCTACCAATAAATAATATCAAAACTTACCATGTAAGAATTTTGGCAATGTTAAGAAAAAATATTAGAAGTCAAATATCTTGGCAATGGTGATAGTAGGTAGATAGAAGATTTGTGATGTGGTCTTTCACTATAAAATCTATCATAAATTAAGACAACTATTACTACCTTAAATATCTGTGTCGAATTGACCAGTAACCCTGTATGTAGGTATATTTTTACAATTACATTTAAGAATTTAAATCTCGTCGAAATTGTAATGTATATTTTTTTACAGGTGACTGCCGGAGTCCTTTGGCTTTTATCGGGCTTTTTACTCCTCGGTGTAATATTTATTACATATCCATTAATGCAGGTGGATTGGGACAACCAACTCGTTGACAATTTAGTAAACTCGTTCAAGAGACCCTTATGGGCTGTAGGAGTGAGCTGTCTTATATTTGTTTGCGAACATGGATACGGTGGTAAGTTCATTTATACAATCAAGAATATCTTAACCCATCAGTATCTATAGTCGTAGTAAATGCTCTCGTAAATTTGCTGTAAATAAATTGAAAAAAAGTAGGTGTCAGTTATCTGCTCTTAAGTGCAAAACAAGAGTTAAAAGATAGTTTGACCACACAAGCCAACACGGTTTATGTGGCCTAACTGTAATCCAATATACAACACTTATGTATTGCCATAAGTAAAATATACAGGCTACATTAGACTGTACACTTTGTAAGTTGCGAGAGGCTGATTTACACTACTTGAGAAAATGGATTTACTTCTAATACACATAAGGATTTTATTGTTCGCTCTTCTTTTGACGCTGGCTGCTTTTGATTTGTACGCCGTATGACGTAATAACATGGCGACTACTAGTTTCATAATGGTAATAAAATAGTTTATCCTTATCCATTACTACATAATTTATTATACTTTCAGGTATTGTCAACTGGATATTATCACTGAAAATGTTCAAAATATTGGGACGTCTATCGTATGCGATGTATATCGTGCATTATCCATTAATATTCCTCGTCAACGCCATGCCCGTCTCGCTTATACATTTTAGCGTATCATCTTCGGTAAGTCATCTTGAGACACAACTTATGCTAGTATACTTTTAAACCCGAGATAAAACCCTATGTCCTTATTACTTTAGGAAATTCGCTAAATGCAGTGACCCGCGATCAGATTCATATGACTGTCAACATATTCTTTTCGATTCGACCCTATGAAAACCGGCAAAAATATCTTTATGGAAGTTACTTTTTTACATTTTTGATTCATAATTTAAAATGTAAAAAAAACTTTCGTATGGTGCATGTGCTGCCATCTGTTAAATAAGCAAATAACAGTTTCAACAAGTTACAGAGATAGCCGAGCTAACTTAGATGTAAACCAAAAGATGTCGTTATTTAGAAATTATGTATTTTTCACTTTGAATCCATAAATTACTTATTCAACTTCATTTTATACTTAACATTGACAAAGATATATAAAACTTTTCATGAAGTCAGAAAATGACATTGAGGAGAGTATTTGTAGGAGATTCATGTTGAGGCACTTACAGGAAAATGATAATCTATACAAATAAATAAAATTGGAGTGTCTGTTTGTAATATTAAAATAACCGTTTTTTAATAAATGCATATGTATATATACACGTTACATATACCGAAAATGTAGTTAAAAAATTTTTTGTCTGTCTGTCTGTTTGTTCCGGGTAATCTCTGGAACGGCTGGACGGATTTTGACTGATAGGTAGCTGATGATCCAGGGAGTAACTTAGGCTACTTTTTTAGACTAACTTTGTTCCGCGGCGTTACTCGCGGTACGACGATAACCGCGGGTAACACCGCGGGGTTCAGCTAGTGATACCATAAAAATACAGAAAGTCAGTGCTAAGCAGTTATTCTCAGCTAGTGATTGAGGGTACCGAAATCTAAATTCTCTGATTTTAGAGATAGAGACTTGTGACTCTAGACTAAATGAATAAAATATACGACGAAGCCAGCATGTCAGAATTAAACCAATTGAAAGCACGTTTATAAGGATATACAGCAAAATTTTTCGATCTCGATTCTATGAAATCTAAAGTTTTAATTAAATTTTATTTCTGCTTTGATGTAGGTATGTGAGAAGGATATACGGTACTGACAGGTTAAAATTTAAAAACCTAAAATAGACTTATATAGGTGCTTATTTTCCTTTACTAAGTAACTTTGTAAAGTTCGCTCACTGTAACCTTTTTTATGGTAAAAAACTGCTGTTATAACATTACGCTACAGGCAATAAGGGTCAACTAATTATAAAATAGGGTGGGAGAGCCACGCTTCGGCATGAATGGGCTGGTACGACCGGAGTAATACCACGGCCTCACAGAAAACCGAAACGGTATAATAGCGCTTGTGCTGTGTTTCACCGAGTGAGTGAGGGTACCAGAGGTCCCTAACCCGTGCCCCCATCCCTATCCCCAATAAAATTATCAGTAATAAAATGTGAAATATCTGTTACAGCTGGTACTGTTTCTGGCGGACTTCACGTTAGCCGTGATGGTTGCGTTCCTCATGACAGTATTCGTTGACCTGCCTTGTTCTGTCCTGGTGAAGCACTTCTTGGGCGGCAGTAAGTTGTTAATAAGCCGTACTATATAAAATTCTCTACCTCTATTTAAGATCAGGCTGCAAGACCTTTCGTACATGTTCATATAATATTATTATCAAACTCGTCGTTTTATACAATGCATAATAGCTTACATTAAGTATGTTACTAAGTGTATAATTAGTTCGTCAGATGTTATTTTAAATATAAAATTTTATAACACCTACTATTTTCCCTTACAGGCGTCAAAAAACCACCACCAGCTGATTATAAGCATGAGGGAAACAAACAAATCGAAAACGGAATTCACCGAAAAACAGGACTTAAAACATAAAAGGCACATCACACTTTCATTTCTTATTAAATAATGTAAAAGATCTTTTTTGTTTATAACAGACACAAAGTGGATACACGTTAATGATGATTATCGTATTATTAGTTGTAAGATGCATTTTGTTTATAATACGAAAAGACTTACATATAGACAATAATTTTTGTAAATACTTTGGTAGATATTACATATAACTGAAAACAGCCAGAATTATGCAAACAGATGACTCCGTCTCATAGATGCAACAAACTTAACGCACAAACGTACATCGTCGTGCTGATGTGCTGTCGTACCACTGATCATCCACTAATGCAGGGTTTCTTAAACTTTTTATAGTCACGGACCACTGAATTTCAAAACCGCTACGGACCCCTGTCAAAAAATATTTTAGGAAAAAAAAAACAAACCTTTTCAAGTAGTCTGTTTTATTGCACAAAAGATACTTTTATTAGCTTACTTAGACACTGATCCTTACCTAATTAGGTAAAACAAAACTAAATTAATGAGAAGGATGCTCTGGTTTGGCCTAAATGAGCACGTGAAATTGCGGACTTATCTTCGACAAGACAAGGCGCATATCGTCTTTAAGTATCAATTAATTGTGATTTTTTGTTTTATCGATACTAGAACCGAGAATCCTGTCTCACAAAGATATGTAGTAGCAAATGGTATCAGAGCTGACATAGCTCATTTGACCAGAATTCGGTGACTCAAAGAACAGCTGAGCTGCTGCGGACCCCTGGCACTCATGTTAAGGACCTCTAAGGGGTCCATGGACCCCACTTTAAGAAACCTTGCACTAATGGTCGATACAATATCGTTCTGTCGTCCATACGTTTGACGAGTAGTAATTTGTCACAACTATAAGACCGAGTCCAAACAGATATATTTAATTCGTTCATTCATTCGAAGTCTAGTGTTACGTTTCAATGCTCGTGTAATTATGTTAGTAAGACATTAATCCAAACATGTTTTTAAACATTGATAGTTGACCTATAAATAAGTGTTGCCAGTATAAGAAATAAGATATTATTATAATATGTTGATACAACTTGAAAAACATATTTTGTGTCATTGGGAAATTGCCAACATTATAATTAATGTTAAACACATGATGTAAAGAATTGGCCCGTGAGTATCTAAGTATCACATTTTTTTCATTTACCGTGTTTTATTTTATATCAATATCAATTCACATGTTCTTCATTCAAATCTCATATATTTTTTTGTATCTCTTATATATTATATTATTTTGTTGTTCCGGTGTAAAATAATAATTAGTTTAATGAAAATGGAGGATTAGAAAATTAGGTTTTAGTTAGTATTAAACAGAGAATTCCATTTAGTTATAGATGGTTAGTCTACCTCATAAAATAAAAGATAAAATTATAATTCTGTATCTCATTTTATTATTTTCTTTATCCTATAACAGTGCATAAGAAATAATTTAAATATTAATTTTCAAATTTGGTATTATACAACGTCAGACAAGCTCTTAAAATATACATGATTTAGTAAAACACACAAAGTAATGTGAAATAACTAGTTATGTTGCCATAATAATCTGAAATTAGCAACCTAGGTATTCTTTTTAGTTCTTAATCAAATAACCTACATATGTCCACAATGGAATTCTCCATTTAAATCAATAATTTTCTCTTTAAATTTTTACATTGGCAAGTTTTACTTTCTTCTTGTATTTAAAGAATAAGAGATAGACAACAACGTTTGCATTTACTATTCCATATAAACATTTTTTCACACACAAACAAAGTATTTTACAGCTGTTTTAATGTTATTAGAATAATACTTCTGACTGACAAGTACGTGGTGACGATTGCTCTGAAAGAAATCTAGCATGCCCGAACAGTGAAGTTCCAAACTTTCGTACAAAACGATAATTTCTTAGAACCTGTTTGGCCAGGCGTCACTATTTTACAGATTTTGCTTGTCTTCATACAAAAATTATGATGTAACAATAATTATATTTAAAAGTATACGTAATACCTTTATATAAAAGTAAAAACTATGGTGAGGAGAAGTAGAATCTAGATCCCCTTAGAGGCATCAAGTTTAATAAATACAACATCATACCATGGTACACCATGCAAAATGTCCACAAAAATAATTTAATTTCGTTAGTTTCGTCATTTCATTTGTTTATTTTTGTACTTTAAATAACATGGTTATTTATATACAAATATTCATGCCTCTACTTTTGAAATTTTCAAGGCTTACATTGTTTGTTCCTTAAAAGAAAACACACAAAACATAAATAGCTAAATGAGATAAAAATACAGCATAAAACTAATTTGTAACGTCAGCAAAAAAAAAATGTTTCGAGGTGTGGTCCGACGTCTCACTAAATTACTTTACTAAATTTTATTTCATTAAGAAATTAGAATATAATACAAAATTAAGTAACCATGTAATTTATCACAACTATTTGTTGTAGGTATATTATATCACAGATATGATATATGTCTTATTCTAAATTTAAGATTATCTAGGTAAGTACCTTAATCTAAATATCCCACTCCCAACATAATGTCTACGAGTACATTTAAAGCCAATTCGAGTCACGTAATTTACATACAGCGTATGGCTGTTAACCATTTAAGAAAAGACTTGCCAACTTGCAAATGTTTAAAGTTGGGTTATAAATATAATATAATTACAAATAATTGGTCTTAAACAGGTCTCTGTCTAATCCTTCAGGGATATAAGAACGAGGTAAATGAATATATTTTTAGGGTTCCTTATCAAAAAAGGGTTTAACGGGACCCTATTGCTAAGACTTCGCTGTCCCTCTGCTATCTGTCCGTCTATCACCAGATTTTATCTCATGAACCTATAGTTAGACAGTTGAAATTTTCAGAGATTATGTATTTCTGTTGCCGCTATAACAACAAATACAAAAAAAAAACAGAATTAAATAAATATTTAAGAAGCTCCCATACAATAAACGTGATTTTTATGCTCGATATTGATAACAGCAACCCTTTTTGCGCGAGTCCGTCTGGCGCTTGGCCGATTAATTTGGGTCTTTTGATTCAATTGACGTTGGGTTTGAAAAGATGAGAGGTAGATGTGGATTTGCGTTTTGATAATATTTAATGTGTTCTTAGGTTCCGCAGTTTAAATTTTGGAAAAATAGAAATAATATAATGCTATTAAATAAATTATCTGTTGCGGGAAACCGTTGGATGCGAGCAGACAGGACCGGTTCTTGTGGAGGGATTTGGAGGAGGCAACAATAGACTTCTTTTGGCTGAGATGATGATGGTGATGAATAAATAACACACCCCATATTTGTTTTTTACAGGATCTTTACATACATACATCAAACATACATGAAACGGACACAAAGAACACCCAAATTCAGAACAACAATTTGTGGATCACACAAAATGTTGTTCCGTGTATGATTTGAACACACAACACTTGACGCAGTACAAAACGGCGTGGCGACCGCTTAAGCCACTTATTTTTACGTGTGGATACCCCCTCGGGCCGTCACCCCGCCGGGGTTTGCGACGAGGCGGTGTGTCGAAATCGAACCGACTAAAACCACGCGGTGTGCCACTCTGCGTCTGAGGCGGGAGGGATCCGGGAACTGCTGTTATTAACACATCCGGACCACTGCTTAAGCCACTAGGCCAACCATGCAGTTAATTAGTGCTAATCATCATTCTTAGGCATAATATTTTTTTCATATGAGTAAATTTGTAAATATTTCATATCTTTTATGTGATTGGCGTCAATATTTACAAGAATGGGGGAGCGGATGTTGTGACCTTCCAATACAAATTTAGATTCCACCGAACTTTCATAGCGTGAAACAGGCTTAGTAGTTCCGTGTATATTCGTATGGAATATGTATTTTCGTTAAAAGTGAAAGTCATAACCCTAAAATCGCAAATAAATAACCATAAATATCCTAACATAAAAAACATACTATTGAAAAATACGCAATAAACCCGCTACATAAGCTTCTGTTACTTATGATTAGCACGAGGACTGACAGGCTAGGCTACTATATTGTACTTAGTTCTCCGCCTTTTTGCAGTCCTTCGCTGCAATACAAGGTAAGTTACCATTTAGCTTAAATAAAGGAATCCTAATGGATTATCTATGCTTTAAAACTTTACCGACATAATTCATGAATCTATTTGAGAACTCTTCTGTGAGACGATACTTTAAAGCAAAATACCCTAACAATCTATGTAGCACAGTGAATCCTAGAAGTGCTAGAATTTGCATGCTGTATTCGTCTCCTTGCATTCCTAAATCCCTCATTATTATGTTCGGATCTGTGTATAAGCAAAATGGATCTGGACAATCCAAAGCAGGGCGGTGTTGATACAGTGCAAGAGAAAAGCCGGTTACTCCGTATCGAAGAAAAGAGAGCGACATCAATACTCTCATCGAACTTTCGATGTAAGAACCGAAACCGAGGCCGTAGCATGATAGAGCAAGAAGAGGAGCGGCTATAGCTGGTGCCAGTATGGAGCCATTCTGTAAAAAAAAAAAATTAAAACTAGCATGGCATAACATATCTACATATTATTACATTTATTTAACAATCTCATTAAGTGGTCATAGTTTTAGTAGTGGATGGGAATAAGTCGAAGAAGAGAACATTTTACAAAATGTGTAGGTATCCAGTTTCATGATAATTTGGTTGTGTTCGTACTTCTTTAAACAACTACAAATAAAATTATTATTTTTGGTAAGTCTCTTTGTAGCGATTGAAATATTCAAGATATCGCCTCCTGGCGGTTTAGGGATTAAAACACACATTATGATTCACCAAATGGGTCAAGCGTTATTCACATTTTGAGATTTATAAATTATTTTAGAGGTAGTGCCACGCTTATTTTAGCACGAACGCGCTAGCTCGACCAGGGGGTACTACCCCCCCAAAGAAGATCAACCTATAACTACATCATTCGTATAGTATATTTGACAGAGTAAAATGATGGCAAGTGATAAATTTTTTTAATGAAGATTTATTTAAGAAATGAAATTGGCACAAGTGAAATTTTATGACAAATATTTTATATTAACAAACGGATACAAGAAACTAAATATATTTCCACAATACTTACAGTCGCACTAACTGCGGAGCCGATGGCTAGTCCAAACCCTTCCGAACAAACAGCGAGAACCATGCCGGCGATGCAGAATAACACAAACCTATCCAATTCCAAGAGCTGCCCTGACATCAGGTACGTAGTTACCAAAAACACCATACCGAAGCCGAACTGTAACAAATGATTTTTGTCAGTCTATTAACCAACGAGATTTTTTTATTGGTTGTAGCCAATTACTTTTAAAATACTCATTGCTGCATTGTTTCAAAGCATACACAATACTATTTATCTGTGTTTAATAGTTTTCTTAAGTCTCAAACCAAACACAAATCTAGGTACTTAGTTTACAAATTTGAAAGATTGAGCAGGCATCCATTTTTTAAAACATTCCATCCACATTAGAATACATTCTGTGTCGTGGGGAATTTTTCAAACGTACATATAACGGACACCAAGAATACCCAAACACAAAACAACAATTTGTGGATGGCACACAGTATTATCCTATTGTTTCGTTGGAATTAGTACAAAATGCGTGTTCTTGTGAACGCGACAACATAAAAAAACAAGAACTTTGAAGTATCTTTGTAACTGGTCTCAATCAAAGTAAATATATGGAATATCGTAAAAGTACTAACCATTGCAGGTATAGAAGAAAATGTTAACGCAGCGTAATAGGGTTTTAGACCGTACCAGCGATTGAAATACTCTCGACGAAGCAATCGAACTTGCAGTGGAACTGAAACAAATATTGAAATATATAGAAGCTCGAGTGGTTAATAGAAGGGTTTACTAGTAAATCATTGGATCTACTAGCACGTTAAGTGTAAGTATTTACAAAAAGCAACGATTTTTACTTATATGTATGTTAATGTTGTTCTAACCAACGACACGATTCAAGAAGAATGTTCTTCTTTAAATTAATTAACATTTACAGCGTCTTTGAAACAAGTCCTTAGATTTACCAAGTAAATTGTGGTAAAAGTTCTAAATGAACGATGATGATGAAACGTTTCAGATTTTTACCATTATTTATTTATTTATAACTTTATGCACTTTTGTACATTTGCGGACTTAATGCCCAGGGCATTCTCTACCAGTCAACCTTAGGTTGCTGTAGAACTCTTGTGAGATTTTAAGCATTGTACAATCTTAAGATTTAGGTAGTTCGAATTTATCTTTATTGTATACAACTAACATTTGACAGAAGATCACTTAAAATTAAAATGTACTAATAGATCGACTTATCGCTTACGGTGATTTCTTCCAGACAACATTAACATGTATATTGGTTATTTAAACGGTTGAAGTATACCTTGATTCAAGGAAATACTCCAAAAAAACCTTTAAACCCATTGAAAAAGAAAGACCCTATGAAAATATTTTATCTTATTTTTCTCTATAATTTTGCTACTCGTTATTCCATCCTAATAAAGATGTACTAAGTCATATTACTTACATAGTAAGACAGGCACCATAGTGTGTGTATATACGAAAAATACCAAACAGGTGAGACAGAACTTGAAGTTGACGACAGGCATTGCAGCATTGTTGCCGACTTTAAAGAATATACTGCCTATTAAAATTCCTGAAAGGATGTGGTGCACCAGTTGAATCCACAAAGCGGTCTGCAAGCAAAACGATACACCTTTCATTTTTGAACTCTTGGCGGTAGATAGATAAGAGCTCATTGTGGAGGAACGGGTGTCATATACCTCCAAGGCAAAGAGAGGATCTTCCGACCAGACGAAGTGATCATACCTGGCGAGCCTAACGGTTGATGTTAGGCAGTTGTATATTATATTAATCGTTGCGAGAATTATACATATATCGATACAGGATTAGCGGTTACTTCGTAGTTCAGTAAGTTTTCGTTAGATTTGTTTGTTGCGTCCGAAGCTGCCATGTTCATTATTGCAGTTGTACCCATTATTGTTATGCTCTATTCATTAAGGTACATCTATATGTATATTACTGAGGAATGTCAGTTTCATAATTGATGCATTAATGATGTTTATATTTAAAAAAAGCGTCCCGATTTCAAAGAATGCAGTACCCAAATAAAATTTTTAAATTTGTTTGTAATATAAAAATTTAACTTTTAGTTAATTTGAACAGTATTAGTTATAAGTTTGTTAACATTAATGTTGTACCTATGCTGATATAATATATAAACAGTTTAATTTTACGCAAAAACAGAGTTTTTGTAGTTTATTGCAATTATAAGATATAAAAAGTAAACAACTTTCTCCTACTGTAAAAGTTATTATTTATGGGATTTTGTTTGATATTGTTCATCCAACTTACCTTATTTCTTTTACTCTGTACAAACATCCTCTTACTAAGAATGGTGAACTGCGTCCAGAAATTGGTTGGGTATTCCATCTTTACTGCTTGTTCCTTAGTCATATGATTCACGTAAATACGTTGCACGGATTCATCTGATTGTAAAATTGTTTTTCTGAAAAAAGAGTATTAGGCATGAAATTGTAGATCAATCGTTTCTACGTAGCTCAGTAGATGACATGAATAAAAATTAAAGCTGCTAGAACCGGACAAATATCAGTTTAAATATAAAAATTGGAGACTAACTACAGTAGAGTTCAGTATTGACAATACGGCTAGTTAACAATTTGATAGTGTTAAGAACATGATGTTATACTCACTTTCCACCCCTTGCCGTTAATCTATCCACTCTTCTACTGAGCTTTCCGTTCATGCACAGCTCGGAGAGTTGAGCCGTAGACTCGGGGTCCATCACGAGCGTCTCGAGTATAAAGTCGGCTGGGTTATGTGTAGTAGGACAAACATAGCCTGCTTCAGCCATGAAAGGAACAAGTAACTGCGGCACCCCCTGAAGCAATAGAATCAATTACCATTAGTCTGCTGTAGTGGAATATAATGATAATTTTAAAAAATGTGATGTCTTTTATTTTTGTTTGTAGTAATACGGTTCTTTGTTAACTTCGGCACATACAAATATCGGACGTACCTGCAAAACATTTTCAATTATTACTCTGAGTCAAACTCAGAAAACACGTCTCTCGAACGCAGAGATTTCTTCGACCTGCACTGGTTTGTTAGTCAATCATGCCTGATGAACCAAGGTCAAATGTTGATGTGGAGAAATTGTGACATCGAGCTGAGAATTTT
Source organism: Spilosoma lubricipeda (assembly GCA_905220595.1). NCBI lineage: Eukaryota > Metazoa > Arthropoda > Insecta > Lepidoptera > Erebidae > Spilosoma > Spilosoma lubricipeda. Next base: position 17,654,476 of record HG992281.1, on the reverse strand, counting down.
AGGTGTGCAATCCAGTAGATATGCATTAAGCATGTGATGAGATAGTACTGATAATTGTTTAATATGAAAGTATTTCCTACTGTTTCCAAAATGAAGCAATAAATGTTCCTGCGTATTTATGTACCTAAATAAATAATAAATAAGTTTATTCCAAACTCAATGTACAAGGTTTTTGTGTTTCTTAAGAGTAGACTTAACTCAATATAAGCAAAATATTAATTATTTTTTTAAGTACTTATACGATTTAGAAATAAATGTCAGAACATTACAAGTTTCCATGTTAGTTTTTTATGAAGCATTAAGTCTCGAGGCGATTTATACTTCAGTATCCAGTTACGGTGGTAAATTATTGAAAGGTAGACCTACTTAACCATGATTTAATTTAATAGCGTCCAAGAATATATGTGAGAGGTTCTATTGCTTCAATAAATTCTTTGGAACAACTGACAACTTACAAGCTAAAGGTAGACAAACTGAATTACGGAACTGAATAGCTCTAAAATATTAATATTCCTTGATCTTTTTAAACTTTCTAGGAGTTATCATCTCTATTTTGTAGATTAAAAGGTAGAGTTTATCTATATCATAATACACAGCAGTTTTCGTGTGGAAAAAAAACTGTTTAAAATGTACTCTTAAAAACAATGCTTTTAGTTTCATTTGTTTCTACCTAAATAAAATTTCTCCATGGGAGAGCCACGCTTCCAGGTAATACCATGGCCTCACAGAAAACCGGCGTGAAATAGCGCTTACGCTGTGTTTCACCGGGTGAGTGAGAATACCGGAGACTATTTTTTTTTTATACCTTTGGCAACCCCCTCGGGCCGTCACCCCGCCGTGGTTTGCGGGTGGTGTGTGTGGTATGTGGTGTGTGGTGGCGGCGGTGGGGCGGTGTGTCGGAATCGAACCGACTAAAACCACTGCCACTCTGAGCCTGAGACGGGAGGGATCCGGGAGCTGCTGTTATTAACACATCCGGATCCCTCCCAGAAATACCGGAGACCCATACCCCAACCCCTCGCCACATCCCTTTCCACATCCCCTAAAGGTCGGCAACGCAAAGGTTCATTGGCGGCGGTAATCGCTCACCATCAGGTAATACATCTGCTCGTTTGCCTAGAGAGCATACCATTTACATACATTTTTATTAAAAACACCATTTTAATCCATACATAAACCTTGCTTGAAAAATTGTTTTAAGCATCAATCAAATCCAGTTGAAAACCGCATCAAAATCTGTTGCGTAGCTCAGGGGGATGTTATGAAACAGATGAGCGAGTTATGGAAAGCAATCTTCTTTTTTACTTTGTAAAAGATTACAATTTCTAATATTTACAAAAGTTATTATTTGTTAAAACTATGTAAGAACAATTTCAGCTGGAGGTGTAAAATCAAAATCCTAAAGAGTTTAAAATAAACGCCATTTGTTCAAGCGCCTGCCAACTTGTTAATGGCAGCGTTTGATAGGAGTCATTGTTGCTGTGTCGTCAATCAATTTTTTATTCATGTATTTAAACTAACTGCATATAATTTCAATATACGTTAGATCTTCTCGTTAGAAACACGTCCAATTGTTTTATTCGCCCAAGTATACCTAATCTCCCCCTGGACATGGTCCATTATCGAGCCGGATGCTGAATTATTCGTTATTATTAAGGAATATAAGAAGATTAGATATTATATAAAATACTTGGGAAAAATTATTGAAGAAATCAATTCGTCGAGTGCAACTTTTGAAAAGGCCATTTAACCGACGGTGTGGACTATTCTTACGTTAGAAGATTATTGTGGTGTTAAAGTTAACTTCGTAATAATATTGTTACCCAACACTCGCACAGGTAGTATTTATATTAAGTTAAGGATCACCAGCCGCCCTAGCCAAGTCACAAGCTTTCGCTTTTCTGCAATCGTTAACGAATCGCGTTCTCGTGTGTCATTGGCTAATATTTTGTTTTGATCACGTGACTTGATTCCATTTAGAAACTCTTAGCCAAGTTGACGTTTGTTCGTAGTGATGGAATGGAAAGTGATCGTTTCTACAAATTCGATGCCAAACTCCATACAAAAGTTAGCAAAAGCTAGCCAAGTTACACTTTTGACAAACGCAAACGAAACGATATCCATGCGTTTGAACGTTCATTAAGCGATCAAAAATATTTGGTGATATCGCTTTAGAAATGGCGTCGGTATGATAGAAATATAGTCTAAAAGGACCACCAAGAACTATTTTATGTGCTTTACATAATTTTGGACATTTAAAATGCATACTATAAATATGTTGTGGTGCGCTCGTAATAAGAAGTACGGCTTAGAGGTGGAAAAAGACATATTAATCGTCAGTGCAACGAGACAATCCGCGAAATGCCGGAAACTTTATTTGTGGAGCTATTTTGGCTAGACAAGTCGTCTTTCGAAGCCCTTTGTCAAGAACTCCAAAACAAGACATCGCTAAAGGGAACCAACGAGATTCCCGTAAAAGTTAAGGTAAGTTAATAATCTGTCTTTTTTGTACTATTGACTATTTTAACTTTTCCTTAATGTTTGTGTATTTATAGGTTTTGAGGCATGCTCTTGCTCTTTGATGCTCTTAGTTTCCTAGCCACAGGATCCTATCAGCGAATTGTTGGTGTCCTTCAGCATTGCCTAACGGACAGCTTGTTGGTGCATCAGACAAGTTGTTGATGCTTTGAGAAACCCTGATGTCGTTGCAAAATGGCTTAGGTTTCCAATAACACAACAAGAGAAAACAGCTATAAAACAAGAGTGTTTACCTACTTAACAAACAAACTAACTATATTTAATTGAATATGTACCATGTGTTAAACATAATTTTATTTTACAAGGTTCCAAAAAAGATTTGGCTTTCCTTATGTAATTGGTTGCATAAATTGTACGCATGTAGCTTTGGTAAAGCCCATTACTGAAGAGCATGTATATTTCAATAGAAAAGGGTATCATTCACTGAAAGTTCAAATGGTAGATTTATTCTTATTTTTATTTATAGAACAGCATGTATGAGTCTATTATGTCACTTCTTAATGTTGATTTGGTTTTCAGATTTGTGATAGTAATATGCTGATTATAAATGTGAATCCAAAGTTCGGTGGAGCTACACATGATTCACATATATGGTCTTCTAGTAGAGCTGAATCATTTATGAGTGAACTTCATCAAAATAGTGAACAATTATGGCTGTTAGGTTGTTGTGTAACAAAAAAAATAATAATTATTATTGCTGATACATAAAAATAATAATTATTATTTTTATGTATCAGCATTATAAAGTGACTCTACTCAGCCTGATGGAAAGCATACACACAATCCTAGAGCAGTGGTCATTATACTCGTTGCAAATGCAGACAATGCAACAACTCAGCATGGCATCATTTTCGAACCGGCCCATTCATACTAAAATCAGCATGGCTCTATTACCTTAAAGTTCAGTAGTTTTCCTGTGGGTAACTAATTTTTAAACTATTTTTTTCAGGTGACTCTGGATATTCACAACATCCTTGGCTAATGACACCTATTCTCAATGTAGTTCAAGGTTCTAGGGAAGAACTTTATACTGTAATGTATGTGTGAGCCCGTAACTGCATTGAGGGCTGTTTTGGATTACTCAAAGCACAGTGGAGATGTTTTCTCAGAGATAGGTTTCTTCATCATCATGCCTATGTAGCTAGCAATATTATAGCTGCATGTTGTGTATTACACAATTTAGCGTTACAAGCTGGCATACCACTACCACAACCACTTTCTGCTACACATGACAATGAAGACAATATAAATTTGCAAGATCCCATACCTGCTATGAATATGCCTAATCAAAGTGAAGTCATCGAAGGAAGAGCCATGCCAAATTCTTTATTAAATAGATTAAAATAATGTTAATTGTTAATGGCTTCGTTATTAAACATTGTCTTTCCTATGTGGGTTATTTTCCCCCGTGATATAGATTTTTTTTTGTGTTGGATAGAAAGAAGAGACTATAAAGATTTTATTTGAATTTTTTTTTATTATAAATAATACTTTTTTTATTTTCTATAAATATATTCGATAATGTACTCAGATGTTAAAACAATCATTAAAAGGCTTTATTATTACAGTGTTTGTTTATTTACCTAGTAGAAACATTACAAAACAATGTATAAATTATGTCATTGACAAAAAATTTATATTACCACTACTTTTAATGTAGGTGAAGGAAAATATTAGTAACCCGCAACTATCATTACATTAAACAGTTTATGATGATGATGATGGTCTCAACTGAGGTAAAATTTCTAAATTTTTTTCTGAAATATCATTGAAACAATTTATAATTATATTCTGTTTATTTAAAATTCTGTTATACAGTGCATTTCAAATTATAATAATTTGTAATGTATCTATCCTTCACTTCAATTGTCTACTATGTTATTCGCCTCCTTTCCAGTTTCCTCACATCCAGGTTTTTTGCCAGTCTGCCTTTAGTTACAGCCGGTGAGTTTCTATGGTCGTGAACTTGCTTGACGTCACTGGCGCTCCCCTTTGAGATGCGAGGGTTGTGCATGGAACTTCTCCAGAGAGAGTGGGGCTGATGTTGCTGAAAAAAACAATTATATTATAATTAATTAAACTATATGTTCCTCCCTGCTATTAAATTTTTTGTGATAATCGGTCCACTCATTCTGTAGATTAGTCACAACAAAGAGACTATAAATAAACATAATCTGGGACAGAGAATGGACAGTGTGGTTGTACAGTCCTACTTCAGCAGTCAAACCCGTTAAGGCCAACACCCTCTCTTCTAGAGCAGTAAGCATTTGCCTGCTGCTAGGACCATCACCAGTCCAGTCCTCACCGCTTATTGCTAGGGCTTCTTTTTGGTTTCAGACTTTTAGTTTGCCCACACATATTAGAACATATCTATCTATTAAGCATTCATTACTAGAATAATGTCTCCTTTCACAGGAGAGGCTTATGTCCAACAGTAGACTATTAAAAGCTGTCGAAGATGAGTCAATGAAAATATGTGACTCATTCTATCAATTTTAAAATGAATTTTAAACATTATATATCATGTACCTATGTAGGTATCATGTAATTAATTTATAGATAGTACACAGAAGTTATAGATGTTTGATAGATTAATTTTTATAGTGTGTGTCTATGAAGAAAGTTATTGTATGTGCTTTGTATTTTAGAAAACTAAATGTCATAATAGGAAACCATTGCATATTTTTAATATTAAATAGACAATAATTATTGCATGTTTGTCGCTTATCATGTCACTATTTGTTTCATACTTTCAAGAGATGAAGTGAGATACTTTTAAACAACAAAGAATAACTAATAATTTACATACCTTTCCATGAATTCCAATAAGACGAGGACTTGTTCTGTCTGGCTCTATCTATAAATTCATTATGTAAGAGGTATCACGTCATTTATTATAAGTTAATCCTTAAGCAGGATCTTCATGTTTCCAAGTCACAATAATGTTAAAACGACATTTCGCACTGTGATATTATAATAAACCATTTACAAATAGATTGTTCTTTATTTTATATAAATTTTATCACTTTACAATTCAGCCAACTAAAATCGACAATAAAAATTGTTGATGAACAAAGTCAACGTTACCATGACTACCTACTTTTACGTTTCTTAGATGGATAGACCATAGACTATATTTTAGGTTTTTTCCACGTAAATTGTAGAACGAGCGATCGAACCATTTGTGTCAACTTGGCTACCAAGTTATCGTTTTCTAAAATTACTTGAGAAAGAGCGTGAACGATTGCAGAAAAACGAACGCTTGTAACTTGGCTAGGGGGGCAGGTCAGTAGATAATCTATTTTAATTTACCTTGTGTTATGTACCGTCAAAGTTATTAGTTAATCAATGCCGACTTTTATGATTTTTATTATTAGTTAACTGTAAGCTTTTAAAGCTGTTTACAATTAAATAGAATTATATTGTAATAACTACAAGTAATACAGTATTATTAAGCATTTATGCTACATTATTTTGTTTAATTGGTTTCACAGTCTAATATTTCGTGAGCCGGTATTAGCTATTCTTGCACAGTACAATTAGTGTTAGATATTATTAATCAATTGTTAAAATAAATTGTTATTAGTTAACATCACATACTTAATTATTAGTTATTCCTTCATGTTGTATGCAATTACCTACATCATTTAATTTAGCTATTAGGTACTTTGCTACTAAAAATTTTATGTGTTAGTTGTAGGTACATATATCGATAGTTTAATCAATTATAGTCTAGGAGCTTAGATCCAGTCTAGTCTAGGAGCTTATTGTCGTGCGTGTGTTCAAATAAGTTCTGGTTTCTCTGTCTCAATTTTTTATTGTATAAATTCCAGGTTGACACACCTGTCTCCCAATGTCTGAGGAAAAGGAATTAATTAAAAAGCGAGGCAGTTTCAAGGGCCGTTTGACTGCTTTTATCAACTACCTCGATCAGCTGAGTGACAAAACAACAAGCCGTGTTGATGTCACCGAATTGCAGTTGCGTATTGGAAAAATAGAATCATTGTACGAGCAATATGACGAGGTACAGTTACGTTTAGAGTGTATCACGGACGACATGAAAGCACAGTTCGTTGAGCGGTCAGACTTTGAGTCTTCATATTATAAGTCACTATCTAGGGCACAAACTTTATTGAGCAGTATTAATATAGAGGATAAATCTGTCTGCAGTGACAAGACTGTTCGTAGTAGCACACATAAGCCAGTTAAGTTACCTACTATAAACCTACCTACATTTAGTGGTTCCTACACTAATTGGTTGGAATTCCATGATACGTTTACTAGCCTCATTCATTGTAATGAAGAGATCGACGCCGTAAATAAATTTCATTATTTGCGAGCGTGTCTGGAGGGTACTGCAGCGGTGGTTATTAAATCTATAGAATTTTCGGCGAGCAACTATTCTGTTGCGTGGAAGACACTCTGCGACCGCTTCAATAATAAAGAATTACTGGTGCAGAATCACGTGTCAGGTTTATTTAGTTTGGATCCTATTGTTAAGGAGTCATCTGCTAGTTTAAAGCGCTTAATAGACCAGATAAATAAAAACTTGCGTGCGCTTGAGTCATTAGGTGAACCAGTTATACATTGGGACACGCTGTTAATTTACATAATAACCCGTAAGTTAGATCATAAAACGTTTAGAGAGTGGGAGGAGCACAAGAGTAGATCGGATAAGGACAGTGTAAAAAAGCTTATTAATTTTATTCAGTTTTTACGCGCTCGTGCTGATTTAATAGAAACATTAGAACTGTCGCGTTCTCAGTCTCAGACACTCGTTAGCTTGCGTCCTCCGATAAAATCTATGGTGACTGTCCAATCGCCTCAAACCTTTGATAGACAACTGTACAATAAAGTATGTCGTGTGTGTAAAGGTGACCATAGCTTAAATAATTGTCCAAAATTTCTTGCACTGAGTAGTGACGAACGTCTTAAGTTATTAACAACTTACAAAGTCTGTTTTAATTGTTTTAGTTCAGGCCATTTTGCAAACCATTGCAAAAAACCAGGTTGCAAACTTTGTAAGCGTAAACATAATACAATGATACACATATCGAATTTTAAAAATGTTGCGGTCAGTTGTAATCAAAACACACCTAATAATTCTAACGAGTTGTCTTCATCATCTTTAATGTCTCCTACCCGCGATACCGATAATATAGCATTATCGGCAAGCGTCGCTTCTTATTGCAGCGAACGTAAACAATGCGACGTGTTATTGTCAACCGCTTTGATCAAACTATATGACTATAACAATCAGGTGCATATAGTTCGTGCGGTACTAGACAGCGGTAGCACATCTAGTTTTATTACTAAAAGGCTTTGTAATACATTAAAATTAGTCACTAATCCGGTAGGTAAATCAATTCTTGGCATTAATAATGTGTCTACCCATGTAGGTGAAATGTGTAGCGTAAAAATAACGCCTTTAAATGATAGTTTTAGATATAAATTGCAGTGTTTTGTTTTGCCATTGATTACAAGCACTGTGCCGTGTCGTGAAATTAATATTTCCGATTTAAATATACCATCAGATATGTTTAGCTGATCCTACATTTTACAAGCCTAGTGATGTGGACATATTGATTGGTGCAGACCTTTTTTGGGACTTGTTAGGTACACAAAGAATTAAATTAGGTACAAATAAACCAATACTTTGTGAAACCAGTTTAGGCTGGATAGTCGCCGGTTCTATTACTTATAATAATACATTACTATCTAATGATATTAGGTGTAACTTTACTAACATCGCTACTGGTCATAACGGCGATTGCGACAAGGTTAGATCTGACTTGTCTCGGTTCTGGCAGTTGAAGAATGTAGGCATCAATAATTCATCAAATAACTTTCCCGAAGAGAAGTTATGTGAGGATTACTTTATTAAAAATACTACGCGTTTAAACGATGGACGTTTTTGTGTTAGCATACCTTTGAAACAAAACCCTGGTTTTTTAGGAGATCCTTTAAAGCGAGCTACACACTTTTGGTATTCTTTGGAACGTAGGTTAAAGATTTGTCACCAGAAACTCGTTACGATGTTTCGTTGATTGTTGTAAGCGATATTAGTGAAAAAAAAAAAATTATTGATTTAAACGATATTCTAAATATTTACGGCTAGTGCGTTCTACTGCTTATGTGCTTAGATTTATAAAATTATGTAGAAAACAGAAGGTTCATAGCACTTTTCTCTCAGAAAATGAGTTACAAGACGCATTAAATATTTTGATTTTTCACAGTCAGAGCGAATCATTTTCTGAGCATAACTTATTACTAAATAAAAAACCGTTACCTAATGGGAGCGTCCTTTTTAAATATAACGTCTACTTAGATGATAAGAATATAATTCGGGTTGGAGGACGCCTTAATAATTCTGATTTTATTTATAGTAAAAAGCATCCTATCATATTACAGTCCACTCATGAATTTACAAAATTATTATTTTATTATGAGCATGAGAGATTAATGCACGCGGGCCCTCAATTATTATTAGCCTCGATCAGAGAGACTTATTGGCCTATTGGTGGTCGAAATCTTGCCAAAGTTAGCTTTCATCGATGTATACGGTGTCATAGAATAAAGGGAAATGCAGTTACCCCTGTGATGGGAAATTTACCAAGAGAACGGCTCCTTCCCGGTTGTCCGTTTGAAAGTACAGGTGTAGATTACGCTGGCCCTGTCATGTGCGCTAGTCGATCGGGTAGGGGATGCAGGCTGGTAAAGGTATATATTACGATCTTTATATGTTTCACCACCTAGGCAGTACACTTAGAGCTAGTAGGTGACTTAACTAGCAATAGTTATTTTTTAGCTTTGTATAGATTTATTTCTAGAAGAGGCAAGCCCATCAATATTTATTCTGACAACGGTACCTCGTTTGTTGGTGCGTACAATGATCTCTCAAAATTTTTGAAGTCTAATGCAGTTTCCTTAGGTCAAAGTGCGGCCAATGATGGAATTAGGTTCCATTTCATACCCGCTTATAGTCCTCATTTTGGCGGACTTTGGGAGGCAGGTGTTAAGTCGACAAAATATCACTTAACGCGAGTGCTGGGAAATTGTCACCTCACGTTTGAGGAACTTTATACCACATTGACAAAAATAGAGGCGATTTGAATTCCCGTCCGCTAACACCATTGTCGTCAGACCCTGATGATGATATGCCGTTGACACCAGGACATTTTCTCATTGGTCGACCAATGACCTCATTGCCACAACCGAATTTGGAGGATCACTTCACAAGTCAGTTGTCTCGTTATCACAGAATAGAACAACTTCGCCAACATTTCTGGGTTAGATGGAGTAAAGAATATGTGGCAGAGCTTCAACAGAGGACCAAGTGGCGCTCCTGTAAGAATAGTTTGGAACTGAATTCTTTGGTTGTGGTGAAAGAGGATAACCTTCCTCCTTTGAAGTGGAAGCTAGGAAGAGTTATCGCAGTTCACCCTGGATCAGATGGCATAGTTCGAGTTGCTGACATCCGAACGTCCACTGGAGTCATCAGGAGAGCCTTCAATAGGATTTGCCCTTTGCCAATTTCTTCAACCCAGGAAGTTGGTTGAAAGCGTGGCTTTCAACGCCCGGGGGCATGTTCAAGCGCCTGCCAACTTGTTAATGGCAGCGTTTGATAGGAGTCATTGTTGCTGTGTCGTCAATCAATTTTTTATTCATGTATTTAAACTAACTGCATATAATTTCAATATACGTTAGATCTTCTCGTTAGAAACACGTCCAATTGTTTTATTCGCCCAAGTATACCTAATCTCCCCCTGGACACCATTGAAGCGCTTTATATTTAGACCATTACTCACGCGGGGGTAAGTGAAACACTCTGAAGTTATGATAGACTATTATCCAGACATCATTTTAGGGTTAAACACATATCTTAGCTGTAAAGTTTATGTCTTAGCAAAAACTCGTTACGGTTCCTTAGTAAACGGAGGTTTAGGATCAAAGTGGATCTTTTAATAAGTGTAGTTAATTTGAAGTTTTCTTAGTAATTTTTGGGGTGAATTTGCTACGTTATAATGTATTCCAATGACCTAAGTTTACTGTTGTTTTAAAGATTTATATATAACCAGTGTCCAAACATACAGTCATCCTTCTCATAGCTCTCAGCTTCATAGCTATTCAAGAAAAAAAATATTTACCTAATTTCTACGGACCCAATTTCTATACGCTTAGTATTACTTGAATAAGTAATTAAATTTGATGTAATGTGTAAGACAGACAGTCACTTTAAATATATTAGGCATGTTATCCACTAGCTCTTAATCATATATGCCTTTGAGTATGCACGTAGGTACTTTTGTAATTGTAATATTAGTTTGGATTTTATGTTCTGTCCAACCTAATCAAGACCCACCCTAGTCATAAACCAAGCATTAACATATAAAATTTTCCTTTTTCACTTTATACAACTTCTCGATATATGCGTACATTAATCGCTACTGAATTTAAATGCCTGCGTTCCCTATTAAACTTACTACTATAAAGGGTAGACTGCAGCATTAATTAATCTGTTTAACTGCCGAATGATTTATAAATTAATGTTTTTTGGTGATAAGCGTTTCAATTGAGGCACCAACTTTTATGTATAGAAACTTATTGAAAATATACTTTTACAAATCAGAAGTTAACTTTATAATAAACGCTAGAATCATACAAAATTCTCGATTGCATTGTGGGAATCTAAACTTATGGTGATCGATTGAGGAATCATCTTCGGCATGCTAGTTATTTTGCTACAGTGAATAAACGAGAAAGGTCATTTAGGGAATTAAAGGAAATTTAGTAAATTAGTTTTGACAAATTTTATACTAAGAGTATTAATTTAGAGCAATTGTAAATTTTAACTAGTTTACAAGATATGGACGTTTATCCGCCACTAATGAGGGACCACCTTTGACCGATTGTAACTTTTGAGTTACTGTTTCTACAAATTGATAACCAAAATTTACAATTATTTAGTAACTTTTAATAAAGCCTGGTTCATTCAAAAGCTCACAATTCCAAACTCCCTCTATGGGAACACAGGTAAAATAAACATGTCAAAAACAACAAAGAATATTTCAACGTTTTAAGTTTAGAACTTGTATGCCTTGCCGTGTCAGTGAGTTGGATCCAGGAAATTAAATTGCCACTTTATGATAAGCGCCCAGTTACGTCGGAACGCTTTGCTTTGGTAAAAGTTTGTGATTTTATTGTGAATCATTTGTATTGGCTATTGCGATTTTTGATGTTACAAAGTAATAGAACTGTCATGAGCATTCACATTCTATCTTCTAAATTTCTATCAAGGTACCACAAGCAGTATTAACTTTAAAATGTCACTAAGCAAAATACCTTTTTTTTAAGTGCTAAGGAACATTTATGATACTGATTTATTTATTTTTTTCAACAGAAGAGAAGGATAGTCGCATTCAGTGTGATATAAAACGAGGCAATAGGAAACTTTTTGGGCAATGAGAATTCCTGTTTACCACTTTGAAAGTATTAAGACTTTTGACACATCATACTAAAAGCCGAGGGTACCGAGAATACATATGACTTGTCACAAAACTATTTTTTTCTTAACATTCTGTATTTCCAAAGCAATATTGAATAGACAACTGCTATGAACAAGTTTCACAGAAATAGTTTTGTCTAAAATATGTGTATCAAGCTACTAAAGTATCGATAAAGAAATATGAAAATTACTCTGTAGAAGTTTGAAACTCTAAGCGGCTTATCGTCTCACTATAAGTGGCTGATAGTTGCAGCTATTTCGTGTTCAAAGTTTTTGTTTATTGATATTTTGCGACAGTTAGTGAGGTAGATATTTTCTATCAAAATTTTAGAACACACCTCGTAATGTTTTTCTTAAACAACTAAATTGACTATAAATATTTTTTATTTTATCAAGGAAAGCCTCGTTAAAAGCCCTTACAACTCCATGAACTTGGAAAATGGTATTTAATCGTCTCTGCTTACCCCGGCATATATGTATGTATTTTGATATGTTTATATTAAACATCAATTACAGCTCCAACTCTCGACTGTTGGACGTATACCTCTTCTTAGAATGGATATTTTGACTTGCCATGCTGTTCAGACAGCTAAAGGAATTGTTTTAAGATTTCCTTCTTGTTACAGTGCTATCTTTCTGTAAAATTTTCTGCTTTAGCCGACCGACTCTTACGCCACCTATTGAATAGTGAAGGTGACACAATTTTTTTTGTTGTGGAATCCCCTCTTATACACTAAAACCGCACACCACCTCGGGCACCACGAGCTGGGGAACCAGATGCACCCTTGAAAGGAAATCCTTGAAATCCTGATGTACCACGGACCACCTACGGTTCGTCATCCCGATTCTCATGAGTCAGAATCCCGATGTTCTCAAACAGCGCTTGCGTCTCCACCCGGCCTGCTTCTGCTAGGATGACTGATGGCATTATCTACCAGCCCCAGGCTAGCGCTTATGAGGAAGGAGACCATTCTGCGACCTCCATATACCGTAGTCTGCGAGATCCATAAGTACCGTGCCCGTTCCGGGCCTGGCGCACCGGGAAAGTTCTAAACCTCTCCCGGTCCCGCTCCGTCGTCTCTCTCGCAAGCATAACTTGCTCGCAAAAAGAGACGGCGGAGTTCCACGCGCTCTCGCTCAGTAACATGGCCGCAATCTTGTTACTGAGCGAGATATTTAATACCCCTCCAAAGTTTATATTTATTTATCAGGTAACAGTTATTCGTTGCCACTCGGTGAAAAGCAATGTAAAAAATTGAGACCAGTTTCTTACAATTCTTCTTTGTTAAATCAACTTTGTACTAACTATACACTAATTATTTTATGATTAACATTGAAATAAAACACATCATCTTTAAACCGCAGTTGAAACTAGCGATAGCTTTAACAATTCTCTAGAAATATCACAAAATGCAAATGAAGCCAGATGTCTTTGAAGACGGGCACAAACTAATTAATTTGTGACGTAAATCAGATCGTGACGATTTTAATGAATAAACCATTTGATATTGGCTTACGGAAAGTTTCTACTGATTGACATTGCTGGTGATAGCGACTTGGATAATTAGTTCGGGAGACAATCAAAAGTTTGTTAGTGATGTAAGGCTATTTGTAGGCATTAGGTGCGGTTCGAGTATGTGACGCTCTTGTAGGTACTATAACAGAAAGATGTATAAAGTTGCCCAATCCGATGGATCTAAAAATGTATGAACTAATATCATAGTGTTAGGCTTATATAATAATAATCTTACAGAATTCACACGCAGCCGTCTGGTCCGAAACTAGGCAGAGCTGTGCTTACTTATATTTTTCTAAACATACAAATTGTAAAGAAGAAAAATTATCCGCGAACAATGCTCGAAACGTATCTACGCACACAACACACACACGGAAATTTCTCGTCTATTTCCTGAGGCACGGAATAATGAACCTTATTTCTATGAACATAGTGTAGAATATCTATTGGTTGTTGCGCGATTGTTTACAACGATTTCAACTGCGGGCGCGTCGTTGGTACGGTGAATGACCCCGTATTTACGAGACGTCTCTCGAAATAAGTAATAATAATATAATTATATGGGTATAAATAAAGTCTCTCGCGGGCCGCAGTTCAGTTCAGTTTGACCTACAGCGCGAGAAATATCAAAGTGATATCAGTGATTAACCTAGCGACCTCAGCGACAATTTAAGATTGGTATTCGGAGCGATATTGTCATTTTAATAGTGCTTTTAATAAAGTGTGTTTAACACGTCAGAAGGTTTATTTCCCAAACCCTTCAAATCCTAACACGTAACAAAATGAATTATTTCTTATATAAATTACATCCAGACATAGAACAAAATGATCGTGCTCAGCACACATGCATTTGTCTTTGGTGGGAATCGAACCTACGACCTCTGACACAGCAGTCAGGATCACTTACCACTTTTTTTTATTTTTTTTTTATTTTTTTTTTTTTACGGGGGGAAATCCTCATGGATGTCCTTCGCCCTGGGGAAAGGGCGAAGGGGTCTGTCAGACTCCTACTGACTAAAACCCCCTGGTATTCCTGCTCTCACCTACGCCGGGGATCGCGGGAACTTGAGAGACAACCGCAATCCCCGACTGGTGCCGGCCCGCCTCTGCGGGCCACTTCTCGTCAGCGAGGGAAGAATTCCCCTCGCAACTTCTTAGAGGGGCGCACGGGAACACTACGCGCCGCCACCTCGGGTCCAGTTGATTAGGGGGGCAACGAACATCCCCAAGTCCGCCGCCCCTAGACCCAGTTACGGAGGCCGGTGGAGGGCAGCGTATGCCCTCCTCCGACGCCCGGTGCGCCTGCTGCGGGCCGAGAGAGAGGTCAGGATCTCTCTTTCCCTTTCCGCAGCCTCCTTCTGCGAGATGACTGTTTCGCAGAAGGACACCACTTACCACTAGGCCAACTACCTACCGAGGAAAAGTCTTCGAAACAAAATTTGTTGGTTTGACCCGAACGTTACCATGGTAACACAGAAAACCGGTTTTAAGTACAAGTTATCCACAAAGTCTTTGTCCTCAAAGAAATATACATAGGCATAGTAGTCATACTGCTGAAAATATAGTTTAATTTTCATTCAAGTCCTATATTTTTGGGTTATGAATGACAAACAATATTATCAAACGCATTGTTTTAAGTATGTTACCTGATAACAACACATCCCTCTTGCTATCACGAAGATCTTATCAAAGAGTGCGAACAGCGACGCCGAAGGTTGATGTATAGTGCAGATGATATTTCTGCCTTGGCGGGATAGGAGACGGAGAAGCACTACCAGCTGACGAATGGCCACTATATCAAGACCCCTGCAAAAGATTTAATAATATTTAAATGTAAAACAGTAGTGGTAATAAACTGAATATTGTGAGCTTACGGATTTTAAACCCTCCTAATACATAACCGATCACATTTGATTTAACTAAAAGAGTTGACAAAAATACTAGTTACTCCACATCTAGGTACGTTATTAGTAGGCTTCACAGATAAACTGGCTTAACTAACTTTGATACCCTATTTTAGAAAGTTTAAGTGCGGATGGAGTCGTAATTCTTTATTAAAAATAAAAAAAAAACTTTTATGGTCGTTCCAGATTAAACCTGGTATAACATTCATGTTAAATCAGAAAGCAGCTATTGCGTGTTTGTACATTATAATACCAATAACACTTGTCATTAGTATCATCTCACATAACGTGTAGCCCATGGTATAATAATATACTTCCCCAGGTATAGCATTCCGAGACACAGTGATCACATGGGTGACACGAGCCTTACGTCATTACCGCTACCGCTGGTTCTCAAACTCCTCAACCACCATTATTACCTTTCTGAATTCGATAGAATAATAAAGTTTTACGTTATCATATATTTAAATTCAAATATACAAATATTTTGTTTGATTATATACACAAAACAACAATATAAATATATTTTTCATTTTTATAGAATGGTGACTGAAAATGTTTCCATCATTTCGTGTTAAGTTGCTATAAAGTAGTAACTGGATAGTGACGTCACACTTAGTCGCTCTCGGAATGCAATACCTTGTTTTCTTAGACCATGGTGTAGCCGTCTGATTACAATATTTTTTATAGACAGTACCTGTGGTTATGGTTACCAAATTGGTGATAAACATAATTATATTTTTAACTAGCTGCTGCCCGCGGCTCCGCCCGCGTGTATGTCGGTTATCGTGGCAAATAGTAGTCTATGTGTTATTCTGATGTATAAGCTATTTCACTGTAAAGTTTCATCCAAATCCGTTTAGTAGTTTTTGCGTGAAAGAGTAACTAACATACACACTTACAAACTTTCACCTTTATAATGTTAGTATAATTGATGATAAAAACGGTTAAACAAACAAAAACATAATACCATGTATAATTTAACATATAATATATTTGGTGCTAGACGCATTTGAAAAATATAACAGCCTGACACTGACAACTTACCTACCTACAACCTATGTAATGTAATTAAAATAAAAACGAAGTTTGTACGTGGAATTTCGTACGTGTAACTTCTAAAAAAACTGTCCTTAACCTTAGTCCTATATTACTTTTAGTAAAATGCGTTTTTAGCTAATTGTAAATGCCTTGAAAATTCGCAAAACGGACACAACCAACATCGTCGTCTGCCCTCACTCGTCAACCTGCCTACCCGCGTTCGGGTAGCGCACTCAGCGATGAGCAACCTATTCCCCGCGCCAACCGCCATGCGCCATCCTAATATCACGCACTCGGTTTGTCATTATCGCAACTATTAATTTTAATATTTATTTATTTGTCTTTATTTGTATGTATTTATTTGTATAAATATTTATTTGTCCAAATGATGTAGCGCAAAAGATATATTTTATTTACTTTAAATACCAGAAGCGATAAATGTGTCCATTTTCATTTAGGAATCAACTTATTACTACCATACCAAATGTGCATTTGAAATAAATCATTAATTTTTATTGTAGTTATGGTTCACTATGTTGGTTTTAATGGCTTACACATTTTAACTATAACGGCTTTTAAGATAAATATTTCCATCAAACATTACATATGTAAAACTTAAGCGATTTTGGCGGCGCACGCCAGTATAGCTCACAGATGGTAGATTTTTTCTACTACCTACTTGACACTTATCGTCATATTTTAGAGAATTCACACACTATCTTTATTATTTAGCTAAAGATATTGCAGATAATGCAAAGATAATGCAGTGATAGACCTTGCTATCCTTCAACTGGAACTGAATTATGTTTTTATTATATTGTATTTTATTTTAGCTATAAACTCAATTTTGTCAAATTTTTTGCTAGTAATTGTGTGTAGCTTGTGTTATTTCTATTATTTTTAATTTGGTGTTATTCTTTACGGACAATGTTGTGTACATCTATAATAGATATACATATAAGATCTAGTTTTTAGCTACAAATGTTAACCAGTTCTGTATATGTATATTGTTGATGTTCCTTAAAATAATAAATAATAAATAAATAAATAAATAAATTATTTGTAGCCTATGTGTTATTCTGAAGTTTATATTAAATTACTGTAGTGTCATTCAAATCCGTTCAGTAATTTTTGCGTGAAAGAGTAACAAACATCCATCCATCTATCCAACCATACATCCTTACAAACTTTCACATTTATAATATTAGTAGGATTAAGCAACGCTATGATCCGTTGCACTTTGCAAGACTTTCTTTGTATTTCTCAGAAGACAGTAAATCAGGTATGGAGTTTCTTCATTGTGCGTATAAAATACTGAAACAAAGTGCTTCGTGCAAGTCTTTATTATTTCAAGTGTTAAACGTTGTCTCTTTCCCGAGGCTCTCTCGTAATATACATATAGGTATTTGTGTAGTCTCTAGTTGATACTTAGCGGATAAATCTCAAAGTATTCCACTACTTTAACATTTTTTCGTAGATGCCCATGAATAAAAACTATAATTAATACTGAGCAAGATTGCAACAAAATGTCAAAAAATGTATAAAAAGAAAGTTCATGCTAACCGAAAGGGGGTTGAAAAATCATTTTTTTAGTAGCGGTTTTTTTTTCTCCCGATTTCAGGGCTCGAACTCACGGTAATAGTTATGAGTATTACCGTGATTTTTATATGTATGTATTCCCTAACCCTGTATAAGCATGCAATTTCACTGATATGTCCACATATTGTGACAGTGTTACCTTTATTTAAAGAGGTTCACTGTATACTATGTTATGTGTAATGCCATTGCCACATAGAGCTTTCCGTTGCTGAAACAGTTTGTGGACTGGTGAGGTCTATGCCTGCGGTGCGCAACGTCTGACCTTATGTCTTGTTTATCGTCATCGCAAAGCATAGACTCACATACTCACCAGACACTGCACACGTTTAAAGCAGAAAGGGAAATAAACTATGGATTGGGGTCATCCTTTAAGATAATAGTCTAAAAAGACATATAACATAAATCAAACAAAATAATTTAAGTTTCTCGCAGATTGTACGAAATAAAACTATCAATTTTTTTGAAATTTTGTCTTCGACATAAACGCCTTGTGATTGGTTGCAACTCTGGTGACGTCACATGCTAATAAACGAAAGATTCCTCTATTGAATATTGTTTGCGTTTTATGTTTTCGGAGTGGTAATAATCGATCTGTGAGCTAATTCTGCAGTACTTTTTTTTGATAAACTATTTTATAAGTGGTTCGAAAAAAAAGGAACAAAATTTTGTGCGTGCCGATAACAGCAACCTACATAAGATAGACGCTTTTATGTTTGCACTTTTCTATCTATACAAATAAATAAAATTGGAGTGTGTTTGCAATATTAAAATAACCGATTTTTACTAAATGCCTATGTATATATATACACGGTACATATACCAAAAATGTAGTTAAAAATGTTTTTGTCTGTCTGTTTGTTTCTTCCGGGTAATCTCTGGAACGGCTGGACGGATTTTGACGGAACTTTCACTGGCAGGTAGCTGATGATCCAGGAAGTAACTTGGGCTACTTTTTTTTAGACTAACTTTGTCCCGCGGCGTTACCTGTGGTACAACAATAACTGCGGGTAACACCGCGGCTTTGAGCTAGTACATAATAATAACACTGATAACTATGCTGCAGAACTGGAAAATGTTAAAGCAGCTATGTTGCACTTGCATAAGTACAACATAAAATTGTTTCTGTAATAACCTCTGGAAAATCCATTCATTATTTTTGTAAAATCTAATTTACTTTATGTAGGTAGGTATATCTCAATGCTTTTAGGTTACATTTTGAAATAGTACAAAGCGTGGTATTTAAAGATGTTATCTGACCCGACGGACTTCGTACCACCATATTTTTAAATATAATTTATCGTCACTGCTCAGCTCCTATGCATCTTAGCGTTATGTTATATAGCCTATAACCTGCCCAGGAGTATGGACTATAATCGTACCAAGTTTGGCTAAAATCCCTTCAGTAGTTTTTGATCCATGCGTGCACATACAGACAGACAGACAGACAGACAGACAGACAGACAAAAAACTTACTGATTACATTTTTGGCATCAGTATCGATAACCATTCATCCCCCAATAATAATTTTTAATATATATTCAATGTACAGAATTGACCTCTCTACAGTTTTATTATAAGTATAGATATAGATATAGATTACTTGCAATCCATGTATGCTATAAGTAAATTGGTCGCAGACACAGAAAAAGTAATCTATTTAAACACTTGGTCGGGCAAGTTTGTACTTTTAAATTGGATGTAAAAAATCCTTTTACAAATAGAAATCCTAAAAGAATTCAAATATTTCTTACTAGCTTTTGCACGCGGCTTCGCTCACGCAGATTTTCATCCCCTGATTTACCCCTTTAAGGGTGTAATTTCAAAAATTCCTTTCATAGTGCTCACTTACGTTATATAAAAAACCTACAAGCAAAATTTCAAAATTCTAGATTCAGCGATTTGTGCTGTGCGTTTATCTCTGGGTATGCCAGTCACCTTCATTTTTTATACGTATAGATAGAAGATAGATAATAAAATCATTTTTTTGTAACAAAATAAAATCATCTATTTGATGTGCACGGTTTAGTCTCTGTATGTTAGAACAAGTTTCATTTCATCAAATAGCAGTTTTATTCTCACTAAGCAACTACACGCCACACGAACATGTATCGTACCATAAAATTACAGAGGCAATGCAATATATGTTTTTTAGACAAACCCTTTAATTTTATGGTTTGTTGACGCACCTAAACAAATAAAATTGAATTACGAGCCCATAAAGTTAAACACTGTTTAAATGAAAGCTGTTTATAAAATTTTATGGGAGACGAAAAAGCTTTGTCAGTTTTATGTAATTTTTAAGGTTTAGCGATACAATATGAAGTGATATTGTAATCGAAATTTCAAACTAAATTGACTTCTATCAGAGGTGTTATTTTGTGAACTTAAACGAGAATAAAAATGTTTTTCATTATTATTTATTCTGATCTTTATTGATAGCAAGGTGCACTTCAGACAGTTTATTAAAGGGAGAAAAACGCTTCAGTGACAACCTGCTTCTATATATATATTTTTTATGGATAAGGCGGGCAAACGAGCAGACGTATCGCCTGATGGTAAGCGATTACCGCCGCCCATGGACAACTGCAACACCAGAAGCGTCATATGTGCGTTGCTGACCTTTCGGGAATGGGCCTCCGGTATCCTCACTCACTTGATGAATCACAGCGCAAGCACTATTTCACACCGGTTTTCTGTGAGGCCGTGGTAAATATATGTAATAACAAGCTGCCCCGGCAAACGTCGTTTTGCCATAATTTTTTTTTAAGGATGGTTGACCCTTACCATTTAGGGGGATGAAAAATAGATGTTCTTCGATTCTCAGACCTACTCAATATGCTCACAAAATTTCATGAGAATCGGTCAAGCCGTTTCGGAGGAGTTTGGCAACTAAAACTGTGACACGAGAATTTTAAATATTAGATGTATAGTATGTTATAAACTATAATCAGCTATCCTGTAAGAAAGAAGTTATAGTCTCTACTATTGAAATGTTAAACTATATTAAAACATCCCGATTCGTATTTAAATACTAGCTGTTCGCTGCGGTGTTATCCGCGGCTGTTGCTTTACCTTTAAAATTTAAAAGTAGGTTACTCCTTATATCATAAGCTATCTGGCAGTGAATGTCCCGTCCAAATCGGTTCAGCCGCTCCAGAGAATATCCGGAACAGACAGACATGTGGTGTAAGTACTGAATGTATATTCTTTCATTTGAATTTAGGGAGCAGATGTTAATTTGAAGTTGCAAATAGAGACTTCATTTTTAGTTATTTGGATAGAATTAATAATAATAATAAATTCTTTATTGCAGCAAATTACATTCAACAATATAAATATAAGCCTTGACTCCCAAACTAGCGTGAGCTGTATGTTGGGAGCCAGTATCTTCCCAAGTATAAATTACACAGTTACAATAAATATGTATGTTGCAAAGTGGTTCAAATATAAGCAGTAGATTCATACATTCGGTCTAGCATTAACAACAATAATAATATAGAGAATTAGATTTAAATATTGCCCTTTAGGTTCCAAGTCTTGGAAGTACTTCAATATTTCGTGGAGCATCCATTACTAGTATTAATTTCACAGGGCTCTACCCTTTGGTTTGGAGTAATTGAGGTATCGCTGAATACCAATATTGTCCAATCAATTCCAATGGCTAATATTTTGCTTTTGTGTACATTGCTAACACATTTTATGCTATATATGTAACGTATTATGGTTGCTTCTTAAAAATAAACAGTCTGAGTGTTTCGGAATAGATTTAGATTCTGGATTACTCAAAACTAGACTAATTTCAAATCGTGCAAATGCTTGTTTTCGCCTTATAATAAAAAAAAACACGCCAGACATTTATTGTCACTTTAGTTTTTTTGTAATAGAAATATTTATTTATTTATTTATTTACAACTTTATGCACAAACACATGCATCGGCGGACTTAATGCCTAAGGCATTTTCTGCCAGTCAACCGGTTGGGCAATGTAGAGAAAACATGAGGTAGGTGCACTTCAAGGGCGAAAACTAGATGATAGTAGCTTTAAAACAGTTATACTATTTAATCTAATAATGCTAATACATACAGTAAAACACATATATACACATACATATATGATACATATATACTCATACATATACCACAATAGGAGATAAAATGCAAGGTTATGAACTAAGAGCTCGCCAGTGCCGCCAATTCACCTAGTAAGAGCTCCTTCACTTTCATTTTGAAGGAGTTACGGTTTCTAGCCTAGAACTTAGAACTAGAACTAGAAATACTAGCAGTAGTAGGTAAATACTATCAAATCTATACTAATTTAATAAAGCAGAAGAGTTTGTTTGTTTGTTTGAACGCGGTAATCTCAAGAACCGCTGGTTCGATTTGAAAATTCGTTCAGCGTTGAATAGTAGATTTATCGAAGAAGGCTATAGGCTATATATCATCACGTTAAAACTAATAGGAGCGGAGCAAAAATGGAGAATGTTACAAAAACGGGGGAAAATTATCACGCTACGGGCAATAGGAGACTCAAACGAGGTTACGAGGATCAGCTAGTAATTAATAAGATTGAACATATTTGAGTTTAATAAATTTATTGAATTTTTCGCAGATATTATATTCATATCTACACTAATAAATTTTAACCTGAAGAGTTTGTTTGAATGCGCTAATCTCAGGCAGTATAGGTCCGATTTAAAAAAATCTTTTAGTGTTAGATGGCCCAGTTCTCGAAAAAGGCTATAGGCTATGTATAATTAAGCTAGAACCAAAAGGAGCACAGTATTAATAAAATATGATTCTAAAACAGGGGAATATTATTCCTTTATAGTGTGCTTTGCGTTAACGGTTGAAGTTTAACTAGGACAACGTCTAAAAGAATTGTTCTTCGTTAAAAGTTCTCAAATAGGATCTGCCACAGCATATGCGTAAGGTTCGCTCACTGTAACCTTTTTTATGGTAAAAAACTGTTGTTATAACATTACGCTACAGGCAATAAGGGTCAACTAATTATAAAATAGGGTGGGAGAGCCACGCTTCGGCATGAATGGGCCGGCTTGACCGGAGTAATACCACGGCCTCACAGAAAACCGGCGTGAAATAGCGCTTGAGCTGTGTTTCACCGAGAGAGTGAGTGTCTCCCCACATCCCTTTCCCCATTCCCCAGAGGTCAGCAACGCACTTGTGACGACACTGGTGTTGCAGGTGTCCATGGGTGGTGGTAGTCATTTACCATCAGGTGATACGTCTGCTCGTTTGCCCCCAATACCATAAAAATTGACAAATGATCTTTTTCGACACCCTATTTTACTCTTGTAAGAGTGATCCAAGCAACCACCGATGATTTGTTAGTTATTTATTTCCAAATACGACTATTAACCTACTGATTGTAGGTTTAAGGTAACTTTTACATTTTCCGTAGCTAGTTATACGCAAAAGTATTAACACTCCGTTCAGTAAACATAGACACCGCGTGGGCAGCATAATAGCAAACATGTTATTTTTCATTTATTTACTCTACTCTACTATAATGTCTGACACGTGTATAAGAAAATAAATTTGTAATTTTCCGAATTAACTACAACCTACCTAATAAGTAGGTATGTTCAACAAGAATAGAATAAGAATGTATGTATGTTGCATTAACAGTCCATCTAATCTAAGAGGTACCGTAAAACGTCTCACACTTTTCAACACGAAATAACTTTGTAAAGGCGTGACAAATCTCAAATACCTTTTTCGTAAAACGTACAATTTTTGTGGCTAAATTTAAACGTAAATCTTTAAAACAAACAGAATCTGTTGTTGAAAACATCTGATATTTTTTTTAAACGTAATTTTAATGTCACTATGAGACTTTTTAAAAACTAATCGTTTTCAATAAAAATGTCTTTTAGTATTTCTTATTTTGCGGCGTTGAGCACTTTTTGGTAGGAGAAAACCTTATGAGTTCGTACGTGATCGACATGCTGACGTCACCGACATGCTGACATGACAGTTTCTTAGTGAAAACTTCTTTGACCAAGTTGAGCACTTTTTGGTAGCGAAACTTATGGATTCGAGTCACCGACATGCTAATGTATGGTGTTGATAATTTTAATTTAAACATAATGAAGTTTCTAGTATTACACATGAATTTTACTTTGACTGCCCATTTTTTAAATATTTTTTACTTATTTTCAATACTTCACTACAATGAAACTTATAGGTAGTTTCGATAATGCTATATAATTTACAAACATCCATAAATTTAGCTACTCAATTTTCTTCTGAAGTTTATATAACTCAAACTAAGTTAAACCTATCTAGCTGTGAGAGAGCCACTTCAGACACTACAGTGGCATCATAGTGGTGAGATTGGTTGACTTGTTCCACACTTCACAATTTCACTTCCTTTTACGATTAAGTCAGGGAAAGTTGTGACTTAGTAAATACTGAGGCCCTAAGTCAATGAATAGCTAAGAAGCACTCACACAATATCTGACCCATCTTTAAGTAGTTTTTCTCATTCAAATGAAAAGTACATTTCAAATTATATCATCACATTTTTTCCTGCGAAAGTTAAAACAAAATTAATAAAAGCCGTTCATAAACATTTCAAAACTAAAATAAAAGTTCGATAGATTTTTTATGTAATAAAATAATACTTATATTTCTAATACTAGCTGCTGCCCGCGGCTCCGCCCGCGTGTATGTCGGTTATCGTGGCAAATAGTAGTCTATGTGTTATTCTGATGTATAAGCTATTTCACTGTAAAGTTTCATCCAAATCCGTTTAGTAGTTTTTGCGTGAAAGAGTAACTAACATACACACTTACAAACTTTCACCTTTATAATGTTAGTGTAATTGATGATAAAAACGGTTAAACAAACAAAAACATAATACCATGTATAATTTAACATATAATATATTTGGTGCTAGACGCATTTGAAAAATATAACAGCCTGACACTGACAACTTACCTACCTACAACCTATGTAATGTAATTAAAATAAAAACGAAGTTTGTACGTGGAATTTCGTACGTGTAACTTCTAAAAAAACTGTCCTTAACCTTAGTCCTATATTACTTTTAGTAAAATGCGTTTTTAGCTAATTGTAAATGCCTTGAAAATTCGCAAAACGGACACAACCAACATCGTCGTCTGCCCTCACTCGTCAACCTACCTACCCGCGTTCGGGTAGCGCACTCAGCGATGAGCAACCTATTCCCCGCGCCAACCGCCATGCGCCATCCTAATATCACGCACTCGGTTTGTCATTATCGCAACTATTAATTTTAATATTTATTTATTTGTCTTTATTTGTATGTATTTATTTGTATAAATATTTATTTGTCCAAATGATGTAGCGCAAAAGATATATTTTATTTACTTTAAATACCAGAAGCGATAAATGTGTCCATTTTCATTTAGGAATCAACTTATTACTACCATACCAAATGTGCATTTGAAATAAATCATTAATTTTTATTGTAGTTATGGTTCACTATGTTGGCTTTAATGGCTTACACATTTTAACTATAACGGCTTTTAAGATAAATATTTCCATCAAACATTACATATGTAAAACTTTAGCGATTTTGGCGGCGCACGCCAGTATAGCTCACAGATGGTAGATTTTTTCTACTACCTACTTGACACTTATCGTCATATTTTAGAGAATTCACACACTATCTTTATTATTTGTAGCCTATGTGTTATTCTGAAGTTTATGTTAAATTACTGTAGTGTCATTCAAATCCGTTCAGTAATTTTTGCGTGAAAGAGTAACAAACATCCATCCATCTATCCAACCATACATCCTTACAAACTTTCACATTTATAATATTAGTAGGATTAAGCAACGCTATGATCCGTTGCACTTTGCAAGACTTTCTTTGTATTTCTCAGAAGACAGTAAATCAGGTATGGAGTTTCTTCATTGTGCGTATAAAATACTGAAACAAAGTGCTTCGTGCAAGTCTTTATTATTTCATGTGTTAAACGTTGTCTCTTTCCCGAGGCTCTCTCGTAATATACATATAGGTATTTGTGTAGTCTCTAGTTGATACTTAGCGGATAAATCTCAAAGTATTCCACTACTTTAACATTTTTTCGTAGATGCCCATGAATAAAACTATAATTAATACTGAGCAAGATTGCAACAAAATGTCAAAAAATGTATAAAACGAAAGTTCATGCTAACCGAAAGGGGGTTGAAAAATCATTTTTTTTATACTTACGCATCCCGTCAATAAACTCTTATTATGTAGTAGCGGTTTTTTTTTCTCCCGATTTCAGGGCTCGAACTCACGGTAATAGTTATGAGTATTACCGTGATTTTTATATGTATGTATTCCTTAACCCTGTATAAGCATGCAATTTCACTGATATGTCCACATATTGTGACAGTGTTACCTTTATTTAAAGAGCTTCACTGAATACTATGTTATGTGTAATGCCATTGCCACATAGAGCTTTCCGTTGCTGAAACAGTTTGTGGTGAGGTCTATGCCTGCGGTGCGCAACGTCTGACCTTATGTCTTGTTTATCGTCATCGCAAAGCATAGACTCACATACTCACCAGACACTGCACGCGTTTATAACAGAAAGGGAAATAAACTATGGATTGGGGTCATCCTTTAAGATAATAGTCTAAAAAGACATATAACATAAATCAAACAAAATAATTTAAGTTTCTCGCAGATTGCACGAAATAAAACTATCAATTTTTTTTGAAATTTTGTCTGCGACATAAACGCCTTGTGATTGGTTGCAACTCTGGTGACGTCACATGCTAATAAACGAAAGATTCCTCTATTGAATATTGTTTGCGTTTATGTTTTCGGAGTGGTAATAATCGATCTGTGAGCTAATTCTGCAGTACTTTTTTTAAATAAACTATTTAATAAGTGGTTCGAAAAAAAAGGAACCAAATTTTGTGCGTGCCGATAACAGCAACCTACATAAGATAAACGCTTTTATGTTTGCACTTTTCTATCTATACAAATAAATAAAATTGGAGTGTGTTTGCAATATTAAAATAACCGGTTTTTACTAAATGCCTATGTATATATACACGGTACATATACCAAAAATGTAGTTAAAAATGTTTTTGTCTGTCTGTTTGTTTCTTCCGGGTAATCTCTGGAACGGCTGGACGGATTTTGACGGAACTTTCACTGGCAGGTAGCTGATGATCCAGGAAGTAACTTGGGCTACTTTTTTTTAGACTAACTTTGTCCCGCGGCGTTACCTGTGGTACAACAATAACTGCGGGTAACACCGCGGCTTTCAGCTAGTACATAATAATAACACTGATAACTATGCTGCAGAACTGAAAAATGTTAAAGCAGTTATGTTGCACTTGCATAAGTACAACATAAAATTGTTTCTGTAATAACCTCTGGAAAATCCATTCATTATTTTTGTAAAATCTAATTTACTTTATGTAGGTAGGTATATCTCAATGCTTTTAGGTTACATATTGAAATAGTACAAAGCGTGGTATTTAAAGATGTTATCTGACCCGACGGACTTCGTACCACCATATTTTTCTTTCGTTAACAGCTACCCATGGGTAGGGTGTAGTCACGGACAAAAAAACTTTTTTTTTTATTTTTTAATTTTTCTTGTACACAAACCTTGTCCTAAGAATAACTAACACATAAAAAAAATATATAATTTTGTGTAGCCGATCGAAAGTTACGCGCATACATACATTTCGGCGTAACGCCGCGAGACAAAGTTAGTCTAAATAAAGTGGCCTAAGTTACTCCCTGGATCATCAGCTACCTGCCAGTGGAAGTCCCGTCAAAATCGGTCCAGCTGTTCCAGAGAATACCCGGAACAAACATACAAACATACAGACAGACAGACAAAACATTTTTTAACTACATTTTTGGTATATGTACCGTGTATACACACATATGCATTTAGTAAAAAGCGGTTATTTTGATATTACAAACAGACACTCCAATTTTATTTATTTGTATAGATGTATAGATTTGTTCACTGTGGCACTACACACCATTTATTCGACATTTTAATTAATAAAATTGGGGAAAACTGATAAAATTAACTTAAACTGCGCTGTTTTGTTTTGTTGTGGCTAGAGTGTGACGTCACGCGTCTCAAGTGACCAGCGCCATTACAGAAATATCGTTTTTTGAAATGGTTGTCAAACTTGAACTTTATCTTAAATTTAAGTTCATTTTATCAGTTTTCCCCAATTTTATTAATATTATACTATTATTAATATTCTACTATTATAATAGTTCATAATACAGTAGAAATTCTGCAAAATATCGGAGTGTGCTAATTATGTAATAAAGAATAATCTAAAACGATTTCCAATAATCAGTCAAATAGCCTATTATTGGGTAAAAGTGGTAAGTAAAGTAACGAATTTAAAAATTTGATTCGGTAAGTAGTCGTTTCACCACCCGATGGATGAAGCAATATTCTGTACTTTGACCAGACATGCGACATAATATCTTATTGTTTAAAGCTGTGCTCGCGTCTTCGTCCGCGTGGATCTCCTTTTACAATAATGTTTTTTTTTGTAACTATAGACTATTAAACTACAATTTAATAGATAAATATGACGCTGCCTTTAAAATCTATTTAAGACCGAAGAGTAAATTTTGTTTTGCACACTACACTTGTTTACATTTGTTCAAAGTGGACGCTTCCGGTACGTATGCATAAAGATTTGTGGAACTACTGACCCAGGAAAAAGCGACGTACAACTGCCCATGTGAAAAACATCTGAGACTAAGATCTACTCCAGCAACGCGGAAAGTCTGATGATGAGATTTATTTATTGTCATTGCATAAATTTACTTATTTGAAATTATACTTATTAATTTTACAACTATAAATATAAGGAAAAGAAGGAGAAACAAACAAAAACACTAAACAAACTAATTATATTATTATCTAATACCTACTATAAACTGATATCTAAAAACTACGTATCTATGTATTTTTTAAATCTAAAGCGCGCTTATTCCGAGAAGAGTCAATAAGAACCACGTTCGTTCGCATTAACAGTGACAATTCGAGTGAAGTCAGCGCGTGAGCGGCGTGAGCGCTCCAAAAATCAACCATAATGGCGTACTAATACTGGTGCGGCGAGATTTGGAAGTTTTATTTCATCTATATCTTGTGTGTTTATTAATTATACTTTTATAATTCTGTATTTTATTTTAAAAAGATATTAAAGTGTATAGTGATAAGGATATATCCATGTGAAATACAATATATTTAAGTATTTAATACATCTTGAAGAAATGCCTAACGCTTAAACACGTTATTGTGGCTAATTTATAAAAGATAGAAATATACTATTGAGGACTTTTTTGTAGATCTTTTGAAGACCATCATCTTTGTAATACATATTTTTGGTGTATGATCAACGTATGCGAGGATAAGAGCTCGAAAGCGAAAATTTTCATCCGACTTGCTTCAAATTTATCGTCACTGCTCAGCTCCTATGCATCTTAGCGTTATGGTATATAGCCTATAACCTGCCCAGGAGTATGGACTATAATCGTACCAAGTTTGGCTAAAATCCCTTCAGTAGTTTTTGATCCATGCGTGCACATACAGACAGACAGACAGACAGACAGACAGACAGACAGACAGACAAAAAACTTACTGATTACATTTTTGGCATCAGTATCGATAACTATTCATCCCCCAATAATAATTTTTAATATATATTCAATGTACAGAATTGACCTCTCTACAGTTTTATTATAAGTATATAGATATAGAAGATAGAAGATATAGATAAATTCACCATCTGTGCAGCTGTCGACGTTATTAAAGGAACATCGAAGTTTAGAATCGAAATATAATCCTTAAAATTCCCTAGTTGTTGCTGAACGTAATCTTATAAGTTACCGCAGTTTCGAAATCTAGTAGAAGAAGTTTTCTTTCGTCAAATTCAACGGAAAATAAAGCCATAAATATGGCGTTTTTTTACAGAAATTGCATGAATTATACGGTATTTGTTTGAGCTTACGAGAATCGAGGCTATTACATTCAAATATGTCTGATGAAGTTTCGGATTCGATTCCAAACCAAATGTTTGGATGAACTTCAAAGTTTTGTTTTGGAGTTGAGGTGTTTTCTATATATATTATTTATTATATTTGCAAACGAGGATTTAAGTATTCTATCCATCAATGTCGTTTTCATAGTACAAGCTGTGCTTAGTTTTAAGGCAGATGCCGGCTGTCCACTGGTAACATACCCAAAATGCTGGCAGTATTGCCACGGTAGACGGCAATACTTATTCTTTGGGCCGAGAATAGTCTGTTCTTTTGTCACATGAAGCCCAAGACTATGATCCAAGTGTTGTTACAGTTTCACTATTTGAGGTCCTCATTGAAAGTTCTATGGAATCTAGGTATATTAAACAAAATATAAAATATGGAAATAAAACAATAAAGTAGCAAATACCATATTATACAGTCTATTTCATTATGCACTATAGAAAGAGCTGGAATATTTCACTTTTATGTTATTAGTTATTAATCTTCATTTATAATTTCCTTATTACCTTTACTATTTTCTTTTTAAAATTGCATAATCATATATTATATACTATCAGTGTTACGGAAAAACTAGCTTTCCGTGCCTTATCTAGGTGAGTTACAGGCAAAAAATTATTTGCCGTGGTACACCTAGGTGGTCTACGGACTAACATAATTTCCCGTGGTACACCCAGTACTATCATTGTAGGGGGATTAAAATGGGACTGGGCTGGACACGTATGTCGGATGAATCTAGACCGGTGGGCGTCTTCGAACCCTGGGTGCCTCAGGGTGGACGAGGCAGACTCCGTTAAAGATGGCGCGACGATCTTGACGCCTATGGTCTCCTTTGTAGACTGCAGCGACAGCTGAGCTGGGGCCTTTTGGACGCACTGACCTTTTTTGGTATACATATTATAGTTTTAGTTTTGATCTGTTTTTATGTTACTTTTTTTTTTTTTTTTCTTGTTCAAGCTTGTAAAACGTGTGTGTCCAATAAATGTTTCATTCATTCATTCATTTATTCTATTGCAGAGACTGACCGGAACTGGTTTTGGATAAAAGGAAGTAGTAGGACACAACAGGCTCATATAAAAAAACACCCAGTTGAACTATGGGCAAAGATAATATCCCATAGTCTACCTAGATAAACTAACTGGATCGCCCGCGGGCAACAAAGAAATCTTATGGGTGATTATAGCTGTAGCAGTAATCAGTACAAAATAAACAAATAAAAATTACAGGAGGTAAACCCACGCGGATCCACAGAATTAAGTATAAGTTTCATGCTCACACCTAGTTTTCTTCCAACTTAACGAATTAAAGTAAATAAAACTCAAATAAAAGAGCTCATTCCAATGAGTGTTCTAAGACGAAAACAAACTGCAAACTTTTATTAGAACCACAGACATAGAGAAATAAAGTTATGGAAATAACAATGGTTTTAATACAAAGAGGTATATAGAGACATTAAGTAATGATGTGATGTGTCATGTTGCATTATTCTGTATAATTTAAAGAACCGCATATTTATTATCAATAACTCCTAACCTTTGCTTGTACTCACACAACAAATATAAAAAAAAAACAGCATGACTTGTAGTTGAAGCGTATCAGATCATCTGATACGCTATACTTTGAATATTATCGAAGCATCAGAAACATTTCAAGAGTTTCAATAAATACGGTTTGAAATTAGACAGATGTATATCCAGATGGCATTAAAGTGATTTAATAAAAGATAGCGGATAGTCAATTACATAAAATACCTTACGTCGGGGACTGAAATAAAACATAAGTGGGTCGTAAAGCTAATGAGATACCTTTCAATTACTTACATTGATTACACTAATTTTGATTTACCGTATTCTTTTAACCAACCCTCACACATCCTCGTATGCCATAAATCCTACGCTCCACCATAACAAAGAATAAATAATGAATACATTCCTTCTAGGAAACTGGACTAAATTAATAAATTTACAAAGGGATCAGTTCAAAAGGTTTGTGAAATCAGTACTGTCTACAGGTAATGTTTATCAAAATTGTACCATTGCGACAGATGATCCGAATTTTACTTAACACGGTTCAGACTTAACGTCCAATAAAAGTTTATGTCGGGACGCGGTGATTAGAGCGTTTACCCCCTATTGTACTTATGTAATCCTGTTAAGGTTATTCGGATTGGCGCTTGACCTTTTTGGCAATTTATTTAGACTCAAAATATTTTCGTTTACATTCAACAAAAAGAATTAGAGTTATTGGAAAAATACAAAGGCCATTAGGTTTCGTTTCATGTTGAGAACGGTTTGATATCAAACGCTTAATCTAAATGTTCTGATAGCAAATTGAACTTGAGTTAGTTTCCAACAAAAATAAATGTTGAGTAACAACAGACAATAGACATTGGAGCTTTTATGGTGGCGGGGAACTAAGATATTCTAATGGTACTGTTATTTTCACTACTTTACACAAAGCATTGCTGACAAAGGTGTACATTTTGCTAATCTCCCATAGCCCTGAAGAACTCACGAGAAAAGTTTTATGAAGGTCGGTTAAGGAATTAAGGCGCGAAAATGTAGCAATTAACGTAATATATACAAAAAAGACGGGTGGCACTCGGGGACTGCCGCGATGGAACTATTGCATAGCATTTTTATCTACTTATGCAATTATAATAATTTATTTACTTTTTATTTATGCAATATGTATGTATGTACGCAGTATGTATGCATTTGAAAAACGCTAAACTATTTTTCAAATGCTCCTTCGCATTCGAAGTACACCGCCAAATATGTAATTGGTGCAATACTGACAACAAAAAAATGTATGTTTGGTATTACCGGACCGTTAGATTTTATCAAGTAGCATAAAAACAACAATTTTAACATTTAGCATTGGCTGGAAGGTGTAGGTGAATCATTTATGACGAAGGTGCATCGAGTTCAAATCTCAACCGGCGTCGTCGTCTTTTTGTGAATGTTTCCTGGATGTTGTAGTACAAGGTATTCATTAAATAAGTAAGACAAAATTACACAAAACATAAAAGATATGAAAACTTCACAACAAACAAAAGAGGGTGCTGAGTGTGGATTTCGAAGCAGCTCATCAACGAATCTGACTGTCTCTGTCAGACAGACAACGCCGATACAACCAATGCCACCTAGAGGCGAGTTGCATAACTAAAGAGACGAGCGTGATATTTCAAAAAAGTATTTAAAAGTTCTGCTATTCATCGATAGATGGCAAAACTAAAAAGTATGACCGCTGTGCCGGTTGGAGTGGGGGGCGTTAGGTCATTTCCGTTACGGAATTTCTGGATTCGGTCTCCACGCTCAAACCCCCCAATGGAAGCTATGCAATAGCTTAAAAATCTTTGGGAGATAACAATAGAGGGACAAGTATGTTCTAAAACAAAGTTACATAATTTAGTTAAATAAACTGTTTGTAGCCTTTATTCGTCTTTATTCAATTCCGCCAAAAAAAGTATTTGAGCACGCTTTTTCTTCTACAGCCGAGAAAAATTCCGTACAAAAGTTGTTCCCGACGAACACATGGGTTGTCATAACGATGCCAATTACTCATGTTTAATCCAAGGATAACATTTTTCCTCGACCAGTATTACACCAGTTACAGCGGTCGCTTCTAATTGCTTTTTATAACCTGTACAAAAGCAATAGGAAAGAAACGACTTGTTTTTGTTCAATGGAAGTTGTATGGATGAACAAGTAAGATTTTCTGGAAAAGATTTTTTTTTGTTTTCTGAAACTGAAATCGCCTTGCGAAAAACAACGACGTTTAAAAAAAATCTTCTGGCTTCTACTTAAAGTACGTATTTATTTTATATTAATGGTGCATACCTGCATATTATGTCTTTAGCATTTTGGAATCAAATGCAACCGACACACAAAGAAAAAAACTATTAAACTTACGTAGTTGGCTCGTCTAAAAAGATAACTGGTGGGTTGCTGATAAGCTCCAAAGCAACTGACAGTCGCTTTAACTGACCACCAGACAACCGATCAGACATAGTATTCCTGTGCTCCCAGAGGCCAAGGGTTTGAAGAATCTCTTCCACCTACAAACAAAGAACAAAACATAAATACTTAAACTGTATGGATTATTAACTGGCAGTCGTCTGATCACGGGATAAGTTTCAGCCGGGATCTAATAAAAAAAGTTTCTAAATATTTCTAAATTCACCATGGGAGAGCCACGCTTTGGCATGATCGACCAGAGTGATACCACGGCCTCACAGAAAACCGGTGTGAAATAGTGCTCGCGCTGTGTTTCACCGAGTGAGTGACGATACCGGTGAAATGTGAAGAGTAGATAATACTATTGTAGGTATTATGACATTCACTTCGTATATTATTTACTAAAGTAGGACACGGACGAGTAAGCTCATCTATCCTGGTAGAAATTATCACATGAGCAATACAATATACCACTATAACTACAACTACTATTAATCAATAATTAATACAGAGAGTGTTGTAAATAATAGTAGTGCAGAAGTACTACTGTTATTTATAGTACAGTAGTACTTATTGTTTGTGTACTTAAATCATGTGCTCTCAGAATACTCTGAAAAGCTCGACATGACTCAATATAAAGTAAACGTGATCTAATCTTCTTTGAAAGGAATACCGAAAATAAAAAATGCCGGCATTTTTTATTTAATCTATTGAGTTCCGTTGTATTCAATAATATTAATTTGAATGTGTTGCTGTTAAGTTTTACTGCTTCAACGCCTAATAGAATATGTTTGTATGTGTATGTATTTAATTTCACATGTTTAATTGACTATCTATTAACTTATTAAAATCTTATTTTGGTCACCATAGTGTAGATCACTATACCGTTGTTCACCGTCGCAATGAAGAGGTGACCACCACTCTTTCATTCTACTCATGCTTTCCATCAGTCAGAGTGGAGTAATTTTGTTAGATAGTACTTGAAAAAAAATCATACGCTTAATCTTAAAGATTTCTTTCAGTGGGATTTTATTTCATTTTATTTATTTATTGCATATGCAATACAATGTAATAAGTACATTATATATATAATGTACTTATTTTTAAAAATTACTAGACCCTCTTGCCTGCCCCATCAGGTGAGCCACTTGCCAGATTGCAGTTAAAAATTCTGGTAATATTAATTTCTTCTTATTATATATATTTATTTATAAAATATTTCTTAATATCTTACATATCAATTTTCAATAAAATACAGAACAAAAGATTGTTTTACAAACAATTAATTAATAATATATTAAATAATAATATAGCTTTATGAAACAACGTTCTTATCGTTTTACTTTTACAACTACTGAATCCTCTACAAGTTTTGTTTACAGTTTTGAGTTTTCACTTTCTATATCGGCATTCCTCATGACTTCGTGTTATGTTTTCTTTTTACATATGAGTGTTCAACGATTACTTGAAGATACCTTAGCTGATTCTTTAGATTTTTTATATCTGATTGTTTAATTTAGTTATACTTAACTAAGTAATTAATAAGAGTTCCTAGGGAATTAGTCTTGATTTTTCCTCGTCAAAATAATTGTATTTAATTTATTACGATGTAAGAACCAAAGAGCAATAGTATTAGGCATCTCCGTGACAACGTCTCCTTACATTAATTAAATAAGCTATTTGCTTTACATCCGCGTGAACATTTGCATTCTTGTTTTTATACTAATCAATGATAAAATAACACTCTTTGAAGTCAATACCGCAGTATGACCTGATAAAGGTCTTGAAAGCATAAATTACATTCTGATTTATTTTCATATTTTTTTCATTTTGATTTTAATTTTAATTTCATTCAAATGTTTTTAAAGTTATTTTTTATGGTAATTTAATTTTGATTTGCAGTTATGTAATAGTTTATATATTTACATGCATGGTATGAACTTGTCTGAAGAAATTGGATATTATTATTATAACATCCATTTATTATTAACATTAGTCAAACTAAGTCCTATTCAACATAAATCAAAGTTGTAATTACTCTTAAGAAGAAGGAACAAGACCAAACCTGAGATGATTTCATTCTCTGCCATCAAAGTAAGCTGTAGTTGTTGTAATGACATATCTCCTCCATTACAAGTCAGAAAAATTGATATAAATAAAGTAAGCAATATTATTGTGAACAAAAAAAAATTGTTTAAGTTTTACGGGCACTTAGAGGGTAAGGAAAAATAACCTCTTAGCTTAGCTTAGAGTAGTTAGTTATATTAACTAAGTCGTCCTTAGTTCCTGTCAGAAGTCAAGGGTTATATTGCCACACAAGACAAATAATTGCGTAATGACCACATTTATTTCATTCATTTGTGATCTTTAATAGAAATATATAAATGTTTTTATTTTGGTTTCTGACGGCCGTTTGTGGTGAGTGTCAAGTTGGTACTACTTTTCTATTAACAAAAGAAGAAGTGGAATCGATGTTCAAATGGAAAAGATATCCTGTACTATATAAAATGAAACTGTACAGTAGAACCTCAGATTAAATAGATTGAAAGAGAGAGAGAGAGAAATAACTGTCAACTCACAATTAGTTGTTTCTCGGGTTTTCCTAACTCTATCCCAAGTTTTAGATCAGCAGCGATGACCATTGACTCTTGCACTGTTAATCTAGGTTGAAGCAGATCATCCTGCATTATGTACGTGCTCAGTTTCTTGAATAAACACATGTCGCGTGTATGTCCATTCACTGTAACACGTCCGGTCACACCATTGGAACTGAAAAAAAAATACAAATATTAATGTCGTGTTAAATTGTACGAACAAAAGAAAATATTTGACATGGAAAGATTATATTACATCAAATTTGCATTGGCATTGCTTGTCAAAATTTATAATTATTTCCAGAGTACATTAGGGTAAGAAAATAGAAACTTCAATGGATTACTCCAGTTTCTGTCTGCATGTCTGTCATAATGATATCATAAGAATATAATGGTATAATTATGGTTCTGGGAAATATATTCTTATTTTTTATATAAGTGTCCTTTGCATCATTGGGCAGTCTCATGCTCACCAACGAAACACGAAAGCACCAATACTGTCATTTTAGGTTGATCTTCTGTGAATGTGGCTCTATTTTCTTTAATGATGTACTAATAGTCAGTTTACAGGGAAACTGCCAGTATTCTGATTAATAGTTTGATAACTGCACTGTGTAAGATAGATTTTGAATTATATATATTTTTAAGTGTAGAAAAGAGTTTATCTGACTACATTCATTATACGCGACGACGTAACCATATTTAAGTAACATTTGAACAGTAAATTAACCATATTTTTTAAAACTTGTATCGTTCATATGTTAACGATACTATAAATACGAGAACAATATTATATACATTCATATGAAAATGTTATAAATAAAAATTACAACCCGGTAGTATGAACAGAGACGTGAGTGCCTGAATTTAGGATAAAAAATAAGTAGTCAAATAAAATTGGTGCAAAATGACAGCATACGAATAACATTATTGATTGATATATAATGATATATATTAAATACAAGGATATAGTGCTGACATGAAATGCAGTTCAACAAGTTTAGACTTTTTTTTTTTTTTTTTTAACTTTAGTTTAGATTACAATTTACAAGAGGCAGAGACAAAACACTTGACAACGAAATCAAAATACTCTCATTTGTTTGGTAAGTGCTTGCCAAAAAATAATACTGTTGATTTTATTGCTGAACTCATTGCTTAATTGTATAGCGATACCGATCACTAACATGTAAGCTTTTTACTATACCCTTATGCCGCATAATATAAGCTTATATCTATAAATATAAAAATTTCGTGTCACGATGTATGTTCGCGATAAACTCCGAAAATACTGAACCAATTTTTATCAAATTTTGTAACCATCCGTAATTTGGTCCAACTTGGGAGCTATGGTAGTTTTTATCTCAATTCTTGATCTCAATATTTAATATTGCAAATTAAATGTTCATTATATGACTTTAGTGTGTATTTATCGGTTAGTTCTATAAACGCCTAATAGATGGCGGTTGGGCATTTAAGTTGCACAGATATCAAATTCAAATTTCAAATGCAAATCATTTATTCAATTAAGACACTAAGTGACATTTATGAACGTTAAATTGAAGCTGCAGTTAAAAATCATAGATCGACACAAACAGACGCCATAGCATGTGCTGTATTGTATCCGGTAGATGGCTTCGTATTTCTACGTTTGAATATAGGCTCTGTAATTTGGTCTAACTTGGAAGATAGGGTAGTTTTTATCTCAATGTATGGCGGTACGCCGGGTCAGCTAGTTATTATATATAATAATAAATAATTAAAATCCAGTGAAAGAGAAGGTATGTATCAGGTTGACAGATGTTACAATCCGTCCTGTCAATTTGATTTCAATATTCGAATGCTATTGACTTTCTATTAATCAACTTCTAAACGATTTTATTTATCACCGATTTAGAAGACTATTTGTTTTGATTTAATTTCTCGACTAAAACATTTATCCATACGTTTACTGGACATTATAAAAACTGATTATTATGTTATTTCTTAATAATCCTGTTCTTGTGTTACCGGTGTTTATATTCGTACAACGTGAATCCCGAAACGGTATTCGTTTGTGTACTGCGGGATAGCGCTAAGCCGATAACCCTTTTTATAAGCTCTGTGTTTAAAGGATTTTCGATGATAAACATAGCTCAAACATGTTTGGATTTACCTATCACCTCTTCTCATTTGTAAGTTTCAATAGATTGCGGTCGGGATATTTTGTTGAAAACTACCGTTCTTGTTATTATATATCTTGACTAGCTGAACTCCGCGGTGTCACTCGCGGTTATTGTTGTACCGCGAGTAACGTCGCATAGCCTTCCTCGATAAATGGGCTATCTAACACTGAAAGAATTTTTCAAATCGGACCAGCGGTTCCTGAGATAAGCGTGTTCAAACAAACAAACAAACTCTTCAGCTTTATATATTATTATAAAATATGAAAAACGGTTTAAATCTAAAAGAATGATGAAACATGAAACACTCTCAACTAAGCAATAGTATTTATTCTTTTACCGATAGGTAACTTATTTTAGAAGCGACAATATTAACGCATCTATACAAATAAATTAAATTGTTGTGTCTGTTATATTAAAATAAACCGCTTTTTAGTAAATGCATATATAAATACACGGTAAATAATACCAAAATATTTATTTTCAAATTTTGTCTGTCTGTATGTTTGTCCGTCTGTTTGTGCCGGCTAATCTCTGGAACGGCTGGACCGATTTTGACGGGACTTTAACTGATAGG
The DNA here is from genome assembly GCA_905220595.1 of Spilosoma lubricipeda. Lineage (NCBI taxonomy): Eukaryota > Metazoa > Arthropoda > Insecta > Lepidoptera > Erebidae > Spilosoma > Spilosoma lubricipeda. The sequence goes on along the minus strand of HG992281.1, from coordinate 17,615,044 downwards.
TAGCTTATGATACAAGGAGTAACTTTGACTTTTTTAGACTGGCTTCGCTCCGCGGCGTTACCCGAGATAAAAATATAACCGCGGGATGCAAATGGGGGTTCAGCTAGTAATTAATAAAAAAGATACCATACCCTGCGAGATATTAAAATTGATAAGCAATATTAATAGTTGAACACTTTTTTTTTCTCCTGTATCTTTTTTAATAATATTTTAATTTCAAATTTGAGAAGGCTTCTTGAGTATTTCATACCCTCGGATTCTATTATTTAAAAGCAGTTTTGTTAACGTGGCGTTTAACTATATTAAACATCAAGGTAGTAGAGCCACGCTGATTTCAGCACGAATGGGCCGGCTCGACCGGGGCGGTACTACCCTGTCACAGAAAATCAACGTAAAATGACAGCGATCATGCTGTCGTGTTTCGTTGGTGAGTGCGAGACCGGAGGCGCAATGATGCAGAAGCATCACTAGCCCGCCGTGGTGTGGGTCACCATGCTGCATTGTTGCCTTGTTTGCATTCGCAGTATGGCGACCACCACTCTTGGATTCTTCTTCTGCTTTCCATCAGGCAGAGTAGAGTCATTTTGGCAGGGCCAAACATAAAAAAAAAGAAAAAAAAAAGTACGTATTATCTTTCTTAAATATAAGAAACCAAGATACGTATTCTAAATCCAACCGATTCAATTTATCCAGAAAAAAAGTGCATACAGTAAAAGTCATGAATAAAAACACCACTACGTAGTTGATTTATCTAATCACGTACTGTGACAAAATAAAAACCTCGTATATATATTTACGTACCTGAACATTATTATTAACCGACTTCAAAAAAAGGAGGAGGTTTCTCAATTCGACCGTATATAAATATATATTTTTTTATGTGTGTTCGGGGATAACTTCGTCATTTATGAACCGATTTTGATGATTCTTTTTTTTATGGAAAGGAGATATCCCAACGGTGGTACCATGAAAAGAACACTAAGATCTGATGATAGCATCCAAGAGAAATCGAGTCAAACCTTGAAGTCGGTTTTATTTTTGGTAAAATTTTACTTGTCTTATTATGTTTTGCTAAATTAAACCTAATCTTATTTAGTTGTTGTTTGAACTCTCTTGGAATGTGAACTGTGACCCACATATTAACAATTATTTTTACGGGAATTAACGCGATCACTTACTAAAAGGTATTACATACCTCTGATTTGCCTGACGTTTCGACCAGGTTACACTGGATATGGTCACTGGCTGACTGATTAGTTTTTAATCGTTAATTCCCGTAAAAATAATTATTAATATATCATGTAACTATATATGTAAATTGATACATCCCAATAAAATTCATCGGGTCATTTGCTCTGTATGAGCTCTATTACTGTAAAGTTTCATATTACAGTATCGTTTCTTTATAGTAGGATAACGGTGTCAATTACGTCTTTAGTACTAGATCATTTAACGAGCTTAGTTAATGACGACCTACATAATAAGAATATTACTGTCATTAAAACAACTTTAAGATATATTCATTTAAGAAAATCATTATATGTTATTATTACCTACAGTAAGCCCAATGATGCAGAAGCATCACTAGCCCGCCATAGTGTGGGTCACCATACTACATTGTGCATTGTCTGCATTCGTAGTATGGTGACCACCACTCTTGGATTCTGCTTATGCTTACCATCAGGCAGAGTAGAGTCATTTTGGTAGGGCCAAACATAAAAAAAGAAGAAAAAAAGTTGTAAGAATTTTCTTTATCTGCCTTTACTTAAGGAGGTCAGCGGTTAGATTAATTAGTACAATACGTTGCGAGAAGAAAGGAAAAGGACTAATAAGAAAAATCTGAACTCGATCCTATGGTGACTGAAAAAGTTGTCTCATCAGTTGATTTGAAACAACAGCAATATTTTTATCGTTTTAGTTCGAGTTTAAAAGTCGTTTCGCAGGAACTTGTTTTCAAAAATCTTGAAAATCATATACTTTAAAAAAAATCGATTCGCACATTACATTAAACATAACATAGTTTTAATTGTGTCAGAAAACAAATAAATAAAAATTAAACGCACGGTAATTCGTTCTATTCTAACAGAATCGTACAAGAAACTTGAATAATATTGCACCAGCGAAAAAAAAAATTTACCTTAACTACCATTTTATGAAGTACTAACGTTACAAAGAAACAAAGCCTTAACAATATAACAGTCATTATATAAGTAATAATAGTAAACAAGTACGTCATGAATATTAATGCTATAAATCTTGACTACAACTTCAAGTTAACGATTAAAAACTGAATAACAGAGTTTTTAAACATTTATTAACAATAAGTGATATACTGGACTGGCTTTAATTGTAACGTGTGGAAACCCCCAAGGACTGTCATCTCACAGACTGTGTGTCAGAATCGGCCGACCACACGGTGTACAACTCTGCGCCTGAGACGGGAGGGATCCGGGAACTTATTAACACATCCGGACCATACTGGACCGGCTTGCGGCAACCCTGTCACACGTATACTTGTATACCTAGGTATTGAATTCAAACTAAACATAAATAATCCATGTAATGTACCCTCCATAATTACCTTATAAAAATATCTGCACTTGGCTTCTAGTTGAATATAAACTTCGATCATATATGTGTTTACCACAGCATCGTGTGGAGTTGTTTGGGTATTTTGTATTAAATGTATAAAATATGATCCAAATAATTGAATAACATTTTCTGAAAATGTAGTTCGTGTGTACCATTTTTATTTATTTAAAACTTTTTGCACAAGCATTAAGTTCGCTTTTTTTATTTTATGCATTTTTCATCGTAGTTTTTCAACATAAGAGAGTCTGGATCTCTGAAGAGTGTTATAAATATAATATCGAAAGATAAATGGCGGTCAGATAAGTCCGGTCGCTGAAACCCCTTGGGCAGGAGATTAACGAGCATTAATGACCGATTGAACCTCTTCTGTTATAAGTGAGCATTTCTGGTTACGGGATATTTTTGTATCTACTATTAAGTATACATACATGTGTTGATTATAATCAAACTTTAGTTTTGCAGTAAAATAAAATATGAGAATTCCTTAGGGAAGGAAATTATCCATGAAATGCAGGTCAGAGTCCCGAAATAACTTGCAGCTCGAACTAGCAGGAGTTGTGAAATACGAGGCAGGCCATTGATACCTGATTAAAATTCATTTAACTTTTAAATACATACGTAATAAGTATTGTAGGCTGTTTGCCAGCAAAATTTTATTAATCCATTTTAAATCTATAGAACTACGCCCTTTGTGTTGTATTTGTAACAAGAATGAGTAGTTCTTTTAATTATTGTATTAAATTGATTTTAGCTTAAAATTTGAATTCTGTTATAGATTTAAAAAACAATACCCATTAAAAAGGTCATTAGCGAATGAGCTTCTTAATGGATATTTTTCCAATGAGCGCATTGGACAAACATGTACTGTGGAGAATTGAGAACCTCTTTCTTAATGAGGTTAGTTTTCGATGCGTCAATATACACATGTGTCCTTTAAATTTAAACCTACTACAAAAAATTAAATTAATATAATTAAACAACTATACAGATGTCGTAGTTCTACTGCGCTGCGTGTGTTGGATTCCGACCCCACACTGCACAACATTTTGTGTGATCCATAAACAAATTGAATCAGGGGTGTTTTTCGTGTCCAACAATCATTTATTCCTATTTCCTCAGTTGCCTTTAAGAAAAGTCGTGTGGTGTCGTCTGACACCATATAGGAACGAAGTTCCTTATCATAAAATATAATATATAAATAATATATGCAACTTTCAGATGGCGCTATTCAAAATTTTTAAAACCTTAACCTTTTAGTTCCTTATCATAAAATATAATAATATATGCAACTTACAGGTGGCGAGATACATTTTTTTTAAATCTTACTCTTTTTGTATTTAACGTTACGGACGTTTTGGCCGGCTAGGGTATACAGATGGTGCTATACTACAAAATAACTTGCAGCTCAAACTAGAAGGAGTTGTGAAATACGAGGCAGGCCATTGATACCTGATTAAAATTCATATAACTTTTAAATACGTACGTAATAAGTATTGTAGGCTGTTTGGCAGCAAAATTTTATTAATCCATTTTAAATCTATAGAACTACGCCCTTTGTGTTGTATTTGTAACAAGAATGAGTAGTTCTTTTAATTATTGTATTAAATTGATTTTAGCTTAAAAAAAAGGTAAAAATATATACAGATGGTGCTATACTAAATTTTTTAAATCTTACGCTTTTTTTATTTAACGTTATGAACGCTTTATGCCTGCTAGGTTACCTACGCAAAGTCCCATAAGGAACTTTTGTTACAAAAAAACTTACCTTTTTACGTTCTTTATTTATTCATTTTTGTCAAGACAGTTGCTTTGCGTTATGAATATATTTAGCTATTTAGAAGCTTGCGTTGGAATAATGTATGGCAGATGGGTACCAAAATGCCTTAGTCAGGGTTCTGTTCACGAACGTTTTTATGCACATATTTATCATTGTTGTTATTGCTCGTTTATCTTAATTTGTTTGTAATCGTATTTAGGTGTATGTATAACATTAATCTAATAAAGGTTTCTTTGTGTCATTTATTTCACTTTGGTCGCACAAAAATTTATCAGTCTTTTTTTTTAATAATTTAGCATTTTCCTTATATATGTATTTTTTTTATGTAAACTAACTGATGATGACTAACAAATAAATTGAAATGTGTTTATTAAAAACGTTATTTTTATGACTAAGTTTTTTTTTTAATTATACCCCCCCTTTCGGTGTAAGTTTCTCCGGCTCACGTAAAACGCGCGATCGTCGAGGCCCACTATTACAAGTGAAATATGCGACTCGGTCAAAGACGCGTCGTGAAAGATCCAAGCTAGGTGCTTCTGCAGTCCCCAGGACAAGAGGAAGGCGTAAGGCGCCAGAAGGTAGGTTCTTTACTGGTGGATTTTATTGAGCGTTGCAGCCCATTCGATCAATCCGCTACCGGTGGCTGCCCTTAATTGACAGGACACGCCTTTTTGTCACATTTTTATGATGAAATTGAAATGATCGGAGAGAAACCCGTATTCTTTATAACGGTAATGCACTTATGTGTATTAAATTGCAAGGTCTGCTCATTTGTAATCCATAAACATATAAAAAGTGTACTAAAAGAATATCTATACATACAAACATACTACATACAAATACATAAAACTGGAGTGTCTGTTTGTAATTTTAAAATAACCGCTTTTTAATAAAGCATATGTATGTATACTCGGTACATGTACCAAAATTACATTTATTACCATTTTTGTCTGTATGTCTGTTTGTTAGGGGTAATCTCTAAAACACTTTGACCGATTTTGACGGGACTTTCACTGACAGATAGCTGATGATCTAAGGAGAAACATAAGCTACTTTTTTTAGACTACGACAATAACCGCGGGTAACCACGGATACGGTATACTAGTATAATAATATAATGATTAAACATCACTTACTTATATCCAGCTAAAATGTTTAGTAGTGTCGACTTCCCGGCTCCAGAGGGTCCCAAGATGCAAGTTAGTTCACCTGAACGAAGCTCGCCAGATATATTGTGGAGAATGTTTTTTGCACCTAAACAAATAAAAAGCAATTATAATGTATTTAGCCTTAGTCAAAATATAAATCTATTCTAATCTAATGCTCTTCAGCTATATCTAAAGATAATAGGGTATTTCTAAATTAGCAGCACAATAAACGTAACTAATTGATCTACTTCGACGTAGAACAGATGATAAAAGCAAGGAAATTATGGAAATTAACTGTCTATTAAACAGCTATAAAAGTGCTGATAAATAGAATTATGAATTCATGAATATCTTTTATCATTTTTTTCTTTGAAAAAAAAATGTAAGTGAATAAATAATGCTACAGTTTAAAGGCTAATGTTGTTCTCATAGCAAACTCTGAACCAAACAAAATACTGAAAAAGTAGTTTATATTTAGTACTAGCTGAACCCGGCGGTGTTACGCGGTACCAAAATAACAGACAGACAGACAGACAGTCAAAAATTTGAAAAAATGCAATTTTGGTATATGTAAAGTGTACATAATAAATACATACATACACATAAATACCGTACAAACATACTTTTTACTAAATACATACATATGCATTTAGTAAAAAGCGGTTCTTTTAATTTAAAAAATAGACACTCCAATTTTATTTATTTGTATAGGTTGTGTGCCTACAAATATTTTAATCAACCCATAATTACAAATGTGTATAAAACCATGTAGCCGAAATTAGTTAGGTATTAAATTGGATATGCATTAATAAAGGTCACTAATTAATCAAGGTTTTGTGAATCACTCAAATAGGCTATTGCTAAAGTTGAGTTAGTGAAGTATACATATGTATATGGCCTTCATGGCTATATAGATTATTCGTACTATGACGACACTGATTTCAAATTGTATTACGTGCGATTTAGCAAGCGTTCTAGCAGCTTTTAATATTGTTTAAAACACCATACATTTGTTAAAGTATGATTGTATTTTAGGTCCCCGTAACCGTATTCTAGTTTTACAAAAAGGGTCTAATTTTAAGTTTGTCAAGATCTGCCATCTGCTAATGTTTACCGATGATTTTTTTTTACATTTCCCTAACAATTACCGTACCAAGTGAATTTACCGTAAAATCTATCAGAATATAACAAAACGAATGGTTACCTGTTCAGATTGTTATCATCAAAAGTTTTAATATTATTCCTTAGATGTATACCGAACAAAACGGACTATTATGTGTACTTATACGAGTATATCTGTATTATGTTATCATAATCAATTTAATAGTAATACAAAAGTAGATAGATTGGCACAAAACATTGCCTGTACATATTTACTGTAGTTAAAGCTTTGTTTCTAATTTCTCTTCACAGATTATATCAGTGCCATAATTCATCTAAAAATAATCATTTCCACTAAGTCTTCAACGATACTACTTTGTGAAATTCTTTAAAGACTAATATCAGCTCACGCAATTGAAAATAAAGTGATACAGAATACCGAGAATAATTACTGTGTTCTACTCATAACTGGTTAGTAATTATGATGGTTATTAGTTAAATATCCAAGTATTGCTACGTAAATAACTAATCGTTGTCTTACGGAAAAGCACAGGCAAATATTATCTCGCACTTATTTATTTCTATGGATCAATCAAATCAACCTATCGTTATATATTGCTTAACGAAGGTCTCTCCAGGAAACGCCAACTATCCCAGTGACTTTCTTCTACGACATTACATAGGCACATCAAAATCTGCGTTTCCCAAATGGTTTAGCAGCAATAGCTTGCAATGGGTATGGTTATAAAACGATGGTGATTAAATATCTAGTATTGGTGATTGCAGAATTAGTGAGCCGTTGATGGAAATATCACGATTTTTGCCTAGATGATAAAATTAAACCTATTGTAACCATTGAGTTGTCCTTTAGTCAAACTGATTCAACTAGTAGATGTTGCGACAGTAAGTTCTTAAAATTACTTAGCCAATTCCAGGCGGATTAGCTCTGATTGCAAGTTGGCATTACTACGTAGATACTTCATTCGTAATAACATATCTTCGTCGCAGGTTGCGGTAGTTACAATACAATTGTTCCGAGAAAACGACTCCGGCCATTACAGAAAGATCAAGGTAATAAGCGCTCTAAGGAAAGTAATATTAATTATTGTCGGAATTTTGGTGAATGATTTGACACAATTTATATGGAAGATACATCAAATAAGCTATTATTAGAAAATTATTTGTAACCTATGAAATATGGCCTAAATATGTTTCCATGATATCTAATGAAAAAAAAGTGAAGTACATAGTAGCTCAGTGATCAAACTAATCTTTCTAATAAAAGATTATAACATAAAAGAAATATAATATTGAATATATATAAAACTTGACGTATATATTGAATATATATAAAATTTTTGTCATTGACACTTCTTTACAAACCAAAAATTAATTCAAAAATAATAATCTTATAGCTCAAAAATACAATTTACAAGTTCCTCAGTTTTCATTTCTATCGGCAGTTCCCACAGACTGACCGTATTATTTTATTTTTGATTAAAAATACATAAAACATTAACCATTCATAATTAGACCATGACATCGCACACTTTCTTTCAATATTATTCAATATTTATCGACTAATTAAGGCGAGGAATATCAATTTTCTTCATGGAGATGAAAACTTCATCTTGAAAAGGAGATAAGGACACTAGTTTGTGTACTGAGGCAGACATTTTCTGAAATTCTTCGTTGCTTTCCTCGAATTATCAGGCACGTAGGATCAGATTACATAAATGTAAAAAGCAGGTCGAATATTGCAGAGATAATGGAAACATACGTGCTTGAAATATGTAGGGAAACGCTTTATTGTCGCTAACACTTATGATGTAGTGCAACGCATTGGAAAGGGTAATCCTTAACCTACGTTACGTTACGTTTGTTTGTAACGAATTCTTTTAAAAAGATAGAACTAGATATTGAAAAAAAAACATAGGACAGTAGTAGTACACAGAAGTTTAATATTTAACATTCTAAAATAATAAAACAAAATATAACTAACTAAAGATTAAATGACAAATTGCGTTAATGACAAATCTTATAATGAAAAGTCTCATCTGGTGGTCGATGATCTTTTAACCTCTATTACTTTGTAGAATTATTACTAGAATAGTCTCTCCATTATTGATTAACCTAATATTGTCTATTTATTACACAGATATTTTGTATAACATTTTCCTTGTGACGCCACAAAGTTTATGATCAACCACTCTTAACGTTTGAGTTAATAACCTGCCCTTAACACACAGTTAATTACAAACAAAATAGTCATTTTATTGCGCTTAAAGTGGGCTCCTAGTTTCAAGGAAATGATACAATTTTTATAGATTTAGTTGTATTTGTGTACTATCATCCCGTCACGCAGTAAATCTCTTAAAAGAAAAACGCCATTAGACTTGTGCTAGTACTAACCTCACATGGAACCATTCATGTGTGACTATGAAAATAACGATTTTGATTCAAACAATAATATTATTGTATTAAAATAGACAACCGTCGCACAATGATTTATGTCTCGCTGGTACTTTAGAAACGCGAACACATGAACACATAAAACACCCACATTCCAAAATAATTGTGGCTTGGGCTTACTTATTTCAGCGTGTCCGTTCGAAATTTAAACCTTCGTGTACACCGCATTGAAATTCATGCCCCAACTTTCGCCTATTTAATGCCTTTTAGCGGACACTTTTCACTTATCCGCCCGTAAGCAACTATTTCTTAATCTGTGCCATAAGAGATTCTTCTCCTTACCTCTATACTCCTTGCTAATAATATTGACAATGCAAAGGACAAGTCTTATTACCTAATGAAAAAATTGAACAAAATCACGACACTGATAGCAAGCAGAGTTTTCAACTAACTATGTATACAAGATGCAAAAACTTGTCAGCATATTTGGGGGTCTCATTCTAAAGGTAAAATGCACTCAGGTTTATTTTTTCTTATTACTTGGCATCACATAGCGTTGTCTCCCACCAAATCGATCGATTTCTCTTGGATGCCATCAACAGATCTCAGTGCCCTTATCATGATACCACCGTTGGGATATCGCCTTTCCATTAAAAAAAGAATCATCAAAATCGGTTCATTAACGATGAAGTTATCCGCGAACACACATAAACAGAAATCCTCGTTTTTAAAGTCGGTTAAAAAGTACCTTAAAAAAATACTATGTAAATAAGTGGAATATTCATTTTTTCCTGTAGTTTAAAAACAGAACGGTAATTCATTTATTAAGTACTTTAAACGATTTTTCTTTGTAAAAGCAATTATTAATATTCGTTCGACCTATGAGTTGACGTTGTCATATTTTTTTTTTTTTCAAGGAAATAACTCCTTATTGCGCAAATGTTGGCTGACGTATTGTCTAGTGTAGGTACTGATATTTAATAGATTTTTCTTTAAAGAAGCAAGTATTCTGTTATGCGGATATTTTGACTGACTACTTAACCTATGAGTTAAATCTGTCATATTTGATGACTATTTTAAAGAAAGAAATTACTCCTCAATGCGGAAATTTTGACTGACCTATTCCATATAAGTGGGCGCTGACATTTTATATGAATTTTCTCTAAGAAAGCAATTATTCTGTCATGCGGAAAGGAGAATGGCAGATCCTGTACCGCTGGCAATATCTTATGAATGGTTACGGGATTTATAGCAATTTTTAAGTGAATCATCCTAATTATTTTTATGTATTTATCATATTTTTAGAAATGTATTAAAATAAGTTTAACTCTGTTCATGAAGTTGTTGCAACTGCATTAACAAATCGTATTCCTGCGTGTTCTAAACACGTTGTGCTTAAAGTTTAATACTTTAATGTCAGGTCAATAAAATAGTACGCTAATGATTTTGATTTCAAAAATATTTCAGTACGCCATCTTGTTAAAAATTATGACAACTCATTTGTGATCCAGTATTACATTGTAATCTAAAAACTAAATATTTTTTTAATGCAATGTTGTAAAAATCTGGCGATAGTCAAAAAGTAATTGTCGGTGATATTAGCAGCCAAATAAATATAAAAACAATCCCTACCATAAGATACGCCAGGCGGTACAAAGTCCCATACAAACCTGCCACTGTCCTTTTGATGTCAACGCTGTTGTCACTTTATGGTGATATTTATACATAATTATAGAGCGACGTAAAAAATATCTTTGTTTTTTCATATCGACCTACGTCATTTTTCCATTTATAGTTGACCAGCACGACTAAGTAGGTAATATATATTTTTTTAGAAGACCTCTTCCGCATTCAGAAAAGACATTCTGTGTCGCAGAGGAATTTACAAACATACATGAAAAGGACATAAAGAACATCCAGACTCAGAACAACCATTTGTGGATTACAAAAAGTGTTGTTCTATGTGGAATTTGGACCCACAATACTTGACACTTGACGCAACACTAGAAAGCGGCGACCGGTTAAACCAGTCAAATATCGTTCAAAATAAAATACTGGATTGTATGTGTATGTACCAGTAACTCCTGATAAATAATATTAGCATTACATAAACTGGAAACTACAAAACTGAAAACAGGTAAGATATATACTTAGTTGCTATTAAATTTTATTATAATTAATATTTAGAGGCCGTCATAGCCCAGTTTTACTCGGTGATTAGAAACAATCAGCGAGGGTAAGCAGGCATGGGACAGGACCTGGATGGGTGACCGCTAGTGGCACTATACCATGAGCGTCTCCGTGATTCGGAGGTCACGTTAAGGAGTCGGTCTCGGTTGTTATCCCGGATTACAGTCGTTATTAGAGGAGCTTACCGACGTGTACGAGGACCGAGAGGGTGCCTTGAGACGGCGATCCATGTCGTCGACCAGAAGTCTGTCCTAGGACCACTCCTGTGGAACGTGGGATACGACTGGGTCCTACGATGTCGTCTCCCCCCCAGTCTGGGCGAAATTTGTTACGCCGATGTGAAGAGTGTTCTTGTCACAGCCCGGGGGGCGAATTTCCAGGTGGCGGCGCGCCTAGCCACCTCGCGTGTATCTCTGGTGGTCGGGCGCATCGAGGCGCTGGGCTTGCGGGTGGCCCTGGATAAGACGAAGACCCTATTATTCCATGGGCCCCGTCGTGGACCGCCCCCCGGCGCCTCCGTAGTGATCAACTCGGTCCTCGTTTCGGTTCCGGACCCAGATGAGGTATCTGGGCCTGATCCTCGACGGTAGGTGGCTCTTCGACGATTTCAATTTATTGTATACTAGCTGACCCGCTTAACTTCGTTTGCGTCTCTCCATAAAAAATATTTTTTTCCCATTTGCCAAACATTTTCGGTCGATACCCGGCACCTATCGGTCGTAGAGTGATATTACATAGACCTAAAACCTTCCTCGCTAAATGGGCTATCCAACAAAAAAAGAATTAGCAAAATCCGTTCAATCATTCACGTGTGATGTCGTGACCAAGGCAAATAGGGATTCATTTATATATATATAGATAGATATTGATGATTATTTTTGAGTTCTTGTTTTATTTATACTGGAACTCGTCGGATACTCGTACGTCGACCACCATTCATCAACTTATTTCTTGTCCTACTTATATAAAGACTTTGTCTTATGTCCTATTGTTCGCGTACGCCTACTATTTTAAGAAGAGCAAAATTTGCGTAACTAAAATCACCGTAGTGTTTAGAAACAGGAGGTCATTGCACTTTGTCATTTGCATATCGTAACACTATTAAAATAGCATCGTATATTTTATTTGAGTTTTTTATTCAGTAACCATCCTCACCCCTGAACATGGTCCTAGATCGAAGCCGGATTGGATACTAAAGTGGATCAACAGTTTTAAGCAATTTCTTGGTATTAATTACGAGAAAATTAAGAATTCAAGAACTGGATTTATGATTATCACCGGGGAGCAGGAAATTTGGATAATAGTACGGTGTTAATTATATATTTTAGTGTAAAATATAAACCCAACACTCATTCAGGTAATATTTAAAGTTCAATCACGATTTTTCATAAGGTTAGTAAATACTTAAGTACTTATTACCGTTAATTTCATTTAGTTATTTAATCACCCATTGTATTGTGAATGACTTATTTGTCAGAGAATATTTTGTATTGATTAGGTTTAAATCGTACTTAAATACAGTACAGTTAGCATGATTGCTACATTATTTAGCTTAATTAATTAATAATTTGTTGAAAGGTTCAAGTCATTCACTTATTATGTTGTACGTAGGTAGATGTTAATTTATTACTTTAACTAAAATCATACTTTAGAGTGCTAGATAGTATTAATTTATATTAATAGATAGAAAAATAATATTTGCACTAAATTATTTAGTTACAGTGTTATATAGAAATTGCATTATTAAGTTTGAATCAATATAACTTTCATTGTAAGTTTATTGAGATTGTTAATTTTGTAATACACGGTAGGCGTTATCTTACCTATCAGCTGTTAAAGATATTAGTATTTTGTTTTGTATTTACGTTTGGCATTGTATACATTCCAGGTTGACAACCCTCGACTCCCAGAATGGCTAAAGATGAGGAAATTAGGAATTTGATAAAAAAGCGAGGCAGTTATATAGGTCAATTAACTAACTTCATAAATTATTATACAGAGGTAAATAAGAAATCGTTAAGCAGTACTGACGCTAAGGAATTGCAATTACGTATAAATAAACTTGAAAATTTGTACCAACAATATGACGGAGTGCAGTTTCAGTTGGAGTGTTTAGCTGACGATACTGAACCTCTGTATGTATCGCGGTCAGAGTTCGATTCTAAGTATTACGGAGCGTTAGCAAGCGCTCAAGACACTTTAAGTAAATTTCATGAAGGTGATAGGGGGTCCGAATCATGTAATAAAAGTACAGTTCGTTGTGCTAGTGGCAGGCATCAGCTCGTTAAGTTGCCCACTATTCAGCTTCCTAAGTTCAATGGGACATATAATAATTGGCTCGAGTTTCGTGATACTTTCACGAGTCTCATTCATTCCAATGACGACATAGACGAAATTAATAAATTCCATTATTTGCGAGCTTCTTTAGAGGGATCTGCCTCTGTCGTTATACAATCCATTGAGTTTTCTACTAATAATTATATTGTGGCATGGAAGTTGTTATGCGAAAGGTTCGACAATAAGCATTTATTAATTCAAAATCATATTGCATCTATATTTAATATTGAAAATGTTACAAAGGAATCTTCCGTTATTTTGAAATACTTAATTGATCAACTTAATAAGAATTTACGAGCATTGCAATCACTAGGAGAGCCTGTCGAGCACTGGGACACGCTCTTAATATATATTGTCACACAAAAATTGGACCAGAAAACCTACCGAGAGTGGGAAGAGTTCAAAGTTCGTGTTGACATAAAGGATACTATAACATTCCAAACATTTATAAATTTTATTCGTAATCGAGCTGACTTGATGGAAACTTTAGAGGTGTCACGTAATTATAATTATACAACGTCAAATCAAAAATCAAATAATTCAAAATTAAAAACTATGGTATCTACGCCAAATATTTCTAATATTAAAACATTGCCCAAAAGTTGCCCTAATTGTAGAAATGAGCACAGTTTGTCAAACTGTCCCCATTTTCTCGCTTTGAGCAATGAAGCACGGCTTAAAGTATTACCTAAATACAAGATTTGTTACAATTGTTTCCATTCAGGTCATTTTGCCAATCATTGCAAAAAGCAAGGTTGTAATATATGTAAGCGACGTCATAACGCGCTTATTCATTCAAATGAACATAGACGTAACTATAATAATACACACAATGAAACTTCACACTTTTCTGAAAAACCGTCTTCATCGTCGACCCCGCAGTCGAATGCGTCGTCGTCGAGTAATCAAACTGCTTTGTCTGCGAACATTACTTTAACCAACGGTCATATACAGCATGATGTTTTATTGTCCACCGCCTTAGTCAAGTTTTACGATAATAATAATCGCGAACATATTGTTCGCGCCGTACTTGATTGCGGTAGCACGTCGTGTCTGATTACAGAGAACCTGTGTCGGCGATTAAATTTGAAAACCTGTCAAATTGACAGATCTATTCTTGGTGTAAACAACGTGGCTTCTCACGTAGGTAGAATGTGTCATGTTAGCATGAAGTCATTGGACGACAGTTACGCTACTGACTTTAATTGTTTCGTTCTACCGTCAATTACCAATAATTTGCCAAATCGTAATATTGACATAAGAACTCTCAATATACCGACAGATATCTGTTTGGCGGATCCAACGTTTTACAAGTCGGCTGCTGTTGATGTTTTGATAGGCGCTGATCTCTTTTGGGATCTATTAGGGTCCCAAAGAATTAAGTTGGGTGATCAAAAACCGTTACTTTACGAAACAAAGATTGGTTGGGTTATTTCGGGTCCTGTGTCTTCTCCCAATCATGTCGCGTTGCATGCTCATGATATAAAATGTCATTTCATAAATATTACTGAGGGTCGAGATGACTATTCCGAAAGCAAATTGGACTTGACTCGTTTCTGGCAATTGGAAGAGGTCGATTCACAGTCTTCTCAGTTTTCATTAGAAGAGAAGCAGTGTGATTTTGAAGAAATTCATAAATGTTGGAATGACATCTTAAAATCATTGCCGCTTATCAATCATATTAAAATTCCTCGAATAGTTGTTTGCGATTTGTATACTATGTTTCAGTTACACATATTTTCAGACGCATCCGAGCGTGCATACGGTGCGTGTGTGTATGTTCGTAGTATCAACGATGAAGGAGAGGTCTTGGTTCGTTTGTTAACGGCTAAAAGTCGAGTGGCACCAATTAAACCTACCACAATTCCAAGACTTGAATTGTGTGGTGCCCTGTTAGGTATTCGTCTATATGAGAAGGTGATTAATTCACTTCGCTGTAAGGTTAACACGGTTTGTTTCTGGACCGATTCTACCATCGTGTTGAGCTGGTTGCATTGTCTGCCTTCTAAGCTTCAGCCTTTTGTGCGCAACCGCGTCGCTGAAATTTTAGAAAAGACTGGCAACTGTACATGGCGCCATGTCTCAACTAATGAAAACCCTGCAGACCTAATATCACGAGGTACAGATATTAGTTCCCTGCAACGTTCTGAGTTATGGTGGTCCGGTCCAGATTTTTTGAAACAAGAACCGATACAGCTTCCTTCTCAACCTAAACATCTAGACAATTTGCCTGAAACCAAGTCTATGGTCTCTTTAAATGCTGTCGTTGACGCTAAGGACAATAAAATCGAATTTCTCGATTTCCAAAGATTTTCAAATCTTTCACGTTTGATCCGATCTGTTGCATACGTTCTACGATTCATCGATCGTTGTAAGAAAAAGTCAGTTCCGATGAAATTTTTAACGGATCAAGAATTAAAAAAATCATTAAAATTAATTATTAAGAAAAGTCAAGACGAATCATTTATTGAATACAGATTACTTTTAAATAAAAAGGACCTACCAAAAAAGAGTCCTTTGTTAAAATTTAATGTTTATCTGGACAGTGACAATATAATGCGTGTTGGTGGTCGTCTTGACAATTCAGATTTTTCTCATAGTAAAAAACACCCTATACTTATACAGTCCACTCATATTTTTAGTAAGCAGTTGTTTGAATCTGAGCATAAAAAATTGCTACATGCAGGTCCACAATTATTACTGGCGAACATTAGGGAAACGTACTGGCCTATAGGAGGTCGCACCTTAGCGAAAGCCTGTTATCACAAGTGCGTGCCATGCAGTCGCATAAAAGGTGAGGTCATTACTCCGCAAATGGGCAACCTCCCGCGTCAACGTCTTATTTCAGGTGGGTTCCCCTTTGAGAATGTGGGTCTAGATTATGCAGGTCCCATCATGTCTGCAAATCGTCAAGGTCGTGGATGTAGATTGGTGAAAGTGTATATTGCGATTTTCGTATGTTTCACTACAAAATCTATTCACTTAGAGTTAGTGGGCGACTTGACAAGTAGTTGTTTTTTGCTGGCATTGCGTCGATTTATATCACATAGGGGAAAACCTCTAAATATATATTCGGACAACGGCACGTCCTTTGTTGGTGCTTACAACGACATTTCAAAATTTTTGAAATCCAATTGCAATTCCTTAGGTGAAAGTGCAGCGAATGAGGGCATAGCCTTTCATTTTATACCGGCCTATACTCCTCATTTTGGAGGTCTCTGGGAGGCGGGCGTTAGATCAACAAAATTTCATTTATCTCGAGTGCTGGGAAATTGTAATTTGACGTTTGAGGAACTTAGCACCGTACTCGCGCAAATTGAGGCGATATTAAACTCCCGGCCTCTGACTCCGCTCTCCTTCGATCCTGCAGACTGCACACCACTGACACCAGGTCATTTTTTAATCGGACGGCCACTCACAAGCTTACCTCAGCCAGACTACGAGAACCGCTCCATGTCATCCTTATCTCGTTTTCAACGGATCGAGCAGCTCCGCTAGCACTTTTGGTCTAGGTGGAGTAAGGAATATATGGCAGAGTTGCAGCAGAGAGTTAAGTGGCGGTCCGGCAAGAGTGCACTACAATTGGATACTTTAGTAGTGGTAAAGGAGGATAACCTGCCTCCGCTTAAATGGAAACTGGGCAGAATCATTGCAGTTCACCCTGGACCTGACGGCATAGTACGTGTGGCAGACATTCGAACTACAAATGGAGTAATCCGGAGGGCCTTCAACAGGATTTGTCCACTACCCCTTTCCTCAGCTTCTGGTTGAAATCAGTGCTTTCAACGCCCGGGGGCATGTTCGCGTACGCCTACTATTTTAAGAAGAGCAAAATTTGCGTAACTAAAATCACCGTAGTGTTTAGAAACAGGAGGTCATTGCACTTTGTCATTTGCATATCGTAACACTATTAAAATAGCATCGTATATTTTATTTGAGTTTTTTATTCAGTAACCATCCTCACCCCTGAACACCTATTTTAATAAAGGTTACAATTACAGGTCACTGGTAAACAAAATTAATTAGTTTACGCAAAACAAGTTGACAGTGAACTGTGACAGAACTAATTACAAACTGTTTTCAAACGCAAATATAAAATTATTACAATGTATAATTATATCACTGAGATGAAGCAATTATAGAATTAAAGAGCGCAATGCTCTTAGAGTTCGATGTTGAGTCATTGATCACATTTATAATGAAATAACTTATTTTCGTAACGATTTTTTTATGTGTTTACTAAAGTAGCGGATAAAATGAATTATTAAGAACTAGTTGTTGCCCGCGGCTCCGCCCGCGTATATGTCGGTTATCGCGGCAAATAGGAACCTATGTGTTATTCTGATGTATAAGCTATATTACTATAAAGTTTCATCCAAATCCGTTCAGTAGTTTTTGCGTGAAAGAGTAACAAACATCCAAACATCCATCCATCCTTACAAATTTTCGCATTTATAATATTAGTAGGATTTATAATATTAGTAGAATTAGTAGGATATAATATTAGTAGGATTATACTTTCTTATTCCATATCAAAAGATCATGTATAGGTATGGAAAGTTATCACAGGTTATAAGATGCACTGGAAAAGGAGGCCTTTGTTTTTCTGACGGTTTCAAACAATTTATCGGCAAAGTGGTCATGATTCAAGTTTGTCGATAGTACTACACAACTGAATTTAAGCATTCTTTCATACAGTTTAAGAAGTTTAACAAATATAATTTTACCATGCAATACGCTTTATAATATTCAACGTATTTTGTTTATATATAAAACTAGCTGAACCCCGCGGTGTTACCCGCGGTTATTGTTGTACCGCGAGTAACGCCGCGCGACAAAGTTAGTCTAAAAAAAGTAGCCTAAGTTACTCCCCGGATCATCAGCTACCTGCCAGTGAAAGTCCCGTCAAAATCCGTCCAGCCGTTCCAGAGATTACCCGGAACAAACAGACAGACAGACAGACAAAATTATTTTAAAATACAGTTTTGGTATATGTATCGTGTATACATACATATGTATTGATTAAAAAGCTGTTATTTTAATATTACAAACAGACACTCCAATTTTATTTATTTGTATAGACTAGCTGAACCCCGCGGTGTTACCCGCGGTTATTGTTGTACCGCGAGTAACGCCGCGGGGCAAAGTTAGTCTAAAAAAAGTAGCCTAAGTTGCTCCCCGGATCATCAGCTACCTACCAGTGAAAGTCCCGTCAAAATCCGTCCAGCCGTTCTAGAGATTACCCGGAACAAACAGACAGACAGACAGACAGACAAAAAAAAATTTAACTACATTTTTGGTATATGTATCGTGTATATATACATATGCATTTAGTAAAAAGCGGTTATTTTAATATTACAAACAGACACTCCAATTTTATTTATTTCTATAGATATCAATTAGAGGCAAGACTGATGCGATATTATTTGCTTACAGACATATTTTTAAAGCGTGTTATGAGTGACTTGTATTATTTCTTTAATCAGTATTTTTGTTATATGATCTGTACCGTTACAGTATTTTATGAACATTACTAGCTGAACCCCGCGGTATTACCCGCGCTTATTGTCGTACCGCGAGTAACGCCGGGCGACAAATTTAGCCTAAAAAGAGTAGCCTAAGTTACTCCCTGGATCATCAGCTACCTGCTAGTGAAAGTCCCGTCAAAATCCGTCCAGCCGTTCCAGAGATTACCCGGAACAAACAGACAGACAGACAGACAGACAGACAGACAGACAGACAGACCGACAGACAGACAAAAAAATTTTTAACTACATTTTTGGTATATGTACTGTGTATACATACATATGCATTTAGTAAAAAGCGGTTATTTTAATATTACAAACAGACACTCCAATTTTATTTATTTGTATAGATAAGAAAATACCACACGATCGCTTTGAAATGTCGAATCTCTGAGTCAAATGCTTTTTATATGTAAAATTATTTACCTACATGTCATTATAAGCAGGTTCGACTAAATAATTTAAAGATTTATTTAGATAATATATTTTTCCTGATCTCGTTAATCCGGTAAATACATATTTTTACCATGAAACACGATAGTTTCAAAACTAGCTTGTAAAGAGAACGACGAACGCAATGGAACAAGGACAAAACACCACGTGGTTCAAATTGATCCGATTTAACCTTCTAATTTGAGGATTGCTGCGTGGTGTTAAGGTCGTGACTAGGACTTTGGCCTTATTATTTATTTATTTATACATTTGAATATTCTACTTGATAATATTACTATAAGCCACTCCATAACTTTAAATAAAAATAAATTAATATTTCGGTAACACACAACGCCATCTAGTCCCAGGCTAAGCAGAGCTTGTGTTATGGGCACTATAGACAATTATATGTATAAATACATTATATACTTTTTGTAAATACATGCATATTATAGATAGAAAACACTCAAACTTCGAAACAAATATTTGCAGATCATACAAAATCCGGGAATCAAACCCGAGACCTCAAGTACAGCAGTCGCATACGTTACCACTGTGCCATAGAAGCAGTCGAAAACGTCCAAAACAAGCTATCCCAAACGTTTAGTAAAATTGGAATAGCTATAATTGTTGTGCGTCTATAGTAATTTGATTGGTTTTAATTTATTACTTCAAATTAAACTACAATCTCGGCTTACAGTTATGTAGCAGTAATTGTATTATCTAATACTAGCCGACCCACGCAACCTCGTTTGCGTCTCCTTTTGCCCGTAGCGTGATGATATATAGCCTATAGCCTTCCTCGATAAATGTACTATCCAACACTGAAATAATTTTTCAAATCGGACCAGCGGTTCCTGAGATTGACGTGTTCAAACAAACTCTTCAGCTTTATATATTAGTATAGATATACTTTCGACACATTAATAGGTACCATTTAATTTACACATTGTAATATAATTATACCTACGTCTTACTTTTATCAAATCATAATATTTCAATAAAAATAATTATCTTTTATCTAATTTACAATTAGATAAAACATAAACAAATCTATGTTAGTAGGCCGCAAAAGGTTGAACTGTTTTAACCACACCCTAAAATTAAATTAGAATCAATGCTTCGGCGTTATAATAATGTTATATTGAGAAGGCCGAAGGCTTATTTCTCAAATTCATTAAACTCTAACACGTAAAAATAAATGATTAAGCAAATTTTTAGACTTTATTGATAATATAATCGACCATGACATTGTCGGGCATTAAATTCTCCATTTGATCGTTAATAGCAACAGTAAGAATAAATTATATTTGCGAAATGTGTGAATCTATACAAATAAATAAAATTGGAGTGTCTGTTTGTAATATTAAAATAACCGCTTTTTACTTAATGCATATGTATGTTTACACGATACATATACCAAAAATGTAGTTAAAAAAATTTTTGTCTGTCTGTCTGTCTGTTGTTCCGGGTAATCTCTGGAACGGCTGGACGGATTTTGACGGGACTTTCACTGGCAGGTAGCTGATGACCCGGGGAGTAACTTAGGCGTAATTTTTTTACACTAACTTTGTCACGCGGCGTTACTCGCGGTACAACAATAACCACGGGTAACACCGCGGGGTTCAGCTAGTTTAACATATATTTCTTCCTTTCTCTCTACGTAACTCTTAACTCTGCTATAATGTCGTTGTTTGTATCTGTCATCGGGGAGTACAGTAAGGTTTTCGATGTACATATATAACATCAAAACAATATCTACATACAACAAACATTGTAGATATCGTCTGTAACATATAAACTTATGAAATTCTATTCCATAAAACCTATGTTATGAGTTACGACTTACATAACTAATGTAAATTTATACAAAAAATGATTAACGTGAGAGCTTATTTACATTTAGTAGAATTCTTCTCGTTGCTAACAAGGTACGATAACTACATGGAGTCATCACATAGTTGTGCTTTATCCCGTTGTGAGAACGCAGATAACCAGACAGGTCACCTAATGGTACATTACTACCTGCAACTCAAGATATAAATTCGTTGCTGCACTTTTGATGCCTCTGTGTTTAATCGTTGAAGTGAATAATAAGTATTAATAAATAATAATAATAAATATTTCGGACATCTAACACACAACGCCATCTAGTCCCAAGCTAAGCAGAGCTTGTGTTAAGGGTACTAGACAACTGATATAAATACATATTTACTTTTTTTTGTAAATACATACATATTATACATAGAAAACACCCAAACTCTGAAACAAATATCTGTAGATCATACAAACATTTGGTTCGACCCGGGAATCGAACCCGAGACCTCATGATCAGCAGTCGCACACGCCAACTGCTAGACCAACGAAGTCATACCAATGTTTTTTTCAAAGGCAATATTGCTTTGTTCAAACCGACCCATAAGTGCTGAGGTATCGTTCTTCCATTGTAATAAGTTTAACCTTTAAACTTAATTCAAAATAATTAGTAGGTATATAATTTGAAGGTGTTCATAATATTAATGGATTGCGATGATAACAAGCAAAATTCAACGAAATAAACAATTAAAATCATGGAAAATCCACATTAATTCAATTCAAGTAATTCAAGTAATAGAACGTACTTGAATTACTTGAATTGAATTAATGTGGATTGGCAAGACAGGATGCTTATTTCAAGTACACGTGGACACATATGTGCAATTAGCATTATGTAATAGGTAAGCATACCTACCTATCTGATTTTTTATTATTTCAACGTAAGAATACATTATGTTTAGCTTACAATTTAATTACATTATTATTACATTTCTAACTGTGCATTACTCATAAATATAAAATATTCAACATTTTATGGTTAACAAATAAATAAAATTGGAGTGTCTGTTTGTAATATTAAAATAACAGCTTTTTAATCAATGCATATGTATGCAAACACGATACACATACCAAAAATGTAGTTAAAAAATTTTTTGTCTGTCTGTCTGTCTGTCTGTCTGTCTGTCTGTCTGTCTGTCTGTCTGTCTGTCTGTCTGTTTGTTCCGGGTAATCTCTGGAACGGCTGGACGGATTTTAACGGGACTTTCACTGACAGGTAGCTGATGATCCAGGGAGTAACTTAGGCTACTTTTTTTAGACTAACTTTGTCCCGCGGCGTTACTCGCGGTACAATAATAACCGCGGGTAACACCGCGGGGTTCAGCTAGTGGTTAATATATTCACACATTACGTAAATAATTTAAAGCCTTAAATTATAACTTCTAACTTTGATATCATTAAAGAAACATTTATAAGTATGACTTATTGTGGTCTCTGCAGAAATAAACAAGAATTTAAATAATGTTAAAAGGGCATCTTATTCAAATTTTAATAAATTAAAAGGAGATCTTTTGGGCCTACACTTATTTTAAAGGAAATTCCATTTTATGAGTCCGTTTAATTTTGGTGAAAACGGCTTTTCTAACATAAGCTACTGCGAGGTAAGAACAATCGTTTCCTAACTGCATAAGGACAGAGACCCTAAGATGCTGAACTATAAATTATATCTTAAAATATTTTAAGGATATATTTCCACCTTTTATATTTCTTTTAATATTTTTAATGACTACAAAATTAAAAGTGTTGACAGGCATCACATTAATGACTCGTGATAGGTTATGCCATTACAGTATTAGCCTATTAAATGTTTAAAAAGCATTATTTAACTGCTATTTTAACCCAATTAAATACACAACACAGAAATATCATTTGATTAATTTGTACAACACGATCATTAAGATGTTGGTAGCTAATAAAATTTAAAACATTTGTGTTAAATTAAAAATAATTTCATACTTAGCGTTGTTTATCTAAAATTAAATGAATAACTTGATTAAACATCAGCAATGTTAAATTACCAATATAAAATAGCATTATGTAGACCAAAAAATATGTACCACAGGACGAGGGACTTATCCTTTGGCTTGTAATTTACAATAGCTGTTGGAATAACTGCAACTTGTGACAATCTTGCTCAAAAATTAATCTTAATTTTTGGACTGACTTTCTACGTAAATAAATCCGCTGCTCGATTGCTTTAGTAGTTTAAGTGGTCACCACGCCACTTTCTACTACACCAAGTGTTGTTGGTTCAAATCCCGAATAGGACAACACTTTGTGTGATCCGCAAAATGTTGTTCTGAATCTGGGTGTTGTTTATGTACGTTGCTATGTTTGTAAAGCCCCCCGTGACATACGACGTATATTTCTAATGCAAGAGTTGTCTTTTCAAAACAAAAATAATATGTATTACAATCGAACAGAGCATGATGTTTGTTACAACATCTTATGATCGATTATATCGACGGCAAGGTAATTCTAACAATTTAAAATTCACTAACGTACAGATGAGTAAGAGGAGCACAAGGTTTTTGCTTCACGTATAAATATTTATATAGAAAATCATAGCTTAAAGTACAGCACAAGCTTTTAGCTAAGTGATCATATTACTTGAAACATTCCTTGAGATTCGCGGAGATGTACGACCTACATTACCGGTCTTGTCTCTTCATAAGATATATAGATTTCCTTAAACCCATGGGTTTGCAGTCTCCCCCGACTGATTGTTTTGCGTCCTTTTAAATAATTTAAGTCCCATTGTTTCATTAATTACCTTTCAACAATATTCGCAAATCATTCAGATACGCAGATCGATAACTAATGAGTCGAAGTAGGTACACATAGTCTTGATTTCTATGTGGGACCATTAATATTCAAGTAATTACAATGATTTTATGGAAAACCCAGGCTAAGAATCTCACTTCTAAGAACAACCGGTATTCGATTGTAAACTAACTATTATGTAGGTAGTCATAAATATTTATAAAATTATGGCACATACATACATCACTTGAAACAATGTTTTTTTACAAATAAAAGTACTACTTACTTTCTGGCATTTTTAATATAATTTGAAAAATATTTGTAATAGAAAAATGCATAGCGCTTGTCAAATGAATTTGAGTTCAGTATGATTTACAACTGATGTTAGGCCCGTTGTTCTCACGAACTCAGTTTGAAATCTGTAGGTCATCCAAAACTATATAGTAGGAATGCCATTAATTTTAATTAAGTTTCTTATATTTTGTTTTGAACGGTGTTGTTCATGATTCTTCGCATGATAGCGTTCGTAATTAACATTTGAAGCGCTTCACTTTTCGTTGGACAAATAAGTATTGTGTCGCAGGCATAGTCATGAGGTTTCGTCCTTGTACTTTATAGGGCAAAATTTGTTTAACAGTACGCTTAAAATTCTTAAATAAGTGTAATTTCTCCCCCATCCTTCCATAACAATGGTAAGCTAACAAGGCTAAAGTCTCAGGTGACCAAGTATTCTTCATTTGATAATGTTAAGAATATCATCAATTCTTTTTAAAGTGATTGACAATGTTAATTTAACACTTAAATATAATGTGTAAAAATTTAACATTCAAATGTAATGTGTTGATGTTTTTGAGTTATCATAAAATATACTTAGCAGCCAATTAAGAAGATAAGAGATCAGAATACTTATCACTTTATTTTATACTAGCTTATGCCCGCGGCTTGACTCGCATTTAATAAAAATATCCTATATTACTTTTAATTCCTCCAAGAATATGTGTACAAAGATGATCGGTTAAGTAGTTTTAAGAAACAAATTTACATTCACATTTATAGTAATCTATACAAATAAATAAAATTGGAGTGTCTGTTTGTAATATTAAAATAGCTGCTTTTTACTAAAAGCATATGTATGTATACACGGCACATATACAAAAAATGTAGTTAAAAAAATTGTTGTCTGTCTGTCTGTTTGTTCCGGGTAATCTCTGGAACGGCTGGACGGATTTTGACGGGACTTTCACTGGCAGAAAGCTGATGATCCGGGGAGTAACTTAGGCTACTTTTTTGGACTATCTTTGTCCCGCGGCGTTACTCGCGGTACAACAATAACCGCGGGTAACACCGCGGGGTTCAGCTAGTCTATACAACTAAATAAAATTGGAGTGTCTGTTTGTAATATTAAAATAACCGTTTTTCACTAAATGCATATGTATGTATACACTGTACATATACCAAAAGTGTAGTTAAAAATTTTTTTGTCTGTCTGTCTGTCTGTCGGTCTGTCTGTCTGTCTGTCTGTCTGTCTGTTTGTTCCGGGTAATCTCTGGAACGGCTGGACGGATTTTGACGGGACTTTCACTGGCAGGTAGCTGATGATCCAGGGAGTAACTTAGGCTACTTTTTTAGACTAACTTTGTCCCGCGGCGTTACTCGCGGTACAACAATAACCGCGGGTAACACCGCGGGGTTCAGCTAGTAATAAATATAATTATGATAAATGTCCATTTCACAGTTGAACTGTCATTGTATACACTTTCCTTACCTGACCAGTTCAACATTTATAGGCTGTTACTTTTTGAAGCTGTTATTATAACTTACTTAAAAATAACATATTTAAATTGTAAATGTAGATTTCTCTACTTCTTCTACGAAGATACATGATTAGACGGTAAACCCGTCTTTAACTATTCTATATTTTACTCTTGTTCGTGAGCACTATGTGTTAAAAAGATGTATGAATGATTCTCCGTGTATCATATAATAATAACTAGCAAACAGGCCCGGCTTCGCACGGCTTCTTTGCTGCAAATATAATATACTAGCTGTTGCCCGCGGCTCCGCCCGCGTATATGTCGGTTATCGCAGCAAGTAGTAGCCTATGTGTTATTCTGATGTATAAGCTATATTACTGTAAAGTTTCATCCAAATCCGTTCAGTACTTTTTGCGTGAAAGAGTAACAAACATCCATCCAAACATCCATCCATCCTTACAAACTTTCGCATTTATAATATTAGTAGGATTACTCTGAAAATGTGTGAAAATATTCAAAAACTTTACAAATTAAATACGAAAACCTTTCTCAAGAATTACTCTATAGGTAAAAACCGCATATTTTTGCAAGCAGTAACTATGGAGTTAATCGTGAACAGACAGACAGACGCGATGGAGGACTTTGTTTTATAATAAATGTAACTAGTGATAATAAAGATATAACCAGAAAAAGCGATGAATAAAACATTAGAATAAACTTTACTGTTTCATTTTAAAATAGGCCTTTAAAAGCATCGAATGATAACCTGTTTTACCTTCAGATTATTTATATGTTTTAGTTTTAGGTTATATTTCGATGCTTTTAAAGGTCTATTCTTAAATCACACAAAAAATACAAAGCGCATAAAAGTATGGAACTCGAAATTATGGTTAGACCATAAAAGTGATTTAGAAAGAACCATGTAAATTTTCTTTCATAATTATATCAACTTATGCACACTAATATTATAAAGTGACTACTATCTCTGATTGACTCGTGCCTCGTTGGTCTCGCGGTTGGCGTGTGTGACTACTGATCATGAGGTCTCGGGTTCCATTCCCGGGTCGAACCAAATATGTGTATGATCTACAAATTTTTGTTTCGGAATTTGGGTGTTTTCTATGTATAATATATATGTATTTACAAAAAAAGTATATATGTATTTGTATCAGTTGTCTTAGTACCCATAACACAAGCTCTGCTAAGCTTGGGACTAGATGGCGTAGTGTGTTAAATCTCCCAAATATTTATTATTTAAAGGTGAAAGTAAGTTTGTTTGTTACGCTTTCACGCGAAAACTACTTAACCGATCGTTATGAAACTTTGTACACATATTCTTGGAGGTATAAGAACTAACATAGGATACTTTTTGTTAAATGCAGGCGAAAGCTAGTATAATATGTAATGTTTTGTTCTTGAGGACACACTTCATGTAAAGTAAAATAAAAAAATTACAAAACAAAACAAAATAAAACCTTAAACATTAGTCAGTTTTTTAGTTTGCTTTATTTTACGCGTCATAAAATGGAGATATATGTATAGAAACATTTTTTTTGCTCTGATATGATAAACGTTTAAAAAGTCAGACATCTTTTGTAAAGCTTTTTACGTTCATATTATTATACTCTTATATTATCAATTTTTTTCATTCATTAATGATCGTTATTATGCTTGAGCTGCTTTACACAGCATCACATTGTGACTCAAATTCGGTAAGACCTGTCTAAATAAAACCCAAATCAATCACTGTAAGAAAAGATCCTCGGATTTTATTGTTCTTTGCATTTCTACTTCTACTTAATTAGATTCCAATTTCAGTTTCATTGTGAATTTACGATGTTCCAGTATTTAAACTCAAGTAATTTAGCGAAGATTGGGTACAATTGTAACCTACTTTTACAATTCTTTTAAATATTTCAACAAACAAAGACACCGACGAAGACGTTTTTTATCTACATATATAAACTCTGTATTAGTGTTTAAATGTAGTCAGTAAAAAACTTAATGGAGACTCTAAAATGCTTGTAATAAAATAGCTGTGTAAGCACGATACTGATAAATAGTTTGTCTACATTATTTTATTATCAAATTACTGTTGCAGTATTTACACGAATCATTATCATCATCTTCCTAGTCTTTATTATTTCCAAGATTAATTTGGTTGGAACTAGTAGTTCAACCAGTTTTACCTGAATATCAGCTCAAGGTAGTAGAGCTACGCTGATTTGAGCACGAACGGGCCGGCTCGACCGGGGCGGTACTACCCTCGCACAGAAAATCAACGTAAAATGACAGCGATCATGCTGTCGTGTTTCGTTGGTGAGTGCGAGACCGGAGGCCCAATGATGCGAAAGCATCATAGCCCGCCATGGTGTGGGTCACCATGCTGCATTGTTGCATTGTCTGCGTTCGCAGTATGGTGACCATCACTCTTGGATTCTGCTTATGCTTTCCATCAGGCAGAGTAGAGTCATTGTGGCAGGGTCAAATATAAAAAAAAAAAAAAAAAAAAAAGTTTTTCCACGGAGCGAATGGCATCGGATCTCCGTAACCCTGAATGTGAACTGAATTCGAACGTTGAACTAGTTGTCAGTATATTTGGGCAGGGCGGCAGAACGGCAGCACAGTTGGAAGGAAAGGGGGACCCTTTTCTTCCGACTGTGCTGATGCAGATGCTTTCCGGCCACGGTTGCTTCGGGAAGTACCTGCAGTCGGTCGCCAGGAAGGAACTGAGTCCCGCCTGCCACCACTGCAACTGCAGTGAGGACTCGGCCATGCACACGCTGGCGGTATGCCCCGCATGGGCGTCGCAGCGTCGGGTCCTCACTGCAGTCATCGGAGGAGATCTCTCGCTACCGGCCGTCATACGCTCCATGGCCGGTAGCGACAGCAGTTTTACCGCGGTCGCAATCTTCTGCGAAGATGTAATTAGTCTCGCAGAAGGAGGCGAGGAGGATGATATCCACTCGGGCCTGACCCGGCGGAGGCGCGCCTACCAGCACCTCATGCCGCCCTGAGTGTGGTCGCGGATGGTCGGGAGAGGCAGGTACCACTTCAGTGCTTGTCCGGATTTGTTAATAACAGCAGTTCCCGGATCCCTCCCGTCTCAGGTGCAGAGTGGCACACCGCGTGGTTTCAGTCGGTTCGATTCCGACACACCGTCCCGCCGCAAACCCCGGCGGGGTGACGGCCCGAGGAGGTTTCCAAACGGAAAAAAAAGTTGACAGTATATTTGTATTGACTTCCCAATAACCATTGCCATAGGTATTCATGACAACCGGGAAGGAGAACTTACGTGCTATCCGAGCAGCGTTGCCAGTTTTTTAGTCAACTCGGGATTTTGAGACTTCTTAGTGATAAAAAACGGGATTTTTACATTCAAAGCGGGACAAACAGTGAAACGTACCGCATCTAATCTCAAATTACGATACTTAAACACAAATCCTAACCTAAAACAATAGTTCGCAATATTTTTGTTTCTCCATTACATGACGATAAAGCACTACGCCTAACTAACTTCACTTTTGACATCCTGCCAGTTATCCCTAAAAAGCAGGACAAAATCTGTCCCGCGCGAGACATAAGAATTTTATTCAAACAACGGGACGTTCCGCCAAAATCGGGACGTCTGGCAACACCGTCTCCGAGACACGGGCGGGAAACACCGCCAATCCCTACTTACACCAACACATCACACCAGCACCTGCACGACTGCACGAGTTTTCATTTTAAATAGCAAGAATATAATTATTTTTTTGATATAAATGCACAAAATGAAATATAAATGTAGTTTTATTTGTTAATTTACAACATTAACAGTGTTTTTACAGAACCATTATCCCAATACAACACTGTAACTAAAAATGGTGAACTACAATGTTCCTGAAAACTTATTACGTACTTGTATTGCCATTACTTTAGAGTCATTATTTTGTATTAAACAGATCATAATTCGAGCACCTTGTTGCAAGGAGTCCAATCCCTCTAAATAATTGTCTTCATCACTCAAATAGGAGCGTGCTTAGAAAACTGTTAGGCATTTACGAAACCGCAAACAAACAGATTTATGGCACCGATTAGTTGAAATCGATCCAGCGAGAGGAATAACAGGTTCCGGTACAAGGACTACTAGCAAGATGTGCGGCAAGTAATAATACTAACCATTAATATATAGGTATATACATCATACTAGCTTTTTCCCAAGGCTTCGCCCACGTGTATGTCAGTCGGCAATTATGAAGCATAATCAGTAAACAAATCGTTACATGTCAAGGGTTCAGACAAAGCTATAATTTTAAATATTCATAAAGAAAAAATAATATCCTCTTATGATCCTGATTATTAAAAAACGATGTATGTATACTTTATATACCGTACCTCTTCGGGTGGAATGCGAATGCCAGTCTCCTCCCGGAATTCAGTCATCCGTCGATAAACTTCGGCAAGCACTTCCGCCTCCAAATCCCACGGGGGTGTTCCGGCCAAGGCGCACCGGTCGACACCGTACGGTATCAGCTTATGGCTCCCTCTGTGACCGCCAGAGGCACGTCTTATTCAGAACGGTCAGAGCCGGATGTTAACTACCCTATCTTGGGCCCTCCAGTAAAATACACATTTAAAAAAATGTGAAAATCACGAGAATTATGTATAACTAGTTGAGCCCCGCGTGTTAACCGCGATATTGATATGATATAAGATACCTTTTTTATTATTATTAAGCCATTTATTCCATAGCCTTAGTCGTATTACATTTACAACGTTGTTAGTTGTTGTTAGTATTATCTCAATCTTAATTGTTAGTAATTGTGTTAGTTTTCAGTTGGTTTTAAGATATGGACCCCAGTTTGGGTAAAGGCCTCCTCCAACTCTTTCCATGCTTTTCTGTCCTTAAAAAAGCTGAAAAAAGCCTTAGTTAGTCATTATATCATCAGCTATCTGCCAGTGCAAGTCTCGTCAAAATCGGTCCAGCCATTCCAGAGATAAGCCGTAAGTATCGTTTTTTGACGCAAGTATCGTATATAATAAAGCTTGCATATAGTGAAAAGCTGTTAATTTCAAATTACAAACACACTTCAATTTAATTTATTTGTATAGATAAATCAGTGTACGTAAATAGGTACGTACACTTTTTTCAATTTAAAATAAATATAATTAAAAATAACTGCACGTATGGCGTAGTTGTTTAAGTGGTCACTGCGCTGCTTCCTACTGCGCCGAGTGATGTGAGTTTGATCCACAACACTGTATGATTTACAAATTGTTGTTCTGATTCCGTGTGTTCTTTGTTTCTGTTATATGTATGTTTGTAAAGTACTCTTTTTTACGCACCGGAGCAGTCTTTTTGACGTGACAACGTCTTTTAAATCGATGAACGCTGGTTGCACGCAAGAAAAAGCATAACTTATTGTCACTATACGCCTGAGCAGAGCGTGTGAGCGAGAGCGCGGAACAAGCGATAGAAAGGCACGATCGGCATAAGCGTTCGGTTTGTGACGCGTCTATCTCTCACGCTGTCACGTAAAATTATCGTCAGCAAACCAACTTTAGAGACAACGTTTTTTTAAAAGGGAGAAGTTATTAAGAATAGCAAATACATACATACACAACGTAATATGTATACGAGTGAAATTTATTCGTTAGTTCTCTTTGATAAATAGATATCGTGCTCCCACATAAGTAACACATCATCAATCGTACAAATGGTGAAACGAAGACGTAAAAACTCCGCAGAATGGAAATTGGTGTAATTTGTTGTGCCCAGGCCGTGAAACACGGTTTCCTTTGCCCATCCGTAATATCGGTTGGTATTACTCAATATTTTTTACATATAAGTATCAGATTTTGCCAAAATAAATATGATTGATTTGTACGATATTTTTGTTTTGTAACTTATGGTGTTAGTGATGAAATTTTGGATAACTGCCAATAGCACATACCATTGAAACTGCTTGCGCAGGAATTTGGAATAACTATAACTTTACATACATCACATGCGGTTGTCTGATTCATAAACAAGCAAATAGGCTTACCCATACTGTCATATTAGAAACGAACTACACCCAGCCACGGAACAAATGATCGTGCTCATCACACAATCCTTTGTCCAGTGTGGGAATCGAATCCACGTTCCAGCTTAGCAGTCAGTGTGACTAACCAGTAAAGCAACATGCCTTTCTAGGTATAGTGGCCAAAGAAGATGACACTTGCAACTTGAGAGTCACAAGTACGTTGATTACCCACCTCCTAAAATTTTAAGGTTCCGTGTCTCTGTTGCGGGTTTAACCTAACTCAGCTGGTGCAATCTATTCTAATATATAATAAGCTCATGAGCTGAATGGTTTATTTATTTACTTGAAAGCGTTAATTTTTAAAACTGCTGGTCTAATTTGAAAAAAATATTTCAGTGTTAGATAGCCCATTTATCGAGAAAGGATATGGTCTATGCAGACGGGCAACAGATACATAACTTTACATTAATTTCGAACATTACTTTTCTTAACAGATTACTTTCGAATTAAAAATATTGAAATAAACGTTTTTCTAACATTTTCTGCTAAATATTTTTTCTAGAATTAACAATGTATTTCAATCTAATTTACGTCTGACGTATTTGTGCCTCAAACGTGAATACACTTAATTAATCGTAGTACGCATTCTATATAGACAGGAGCGTATAAAAGGTATCACGGTGACAATGAAATCAATTTAATTCGTTATTTCTTTTTCATTTCACGCTTGAGTAGTCGCAATAATTACAAATAAATTGTCAAATCGGTAATAATGGGGGAAAAGAGAAATCTATTAACTTAATTCATGAAAAGCAGCAGCAGTAGATAACACCTAATCCCATTGCAATAAGACACCATAACAAAACAGCAAACCTTGGGTTTTTGTCGGTTTATGTTCAACATACCACATTGCCTTAAATTTGGGTAGATGACGTAACTCAGGCATTTTCACACGTCAGTAGATTTTTTTTTGAGATTTATTTATTTAAACCTTCTCCGAAGTAGCAAGAGTTGTTCGGTGATTGAACCCGAGCCATACTCATACCAGTCATATACAAAGTTATCACTGAGCGCATTAGAGGAAAGAATCATTGCAACTTGAAACACTTTCTTGGTTATTTTTCTTTTAATGACAACTACAGCATTATGAATATACATCCTGTTGCGCGGGGGAATTACCAAACATACAGGAAACGAACACAAAGAACACCAAGAGACAGACTGCTCGATAAAGCATGTAATGATCCTGTTAAAGACACTAGTTGTAAGTGTGATATAAAATCTTAGTGCTTAGTAATAAATGTTTTAATAATAATAAAATATTTCGGACATCCTAACATACAACGTTATCTAGTACCAAGCTAAGCAGAGCTTGAGACAAGATAACCATGGGAGAGCCGCGTTTCGGCATGAATGGTCCGACTCGACCGGAGTGATCCCACGGCCTCACAGGAAACCGGTTGCGCTGTATTTCACCGAGTGAGTGAGGATACCGGGGGCCTATACCCCAAGCCCTCTCCTCGTCCTCGTCATAAAAGAAAGCTTGTGTTATGGGTACAAGACAGCTGATATAAATACATAAATACGTTTTTTTTTTGTAAATAAACTCTGACACAAATATTTGCAGATCATACAAACATTTAGTCTGACCCAGGAATCGAACCCGAGAATACAAGCACAGCAGTTGCATACGCTACCATTGCGCCACCGAGGCAGCACCACCACAATTTATTCAGCAACCAATAATGGTAGGTACTACCTACACTAATAGCACTAATTAATCGCGTTTTTGTAGGGCCCTTGAGTTTTTTCACAAAATCGTTTGCAATTAAATCCATACTAATATAACAAATTCGGAAGTAACTCTGTTTGTTACTCTTTCACACCTAAACCGCATCCTATTTGGATCAATTTCATTTCATTTACATTGGAGAAGAGGATATACTACTTTTTGTCGCGATAACCGACATACACAAAGGCGGAGCCGCAGGTAAAAGTTGGTAATGAATATAACCAACATCCTGCTAAAAATAGGATATATGTCCAAATATTCTAAAGTACATTGTAGAATCAATCGTCAAAATCGGTCCAGCCGTTCCAGAGATTAACCGGGACAAACAGACTGACAGACAGACGGACAAAAAAATACATTTTTGGTATATGTACCTACCGTGTATACACGCATATGCATTTAGTAAAAAACGGTTATTTTGATATTACAAACAGACACTCCAATTTTATTTATTTGTATAGACTAGCTGAACCCCGCGGTGTTCCCCATGTTTATTGTCGTACCGCGGATAGCCGCGAAATAAAACTAGTCAAAAAAAGATAGCCTAAATTACTCCTTAGATCGTCAGCTATCTACCAGTGAAAGTTTCGTCAAAGATATTACCCGGCACAAACACATAGACATACATACAGACAAAAATTGCAAAAAAAATATTTTGATACATGTATCGTGTATACATACGTATGCATTTATTAAAAAGCGGCTATTTTGATAATACAAACAGACAAATCCAATTTTATTTATTTGCATAGATAAAGTGATGCAATAATTATATCAACAGTGAATCATTATATAATTGCGAGGTCGTATATTTAGTTTTTGTTTTATAAATATAAAAACTTTTTGTTGCATAAAGTTTCTTACAAATCTAAAAATAGTTTAGAACATACGTGGTCATACTTTTAACTTCTCATGCGGAAACAATTGTGATTATGCAAGCTTTTTTTGTTGCTCTTTAAATATCACTGTGGCTATTTCCACATTAAATAAAACAAAACGTCTTCAGTATCACACATAGACATACTAAACCGCTAACTTACTCAGTAGTTTATTACTTAGATGAAATTCATTTACTTTTACTCGAGTCACCTGACTACTCTTGTAAAATCCATCGCAACCGAAAGTAACTTTCCAATTTAATGCACTTGAAACTACACAGTACGTGTAGTGTCACAAAATTTGTTATTTTAGTATTATGTTATTTGCCAAAAGCGAGGTGGACCCGCACACGAAGGATTTTGTACCATTACCGATGTACATACATTTCAAGCGCCTATCTGTGGCCTGTGGCCGTCATTAATATCAATCAAAAACAGAAACTTCTGTGAAAATTAAAACTGTCTAGCTATCACGTTCATGAGATACAGCCTGGTGACGGACAGACGGACAGTGAAGTATTAAATAATAGGGTTCCGTTTTTACTATTTTGGTATAGAATCTTAAAAAAAACGTTACAAGACATTATCAGCCTTTATGAATCGATTGTATGAATCACTTTCACAAGACAGCCAAAAGTCATTCATTATTTTAAGTATGACGGCGCTTCGATATTTTAAGAGTGGCAAGAAACGTGAAGACTGGCAGCTAACATTTTGACAAGGACGGGTTGACGTTTCTTGACTCTTGACGCAACTCCGGGCTCTCTTAGCAGAAGAAATAAGACGTGTTCGGTGGAGCGTCGTATTCTAATTATATTGCTGATTGTAATTCTATCCATATTTTGTTATAATAATAATTGTTGCAATGTAATCATTTACAATACGTAGTTTTACTTCTCCTCGCCCGCTTACCCACGATAGCTCGGCGGCCGCAATGAACCCAGAACCGAGTAATGATGACCATGTGTCGATAAGTATAATAGGAGTTATTTAATTAATTAATTTTTGTGCATACTGGTGAAATGGAATTTACATAAATGTTTACGTCCTATAACATGTTGTT
Source organism: Spilosoma lubricipeda (assembly GCA_905220595.1). Taxonomy (NCBI): domain Eukaryota; kingdom Metazoa; phylum Arthropoda; class Insecta; order Lepidoptera; family Erebidae; genus Spilosoma; species Spilosoma lubricipeda. Next base: position 17,579,397 of record HG992281.1, on the reverse strand, counting down.
ATTCAAAAAAAAATTCCGAACAAAGTTGTACACCTATAAAATGAGATTACTTTTGTTTATTTAATACATCATGCACTTTTCGTGCATTGGCGGACTTAATGCATAAGACACTCTCTGCCACTCAACTATTTTATACCACATGCTAAAGTGAAAGAACCGCCCAAACTGGATAATCAACAGTTTCTATTGAATAAACGTCCGATACTACACGTTTCTTGCTAACATCATATCCAAAGTCAATTAGAACGAATTAATTGTATGTTTTCGGAGTTAAACAAGAAGACAAAAGAAGAATGGTTATATTGGAGTGACCTCTGCACTATGCTGACATACATTTCAGAGGACCAAAGCGGCACCAATAGTTGCAAATAACCAGGTGTTGAGCCACTATCTTTGTCTGTAGCCCTTGCTACTACATTCAGTTATTACTTCTTATGTATTTTTAATGATACTTTACTACTTATTGTAACATCTTGTATGCTATGTGTATGTATACTCATGTTTTGTACAAGTAAATGATCTTGTATCTTGCGGTTTCTTATACGTCAAACCCTCAATTGATTCCATTTTTAACCGACTTCAAAAAAAAGGAGGAGGTTTTTCAATTCAACCGTATACTTTTTTTATGTGTGTTCGTGGGTAACTCCGTCGTTTATGAACCGATTTTGATGATTCTTTCTTTAATGGAAAGGAGATGTTCCAACGGTGGTACCATGATTAGGACATTAATATCTGATGATGGCATCCAAGAGAAATCGAGTCGAACCTTGAAGTCGGTTATATTTTTGTTAAAATTGTACTTGTTAAATGAGGTTGTCAGAACAACAAAATGGATAGAATCCAGTTTCTGAGAATAACATAATAATTATATTTTTATGCACATAAATTACCGTTACTAATCTGCTTTCGCCATTAAAGCTATAAAATCCAATGTTATGAATATTCTTTTACATCAAATTTTGTAATAGCTTGAGCACAGTTTGGTAGATGAAAGACCGCAGGTTAAAGCATTTGAATTCTAAAGGAGAATATTTTATTCTGCATTATACCAAAATAAAAATTTATATCAATTTCTGGTGATAAACATAGCGGTTAGAAGAATATTCATGTAAAGTTAGTAATCTATGACTATCATTTATTACCTTCGACAGTCAATTTTATTAAATGTTTTGAAGTGAAGGATAGTGAGAGATATCTTTTTTTACTTTGACAATCAATTAGGGGTTTCTGTGGCAATCGGAGTCATAACACCTAATGACCAACGGTAGGTATGTATAGTAGTGTGTAACGAAACGGTACTAATGGTCCAAAAAAAATATACTACTAAATAATAAAATAACAAAACATTATCAACTAGCTAGCACTAACAATATCTGAAATAAAAATGAAGAAACCACCAATAAAAACAGCACCTGCAGGGAAACATTTAAAATAAACGTAAACAAACCACCAATAAAATACCACACAAATGGAAATCGTCGACACAAACTCCGTCACGTCCTCAGTATATTTCACTGCTGTGGTTTCAACGAATATCGCATATTCCTGTGCGAAACTACCAAATGGCATATCGATATAGATACTAACTTGACACAGATGCTTCATTGATGGAATAGATATTGAAATGAAAGTGGCAATAAAACTTAAATTTCTATGGCTTAGATTTAAAATAAGTATTACTTTTTATATTATTATTGTCAGTTTCCTAATTGGAGGACCTAATTCCGTCGAAGTCATTCTTTTATTAGAAATTATAAATTTTTACACAATTTATACATTGAATTTGATTGTTCATGCCGACCAAAGTTGAATATGAGCAAGAGAATATCAGTTACGGTATCTACCTACATTTATCTTTATCATCCTTTCAAACCAGTATTGTGATAGTTAAATTCATAGGCATAAAATAATTTACACATATGTAAAGTTTTTTATGTACCTTCTTGCTATTTACATAGATATTTATGTAAATATTTAAATGTGTAGATCTAAAGACATTAAATTAATAAAAAAGGGCCTCTAAATGTTAAAAGCGGATGATGTGGTATGTAATCTGATATGACGGTGCTATTAAATGAATTTGTTTTCTCAAAATAGTAGAGCCACGCTGATTTCAACACGAACGGGCCAGTTCGACTCAGGCGGTACTACCCTTGCACAGAAAATCAACGTCAAATAACAGTATACATGCCGTCGTGTTTCGTTGGTAAGTGCGAGACTGGAGATCCAATGATGCAAAAGCATCAGTAGGCCACCATGGCGTGGGTCACCACGCTGCATTATTGCATTGTCTGCATACAGAGTGAATGGTGACACAACTCTTGGATTCTGATTATGCTTTCCGTCAGGCAGAGTAGTGTCATTTTGGTAGGGCCAAACAAAAAAAACCTCAATGTCTCTAAACTCTTCAATGACTTCAGATTCTTTAAGTTTAATGGAAAGCAATACACAGGCTGAAAGCTTGTAAATGACACACACATTTCAATTACGTGTGTTTATAATAGCGCATCCTAAAAGAGTTATGATAAATTCAATGTTTAAAAATGCTTATACTCTACTTCTTTATTTTATTAACATTTTCAAGATTTTTAAGGTTATCAAGTTTATATATTATACTAGCAGATCCACGCAACCTCGTTTGCGTCTCCTATTGCCCGTAGCGTGATAATTTTCGCCGTTTTTGAAACATTTTATGGTGCTCCGCTCCAATTAGTCTTAGCGTGATAATATAGTCTATAGCCTTCCTCGATAAATGTACTATCCAACACTGAAATAATTTTTCAAATCGGACCAGCGGTTCCTGAGATTAGCGCGTTCAAACAAACAAACAAACTCTTCAGCCTTATATATTAGTAGAAATATCACAAAGTTTAACTTTATCACAAATCCTAACTCATAATACACTGAGACAGTGATCTAAAACAACTAAAATAGCATGTATCATGGCCTATTAATACTATTATGGTGAGCACATGGTCAGAATCATTATGTTTCCTTAACTGGTGTGCCCACGTTAGGTATATGTAATCAGATACTAGCTTCTTGCCTAAAGCTTCTTTCGATTGAATGTGCAACATGTATATGTGTGTTATTTTGACATTATGCTAACGTGTATTTATGTTTTTTGAAATTTTACTCTAGTTTTAAAAACTGACCCATCCAATCACAACCATTCAAGTTCTTAAAAAAATATCTAATTCAAATATCTGAATACACTAATTTCCATAACTCATTTTATGTTGTGAACAGTGATATTTAAGACAAAATTTTAGTTTTCATATTCAACAATCTATTGCACATCACAACTTTAACAGAGTTCAATAATCCAGTGCTGAACATATACTTTTTACCCGACTACGGCAAAGCCAAAGGAGGGTTATGATTTTGACAGGCTATGTATGTATGTATGTTCATTTGTTCCCTCCTAGCTCCTTAACTACTCATTAGATTTGGACACATAAGGTGTCTCTAGAAGCGTCGTGATCGTCTTCTGGTTATAGGCTATATGACGTGTCACTGAATCTAATGTGGCGCCCTCTAGCCGACATAAAGTACTGTATTAAAAAATAAATTTGATATAAATATGCCGTGTTTGGTATCATTGGAAAAGGCGTTACTTGTACATTTCAAAAATACATATATTATTAGCATTTGTTCGTGACTTTGTCCGTATTTATTCGATAAGTGTGATATTTCTATGGTATGCTTATTTGTTCCCTCATTCTTTCTAAACTAGTCAGAATAAGACAAATGAGGTATCGTTAGAAGTGTCTTGATTGTCCGCTGCTTAAAGGTTATATGACGTGTCACTGAATTGAATGTGGCGCCCTCCAGCCGACATAAAGTACTGTATTAAAAACTAAATTTGATATAAATATGCCGTGTTTGGTATCATTGGAAAATATATTATTAGTATTTGTTGGTGACTTTGTCCGTATTTATTCGATAAGTGTGATATTTCTATGGTACCTATTTAAAATAAACTTTACACAACAATAATTATTATAGAGGCACCAAAACATTTTACATAAAAAAAAAGTAAAAACTAAAACCCAACTACGACAAAAAACGACGCTGAAAAAGTATGAAACAAGTTTCAAAAGCCATAGTCACGCGTTGTTAAAGTGATATGGACTATGGTACATTAATAAGGTTCAAAAGCCGTAGTCCTCGTAGTGTAATGTACCATATGGTACATATCACTTTAACAACGCGTGACTACGGCTTTTGAAACTTGTTTCATACTTTTTCAGCATCGTTTTTTGTCGTAGTTGGATTTTAGTTTTTACTTTTTTTTATAAGCATATTTCTTTTAAGAAGAAATACGCTCTTTTTTTGAAGGTTTGAAGGTCGTATTGGTTCGGAAATACCGCGGGCCACAGTTCATTCCACAGTTTTGTTGTGCGAGGTAGAAAGGTCCTGGAAAAGCGCATAGTTGTGGACTGCCAGCCATCTAGATGATGGAGATGAAATTTCTGTCTCGTAGCACGGTGGCGGAAAGAGGAGGCAGGAATCAGTCCGAACAATTCCTCTGAGCTCTTCTCATGGTAAATGCGGTAGAAGATGCACAGCCAAGCCACATCTTAATGCAGCGCCAAAGAGTCTAACCGAATTGAAAGTTCTTGGCAGTCGACGATTTGAATCGCACTCCGTGGAATGCGGTCCAGAAGGAGGAGCTGGTATGGCGGTGTCCCCGCTCAAAGATTACAGTATTCCATGTGAGGCCGAACCTGTGCCTTATAAAGCTAAAGGTCGGGGTGAAATACTGTCTCGATCTGTTGAGCACACCAAGCTTCTTCGAGGCCAATTTGGCTTTACCCTCCAAATGGCCACACCAAATATGTCGACACCAAGTATTCCAATATTGGCTGAGGCAGATAGAGGAGTGTCTTCAAAATGAGGACATATGACCCACGGCAGTCTTTTTGCGGTGAAAGCGCAAATTTGTGTCTTTGTGGTAAATTGGACTAAATTAAGTCTACCCCAATCTGAGACCTTTGCCAAGAAGGTCTCAACTTCAGACACAAGTTTGTTTTTACTCTCAATGACGTTTTCCCGAGAGATATTGGCGCGGCCAATATAGAGAGCAGTGCCGGTACTGTCATCCGCATAACAGGAGGAGGAACAGAGTAGGCGATAGGACACCAGCATTCACAGATATGGAGTTTTGTGCCAGACCCGATCGAAGGCCCTCGCAATGTCCAAACTAACTGCCAAGGCTTCCCCCTTAG